>OY754917.1:8697004-10075337 GCA_963576535.1 Plemyria rubiginata | reverse complement strand
TAAATATAAATAAATAATGCTGGACAATCCACACAGCACTATCTAGCCCCAAAGTAAGCTATTCAACGCTTGTGTTATATGGGTACTAGATAACTGATATATTTAATACATTATATACTTACATAGATAGATATTTTTTTTATTATACATAGAAAACACCCAGACCATCGGAACAAATTTCTGTAGATCGTACACAAATTTGTTCCAAGGCGGGAATCGAACCCGCAACCTCTTGCGTCGCAGGCAGGCTCTCGCCCGCTGCGCCACAGAGGTCGTCAAATATAATATATATAAAAATAGAGCCTTTATTTATAAAAATCTATCAGGGCACCACAATTTAATATAAATTATAAACTAAACGTGGTTCGTCATGTGATATATTCCGTTCTTATTAAACCTATTGCGATATCATTAAACACATACTTTACCATTTTACTATAATATTTAATGACATTTTCGTAAGATAAGCGATTGGCGCTCCCTGGTATAGAAAGATTTTATAAATAATGGCTCTAGCAGTTTCCAGATTTGGTTGGCGACAAAAATCTTATTTTCCAGGATACTTGAAAACTCCTTGATCTTCAAATACAGCTTTTAAGGCAAGGTATAAAAGGCAATTTGGTCTGAGGTAGAGGGATTAAGTGGTAAGTTATGAATCTATTTTTTTTTTATAAACAATATGAAACACTATCTTCTGAGTGCGAAAATAGCAACTTTACACATTGTTTCGGAACTGATTTATTTTTGTGTTTTTCGGTCATTGAAGTGTATTTTTTTTAAATTGATGTGAAAAATCGATGGGAACTTTCCTTGCTTCTTAACTTTGAATTCCACATGTCAGTGGTAATATTATACGTACCTATAGGTATTTCTTTATAAATATAGGCAAATAAGTTTACTACCAATCGTCGTTTATGGTAAAATATGCAAGGAATTATAACTAGTATTCAAATTTCTTGAAAATACGAGTTACGTGTTGCCGTATTCATAGTATTTTGCCAAATTCGACGAATACGCGAACATAAGTAGTAATGTCAAGTGCCACTTTGCTTAAACTTTCTCAATAACGGTGTTCTGAACAGCTGTTGCAAATGAAGATAGGTCGGAAGAAAGCGTAGTTTCTTTGCTATAAGTAGTAGGTAAGTATGTTATTTAATAAAGATTCAGTTTTAACACACAAAAAAGTATTTGTAAATTTAAATCTATACCGACTTGCATAGTAGGTAGTATTATATTTCCTTATAGTGTCCTAATTATTATACTTCTTCTAAATAGGTCTGCATTATCTATTTTGGAACGTACCTGATACATTTGATTTATATACTTACGTAGTTTTAAGCTTTTTAGTCAATTAAATAGCAGAGCTAATACTCATTGGTTTAGGAGGTGGGCGTTGAGACTGCACCACAGTTTTTAACTATTGCAGTCTCATCGTTATTTTGTAATTTGTGCATTGTACATACAGTTCTGAACAAATATTATTATTATTACATTTGTAGACTAGTTGTGTTTTTAAATTGACACAGCAAGATTCTTAATATTTCAAAATTGGGGTCATAAAATGGCTAATACAATTATCATCTAAATAACAAAATAGACAGAAAGGTCAGCGAAAACAGTAGGATAACTTTTTTATAATATTACACCAGGTACTTAAGAATAGAAAAAAAATTATTTATTAAATCTCTCTCTCTCTTGCATCATGAACCTACCACGAAAAAATGGTAAGACACTTGAACAGTGAATCCAGGATGTGTTTTTATATCTATTAAGTTTGTAGAAAAGGTACAATCTACAAATATTTGCCATGGAACCGCATAAAATACAATAAACTATTTGAATGGTCTAATCTAAATTTCTATATCTTTATTTCAATATAATATATCCTGGTGACCTGACATATAAAGGTTGCTGCATTCATTGCGCCAGCGTAGAAAATGCTTTCTACCTAATATCATAAGTTCAAAACGTGCTTAATTTCTTAAATCTAGACACTAATTAATTTAATATCCTGGGGTCATCGCAAAGCCAGTTTAATTTCAAATTGAAAAGGACAGCAAAAAAATAATAATAAAGGAATAATAATAATAATAAAGGATTGTTTTATGCTGTATTTAAGCTGCTGCAAATAATAAGTTTTCTTTCTTTTCTTTTTCTTTCTTTCAAAATAATATTTTCTTATTCTCTAAACATACTTTAGCTTATAGACCAGGGAATATTTTACAAAATATATAAAACGTTAATCCTGAGTAATTTCAGTGTTTTAAAATACAATAATTCTAGTTATATCAATATCTTTATTTATTTAGTTCTAGAGGTATATTTTAAATTTATTTCGTGAAACGGAAATACCTCTTAATATTTTAAGTTTGCTATTAAAACACAAATTTCCGAGATCCTCGCATAAAAATATGCCACACACGTTATCAGGTACATTTTGTATTCAATGTGAACAATTCGAATGCATCGTCACGCGTTTACGGCATGAACGTATGTGCTTACGGCATCTTTATGTACGTATTTGTCGCGGTGCTCATACTAGATATTATCATTAAATCACGAACAAACACACGAAAAAGTAGATAATTTTGAGAGGAATGCTTCCATATATTAATAGACAAATAATAAATAAATAATGGTGGAATACTCGTAGTATATATATTGTCCGCGTCTTGCACAAAATTAATCGCGGTGCAACTTTCAGGCGGCACTGAAAAATCACCCGCCGGAACGGACGCGAACATTTTGCGCTTATGTTTAAAAAAGAAAAGAATGTTGTTCGCGTAAACATCACAAAGAAACATTCAACTTTCAGTTTCATCTCTGCTTTAGCTCTAAGAACAAAGTGTGAGCTGTTGGGATGACAGTACAAGATATGATATTGTGATTTCAACGAAAATTTTTGCCGTATTTCATAAAGCCTACCTATTTTTATATAATGTATAACCATATTTTTACTGGAAGAAAATTTGGTTAAAACTAACCTAATGGACATTAGCTACATAGATGTTTATAAGAGAAAGATAATATTTTTAAATTGGCTTCGCGATAAGTAACAACAATTATTTTATAAAATAACCTTATTATATACTCTTTTTGCACACGTATTCATAAAGTATTGCTAGTTTTCTTATCATTACAATATTATTAGCAATCTCTCAATGGCGTTATACTGTTACATCTGATAATTTTTCTTTTTGTACAAGGGACAGGGCACTTGGGGTATTATTATACATAGTCCTAAATAACGACGAATTATGACTAAAACTAAGTCGCGTTGGAGGACTTGTGGCATTAAAAAATATCGATTAAAACGAGCCCCTAATAACTACCTAGGTACACAGATATTCAATCTCTCTCTTAAAACTTCTTACAAATACTAAAATAGACAATAGAATTAAAAATCTGTTAAAATCATCATCATAATTTTCAATTGTTTTAAATGAATCTTATAAATAAATCAATTTAAAACAACAAAATATAAAAAGTCTGACTTTCTTTTTAAGACAACTTTACTAATTTTTCAATTTTATTCTACAACTAAATGTATTGCTTACCATTGACTCACATTAATTAATATTTGACACTTTTGCGTTTTTAACTTGTCAATTTTTATATTTGTGCACTTTCGTTTTACTATCAGAATCTGTCTTAGATAAGATAATCACTTCAATATATTTTTTTACTCCTAAGAAGTCCTATTTTCTAAAGAAACAATAATGAATGCGCACCTACATAAACGGTGTAGGTGTAAGTACATGTCGCAACACATTACATTATTCAACTAATATAAAGCATTTTTACAGCAGGTGACGCTTCAACTAGGACTGTTTGCATGAGTGGTGCTATTTGTTGCTGTTATTCATTTCGGTCAACATAAGCAACCTTATATCCGAATTATCAAATACTAAATTACAAAAACAAGTCATAATTCAGAATAGACGTACGTATATACAGTTTTTTGCATTAGGGTGTTTAACGTAATATGTAGCCAACTGTACCTACGATATATAGATATAGATATAGATGATTGTTTTATAATCACTTCTATTGTTGATCATGGAATAGATATTTTGGGACTGACATGAATCTCAATTTCCTACGATTAATTTCTAATACAAAAAAGTTTTTAGTTATTCTAAAAACAATTTTTATATTACACTAAGCACTACCAATGTATTGTACACGCCATCCATTCAACAATCAAACAGACAAATGAAAAGATGTAAGTAATTAACCCTTTCTAAAAAAAACAGTACATGTATCATGTCTCATAACATGTAAAGTGGCAGTGAAAAGAAGTAAACCCCCAAATAAAGGATTACGTGCAAAATTACTACATGAGTATAAACATCAATTTCTACTACTACACTTACCTACATACAGATAATGTCACAATTGATCTTCACACATCGATAGGTACCGGTTTATCATAACAACTAGACCTACCCATTGCTCATAAGATTCTTCAACAAAGCAGAATGCTAAGAACTAAGGACACAATAAAAATAACAAGAGAATAACGGAGATAATGAAAAGCGGTCTTATACTCATATGAATAGACCTCAAATTATCAAAAATAATTTTCCTACTCTAAGGGTTAGTAAATTCATAAGCGTCATGAAGTTCAGTAGTCACAGTGTGCAATAGACCAATAGTAAAGATTTCTTTAGTACAAAATAAATTCACTCCAAAAATACAGGGTCCTTTTATAACTATCGTCATTTTTCTCACAGCTGGGAACGTTTCCAATGCCGTACCTGCGAACAAGGTTATTAAAACATAATAGTGTTATTCATTTTGTTAAATTGTAATTCTAGCTGGATTCTTGCCGGACAAGATTGTTCATTTAGGTTGGATTTTGGGATTGCCTGTAGACAAACGTAAAATGTTAAGCTAATATTTTTTTTCACACACATTTTTTTTGTCACAGTCACTTTTTTGTACTAATATCGCTGTTTTTGGAGCAGTACCGTTGTCCTGTTCATTGTTATGGTTTCCGAAAGTTAATGTTTTCTTATTATAATTCGAACCCAGAAACCGAATTGTTACACACAAAACAAAACTTACTGCGTATACACACTTACCCGTGAAATCAAGCGTTAGAATTGACTTTGAGCCACCGTCCCGTCAAACGACTCTTCATTGATGAGCCGAAGCTTCACAGACTCTCTCCGATGGTTGTAGTTGGTGGAAATGTGGCAATGCTTTACGTCCACGTTCAGTAGATCCTCATTCAGCTCCACGCCACTCCGCTCCACATCAGCCGCCGAGCTCGGCTTCCTCTTATACCTGAACGAGGCCGTCCTCTGAGAACTTGACCCTAAGTAGCTATCAGTTGTTGTACCACCGTTATTAGTTTTCTCAACATTTCCATCAATCTGTTCTAATTGGATATTTCCTCTATTGCCAGCAGAGGAGTCGATACCAGGTATCAGCTGCTTAAACTCCTTACGGAAATTCTCATTCATCCAAGCATATATGAACGGATTGTAGCAAGTTGACGACATCGCGATCACGTGTCCGATGAAAAATATCAAAAAGTAATATTTCAGATGGATGGCGTACATGTAATAGTCGTTGCAGAGATTTATGACGTTCAGCGGCAGCCATGACAGGCCGAATATAGTGACCATAGCAATCAACATTTGATTCGTCCGTCGCTTTCTGTTTTTATCGAACTCCTCCTTTCGTGAATTTTTACTCGCTGCTTTTGCCTTCGCTCGGTCGTTCAATTTGAAACTGACACACGTGTAACAGAAAGCAATCACCATAAAAGGCAATACGAATTGTAAAAAGGAGGTCACAGAGCCAAATACTTGACGCAGGTTTTCTGATGGCCAAGTTTCTTCACAGAACTTGCCGATGTGTTCTATATCGTAGTAAGTCATGAAAATAGCATAAGG
The DNA here is from genome assembly GCA_963576535.1 of Plemyria rubiginata. Lineage (NCBI taxonomy): Eukaryota > Metazoa > Arthropoda > Insecta > Lepidoptera > Geometridae > Plemyria > Plemyria rubiginata. The sequence goes on along the minus strand of OY754917.1, from coordinate 10,069,431 downwards.
CATTGTAACTGTGACTGAGAATGTCCAAATCATAATAATAACTGAAACACAGGTTTCGATCTTCATTCTCGGCCTGAAAGGGTAGATTATCACAAAGAATCTATCAATAGCTATAGACATAAGCGTCAAGGTGGATATGTATACGCTGCATCCCTGTGCGAAAGGCATTATGTGACATAGTAGTGAGCCCCAGCTCCATACGCCCCTGAACGAGTACAGCGGCGTAAAAGGCACGGCAAATATACATAAAAAGATGTCGGATAGCGCTAGATTGCTAATGAAGAGGTTGGTGACTGTTTGCATTGCTTTGTTTCTGATAACGACAAAGCAAACGAGAAGATTTCCGAGCAGTCCCAGAACGAAGATGATGGTGTAGATGACACAGAAAGTGGATTGAATCCATCGGTTGTCGATGATGTTCTCGGGGCCATGCGGTGGGTGCAAGCCAAAAGTAGAGTTTGGGAATCTTTCTGTTCCGTTCAGCGATGTGTAATTTACAATCGTTCCGTTCATTGTTTCTGCGACGGCGGTTTCTTCCGATATAAAACTCGAGATAACAATTTATTATTGACCCTTAACCGCCGGTTTTATGGCCTTTGGCGGTCTGATTTATGTTCGGTGGAGCCTGTAACAAAATATCTAAATTACCATTTAACATACCATTTTCAATATTACTTTATTGTCATGGTATTACATTGTGAGTTTTTAACTACATATAGCGTGTAACGGAAGGGGGTATCAACCCTGAAGGAGGTGAATGTGCTCATGAAACTCAACAACTTTCCCCAAAGAACATAGGTCGAAATATGAAAAAAAAATTTGGCCCTCCCATAGTAAATCAATCAGCTGGTAGTCAGTTTTGTAAGGGAGGGCCAAATTTTTTTTTCATATTTCGACCTATGTTCTTTGGGGAAAGTTGTTGAGTTTCATGAGCACATTCACCTCCTTCAGGGTTGATACCCCCTTCCGTTACACGTTGTATAAGTGGCACACAATTGGTTTAATAATTTACAAATTATTTTATGAGGAAAAGTAAAAAAAATGTCCCAAATTACTCAAAAGGCAAACTTCACAAGGCACTTAAAACTTAATAAAGATTATATCAATATGTTAATTTATTCATGCAAAGCTGGAAGCCATTGCATTTCGACCAGAAGTATGATAAAAGCAAAAAGGGGTAAAAGCTGAAATTTGAATAAGTGCTAGGTTGTCTGATTCCGCTGAGCCAACGCTGGCTTGGTTCCAAGACCTGATTGCAACGCGTGTTTTCTGTGACTATCAAACCATGTATCTCTTTGAATCATGCTTATTATTTCTTCATTGTATCTCTTATAATACATAAACTGTAATAAACCATGTTTTCTAATGTAAGAGCGCCGTTCTTCTAGTGGGAATTATCGTTTGGTATTATCAAGAGCTTTAAATTGTAATAAAACCATTTCTTATATCAAAACCATTACCATTTGGTTATGGTTTTGGAGCGTGAAGAATACCAACTACTTCTAAATGTAGGTTTGTGCCAAATGTAATAATCGGACGTACGATACCTCTGACTACATCCTCAAATTGACAAAATTAATTTATTTATATTGATGCCAATTTTATATACTAATCAAACCGAAAAGTGCTGATACATTAGAATACTATAAGGTACTTAATTTAAGCATTGTAAGTAGCTTAGATACGAAAAACAAAATGCGTAAGTAGCTCTAACCCCCAGGAGAACCCGTATTGTGAGTAGCCAGCCTCTCGTTCATAAAATGTGTATAATCAAGTGTGTGCAGTTATGCAGTAAATTAAAGGAAAGCTTGAGCTACGGGAATCAGATGGCTGATAGAATACGTATATATTTGACGACCTCTGTGGCGCAGCGGGCGAGAGCCTGCCTGCGACGCATGAGGTTGCGGGTTCGATTCCCGCCGTGGAACAAATTTGTGTACGATCTGCAGAAATTTGTTCCGATGGTCTGGGTGTTTTCTATGTATAATAAAAAATATCTATCTATGTAAGTATATGTATAATGTATTAAATATATCAGTTATCTAGTACCCATAACACAAGCTTTGAATAGCTTACTTTGGGGCTAGATAGTGCTGTGTGGATTGTCCAGCATCATTTATATTTATTTATATTATTTATATACTTGTTGTAAATGATACAACTTAGAGACCGAACATCCTCATACTCAAATATTATGTTCATCCCACAACAATGTAAGTAAATGAACCTACAACGCAGAAGGAAAAGTGATTACCCAACTGAGCTATGAGAAAACTAGTTTATACATGTTTACGCGTATATTTGCCAAAGTAAATACACCCTTGTCTGAAACGACAGGGCATTAGGAAACATTCAAGCGATGAGCCGCCATTTACTATGCCTACTTATCTATGTATTCTATAGGTATTATGTCGACTACATTACCTATTGTACACGTGTTGGTACCGTGTCCTTATCTTATGTGACGATTTGTGAAGGAAATGGCCTGGAACTTGATACGCAACACATAACCTAACTTTAAAGGTAACAAACAGTGCGCACATTTAATAATAAAATAAAATATTATGTCCAAAAAATAAAAAGGTTTATAATTTAAAAATCAAAGAAGAACAAAATACTACGGACAAACATAACAAATTTTAGAATTGTGTAAAAATTCACAGATTATCTATAATATTATAATAATAATTATTGTAATAATTATTATAATATTTTAAAATTATATATATTATATATACAGATAAATCAGGTTCCATATTAGACTTTCAAGCAAACCTTGTTACGAAAATACCTATCACCTGAAATTCAGCGCGAACCAAATTTGATCAGTAAAGCTGCGACTTAGGTAAGCAACGAATAAAAGAATTAGCCGTCCACGTTAATGAAATGTATCATGCGAAGAATGTAATATGTAAGTCGTATCACTATGACATAATTATTCTGTCATTCATAGATATTGATGAAGTAGTAGCCAGTATCATCTTGAAGTAGTTTGTTTTGCAAAATTAGAAGTTGTGAAACAAGAAAATAAATTCTTTTTTCGCAACTGGTTGTGAAACGTAGATACGTTACCGTCTAGTTGCGAAAGAAGAGATAAAACTCTTCTGCCACAACCAGTTGCGGGTAAAGAATTATATTTCCGTTTTCACAACTGGTTACGAAACTTACATAAAGAGACATAAAGAGTGATAGAGTGCGTCCACGCTGATGAAATGCTCCTTTCACGTTACATTGCATGTCACCTTTCATCAGTCTGTTCACAGTGCTCGAAAGGAGCCTCTTAAGGCGCCCTTCAAATCCTTTCACCTCACTGTTTCGAAAGAAACTAGTGACACGACAAGAGAGAGAGAGTCTGTTCACAGCATAATGAACCACAGGGCTACACAATGGATGGCGCAAATTGTGTGTTCCACATGAGTGATTCTCACATGTGAACGAATTAAAATATTTATAAAATACTCGAATGTGGTTAAGCGTATTCAAATTTATTCAGTAGCGAGTTTGCTAGTCTATTGTTTACTGTGATGCCTAAAAAAACTATTTGTTTTATTTTGGCTTGGATTTTAAAACGCATAGGTATGTGTCATGCAGCCGTCCTATAACTTTTATACAAAAAATGTCCTGCATGCATAAATATAGAGTTATAACTCAAAAAAAAAAACACAAGCAGACTTAGACAGACAAAAACACACAGACAGGCTTAGACAGGCTGTCTAAGCCTGTCTGCTATCGTCTGTCAGACGTACGAATTCAATTGTATCAAGTACGAACTCTACTACAATAATTTGAAGATTGTCCAAGGTGTATCATGTTCATAAATGCTAAGAGCGATCGTACCTATTAAAATAAACAATTTTCTTATTTTCGTAGCACTAAACAATATTTATTTATTTGAAGAGGCTGTAAACAGACTATAAATTGCGGTAATTTTAAGCTACAATTATATATCTGTCTTGTTCACGCAAATAGGTCGTAACAAGGACAGCTATATAATTGCAGGCGTTATAGAATGCGGAGCGGGCTTGAGCTAGATGTTGTTTAACTGCTGTTGTGAGCGTAGTAGCTTGAAGTAAAATGGCTAACCTTTGATATTATAGTTTCCATTTGTCAGTGTTGGGTTATGTCCCAAACAGTTAAAGCTGGAGAGAGCTGAGCTAAGGGTTGCTAGCTAGGTGGTAGTTACTCCGAAGAGAAATAAGATAACCGAACCCGTCGAGTGATGGTTGAACACTGATTTTATTGATTTAATACAAAATGATTGTTACAACTAGGTTAGTGCAAGCTATGCTAAAATAAACTAATTTTACAAACATGTGCTGAATTATGTACCTGCGCTAGCTCGTACAGTCAGTCTTGCAAGTGTTCATGAGTGCAGGCACTGCAGGCCTACGAGTCAAAGCAAATGATCTCACCGCGCGTATAATTAATAAAAAAAATAAAAATAATGCTGGACAATCCACACAGCACTATCTAGCTCCAAAGTAAGCTATTCAAAGCTTGTGTTATGGGTACTAGATAACTGATATATTTAATACATTATATACTTACATAGATAGATATTTTTTATTATACATAGAAAACACCCAGACCATCGGAACCAATTTTTGCAGATCGTACACAAATTTGTTCCAAGGCGGGAATCGAACCCGCAACCTCTTGCGTCGCAGGCAGGCTCATGATGTAGCTATTGCTGCTTTGGCATTGCACGCAGTATTATTACAAGCTAGCTTATTTACTGATGTTTGGTATTGAGTCAAAGGCAAAAGGTATTATCAATTGAAGGACAAAGATTAAAACGTATTAAAGCTGGCAAGCAAAAAGGTACATCTAGGTACCAACTCCACGCAACCAAGACAGAAGAAAAAAAAGCCAGACGAACAGGCAACAAAAGTAACGGTCAAAATCAAAGTCAAAAGGTATTTGTTCAATAAAATCTCAAAGATCACTTTGAAACGCTTCAAAACTAGGTGATACGAGGTGCCACTTCCACGCCGCCAAAGCCCGGAACAGGCAAGAAACTTAGAAGTTTGGTTCCTACCGCTCTTTTGTATGATCCTTGTTACGGCGTGGTAATCTCGTTATTTTGTATGATTCTTGTCACAATATCATAATAATGAAGTCCCAGTGTGGGTACCAATCAAATTAAGTGAAGCGTAAATATAATGGACAATTTGTATCCAGGCCCGAACTAAGCGAAGCTTTTTCTATGGGGACCTAGCTGATGAAATTCTTGCATTTTTTTCTAAATTACATTATTATTTCTAAAATGATGGGCCTCCGTAAAGCCTGAATGGATTTGGAAGAAATTCGTGACCTTTGATAACATAATAAAACTTTTACTTACGTACAAGTGTTTTGAGTAGAGCTGCAAATGAATTTTACTAACTACACCAGTAATTCGGTCAAACAAAATAACGACAAACAAAAATGATACTACATTTAAAAAAACAATGAAAAAAATTATGCCTCTATCAACCAAGTTTATTAAACAGCTGGTATAGGAAACAAATCAAACCAATTTTGTATGTTTTTGATTTTTTAAATAAATAGATTATAGTTTTTTGTTTATTTGTTTTTTTAGTATAATGTCATCAACGGTGTAATTATTTATTGGTTGCGAGTAATAGCCTAATTTCTTAAGCTCTACGAAAGTGCTACGATTTTGCTACGAATCCTCGTAGCAAACAATATTTCATAGCTTGACCCAGTTGCCATTGCTGTATTTGTAAGGCGCTGTCCATAATTTCAGGTGCTTTGATTTCCCTTGCAAATGCAGGCTTAGTTTTGTGACGCATATGGGCCCAAGAGACGGCCCCGAATCTAAATAGGGCAGCACACAAAGTTGCTATGAATATCCGTACGGAATAAGTAAATATTTTCATAGTGTAACTACAATTTGGTTACATACACTGACCTCAAATAATTTATTTCAGGTCAGTGGTTACATAGTAGATGACAGTAATACTGTGATAGAAAACATAGTATTTAACTTTCAAATATACCATAATAATGTTTATGTATAATATACGTATAGGTGTAGTATACGTATACGTGTATTGGACAGATTTTTGTTCTGATTTTGGGTGTTATAAAATATTCTAAGTTAAATGTAATATATTCTGTAACACAGCCTTGCTTTGTTTCCAATTTTAATTACTATTTTCGCTGCAAACCAATTGTAGGTTTATTTAGCAATTAAATTTACAAAACAAGCTAAACAAAGTCAAAGAAAAATAACATTTACTACACTGACTTAAAGCCCTCTACACACCACCCGCCAGCCCGCTCGCTTTTCCCGGCGGATGAGGCCGCCGGGCTTGTTTTGTATGGTTTTTGCATCCACACCAAACCCGCAGGGTAAAAGCCAGCGCAGCCAGCGGGTTTGGTACGTAGAGGGCCTAAAAGCAAGCAGCGTATAGCCGTGCTTATCCGTGTGTACTTGAAAAGGTTAGAGCTAAAAACCTCGACAGAATCTGTAACCAAATATCATTCCTCAAAGAAAGAAATGTTGCCTAGATTTTCATTTGCAACAGCCACAAGTTTCATGCACACCGGTTCAGTAGGCTACACGCGCTAGTTAGCTCGTTTGAACGTGGTCTTAGAGAGCGCAATCTAGAGACATTACACCTCTGTGCACTGTATGCATGAATGCGGTCTAGGGCTCCTATTACTTGTGTCACATGTGAACACTGTTAGTGCTTGCTTGAATATTCCGGGTAGGAAATACGAGTTCAGGAATTTAAGCTTTACGTGGGTGTATGAAAAACTAGTAGTATTATACCGCGAGACTGCGCTCACATGAACGTATGATATTCAAAAGGTTTTCTTAGTGAGTGTCTAAGCTACTCATGAGGCTATTATTTAGAAAGAATGTAGTTTATATATAAGACTAGTTGCGCCTCGCGGTTTCACACGCGCAGATTTAAATCCCGGTATTCCCACGGGATTAAAAGTAGCCTTTGTGTTATTACAGACTATAATCTAACTCTCTGCCAAGTTTCATTCAGATCCGTTTAGCCGTTTCGGCGTGAAAGAGTAACAAACATCCATCCATCCATACTTACAAACTTTACGTTTATAATATTAGTAGGATAGGATAAGTAGAGCTCTTTGTGAAGGACTCGTCCGGGAAAGTACTAGCACCACGCTTTATTCTGCCGCCAAGCAGCAATGCTGTGTTTTGGTTTGAAGAGTGTGGTTGCCGGTGTAATTATAAATAAATAAATAAATATAAATATTGGTGGACTTTCCACAGAGCACTATCTAGCCCCAAACTAAGCTTATACTTGTAATATGGGAACCAGATAGCTGATATACTACTTATAATACTTTTTTTTTGTAAATACATACTTATAATATTATATAACACCCAGACAGAGAACAAACATTTATGTTCATCACACAAATGTTTGTTCACGGTGGGAATCGAACCCACGACCTACGGCGCAGAAGGCAGAGCTACTACCAACTGAGCTACGTAGGCTGTCAAAATTACAGGCACATGATGCTTAACATCCTGTAAGCCTCAAGTTGCTGGACGCCTGTGATTACACCCTGGATTACACTCTTTAATCCAAAACACAGCAACGGCAGAAAAAGATATTATAGATAGTTACTAGGTACGCTAAATTAAATCATCGCGACGTAAACGAGACCGACTCTGAAGCTAAATTGAGGTCTGACCTTATAAATAGTTACGAAGTGGAAGCAAGACCTTTACAGGGTTCGAAAATAACGTTACCTATAACGTTACCAGTAGGTATACCTACTAGGTATGTACTAACCTACTACTGCTTCCACCAAGAGCAAGAGTCCACCTGCGACGCAAGAGATTGCGTGTTCCATCTCCGCCTCTTGGTCTGGGTGTTTTCTATGTATAATAACAAAATATCTATCTTTGTAAGTATATAATGTATTTAATATATCAGTTATCTAGTACCCAAAACACCAAGCTTTGAGTAGCTTACTTTGGGGCTAGATGGTGCTGTGTGGAACCATTTTACATTTTAAACTAGTTTACCAAATATGTCAACAGAACAGGTGAGAGTAAAAGAAAAAAATTACAACATGCAATGGGTGTTTTAGAAATCTTCGCTTGCTTCTCTCGCTCAATCAATAACCCGTATTTCAAGTATATTTAGAACTGGTTTCGTTACGTACAGCCTCATATTATCTCTGTGATAAACTGCCCATTTCTTTCACGAGAAGCCTTGATAAATCTATTCTAACTACCTAGCAATTATGTACTACACTAACCTCCTCCATAAATAAGGGCAGGATACACACGTGTATCTTTCGTCTCGCTCACTCATTCGACCTTTGGGAGGTCATAGTATTTTTATTGTTACAAGATTCAGATCCACGATAACCAAATCACGCTTTGTTTACTTTTGCCATGCTAGTGACCACTACCAGAAAGAAAATAACATGTTTTACTTGAAGCCAATCGAAGAAGACTAAAAGCTTAAACAATTACCAAAATTAAGTTTATAGGTTATCAGGACGTTTTAGGGCAACGATACTCACAGAAAGCGAAGCAAAAGTAGTTATTTTTTATCTGTAGCACTACATTTTATCACGAGTTATATGACAACAATAGCATAATAGCCATTATTTAGGAAAACACCTTATGAAAATATTTTTTGTTTTGCAGAGCGGCATGAAAGTGCCGTCCGACATGCGCACTTTGGACTCGCACATGCGCACTGGGACGCTTAGAAAAGGCAATTATCTACGTGAAATTTCCGCCGATCGGGATTTTTTAGGGATTGCATTGGCTTGTCATGAAAATTTTAGACAAACCTAGCAGATTGGTTTTCTTAGATAATTGTGAGTTGTGATAACTCCGACTTATGCACTAATCAATTTGCTTTTAAAAAGGGTTTTTATACAATACTCCGAATGAACCGAATGAATAGGCAGATCGCCTGATGGTAACCAAACAATACTTTGGTTTGCCTCGCAAGTCACGCACTATAAGAACGTGGCTTACGATGCACTGCCCTGCATTCATCTACGAGAGGCATATACAGGGTGTCCCAAAAATAGTGTCAAGTGAAAGTCCAGAGATAGAACACCCCTTGGGGTACCCAGAGGTACTTTTAGAGAACCGCACCCGTTTGACGCGGTGACACGCACGGGTTGAAGCGGATTTGTTCACTTGGAAAAGTAATTTTTGTCTCGGGCGAGTGAATTCTTTGCAAGAATGAATGAAAAAAATGAATGAACAGTTTTTTTTATCCCCATATGATTATGATTGTTTGGTATCTCATTTTTTTTCGCTATAATGTATTGCTGTTATTTATTTTTTATCCCCATTCACGGTAGATATCCGCTCAGCTCTCTTAGTACCAATCAACTATCAACGATTCTTGGAGGATGTCTAAGCGGGGTAGTTAGAGGAAAAACCTGAGTATAAATACATTCTTTTCATTTATTTGATCTATAGACCGAGAAATCTTGAGTGGGTTAGGTTACCTATTCAATCCTAAAAGGACTCTAAACTAAAAAGTCATTTCAGTCCGAGTCTTCATTGTTGCGCCTCACTATTGAATCTCAATCATTGCGCTATTCACAGCATCATCGGATGGCGGAAATAGCGGCAAACAGTTTCCCGGGATATAGCATATAGCTACAATGCTAGAACCTACGAGCATGAGACAAAGCAGATACAGTGTCAAACAATGGAATACATCTATATTATTATTATATACAGCAAAAATATCAGCATACACTTCAGCAAAAATATAATTTTTATCCAAAGAAGTTTTTCTAGGTGGTTTTGGGTCCAGATGACGTTTTTTGAAATATCAGCAATTAAGTGGCATCACGGAATAAAGCCTTGACCGAATGGAGGCTGAAATCGGGCCGACGATATCTAGGCCGACCGAAAGCACGATGGATCGACGACATCGTAAAGGTCGCTGGAAACACTTGGACCAGAAACGCAAAGGGCAGAGGAGGGGGCAGAAATGAAGGAGGCCTATATCCAGCAGTAAGTGATGCTGGGATGAGATGGTGATGATGCAGTGGCATTCAAACAAGTTCTTCTGCTAAAAATTTTGCTTTACCTACTAGTTTTCGTGCTTATTCAAAACATGTTTATATACCCAACATTTATGCTGAGCTGATAACCTTTTTAGTATAGGTAGGTAGGTATAGTATGTACATGCTGTGCTGCAAAAATTATTAATGTTACCCCCTTTTTAGTTTATTTTTACAGGCTTGTGCTTTTCACTGTACCTTTTTACGTATGCTAAATAAAGAAGTATTCTATTCTATTCTATTCTATGTTTAGATCATGATATTATTGCTGCCCAATAAGTACCACGAAGAATGTATAACCATCTGCCTACCTCATTATTTCCAACGATAGTTTTAAAAGTTAATAAATAATAATAATAGTTATTACATTAAAACTGTCACAGTGGGTTCTAGAAAAGCGAAATGAAAACGCCGAGTAACTGATACAATGCAATGGCTTTTGTGGAAAACAACTGGAATATACCTCGACCACTGTTCCTTTAGAAGATTTTGCTCTAGTTACACTGTTTCGCGAAAAAAGTAGATTGTACCTACTGACTACTTTACAAACCGTTCTTTACTGGGGTAATAGTACATTATGATATGAGTGCGGTAAGTTGAAAATTACAGCCGAGGCGATATTGCCAGCCCGAGCCGTAGGCGAGGGCTACAAGAAAGCTGAGGCTGTAATTTTCAAAGCGCACGTATGTCATACGACGTTTTATAACACATTGGCGAGGAAATAAATAAAACTCGGACTTTCTTCAAAGAATAAATCTTTATTCACTTGTTGAAGCAGTTATAACAATTTTAACAATTTGTAAAAGAATTAAATGCTTATTTTTTATCTCCAAAAGTCAATTTTATTCATAAAATGTTGACCACTTTACTGACATAAAAACTCTTTGCTAAGATTTAAAAAAGGTTCCGTTCGTTTTAGTGGGAGCATCTTGATAAACCGTACGTTTTACATTACCATAACGCACAAGTGCGTAATGACATACATGACGATACTGAAATTGGTGAAATAAGAGACCCTTTACGAGCAAATGTGCTATAAAAGAATTAACGAAACTGAAACAACTTCACGAATCTGATCCCAAAAAAAAGAATCTTGAGTTAGTACTCGGTACTTATGAAATCTGAGGGGAAATCTACCGTGCCTGGTAGTTTTTAACAAATGATAGAAACGCACGATCTTATAAAATTACTCAAAGGAAGCTTCGAGTAAAAATCCCTTCTTACATATTTTCAACTTCATATAAAACTTAATATGACCACGTGTCCGGTTATCGAAGAAAGTTGAAGTGGCTCCCAATCAGACAGAGAAGAAATATGAGAATCTTATGTCTCCTTTTCTCGATTCTGAAGGACCCTAACTCACCTCAGTACCTGAAGTCTAACTTTTCTTACCTTTCTGACGGTCATGAGCGTGACTTGAGATCCTCAGACACTCTCTGCTTAGCTACTCCCAAACACTCTTCCGGCTATCGTGGTAATTCGTTTGAGGTAGTGGCTGTAAGCTTGTGGAATGCACTTCCCCTAAGTATAAAAATGGCGTCCTCAAAACACGTTTTCAAACGCCTTGTACATGACTTCTATTTTTCGACCACATGAATACTATTTATTATATTTTTGTAAGTGTATATGTAAGTATATTATAGATAGATATATATATTTGTTTTTTATTTATTAGATATTATATTTAGTTTATAGTTTTAGGAAATATGCTACCATATTATTATTGTGAATGTTAGTATAATTAAGCACGCCAACCTATGTTCTTCTACCTGTTAAGGTTGGCTGGTAGAAAATGCTGTCTAGCATTAAGCTCGCCTTTTGTACTCGGTTTTTAGTGCAATAAAGTATTAAATAAATAAAAGCTAACGAGGAAAAATCTGCATATACACTCACCTTTTCACATTTGTCTAATTTCCACGGCTTAAGCAATATCTTTTAAGAGGCAAGTAGAAAATAAAAAAGCTTTTAGAGCTGAGAAAAGATTTCTACTGCCAGTAAAAAAGCAAGGTTGGAATCTATTGCAACTTTAAAATCAATGTCACGTTTTTCATCGCTGGTCGCTGAGTCGAGGCTCAGTTGAATCTATCTGAGAATGATTGAATCTACATGTAGATTGAAATCCGTTATCGGAATGACCTCAATAAGACCATTGTCGTAGAAAAGTTCACGGTGTCTACGACATCACAGACGAGACAAGGTGTTAAACCTTTGTGACAGACGCAGTACTAGCCAGTGGAGTACCTTGACCGAATGGTGGGTGAAATCGGGCCAGAACTTCAATCAATTAGGGCACGAAAATTGAAATGTTGTTGTTCACCACACAAGCGTTTGTTCTCGGTGGGTCTTTCTACCATCAATCCTAGTCACGTTTATTTATATCTTAATCCTATTCAACAATGTAATCCTATATTTGAATTACCCTTATTTCCCTACATTTGTTTTGGCAATCGCAAGTGATTTACTAAAGCAATTGTGTTAATAAATCATAGGTACCCTTGTCACATTACCACTACGCTATGACATCAAAGCATTCCATTACTACCCTAATCTGTATTTGACAGTGATATGCTTGGGTCGGATACTACAATTATTGTTACAAGACAAGGCAAGCCTGTTATGAGACAATCACAGAGCCAAAATCTGCGCGTTCAACTTTCAAAACTAAAAAAAACTTTACTTTCTTAAATAGCACATAGCCTACTTTTTATCCGTGAGAAAACCGGGCCGTAGGTCGTGGGTTCGATTCCCACCGTGAACAAACATTTGTGTGGTGAACATAAATGTTTGTTTTCTGTCTGGGTGTTATATAATATTATAAGTATTTATTTACAAAAAAAAGTATTATAAGTAGTATATCAGCTATCTGGTTCTCCCATATTACAAGCATACGCTTAGTTTGGGGCTAGATAGTGCTGTGTGGAAAGTCCACCAATATATATTTTTTTTTTATTATTTTTTTTATTTAAATGTGCGCGGGTGAAACCGCGGGGCGCAACTAGTGCCTTAATAAATCGTCATGTAAATTGCTACCATCATTTTGCAAGTGTACTTGACCTAAATCTTCCCTTTCCTCGTGGTCTAATTTGTCGATAGATGAAAGGATGAGGCTGGCCCGCTAAATTAGTTCACTCCGTGACGGGTCGTCTTTTCACAAATTCAATTCATTCATCCATCATTCTGCATCCTGTCATCATTACGAATCTCCCTCATTGTGTGGGGACGAGTATTGTTTCCGTGTACAAGTATATCATCGGAAAGTTAGATAATGAGCATTGTTCTTGTTTTAAACAGAGTTTAACTAATACTATAGCATGTGGATGACATGTTAGAACCTTCGATACTGGCGTCACTGTGATTGCTTTTTGTTAGATAGTGGAAGGGTTAGCTAGCTGAGACGCTAGACTAGTATTAGTAGTTATTATTGGCGTTTTATTTTTATAGCATGTTTTTATTTATATTGCATGGGTTAAGTAGTTATTGATACCACAGGTTTGCCTACGATACAACCCGGAATCTTCGTGTGGGTTCTAAACATACTCGTAAGTGTCAATTTACAAAACTACTGTATTAAAATATAAATCTTAAAGAAAATTCTTGGTAAATTTCAATGATTGAAAACTTTGCAAGTTTTCATTGCAGTAGCGGATGAAAGCTCCCAGACGAATCAGACTCGTAACAACTATTTTTTATTAGCCCGTATTTGAACTTCATAGCATGAAGTAAAACTTCACTCGAACCAGAGAATACTAAATAACCTGGCACTTGCGTTGAAGTTTAACTATAAACTTCATGGCTATTGGAAAAGTCGATCAAAGTGTTGCTTGTGCAATCAGGATTAAGCGGGAAATGTTTACGTTTAATCAACGCTATAGAAGAGCGCAACTTCAGGTGTTGTAGTTATGCAAATTGAAATTAAGCACAAATAGCAACTTAAAAGGCAGATAACATTTTAAACTTAACCTATTTTCTGTTTTGCCGCTTGCAGTTTGTACCGTTCAATATGACTGAGTATGGAGTATGAAATGTGTACATTGAACTCAAATACCTTATTGTGGGTATGACGTATGTGGTTACCTATAACGTGTGGTTTTGTTTTGACAACTGTTAAAAATAAGAATGATTACTGGCCCAGACCGCATTAAAAGTAAATGATAATTTAACAACCCCTCGAACGTATTTTACGTAAATTAAGCATTAAATAGGACAGCACTACTTCCAAAACTAGTGACAAATAAAAAACTACATAGTCTTTATGTAAATACATAGCTGGCCCCTTAAGCAATGCCCTTAAAAGAGGTGAACAAAGTTTAAAACCTAAAGAAGTCATCGACTTCTGATGATTACTTTACCTACCTTTTACGCCGTATTTTAAAGAAACATAGTTCACATTTTATTTTATCGATGTCATTAGGTATACATTACTCTTATCATGTTATTTATCCCTTCTTTATAAAAGTAAATTAAAAACAAATAATTTAGTGGAATAGCGCTCTAGCGATGCGTTAAGATATTCAGGAAAGCTTTTGCAATATCCTAACTTAATTACTCAACCAGAAAGAATTTCAGAAAGGCTTTTTCACATGCTGTTTTTTGGTTGAGTGATTTCGTATCGCATAGTTTTAACATTCGTAGGTTTAAGCACATTTACTTAAATTAATTTTTTTTTTAATAGAAATATTTTTTTTATTAAAAACCAGCACGTAGAATAATGAACTATGATTGAAAATGTATATGCTTACACCTGCGTATTTAGTACCTCAACTTATCAATGGGTTAATATATATATACTATATACTATAGACTAGTCATAATTCATCATCATCTTCCTGGAGCCTTATGCACTATGACCATTTGCAGCGCGAGCTCGGCTAAGACAAGGCACCGGTGTCATACGGTCAGGGCAAAGTATCTCCTATGTCGTATAGAATAAAGCCCAACATCAAGTTTTGACGTTTCACGGTTTGGGGCAAGGAATCTCTTATTTTCATAGTGAATAATGCCCCTGCCCTTATCCCACGCAAGACAAGTCATAATTCTGGAAGTTATATTATTTAACACACTTTGTTTTAAATATTGACTTTAATCCATTAAACAAAATAGATAAGTATTATTTTAATCAAATTGTTGGTTTATTTTAGTCTGCATCCATGTTATACTTATAACAACTATGTATGTACCGAAACAATAACATGTTTAATCAATAATGCATTTAGTAATTATTGTATTTGAGGTACCTACTTGTACTCTGACTCTGATTTTTTCTTTATACTGTACTATTTTCTTATAAACTTTATACATAAATGTTTGTCCTCTGTCTGTGTGTTATATAATATTATAAGTATGTGTTTACAAAAAAAAAGTATATAACTAGTATTATCAGCTGTCTGGTTCCCATACCACAAGCTTTGGCTTCGTTTGGGGTAAGATAGTGCTATGTGGAAAGTACACCAATATTTATTTTATTTGATTTATATTTATTCTACTAAATTTATCTTCACTACGTTGGAAGTTTTTCAGAAGTTCTTGATTTCCGTAAATATTCACCCGGTAATATGCTTGAAAGGGTCAAGCATATTACCGGGTGAATATCTGGTGTCGAGTATTAGTGGCACCTGAGATTTTCCTCAGAGTTCACACACCAAAATTGCGGTACTTACGACTAGCCGTGAGACAATGACGTCACGTTTTTCGATAAACTGTAATATCTACGTGCTCCGCCGCAATGTGATTTCACTTTCAGGAGATGCCTACAGTAAATGAATTTCTGTGTACGATTCTCTACACGTACAACATAACTGCCACTACAATTTTGTGATAGCCATCGCACCATTTTGAGGCTGGTTCATAATATTAACTCTGTGATTTTATGTTATTAATATTATAGAATAAAAGAATGTGCAGGACTATATATATCTTATTGAGCGGCTCTTAATATAGAAGTATATTTTATTTACCGTCTCTTACCCCTGGTTTCTGAAAGCTCGATCAGCAGTAATCGGCTGTCAAGTCACTTGCTATCACTTTCTAATTTGAAGTTAAAGCTGTAATAGCAAGTTACTTGACAGCCGCTTACTGTTGATCTAGCTTTCAGAAATCGGGGGTTAGTAACTGATTATCAACAAAATTGCTGGTATGCCAATTTTGTTAATAGTCAGTTTTTTGGGTCTCAAGTTCACATCCTACATCAATGTTAAAGTTTATGCATAAATTATTGAACCTTATCGCCTAAATATTTAAAGCTGGTAATTATAACTGGTGTCTTTAAAACATTGCAAACATAATTCGCTTGCAACTGCTTGAAACTGACCCCGAGGCTATGACGTCAAGAAGCACTTCGTATTCGCTACATACTCCCTCGAGAACTAAGTTAATTTTATTTTATTTTTGTGTCGGAAAATACTGCTGATTGCGCAATTTGTTCATGCTATATAAATAAATTATGGCTATACCATTAAGCGTTTTTCCGAGTCGTGTGTTCGTGATTAGAATTCGAAACACACATTTTTTATTTCAAAGCTTTGCAATATATAGCAAAAAAGTTATTCCAAAACAGAGTAAAATCAATAAATTCCATATTTTTTTATTTAAAATTTAATTAAGCAAAGTAAAATACCTATTTCCAACATTATTTTTTATATACAGCTTATGGAATAAGCAAATGGTGGTAAATATCACCTATAACAAAGCATTGCATCGTAAGTCACGCTCGATAGGACTGACGTGCCCTACGATGCACTGCCCTGCGCCAACTTAAGGCTCCGGCGACAGTGGCTCGCAATTTCGAGGTGCGATTGACTATTATTTCATTTCGGGGAGGTTGTTTGAAAGAATAACTCTAAAGTGACACGCATAAATACTGTTCGAACACAAATAATACAATAATATAAGGGAAACATGCCCGAATCAGAAATCAGTTTGGTATTAGTATGTTTGGTCTTACGTTTACCTAATACCAAAATGATTTCTGACTCAAGCACATTTCCCTTATATTATTGTATTATTTGTGTTCGAACAGTATTTATGCGTGTCACTTTAGAGTTATTCTTTCAAACAACCTCCCCGAAATGAAATAAAATGAAATAATAGCCAATCGCACCTCGAAATTGCGAGCCGCTGTCGCCGGACCCTTAAGCCTTACATGTGTCTGTCATTTCACCGGCAACCACACTCTCCAAACCGAAACAGCACTTAGGTAGGTACTTAAATTTTTCCGCATTGTGATATAAACTGCTATTATTCAAATAATCATAAAAATAATAGCCGTTTATTCAGAAACGCTTTATTTTTCATATTACACTTTTTAAATATTTTTATTTATTACTAGCTGGTACCCGCGACTTCGTCTGCGTACTTTTAATCTCTTCATATCTTTTTTTCGCAATAAAAGGTAGCCTATGTTCTTTCTCAGGGTCTAAAGATTGTCTGTGCCAAATTTCATCAAAATCGGTTGAGAGGTTTAAGCGGGAAAGCGTAACAGACAGACAGACAGACAGATAGACAGAGTTACTTTCGCATTTATAATATTAGTTAGGATTAATAAAAAAATTCTGTGTGGCACTCCAGCTCCTCCTACAACTCCTTCCATTTTCCTCTGTAATGTGCTATTCGTGGTCATAGCTTTCCTCTTCTAGCAGTAGGTAGCTGTTATTTAAAAGCGTGTTATAAAAATGCAAGATCTGATTTGCACTGCCTGCTAAGTTGCCTTCACGGTAAATTATTAGCGTGCCGCGCAGAGGGTAGAAGATAACAGCTACTTTATTATTTCCTGGCAACAGGAATGCCGGCACGTGTCGTACCGACACCACAAATATTTTAAGTAGCCGGTTTAAAAGCAAACGTATTTTACCGGCCCGCGGTTTCACCCGCGCAGATTTAAAACCCAGTATTCCCACGGGATAAAAAGTAGCCTATGTGCTATTCCAGACTTCTATCTCTGCCAAGTTTCATCCAGATCCGTTCAGCCGTTCCGGCGTGAAAGAGTAACAAACATTCATCCATTCACCCATCCATCGATCCATCCATACTTACAAACTTGTAGGATAATATTTTGTACAGTCAGCGTCATATTGATATGAACGTCTTGAGTAGGTAGTCAAAATTATGTGAAAAACATAAAAGCAATATGATATTCTCAGTTCGAATAATCTTATTGTTGTAAGCACCCAAGGTCAGATAAGAAATATCTTATGCGAAGAAATTTATTGTAGGTATTCGTATGTGTATTTAGTTAAAATATTAAAAACATTAATTACACAAATAGGTATTTGTCCTGGGCGGGAATCGAATCCACAATCTACAGCACAGATGTCTATTATAACTAACCAAGTTATGATTGGGTAAAGGTTTTTGTATTAAAAATCACGAGCTCGCTTAATTGAAGTACCTACCACAAGTAAAATGCTTGATTTTCTAAAACTATACTCTCAAGACATCAAGACTGTAGAAACTACTCGTAAATCGTAATACGCTGAGCTGTGCATAAAAGAAGCAACTTCTCATCTTGAAATTGTTTGAAAAAAAAGCACACCCGCGGCAATCCACAGTTGTTTTGTTTTCAATTTCCATATTGTTCCATGAATAAACGGTAAATTAAAAGTTGAAAGCATTGTTGGACAAAAATATACGATGCAAAAACTGTAATAACTCGATTTCGGACAAAAACGGCACAACTGACAACACACAATAAGAAATCACTGCATCCACAACGGCGTGCACAGTGGCGTTCAAAAATTGTTGACAATTGATGAATAGGATCTAACGACAGTCAAACAATGTCTCAAAACTTATTCTCAAATCACTAGTTTTCGTCCTTGAATATTTAAACAAATAAATACTGGTAGACATTCCACACAGCATTTGCCCAAACCTTGTGATGTGGGAGCCAGATAGCTAATATACTACATACGACGACGACGACCTCTGTGGCGCAGCGGGCGAGAGCCTGCCTGCGTCGCAAGAGGTTGCGGGTTCGATTCCCGCCTTGGAACAAATTTGTGTACGATCTGCAGAAATTTGTTCCGATGGTCTGGGTGTTTTCTATGTATAATAATAAATATCTATCTATGTAAGTATATAATGTATTAAATATATCAGTTATCTAGTACCCATAACACAAGCTTTGAATAGCTTACTTTGGGGCTAGATAGTGCTGTGTGGATTGTCCAGCATTATTTATTTATTTATTATTTATTTATTATATATTTTTTTGTCAATACATACGTAATTTTTTTATTTATAACACCCAGACAGAGAACAAACATCTATTTTCAAAACCCAAATGTTTGTTCTCTTTTCGGTGGGGATCGAACCCACGGCCTACGGCTCAAAAGGCAGAGTTATTACAAAGCAGCTGTGACGGCTGTCTTGTTTGGGTCAAAATGTTATTTTCACTGAACTGTGATATTATTTTCCGTAGGTATGTATGAAACTTGATTGTTTGTTAGGTATTTGTTTTCATAGCTCGGTTCAATTCAGTGTATTTTAAAAATGTTGAAATAGTGCGAACGAGATTCGTTTAAAAAACAAAGATAGGTTGGACATGTGGTTGTATTGAACGATGGGTAGATATTTTGTATAAATAAGTATTATCTGAAGGCAAACAGATTCAAGGGAAATGCATATTTCTGCCGCCAAGCAGCATTTCAGTTTCGGTTTGAAGGGAGTGTTTGCCGGTTCATTTACAGGCACATGAGGCTTTCTCATCTGTATGCCCCAAGTTCATGGACGCAGGGCAGTGCATCGTAGGGCACGTTCCTGTTGCGACATACGAGGCAATGCTTTGATACCTACCACTTAGTATCAGGTGGGCTATCAGCTTGTTCCATCAGCAAGCCATATTAAAAAAACATCTCCACTATTTTATCACGACTCGAACGACACGTCCGGCAGATAGGAACCAGGATATTGGAATTTGTTAGTAAACTCCACGTCGCTAAGTACGAGTTTATAGCAAATTGTGCTGGCGAACTTGTTCTTGGGACTTCGATTCGGATTGACAACAATCTAATCTGCGAAGTTGAAAAGTTTGCAGGAAATTGTATTGTGGGAAAAACGAGTTACAAACTTTTGGGGCATTTAATAAAACATTCCTACACGCAAACCAATATTGTTACAGTATTCTGGTTCAAGTTTCTATTAAATTGAGCAAGAAGGTACAAAAAAGCTACGTCTTCAGTCGCAAAATAAAAACCCTGTAACACACAAGACTGAAATAGGCAGTTCAACTAAAAGTACCTAACACAATAATGTCAATTTAGCCTATGTACCTAATCGTAGCAACTGGAAATTCATGGTCTATCTGCCGGTTTGTGAAAGCTCGATCAAAGCTAATCGGCTGTCAAGTCACTTGCTATTTCAGCTTTTACTTCAAATTAGATAGAGATAGCAGTGACTTGACAGCCGATTAGTGTTGATCGAGCTTTCAGAAACCGGGGGTGAGTCTACTCGAATTAGGAAACAGACGTGACTTTGTTTGCATTACCTGAGCCAATCAAATGTTAATCATGCAGCAAACTAAATGGAATCGAGTCTTGGGGCGTTCCAAAAGTCTTTGTTGAAATTATGACAACATAATTTCAACAAAGACTTTCAGCCAATAACTGCTCAAGTTTCAATTAACCTCGTAACTTGCAATTATCTAAATATATATAACTCAAAGGTGACTGACTGACTGACTGACTGACTGACATAGTGATCTATCAACGCACTGCCCAAACCACTGGACGGATCGGGCTGAAATTTTGCATGCAGGTAGATGATATAACGTAGGCATCCGCTAAGAAAGGAGTTTGTTCAATTCTACCCCAAGGGGATAAAATAGGGGATAAAATAGGGGATGAAAGTTTGTATGAAACTTTGAATTCCTTGGCGCGAGCAAAGCCGCGGGTTCAGCTAGTTGTGTATAAATATGTATAATATCTGAATGTTTCTCTCACTTGTTAGTTTAATTAGTTTCTGGTTATCTAACTAGATACATCGTTCTGGAGTGAAACATGTGTAAATTCGTATTTTGAAAAATTTACTATTATGTAATAACCGGCTGTCAAGTCACTTGCTATCTCTATCTAATTTGAAGTAAAAGCTGAAATTGGAAGTGATTGACCGCTGATTAACTTTATCTATTTATTTAGAATCTCCAACATCGTATACATCAATTACATTCATACAAATTAAAAATAAAGATAGTGAACCATGCTAAATGCTACAATAATTACAGGATACAGACAGCGTGCAAATAAAAATTTTGAGCGAGAGCGAGTTAAAATTAAAATTATATAAAATTCTAAAATCACAGTAAAGCTCCAATAAAATGTCATAATATAATACTAATAAAATGTCAAAACTAGATCTATTTACTAAACATTACACTATTACATTAAAAGTTCATTAAGTTAATAAAACAATAATCAATAGATACAGAGCATCAAATTATGTATTAAAAGATAATAAAATCTAAAAAGTTGATAATTTGAAATAAAATAAAACCAAAATAATAAATTCATTTAGATTTTAAAATAGTTTGCTTAAACATAAACAACGTGCCGTAGTAAAATAAGTCCACGTTACCGTTGCGCTTCGAGACGGAGTTGTACTGACGTACCATTCGGTTCAAAGGAGCATCAAGCCCAAGATTAGTGCTGCAGTAATCAGCCTTTGATCGAGCTGTCAGAAACTGGCGGTAAGAATAGAAACATAAATACGTAATATTGCGACAGGATGTGATAAGATGCGAAAGAATGCCAAATTTTGGCATTCTTTTTTTATATAATTTTTTTATATTTATACTTTACTTTTTTTATATTATATAATTATATACCTACTCATTACAATAAAATCTCATCTTTTTGTGAGCTCATATATTCAATCGGACAGAGCCAAGTAAGTAAGGTTATAATAATGTAGTTTATTTATCATCAAGTCAACAAGAGACAGTAAAATCATTAATTTACTAAATAACAGAATAAATAGTCTTAGCAATGATTAGATTAGTAAATTACTTTACCAGTTACACACACATTATTTATTAATCTACATCATTACATTTAGCTAGCAAACTCATTCGCCAAATTGTATACCTATCTTCATCAATAAATAATAGGTTTATTAATTGATGAAATCAAGGAATCTATTCATCATCATAATCCTGAAAGAGATTGACAAGAGGATGGGTGTCATAGAGAGAGTAACTCCTCTCGCTATAGCCACAATCTTGGACCCCAGGTTTAAGAAAATGCATTTTACGCACTCACTCGCTTGCTCCATCCATGGCTGTTTCAAAAATCAAGGAAATGATGAAAAATAAAGTACAAAATGAGTCCGTGGAATCTGATTCGTCAGATCAGTCTGACAAAGCAGAAGAAAAAAATTCTCTGTGGGAAGATCACCACAAATTAGTCCAAAAGAGCTGGAAAACGGTGAAATCTGATGATTCTATTTCAGATGAACTATCTATTTACTTACGTAGCCCAGTAGGCAGATTAAATGAGAACCCTTTAGAAATTTGGAATGATCTCAAGATTCAGCTCCCTAAACTTCATACAATTTCATACAAATACTTAACCATGGTAGGAACTTCAGTCCCATCTGAACGTTTGTTTTCTAAAGCGGCACAAATCGTCAATCAACAACGAAACAGACTGAAAGGCAAACGTTTAAATAAACTGTTGTTTTTGCAAAGTCTCTCAAAAGAACACTGGGAATAAGACATGACGGACTTAGCAAAATTATTGCGGATGTTTTTTTTTGTTCTTACGTAAATGACAATAAAGATTTTTCTAATACATGACTTTTACTTTTTTAATAAAACAATGTTTGAATTAGTAATGATTTGCATGAAAAATTGTGTTGAAGTAGTATATCTGGTCTGTGTCCCGGGAATTCTATTTCTTAGTATTTGTTGTTATAGTGGCAACAGAAATACATAACCTGTAAAAATTTCAACTGTCTAAATATCACGGTTCATAAGATACAGCCTGGTGACAGACGGACAGCGAAATCTTAGTAACAGGGTACTGTTTTTACCCTTTGGGTACGAAACCCTGAAAAAGTACTCGATGTGTACAAAATATCGATGTTTTCACCCGATACATCGAAAGACATCGATGTACAGTTCTGATTTATCGAATCGAAAAAAACATCGATGTTTTTTCAAAATGGACACCCCTATGCCAAAACATGCCAAAGAAAGAAAAAGAAAGAAAATACATTTATTCAACTACACAGACACATTACATAATGATAGATATACAGAAATTTAGTTACAATTTTACTTAAAATATACTACAATGAAACACAAATACATAATAAAAAATAAAAAACTGGAACCAAAGGATGCCAAAGGATGCCAAAGGAAGCGAAAGAATGCCAAAGTATGCGACAGGATGCGAAAGTATGCGAAAAGATGCGAAATCGCGTCAGAATGAGAAACGATGGGAATCTTGAGCTGATACTTGGTAGTGGATATGAACATCTGAGAGGATATCTACAGTACCTGGGGCTCAAAATCATGAAGCGTTTTCTGTTTTATCTATTGAAAAATACCATTGTACTGTGTACCACCAGTTTACCAGTATTAAAATGAATCACTAGTCCGAACTTCATTCAGCTTCATGACTTTGATGCCTCCTTATGAAATATCATATCATCACGTGTATAAAGGAATCGTGTCTTAGGGTATTCCCTAAGACACGATTCCTTTATACACGTCCAAATAAATGTTTACTTTCAAAAATCAGTTTACTATGATATTTTCTAAAAAAAATGAAAACCCGTAGGCTTTTTGTTAGCCAGAAACTATCAAAAATGTATTGTGAACTAAGCCAGCGCTTTGGCTCTCATCCAATAATGTGATCCATTCCATGGCACGTGCAATGGAGTAGCTTCATACTTATTGAAGTAACAAATGTACCGATCTCGTGTAAGCTAGGGTTAAACCGGGTAAAATATTTAGTACCTATCCAATCAGCCCACGCGCCCTCTGTCGCGTACAGGCCTCCTTCTAGGTCCTACGGTAGGTAGGTCCTTTATTAGTGTAGGTTATAATTTTATTTTTCTGTTAGTTTTAAGTAAGTACTTACTTGTACCTACCTATTGTGGGACGAAATAAAATATATTTTCTTTTCTTTCTTTCTTTCTTTCTTTCTTCTGGTCCTGCGCCAATGGAAACCACTGCATACTGTACTCTAGTCTGGTCCTACTTCTATTTAAAACTCTCCACCGTGGTCATGTTGATGCATTACCATTATCCCCATCCAACGACTTCCCACAATCTTTACCTTTCCCACTGTGGTAGGTCCATCGGTTATTTCACTTACCAATCTTCTCTTATCTATGACCACACCATAAAATAAAATAAGAAAGTAAACAAGCAGACGTTACCTGCCAACGTGAAATTGGTTTTAAGGTTTTGTAGCAACATTATTCAAATTAGCATGATTGCCACCCGGTATCTCTCCCGTAATTTGCTAAGTTTTGAAGGCTATGGGCAGATGAAATCAAAACAACAGTAGAAAAGTAGTCTTCAAAGTTAAATCTTTAAAAGCCTGGCCACCCTTCCATGACCCGAGGATTTATCCCGCTAAGTGCGCTGGATAAGTTCCAATTTGTAATACCTACTCTACTTGTATTACGCCCAGTGCTCACGGGAAACTGACTTGGGACTTGCTCATGCATTAGGGTAATTTTCCTAAGCCGTGTTTTTAAAGTTTTCGTGCCTCTAGCTTGCCAATTCAACGGAAGATTGCATTTGTTTTTTTTTAAAGCCGGGGCAAGTTGCGTCATACCACAGACAATACTGGTCTTTGGTCATACTGTGATTTATATAGGTGAGTGTATCTATTATATAATTATACTTTCTTGTTAGTAGAACTTTTAACATAGGCACTTACCCCCGGTTTCTGAAAGCGCGAATAACACTAATCTGCTGTCAAGTCACTTGTATCTCTATTATTCCTATCTAATTAAAAGTGAAAGCTGAAACAGCAAGTGTCATGACAGCCGATAAGCTTTGATCGGGCTTTCAGACACCACAAGAGTACAAGAGTAGTAGAGTTCTTTGTGAAGGGCTTGTCCGGGGAAGTACTACTACCACGCCTTTTTCTGCCGCCAAGTAGCAACGCTGTGTTTTGGTTTGAAGAGTGTGGTCGCCACGCCGGGCTATTGTTGCCAACTTGCGTGATGCTATGCCAACTGCAAATTCAAATCCAAATTCTTTATTAAAAAAATAGAATAACCTAACAGACAATTCTAATGCGTTATTCTATGAAACTATAACTAATTAAAGCTAAGCATTTATTAACAACATAAAACAAAAAACAAAACAACACACTGATATCAAAATATAAAATTATGTAGGTACGTACAAAAAACTAAAATAACTTAAAAATACTAATGAAATAAAAAATATAAGAAAAGTAACGTATCTAAACAATATAAGAAAAAATAACAGGTGGGTATTTAAAAATCTAAAACATGTACAAACACATTATGCTCTTATCACCCACGGTGTTAAAGAGCTCGGTTCTTCCGAGTAGCTCAGGCAAAGTTTGCAAAGCAAAACTACTAAGGTACGGTGTGTTTAGTTACTGGTGTAAGGAACAAATTGCCAAGTCGTATGATAGGTAATATATGTGCTGTTTTATGAATCTATTTACTTTTCCTTTCTCTGTTAGGTAGATTAGGTACTTATTTTTCAACACAGGTGCTCATAAAGTGGCTCTACGGTCACCGCAATTAGGTACAGAATGACACCCATTATTCAAACTGTGACTTTTTCATTGCTATAACCCACTAGTGAGTTATAGATTTTTTTTAAATTTTATTAGTCGTTAACCAATTTTTTTAAGTGTTTAACAGGTTTTGTTTTGGGAAAATTGCAATAATAATAATAATAAGTTTATTGTTCAGGTTAAGGTTACATGAAGACTTAATAGTAGGTAGATTTAATATTAGATGTGACAAGCTTTTATAATTTGGTGCTCTGAGCTTCGGACGAGAAAATCTGTTTCCCGAATCTCAGCGCCCACCCCTCGTAAAAAATGGTAGGTAACAATATGACGTATGTACTAAATGTAATATGTACCTAGGACGAAAAATTGACTAAAAATATACATAAACAAGACAAATTTTAACAAAACAACATGTAAATAGATAGGTACACAATCAGAAAAGGTATAAAAGTAAAAGTAAAACTTCGTTTTTGCTGCAATTGAGTAGGTATTGATGTGAAGCACAAGAAAAAAGATATTAGGGTCATAAAATAGATCAATGTAAGTAGGTGTTATTAATTAATCGTGTAAGGCTAGGTGTAAGATTGTAGGTAGTGAGAAGGTGCGTATAAAATAGGTGTGTATGTGAGTGTATGAGTTATGTTATGAGTGAATGAGTTCCAGTTTTTTTTTTTTTTAGCATTCAATTCAAGTATTTTTTCGGTTTTTGTGTAATCTAATGTCAGTAGCCACAGTCTTACTTCATTTTGCAGTTTATTTTGTTGAGGGGGTGATGGTTTAGTACATTGTTCACCGAGAGGAGAAAGTGACCGATTACCGTCGAGGGTGTCGTTTGAAGCCCGAGCCGTAGGCAAGGGCTTTAAAACACCCGAGATCGGGAATCGCAGTTTCTCTCGAGTGATTCATAGTGCTTTATACTACACCTACGAGGAAAATAAAAAACTAAAACTGAATCCTCAAACAACACACAAATTAAAAATGGCGCCAATGGCGTCTGCAATTTTTACATGTTCTTTTTTCAAATTGTTTATCCTGCCGCCGCAGGGTCGCACTGCCAGCCCGACACCATCCAACACACAGCTAGTGGCCAGTGTCATTTTGCGAACTTGGATATAAAAACTTACTGTAAAAACTTTTTGGCTTTTGATATTTATAGGTTACCGGCGCATAGTCTTACCCAAAATTAAAAACGAAAAACCACGTAAGAAATGGATTTTCATACACTTTTCTCTCCCGCTCAGATGCGTTTTCTCCCCGCATATTTGTTCGATATGCAATGACGTACTTTCTACCGTAAATTTGATAAAGTATCAAGGTACTTTCCAAGCAGGTGTAGTATAAAGTTATTTTTCGCTATGACTGTGGAACCCTGTCATTGACAAATAACCGTCTTCCGTTCTCGCCCAAGGTTTGATGATACACGATTTTTCACAACCTGTAAGCGGCAAAATTGGTTGTATGAAAGGGAGGTAAATTTTCAATGCTCGAACCCGTGGCTGAAATCAGCAATTTGCTGCTATAAATTTTTATCAAGTTTCTATTTTTGCAAGCTTTTATTGCAAATATAGTTATAGTTACCTATAAATAATAAATAAATAATGCTGGACAATCCACACAGCACCATCTAGCCCCAAAGTAAGCTACTTAAAGCTTGTGTTATGGGTACTAGATGACTGATATATTTAATACATTATATACTTACATAGATAGATATTTTTTATTATACATAAACACCCAGACCAACGGAACAAATTTCTGCAGATCGTACACAAATTTGTTCCGAGGCGTCAATCGAACCCGCAACCTCTTGCGTCGCAGGCGGACTCACGTCCGCTGCGCCACTGAGGTCGACAAAAAAATATATAGTATATATAGTTATATATGTATAGTAAATATAGTTGTTCGGGCGGAATATTGCAACTCAATTTTGAAGCAGAAGCATAGCGGACCGTTTTGTTTTATTTCTATTGATGCTGTGGACCAATTATGATGTCCTTTAAAGCAATACAGCGTCTTGTAATATGATGAGCCCATTCGAAAAAGTTGCCTTAGCTTTGGATGCTGTACAAGTTGTTTGGAAAGGTCTATTTCAATTAATTGCAAAACAGATTACAATTACCTCAACTTCACTCGAAAAAAAATATAGTGCGAAACCTAATGCTTTTTTTGGGTCACAATAAAACAGCGAGCAGATACAAAACGTCTCGGTTAAAATAAGTACCTACATCTACAACCAAAAACCATTTTTAATAAACTGCGTAAAGCTCCGTTCACAAAAAGCGCCGCCATCAATCACCAAATTATTCACGGGCTTCACCAACCTATCTTTATGTCTGGCGCGGTGGTGTGTGAACACAGCCTAATTGCCACAACTGCCAAATTACGCGTCAGTCTGAAATCACCTCTATCGTGTAGTGTAAGTACAAATACAAATACAAAATGTTTATTTTCTTTCCAAAAATTTTACCATAGTTAATTTAACAGTTGTTGATACCTCCTTTTAAGTAAAAATACCTGTATTAGGAGACATCGCTCTTCCATACCATGCTTAGCGAATTATAAACTAAATTTTATACCTACAAAAACATTTTGATTGACTAAAATCTACCTAATCTAAAGAGTTACGGCAGGCAAAGTTTATTACACAAATATTATAATGTCTCAATAGTGAGATTTAAACCAGTAGATAACAATAGCTAAACACTATAAGACTAATAAAAACATGATATTATAATTTAGGTACTATGTTGATTCAATGCAAGACTATAAAAAGTAAACGCATGCATATGCCTACGTTTACTGGAAATTCAAACGAGGTTCCCACATTTAAAATAAAGTATGATATACATAGAAGTAAGTAAAACATCGTGAGGAAACCAGTTAGTATTCTAACAGCGGCGATGGGCTTGCAACCTGTCACGTATGGAACACTAATTACTGCAAAATGTGCCAAATGTAATGTTTGGACGTACCTCTGACTTCTTTGAGGATATCTAATAGGGGGTCCCTTAGACATCCTCAAAGAATATCCACCGTGCCTGGGGATCAAAGTCGTGAAGCTGTTTCAGTTTCTTACGATCAACTTAGCTGTAAAGTTGACGTGTCAAAATAACTAGTCTTACCCCCGGTTTCTCAAAGCTCGATCAACACTAATCGGCTGTCAAATCACTTGCTATTTCAACTTTTACTTCAAATTAGATAGAGATAGTTAGTGACCTGACAGCCGATTAGCTTTGATCGAACTGAAAACTGTTTCTTACCTTCAGAAAACTTTCAGAAGCTGTTTGATTTTATAGATTATATTATTTTATCAATTATCTTTATCATATTTCATTGCTTCACAATGTACTTGTAACACGTTGGTAATACCACGATATTGGAGTATTTCATCGAGCGCACTTTTAATCGTATGATAAATTAGACTATTCTCTATTCAATAGAGGATAGCTGAGCGAAAGGAAGTATTGAGTTTTCAAGATCCTTACTGTTACTTTATTAATTTCATGTCGATACGTTTTAATCTTACGACCTTCTTTCCTAAGCTTTATGGCTCAAAGTCGCAAATCATCACAGTTAAAATCAGTAGATAACTTATAGAATAAACAGCTTAACTTTTAAAACCAAATAAATCGTGTTTTATCGCTGGTTGGCAGTTTAAACCGGAGATACAAATCGTCAGCGGATATTGTTTATGTTTACAGATTCAAGCATTGGAAACGAGGAAGTACCTAACCGGTCATAATCCGTAGGTACCTACTTTATTCGATGGAGAACCTTTTTTTCTCCTTCTGCGCCGTAGGCCGTGGGTTCGATCCCCACCGAGATTAAACATTTGTGTGATGAGCATAGATGTTTGTCTCATCATCAACCTATGTTTGTCCACTGCTGGACGTAGGTCTCTCCCAAGATGTTTGTCTGGGTGTAATTTAATATTATAAGTATATATTTACAAAAAAAAGTAAACAAGTATCATATCACAAGATTCACAAGCTTTGGCTTAGTTTGGGGCGACTGTAGTGACGTGTGGAAGGTTCACCAATATTTAAAAAATATATATGTACTAGCTGGTACCCGCGACTTCGTCTGCGTACTTTTAATCTCTTCATCTCTTTTTTTCGCAATAAAAGGTAGCCTATGTTCTTTCTCAGGGTCTAAAGATTGTCTGTGCCAAATTTCATCAAAATCGGTTGAGAGGTTTAAGCGGGAAAGCGTAACAGACAGACAGACAGACAGATAGACAGAGTTACTTTCGCATTTATAATATTAGTTGGGATACACATTCAAATTCCTTGGTATACACCACGAATAAATATTATATACAATTGACAAAATTACGACAGATATTCATGACAGGAAAGGCCACGAAGTTTTTTACATGCAAGTTTGATTGATATTCCAATCAATCATATTGATGGCTGCCTCCAGAAAATAGAGTCGATACACTATTAGAAAAGTTTTACCACAATAAATCGATAAACAAACACGCAAGGCAGATATGAAGCGTCATATTTGTGCTAGGCGAAGATTCTCTCACTTTTAAAAGACAAACAAAGTACAAGAAAATCTAATTAGAAAATACTTACCTACTATGAACTTTAAAAGAACGTTCGAAGATATTGAAGTATAAGTCGGAACGTATACCAGTATTTAGACTGTCGCAATGTTGCATTTAAATAACATTTAACTTGCACGTTCAACTCTGTAATGGCCTCAGACGACAAATATTATACTATCGCTGTACCTAGTTTAACTGGGTAAAATGCTAACACAATGTTTAGTATTTTGTTGCCGTCGTCGAAACGGAATTTTTCCTGAGTGAACGTAGTTTTAAAATTCTATTTCAAAAAGAATTAGTAAGTTTCTAAGAGAAACTGTAGCAGGAATGGACTGTCCCTGTACATAACTTTGAAAGGTAGAGTGCAGTGTGGGTACAACTTCTAACTTATAAATTGTGAAGTAGCTCACGTCGTGTATGTTTCTTCTTCCTATAGGTACACTTAACTAGACGAGTATGTTGAGACCTGCAGCAGCTTGCTACACAATAGGTATATCCAGAATGTGGCGAAAGTGTCAAGCTAAGCCTCGAACGTAACCAGTGTTTGTGTCGGAATATTGTGTGCATTTCACATGCACCACAGCAGAGTAAATCTGTCGCACGGATGTGAAGCACCACTATAAGTCCGTCCATTGCATGAGCCTTACCAACTCGTAGGTAAACCCATCACATAAGTTCGCGCTATGAATGTAAACTAGCATTTCACGTGCATGACTGAAAATACGGACTGGCGATTTTCGGAGGGATTTACGGAGAAAACGAAATTCAATTCTTGAAAGATAAAAAAAGCGTGCAAAAACTAATTTAAATCTTATTGATATCCCAAAAATTAAATGTTTAAACGATGTGATCTCACGTCCCTAACCTGCGAGATGCACAAACCAATGTTTTCTAAGTGTTAATTTTTTTATATTTGGATATAGGGAATATATATTTTACAAATACAAACAAGAAATACAGACTAGACTAGACCTATCTATAGAAATATGGAATTCGACAGATTTTTGAAATGACTGGAATTACAATATTTCCGCCAACGCATTATTAGTATTTACTGAATATCAGTCTTATTGCAATTTCCTGGAATATCTTATCAAACATTCCGCATTCATTTGGAGCTGAGCACGCGACATGGCCGCGGCAAGTGTCCTGGGAATGCAGCCGAGCCCTGTTATTTAATGAAAACCTGTAGTTGGGTATTACTCTGGTATTTTTAATATTTTTAAGTGAAAACATAGACTCTAAATCAGAGATTGCAATACGTTTTTCTCTGTTTTTTTAGAAACACAAAATATAATGCGCTGCTTACCTAACA
This sequence comes from Plemyria rubiginata, assembly GCA_963576535.1. NCBI lineage: Eukaryota > Metazoa > Arthropoda > Insecta > Lepidoptera > Geometridae > Plemyria > Plemyria rubiginata. Next base: position 10,037,792 of record OY754917.1, on the reverse strand, counting down.
GAAGCAAGACTTGTTCATCAGTATAATACAACGATCATATAATAAGGAATGTATTTGGGACACGGACAATTGCCTCACAAAAAACCAAAATCTCACGCGTGTCAGGGAATCTTCTATCTTAAATCTTAACTATTACAAACAATTACTACAAGTAAATAAAAAATATATCTTAAAAATGTATTAGTGATCAATGATGATATGAGGAAATAAAATGTATATAAATGATAAAATGTTAGACCATGACATTGAACAATTTATAAATTTAATCTTGATTGTTTTCGAGCAACAAACGGTCGCAAATTATTACTGCACAGTAAAAATTATAACAATAATAGTAAACAAATTACACTTATTAACATCTAAAATTTATAACATCTATGCAATATGAAAATGTATTTGTGATAAGTATAAATATTTTCGTTATGCTCCTATAATTTACTCTATTTTGTCAAACCGTACAAAACAAAAATGTTTTTATGAATTATAAAACCCTATTATAATCAAAAACCTCAGTGTTCCAAATACTCCTCCGCCTGTTTAACTTGTAAGTAAAGCTGTTCGCTATTGCTCCTGACTTTTCTCGGCTCTTCGTGCCCGAACTGGTACCCTTGAGACAGGTAATGGAATATCGCTATTGAAACGAACATCAGTGCCGTGTACATGAAGAATTGGATTTCCTGCAATTTTAAAAGATTTTTATGCCTTACTAGTGTACCTCCGCGGCTTCGTTCGCGTGTGAAGAATATTATGTTCATTTATTATTATTCATTTATTTCAGATCAATATAAAATCCATACTTAAATTAAATTAACATTAGTTACGTACAATTTACAACACAAATACACAATTGAAATTAATAGTCGAATTTAAAAATTAAAAAAAAAGCCTATGCTAGTGGGTCGTGAGGATCTGAAAAGCCAGATTCAATAATACTGATTTCATAAAAAAAATACAAAAGGGGCATCCAAATATGTCTACATTTTTCAAAACATATGACTGTTCCATTGAGAATAGAATCAAGATCGTCACATCACGGATAAATTTAGATCTTCTATGTCTGTCTGTCAACAGTTTGCATAGGTACGTCTGCATTAATCGCATGCATCTCGCTCAATGTTTATTTTACATTGAGCGAGATAAAAATATCGTTATCAGTTTCATATTCAAATACATTATTCTCTATGTAACTTTTCTATAGGGACTTCGTTGAAAAAATTAAAGAAGTACCTAAGTAAACAAGTACACTTAGGTGACAAAGCCAAAGAAAAAAACACTTTTAAATGCACTGGAAAATATACCCATACTACTATACTCAAAAACTACTTATCAGATCTGACTCAAATTTAAATGGGACCCAGCTATCGATTAAAAAAAATCATCAAAATCGGTCCACCCAGTAAAAAAGCATGAGGTAACAAACATAAAAAAAATTCGAATTGAGAACCTCCTCCTTTTTTGGAGTCGGTTAAAAACAGAAGTTTATAAACGAGTAACATTTAAGTCCAGTTTGGTTAAAAACACAAGTTTATCATGTGAATCTGCTAAGTGTCTACTGACAAGTAACAACGTGTTTCCACGTTGGAAGTCGCTTGCGCAAGTCAACTTCCGCTTTTATTGCTAGTGGACACTTGGCATATTATCATTTGAGTCGCGTTTCTTACCTGCGAAACACCGACGAACAGTCTCGTAATGATGATGATAAGTACGTTTCCGACCGCCTCCGTAAGCAGCCACACTGACGTCATCACCGCCTTCATGCTCTCAGGGGCTTCTTTGAACGCGAACTCGTTGCCTGTTACTGCGAACAGCACCTGCGCCAGGCGTTATTAATAGTTTGTTTGACAAGTAATTTGCGGCGGAATACATAAAATATCGAAAGGTTTTTTCTCGAAATTTAAAATAATAATAATAATAATTTATTCAAAAAACTTAAAATATACACACACATGACAAAAAATAGTAGTATAGGTACAATATTATTAGCTTTAAGTTTCGTGTCACATGTATTGATGATTTATTAATTTACTAGATGCGGCCCGCGGATTCACCCGTGCAGATTGAAATCCCGGTATTCCCACGGGATAAAAGTAGCATATGTGCTATTCCAGACTATAATCTACCTCTCTGTCAAGTATCATCCAGATCCGTTCAGCCGTTCCGGCGTGAATGAGTAACAAACATTCATCCATCCATCCATACTCACAAACTTTCGCGTTTATTAGTATATTAGTAGGATGATAAATGAAAAAATATTAGCATTTTTCTCTTAGGCCTTCCTCTAATAACACCCAGACAGAGAACAATAATCTATTTTTATTTATCACACAAATGTTTGTTATTTGTTATCGGTGGGAATTGAACCCACGGCCTACGGTGCAAAAGGCAGAGCTACTGCTGTGCTATGAAGGCTGTCGAGCTGAGAGCTGTAAAGGTATACAAATTAAGTTTGTGGCTTTTGTGTCAGTAAATGAAAAAGTCTTTGATTGAAAAAGGCTGGAGTGCCATTTCCAAGCGTGCAAAGGTCCTACGGTACTTACTACCGCCTAGTTGGTAGTACAAAATAACGGGTATTAAAACTCTGTAAAAAATTGTTGCTACTCTCCTTAGTGGTGTGATGAATATTTAGCATCAACGTAGGCATTAAGTTAGTTGATGCTTTACCTGCAATAACTTACCTCTGCTACTGACATTATGAAAAACTGGGGTATAACCAACGCCATCGTTATCGAGTTCGGTTGCGTCGTCACAAACATTTTTGATATCTGAAATTGCAAAAAAACAGACTTCGACTCACGGTGTTACTGTTTTATTCTGTTAGAGAATACTCTTACCCTCGGTTTCTGAAATCTCGATCAACACTAATCGTCTGTCAAGTCACTTGCTATCTCTATCTAATTTGAAGTAAAAGCTGAAGTAGCAAGTGGCTTGACAGCCGATTAGTGTTGATTGACTTTCAGAAACCGGGGTATATATTCTTATTATTTTAAGCCATCCACGTTGTATGTTGTTGTTTTAAATATGACGGTGGTTCGATATTTGAACAGAGTGACATACCCTCGTTCTGACACAACTACGAGCGCTAGTGTGCAGTGCGGATGGACGATAGTCGATTCACAACATTATGGGATACGGATCGAATCGGTTTGCATCGCGCAAGGGCAATGATAATATTTTGAGAGAATAGTAATCCCTACCTACCGATAAAGATCCCTTGGTTTTATTCTCTTCGCCCGAAAACTCATGCCCGCTGTCATACTCCGGCAAGCAAGAAGCCTCCTGACAATGATAATAATTGCTGATTTGGTGTAAATCCCTACAAATATGTATCTGAATTGATGTTATTTTTGTTTCGTTCAACCAATATTTTTACAATCTCTTTAGAAGTAGGTATGAATATTTAGTGGTACCCACATATTTCTGCCCTTTCCTCCCAGCCAATATGGTATAAACCCCACCGCTCTCTATTTCAATGTTGTCTAACGTGATTCCGTGTTCCGACCTCAGCGAGTAAGTGGACGTGAACACTTCCATCTGTTTAGAAACTCCAGTTTCATTCAAATGGACTTCAGTCTCATTCCGTCTCACATTGTGAAGAGAGAACGTGGTGTTTGATGATAATAGGAACCTGGAAGTAGTTATGAATTTCTGTATCACGGCCTCACCGAAATCAACCATTTTCGATTGTTTTTCTACAAAAATAGGACTTGCGTTTATGTCGGACGTTTTCAAAGCAAAACTTTTAGTTTAAAAAATAAAAATAAATAAAATAATGCTGGACAATCCACACAGCACCATCTAGCCCCAAAGTAAGCTACTCAAAGCTTGTGTTATGGGTACTAGATGACTGATATATTAATACATTATATACTTACATAGATAGTTTTTTTTTATTATACATAGTTTATTCATTGCTAGTGCATGTTCATTGCATGTGTAATTCGACTTCCAAGAAAAAAGTCTATTGGATTTTTAATAAAAATAAACCTATGACATCAATCCAATGTGTGATGTCTTTGACATCAAAGAAAAGGCAATAAAATACCAGTGGAGGAAATATTTCTACATTTCTATAGTTAAAGCATTTTCAGAATACTAGCATGATGTTAAACGTGTATTCTCTGAATAAGAGCCTGTTAATTGGTGCAAATTAAAACCAGGTAGGTATACCTAGCAATATAAATAATTAATAAATATTGGAGAGCTTTCCATACAGCACTATCTAAGCAAAACTTGCAAAGTGTGAGCCAGATACCTAATACTTATTTTTTTTTTTGTATTTTTTTGTAATAGGTACCTAATTTATATGATAACACTCATTAAAACAGACAAACATCATGGTCATCACACAAATGTTTGTTCTCAGTGGGGATAGAACCTACGGCCTAGAGCGCAGAAGGCAAAGCTACTATTTATCTAACATCTTAAAATAAAAAGATATGAAATACAACTTACCGGACCAAGGGAAATCCAGACTTGCTTTTATCCACGTCATCTCTGTACCTCACTACGTCATCTCCCTTAAGGAAGAACGATATAGCGCTTTTCTCTTCCAGCATAAAGCTTTCCTCCCGAGGCTCGATACAGCTTCCTCCTATTTGAATTTTTAAATACGAAACCCCGTTTGTCTGAACGTCTAGTTTTTGGAAGCGTGAGAAGGAAGGAATTGTGTATTGTATGTTTTCGCGGTCGTTTTCTATGGAGACAGAACATGGATTTCCGTTGTAGATACGCAGTTGGGAATATCCTGATTTAGGTAGAATTGGATAGGTGGTCTGAAAAAAATATGGTTGGAAATGAGTATGTTCAAATATATTTTTACAATGAATAGAACCATACAACTGTTTTTGATAAAAAAAACAGAAGCAGTTTTATGTTTTAACTATTATTTCGGGTCACAGATTCTCTAGTCCGATACATAGCGATTCTCATTAGAAAATAAGAATCCTGGTTATTATTACAAAATTTTGTTTATTGAATACAAAATTTTGAAATTTTATTTAATGAATATACACCAGTTTAATACTCGGAATAAAAAACAATTGCATGTCCCAAGAACCAGACTTGTCAAAACATACAAACAAGGTTTCTGTCAAAAACTTGATATGTACAATAAATTACCTTTAGAAATGACAAAACTTTCAATAATTGGATTTAAAAACAAACTCAGAACCTTTTTAGAAGGCCACCCATTTTACCATTTAAATGAATACCTGAGCTGTTCATTCTCTGATTTGCAAACGTAGTATGTAAGTGTATTAGAATAAGACATTATTGTAAAAATTGACATGCCAATGTTATAGTACTGTAACGCAATGGTTAAATAAATAAATATCTAAATATCTATTTGTTTTGTATTATCCTGTAATGAAAGATTTGTAATTATTAACATAAGCACATGTTGTAACATAGCAACGTTTGCATTGTGTAACCATAAGTTTGTGTCCCAAATAAAAGTATTTAATTTGGTATTTACTAAGTGCCATACGCAGTTATTGTTAACAATAACATGTTTCACGCATCAAATATTTATTATCTGTATCTTTCTTCGTTAATGGCTTTTTTTTACCGGTTTATGTGTGCTTACCTATGTAGTAAATAAATAACGCTTACGTTTATGGTATTTATTTGAATACACGACGTCTAGATCCAGGTTATGGAACTATATACTATACATACTATACTACACTACACACACACATACATACTACATACATACTATACTATATATATACTATACTATATTTGTGAAAAGTTTCACCCCATTTGGTTCAGTGGTTAGTCTGTGATTGAGCCACAAATATCCAAATATCGTAGCTTGCATTTATATGATAGGATGTATGACATTGGTAAGAAAACCAGGAAACCGTAAAAAGTAAGAAAAAACAGTAGGTATACTTAGTTGAAAGCAATTTTCCGCTTATGAATTTAGCCCTGTAATTTCCAGTAGAGCTGATGAGAAAATTACCTGCGTAAACAATTTCAGACACAACCGTTATTAGTTTTATATACTCTCTTTTTTATTACTGTCAACGTTGAGTCATTATTTTTATCAAGCATTTAATATAGACAAAAGATGCTTGTAAATTTGTTCATAAAAATGGACGCCATAAAACGAGAAACCGCTGTATTTTCATCAAGATTACACATGACAAACGAATCTTGCTTATTTTTTACTATTTTCTAAAACTGCACCATTTACGAGTAGTACTTAACACCACGTAGTGACTTATGCTCTAGTAACACCTAAACACGCGCGTGATATCACAGACCGACAATATCCGAAAATACCCAAAAATCAACTCTTAAAAGTTGATGGACTCACGGCAGGGCATCGGTCACGTTCATACGCAATGCTTTGTTATAGGTGATCGTTACCACTTTACATAAGGTGGTCCATATGCTTGTTTCATCAGCAAGTTGTATAAAGAAACTGTTTAATCATTTTCAAATTTCCATCAAAACATCCTTTTTTTGAAGTCGGTTAAAAATGAGTCCTACTCATAAGCTTATAATACATGTTATCATAATTATGTATATTACCAAACTTACTTTTAAGTAAATCTCGAGGGTTCCAGAAGCTATAAAGGCGACTCCAGCCAATACTCCTCCTAGCGTCAACTTGTGCAGAGGATTTTTTAACATATTGCGTCTCTCGAAGAACGGATAAATGTACTGCAAATAAAGTAATGAAACATCATAGATAGCAAACTATCTTTAATTATCTCTGGATTTTAAGCTAAGATTATTAATAAACTAATAATAATATCAGAGAATAAAAGTAAAAATATAAAATAAGTGTACAAATAAGTAATACAAATATGAAATAAGAATAAAATAAAAATAATGTGTATTGGTTATATCCATACATTCCCTCAAGGCGTCTTATCTCTAGGCTTGGACAAAAACAATAACGGAAATCAAAGGAAATTCCTCTTCACAAGCGTCAAACGTGATAGGACCGGGAACTAAGGAAACATTTCCAATAGTTTTATATTAATATGACCATCACGTTCACATATAAAGCAGAACTGAAACTCCAAGAACCGCCCTATATACATGGTTAGAGCGTTAGTGTAAAGGTGTAAACAAACTACCGTCAAGCTCGCTGTGTTTTTTGCTTCTTTTCCGAAGGCATTGTTGAATTATGGTAATGCAACGTAGGGCCACAAGGTATCGTCATTTGACTGTGGTATATGTGTTTTGTCAAAAATAAATGTATTTTCTTTCTTTTTTGTGGGTATCTAACGAGATTATTAGCAGAGATGACCGCTCAAAATCATGTGTATCACGATTTCACAAAAGTTATTGAACCTGACAAAATGAAAACAATTCGTTGAATTTAGGCACAATTTTTTTCGAAGTATCGAAATCAGAAACGATTATTTGATGGAAATAAGTTCAGGCTTACGTTGATCTAAATCAATAAATTACTAAAAATACGGTCCTTGGCGTGCAAACATCTACGAAGTTAAAATTAATGAAAAGAGTTGCATTTCTATTCGAATGACATTATTCTGTGACACCCCTTTGTTAGGATTTTCTTCAGGAAACTGTAATTTATATTCCTCGTTGGCAAAGTGTTTATGGCAGTCTGGCTTTACAGATTATGAGGCTTATCAGGAGATTTTGAATATCGCAGTTTGCAAAGTTGTATCAGGTAGAGCTCTTTTGAGAATTAGTTTGTCCAGGTGATTAGGCTTTCCAACCCCTCTGCCACCAAAGTGATATGATACCTACTCATATCTAAGCAGTGCTCGCGTTGCCTGTTCCAATTTAACCAGTGTGAGTACTGATAGAAAGCAGTACATAGCCATTTTTTTCGTGGATCTCTATGTTAGGTAGAACTAACATTAACATTAGACGAGCCCAGCTTTTTTCTTGACTTTTCGTCTCATTTTAATGATTTTGTAGAAATGTTATTATTATAAATCCTCGAAGCTTCCAAAGTCGTTTATTTAAAATTTTATGAATAAGTATGAATAATGCATAGAGCATAAATTATTCTCATTAATAATATCCTCAAGAAAAACATGAAGTCCCTTTTGATCCATAAAATATTTACCTAACACACCTGTTAAAACATACACTTTCATTTCGCTTATTCACAGACAGACAAATCACGATATTTAAATAGGTTTATGTTGCGACAGCTTATATAGGTTTACGGGAATAATTCTACGTACCAAAATATAATATATTATATGTGCCCTCAAAGGTACCCCTACCCACTTGTTCAAAAAGTTATCATTTTACATGCTGTATGAAAATAATTAAACAAATAAAACAGTCTTACCTTCTGAAATATGGGAATCAAGATGAGGATGAATATTGGCGATAAAACCTGCATTTGGTCGGGTTTTATCGTGAGAAAGCCGAATCTTCCATCCATTTTCGTGGCTTGTAACGTCCAGCGTGAACCCTATAACACACGTGTAAAAGATCAATTAACTAGTATCAAGATTAGTTCTTTGTAAAGATCATCAGATAGTTCAACTGTTTATATTATGTATTTTGTGCATTTCCTTAATAAAATAGAAAAACTATATTTTTAATTTAAAAAAAACCTTTAGAGAGAGATAAAAATATATAACCTACTACTATTATAAACGCGAATGTTTGTAAGTATGGATGGATGGATGTTTGTTACTCTTTCACGCCGGAACGGCTGAACGGATCTGGATAAAACTTGGCACATAGGTAGATTATAGTCTGGAATAGCACATAGGCTTCTTTTTACCCCGTGGTAATACCGAGATTGAAATCTGCGCCGGTGAAACCGCGGGGCGCAAATAGTAAGAGATAAATAACTATAAAGAGAATAATAACTATAAAGAGACAATACATTGCGTGTCGTAGCATAAAACTCAACACGGAACTTATAATTATGAAGCTTCGAAAATGCACTGTCTTTGTTGGAAAAGAATACTATAAAATGTATCATAGGTATTTTATCAAGAATTCTAACATTTCCAAGCTTCAAAGGACTTTATTATGTCCAGGTTATAAGAATTCAATATTGATCTATCTCGTTACAATTCTTCTATGCATACATTTAATAAATATTTATAAACATTTATGGACTCTCCACACAGCACTACCTAGCCAAACTAAGCAACTAAAGTAGAATAGAAAATTAAGACAGCTGATATAATAATACATCATTTTACATCTCATGATTAGCACCACCATTCAATATTCGGATCTCTTTCGACTCGACTTACACTTTTTTATATTTATTTAACTTACCATCTGATCAATCAATGCCCAGAACACAGGGAGTACAGTAAAGAGCATTAAAATTGATAGTGTTTTCTTTACGTCCTTTATAAACCGCTTGTCGTATTCTGTCTGAGTGGTGTCGAGCCAATGAGACATCTTTTCATTTCTACCTTGCTTCAGTATGGTGTTCTTGATACCAAGCTACGGAATAAAACGTTATGTATCTAGATTCGTTGGCACACAAGAAACTTGGATTACAGTCATTTTGTCTTTGTTCATAAATTTTATACTATAATTGATTTTTATTAATTCAATAACGTATTCATTATTTGTTTTTAGTTCAAGCCAGAGGCACGTCCTAATAATATTTATTTTTGGGTATATTTTGAAGGAAAATACCATCACTAAAATTGAATGCGCCTAGTATTGGCTTATTATATTATGTATTAGACAATTGTGTAAGACAATAACAGAATGCCCAAAAATTTTACCTTATGTACATATCGCTGTTGGCTTTTTTATTTTTAAATAAATAAATAATTTTAATTTTAGGACTGCCGGCTAGACCAAGGCCCCCCCCATAGGCATTAGATCACATTATGTATTCAGGAGACGCTGCTCATCTCCTGGCGCATTCCATAGTCACCTTGGTATCCACGGAATGTGGTGGAATGTCTTCAATTATTTTATAACGCTACCACATTCGGTCAAGCCATTTTCCATAACCACATTCTGTGGTAAAGTTCTATTTGTTTGAAGTGCACATGAATGCATAATCAAAGTTATTAGATACAAAACAAAATTACTAAGATGATAATGATATGAAAGTTTTTTTTTCTTTTTAAGCCAAAGCAGGCAGACGAGCATACGGGCCACCTGATGGGAAGTGGTCACCGTCGCCCATGGACACCTGCAACACCAGAGGCGTTGCTGATGCGCTGCCAGCCTTTTAGAAAGAGATGAACCCGCCTTTTGAAGGACCCCATGTCGTAACTCCGAGGGAAAACCGTAGGGGGAAGTTCGTTCCACAACATACTCGTTCGAGGTAAAAATGACCGTGAGAAACGAGTATTTGTTTCAAAGTATTCAGCCAACGTACCGTCACACACTTGACGAAATCCACAACAATGTTCCCCTCTGGTTTCTTCATAACATAGCGCTTCTTTGCACTAACAAATATTACTGTAAAAAATAAAAACTTTAATCCTAAAATACCGACCACTTAAAAACATTAAGTATAGGCCTATGTATAATCAGCTATTCACAACATTAAATTACAGGCACATGAGGCTTAAGGTCCCGGCGACAGCGGCTCGCAGTTTCGAGGTGCGATTGGCTATTATTTCATTTTATTTCATTTCGGGGAGGTTGTTTGAAAGAATAACTATCCAGTGACACGCATAAATACTGTTCGAACATAAATAACACAATAATATAAGGGAAACATGCCCGAATCAGAAATCATTTTGGTATTAGTATGTTTGGCCTTATGTTTACCTAATATTAAAATGATTTCTGACTCAAGCACATTTCCCTTATATTATTGTATTATTTGTATTCGAAAAGTATTTATGCGTGTCACTGGATAGTTATTCTTTCAAACAAACTCCCTGAAATGAAATAAAATGAAATAATAGCCAATCGCACCTTGAAACTGCGAGCTGCTGTCGCCGGGCCCTTAACACCTGAATGATTCAAGTTGATGGACTTAGGGCAGTGCATCATTTTGGCACTTTGACATCTTGCGTGACTTCCGAGGCAAGCCTTGTTATAGGTGACTGTTACCACTTATCATCAGGTGGGCCACCCGCTTGTTCCATCAAAAATAATTATAAAAAGCTTGTTTATTCTATAATTAAAACACAGTAGGAGTATGTACAGCAACACATTCCACATGCAATATTTGAACATGATTCGTCACATTGTTTGTTTATAAAACCTATCTGTTTTGAAGGGCGTGTCAGGAAAAATCCCACTATCTCTTAGTTTGCTAAATCATCTTCAAACAATTTATAGAATAATGCTTATTGTTACCTACCTATTAGGAGAGTGTTGCTATATATAATTCGAAAATTAACCGCGACGGACACGTGGTCACACCCAAGGAATTTGGATACTATCTATATTCCTTGGTCACACCGGTTTGCTAATGTGAAAGGGACTTGGCGAAAGGACATTGTATCCAAGCCAACACAAAAAAAACACTAATGTAACGAAATAAATCACGCTGTGCGGTGTCATCAACAGTAATGTACGTGGTTACACTGCTAGTGTAGGGATATATAAAAATAAGCTGAACTGATAGGGCAGTGTGGTCGCCCAGCGACAAAGCCCTTTAAATAAATAAAAAAAAAAAAAAAGCTGAACTGATATATTATGAAACTGATTGTTTTTAAGTTTTAATGGTTTTCGTTACATCTTTAAATAAATTATATATGATTTATAACACTGAAGCCTAATCTACAAGTAATCCAGATTTCGATACGTAATCATGGACCAGACATATATATCAAAGCATGAATAATAAACACCTAAAAGAAACTATTAATATAATATTTGCCAGCAGGCAGACATGAAAATTTCTATGAGTTAATTTCTCTAATTATTATTATAATTTAATACTTTGTACATCAAAGGTTAAAGAAGGATATAATCTTCATAAACTGCTATCCGAGCGCCAAGGCGAGCGAAAGGCACATAGCTCTATCATTGTCTAATTTAAAATAACTAATTTAAATTAAATTACAGAACACAACATTTTTTACGCACAAAACACAGCTTTCCCCCCCACATACACACAACATTCATCATGTATCAAACACGAAAGAGAACTGACCCCCACAACAAAGGATATATTCCTAGGGTGGGGATCAGTGCAGAAACTAACCCCATTCATTATTATTTTCTATTGTTTAAAGTTCTTAACTACCAACATAAAAAATGATTAATTGTACACAAATGTACCTAATGTAGTGATTACAAACCTAATGTTATTTGCACCAACTCATGTACCTACCTACCTCTTACTTAAGTATAAACTTAGATAAGTTATGGTTAGTTATTATTTTACTTTTTAGTCTATTTTTTGTGTAACCTTCTTGTGCCAAATAAATAAATGAAAAAAATAAAAAATTGCTAGTATCGCATCTATAATGATATATACGAGTATGTACCTTCAAACTCGGGTGCTAACCTCACACTATAATTATCTGCTTAGTATGCCACCCAAACAAATTATTTAAAGTACCATATTATGCTGCTGGATCTTTGAAGTTTTCAAGATGGAAACACAATGTTTACAAAATAACTTGTGCAGGGTGCAAACATTCTGATCTGTATCTCTCAGTAAGTAATATGACACGTCGTGTAAACACTGCAATGACAATGTCTCGAAATAGACGAGTTTCACCCTTGTATTATTTGTTTTTAATTATGCTATAGAGAGCGTTGATGTTGAATTAGTTATATTAATAAAATATCTAGTGTGCGCATGGCTACGAATAAATAGATGTGCGATAACATTTTTGCAGTGTCATCTCACACAACTGATTACAATTTTTCATAAATTTGATCAGTGACTTTATTTATATCTTTCAAAATGTTGAAATGTGTGATTAAAGTTACATTACAGTAGCAGTCTTATTTGCCTTATGATATTTTTTATAATTATCCCCATGTTTTTCTTAGAAACGCTAGCAAGACCATGTTTATGTTTTCAGTGTTAAAAAAATCTATACTGTCATAGTTATCTCCGATGATATTGAAATGTAATCTAATTTCCAGAACTTTGACGAAACTTTCAGAAAATTTGGATCCAGTTCAATCTCCTGCTTCCAATTTACCTGCCAAATCTGATATTGACCCATGACTCGAGATGCCGACCAACCGAGAGTTGAGTCACAAAGTCATTAGTATTCGATCGGAGGCTTGAAAGCTATAGAATCCAATAGGCCACGTTGAACAATATGTTCTGAGATCACGATGCAGAGGGCATTAGTCGAAATATTCGCATGCTTATGTATTGGTAAGGTGTTGGTGGATCTTTTACATATAGCACAATTTGGCCCCAAACTAAGCACAGCTAGGAACCAAATATTTGATATAAAGCTTATTGCAATTTTTTTTTTGTAAACACCTATTTAGGTATAATGGTAAATAAAAAATTTATAAGCCCCAGAACAAACATTTATTATCTAAAGATACACTTCATAGTTTTTAAAATTACTACGTCAGATGTTTTGTGATCACATTTTTTTGATGATAAATTAATTATTTATGTTTTGAAATTATTTTTAATGCATGAAAACACTTTGAAGAAATAAAATATATTGCTTGCTTCTTCCATTCAAAAAATAGGACCAAAACACTGGACATCTTTTGAGTTCAGTAAATCCCATGAGATGTTTTTACTTTGTAAGAAGCGTCACAGATTGCTACGTGTCTATCGGTCACGTTCTATTGAGCATTTCGCGAGCGCCAACGGACTAGGTACTAAACTGATATCCTTTTTTTCTTGTCTTGTCACTAGTTTCTTTCGAAACAGCGTGGTGTAAGGTTTTTAAGTGCGCCTGAAAAAGGCTTCTTTTGATATACAAACGGCCGGTTTCTGAAAGCTCATTCAGTACTAATCGGCTGTCAAGTGCTGTTTCAGCTTTTACTTAAAATTAGAGAGAGAGCAAGTGACTTGACAGCCGATTAGTATTGAATGAGCTTTCAGAAACCAAGTGTTGTATTTATTGTAGTTATCTGTAAATTGTGTTGTATTATTATTGTATTTTAGGACATAATTAAAACGGTTTGGAAATAAAATTATTGGATTGAATAAGAAATAAAGACGGAACACGCAGATGACCCATCTTATGTTTAGGTATCGGTTACCACTGCCTACAAAGGTTGCATTAACTCACAAAGGAAGTTTACACAGAACGTAGCATTGCAAAAACAAGCACTAAATCTTACCAAAGAATAATAATAAAAGTTTTCATACCAATTTTTACTACAAGCAGTTGCTATAGAAAAAAAACTCATGGTAGAGGTACTGAACTAAAGGTTTATCGTTATACATCAGTATTTATTTTTATATTAAATAAATAAATAATGCTGGACAGTCCACACAGCACCATCTAGGCCCAAAGTAAGCTACTCAAGCTATTATGCTATATGCTATATTATGGGTACTAGATCACTGATTACTTATGTTTAAGAGCCCGGTGACAGTAGCTCGCAATTTCAAAATGCGATTGGCTATTATTTCATTTCAGGGAAATCATTTGAAAAAACAACTATCCAGTGACACACATAAATACCACTCGAACACAAATAACACAATAATATAAGGGAACATGCCCGAATCAGAAATCATTTTGGCATTAGTATGTTTGGCCTTACGTTTACCTAATACCAAAATGATTTCTGACTCAAGCACATTTCCCTTATATTATTGTATTATTTGTATTCGAACAGTATTTATGCGTGTCACTGAAAAGTTGTTCTTTCAAACAACTTCCCCGAAATGAAATAATAGCCAATCGCACCTCGAAACTGCGAGCCGCTGTCACCGGGCTCTTAATACATGATATACTTAGAGAGATAGATATTTTTTATCATACATATAAAACACCCAGACCAACGGAACAAATTTCTGCAGATCGTACACGTTCCGAGGCGGAATTCAAACTCGCAACCTCTTGCGTCGCAGGCGGACTCTCGCCCGCTGCGCCACTGAGTCAAGTATTTATAATATTAGGTAGGTAAACACATCACTTACCAATAGAAACTAATACCACCAATCCGGGAGCTCCAAAAGCCAGCGAATAGCAATCCTTATCCCCAAAACAGTGTATTTCCGACCTCAGTATAGGCGATACAGTCTTCGCAATGAGGCTGCCTATACACAAGCTAAAGTAGAGAATGCTGAAGTAAATGGCCAGGTGGTGTTCTTGCTTTGGCAGTATGAATTGGTCTCCTCCGAATGAGGTGACACAGGGCTTGATACCACCCGTGCCAACAGTTATCATGAACAGGCCAATTAGAGTGCATAACCTGAAAAAATACACGTACATATTTTCAGTGAAACTTTTTTTTGTTTTAAAAATGGATCAGAAACTCCTACGTGCTATTCCAGACTATAATCTCTCTGCCAAGTTTCTCCTGATCCGTTCAGCCGTTCCGGCGTGAAAGAGTAACAAACATCCATCCATACTTACGAACTTTCACGTTTATAATATTAAAGTAGGATTACGATAGTACATTACGATAGTACGAAACATTGTAAAATCAACCATAGCCTTTAGGGTCGGTCTTACATTGTTTACAACACTAGTATAACGGGTGTTTAAGCTTGTCATAGGTTTAATAGTAAGGCGGTAAGAGTTTAGAAATATCAATTTTTTATCAATTGTGAAATAACTAACTACAAATAATAAACAAAAGAACAGTACTAAAATACTTCATGATAAAAGAACCTTTCTTAAATACTAATTTCCGCAAAACTAACTCTGAAATTTATTCCCAGAATTTCATTGTGAAATAAATGTTATTTAGAAATTAAATTTCAGAAGGACCTGGTGGGGGTTAAAGGCTTTATACGTCGCAAATGAGGCAATTATTTAAATAAGCTTTCAACAAATTTCAGTAGGAACAAATTAATGTTTATAATTAAAATCTTAAAAAGTAAATAGAAGTGGGAATTCCTCTCCTAAAATAATCTTAAATGAGAAAGCCGTAGACGTGATTTCACGAACCACGGTCGAAATACCTACTATAATAAGAGCTTACTACTGAATTTTGAAAAATCCTTCCTTAATGTGTGCCTACGTCATAAGAAGAATACGTGTGCGAAATTTCAAGTTTCTAGGTCTAAGGGCCTTCTTAGCCTCCTCTTTGGCCTGTGCATTGTCATAAGTCAATCTCTTTATATTATATAAATATATAGATATAAAAACTATGTGGAGCTTGTGAAATGTCGTTATTTTTAATTATAGCTGTACTCTTAAAATAAAATAAATAGATTTAGGAGTAATATGAATCTGATAATTATTAATTAATGTTCTCACCTCCCAGGCAATGCGACGAGAGGTATCGCAGTAACTGCGACAAGTAAATTCCCAGCTGCGTATACAAACATCATGTAAAGAATTGTCCTGAAAAATAAGTGATTTTTTTTTTGTGGCCATTCATTTGCTACGAAGTGCTACGCAGTTTTTCGTAGCACATTCGTAGACCCTCTACGAATGTGCTCTAAAATAAGGATCTAAAAAAGTTTGTCAAACCTTTTCAGGCTTATGAAGAACTTTAATACTAAAAAATAACTACCATCCACTGCTTCGCTCGCGTATTGAGTAGATTGCTAACATAAATATTTAACACGCTTTATCTCCAGCCAGAGCCTGCATGTTAAGTACTGTATTTTTGGGATAAACTACGGGTCTTACTATAAAAAATACATAATGCTAGTCTCGGTGACCTATGAACTATTATTATTCCAAGTTCGGTCCAGTGGTTCCGCAACTTATTCTGATGTTAGTGGTAATCATTATCTACAAAGCATTGCTTTATGATAATGATTACCACTAAGATCAGCATTGCTTTAAACAAGTAACACACGTCAATCCATCAACTTGTGGCATAATTTCAGGTTAAGCCTCATTTGCGTTACATAATTATATCTAAACTGGCTATCGCATTTTTATAGAGCAAATCAGTGTCAAGTGGAGCTATCTCTAGATCGTTTGCAACGGTCTACAGATAGCTCAACTGTTTCATACGAATTTTGTACATTTTGTTAACACTTGTATTCATTGCAATTTTCTCTGTAAATATAATAATAAGATAAGTTCTTAACAAAAATCTATTCTTACTTGAACTTGCCAAGGTAGTTATCGGCAATAATCCCTCCAACAATGGGAAAGACGTACACAAAACAACTGAATACATGGTAGGTCTCTGTGGCACCGTCGTCGGAGTATCCCAATTTACTTCGCAAGTATAATGTTAGGAAGGCTGAAAATTGTGTTCATAGTTTCAGCGACAAAAGCAGATGAAAATTTCTAATTGAAAAGTTCATTACATTAACTATCTACCTCATACCTTTACCCCCGGTTTCTGGAAACACGATCAACACTAATCGGCTGTCAAGTCCCTTGCCATCCTCTATCTAATTTGAAGTATATTTTAAGCTGAAATAGCAAGTGACTTGACAGCCGATCATCGTTGATCAAGCATTCAGAAACCGGGGGTCAGACAAGCAATTCTTCTATAATATAAAATAATCTGAATCTCGGAATCGGCTCCAACGATTTTCTTGAAATTTGGATTATTAGATTTACATATTTTATTTTATTTTGGGGAAACTTTAAACTTTTGCTCTCCTCACATTGACAAATACAATTTGTAGATATTTAAAATTTTAAGATACCTATGTTAATCTTCTGACCTAATATAGAAACTCACCTCTCATTCCAGAATAGGAGAATCTCTCGCAAAACTCCGTAAGAATAATGATGATGACAATTCTCGGAAAACGATCCTTCGCCTTAAATAAAATTATTAAATTAACTGCGGAAAGTAAAGTTTACATAATTAGGTACCTAACAAGTATAAACAAAACCGTGTTAGAAAATTATTAAAGACTAAAAATAATCCCCGAGTTGAAACAACAAAAATAAACTAAACTTGTGTATTTTGTCAGAAATAACAAAAGACGACATTAGTAACTTTCATCCGCTTTTTTTTCAAAAATGGAAGGCTTCTTTAACCAGCACCCCAGCACCTCAATACCTACTCTTTTTTTTTATTTCAGCATGTATTATTGTTATACGTTGTCTAAAGTTTTCAAGGAATTTATCAAAGTAACCAAAGAGTGTTTAGTAGTAGCACAGAATTACAGCCTTAAATCACCAGAAACCTGGGGTGGGGGGTGATTTTGATTTCCGTCGGTGTCGGAATCGTAACGGAAAATCAATTGACAGTTTATTTAAGGCATCTAACTAGCGCGCGTATTGTCTCACAATTAATCAACGTGAAATTCAATTCCACTTAGGTAATAATAATAAGTGAATATTTTTTTTAGCGATGGAATGGCAACTTCAGCAGAGTTACAAGCAAATATGTACAAACAGAGTTTTTACATTTCACGAAAAAGTTTCCGCCATCAAATAGCTGGCGGAAAGTCACGTGTTATCTTTTCGAATCCTAATATCAAAAGCTTTGAGTGAAAATGTCAAAATCGCGTAAAGTTCATTTTCGCTAAGGGTTTTAGCAAGGAATTTGAATACAATATTCCCTGGGTTTTAGGGAGCCATCGTATTCTTAATTCAAAAATTGTATTCCGTGTCGAATCCGACACCGACGGTAATCAAAATCACCCCCCTGATGTAGTCATTTTATTTCGAAAATTGCAGAATATATTTTATACAAAGCAATGCATTCCATTATTTCTGAAAACACAATTGATATTTTCATCACAATCCCGTTTCAAGGCTGGTTACACACCGGTTGTTGTACATCCTTAAATTCCACATCGCGGTCTAGTTTGGCCATTGCACTAGGTACAGCTGCGTCGCGATTGTAAATACTTAATGACTAATTTTATCATGATGTTATTAACTAATATATATTGTTTCGCATATGTTTTCTTAACAAACATTGCCTATCACATCAACGCAGCTAAACCAAACAACATACAATTACGTAGGTACAGTCATCTGCAATGAGTTTACAATTGCGGTTACACTTCACATATTTAATAATTACACTAGTTGCGCCCCGCGGTTTCGCCCGCGCTGATTTAAATCCCGGTACTCCCACGGGATAAAAAGTAGCCTATGTGTTACTCCAGACTATAATCTAACTCTCTGCCAAGTTTCAACCAGATCCGTTCAGCCGTTCTGGCGTGAAAGAGTAAGAAACCTCCATCCATCCATCAATCCATCCATCCATACTTACAAACTTTCGCGTTGATAATATTAGTAGGATAATATGCTGATACTGCTTCAAGCGACTAAGATGTTAGATAAGACCTAGACCCATAGAAGTAGGTAAAGAAAAGGTCCTATACAACACATAGGACATTTCAGTCAAGTTTTCTTAGTAAAAGTACACTTATAAATTCTTTGTGATTTCCAAAATTAATAAAAAAAAGAAACAACATTGTTTAGGTACTAGACACATCTACCTACTTACCTTACTAGACTACATATCTACCTATCTCAGAAAGTAAGTACCTACGGTACGTACACCTACTTTATGAGATAGGTGGTAACACCTAGATAGTTAACATAACGACGTAAATACATAGCGGAAGACGTGCGGAAGACCGAGAATAAAATCCATCAAGGTGGAATAGAAATATACATACCTACTACACTACGAATAAATAATTATTTATTCGCAGCCTACTTATTAATACTGCGGTTTTTTCCTGTAGTGCCAGCCAGAAGGTACCAGCTGTCTGCACTCAGACTGATGGATCTGGTAGTAGGTACGTGGGTAGATAAAAAGTAATAAATAACCATACGTAAACACAGTAATGCGCCGTATATTCAAAGTTGCAAACAATCAAGACGAAATATTTCGAAATAATTTCAGTTTTACCCCCGGTCAAGTCACTTGCTATCTCTATATAATTTGAAGTAAAAGCTGAAATTGACGACCTCAGTGGCGCAGCGCTGTTTATGATGATCGATTTATACGCGTAATTTATACAAGCGATTTCAAAGTCAAAGTCAAAAGTCAAAATATGTTTATTCAATAAAATCACAAGGACCATCTTGAACCGTCTTAAAACTAGGTGACTTTATTTATTAAATTATTAATTATTTATTAAAAATTTAAAAATAGTACTGTAGAAATCGACGGGGCGGGGGGGGGCGTCTGTCTGCCTGTAGTCTAGTCTAGTAAGGAATTTATTTTGTGTGGTGGTCTAACTTGTATTCAAATTCCTTGACGCCGACCATGCCATATTATTCTAAGAACAAGAAAAACAGTTACTACTGGTTTTTTTACGCGGCGTAATCGCAAGACGGGCGGCGCATGTCATGTCGGTCGTTATATTAAGACGATTCACGGAACAAATCGATTATGGCGCAATTCGGAACGCGGCCTTAGTCATTGTATTCGTAATGTATTTGTTTGTATACTCTTTGGTGGTCTAGTTCGAACGTAGTTGGTTTATACTCTCTGTCTGTACAAAGAGTATACAATACAAGTAGTTCGATTCGAAAGTAAACGGCTAGTGAAGTCTAAAGTTTTGTTTATTTTATTTAGTTTTCAGGTGCTTGTTTCATGCATAAAGGATATTTATTAGACAGATAAACACACAACACAGCTAGAACCACTACTAGAAAAAGGGAAAAACATGACATAACTATCTTTAGATGAATACGCATCCTTGCTGTAGGCCTTGTGATTTTTGATTTTGTGTACAAACTCGCATGAAAGATGAAAACGGTTCGAAAACCATCTCCAGCGCGGTCCCAAGGGACTGTTCCGCGTACTCCAATACGCCACAAACATCATAGAAGCCGCAGTGTAAGCTCAGCACGTTCCAACGCCTCTGGCAGGCTGGCTGTCTTGGCACAGAAAAATAAAATTATGGATTCTTTTGCATTGTCGCCGCTACCCAGTAGAAAGTCCATACTGTCAGATAACACTGAAATCGGAGAGCCCAGACGTAAGTATCTCAAATGGCTAGGTACACTCAAAAAAAGACAAAAGTACATGTTCAAAAGTTTACAGCTATGCCTTAATTCTCATCTACCTAGATCCACACATATGATATGATCCACAGATACATCCATCCATACTTACAAACTTTCACGTTTACAATAGTACTTAGTAGGATTGTTAAACTATAACCCGATCTACAAACTAGCATTACCTATTTATTATCTATTATTTTTATGACCTCATAAAAATAATAGATAATAAATAGGTAATGCTAGTTTGTAGATCGGGTAGTTTAACAATCCTACTAAGTACTATTGTAAACGTGAAAGTTTGTAAGTATGGATGGATGTATGTTTGTTACTCTTTCACGCCGGAACAGCTGAACGAATCTGGATGAAACTTGGCAGACATAGATAATACTTAGTCTGGAATAGCACATAGTACTTTTTATCCCGTGGGAATACCGGGATTTAAATCTGTGCGGGTGAAACCCCAGGGTGCAACTAGTAAATTATATAAAAATTAGACTAGATCTATGAATCAACTAAGTTATGTGCTTATCTGTAGTTAATTTGTTGCTTCTATTTCATTATATAGAGAGATGGTCATGAGACCAATAAGATGGGCATGAGATCTACCAATGTTGGTCTCATGACCATGGTGATTATACCTATATATAATTAACAAGACAGGAAAACTTGTACATTAGGTAATTAAATTATTGAATTTTCAGGAAAAAGTTGGTGGAGGAACCTGGGTGAAAACTCAAGAGATGTAATTGAGCTTCTGGAAGAGAATAACATTGTTGAGCCTAACAATATAATTGAAGAGTTGGATATTGAAATCTTAAGGTGAATACTAGCTTCGGGTGATGGCCTTACTAATCTCCTTGATACTTGTTTTTATAAATACTGGCCGATATAGCAACTGAAATATTCTGTTCATCTCACCTTTGTACTTGGTGGGGATTGAACCCTAAGGAATGCGTCGTCGTCGTCGGTACCTGGTAAAAAATATGTTTAGTTTGTAAGTGGTTTTAGTCTATTATTGATAACTGATCTCAATTTTGAATATTTTGTTATAAATGTTACTTAGTATTTGTGTTATGGAATATGTTTCTAATTGTTGTGTTTTTTAATAGTTTTGGTAGATACATGTGGCCCAATCAGAAATAAATGAATGATTTTACTATTAGTAGGTACATTTAAATACTTTTATTTGATTAAAAAATTTTGGGAAAACTTACAGCTAGCTAGGCTAGGGTATACATTAGGTAGTTTATAATAAATACATGCAGCATACAAAGTTGCTACACATATGCTGAGGGCCAATTACAAGTTTCTGCGGATATAAGTACTTACGGATAATATGACATACACCCAGGTATGCAAAGAGTGGAGGGAATGAAGGGAGGCCTTTGCCCAGCAGTGTGACATAGAAGGCTCATAAAAATTATTATAATATCCTAATAGAGACATCAGTTTTATATTTCATTATATTGTTTTATCATCATCACCAACATTTTACCATCATTTCTCACCAAATTTCATGATTGCAGCCAAGAAAAGAAAAACTACACCATGGACCTACCAGAAAGCAGTGATAGTGAGTCCATCATTAGCATTGTGATTCCACAAAGGAAGCTATTCACACAAAAAGAAAACCTGCCACATAAAAAGTTTGGGGAAATCATCAGTACCAGAGAAACTCTGGCTAAACTTCATAAGCCCAGCACCTATGATGAGGATAAACCAGTAAAAACAGTAACTAGAGAACTATTTCAAAATAAACAACGATCAAAACCAATATTTCCCACTGCGCTTCTCAACATCTCCCCAAACAAGACAGCTGCAAACAAAACAAAAGATTTAGCTACATTAGAACCCAAGACCCAAGTGCGCAATATCTTTGGCAACAGAGCACCAAAACGGAAAAATATCTTTACTAACTTCATCGTATCAGAAAGTGAAGATGAAATCCCGGAGATACAGCCAAAAGTGTTTGGTTTCCAAAAAAAGTTGGATGCAAGAAGACGGGGCAGTTCTTCTTCTCGCGGCATAAGAGAACCTTCACTCACATCGAGCATCACTACTGATATTGAAATGGATGACTGGAAGATGCTTCCATCTTCCACAATGGTTGAAAACCAACTAGAAATCACAGTGGCAGATGGCATGTCGCCGAAAAAGATGAGGTTGAGCAAATTGACTGAAATTGAATCTGAGACTGGTAGTAACGCCACTAAGCAGTCAAGTAACGCTGTATCAACAAAAGATGATGAAAAATCACGAAAGTCCAAGACTTTCACTAAAGAAAAAGCTAGACAGTCTGATCTTGTTTCTCAAAACAAATCCAAAATCAGTCATGATGAAGAAGTTCCAGACAAATCACGAAAATCCAAAACATTTATTAAGGAAAAAGAACATCAATCCCGTTCTATGACAACAAATAAATCTGAAAGTTATCAAAATGATGATGAAGAAATAGACAATCAAAATGAACCTGACAAGGACAAAGATAAATCACGCAAATCTAAAACATTTGTTAAGGAAAAAACTACCAACTTATCAACTATGACTAATAAAAACAAATCAATCACTTCTCAAAATGAAGATGAAATAGTTGATCAACCTCAAAATAAATCAAACCCAAAAGTTACTGATCAAAACACATCCCATTCCTCAATCAAAACTAGAAGCCAAAACAAAACCAATTCACGAAATAGTAGCAAACTTAGTGATGAAGCCATTACTGAAGATACTGATGAAACAATGATAACGAAAAATAAATCAAAGAAACATGCTATCAGCCCTAATAGACTAAATATTGAATCTAAACAAACACCTCTGGTACCAAACCAAGAAAGTAATGATGATGAATTGAACTTTACTTTGACATATGAAAATGATGCCGACAACCACGAAGAAATGCCAGAAGCACTGACAAATAATAATGACAAAAGTGTTCTACAAAATGATGAGAGTAGACTGGAAAAAAGTGCTGACATTGAAGTAGATGTGAGTGAAGTGCAAAATGATAGCGGAGTTGAGAAAAGTGAAAAACAAGATGATGAAAACGTTGAAACAAATGAGATTGAAGATCAAAACATAAGTCAAGAAATTGAAAATGCTTCGGACAATGAAGAAGAACAACAGGACAGTCTCGAATTACAAAATGAAAGTGAACCTGAAAATGAAAGCCAGGAATTAGAAGATGATAATAATGAAAGTCAAGAAGAACCACAAAATGAGAGTGAAGCAGAACTAAATGAAGTTGAAGATCAAGAAGAAAGTGAAGCTATTGCTGAATCTGATAACGAACATGACATCGTCAACGACACTGATAATGAAGATCCTAATCAAAATGACAGTGGTCAAGTTGACGATGGAGGCACTCAAGAAGATATTGCAGAAATAGAAACTCCTAACGTCTCTCACGACACTACAGGTAGAAATATGAAGAACAATAAATCGCCAGAAGTTATCCTACATAATAGTAAAAACGACCGCTATTCCTTCGCGGTGGAAGGCCGCAACACTAGTGTTAGAAATACAGAAATGATCAAAAGCATGCACATTCGTCCCAGTCTCGAGTCTGTTAGGCAAAGCGACAAGTTTTCTGATGGCTCAAGGGTTTCTAACGGAGAAGGCTCGAGTTGGGACTCGCATAGGACTGCCAGAAAAACTTTACGTGAAACGTATGGACGCGACTTTACTCCCAGGAAATCCCTTCGCGCGTTGGTCATGGAAAAGTCGGCTAAACGACAAACACAGCACAAAGATGTAGGGTCAGACACATTTAAATACCCACAAGCAAATTCTACTGAGCTTCCAGAAGCGTCCAATCGGTTTGAAGATGACTTCAGCGAGGTTGATGAGAACCAAGTGTCAAATCATGATGCGTCTCTAAAAATATTTATGCAGGAAATGAAGAAGAAGAATGCTGAAAGAATACGCAGATTGGTAAGTGATAGTCTTCACTAGCAGTATTCAATAAATAGACCTAAAACAGTAAATGAATTCAATTGTTTCTTGACCTAACAAGGTGATCAAGGTGATCCTTGTGATTTTATTGAAAAAACATATTTTGACTTTTGACTTTAATTCATTACCATCTTCGGTTCCTATGCCATGATAAATTCTGTATAATTTTTTTTTTTTTTTATACAACTAGCTGATGGAACAAGCAGATGGCCCACCTGGTGTTAAGTGGTAACCATCACCTATAAACAAAACATTGCCCCGTAGGTCACGCACAATAGGAACGTGCCCTACGATGCACTGCCCTGCGTCTATCAACTTGAGGCATACAGATGTTAAGCCTCATGTGCCTGTAATTACACCGGCGACCACACTCTTCAAACCGAAACACAGCGTTGCTGCTTGGCGGCAGAAAAAGGCGTGGTGGTAGTACTTCCCCGGACGAGCCCTTCACAAAGAGCTCTACTACTCTTGAATTAAATGTCATCATGCAATTCTGCGATGCCGGTTCTTTTAATCTACGAAAGTTCACATTGGCTATGGTAACAGAAACATTGATCACTTTTATTCCATCTTCATTGTCATTGAGGATGTCCAGAAAACAAATTTTGTGCATGCCTCTGACTATACGCCATGATTATGTAATTTCTGTAAGTATTCTTATTATTATCAAAAATCAAAATATTATGTTAATCAGGGAAACAAAAATACAAGTCACTTTAAAAGTCGGGAACGATGATATCTGCAGAAGTATAAAACTGTGTCACAGATACCAACGCCCTCCTCCATTACAGTGGAAAAAAAATTAAACAATAATAATTATGTATTCTTATCAAAAACTTACAGGAAGAAGAAGTAGAAAAGTCTCTAAACGCGCCACCAAAATACCCTGAATTATTCAAAAATTTCAAAGTGCCTGCCAGACCATTAGCCCCGCGCCGAGCCACTAAGCCGAAGCAGACCAAAACAACGCTATTCGGACAATTACCGGCAGAGGTTATTGACGACTTAAAGTACAAACCACCAAAGCGCTTCCAGCCAAGCGACGCTCCGTGGATAACGAAACGGCTGTACGATTATTTGGAATCTATTTTGGAGACAAAGTAAGTTATTTGTTCACTATTTATATATTCTTAACTAGTTGCGCCCCGATTTTTCACCCGCGCAGATTTAAAGCCCTGTATTCGCACGGGATAAAAAGTAGCTTATGTGCTATTCAACACTATAATCTATATCTCTGCCAAGTTTCATCCAGATCCGTTCAGCCATTCCGGCGTGAAAGAGTACAAACATCCATCCATACTTACAAATGCTTACCATCCATACTTACCATACTTAATATATCCATACTATACTTACAAACTCATCAAGTAAGTATGGATAAATGCTTATCCATACTTACTTGATGAGTTTGTAAGTATGTACAAACTCATCAAGTAAGTATGGATAAATGCTTATCCATACTTACTTGATGAGTTTGTAAGTATGGATGACATAGACATATAGACATATAAGAAAAATCCTATGTCATGAAATTCATATTGTCACCTAATGCGTATGTAGTCGGATAAAAAGAAGTGTAGAGATAAACCATTCTAAAAATGCACGCCCGTCTACCTGCCTTTGCTTTGCTTTTGTGGGTGAAGGCAGGTAGAGGGGCGTGCATTTTTAGAATGGTTCATCTCTACCTAAGTATTTGTTATTCCGGGAAACAAACTATGGATATATTTTTTAATTTAATTTTAACAATTTGGGAATATTTACGAAGTTTCATCCAAATCAATGCTGCCTATACAGAGATGAGTGGGAATACACGTGCACTCACAAACTTTCGCATTAGTATTTATCGTCATCAGCCAGAACCTCACTGCAGCCAAGCAGTTGACTACACTGCGTACATAATAAGCCTCTCCTACACATTTCCATGAAGAATGATTCTGAGCCACGCTTCATTTTCCTGTTTGTGGTCGCCAATCGAGAACTTCCCCAGCGGCATTAATAGTATATTAATTTTCAACATTTTCCAGATACAACTACAAGGCCCGCATTCGCGCTGAGAAGCTAGTAGAAAACATTTATAATTTTGCCAGAAATCTGCGTAAGCGTGAAGTTGCCGCGTCAGACGCAGTTGACGTGCTCAAACATGAGATGGCGCGGCTGGGAATCGTCAAAACGCACTTTGAATTCTACGAGTTCCTCCGTCAGTTTATGCCGAGGGAGGTTCGAGTGAAGGTACGAGTTTTTTTTATCTAAACGACAGACAAGTCCTTACAGCTTACCATAAAGTAAGAGGTCACCGTCGACAACTCGACACCAACAACACCAGCATGTAAAGTAGTAGTAAGTTACATTTTATATTTTTTGGTACATATACATACACTAGTTGCGCCTCGCGGTTTCACCCGCGCAGATTTAAATTCCGGTATTCCCACGTAATAAAAAGTAGCCTATGTGCTATTCCAGACAATAATCTATCTCTCTGCCAAGTTTCATCCAGATCCGTTCAGCCGTTCCGGCGTGAAAGAGAAACATCCATCCATCCATACTTACAAATTTTCGCGTTTATAACTAGTACCTAGTAGGATAACATCACGCCTGTTTCGCATAGGGGTAGGGGTAGGCAGAGACCACGGATTTCCACTTGCTACAATCCTTTCATACATTCTCCTATGTATGTGCCAAGTGTAATGTTTGTCGTACCTTCGATATTCTCAAATGTTATTTCATTAATAAATGTTGAATTTATTATTGTTTCAGGTTAATCCCGACGTGGTAAATAAAATACCTCTGCCGAGACATGGTGTGTTTTCCGATATTCTCTAACTTATAGTTAATCTGTGAAACTAGCTGTGAAAATATGAATAAAATATGTATAAGTTCTTTATTAGGTTCTTTCATTTTTTCAACCCCGTCCCAGGTACTGACGGAGGGGTTTGAGGGGGCAACAGATCAAACTTTTTCGTCCCATCCGTCACCTAGATGGGACAGAATGGGGTGGCACACGGAATAGAGAATATTTCTCTGGGGTGGCAGATAGAAATAATCCATTTTTTCGGAGTATAAAGAAAACTCTAATCTAGGTATAAACTGTGCACTAGGTAATAAAAACTTGATTTCATTGTCTTTTAAAATCAAATAAAGGATCGAAAAATGTAAGTTGCTCGGGCTGGGTGGCCGTTGATATTTCTTCGTACACAGGGTTACTGTCACTGCGCCAGTCACGACATACTTATTAGTTAGTAGGGTAGGAATATGTAAAGAAAAATAGAAAAAGGTATCTAGGAATTGTTTATTTCGAAAATACATAAGGATACAAAATGTAAACCTATGTTACATGGAGCACCATACCATACATCAAATTATATTGCAGTAATATTGGTTCAGTTAGGAAGTATAGAAAAACGTACAGTCAGCTAAAAAGTAATAACACCATTAATCATTCTGATTTAGATTTTACCCACTAATAGGTATAATAGGCCTCGTCCAGTTTGTGCCTTCTACGAATTGTTTGATTGTGATTTTCGAGAAATATAAAACATATCACAAAAAACGTAAGACCAAGTTTCGATAATTTAAAAATAAAAATATCGAGAGCTCATACATATACTATTGCCACTTGTTAAATCAACCCGACCAAGGAGTTGTTGATGTTTGTAAGAAAATAGTTTTACGTATTCCCACTTGTTTAAAATACATGATGTTTTGCTGACTGTACACTAACCTAATAGAGAAAATTAATACATCTCACCTAAGGCGTAAAGTCTTAAAACTAAAGATAAGTATGTATAGAAGGGTAAAGGCGAAGCTTAGTCTTTGATCCTATAATTGGGGCAACTACATAATATAATTCTTATTCTATCTTAATCTATTTAATACATTACTATTAAAAAGATGTCTCGAAAAACCTACTAAGGGATATAAATTGTACAGAGATTGGATTACATTAGATTTATTACAATTTATACATTATCGCGAATTTTTCTGAACCCAAATAACTAAACTATAATTAAATTAGTTATAGACAAATCAATGGGAAAGTCACCATAAAAGAAATCGAACATTAAAATGATGAAGATTTCTTTGACTTTGCATATAAAGGGTATGGTTTTTGTGTTTATCAGCATCTTGATTGCAATTTGAATGGCTTGCAACCTTCTCGGCATGTCACTAGTTCTTTTGAATCAGTGTGATGAAAGGATATTAAGTGCGCCTCAAAGAGGCCAATGTAAATAAATAAATAAATATTGGTGGACTTTTCACACAGCACTATCTAGCCCCAAACTAAGCTTATGCTTGTAATATGGGAACCAGATAGCTGATATACTACTTATAATACTTTTTTTTTTGTAAATACATACTTATAATATTAATGTAAATAACTAATGATTATGAGTATATGATAGTAGATATCGACAATTTATTACATAGATTACAGTCACGTGTTGGTTTGAGAATGTGAGCTAGCATTTTATTTTCTATTACTTTTTATTAGATAGGTAATTTAATCATATCTATTTAAACAGTAAATAATATAATCATGCGAAGCACATTACATTTAAAATAAATTGTAGGTAACAGGTAGGAAGGCAACAAAACGATTGATATATAACATTTCATATACAAACTTCATACAGTTCATAACGTGGTTTAGTGAAATTATGAAAGATCGTTTATTTAAAAGTTAATATGTAGGTAGGTAGGTATCTAAAAGTTTGTCTTATGTTTATAAAGGCTGCGGCCTTACTAGTTTAGCGATAGAAAATACTTAACCGACAGGCCGCCGTGTCACTTTATTGTGTGGCTGCCGCTCAAGGTTGAAAACATACCCCAAATAGACATCTAAAACTGAAGCCACACAATAACTAAATAGCCTTACCTTACCTAATGGTTATTTCTCAAACACATAGTAAATGTTTATATACTTTCGTTTACGATTCCAATTTGTCTAACGGGGTGCTACAATGATAACATTTTTTTTTCAATTTCCGTAAATCTTAGCTTACACATTTACATCTATCTATAGGTATCATAAAATCGTGGATAAGTATTATTCCAAAAGTGTACCTACAATTACTTTGTGACCTTAAAAACCTTTGTATAAATTGGGGTAAACATTGGCACTACTAAGACACGATTTCAATAGAACCTATAGGGATTTATTGTGCTAATAACGTGACACTTACCGCTACAAATTAATAAATAAAAGTTAATACTTACATAGCCGAAACAATCGTAAAATTTTCTAAAGTTCAAATACGACTTTCACCATTGGCGGATAACGATACCGCGACAGAGTAGGACTATGTATGTGATTGGTTAATTTAATATTTTAGAGAATAATTCATTCGCGATTGACCATTTACGCACCAATGGCCAACTTGAGGCGTACCAAGTTCAACTTCTTGAAGATGATGGTCTTATGAGAACTAGATCGACTGAATAGTACCTACTAGATATTTTTGTATGATGGCTGGCGATACAAATAGTTATTCGTGTATTTGTCTTAATCGTGAAAAATAGGCAAATATCTCAAACAAAAAAGAATTGTGAAAATACAAATAACGATGTGCAGTGCCTTCATTACTCCAGAAATTCGAAGGTCAGATGGTCTTATTCGCCAATGATGATAGAGGTCCTGAGTCATTCTAAGTACCTTCTAGTAAAAAGCTAAAGAAATGCAATCAAAGTCTAAAGTTTAAGGCAGTCAAAATAAACACCAACACCTACGAAATGTAGTCTCAGGTAGTAACACAAATTAATTTAGTTAAACTATTTTTTACATAAATTCATAAGAATAAAAATTGTTAACCTAATAATAATAACAGTAATGACTTAGTTCAATTTAAACGACGTTTAAAATAAACAAGTTTGTAAAAAATAATATAAAAATGCATTATAATTAGGATAATGTCTTTCATAGTCAAGCATAATAAAATTACTATCTACTTAAATAGCAACAAACCGCCCGCCAAAAAAAATGTTAATACATAACAGTGCTACAGTTCTTTTACCTATGCGAAGACGGGCGGGTAAGCTATTACTAAATAAAATATGATAAATAAAATGCTTAGTTAACTCGAGTCTATTAGTTTTTGCAGGAATAATGTTATAATATCGTTACCAATAGTATGATTGATTATGTAGATACAATAAATGTTATACACCTAAAAAGGTATAAAAAAATAGGGCAAAGAGCGTCTACGAATGTCTCGTTTTGACACCAAATCTGTAGGGCCGTTCTGGGAATCGGGACGACCCAAATATCAACAAATATTACTCACCAATTGTGAGCCAAACCGATACGTCGATGAATATATCGATTTGTCTACAGTGTATAGGTGGTGTCACGTAAAAAGAACGCTGGAAGCAGGGGATGGGGGTGCGATGGCGCCAGTGTTTTGTATGCCCAAACACATCTCCACTGTTTTCCAGCGTTCTTTTTGAATGACGCGATCTCTACCTAAGTACATAATATTTTATTTAATCGTTAGATGCCCATCCACTCTGTTTTGTAATTTGTGTATCAAATAAATGTATTTTCTGAATGGATGCAAGTTTGTTACCTGTGACGCGTGGATCGGGCTACGTTTCAAAGCGATCCGCGCGATTCAATGAATATGTTTTGGCCTTGTTCGGTAAGAAATGAATTTGAAGGGCTTACTGTACGAAGCGGTTATTTCAGTGCGTGGGTAATTTGGCCTTGTTCGGTAAGAAATGAATGTGAACGGCTGTACTAAGCGGTTATTTCAGTGCGTGGGTAATTTGGCCTTGTTCGGTAAGAAATGAATTTGAAGGGCTACTGTACGAAGCGGTTATTTCAGTGCGAGGGTATGTAGTGTAATCAGCGCGGATGCGCCGGCAGCAGTTCCACGTAGTTCGCTGGGAACAGTCCGAAGAGGCCGCGCGGGCCGAGGCCTTGCCACCAGCCCGCGTCTATTTGCTCGATGTGCGTTATTATGTCGCCCGGGTCGAATGTTATCTCCGACTCGTCCGCTGGAATTCAATTATTATTATTATTTATTTTATACAACCAGCTGATGGAACCGATGTTAAGTGGTAACCATCACATAATAATAATAATAATAAATATTGGTGGACTTTCCACACAGCACTACCTAGCCCCAAACTAAGCTTATGCTAGTGATATGGGAACGAGATAGCTGATATACTACTTATTATTACATACTTATAATATTATATAACACCCAGACAGAGAACAAACATCTATGTTCATCACACAAATGTTTGTTCACGGTTGGAATCGAACCCACGACCTACGGCGCAGAAGGCAGAGCTACTACCAACTGAGCTACGTACGCTGTCATATAACTAAGATTTGCCTCGTAAGTCACGCACGATAGATAGGAACGTGCCCTACGATGCACTGCCCTGCGTCCACCAACTTAAGGCATACAGATGTTAAGCCTCATGTGCCTGTAATTACACCGGCGACCACACTCTTCATACCGAAACACAGCGTTGCTGCTTGGCGGCAGAAAAAGGCGTGGTGGTAGTACTTCCCCGGACGAGCCCTTCACACAGAGCTCTACTACTACAAAAAAATGTTATTATTATATTTATAAAAAACAAAGGCCCCAACCTGCAACAGGTCACCAGCCCCACTTAGCGGACAAATTAGGTCTTATTGTATAGACCTACATACAAGGACGAAGACAAGTAACTATGCACGCGGAAACAGGTGTATTCAAGGCTGTTCTGCTCCGTCGTTGATTAGCACCAGGTGAGATTGTAGGTAAAATATATTATAATATAAAGGACAATGTACCTATATTTATAAAAAACTAGTAACGCCCTGCGGTTTCACCCGCGTAGTTTTAAATCCCGGTATTCCAACGGGATAAAAAGTAGCCTATGTGTTATTCCAGACTATAATAATATCTCTGTGCCAATTTTCACCAAGATCCGTATAGCCGTTCTGGAGTTATAGAGTAATAAACATCTATCCATCCATCCATACTTACAAACTTTCGCATTTATAATAATAGTAGGAGCAGCATTATAATAATAGACCAATATAATAATGGCATTTATAATAATAGACCTACATACAAGGAAGACAAGTACCTATGTTTGAGGAAACAAGTGTCTTCAAGGCCGTTCTGCTGCGTCGTTGATTAGCACCAGGTGAGATTGTAGGTAAAGGACAGTGTATATTTATAAAAAAATTACCAGCTTGATAATCGTAAAGAGCTCTCGCCGTTAGCCCGGGGTCGTCGTCTAAATCTTCGTATATCGTGCCTTCTTCGTCCATGGCCTCGGGAGACACATCTGCAAAATAATAAACATCAACAAAAATTCGAAGAACTATACTCCAGCCAAATTCAAGATGCATTTGTAATGAAACATAGAACTTAAGGGTCCGGTGACAGCGGCTCGCAATTTCGAGGTGCGATTGGCTATTATTTCATTTTATTTCATTTTGGGGAGGTTGTTTGAAATAATAACTCTAAAAACACGCATAAATACTGTTCGAACACAAATAATACAATAATATAAGGGAAATGTGCTTGAGTCAGAAATCATTTTGGTATTAGGTAAACGTAAGACCAAACATACTAATACCAAAATGATTTCGGATTCGGGCATGTTTCCCTTATATTATTGTATTATTTGTGTTCGAACAGTATTTATGCGTGTTTCTTTAGAGTTATTTTTTCAAACAACCTCCCCGAAATGAAATAAAATGAAATAATAGCCAATCGCACTTCGAAATTGCGAGCCGCTGTCACCGGAGCCTTAACCCAAAAATCACTTTCTTGACGTTGATTAATTTACAGATTTCGCATGTCTTATCGATTTGCGATCTTGCCTTCAATATTTAATGCTCACAATTATTTCTTAAACTCGACACCAAAATTAGAATTTTCGATTTTTTGGATGTGGTTTGTTTACAAATATTGCATATTGGGTTTAGCTATAGAGTAGTGTCAAAATTTCCTGATATACCTATAGATCCCCTTATGGTAAACTGTGAGGTAATTACTGCAAATAGTTAATCTAACTCAACTAAATCCACTTAATCCACTTAATCTCAGCTCCCATAGCCTGAATTTAGTTTTTCGTTTTCTGTATCGTCTGGATTTTGTATAGACACGATAAGCGTCTCTATCGGCCGTCCTGAGAACTCTCGTGTCTCTAAATAAAAACTTAATGAATAAAATACACAAACATATAGTTTCTTAAAATCCACAATGATTTAGCTTTTTAATATAGTACTCACCATCAAGCGTGGTTCCATTCTGCTCCTTCTTAAAATTAACATTCTCGATCACCGTATTCTGTCTGGTCAGCTCCCTTTCATTTTCCCCCACAATATTATTCTTACTGTATGGAGACCGCTTGATCGTACTGAACTTATTATCACTGTCATCATCATCGTTTTCATTAGAACTAGAATAAGAGGTGTCGAACATATCGTTTTCTAGAATGTTCTGTTTAATCATCGGCTCGCTTTGCGTTAAGCCTTCGATGTCTCTATAAGCTTCGTTTTGACTGTATTCTGTGTAGTTGATGGCACTGAATGAGCTAGGTTCCTCCGTACTAGGGCTGAGATCTACTGAAGGATCAATGATTGGTTCGTATTGAATCTGAGATGGACTTTCCAGGCTCATTTTGATCTTGTCAATGTTTTTCAGGGGGCTCGTCTTGAGTTCTTCGGGGGTGGTTGGCTCCAGTTTGAGGGGGGATTTGAGGGGTGAGGTAGGCTGCACGGGTGATGATATCGGTTGAGGGTTCTGGGAGAACGTGTTGATGCGCTGCGCAATCACTGAGCTGCGGACTGGCTTTTCTGGTATGGAGTTCGATCTGTAATCAAAAATAAATGCTGATTTGGGAAAGCGCTAAGAACCTGTTATTTTTCGACAAGATTTCATACATGCTATATAGCCTCTAGAAATGTAGTCTGTGAAAAATCTATTACTTCTATTTTTTTATTTAAATGGCTTATTGCAATTAATATATTGGTAAGGTCTTAATGTTAAAAATGTTAGATTACCTACATAATAAACCCATAGTTTAGGCCTCGGACATTTTTTTTATACAACTGCTGATGGAAAAAGCGGACGGCCCACCTGATGTTAAGTGGTAACCATCACCTAAAACAAAGCATTGCCTCGTAAGTCACGCACGATAGGAACGTGCCCTACGATGCACTGCCCTGCGTCCATCACCTTGAGGCATACTATTGTTAAGCCACATGCGCCTGTAATAACACCGGCCACCACACTCTTCAAACCGAAACACAGCGTTGCTGCTTGTCTGCAGAAAAAGGTGTGGTGGTAGTACTTCCCCGGCCGAGTCCTTCACAAAGAGCTCTACTACTCTTCACACATGACATGGCGATGTTTGGAGGTACTGAGAGAGCCTCATATTAACTGAGGGTAGAAAGGCGGTTACCTTGACGATATTTGTCCTTGCGCTAGATTCTGTTGGAACATGGCGCGTGCGTTGGCCGTGGAAGCTCCGATCAGCTGCTTGGCCTCCTGCGAGCGCTTGCGCCGCTCCGCCTCCGCCGCCCCGCCCCCACAGACCACGCCCCCTGGACTCGCCACCTCGGGGACTTCGCTCCTGCAACGAGAGTAAGTAAAGTATAATAAAATAAATAAATAAATAAATAAATAATGCTGGACAATCCACACAGCACTATCTAGCCCCAAAGTAAGCTATTCAAAGCTTGTGTTATGGGTACTAGATAACTGATATATTTAATACATTATATACTTACATAGATAGATATTTTTTATTATACATAGATAATAGTATGCAACTCTTGAATAAAACAGATTTATATCGAGGGCCTCAAAACATTTGCGCCACTCAGGATTCAATCATCATGAATCACTCCCTACGGTCATGATTCAGTCCTTAGAATCCTTCACTTGCTCGTGATTCATCTATGGCCCTCGTTTTAAATCCGTTCTTTATTCACTAATTGCATAATATACTATTTTTACAGAAAGAACAATGTAAAGGGATGTCAAAGATACTTTTATTCAAAATAATTGTCGCTTAAAATCAACACTGTAGTATTCTTTATAATATAGCAGTATTCATATGGGATCATACTTACTTGTGTTGCTCTGTCTTCGTCCGTCTCTCCGCATCAAGTGCATCTCTCTTTCTCGCAGCATCTTCTGCCTTTCTCTTATCCTGCAAATCCTCTCAGTTTTATCGTTTTATCGCCTGAACGCCTCTTTATCGCTGTTTATTTATGCATATTTTATCTAATTAATTAAAAAGTCTTTTTAATTACTGTTATTGTCCTATACCGTTGTAAATAAATAAATAAAAATATTTAAAAGTGAGAGTCGGACTCGCGCACGAAGGGTTTTTATAGATAAAGGTGTGGTATCACAAAAACTTCAAAAAAACCACGACTAGTATGAGAGCCCAAAAATTAATTTTATTCTGTTTTTTAGTATCTTGTCATTATAACGGCAACAGAAATACATCATCTGTGAAAATTTCCATGACATTTAAAGAACCAATGACATCACTATCACTACATAGTATAAAACAAAGTCGCTTTCTCTGTCCTTATATCCCTATGTATGCTTAAATCTTTAAAACTACGCAACGGATTTTGATGCGGTTTTTTTTAATAGATAGAGTGATTCAAGAGGAAGGTTTATATGTATAATACATGCATGATATGTGCACCCGTGCGAAGCAGGGGCGTAAAATACGTCTCATTTTAAATTACTATACTATCCAATGAACGCCCCACTAGGGTGTTCACTGGATAGTATATTACTGCCAAAATAATATCGTCACGATTAATGTACGTACCTCTTCTCGCCTGTTCTTTTCTGCTTCAATTCGCTTCTTCTCCTCTTGTTCTTCTTTCAACCAAAATTGATCTCTTTCTTTTGAATTTATTTCTTGCACTGTTATAAAGAATTAAACATTCATACATTGTATAATAATATAAAAGTACTGACCACTAAAGTAAGGTGAGAATGATAGAAGGCTAATGAGCCGTTCTGCCAACTATGCCAGACGCCAGTTTTTTTTTTTTTTTTTAAACTGAATAGACCGTCCTTTGACTACAATCTCACCTGATGTTAAGCGACGATGTAGCCTACGGTGGAGCAGAACGGTCTAGAAGACACCTATTCACTCTTGCCTTGAAGAGACTCATGTTATAATGGTCAGGAAAGACAGACGCCAGTAGTTAAGAGTCCGGTGACAGCGGCTCGCAATTTCGAGGTGCGATTGGCTATTATTTCATTTTATTTCATTTTGGGGAGGTTGTTTGAAATAATAACTCTAAAGAAACACGCATAAATACTGTTCGAACACAAATAATACAATAATATAAGGGAAATGTGCTTGAGTCAGAAATCATTTTGGTATTAGGTAAACGTAAGACCAAACATACTAATACCAAAATGATTTCTGATTCGGGCATGTTTCCCTTATATTATTGTATTATTTGTGTTCGAAAAGTATTTATGCGTGTTTCTCTAGAGTTATTTTTTCAAACAACCTCCCCGAAATGAAATAAAATGAAATAATAGCCAATCGCACTTCGAAATTGCGAGCCACTGTCACCGGAGCCTTAAGGCGTGAGGAAAGTCCCAAAATGACGTTAGAACTTCATTACTAGAACATTCTACCTACTAACGACGATCGTCAATACGAAAAGGTTGAGTATTCCATGAAAATAATCTACCGGAAACTCTGTCTCTCGACAGTTTTTTCTCGAAGTCTTTCCGCTATGATCAAACTGATGAAGATGATCCTACTAATATTGTAAACGTGAAAGTTTGTAAGTATGGATGGATGTTTGTTACTCTTTCACGCCGGAACAGCTGAACGGATCTGGATGAAACTTGGCAGAGATACATTATAGTCTGGAATAGCACATAGGCTACTTTTTATCCCATGGGAATACCGGGATTTAAATCTGCACGGACGAAACCGCGGGGCGCAACTAGTTATACATATTACCTCTCCGCAAACTTTTCTTCCTTCTCTTAATTTCTTCAGCCACTTTTCTAGACATAACGACCTCGTAACATTGAGACCAAAGAACACCGGCCATGTTAAGCGAACTATCATCGATTGAAAAAAGTGTTAACTGATCGACTGGTATGATCGAAGGTAGGAGTGCAAATAGCAAAGCGAGCGCAGATTTTGTTTACATTCTACATTGCTTGCAGTAATAAACAACCTTTGTCATGGCGTAGTCATTTCAGGTATTGTAAACAGTTTTGTGTGAGGTCGATTGATTTCAAATGAGATGAGAGGAGCGATACATTTTTAACCGACTTCAAAAAAGGAAGTTCTCATTTTTTTATGTTTGATATCTCATTACTTTTTAGGTTGGACCGATCCTGATGATTCTTTTTTTATCGAATGGTGCTCGTCATGTGGTCCCATTTATATCGGAGTCAGATCTGACGAGTAGTTATTGAGTTATAGCAGAGGTTGCGTCAAAAAAGTATGCCTTTTTTAAGAGTAGTGGAGCTCTTTGTGAAGGGCTCGTCCGGGGAAGTACTACCAGCACGCCTTTTTCTGCCGCCAAGCAGCAACGCTGTGTTTCGGTTTGAAGTGTGTGGTCGCCGGTGTAATTACAGGCACATGAGGCTTAACATCTGTATGCCTCAAATTGTTGGACGCAGGGTAGTGCATCGTAGGGCACGTTCTGTCCTGACTTACGAGGCAATGCTTTGTTATAGGTGCTTTTTTATATGTATACTTAATTTACTCTTAGATTTATTCGAGATTTATGCCTAGATTCTTAAGTAGATACAATAAAGTGCTATACATGTCACTACTAACCTGGATTCACTTTCTGGTAAGCAGTCCCAATAGGACCACTGGGAGGCAACTCTTCCTTGGCAGTTTTGAAGTTGAACGCCGAGCCTGTTTTAGCGAGCTTGTCCAGGATCACCTAAAGTTAAAGTCAGTTATTATAGGTAAGTTATTATAGGTAATCCTACTAATATTATAAACGCGAAAGTTTGTAAGTGTGGATGGATGGGTGTTATGGGCGCAGCTAGTTATTCAATAAAATCACAAGGATCAATTTGAAACTTCATAAAGCTAGTTGAATCTAGAAGTCAGTTCTATGCGACCAAAGCTTAGTACAGGCAATTATCCCCCGATTACGCTATTTCGCTGGCTATCGACTAGGCTTTCAGTTTTGACATTTGATTCCCATCCATCAATGCTTTACACCAACGTTGCCTAAATGGTGGTCCGCGGAACCCAGGGGTTCCGTGGTAGGGTCACAGGGGTTCCGCGGTCTGTTCGAGATTTAAATAAAACGTTCGTGGAAAATATTCATAACCGCGCCGCATCATCGCGTCGCGTCGCATCGATGACGACCTCTGTGGCGCAGCGGGCGAGAGCCTGCCTGCGACGCAAGAGGTTGCGGGTTCGATTCCCGCCTTGGAACAAATTTGTGTACGATCTGCAGAAATTTGTTCCGATGGTCTGGGTGTTCTCTATGTATAATAAAAAATATCTATCTATGTAAGTATATAATGTATTAAATATATCAGTTATCTAGTAGGTACCCATAACACAAGCTTTGAATAGCTTACTTTGGGGCTAGATAGTGCTGTGTGGATTGTCCAGCATTATTTATTTATTTATTTTTTATTTATCGATGTTTTGCAATACTTATAATAATTATTTCTCATTTATAATATGTTCTTTCTCCCGAGTCTAACCTTATGCAGGTTGTTGCCTATTCAAACTAAAACTTATCAAAACCGCCAGCTAGAGTTACGCCAAAAAATGTATAATCAATTGGGGTTCCATGGCCAAATAAAATTGGGAACCCCTGCTTTACACAATACATACTTCTTCTAATTTGAGGCATTGCTCTTGTCGGCGTTATTAATGCAATTCTCTCCAGGAGCCTTATGCGCTATGACCATTTGCAGCGCGAGCTCGGCTAAGACAAGGCAGCCGGTGTCATACGGTCAGGGCAAAGTATCTCCTATGTCATAAAGAATAAAGCCCAATATCAAGTTTTGACGTTTCACGATTTGGGGCAAGGAATCTCCTTGGAATCTCCTATTGTCATAGTGAATAAGGCTTTGTTGTTTTTTGTGTTTCAACAATACATTACGGGAGTAAAATGTCAAATAGAAAGCCATGGATGGGATGGTGGGAGCCTTACGCTTATGCTAATGTCTGGCATTAGCTCAAGCATTATGCAATCCTATCTACTACTACTATAAACGCGAAAGTTTGTAAGTATGGATGGATGGATGGATAAATGGATGGATAGATGTTTGTTACTCTCACGCCGGAACAGCTGAACGGATCTGGATGAAACTTGGCAGAGAGATACATTATAGTCTGGAATAACACACGGGCTACTTTTTATCCCGTGGGAATACCGGGATTTAAATCTGCGCGGGTGAAACCGCGGGGCGCAACTAGTTGGTTAATATTCCTACGTTTCTCCGCTCCGCAGCCTCGCTACGGGACCCACGGCTTGTTTCCTACCGTACTCTTGTATGAATGAATGCTACCGTTCTTTAGTACCTTCTCATCTAGGTCGTCTTCCGTCCGCGCGTGCAGCATCATATGGAAGCCAGTGAAGAAGTTCGCTACGTGTTTCATGTGATTAGCGCAGGTACCTTTGCGAACCGTCGGGGCTCCTTCTCCCTAGTAATAGATCATATTTATATAAAGTTACTTCTTACTAAGTACCATCTAACCCCAATGTAAGCTACTCAAAGCTTGTGTTATGGGTACTGATATATTTACACCCAGACCAACGGAAAAGAATTCTGCAGATCGTACACAAATTTATTACGAAGCGGGAATCGAACCCACAACCTCTTGCGTCGCAGGCGGACCCTCGCCCGCTGCGCCACTGAGGTCGTCAATAGATCATTATTTAAATAAAGTTGGCTCACAATATACAAAAGACGAGTATGTTAAAGACAAAATCATATTGAAATAAAAAAGGCTCATAACTTGAAAGAAAGAAGAGGATTTTAGAGACCTACAATAATAGTAATAGTTGATCGAAGGACCTACACAAAAAACATATCTACATTCGCGCAGTCTTAGTTTTGTTATGTTTTTTAAGTTTTTCGTATTCGCCTTTTAAAAAAATACCGAAGATGGTGGACAATAAGACTTGAGGCACATCATACTCAGTTGTTATAATGTTTAAGTAATAATCTGTATAAAATTTTATTCAAACTGGAAATAAAAAACCTTAGTGAAAACTAATTGACACTAATTGACGACCTCTGTGGCGCAGCGGGCGAGAGCCTGCCTGCGACGCAAGAGGTTGCGGGTTCGATTCCCTCCTTGGAACAAATTTGTGTACGATCTGCAGAAATTTGTTCCGATGGTCTGGGTGTTTTCTATGTATAATAAAAAATATCTATCTATGTAAGTACCTATATAATGTATTAAATATATCAGTTATCTAGTACCCATAACACAAGCTTTGAATAGCTTACTTTGGGGCTAGATAGTGCTGTGTGGATTGTCCAGCATTATTTATTTATTTATTTATTTATTAACCTGTGCTTTCAGCCTTTTGTGTTGTGCACAAAATATTACATGTTTGAATCTTTCCTTGGCTAGCAATTTAGACATCCTTAAGGGGAATACCAAAAGATATGAAATTCAGTACCTACAGAGCTGTTTCTTTCTACTCAAAAACAAAAATAAATTTAAATATTCTTTCAATACATACATTCTTTCTTACATTCCATTCTTCAAAACAGAGTCGTGTAAAATTACGACACACTTATGAAATTACTGAAACTGAAAAAAACTGAAACAGCTTCACGACTTTGATCCCCAGGTACGGTAGATATCCCTTCAGATCTCGCAGTACCTACTTGGTACTAATTCAAGATTCTTTGAGGATGTCTAAGGGGGGTAGTCAGAGGTACGTCCGAACATTACATTTGGCACATACCCACATTTTGCAGTAGTTAGTATTCCATACGTGACAGGTTGCAAGCCCATCGCCGCTGTTAGAATACTAACTGGTTTCCTCACGATGTTTTCCTTCACCGTTTAAGAGCACTAGCATTGCGCACATAAATTTTTCGATAGAAAAATCCATTGGCGCACGACCGGATTCGAACCTGCGACCTTACTCTCGGATCGGAAGGCGGGGTCACTCCCACTAGACCACCGGTGCTATTACATCACCGGTGAAATTACATCATTTATATTTATATAACTTTTTAAAGTAAGTCCATAAAAAATTTACCCACCACACATCTAAGACAGCACAGACACAAGCTGCCAGGCTCAGCAAACTTATCATAACATGATGGACAGTTATGTATGTGTGATAATAAAATGATTGCAATTATGAATCATGCTGAATATATTACACTTTATCCTGCTAACATGAACATAGATATAAATAGCTCTCTTGATCAGTAAACAGGCTTTTGCATCCGTTGCAGATGAATGGCAGCATTTTACTGTCAAATTAGTAATTAATAAGAGTAGTAAAGCTCTTTGAGGACTCGTCTGGGGAACTACTACCAGGATGTATTTTCTGCCGCCAAGTAGCATTGTTCTGATTCAGTTTGCAGTGTGGTTGCCAGTAAAATTAGACACACATGAGGCTTAAAATATTATTATGTGACTCAAGTCGATAGATGCAGGGCAGTGCTTTGTAGGGCATGTCCTGTCATGCATGACTTAGACACTTAAAAACAGATGCACCATCTGCTTGAAGTTGTATAAAAAATTTTCATTGGTGTTGCATTATCCTAACTTGATCTGCCAACCCTAAAATTATAGTCATCCGTGTTGTTTCCTTCTTTTAGAAAGGGACAGCAATATTTTTAGTGCCATCAAATTAGGAAAA
This sequence comes from Plemyria rubiginata, assembly GCA_963576535.1. Taxonomy (NCBI): domain Eukaryota; kingdom Metazoa; phylum Arthropoda; class Insecta; order Lepidoptera; family Geometridae; genus Plemyria; species Plemyria rubiginata. The sequence goes on along the minus strand of OY754917.1, from coordinate 9,995,084 downwards.
TTAAACAACAGAATGTACATCACTGACATCTGAATTGAGACCATTGTCAGTCTTGTTTAATATACTGAAACTGAAACAGCTTCACGACTTTGATCCCCAGGCACGGTAGATATCCCTTCAGATCTCCCAGTACCAAGTAGGTACTAATTAAAGATTCTTTGAGGATGTCTAAGGGGGGTAGTCAGAGGTACGTCCAAACATTACATTTGGCACATACCCACATTTTGCAGTAGTTAGTATTCCATATGTGACAGGTTGCAAGCCCATCGCCGCTGATAGAATACTAACTGGTTTCCTCACGATGTTTTCCTTCACCGTTTAAGAGCACTGGCATTGCGCACATAAATTTTTCTCTACTAGACTCCCACTAGACCACCGGTGCTCTGTTTAATATACTTCCTCATAGATTTTATCTTAAACAACAAACTCTTATCTAATTCTTAGAAGCATATCTACAGAAAAATGAGTAATGAGTATTACCTGCCAGTTGATAAGCACATATTTTGATATACTTCCATTAGGTACATCCACTTTGAGGAATGCATATTGTATCTTCCCACTGTTCAGGTCATCAATCAGTTCTGTCAATCCACCATCTCCTTTGTAAACGAATTTTAGATCATTTGTTTGACCTTCATAGCCGAAGAGAGCCCTAGAATACAAGGTAAAACAGTACCTAGTAAAACATAACTTTATCCATTGATGACTTTATGTCATCATTTTCTAGCTAAGGTAGGTATATCCTTAGATAGGTATGTGTACATATTTCAGGTAGGTGAATGGTTAAATAGGTAGGTAATGGATTATAATGCAGCGCCCCATCTATTATTCGGTTCCTTGAAATGCGCCTGCTTCTTCATCTTATGGACACTGGACAGTAACTACAACGAAGAAACAATACCTAACTTCATTAACCATTCAATTTAAATACGGCGCGCGTGTCTATGTACTACAATTTCACATCAAACATTTTTTATGTCGGTAAAACCTTGCAGGGTTTGCTGCACTCACCAGTTAGTATCTGTTTTCTCGTCTAAAACTTCTTTCCAAGCGGCAACTAACTCATCCTTGTGCTTATCAAAACTAATAGCCATTTTACATTATTTTAATGCACCACGGTAGGAACAATTTGGAGAAAAATATAATTTTAGAATTTTTAGAGCCCCGAACCCGTATGATTCACAAATTCACTCACAGCACCCAAGAGTATATAACGCCACAGAACATAATAATATAACACACAGCACTAGTGTTGAGTAGGACATACGTGAGGCACCTCGTTTGTCACACTCATTCACTCAAAGATGTCCCGGTCCTCGTTTTCAATTCATGTACCACCTCATTTTTGTCATGCATGCTCCATACAGTCGCTCACTGTCTGACTGAGACGACATCGCTTGCACGAGCGGGACGAAAGAGTGAGTGAGTATTGTATGACTGACATGAGGGGTCGTATCACGTTGAATGAAATAATATCGTTGATGTGACGCTGTGTGACAGATTTTCCTCAATGACAAATGAAATGAGTAGAGCGAACTAGGACTAGGTACTTCAACAATATGACATTTTGTACCTACTATGTGACATGACATTTGAAGCATGACATTGTCCCACAACACGAAATAAAACGAGGGCCTCACTCAAATTCATTTTGAAACCGTGTCCTACCCAACACTACACAGCACCAACAAACAACACAGCACAGCAAAGAGTATACAATAACTCAGCACAGCACTGCATCATCCAAGGAATTTGAATAGCATCATCACATCCAACCATCCAACCATCCAAGTCATCCAACCAAAATTAACCAAATCCAACATGACCAACATCCACAGACTGGGGATGCTCCAGCATCTTATCCAAAAGAACAGAGTATTAAGGGTCCGGTGACAGCGGCTCGCAATTTCGAGGTGCGATTGGCTAATATTTCATTTTATTTCATTTCGGGGAGGTTGTTTGAAATAATAACTCTAAAGAAACACGCTTAAAGACTGTTCGAACACAAATAATACAATAATATAAGGGAAATGTGCATGAGTCAGAAATCATTTTGGTATTAGGTAAACGTAAGACCAAACATACTAATACCAAAATGATTTCTGATTCGGGCATGTTTCCCTTATATTATTGTATTATTTATGTTCGAACAGTAATTATGCGTGTTTCTTTAGAGTTATTTTTTCAAACAACCTCCCCGAAATGAAATAAAATGAAATAATAGCTAATCGCACTTCGAAATTGCGAGCCGCTGTCACCGGAGCCTTAAAAGGCCAGCGTAAGGCCATTTCCCATACAAACCTAATACCAAAATGATTTCTGATTCAAGCATTGTATTATTTGTATTTCTTTCCTTGCAAAATTGCAAAAGAAAGACCAAAACCAAATACCTCTAGGCTCTAGAAGTAGTAGAAGTTGTTTATGATCTGCATTTGCAAGTATAGACAAACATCACCGACCTTCGCACTACCAGTAAATGTGACTTTCTCGACCAAAATGATAGATGCTGTTCTAAATGCTCTAAGGGATAGAATTCCAGGGGTGAATGAAAATGAAACAAAAAAAGCAATTATTAACAAACATTTGAATAGGTACGCAACATTTTCTGGAAAATCCACACAGCACTATCTAGCCCCAAAGTAAGCTATTCAAAGCTTGTGTTATGGGTACTAGATAACTGATATATTTAATACATTATATACCTACTTAGATAGATATTTTTAATTATACATAGAAAACACTAAGACCATCGGAACAAACTGTAGGTCGTACACAAATTTGTTCCAAGGCGGGAATCGAACCCGCAACCTCTTGCGTCGCAGGCAGGCTCTCGCCCGCTGCGCCACAGGGGTCGTCTGCTAATCTAATGATATAGGTATGTACCTTATTATGAAAAATATTTATTAACCTAACCGTCTGTTATGTTTCTTAAGATTGTAGGGAGCGATATTTTATCATAAATAATGAAATATTATACTATCTTCGTCGTCTGTGATGCGCTATTTAGGTACCTCAACCACAGAATAAACAATATGATACCTATTCCCTAGTCCACAGTGCGCGCGCAATTCAAACAAACCTAAGTAAAAGTAAGCAAACCTTAATCCGTTGTATTATGGTATTCATTTTAGACTTTCATTCAGCAAGAATCACAACTCGGTAGGCAGAGGCAGGTACTTAGCGGTCGGTAGTCACGCAAGAGATCGCTTGGCGGATATACCTACGCCTCTGCGCGCCGCCATTGCTCCCGAGTCCCGCGTCATGGCTAGTTTTCGTTCCGCTTTTCAAAACAAAGTCTAGACCAGACTAAAATGTGGGTAGATGTAAGTGGGCGCGAAAAACAAAACTGCATGTCGCAGACCAATGGAGCATTCATTCCTGGGTAAGTAAAAACTAAATGATTATTGACATTACTGTGTTAATAATAGGTATTAGGTATGTAGGCTATGAAATTGATGCGACGTATTTTATGTAGGTATTAGTTAGCTTTTGAACTTGTAAAAATGTGAAATAAGATTCAATTTGTTATTCTTTAAACTTAATACATAGGTAGGTATTACCTTCTAGTCTAACTAAACATAAGTTTGAATTTGAGTAATTTGAAGATACCTACCTAGCACATGTGTAGGTTCTTACTCTTAGTCATTAATAATTTATGGGCCTTGCAGGTAACTTGACCCCGTAACGAAACAGAAAGGAAAATTATTTATTGCATTAGCTGACTGACCCCAATATCGGGTCATTAGGTTAAAGTTAACTGTTGTATGGTCAGCTTGGCAGTACTTATGATACCTAGGTAGGTAAGGTAGGTAGGTAGTCTGGTGACTATAGTAAAAGCAAAATGCCACAGTCCACTGGATGGAGTGCATAGATTCAGAAATTTGCCTACATTTTATTTTGTGGGCTGATTTAGAAAGCCTACCTATCGATTTCGACGAGACGAATAAAAGTAAGTACCTATGTAGGTACCTAAAAAAAAGTACTTACTTACCTATAGAGCTCGTCAACGCAAATGAGCTGGTGCCTTGGACCTGCCTATTAAATAATTAAATAAGCTAGGTAGGTATAATAAACTTGGGCAACTTAGGGTAGGTACCTAGGTACCTGCTTACAATACGATGTTTTTATTTTTTAACCTTCAGTCACAATCAATAGAAGGTAAAAGTATCCTGCCATAAAATGTAAAAAATCTCGGTTAACGATAGAATGAACCTTGAAGCATAAATTATCTAAGAATCGATTAATTCATTGAGCATTCCATGTTTCATGAACTTACGCACGCAACGCTTCGCACAGTCGTAAATAATGTTACAGTTATAATAATCTTTTAAAAAAAATAAATGCACCTAGGATGGGGAAGGAATGGTACGCTTATAATATGTAGGTAGTCAGCAAATTATGAAAACGATCGATCGATCGGCCTGAAACTGACCCGCCTGGCAAGGCAATGCCAAGTCAACCTCCCTGTGAGCTACACAACCACAACTCAATTATTAGTATACCACCGGAAAGACCCATCTACTATCTGTGCTCGCCGGAACCACCGGAACTGATAACAGAATATTCATTGGTTTGGTTATTAGCTTTAAGGCATTGTGCCATGCAGTTCCAAACGATTTTCGGAAGTGACAAGCAAGGTTGATTGAAAATAAATTTTTCATTGTTTATGAGATATGTACCCACCACCATAACGAAATAGGTAGTATTTTTTTTTTAATTTATTTAAAGGGCTTTGATGACTCCTATAAATGTAGGTTAGGTAAGTAGTTAGGGTTGGCTATAGCAATCCTTGTACCTGAGTTGAGGGTTGGGGATAGGGGGGTTGCAAGTGGGGGTAGATGGCAAGTCTTCCCCTTGAGTCCTTTTTTCTAGGAAATGAAAAAAAAATAATTTAATTTTTCAGGTAAGTTACTAGTTAGGTTAGGGTTTTTTTTTATATGAAGAAAATTGGTAGTAATATTTCATCTCTATGACAAAAAGACTCAAGGGAAGGAATTCTCATTAGGTTAGGGTTATTATTTTTTTTTTTAAAGTGAAGAAATTTGAAGAAATTTTTTTTTCATTTCCTAGAAAAAAGAACTATAGGGAAAGACTTGCCATCTACCCCCACATGCTTTCCCCCTATCCCCAACCCTCAACTCAGGTACCAGGGTAGCTATAGTTTAACCAGTAGTTAGTTACCTATAGGTAGTGTGTAAGGTACCTAGTTAGTTTTTCCCTCATTAGCCTGAGTGAGAGACTAGTGAAAGTGGAACCATTCCATGAATTTCATAATCACAGCGCTAAAATCACAAAGTTTACGTATCATCCATTGCATAACACTTAGATTGAAACATTACACTATAGTTTGCAACATAAACCTAGGTCTAACAGTTAACACTTGGATAGTGCGACTCAGTGCCAGGCACTTTGAAGTCCTATCTCCTACCGACACACCTAACTACTACCTATTAAACCTACCTAATCATACATAGCTAGATATAAATCTTTACCAGTTAAGTAGGCCACGGGTTCGTGATAATAACTCGTTGTCAGATTCGCTAACAGTTGTTTCCACGGAATAGAGAAATGATTCCCCACTTAGCAGTTCTGGTAAACACAATCGAACTTGATAGGTAGACGTTCCACTAGATCTCTATTATAGTCATCTAGTTTGCGTAGTGAATGAAATTAGGCATATCTTCTTCAATAAGCCCTTCGTGTAGGTACCTAGTGGTGTTAACTTTCGGCTCTCAAGTTTTAAATATACAAAATCGACGTGTGCATGTCTCCAGCTTCCTCATATTGAAAATGTAATTTCTATAAATGCCAATATTTAAAGCATAATTAGTGCACTCATAGATTTGAATCATAATTTAGCTGCCAAATAAACAACGATGCTATAAGCTTATAATAGTGTGTAAGCTGGAGTAACATGTCTCCAGCTGCCTCAGTCAGTGTGGGCAAACGGCTAATGATAGAGATATATAGTAAACGCAAGGATTTAGTACCTATTTAGTGCACCTGGTACCAAAAATTTCAGGTCTGTAGCTAGGAAACTCTTCGAGTTATAAGACTTCATTAACGTGTAAGCTGGAGTAACGGTACGTGAAAAAGCATATGCTCGTTCTCTGGAATGGCTGGAGCTAGCAGGTTGCTTTAAGTCTCCAGATTTAGTACCAAACGAATTAGCGAGGTACCAAATATTTGAAGTGTCTCTGTTCAAAACTCTATGAGTTACAAGCTTTTCCAGCTTTTTTGTTTGTCCAGCTTGCACATGTTGGAGCTCAGCAACCACTATAGGTACAGACTCGGTTGATGTCTCTGAACCGAGCTATGAATTAGTGCACTCGGTACCAAAAATTTGGAATCTCTAGGACAAGCAGTTCTGTTGTAATCAGCAAAATAACATTTTACCGCTAAAAATTCAAAGCATTTCGACGCGACCACAAAAATGATGCGTTGCCGCTCTGAAGGTGATACTACGCGCCAGTCACTGGTTGCGTCTATTTTATTTTTTGTTTTTGTCACATCCGCATGAACATCCGCATTATTGGTGCGATGCGGATGTCCAAATCGATGCGGAAGAAACATACATAGATACAAGAGGTGCGTTTTTACTGGTAGGTAGCCCCTCTTTTTACCTTTTTGGCAGTGTTAAAATAACGGAGTTGTATCTGTATCTACATAGGTACCTACTCAAAGCGCCAGTTCTTTAACACCTACCACAGTACCCATAGGAGAAGTTAAGTAGTAAAACTACCTACCGTACCTACGTAAATCTAAATTTACCTAATTATTTATTTAACTGCTACCTACCATAATACTGGTTTATATAGGTAGGAAGGATTCGTTTTTGCAAATCGAAAACCTCTCAAATTTGAATGACTTGACTTAGGTCTGATGACGATTCACGTGACATGACACTAGCAAGATTAGATTGGCTGTCAAACTGTCAAAATACGGACGGACGGACATGCTTCTCGCTCCCTGCCTTGCCTGCAAATTCTGCAATATATATAATTGGTATATTTTAACCTCTCAAATTCGAATGACTTGACTTAGTTTGATGACGATTCACTTGACATGACACTAGCAAGATTAGATTGGCTGTCAAACTGTCAAAATACGGACGGACGGACGTGCTGCTCGCTCCCTGCCTTGCCTGCAAATTCTGCAATATAATTGGTATATTTTATCAAAAAAAAAATATAAAATGTCAAACCATACCAAACTATTTAATTGATGAGATATGGCAACATACAACGCCCCGCTCTTCAACGCACATCGGAAAGAGAAGGGTATAATAATTATGCCTTCAGAAATTTAAAGGACTGAGTGCATACAAAAAAGACTCTTATCGCGGGTAAAATACGTTCAAATCCGCAGAGCGTAATATCACCTTCAGAGCGGCAACGCATCATTTTTATGGTCGCGTCGAAATGCTTTGAATTTTTGGCGGTTAAATGTTATTTTGCTGATTACAACAGAACTGCTTGTCCTAGAGATTCCAAATTTTTGGTACCGAGTGCACTAATTCATAGCTCGGTTCAGAGACATCAACCGAGTCTGTACCTATTGTGGTTGCTGAGATCCAACATGTGCAAGCTGGACAAACAAAAAAAGCTGGAAAAGCTTGTAACTCATAGAGTTTTGAACAGAGACACTTCAAATATTTGGTACCTCGCTAATTCGTTTGGTACTAAATCTGGAGACTTAAAGCAACCTGCTAGCTCCAGCCATTCCAAAGAACGAGCATATGCTTTTTCACGTACCGTTACTCCAGCTTACACGTTAATGAAGTCTTATAACTCGAAGAGTTTCCTAGCTACAGACCTGAAATTTTTGGTACCAGGTGCACTAAATAGGTACTAAATCCTTGCGTTTACTATATATCTCTATCATTAGCCGTTTGCCCACACTGACTGAGGCAGCTGGAGACATGTTACTCCAGCTTACACACTATTATAAGCTTATAGCATCGTTGTTTATTTGGCAGCTAAATTATGATTCAAATCTATGAGTGCACTAATTATGCTTTAAATATTGGCATTTATAGAAATTACATTTTCAATATGAGGAAGCTGGAGACATGCACACAAAATCGACTATCTTTGAGGTTTGATCATGTCTCGCGCTTTACCCCTTGCCAAATAGTTAGCACTTTTGAAAACATTATCCAAATTAATTTATCTTGTTCATCTAAGGGCCCACATACCCCTTCCGTCACCTTCATGGCGGAAGGGTAATGCGAAGGCATTTTCCCCTTCAAAAAAAAAAGTTGACAGATGAAGTAGGTATTTGCTTTATCTACTAAAAGAACCGGATCTGCCGGCAGAGATAGAAAATGCAACATCCGACGGCAATATAAAAATAAATAAAAAAAGCTAATAATAAAAAAAGCTGATTATTCGGTCAGCGAATTCCTATGCAGCTGTATGAATTGTATGATAAAGTAATAATGTATCTATAAATCTATAATAATATTGACTATATAGGTAGGTACAAACAAATTACTAATAGAAATAAAATGCGCAAGTACCTAGTAGGTAGGTACCTAAATTTTTCACCATGACTTGTAAAAACTTTTACCAATCAAGGATCGGTATCTGTATCTGAACTGACCTCGAGTGAGGTTATGTTCTGTTATTACCAAACATGGTACCTACCGACGACCGACCGACCGGAATACTAAAATAAAATCACAATCATTTGACAAACACTTCGACTTCGCGTTTTGAAAACATCTCGCAAGTGTAAACTACAGAAATTATAAATGCGACCCATGATTGTGAGAGCGAGCGTCGCAATTTTCACGTCTGCTACTATTGTTGATGCAAGACAATGGACGTCTTCGCTGTAATTTTGCTTTCTTTTTCACTCGCCAGTGGATTCGATTTACAGAAACGATGCTTGCTGTACGGCAATAGATGTAAGTACCTAGGGAATTTCTATGATTTGTTATAGTTAGTGTTAGAGCGTTGTACAGTTAATGTAAGTTTGAAAAAAATAGATAGGTACTGTGTTTCTAACATACCTACTGTGAGTTGACTACCACGTTGGGCGCCAGTTATTACCTATTTAGTGCGCGTTTCAGTATTCTGTCATCACCTGCCGCGACGCCTCAAGAACAAGATCGCGTGATGAGCTCGATAAGTACCAGCCGTAGTGGAGCACCACAGCACGGGACCCCACAGAGCAGAAAGAATGGGGGGAGGCCTTTGCACAGCAGTGGGACATAGATGGCTTTTATAGTAATAATCATCATCATCACCTAGGTATAGTATCCGTCAAACTTCTTGGACAAACGACCTTGAATGAAAAAGAAACAAAAAAATAGGTCTCTTTGGTGGTGCGAAGAGTGCAAACCTTTCCCCTACCACCTCGCGCGATGGCCAAGAAGTTTGACGGGTACTATACCTTTTCCTAACCTGAGACTGAACAAATATTTCCAAATCCATTGACTAAGATTGAGCTAAGATTCTAATTAAGATTTTACTTAACAGGCGTCGTCCAATGTCCTCGTGATATGCACCCATATCACACAAGATGTGATAGAGATACGATGTCTCAACGAACATGCAGATCACCTGATGTTGTCCCACTTGGTATGTCCCATGATGAATGGCATAAAATTACTCTGAAGAAGGTTAAATAACTGAAATCACTTATTAAGAATAAACTGCCATAATTTTGTCAGTTTTAAGCGAGTCTAAACACTTAACGATGGGAAAGCTTTAGGCGCAGGCCAGACAGAAGAGACGTAAGACGAGGACGCGTCTCGGACATATTTTGTCTATTTCGCGTCCCTTTCATACAAAATGTATAGAAACGTCGCGACGCAAAACATACAGAAGAGACGGGTCGCGGGCGCAACGCCCGTCTCTTCTGTATGTTTTGCGTTGGCCTGCGCCTAAGACATACATTTGTACAGAATTTTAAATAGATAATATTCATCCACTTCCGATCCATCCACAGGTTACACTTGCGGTTGGTCCCGCTGCGACTGCAACGGGGACATGCTACTAGACGAACAGGCTATGGATTGTGTCTCTATGGACATGTGCCCGTTAACCAAGAAGAAACCAATACGACGGAGAAAGAATAGAACGTTCAAAGTTCCTAAAGATATTGGCAATCGCGTGATCGATGAGGGAGATCTCATAGATGCCTGAGAGTTAGACACCGATAGTGTTCCTTTTTTGAAATAGGCATGCGGGAGTTCATGGGAATTCTTTAATAGTTTTAGTGTTTATACACTATAACTACACTTAAGGAAATCACAAAGCGTATCGTAGCCCCGTCTTAAGGGAAGGTCGCGGTCCCGCTCGAAGAATAACTTTTACTACATTATAAAATCTTAATGGGAATTCCTAACACGTCTCTAGCGTTTCAAGCGTTTTTCAACTTTCCTAAAAATTTTAAGAAATAAACCGACCCAAAGAAAAGAGTTTTGTTTAGACTACTTTACCATATTATCCTAGCCTGGTAGGGTGTATCTATCGCAAAATTGACCAGAATAATTAATAGTAGGTACTACACACATATCATATTGACCTTTTCAGTCCAGGTAGGTCGTGTGGATCAGGAAACAAGACACCTCAATGCGTATTGAATGACAGTATCAAACAAACAAATAATCACTTAACCGAATCGTATCACTCGTATTGTAGAAGACATCAGAAGACCACATCAATTATGAAGTGCTGGATTTTAATAGTCTGTATTGTTTCCGTTATTGAAGCTATGGTGTACTATGGGAAAGTGGGGAAAGCGGGATGTCTAGAATTTAATGGAACTTGTGAGTACCTACTCTACTGTGCACTTTGGCTTTGCGGCGGGCCTGGATCACAAATGACCATTCTTCATAGGTAACTAAAATGGTCGTAGTCTAGGTGCAAGCGAACATGGATGAACATGGAATGGATTTACACAACCGGTGATATGCGTATAAACGCTTATCGCTCATCACCGTTAATTTATACGTTTATACTCAGGTTGCACTTTTAACATGTCATTTAAATGTCACCAATTAATTTAACAGTCGAATATTACTCTATCGAAAATATTACCAGTTACTGTTATAAAATTTAAATCCGTTATTGGCGTTTAGCTATACATACCTACTCATATGTTACATTCTGATGTAAAACAAAGAGCTGTGGAATTAAAAAGTGTAGCAAGGAGCTGCACCTAGAATCACCTAGCTGTTCTCTCAAACTGGTTTTGTGAGTTCATTGAACAAATTCACCTTTTGACTTTGACGTGTGAAAAGCTCGTAAATTAGTAGACAGATTATTTGAGCCCAGCGATACAGCAATGCAAACGAAAACAAAACAGCATATCAGTCTTTGTTTTCGCAAACCTTGACATGCGACAAAACACCTTTCGCGATTGATGGTTTCGTACAAAGTTATATCAACTTTCTGAACTTATTATTTTCAGAACGCAACCTTGTGGAAAAAGCGTTCTTTTTTATGAGCCTCTCTTTGTAACAAACTAGCGACCCGCCCGCGCGCCCCTGCTTCGCACGGGTGCACATTGTTTTTCTACTATATCATGCATGTATTATACATATAAACCTTCCTCTTGAATCACTCTATCTATTAAAAAAAACCGCAGCAAAATCCGTTGCGTAGTTTTAAAGATTTAAGCATACATAGGGATATAGGGACAGAGAGCAACTTTGTTTTATACTATGTAGTGAGTAGTGATAACGTAACTTTCTTCTATACCTACGATAGCGCGTATTCTCGTAGACCTTCACAAATTTTTATTTGTATTTATTTGATTTGCTTGTTGATTAACAGGTGTAGAAGAATGCCCAGAACACATGCACCGCTTAAACAGCGAATGCCGCTCGACCCCCTCACAGCGGACTTGTGACGAGCCTGTGGCGCTGGCCATGGGTGTCATCTGCGACTGGTCGCGCTGTGACTGCGACTTCCCGTTCGTACTCCACCTAAGCTCAGGGTACTGCTTCGCGTATGAAGATTGTCCGTGACATACTAATCCTACTGAACTTCGCATGATCGGAAAATATTGAGATGTTACTGAAATAAACTGGTTACTTATGACTTGAATTTTATTTTAAACAAACTGGCATTTATCGTTATTCCGGGTGATGTCGGAAAATTGCGATGATATGAATATTTCTCGTAAACCCGTGAGGGAAAGATATTACTATTAGATTTAAGCATCATGATTGGAAAATATTTCTACGTGATTTCGCTAGGGCAGAAATTGGATTTTAATAAATTGTGTTACGTACCTACGCATGATTTTGAGGGAATTGGAACGAAATAGGAATATGGTCTGAGTTAGTATAATCGGAAAATATGAGAAAAAAGAGAAGCGATGAGCTGTTCACGGAACTACCTAATAAATATAGACTGGCTGAAATTTAGCCGAGCACTGAATCATTTTATACAACGAAATCAAAGATGAAAGAATCATCTGTAGGTAAGGTAAATTTTGATAGTGGAACAAGTTAACTATGATGACTTTTAGATTGTAAACAAGTAGAATTGAGACAAAATACATCATGAGAATTAATGATGGTTAAAATATTTGTTTTAGGTACACCGGCCATTGTCCCATGCTCAAATTCCGCTTCGGAAAATGCTACGGTGACAACACACGCCAAATACTGAAAGAAATACGATCCAAAGGACTTTTTAAGTGAGTAATTTATGATACCTACCGCGCTTCCCACTATTCCCACTGTTCAAAGTCAAAATACCTATGTTTATTCACTAAAATCACAAGGAACACCTTGAAACGTCTTAAAACTAGGTGACTCTAGGACTCTAGTGCCAGTTCCACGCGACCAAAGCCGAGAAGAACAGGCATCAAACTCGGCTTGGTATCTTGGTGCAAAATGAAGAATAAACACTAAATTATTATCCCTTAGCGCCTAACCTTAATCTTAGTAGGTAACTCAATCTACGTAGATAATTGGACAGCAAGGGGTCAGCCGGTCTATTATCTTTCTTCATTACTGTGGCAGGTAGCCACTTTTGTTAGTCATGTTACTTAAAAGTATTCTAACCTAATGGGTGCGCAATCAGCTATAACTTGCACTATCGTTGAAATAACTGGTATGGAAATAAGGAGACAATGAAGGCATAATGCATTCATTCGATATCATAGCCAGTTTCGATTGAGTAGTCAATCTACAAAAACAAATGTCGGTTTCTTAACTTTCTAAGCGTAAAATCAAACCTTTTTGTCACCGGAACTGCACAATTTTTTTTTGTTTAATGAATATTGAATAAAAGACGAAAGAGATAGGAATAAATATGAACACTATGAACCTGCTTTGAGTGACAAAATAAAAATGGGTCTTCGGGGATGCTAGTTGTGTTTCAAAACACAACTAGCATCCCAGAAGGCTTAGCTTTAGCTTTGATTATTGTATGGACGATAGTGGTAATAACATATCTCGTTAGAGAGAGATTCCATGTGGTATATTGTTCGGGGATATTGAGCCTTTGGATTTGTTTTTGTATTAAGTGTTCTATTTCTACTTCCGTAAAATCCACGAAACTTAGGTACAGGACATTATGACACAGGTAGAAGAATTATGATAGGTACGGATGATATATGATATTATATGCATAACGCACATGATAGTAGGTATACCTATTATACAGGCCAAATTGGTTAGCTAAACCAACTAGAAGTAGGTATCAATGACTAGTTAAAAATTTCAGCAAGCCATTAGAATACAGAGCGGGTGACAACTACGAATTGGACAATATGCCGCGTTACGAGAAACCTCAGAAAGATGTGTACGACGGAGTTTACAACAAACCCAACGCTCACATGACGGGCTACACTGGATATGTGCCTGGAATGCACTTCAGGTAAAGTATAACTTTATCCGAGGAAAACATATCAGTGCATGATCATCATTCAGGATACATTATCACTACATAGTATAAAACAAAGTCGCTTTCTCTGTCCCTATGTATGTATGCTTAAATCTTTAAAACTACGCAACGGATTTCAATGCGGTTTTTTTTAATAGATAGAGTGATTCAAGAGGGAGGTTTATATGTATAACATGCATGATATAGTAGCAAAACAATGTGCACCAGTGCAAAGCAGGGCGCGCGGGCGGGTCGCTAGTTTGATAAAAAATATAAATAGAATGAAAATGTTACGTATATAGTAGCCTACCTATGTATCTTCAAGGTTCTATTTTATTAGATCAAGATTGGCTTTTTAACCGTAGTCATGACAACTGGAACACCCAGTCCCGTAGACCCATAATGATTTTGATAAACTGAAGTCGACAGTGGGTAACCTTCACGAGGTCTCCCAGGTACAATTCTGTGAGGTCTCCACTTCAGAAAGGTTTAAAATAGACTGTAGTTTAAGCAAATATATGCACATCGTGTAGGAACTGTTTGTATTTACAGATACGGGAAATCGTATGGAAGAACAGCGGACGACTGTATGGCAGATTTTGATGATGATCAAAGAGGGCTAAGGCACAAAGCGGACATGAATAGGAGTTATGTAAGGTCCAGAAGCGCCCCGAAAATGGAAACTGTACACACCAGAGACGAAATCCGACGCGATCTAAACCGTTTCAGAGAAATCAATAAGTACAAAGGTATGTTAGACCTGGACCGAATTCACAAAGTACCTAAAGGTTTTTTTTCTTTGATCGGATGTTGTAAGCGGATCTTTTTATTTCAAACTAGCTGGTACCCGCGACTTCGTCTGCGTACTTTTAATCTCTTCGTCTCTTTTTTTCGCAATAAAAGGTAGCCTATGTTCTTTCTCAGGGTCTAAAGATTGTCTGTGCCAAATTTCATCAAAATTGGTTGAGAGGTTTAAGCGGGAAAGCGTAACAGACAGACAGACAGACAGAGTTACTTTCGCATTTATAATAGTTGGGATGGGATTACTTTTCAAAGCACAATGTTTCATCCGAGCATGGATATCAACAAACTTGCTCGAACCTGCGTCCTGGCTTCGAGCATTTGTCTTGAAAGTTGCGTGGTACACGCATTCGTACTTGCTCGAGATGGAGCAAGTATCGAGAGTTATCGAGCATGAACGTACCCAGCATTAGATACATCTAGAATTTTAGCAATAGGTACATATTTATTTCTTGTGATTTTACTAACAAAAATAGCTGACCATTCAAAAAGAATTGAAGGATGGCGTGCTTCAAGGTTGAATTTTCTGACTCGTATTATATCTCTTATAGGTACTTCGTTGTTTACAGAAAATACGATATCGCCCGAGTTTCCACCGATAGCTGGCTACACGGGGCACATCCCTCGTATCAAAGGCGCAGAAGCCTCTCTAAGCCAGCGGTACCACTGCGCAGCCAAGCGCGGGTTGGAGTTAATACGGATGGAAAGAGACAAAAGGAAAGAACTACAAAACGCCGACTCGAATATAAAAGCTATTCTCAAAGATAACGGAAAGAAGTATTCGTATTGGAACTGGGGATAGCATACGGGAAGAAGGATGTACTTCAGTAAGTGTAGGTGAACTGAACATCCTTCTATAAACGAAATGAAACGAACAGTATTTTTGAATCTATATACGTAATTTCGTGCACTTTGATCACATAGTCCACTGTCATTCATTTATATGATACTGATCAGTTGTTCCGAGTCAAAGGAAGTAGTATTTTAGATTTACTAAATAGTATTAGAATATCTTAATATATTCATTATACGGCTGTAATATTGTACGGCCACCCGTGGTGGTCCCGGCATAGGATAGGACCCCCTCATCTCATGCCCTCGTACGAGACGACCAAGGGCGCCTTCAAATTAGCCGCAAAGTGCCGCGCCCCAAAGGAAGCACCAGTCTCCTTAGTAGTTAGGTAGCATGGAGATGCTAGTACTTAGGTAACCAACATTGATACTGCGGACACCAAGCCGCCTGAGGAGCGCGGTAACTACGGCAAACCCTAGTAGTGGCACTAGCAGCATTAGGTAGGAACTATACTCTCTACCTACACTATTGTATCATACATACCTATGTACATTATTGTATCGTGATTCATATTTGAGTAATGATGACATTTTATAGTTATTATAGAAATACGCAAACCGAAAGGTATTCAAAGAGTATTGAACTATACTTCGAATTTGTAAATACTTACCACTAAATTTCAACAGGCCATATCCAAAAATGTCAAATGCTGAATCAACCAAATACCTACCGGTGGAACGTGAAGCGGGTCCACAATCCGATTCCTTAATGGATCTTTATTATCATGATGTTTTTATGGTACTTATCTATTTTGGAAAATCAGACATCAAACACTTTTGAATAAGGCCTTGTTAATCTATTCCGTCGTGGGTACACTAATGTTTTAGTATAAGCATATCAAGTGGAATAATTATTATTATTGTTATAAAAAAATAATAAAACAGAAGTTCTATTTCATTGTACGTAGTTTTATTTTGTAACTTGTTTCATCAATAAAAATATACTATTCTAAATAGTTTTTAATATAGAATGGTATTCATTGTCTAAAGAAATATAGCAAGGAATTAAGTAGCAATCATTTTATGGTTTAAAAATACACGTATGTAAATATAATATAACATCATATGGGCAGTAAATATTGTATTTTTTTTAATAGGCCGTAAAGTCATGTTAAACGTTACTTATAATAAACTTATATACCTATAGGTATAATAAACTTAAAGGCACATTGTAAGGCACAAGAGTAAGGCAGATTATGGACTTATCTATAGTTTTTTATAAAAACTAAAATACTTAGGTACAACACGAAATTAGATCTATCTATCTATCATGTAACTAATTAATTAAACCTAAGATTGCACCTTTTGCTAGCTTAAATGCATATAGAAGTAGGTATAATATAAGAAATAAAATAATTCAATTTCTTACAATGCCTAGATGAGTAAAAAAGGGTTGTCACTCAGCTCTTCATAAAATTATTGAAAAAATAATGTTATTATAATATATTGCAGATTATACGAGGAATTCGATAGACTTTAACATAAATATGACAGATGTAACGGTAATAAATTCGATGAAAATCTTCTTTCTAAAGAGCTTAAGACTCCAAAGAGATTTTTTAGCAGTTAATCATCAGTGTCCAAATCTATGCTTTTTTTTTTTTAGAATACGGACCACCACCTAACTGTCTCCATTCAATTCGACCATCTTACCAGTTCTCTGGTCCACACCATCCACTATAACTGAAGAAACTGTATCCTCTGTTTCGTTTATACTATTTGGTGCATTGCCTACCCCATTTGGAAGTTCTATGTTCTTGTGGGCAGCAAGCTCTAGCATAAGGGTTTCAAGTTTCTGTGCTTTCCTGGTTTCGTTGTGAGTGATCAAGGCGCAGAGATGTTCTGTCAATAGTTCTTTCTTCTCCTTCTCTTTTTGAAGCTGAATTTTGGCGTGGAGGAACTCTTTTTCAACTTTGAGATAGTGTTTTCTGAAATGAAAAGGAGATTTAATACAACAATTTAAAGATTTTTTTAATTCACTTGATGATGGAATGAGCCAGATGGCTCACTTGATGTTAGAGATAACAATTTTTTTTATACAACTGTCCGACGGAACAAGCATATGACCCACCTGATGTTAAGTGGTAACCATCACCTATAACAAAGCATTGCCTCGTAAGTCACGCACAATTGGAACGTGCCCTACGATGAACTGCAGGGCAGCTCATCGTAGGGCGTAAGGGCGTCGTCAATATGAGACAGAAGCATCGTAGAGCCTAATAAAACCGGCCAAGTGAGAGTTGGACTGGCCGACCGTTATCAATATCGAGCAAAAACATCACGTTTGTTGTATGGGAGCCACCTTAAATATTTATTTTGTTTTTTTTTTATTTGCTGTTATAGCAGCAATAGAAATATATCATTCTGTGAAAATTGCAACTGTTCTGCCTTTGGGTACGGATAGTACGGAACCCTAAAAGGTACCAAAAAGTGTGTCAAGTGCTCAAAGAAGCCTGTTTCTGGCGCAATTCAAATCCTTTCTTCACACTGTCAGTGTTTCGAAAGAACTAGAGATACGAGTTTTTTTTTCTATCCTGCTTCTTGGCAATCTGTTTTCAGAAACAATAATCCAATATGCTGTCCGATTTGTCCATCTGTTTCAGTTGCCATGTGAGGAGAGATTCGTCAAGTGAGTTATCTCTCAATGTTTGTCTGCGAATCTGCAGTGCAAGTACTGTTCTTACCGATCGCTTAATTGACATTTAGAATCGTCAAAAAATCGTTAGAAATGGTTTCAACAATGGATAAAACCATTTCTAACGAATTTTGACGATTCTAAATGTCAAATTAAGCGATCGATAAGAACAGTACTTGCACTGCTGTTCGCTAAGTTTTATAGGCCGTGTCGTGTAAGTGTTGTGAATTGAAGGCTGCCTGTTCCCTGCAGTTGGGCCGCTATTTCGTTACGATGTTTGTTTAGTCTTAGTTGGTAGTTGATGCTGTAGGATTCTATTTCTTGCTTTACTGTTTTAAGCTTGATATCTCTATTTACAAGAAGAAGTAGATGGAGATCAAGGTAGTTAAGGCGTTTTTCCTGGAAATGTATGGAGGAGGCCAATTGTTCTCTTCAAGCTGATGATGAAGCGATCTGGGAGGATGTCTACCATACCTGAAGATGAGTCTATTTTTTTTTTCATTTAAATTAAGTAGGTGCAAGATACATTTGTAACTTACTCAGCATCAGAATAGGTCAGACAAGCTAGATCTATTTTCTTCCGGAGCACACCAATGTCTTGTGAGAACTGACCGTCCAACACTTGGAGCTCTTTTTTTATCTTCTCTAGTTTCACCACCTCCTCTTCTGTTTGTCTTGTCCTGAATTACCATTTATATGGTTAGTACACAAAATACTACTATAATGTATATGTAATAAATCCGTTGTTTATTAGTTACTGTGTCACTCTTGTTGTCATGTGTAATGTTGTCATAAATAAAAACTTTTTCTTTCTTTCATTTCTTTTAATCTAATACCTACCTTTAAACAAGCCATTCTTGTATACATATTTACATATAATCTGAATCTCGGAAACGGCTCCAATGATTTTCAGGAAATTTTGTATGCAGGGGTTTCGGAGGCGATAAATTGATCTAGCTAGGATTCATTTATAGAAAAATCGTTTTATCCGTTTTTCAGGCAATAAAAGTCAACTTATGATAAATATGACTGTTCCGAACATCTATTAGGCAAGTAATAATACTATTATTTTTTAAGCTATTTATTTATTTTATTCATTTTGCATGTAGGTACTGTATATAATTTATTAGGATTTCTCTCCTATAATTTCAATGTTTTTCTTTTTTAAGTATGTTGTACACCTTCCCACCACTATAATCAGCTCTCTCTATCCTCTAAGGTTTGCTGGAAGAAAACTCTATATAGGGTTAAGCTCGCCTTTGTACATGACTATTATGTATTTTTTGTGTAAATCAGTTTGTGTACAATAAAGAATAAAGCTATGAACAAAGCTCGGTCACCCAGATATTAAATATAAAATCTACTGGGGCAACAAGAAGAAGACAAAATAATTCATTTCCACCCACAAATGCCACCGATTCAAAAATTGTTTGTAAATAAGTTGAGTCTACCTACTTATTGTTAAGTTTTCCAATCTCTTACCATATTGTTTTGTTGATCAATTGCATAAACTTATTAACCATATTCACATGTTACCCACCATCTTTCATTAGGTAAAAATATAAACTACAGCATTTCTTGTGAAAACCAGATGATAAAGATGCTATCTACCCAAGATTACCAGATCAGAGATAGATAGTAGGAACCTATAGATAATAACAGTGGGTAAGTTTGATTTGGACAAGTAATTTTTAACTACATATTACTATTGTGGCTGATCTGATTATTCAAGATTTTCTTATTCACAGTTTGTTGTTCAAGCTTACCTATGAGCAAGAGCTTTGGAAAGCATTTCTTTCCTCTTCTTATTCTGTTCCTCCATAATCTTCTGTTTCAGCTGTAGGTCTTCTAGCTTAGCTCGGTGTGAAGCTAGATCATCTTCAACATAGTCTACACCCCTTACTATATCTGGTGTTATATTTACATTGTTCACTTCTGTACTGATATCATTTTCTCTAATTGTGTTGTTTTCAACATTGTGGTAGTTTATTTTGCTCTCTTTTTCGCTGTTGCTATTATTTTTATTCTCATTGTCATTGTAATCAATTATGGCATTAGTAATTTCACCCTTTTCATAATTGGTGCTTTCAACTTTTGTTTCAGTCTCATCTTTAGAGACAGGAATAGGCCTAAGACTGAGTCTGCAATTTTCAAACTGTAGGTCATTGATAGCATCATCAATTTTCTGATTTGATAAATTGGCTGTTTTGTACTGGTACACCGTTTTCTTGGCTGGGATAAACTTTGTAGGTTTTTTGTTTATGGTTTTAAGATCTGGAAAATAGAAAAATATATTCTTGCATCTTGACAAGTTAGGAGCTTAACCAGAGATTTTTCTAAATAGCTTCTTAAATAAATCAAATAGGTACCTAGCCAAAAACTAAACCAAAGCTAGTAAAATGGAAACCAGATGGCTGATATTAGCTTGTTATGACATTTTAACTAGTTAGTAGGTACATGTTTTATACAATTGTTTTCATCAAATCTGGTTAAAATACAATTTTAAAATAGACAAAAGGTGAATAGAATGAATTAAAAGTACATAAGTGTGGTATTTAATATTAAGTTGATAAGTGTCCAGTAGCAGGAGAGCCAGAAGATGCTGAAAGACGAGACACTAACAGTAGACAAAAAAAGTACAATTTCCTTCTAGAACCCCATAATAGATAGGAGATAAATATGATGTTGAAATGTTCTTTCTGTGGCCATGTATGAATTTATTGGAGGTAAGGTACCTTCCCCACACGGTGGAGCAAAGACCAATCTGCAGAGGCCACAATCTACCTACGTCCTGACCACGTTCTGACTCACTTTGATTGGTACCGTACCTTCAGATGCTCCTCCAGATTTTATTCTCATTAGATCCTCTTCACTAAAACCAGCGAAAGACATTATTTCTTCAATCGGATAGAAAATATAGGAGATTATTAGACGCAATGTTTTCAATCAATAAAATAAATAAACACGAATTGGATATACGTCAAGTACGTCATGACATGTCATGATGATGCAATTGTCAGTGTTTCATTCATGTACTATCAATGCATGTCTGTCATTTTAGGGTCCGGTTAATGTACAACCATGTTTTACGCACCCCGAGAACTCACAGCCAGGAATGTAAGTGGCTAGTTTGGCATTAAATTAATGGATGTGCAATCCAAGGATGTACATTCCTGACACGTGCTCGGATTGTACGACATGGATTTGAATACTCCGTTTTTCAAATGTGGTCTAGTTTACACAGCAGATTACGGATTTTTGCAAACTCTCCGTTACTCCAATGCACGAAAGACCGTATAGTGCCATCACGCTCACCCAAATATTGTTTGACAGGAGTTCGAGAGGAACGGCAGTTATAATGTCGTAAAGTAATAACAGCAAAAATGATTGCAGAGAATCCACCACCTAAACCTCAATGTTCCTTCCTACAAAAAAAATTAAAGACAAAAAAAGACTGGAGAAGTTAAATAATACAATATTTTTTTTTTCAAAAAAATGTGGAAAGTGCTAGTTAAATATTACTTATATGGCGCTATTTATATTAAATCATGAATTACCTTTTTTTAAGCCGTGACATGGCCCAGCGTTGGTCATTTTCCTAAGAAACATGGCTTTGTTACCTCATGTGCACGGCCGCCTAAAAATGTTTATTGGCAACACTGATGTACACCCTTGGATTACACAGTCATGGAATTGGCGACCAAAATGTACATCAATTCCGGGCTGTGCTTTCCAAGGATGTGCAATCCATGGTTGGACATTACTGGCTCCCGCTTAATCAAATCAATCAATTGAATTGACTTATCTGGCAACCAGCGATGCAAAACCTACCGATTTTTCGGTAGATCTACCGAATTTGAGAATGTTTTACCGAAATACCGATTTATGGTCCGAATCTCCCGATTTTTGTATTATGTAACTTACTTGGTAACTTATATAGGCAATCATGGGCTTACCTTATACAAAAGATTAATTTTTAGTCTCCAAAAATATAATTTCTAAAATGTCAGCACAGAGGTGGTATGAGTAGATTTAGTAGGTTTAATTTAGACTAGTTAGGTAAGTTTTAGGCAAGGCAGATACAAAGATATGTAAAATTTTCAAACTTGTAAAAAAAATTAAAGTTGTGATAAACGTAGTTAGGTATTTTTTTTGTTATTTAACAGTAGTATATATAAATCAGTGTTCATTCAGCAAGCTGTGTTTCACTACAAGTTTGTACTCCACTTTGCTGTTTCCTAAATATGTAGGTTGTTTTCTAAATATTTATGTAGGTATGGAATCTTAAATAGGTACTCGTATGAAAACTCAATATTATGGTTAAAAATGCAAGGAAAAAAACACTACCGAATTCTACCGATTTTTTACTTGCAGATCTACCGAAAAACATATTCCAAAAGTACCTATATAACGCTACCAAAGAGTATACAATAACTACGAAGTACGAACGCTACGCTTGGTTTTTGTTGGTATTGCAACACTGCTGGCAACACTGGTCAGTGTTCTGTTTTGAGGTTAGAAATAACGAAACATTGCAAAATTGCAAGTTTGATTATTTTTACCAGGAAAACAGGTACGTTACTCATAAATAATAAGCTTGTGATGAATACATCGTTTTTGCTTACAATTTATAACTATTTCAGATTAACACTAAAAATGGCGGCGGCTATGCCCATCAACCCCAAGCCTTTCCTGAACAGCTTGACTGGCAAATCTGTGCTTGTGAAACTAAAATGGGGGCATGAATACAAAGGTCTTCTAGTATCAGCCGATGGATACATGAATCTACAACTAGCTAATACCGAAGAAATGGTGGATGGCTCATGCACAGGTTGGTTTGACTTCAACATATTCTCAAACCAAGTTCTTTATTGTTCAGAAAAAAGCGCCCTAAAAGTATATCTGCATTCCTTATACTAGCTGCATACACATTATTCTGGTGTTTGTGAGGCCCGGACAATAAATTCTGCTTCCTGATCCTCAGCACTCATCCTTAGTCAAAACCCTAGTCAATAGAGTGCCCACAAGACAGTAATATTGTGTAATATTGTCAGGAATATGCTTTCCTGGCAGATGACTTTGTGCCCTAACAAACTTAATTTCTTACCTTCAATAAATAAAATAGATTTAATATTTCCAGGAAACCTCGGAGAAGTACTGATCAGATGTAACAATGTTCTCTATGTTAGAGGAGCAGAAGAAGAAGATGAAGAAGGGGAGATGAAAGAATAACCATAGAATAAATAATTAGAAATATTTTCTAACTGATTCTTCCCAACTCTTTAGGGTAATTAAGGTATTGATTAAGATGGCACTCCCAGCAATAGTGATTTAAGTCCAAAATAGATTGTAAGACACTTTTGTAAACTTCGTTTTCTTTTTACTTCTTAACCTCTACAGATATACAGTTATGTATAAATAAATAAATAAATAAATAATGCTGGACAATCCACACAGGATGCATGTATGTAGGTATATTGACCACACAGATGTGTTTATCACATGTTACTTTTATTATTGTTCTTATCATGAAACCGACTAGCATAGATGAACATGAAACATCTAGGTACCTACTCTACCAATCTAAAACTAGATAGTAGTTCCATTAAAAAAATTACAAGATGAAGAAAATTACTGATCATAATTAATGGTTCATCTCTTTTTATACACATTATTTGAACATATTCACAAGAATTACATCACAATACAGATTACGCACATTTATACTTATATAACTACTAATTTCACAAAAATTTCTAAACAAAAAATGTTGTCAACTAGTAGGTAGGTATGCTACAGAAAGAACAATGTAATATAACATTGAGATATTAAAAAAAATTATAAAAAAATACAGGTTGATTAGAAAATGATTGCAAAGCAGTAAGGGAATTTGGAATCCAGAGGGCCAACTGCGATCTCTAGAAGCATTCTTATTTCAATATTACTTTACTTTTTGATCATAAAGCTGACTATGCAGGTGATATAAGACATTGACATGAAAGTAATATTGAAATAAGAATGCTTCAAGAGATTGCGGTTAGCCCTCAGTTAGGATTCTCCATTTGGAACCATTTAGGTCAAAGAAAAGAAAAGAAAAAAAAAATTAGTCATCAGACTAATATGTTAGATGAAGTCCAACTACATTTTTTCATGGTTTGTTGTTTCTTTTAACATAGATATAAAATGCTATAAATATAATAAATCCGTACATTAAAAAAAATCACATTCATATAATGATGTGGTATGAACAGGTTTTAGTTTAAAACGTTTTGGAACATTGACACAATGGGCTTTAAATGCTGACATTTCAAGTTTTATTATTTTATTTTAGCCTGTGTCATCCCACTGCAGGGCCAAGGCCTCCCTCCTCTCCTTCCACACATTTCAAGTTATGTAAACATAAACATACATTCTTATACATATAGTGTAAAGGCAATGCTGTTACAGGTGATGTTTACTAATTATGAAGGTGGACTATCAGCATTTAGTACATATGCACAAGAAATATTCACTATTCGGCCTTAGCTTAGGCCAGGGCAAATATCGCTATTATGAAATTAATTGTGCACTCAGCATAATCTACTTTTTATTACATACTTGTTCAAAGACAAGTCTAATGATGCAAACATCTGTCTGTCATCATGAAGTAAATCTAACAGTAATGGAACTGCCACACACAATATCTGTCTTATAATGTTTATTTAATATTTGGGTAACGCGTTTACAGTCCATTATGACACCTAAAAGGAGCTCGCTATCTCTAGTCACGATGACCAGTCACCAGGCAACTTTGCACTACCTTAAGGACTGAGGTCATCTTTAGGTACTAGTATGAAAAATAATTAACTGCTAACTGGTATTGTAATTTAATGTTATGTTTATTCGTAGTATTAGTACTACCTACAAGTGCACGCTATCTAGATAGCGTACTCAGCTCCAATCGCGTAATTCAATTATCTGATATCCCAGGTCATGAATGTCATGATCAACCAAGTCAAAATAACTATACATTTTGTAACGCGACATAATAACCATAAGCCGCTCACAATCCATTACTTTCAACCAAAGCGTTAAAAAAAATTGAGCTTTAATATTATCCTTAGTCAAATAACGTGATACCACATCCCGCCTTTATAGCTCTCTCTTTCTGTCGCACAATAGATTTTCGATTAGTACGAAAAAGATGAATATATTGTCCACAGTTCGTTGGAAATCGATCTCAATAAAAGTAAGCAGTTATAGCAACAAATCGCTTGTCCAGATAGCTCTGCTCCACTTCTACTGATCCACAAACTTCTTTCGCCAGAGATAAAATCTGAAATAAAAATAAATTACAAAAATTACTGAAAAAAAAAAACTATAAACTTCTAAATAGTGAAACTCTTTGATGAACATCAAAGAGTTCGTATGGCTTTTGCAGTGTGATCAGCAATTTCGCCATGGGGCTCAAAACCGACTGGAGTCGTGTCGCTTGCTCGCCTACAAAAATTCGAATCTGCATTACTTTGCTGGAGTAGGCGAGCAAGCGACACAGGTCAAGTCAGTTAGAAACTTCGTTTATCGAAACGAAGTTTCTTTGGCATTTCGAGGCGATGATGACCTCAGTGGCGCAGCGGGCGAGAGTCCGCCTGCGACGCAAGAGGTTGCGGGTTCGATTCCCGCCTCGGAGCAAATTTGTGTACGATCTGCAGAAATTTGTTCCGTTGGTCTGGGTGTTTAAATAATAAAAAATATCTATCTATGTAAGTATACAACGCATTAAATATATCAGTCATCTAGTACCCATAACACAAGCTTTGAGTAGCTTACTTCGGGGCTAGATGGTGCTGTGTGGATTGTCCAGCATTATTTATTTATGAAGCTAACCTGATCAGGTCTTGAGTTCCTGGGCAGGTAAAGGTAGACGGTGTCAGAGATAGTTCTGGCTGCGGTCATCAGCTCCGAAGCAGGCTTTGGCTGCAGCATCGTTTCTATGTCGTATTGAGCGTTCTGGAACAAACAATATAATATTCGTCTAAATGAAAATTATATGCAGCGCCGACGGACTGTCGCGAATACACGATGTAGGTACTGCAGCAGTAGCAATATGAACGTACTGAAAAGGACGTGTCTCAGACTACGCCTCAATTCATTCTCATGTCAAAGTCAAAGTATATTTATTTGCTGAATTACATGTACATGAGATGTTAAATGTTTATATTGACCAGTGTAATTTGACCATACACGGGCATGCAAAATTACAACTTTTAAACAATAAGTCAAAATAAAAATAACAAATTATATAAAATTAAAAACTAATAATAAAATAGCAATAAAAATGACAAAAAGAAAGAATGATATTATCAATTATGATTTATTTATTTATTTATTTCAGACAAAAAAGAAATACATATGAGTTGAGCCATACAGAGGTCTTATTCTAGGGATTTTAGCTTATCAGGCAATCTGGCACACTCTGGTTACGGAACATTACCTTCCGTGCTAGTTAAAAACTGTGTTACGGCAAGGTAAGTGCTTCTCTCTCCAGGTGCTACTATGATTAATGGAGGTATTTGAATCACACTTGGACAGTATGTTTAAGAAAAATGTTAGAAATGGATGTGATTGGTTTTAGAAAGAGAGATAGGCCAAAGAAAAGATTGATGGACTGTGTGAAGGATGACATGAGTAAGAAAGGAGTGAGCACCGAGCTGACGAATGATAGAAGACAGTGGAGGAGTAGAACCTGTTGTGCCGACATAACTTAGACAGATAGAAAACTCTTTATTGTACACCACAAGAAAAACATTACAATAATAACACTTAGCGTGGGATGGGCACGAATATTATGATGATGACTTGGACAGTATGTAAATACAGGCACATGAGGCTTAACATCTGTATGCCTCAAGTTGATGGACGCAGGGCAGTGCATCGTAGGGCACGTTCCTATTGTGCGTGACCTACGGGGCAATGTTTTGTTTATAGGTGATGGTTACCACTTAACATCAGGTGGGCCATCTGCTTGTTCCATCAGCTAGTTGTATAAAAAAAAAAAAGTATTTATAAATTTGTGACAGCCTCCACAACTCAAGTTGAAGGTAGCTCTGTCTTCTGGGCATCATGCGGTGCGTGGGTTCGATTCCCACCCAGAGCTTGTGTGTTCCGTGAGTTCGATGTCCACTTATGTTATCTATTTATTACCTTTTAAACGAGAAATTCTTGTAAATTTATTTGCATCTAATCTGAATCTCGGAAACAGTTGCAACGATTTCATGAAATTTAATATGCAGGTGGTTTCGGGAGCGATAAATCGATCTAGCTAGGCTTCAGCAGCAAGATATTTATCATTCATATGTATATACATTCTACTTTTCCTACTACTATTATAAACGCGAAAGTTTGTAAGTGTGGATGGATGGATATGGATGGATGTTTGTTACTCTTACACGCCGGAAAGGAAGAACTGTGGCCCGATTACGCTAATGTCTGGCTATCGAGATGGCTTTCAGTTTGACATTTGATTCTCATAGTGTATTAACTATTGTATAGGATGGATGGTAATCGGGCCGCGTACCTGGACGAAACTTGACAGAGAGATAGATTTTAGTCTGGAATAGCACATAGGCGTTTTATCCCGTAGGAATACCGGGATTTAAATCTGCGCGGGTGAACCCGCGGGGCGCAACTAGTAGCAGAATATTTGGGGCTAGATGGAATGTCCGCCAATGTTATTTTTGTGTACTTACAGCAGAATAGTTGGGTCCGCCCCACGGGGGGCTAAGAAACACCATATCGGCCTCCAAAGTCGGCGCGAGTTCGAAGAAGTCCCCCACTATGAACTCGATGCGATCCGCGACTCCGTACACAGTCGCGTTGTGCTTCGCCATTTCTATCTTCAACGGGTCTATGTCTATTGCTATCACTGGAATCAAAAACATGTATGGAATAAGGCACCTAAAGTTAAAATAACGCAAATGAAAAAAAAAATTTAGTTCGCATTTCCACTGTTATTTTTATGTGCAATAAAGTATTTTCAATCAATCAATCAATTTTATACACATACTAGTAGCGCCCCGCGGTTTCACCCGCGTAGTTTTTAATCCCGGTATTTCAACGGGATAAAAAGTAGCCTATGTGTTATTCCAGACTATAATATATCTCTGTGCCAATTTTTCACCAAGATCCGTTCAGCCGCTTTGGAGTTATAGAGTAAAAAACATCCATCCACACTAAGAAACTTTTGCATTTATAATATTAGTAGGTTTTCAAAACGAACGTACCCCCCCCCCGAATCGTTCTTCCGTGCAACTTCAACAGGCTGATGATGACGATGGTAGTCCTGAACTCCGGATGAATTCTACTTCGAGAACTCCAGAAGAACTCTATACTAAGACATTGGCATTCACCTTTCTTGCATGTAAATGCGAACTGTATAGTATTGCCTCCGGCGCCGCAGAAAGCGTCGAGTACTGTATCGTACGTGTATTT
Organism: Plemyria rubiginata; assembly: GCA_963576535.1. Taxonomy (NCBI): domain Eukaryota; kingdom Metazoa; phylum Arthropoda; class Insecta; order Lepidoptera; family Geometridae; genus Plemyria; species Plemyria rubiginata. The sequence continues at coordinate 9,966,473 of OY754917.1, read as the reverse complement.
GCAGGCGATGTGACGCGCCACATTCTCCGGAGTGACACTGAACCAGCTCTCGCGGTCGAGGCGAATGCCCTCATCGAATCTGGAAAATAATAAAACTTGTGGTATATGTCGCGTCGCGTCAAAAGAACGCTGGAAAGAGGGAGAGTGGGTGTGATGGCGCAAAATGTGTTTATTCAATAAAATCACAAGGATCACATTGAAACGTCTTGAAACTAGGTGCCAGTTTCACGCGACCAACGCCGCGAAGAACAGACAACAAATTATATGTGTAAACACGTTGTTTTCCAGCGCTCCTTTTAAATGACGCGTCCTCTAACCATAATTGAAAAAGCATTGCCTCACAAGCACAAGAACGCAGCAATGCCACAGCATTCCAGACCAGGGTAGACCCTGCGTCCATCAACTTGAGGCATACAAATATTAAGCCTCATGTGTCGGTAATATCATTAGGAATGTTATGATAGTATCGAGAACAGGAAAGAAACTTGGCTCCGGGCTTGACGGTCTTCGGAAAACTCCTTCATCAGAGATGGCCACTAGCTTACTTCAAACGGCGCGGCGGCCCGATTTCGCTAATGTCTGACTATCGAAATGGCTTTCAGTTTGACATTCGATTCCCTTTAATAGCAATTAAATTGGATGTATGGGGATCAAAAAATGTCAAACTGAATGCCATCTCGATATCCATACATTAGCGTAAACAGGCTGCTGCTAAGCGGTGGCGATGATCGAGATGGCTTTCAGTTTGACATTTGATTCCCTTCAATCCTATATAACTGCTATCACACTATGGGAATCAACAATCAAGACATTAGCGTAATCGGGCCGCGGGTGTTTTGATAACCGGATAGCATATTCCGAAAGGCACCTGAATACGCACCTGTGGAAAAGCGAGTGCCTTCTCTTCCAATACTTCATCATCTTAGGGTCGTCTTGTAACTCATCCGGCGGGCTTGCTACACTCTCTTCTTGGATCTTAGCTGGGCGCTTCTGACGTCGGCGGCGTTTGGACGATTCTACGTTAGGAGTCACTGAAAGTGTTAGGTAAATACTTGCTTCTAGTACGTGGAGTGACTAATTTATTTAATGTTCTGAAAAAGTCTATAGTTCCATTGCTATATAACCCCCGGTTTCAGAGAGCTCGATCAACACTAATCAACTGTCAAGTCACTTGCTATTTCAGCTTTTTCTTGAAATTTAATAGATATAGCAAGTGACTTGACAGCCAATTAGTGTTGATCGCGCTTTCAGAAACCGGGGATTAGCCTTGACGAGTGACAGGGTCCACATTGTATTTAAAGACCTAATTTTAGCTAATCAAGTGTATTTATACTGAGGATGCTACGCACATACCTAGTGGCAAACAGATAAAAAAAATTACTTAATAAGTTTGATTTTGATAATGGTGTTACGTAATATTCTATGTATTTTGTTTGACTTCCATGGACTAGATTATCGGAATAGTAGTAAATATTTAATTTCTATTTAACAATAACTATGGACTTCTACAAACTCTTGCCTGGCCCTGATTCCAATGCCTACTAATAGATACTGCATGCAAGTACTCACCAGTAATCTCAGCAGCAGTTTCCATTTTAACCTCAGGCTCTTTATCGCTACCCGACTCAGCCTCCGACGGTAGTGGAACCTCCGATGCTTCTACCAATTTCTTATCACTTATCCCAGCGTTACCAACCTTATACTGTGCGTCGTAAGGCATTAAATCATTTGCTTGTATCTCTGTACTTTCATTCTCATTTCCGTAAGAGATAGAATCGCTTGTTTTAGCCATGTTATCTTTGCTTTGAGTGGTATGTTCTTTTTCCTCATTTGTATTTTGTTGGAGCGAGTTTAACAATTTTATAGCTTGTTCCCCGAAATCAGGACAGTCGTCGTCTGTTTGCATTTCTTTATCATCTTGTGACTCCTTATCCTGTAAGTGGCATGTGTTATTCACTAATTTATGTCCTGTTTTTTAAGAAAACGTCAAAGTAACTATGAATAACGCACACACTATATTATTATTCATTTTGATCAAAATTGAAAAGGGGTTACACAGGGTAACACTCTAGACATTATTTTATTTCTGTTGTACACAAATGATTCTTCATTACAACGTTATTACAACGTAACGTGATACATATAAACTAATGTCTGTAATAATAAACTGAATGCTGGAAAAGGAAAAACAAGGTTTGCGCCTAATATAAGCACCATTTTGAATGTTTTACCTGATCTTGAACCGGATTCCCGTCTTCATCAAAGTAAGTCTTTCTCGGAGTTCCGAACTTCTTGAACCTCGAAGGAGGGCGGAGCCTAGCCGCCCTCTTACGATACACCATGTTCCCCTTGGGCATTGTATTGTTCTCAACACAGAATCCCATTATTTCGAAAGTGGATTTTATCTTTTCTGCAACCGTTTCCTCTTGATCTATTATTTCATGGCTGAAATTAAATTATTTGTTTAATTATATCAGTCTAGTAAAGTCTGGATGGACCTTCCCTAAGACTTTCCTAGAACTAGTCCATCCTTTTTTCCGCCACGGGGATAGCGAAAGGATTATGGACCTTCCCTAAGAATTTCCTAGAACTATTCGATCCTTTTTTCCGCCACGGGGATAGCGAAAGGATTATGTCGGACTTTAACAGAATAAACCCAACGGGGTCTTACTGTGTGCTTGATGTTGGGGCTTTGGGACTGTTTTACCATTCTTTCTTAGAACTATTTGATCATACGCCAAGTAAAGTTTTACCAAAACCTTTATAATGTGATGAGGATTGGATGGATTGGATCAAAGGTCGTACTACGCTTTCATATTTGATTTCTAAGGTGATTAGCAGCATCAGTAAAACACAACTACTGAAATTAAGCTATGACTGAAAAAACAAAATTAAACTTCAATGCTATAATATTACCTTCTTTTTAAATTAATTGGAGTTTCTTCAGGCGGATCGTCATCACCGCCATCGTAATATGCCGTTAAATTATTACTGCCAACAGACTGCACATTTACATTAGTATTAGACTTTTCAGACACGGGCTCTTCTCTATCTTTCTTGTCACTGTGCCCTTCACCTGCTTCGGTTACCTCATCTTGATTATCACACATATTTGCATCTTGTAGCAAATTCTGCAACAACACACCAACAGACCCTAGATATCTTTGAGTCTTTTTGTTATCTTTGGTCCAATGTTTTTGTGGCAATGTGTCATTTATTTTAATCTGTTCAACTTGAGAGACAACAGATTGAACTTCAATAACAGAAGATAAGTCTTGTGAATTCCCTTCACTATTTTCACATTCTATATCTAAAACTTTTTCTAACTCTAAAGGTTTTGGAATTTCTGGTACCTCTTGAACTGTTTCTTTCAAATTTGAATCTTTAGTGAAATCTACTTTGATAGCAGGTATGTCTTTCTCACTGAACATCTCAATATAGTTGGCATAATGCAATGCATATTGCTCCCCAAAGTGCTTTTTCCACAGGAATCCCCAATACTGATCTGTGTCCATTTCTTCAACATTATCTGGCTCTAAGCTGTCTACATTGGCTATTCTTGTTTGATCATTGGACTGGTCGTCAGATGTTGAGGATGATACACTGAAATCGTCAGTTGGGGATGATTCAGAAGTGACGTGACTCGAACTCACATCATAGCTAGACATAGTCATTTTAGTAACATTGGTCATTGAGTCTGTTCCAGCAAGTGTTCTTGGACTAACTATTCTGTCATGTTCAGAACAAGATCTCCTTCTGCCAGCAGACAACCAACCCTCATCTTTATTTTCAGTCCTATCAAATTTTTCAGTATGTAGAGCCTGTCCTTTCTTGCAAGGGTTTACTTTTGAATCATAGGAGAACTTTCTTTCTCTCATACTATCACTATCTGCTTTATCAGATTCACTGTAAATCTGATCAACTGACCTCTGCTTAGGGAGTTTATTATCATCCATTAGCAAATCATTGTTTTCGTCTAAGTAAGTTGGATTGATGTAATCGCTGTATTTTTTTATCCATGACGCCCAGATAAGTCTTTCTCCGTTAATTGCCCAGAATTTGTCCCAAGTGACTTCAGAAAGGTAGTTTTCATTTTCTTTAAGAGGGAGGTCTTGATCCATGCATTCTAGCTTGTCATGGTTGGTGTAGTCGGAATGGCAGTCTTGGTATGTTAGGTCAGCTCCGCTGTCGCTAGGCTGTAGTGCATGAGAGTTGCTGTGCAAATGTGCTGCATCATGCTCATCTGTCGAGCAACAGTTATCTGTGTGTGAGGCGCTGCAGTAGCAACTGGCACCTTCATCTTTCTGCAAGAATAAAAAAATAAACTTTAGTAAACTGTAAATAATTACTTTCACAATAGAGCCCAGTCATTATCATTCATCTGAGAAGTCCACTGCAGGACATAAGCCTCCCCTATACATTTCCAGGAAGATTCTTCTTCCTGGAAATGTATAGGGAAATGTAACCACAAAATGGAAGGTGTGTAACACTTCTGTGTTACACACCTTCCATTTTGTGGTTGCCATTCAAGAACCTTTATCTGTATTTCAAGTGGTATGAGGGAGAAGAAGTGGGATGAGAGCCATGATAAAGTTTATTTACTTACCTAGTGATAAATGTCTTTGATATCTTATTAGCTATTTGTGCAAATAAACTCTAACATAGAAGAACACATGTTTCAATTTTTTATAAGGTTTAAAGTGCTCACTACAAACATGGAAATCACAAAAATTTTGAAATGTCCCAAAAGTTATTCTCCGAGGGGGATTTGAACCACAAGTCCTTTTCTATTCAGGGCTGCCTCTTTGACTTATTTATACCACTTGATGCTATGACTACAAATAACCAGTGACTTCAAAACAGTATTTACCTCACACTTCACCTTATCAGAGGTGTCCAAAGAGAAGTGCACATGGGAGTGGTCTTCCCCTGGCTGTGATTGTGAATCCTTTGGAGCCTCTGCATCACTTTCACTGCATTCTTTATCTACATAGTAGAATTTCAGGGCATCCCTAGTTGTAAATAAAGAAAACATTTTAAATACTAGGTAGGACCTACATATGTTTGTATTTAAGTTTATATTTAATAATGATACATGCCGTTTAGCAGTGTTGTTGTTAATGTTAGGTTAGTTGGAGTAGTTAGGTCTTCTCTGCTACAACTGCTTTCTAAAGATAGATCCTAGTGTGTATTAATTACAGAAAACTACCTAGGTACCTACTTTCTGATTCATGCCAAAATTAGACGAAAAGCAAGAAAAAGTACACAGAAACAATACAATTGTCAGGACATTTTAGAAATAAGCGCAAGTATTATAACTCACCTGATATAGGCCCTACTGCACAAACAATACAGGTAGTTTTCTTCGTCGTAGTCATCATCATCACTGTCCAAATTGAAATGGAATTCAGCAAGAGGCTCCCATCGATGGTAGTGATCATAGTACTCCGACATAGCGAGCGATTATGTGCAGCGGGCGTAGTCAATTTTGGTAACTCACACACAGCTAAAATGGGTTGGAACTGGGAAGGATTAAAAAATCTGTCTACTGATGGAATACTAGACCTTCCATTCTGTCAGAATTTTAGTTATTGAGTTTTCTTTCTCAAAAAATCGAAGTTTCAGCCTGCCATGATCAATCAAGGAAGGACTACTTTTCTTTTTATAACAATGTACTCTGTGGGACTAGGACTTACGTAGTTATTGTATACTCTTTGGGACTACAATAACTAGTGATGTCTCAACTGGAGTTAGCTCGAGTTACTAACTCGAGTTAATCTCGTAGTTTTTTTTTCTTTTTTTTGCTTGTGTGTGTAAGCCAACTTCGCCATTTGTCGAGTTACCAATGTTAATTTTCATAACATAGTTAGTAGTTGGATGGAGGAACAAATATTATGTGAACAAGTAATTTGTAGAGCCCACCCGCCCCACATTTTCACGAGAACGCTAGAAAAACACAAGAATGAGAATGTGGAACCTCGTTTAAATCGTGTTTTCATCGAGTTTTTGTGAAAATGTGGAGCGTGCTTCAAAATTCATACACTTATCTGCTAACTCGAGTTGTATAAATCTAACTAAACAACTCGAGTTGGTGTTTGTACCAAGTTGGCACATCACTAAATTTACTACTCACTCTCTGCCTGTCATATCTGTCACAGTCACTGTGCACTGTCATTTGGTATTTACAAGTACCAATTTTTAGATATTGTTTTGCTGTCACTAGTTTGTCATTATCACTTGAAAAAACTACTGACAGTTGACATTGACAGCCAGAACCTAACTGTTGTCAGCAGTCAACTCAGCTGTGTTTCATTTGTCTTGGTTCGCTCAGCGGTGCGAGATGTACCGCATTCCGCTTTTTACCCCGGCCTTTTTGACGAGGAATCCGCGTTCCGCTTTTATTACCTACGCTACGCGGTTCCGCTTTTTTTTTCGAATCTTTCTATCTGTTCTCGTGCCATCGCATGCGTTGATGCTGGGGATGTATTTTCCTTTGAATTATGACGATAATGATTGTTTGATGATTTGCTAATAAGTTTAAGTCCTCAGCATGGTCTCCAAATTTTCTTACATCGTTTCTCGTAAAGAGTTTTTCTGCCAGCTGCTGATAAATACGTATAAATAAATTTTTACATGAGTGCCGAAAGCAATTGGCAATTGTGTGCAATAAAGAAAATCCGCATTTTTTGAAGCACGGCTACCGCATTTTTAATTGTCTCATTTGGCAGCACTGTCTGGTAAGTACCTACCTACCATCTTAGAGCATTTATAACGGGAGTTGCCAAGCGCTACTTTTAGTACTAAAATCTTTCTGCCGGTTTTCGCGGGAGGCGAGGTAGTACGGTACACAACACATTTACATAATCACGCATACTAATGCAGAAAAATTAAGCGTCCCTATAAACGCACACGCAAGTAAAAGCTGTACACCAACACAAAAACAATAACACAACTAAAGAATTACTGTTGTTACACTTTTGTTTAGTTACACACTAACACAAAAAAGTAGTGATGGGTTGTAAAAAGACCGACAAAATGAATGATTTCATATGAATGAAATCAGGGTGGTTCAAAATCATATACTTTTCCTTTTTTTAGCCAAGATTAACAAACGTGTACCTGTCTAGCCTAGTAGGTATTACTAAGTAAATAGAGTGCTGGCACCGACTCCAAAAATATCAGTAATTGTATAATGTCATAATAATAAAATTATAAGATTTGTTGAAAAAATGGATACCTATTTGGAAGTAGATTGAAATATAAATCCATAATGCAATTATTTTTAACTTTTTAGTGTATTTTTCATAACAAATTGGATAGCAGTTTTGGAGTCGGTTTTTTTTGTAAAAAATACTTTATTAAGAGTTTGAGCGTAATCTCTAAAACTACTGAAACGATTTTAAAAATTATTTTACAAATAGAAAGCTACACTGTTGTTGAGTAACTTTAAGCTATATTCTATTTTCGCAAGTTGTAAGTAATCTTTCAAGTAAGTAGTCTTTCATGAATGCATTTTTAGATAAATATTTTGTTTCTTTATTGGTATGATGTGTCCAGCAGTGGACTTACATAGGCTGATGATGATGATTGGTATGACGGGGAAAGGTGATGAAAAATTGTGGCGACGATAAAAAAGTAGCCCATGTCCCTCTCCAGCTAACATACTACAGCTATACAAAAATCACGTTTATACGATTCTGCGTTCAAAAAGTACAAAGAAAATAGCAATAAACCAACGACACAGCACAACTAAAATTTTAAGGGAGCTCCATAAAGCGACGTATTGAAGGCAGAATGACAGAGACAGTTTTTGTAGAGTCCAATACTGAACCTCCTTTTTTAAATCGGTTAAATATGGGTACAAAAAACACATCGCATTTTATTCTAATTTTACGTTCATTCCATCATTCATTCAATCGATTTCGCTCAACTAGTCCCCACACTACGCCTTCTACCAAGGAATATAAATTCACCGACACCTCCTACTAAGACGATGGCGTCGTATTAAAACTGTCGTAACTGGTATTCCATTAAATATAAATTAAACGTAATTACAAAAACAATTGACTAAAATATCACTTAATTGTGATAGGAAATACCGTGTTCCCTAAAGTTTGATGTCTCTGATCTCCTTTTACACCGAAATACCGCACAATTCACCATTTTTACTGAGCACTACTTCGCGACACGAAACGACAACTAATGGCCGCGCGGTGATGAGTGAAGTAGTTTTATATAACGTGCATGGCCAAGTCGCGTCTTATGGCCGGCAGAGGGGTACGCCTTGCGTTAACATCTCCAGTTATAAATTCTCTAAGCCTACCATGGATAAAGTTTATAAGCAGCGATGCAAAACCTACCAATTTTTCGGTAGATCCTCCGAATTTGAATTTGTTTCATTTGAGAATGTTTTACCGAAATACCGATTTATGGTCTGAATCTCCCAATTTTTGTAATATGTTAGAGGCAATCATGGGCTTACACAAGGAATTTAGCTTACTTATATACAAAAATATTAAACTTTTTAAGGTGTCAAAAATAATAATTTATAAAATGTCAGCAGAGAGGTGGTATGAGTAGATTTAGTTGCTTTTTAATAGACTAGTTACCTATGTATAAGACATGGTAGGTAAGTGCTTCTGTATTCCTAGATTTGATTTTTTTTTAATTTGTATGGTTAAAGTTGTGATAATTTACACGTAAGTATTTATTTTTTTCGTTAGTTTGTACCCCCTTTGTATCACCTTTCAAAAAATGTGGGTATGGAATATTAAATAGGTACCTACTCATATGAAAAATCTTAGTACTAGACACTGAAAATGCAAGGAAAACAAAAACTACCGAATTCTACCCATGTTTTACTGGCAAACCTACCGAAAAAAAATTTCTTGGTTTTGCAACACTGTTTATAAGCTACCTACCTACATCCTCAAGGATTATTCCTTGCGCTCCTTCAGTGTTTATGTCAAAGAGTAAAATAAGTGGTTTATGTTTAGTTTAATGTGAAGAGCTCAGGAGGTGATTACAATATAAAACAATGGGTGGAAAGAAAAATAAGGAGTCTCTTGGAAGATCACTCATAAAAGACAGATTTTCCAAAAACCGCAACAAAAAACATGTTGAAGACAACACTATGGTTCGTACAATACCTTTGTTTTGCTGTTTTCTTATAGTTTTTGAGATTAAACAAGTCCTTGGCTTTGGCCAAGACAAGCTACAGCAGCTATTAACCTGACATATTTTGCATGCGATATAGATAGCCGTTCCAGAAATGTAAACATTGTAGGGTAACCTCTAAATTGTTTTTTATTTTGTACTTTCATTCCGACTATATTATGTTTAAAATTACTGTGGCACAGTAGTTGAAAAGAAAATCAACAGTAGAAAATAGATTTAGCTCATGATCATCATCTGGATGATTACGGGGCCGTAAGACCATAGTATTGTACATTCTTCTGTCTATTGGTTATTCCATGTGTTTTCCCACCATCATATGGTAGACATACCTACTACGGCACCTACCTACCTATGACAGCATTTCGAGATTTGGAACGATCTTCCGCCGCCTATTCGGGCACTAAAAACCTTAAATACTTTTAAAATCTCACTTAAAAAAGTACTTATATCCTTACAAAAGAGCTCATAACTAATTTGGAAACCTAGAAAGCTAATGATGTTTGATGTTTATTGTTTTAAAGACTATTAAATTAGAGACTTACCATGTTGCCGCTTTTATTGACTGTCCTGGCAGTGTAGTTGCGATCCTTTCATTTAAATTAGTGTTACAAATTCATGATCAATCTGTCTATCAATTGCTGATGTTATAATTCTATACTATTTATGCTCACTCATAATAATATTTATTAATCTTATCTATGTATATTATTATAATAATGATTATGTGCAATATTTAAATATGTATGATCTCATTACCTCCCTTTTTTCTTACTCAACTTCATAGGTATTTTGTTTCATTTTCAGTTTATCTTTGTATAATATATTTACGGATTGTTTTACATTTGTGCGGTCATCCGTGGCCCTGTCTGAAAACCAGAGCTGCTCCCCACGAAAGTGTGGAGCAGCAATTGTGCTGAGAATGGACCTGTTTGGTCCACACAACACAGAGAAGACAAACTGTCCTCGAACACTGTTTTTGTATTTTTCTGTTTATCTGTTTCTTTCTGTTTAACTGTTTGTTATTAATATCTGTAATGTTTTTTTTTCTGTTTTCTCTGTGTGTTGTGTGTCAAATAAATGTTTCTTTCTTTCTTTCTTTCTTACGGTTTTACTTCACTTGGTCATACAGACATCCCTAGATTAGATACCTACCTAGTAACATTTGTTGAAATTTACCAATGATTATATCAAAATTCATGACACTGAACTTTTTTTCCAGCTCCACACAACAGAAGTCAATGATGGCTATGACTGGGGTCGTCTGAACCTCCAGTCAGTCACAGCAGAGTCATCACTACAAGAGTTCTTGTCAACCGCTGAACTCGCTAACCGAGAGTTCACAGCTGAAAAACTCAACTTAAAATATGTCAAGTCGGTGCCAACTGAAGTGTCTGTGGTAACTTCACAGCCCAACTTTGATGAGCCATTGACAGTGCCAAGAAGGTAAAATATCGTAACTGATCCTCCCATTTTTGGTTTTAATTAAAAAGTCATCTGGTCATCTTTTTTGAACTGAAATAGGTACACTATAAATTTCTGTTCACCACCAAATATTTTTTGCATCCATAAATTATGAATATGTGTAATTAAGGTTGTTGATTACTACTGAGTATGTTTCATGTTTCAATGACATGTTGTGTTGTTAATGAGCAAGTATGGTTTTTTATCATAGAGGTTATCTTAACTCCACAGACCGCCATGGAAGCCAGGCATCACAGCAGAGGAGCAATTAGAGAGTGAGCGAGAATCCTTCCTCGACTGGCGTCGAAACTTGAATGAGTTGCAAGCCAAGCTCGGCGCGGCTGTGACTCCTTATGAAAGAAACATTGAGCTATGGAAGCAGTTGTGGAGGACCCTGGAGAAGTCAGATATAGTATTGCTGCTATTGGATGCTAGGAATCCTTTACTTTTCAGGTAGTTATAATCATAATCAAATAAATTATTCATTAATTGTTTCATGTTGTTAAAATGTGTCTTATGGGGTAACAGAATGTACAGGACATGAGCTTTGTTGAGGCATTATAATGGTTTTTATGCCCTCTTGCAATCTCTTTTTTTTGTCTGTTCTTTTAGGCTTGGGTCAACTCATTACTTGTACATAGCTAGCATCTGGGCGTTATTCACAACAAACAATCCATTAGCGTTTACGTTTAGATCACTTTATGACGTCACACGGTTAGGGCAAAGTATCTCCTATGTCATAAAGAAGTTGAAGATTATGTTGTGACTTCACACGGTTTGGGGCAAGGAATCTCCTATGTCATAGAGAGAGCCCCAGAAAGGTTTCCGCGACTTAATCGCATGCAACTAGCACCTAACTTAATATGGAAGCATTCTGTGAGGTAACTAATGCTATTGTCATAGTAGGCTCCCACCCGACATCCATCTGGAGCCTTATGGGCTATGACCATTTGCAGCGCGAGCTCGGCTAAGACAAGACAGCCGGTGTCATACGGTCAGGGCAAAGTATCTCCTATGTCATAAAGAATAAAGCCCAATATCAAGTTTTGACGTTTCACGGTTTGGGGCAAGGAATCTCCTATTGTCATAGTGAATAAGGCTCCTGCTTGTTCCATTCTATAAATTTTTCTCATAAAATTATAATACCTTACGTAAAAATTTGTTTGGTTCCAGATGTGCAGATTTGGAGCAATATGCAGCTGAACAGAAATGCCAATGCATTCTACTCTTGAACAAGGCTGACTTGACCAGTGAATATGAAAGAAAATGTTGGGCAGAACACTTTACTAAAGAGGTAACTTATTTTTACTTGCTATTTTTTTTAATTTTTTTATTTGTGTACCTATACAACAGAGGCGTGGTTGTACCTGTGAGTATAATTGACAAAACCATGAAGGTGTTTTTTTTTTTTTTTATACAACTAGCTGATGGAACAAGCAGACGGTCCACCTGATGTTAAGTGGTAACCATCACCTATAAACAAAACATTGCCCCGTAGGTCACGCACAATAGGTGTGTTCCAAACCTTCACGATTTTTTGAATTATCCTACTAACTTAATTTATAAACGCGAAAGTTTGTAAGTATGGATGGATGGATGGACAGATGGATGTTTGTTACTCTTTCTCGCCGGAACGGCTGAACTGATCTGGATGAAACTTGGCAGAGAGATTGATTACAGTCTGGAATAACACATAGGCTATTTTTTATCCCATGGGAATAACTGATTTAAATCTGCGCAGGTAAAACCGCGGGGCGCAACTAGTACAAAATGATGCCACCATGGTTAGCCCTCAAGACTTGTCTTGAAGGCTAACCACAGTATTTAATGAACTCAACTCAACACTTCATTTGTTTTAGAATGTCTCCATAATATTCTTCTCAGCAGCTAAAGACACAAAAGAACGTAAGATATCTGAAGCGAGTGTTAGCGATGAAGCAACTAAAAGTATAAGCATCAATGATGAAATAGATTCCGACACAGAATCCGCCCAATCCGACATAGATGCAGACTCTGAGAATGAAGATTACGACGTAAAAGATGCCCTAATATCCACAGAACAAGACATAGAATTGTTTAAAAAGCAGATAATTGACCTGGACAAGGCAGTGTGCAATACCGCTGAACGATTCGACAGGATACAAGAGGCATTAGAAAAAGTTGTTGAGAACTTAAGACTGGGAAAGCCGATAGAACCTTTTCTAACTAATGAAACTACGCAAAGTAATGCAGATAACACAGAAAATAAAGAACAAAGTCTAGGTAGTACAAATGTGAATGCAATTCAAAATTCGCATGAAATTTATGACAGAGATAGATTGTTGAAAGTATTGACAAGTCAGACAGTTGAGAACAAGAAGAACCCACCAAGGATAAGCGTGGGTATGATTGGGTATCCCAATGTCGGTAAATCGAGTACTGTCAATGTTCTGATGCAGACAAAAAAGGTAAACTATTTAGCCTCATACTTATAAATAAATAAATAAATAAATAATGCTGGACAATCCACACAGCACTATCTAGCCCCAAAGTAAGCTATTCAAAGCTTGTGTTATGGGTACTAGATAACTGATATATTTAATACATTATATACTTACATAGATAGATATTTTTTATTATACATAGAAAACACCCAGATCAATTTTGCCAAATTTTGATTTTTTTTTTGCCAATGCTGACAAATTTTTTGTATTGCTTTAAATTAGCCCTTTCAATGTGTGTGGTATTGTCTGATATAATTATTATGTCTCCTGAACGCAAACAAAATTGGAGCTTCGTTATTATGTTGTATTGTAACAAGCATTATACAAAAAAACCGTAGGCACCAAACCATAATTTTTTGCCAGTTCTAGGGTTGGTCACATGGAAGTGGCACCTAGCTTTAAGGCGTTGACAACACCAAATATTCCTCTCGCTCTCACGATTCGACATTTTGAAAGATATAAAATTACTAAATAGAATTTTGAAAAATCGCAAACAACCATTTTGTGTGCAATCACATTGCACACAGTTTAGTAAAAATTTGATTTTGATTGATGCAAGTTTTCCTACTCAAAAGTTTGCTTATGTACGAAAACTAGAAAAGCAAACTTTTAAGTAGGAAAACTTGTACCGATCAAAATGATTTTTTTTCTTAACTGTGCGCAATGTGATTGCACACAAAATGGTTGTTTGCGATTTTCGGAAAATGGGTTTTGTGATTTTATATCCTTCAACAAATCAAAACGTGCGAGCGAGAGTCACACTAGCTCTTGTCTTCACCTTAAGACTTTTCAAAGTGTTCCTTGTGAATCAATTGAATTAATAGGTACCTTTTGACAAAATTACGAAATGATGGTTATGTGTATGAAACCAGGATAATATGTTTTTTTTATAAAGAACTAGCGACCCGCCCGCGCGCCCCTGCTTCGCACAAATGCACATTGTTTTTCTACCATATCATGCATGTATTATACATATAAACCTTACTCTTGAATCACTATCTGTTAAAAAAAACCGCATCAAAATCCGTTGCGTAGTTTAGGGGCATAGGGACTGAGAAAGCGACTGTTTACATAGTATACTATGTAGTGATAAACCATCCTTTGACTACAATCTGATGGTAACCGAAGATGTAGCCGACGTTGGAGCAGAACGGTCTAGAAGACACCAATTCAAATAAAACAAACAGCACTCGTAGACACAGTAGATTCTTTCTAATAAGACTTTTTTCATCAGGTGAGCGTAAGCTCCATGCCAGGTCACACCCGCCACATCCAATCTCTGATCTTGGATGATATCGAACTGCTGGACTGTCCCGGCCTGGTGCTGCCAGCGTATGCCGTCGCACCAGACCTTCTGCTCACAGCTGTCCTGCCTATAGACCAGGTAAGTACTCTTCATCAAATTTTAAGAGCATTCGAGTTCTTTGTGAAGCGCTCGTCCGGGGAGATACTACAACCATGATTGTTTCTGTCGGCAAGCAACATTGTTGTTTGTGTTTCCGTTTGAAGGCTGTGGTCGCCGGTGATTTTCTTTTTTTTTATTAACTTGCAGATGGAACAAGCAAATGGCCCACCTGATGTTAAGTGGTAACCATCACCTATAAACAAAACATTGCCCCGTAGGTCACGCACAATAAGAACGTGCCCTACGATGCACTGCCCAGCGTCCATCAACTTGAGGCATACAGAAATTACAGGCAAGTGGGTAACACCTGTATGCCTCAGGTCCTAAGGCATTAGCTATTTGCCCGTCTAAGGCTTAGGTTGTGCGCAGGGTAGTGCATTGTAGAGCACGTACATATTATGCGTGACATGGGAGGCAACTTTTCACGATTTTATATTGAACTAGCTGAACCCGCGGCTTTAATATAATAATAATAATATAAATTTTTATTCAGACAATGGAGTCCATAGTGTTAGTAAAATTTAAATTTAAGGGTTTGCTCGCGCCAAGGAATCCAAAGCTTCATACCAACTTTCACCCCCTATTTTATCCCCTTAGGGGTAGAATTGATCAAAATCCTTTCTTAGCGGATGCCTACGTCATAACATCTACCTGCATGCCAAATTTCAGCCCGATCCGTCCAGTGGTTTGGGCTGTGCGTTGATAGATCACTATGTCAGTCAGTCAGTCACCTTTGAGTTATATATATTTAGATCAAATAAATCGTGAGGTAACTTCTCAACATCATCATCATAAGTCATCACAAAAACTATGATGTTTTCAGATGCGAGCCCACGATGCAGCCATGGCTCGCCTCTGTGAGCTCGTCAGTAAGCACACATTCGAGGAAAAATACGGTCTGCTACTGCCGGAAGAAGTGATTGAGAAGGAATACATGTACAAGCAAATACTGACTGCTCATGCTTGTAAGTGCAACTGTTTGGAGGTCAAATCCTGGCATAGGGACATGGGGATATAGGGACAGAGAAAGCGACTTTGTTTTATACTATGTAGTGACTAGTTGCGCCCCGCAGTTTCACCCGCGCAGATTTAAATCCCGGTATTCCCACGGGATAAAAAGTAGCTTATGTGCTATTCCAGACTAATCTATCGCTCTGCCAAGTTTCATCCAGATCCGTTCGCCGTTCCGGCGTGAAAGATTAACAAACATCCATCCATCCATTCATCCATACTTACCTATGACGACCTCAGTGGCGCAGCGGGCGAGAGTCCGCCTGCGACGCAAGTGATTGCGGGTTCGATTCTCGCCTCGGAACAAATTTGTGTAAGATCTGCAGAAATTGGTTCCGTTTTTCTGGGTGTTTTCTATGAATAATAAAAAATATGTATCTAAGTAATAATGTATTAATTAAATCAGTTATCTAGTACCCATAAGCACTTTAGTGTTAGATTGTGCAGTGTGGATTGTCCAGCATTATTTATTTGTTTATATCTATGTTGTAAGTGCAACTGTTTGGAGGTCCAATCCTCGTTTATTTTTCAGGACATTTTTATTCGGCTTAGAATAGGACTCCAGAGGAAGAACAGTAAAGTCGAATAATTGAGGTATGACAAAAAAACTTACACCTACCCTCATTAATAGTGACTGTAACTTCCAGATAACCGAGGCTTCATGACCGCCGCCGGCCAGCCGGACGTGTCTCGCTCCGCTCGCATCCTCCTCAAGGAGGCGGCGAGTGGTCGCCTCAAGTGGGAGGTACTTCCGCCGGGCAGCGAGCCGCAGCCTCTCGACCAACTCCTCGAGCTGAAGAGGAACGAGAAGAGGAAGCCCACGCCGATGGAGGCTCGCATGGTCGAGGTTAGCACTCAATAAAACATCCACCAACAAAATCAAAAAATTACACATTTACCCTCTTATTCATAATCCCTGACATTTTATAGCGGCTCTATAGAGTACTAGTTGCGCCCCGCGGTTTCACCCGCGCAGATTTAAATCCCGGTATTCCCATGGGATAAAAAGTAGCATATGTGCTATTCCAGACTATAATCTATCTCTCTGCCAAGTTTCATCCAGATCCGTTCAGCCGTTCCGGCGTGAGAGTAACAAACATCCATCCATACTTACAAACATTCGCGTTTATAATATTATTAGGATAGGATAGAAGTTTGAGTAGTAGACCTCTTTGTGAAGGGCCGTTCGGGGAAGTACTACCACCACGCCTTTTTCTGACGCCGAGCCGCAACGCTGTGTTTCGGTTTGAAGATTGTGGTTGCCGGTGTAATTACAAGCACATAAGGCTTAATATCTGTATGCCTCAAGTTGATTGCGAAAAATTAGAAAAATATAAAGTCGCATTTTTACTTGCTTGGATTAAAATTTTATTTTCGCTAAATCTGTGTAATGCCATTGACCACAACTTTTTTACATAATGGAAATATTCAATGATTTTACATCTTCAAAAAAGCTCAATTGTGTGAGCGAGATAGCGGCCATAAGAAGATGCTGCGCCTTATGACGTTTCAAAATGGTCCTTGTGATTTAATCGATAACTGTTTTCTTTCTTGTTCTTAGGGGTGGAAGAGCAAGTCAGCTGAAATCGACAGCGCTTTCTTCGCTATGAAGAAAGGAACGTCACACGTCCAAGGAAAACCTATCGTACCAGGGTAAGGATTTCAAAAGAAAACAAGAAAGACATAAGTTAATTTTTTTAACAAAAAGAAAGATAGACATACACTGTAGGTAAGTGCTGTAGGTTTAAAATAATTTTTTTTGTTTTTTAACCAATATTGCTCTATGGGATCCAAGCTCCAAGATTTGCTTAGTTTGGAGGTAAATGGTGCCAAACAAAGCCAAAGCTTGCAATATGGAAACCAGGCTGATTTTTTTGTATATACATACCTTACCTACTTATAATAATAATAAATATTAAAAAATATTATAGGAGCTAAAAAAATATCAAACATCTATGTTCATCACACTTACAGAATTAAGCGTTTGTTCTCGGTGGGGATCGAACCCACGGCCTACGGCGCCGAAGGCAGAGATACTACCAACTGATATGTGAAGGCGGTTTGATTTAGAAGTTATTTTTGATCATTTTTTTATGAATACTAGCTTATTTCCGAACTGGCTAGATCGCTTCGGAACTGGCTGACGCGCCAGTAAAACCTGCTAACGAGACAGAACAATGTTTTTATTGCTGTTCCCAATAAACGTGCGTCATATCGGTTATTCGTACTTTTACCTTTTTGACCGCCAAAATTTGTTACACAGTATAAAAAACCTCCAGTAAAGTAACTGACGTAAAATTAAAAATAATTGGTGAACCTTTCACACAGCACTATTTACCTCCATATGTTTATGAGAATCAGATAGCTGATATATAAGTATACCTCTCCGGCGACCTCTGTGGCGCAGCGGGCGAGAGCCTGCCTGTGACGCAAGAGGTTGCGGGTTCGATTCCCGCCGTGGAACAAATTTGTGTACGATCTGCAGAAATTTGTTCCAATGGTCTGGGTGTTTTCTATGTATAATAAAAAATATCTATCTATGTAAGTATATAATGTATTAAATATATCAGTTATCTAGTACCCGTAACACAAGCTTTGAATAGCTTACTTTGGGGCTAGATAGTGCTGTGTGGATTGTCCAGCATTATTATTATTATTATATTATTATTATATACATTTTTTTTGGAAAAAACACATCCTTAAAATCTTATTATGTATAACACCAAAAGGTAAAATATTTATATGATAAATAGTGTAGTAAATTTAATTGTTGAGTGCATTGTCCAAAAATATTTTATTTATATTTTATTATTTAAAAAAGCTTTAAAATATTTTTTCTGATGGATAGCTTTATTGTGCGCTGTTAAAGCCATTTAGGTGACAGATAATGTACTCGTATATTCTAAGGTTCATCCAAATGGCCGCAGCAGCGCAACCAACATCTAAACCTGAAATTTCATATTTCCGGCTATAAAAATTAGTGAACCACAACTAAACCATATTTAATAAATCTATAGATAGGCAATGTTGGCGGTATGATGCTTCCTTGTTCTTGTATAAATTAAAATGAATTGTTTATAATAAATTAAAATCAACGGACAATATTTTCAAATCAATCAATTCAATATTTTGATTCTTTTTTAAATCGAAAGCTGGTGCTTGTCATGTAGTTATTTTTGAGTGAACTCTAATAGTATGAGTGTATTTTCCAGTGCATTTGAAGTCGGTTTTTTCTTTTTCATATGTTTCATTGATCTTTGAAAAAAAAATGTCATCGCTACGCGGTACTGGTTTATTCATTCATTTATTTGCAGCAGAAATTACAAATTATTTTAAACTAGCTGATCCCGCGGCTTTGCTCGCGCTTGAAAATCTCATACAAACTTTCATCCTCGATTTATCCTCTTGGGGGTAGAATTGATCAAAACCCTTTCTTAGCTGATGCCTACGTCACTACCTGCATGCCGAATTTCAGCCCGATCCGTCCAGTGGTTTGGGCTGTGCGTTGATAGATTACTATGTCAGTCAGTCAGTCACTTTTGAGTTATATATATTTAGAAGAAGAAGATACCATGTAGGTAGTTTACCTTCTGCTCATAGTTTGTTCTGTGCCACTGGATACCAGCCAACAGTTTTCATAACGATTCTTTACAAGCGACCGAACGGCAGTGCAATGTCTAATTAAAAATTAAATACATATTTGGTCCACACATCACTATCTAGCCTCCAACTAAGCCGTACCTAATGTAATATTTTATTAAAGACTTACCTAAAATATTATAGCATATATTAGAGAAGTCACAAAAACCTTATATGTTATTAAAATAGTAGATTCAAATAAAAAAATATTTTTGATCCACTGTAGTGGGATCCACGTTCTTAGAAATGCGAGCTAGCTGCCACTAGGCCAGCAGAGCTCTGGATACGAGCCAACAGTTAATTCATAACGCTTCTTTACGAGCGGGCGGCTCTAACGATCGTGGAAATTACTCTCAGTATACTATGTTATTTATAAATATTATAGTCACTCTAACTACATGGAATAACCGAACAATTCAATGCTAAATTAAAATCATATAACTTTTTTGCAAAAAAACTAGACATAGACACTGAAAAATAGAATAAAACTTGCGGACGAACCGGAACATGTAATTTTAATTTTCGTTTTAATTTTTTTTTGAATTGCTGAATATTTCGATAGAACTTTTATGAGAGCATCTCCGAGTCTGAAGTATAACCTATTAAAAAAATGAATCCTTAAAATCGAGTCTTATTGGCGGTGTAATCGCGTAACAAATTTTTAGATTTTTAACTTAAACATTCTGTTGTTATAAAACACAACTTTAAAAATTGAAAAAAATTTTAATTTGGGTACCCCACGGGATGTTCTAATCTCTGGACTTTCGTATGACATTATTTTTTGGGACATCCTGTATAAGCTTTTTTGTCAAGTCGCTAGTGTTCTGTTTTTGAGTGTGATCATTTTAGGCTACTACTACTACTATTCCTTTATTAATAAGGTCTATTTTCTTCCAGCACAATCGGAGCTCAGCCAGTGGGGCAGATCGGGAAACCCTGGAAACAAGAGAAGAAACACGCGAATAAAAACAAGAGAGAGAAACTTAGGAGAGTGTACGCACATCTTGACGAGCATTGAAACTTGAAAGAGAGAGTGAGAGTTACTGTTTGAGTGAGACAGACTGCAATAATGGTACAAGTAAGCAATTTTTGTCCTGATTCGTAGATGTTTATAAAATAAATAATGTTTTTCTATTCTGTAGTTTCGATATCGAAACCTATCACCGCATCGGTCTTTTTATTATAACAAGGTAAGTACTTCTTATAAACGAAAAAAAATATATCAAGTTCGTATGAATTTTTGTGTTTTATAAGAAGTACCTTGTAGATGCCAACCCAGATTAACGTCTCGGTGTCTGATTATTTAAATTCAAAAGTTTTTTATTACGACAACTACAAGTCTCCGTTACCATGGGACTTAATAATAATTCATTTATTTCAGATATAAAAATCCATAAAATATCAAATATAACATACGCAAAAACTTACAACTAAAAATCCATAAAATATCAAATATAACATACGCAAAAACTTACAACTAAAAATCCATAAAATATCAAATATAACATACACAAAAACTTACAACTATAAATAAACTTTATAAATAAAATGAAAGGAAGGGCTTAGATATACATGCCATATCAGTTTGGCAACATCAAAATGTTCTCTGACGAACCACGTGACCATCCTGCGCAGACCACATTTCTAATATGAATTTTAGTTCTGCGCACCTCTTTGCTCGATCGCCAATTATGAGTGTATCACTGACCTCAATCAATACGTAATTACATATTTTTTTTGTTGAAGTATATGTTCCCTCCTACCTAAAAACAGATAAAAATATTACTTTACTAGTGGTCTTATTGCTATTAAACAACTTCTTCCAGAGAAGCTTTAGGTGAAAAGGAGCCAAAAAAGTCGAATACAGAATTGGAAAAGTTTGCTCCTTGCGCTTTATATCACTTCAGGCTTCACTACATAGTATAAAACAAAGTCGCTTTCTCTGTCCCTATATCCCTATGTATGCTTTAATCTTTAAAACTACGCAACGGATTTTGATGCGGTTTTTTTTAATAGTTAGAGTGATTCAAGAGGAAGTTTTGTATGTATTACATGCATGATATGTGCACCCGTGCGAAGCAGGGGCGCGCGGGCGGGTCGCTTGTCATCTATATTAGATACAAAGGCCTTTTCAGTTAGCTTAGGAAACACAAGGAGAAGCTTGAAGGTGTACAAACCACAAAACCAATGCTCAAGCACTCGTCTTAAATTAGCGAGTGCGCATAAATCAAGGGATTTGGGCCAGCAACACGCCACAGCGTACTTGGAATATTTCTGAAACGGCGTGTTTATTATAACGTTCATTACGCTACGGCTAAACAATGCTGCTATATGAACAGGCGAGCTAAACAAATTGCCAACTGACTCTAACGTCCCCATCCATTAAAGTATTCATAATTACACCTAAATAGTAGAATAGCACACACTAAAATAGTAGTAAGTGTGACTAAAATTAGGAATATAATAAAAAAACATTATCAGCGATGTTTTCCATAAACATTTTCTTAATGCGTATCATCACTTACCATCAGGTGAGATTGAGGTGAAACGTTTTGCCTATATGTAATTAAAAAAAAGTGGCTTCACTAGGTTAATCCTACTAATATTATAAATGCGAGAGTTTATAAGTATGGATGGATGGATGGATGTTTGTTACTCTATAACTACAGAAGGGCTGAACGGATCTTGGTGAAAATTGGCACAGAGATATATTATAGTCTGGAATAACACAGGCTACTTTTTATCCCGTGGGGATACAGGGATTTAAAACTACGCGGGTGAAACCGCAGGGCGCTACTAGTATTAAAATAAAGGCACATAAACACAAATGAAGGAAAAACTAAAAAGGTTTAGTGGAATTAATTAACACGGATGGTCTGCGCCTTATTCCGCATTGTCATGGTGTTTTGCTGGCGTTCACGGAAGGATCTATTTGTCCCATATTACCTACAGGCTTTTGCTTAGTTTGGTGCTAAATAGGATCTATGGAATGACGAGCAATTTATTATTTGTTGTAGGTACTATATTATCATGCCAAACATACACAATTTACTGCTATACTAAATTACATAGACAACAAAGGGTTTAATTTTAACCTACCGCCTTCATCCGCACAATATATTACTCGAAGTACTAGAAACATTTTGAATGTGTTCGTAAATTGTGTAAGAGCTCTTGCAGACTGCAGACTTTCTATCGGCCGATATTTTAGTTGGGCTTTTAATCATGCAAATGCGCACACTACAACGATTTACAGACCCTAGGTCTAACTCTATAACAAGAGCTGCTCTTCAAGGCTTGGTCGCGTAGAGCTGGCACCTAAATTCACATTCAAGGCTATCAAAAGACCGAGAACTATGGTTACAATTGGAGGAGGCCTTTGTCCTTAGAGACACACAGACAGAAACTACATTAGGGAATAATAGAATAGAATAGTAAACTAGATTAAGTAATAGGATAGCAATTGATATTTATAACTGAAACTGTAAAAATGGGAATGAGTCGTCTGAATAAACGGGTTATTTATTTAGGTCTAAACCTATAACAAGAGCTGCTCTTCAAGGCTTAGTCGCGTGGAACTGGCACCTAAATTCACCTTACTTTAAGACGATTCAAAGTGGTTCTTGTGATTCAACTGAATAAATACCTACCTTTCGAGTTTGACTTTGACTATCAGTCCAACCCGACCAAACAATCGGCCGATTAAAAGTCTGCAGTCTGCGGGGGACCAAAGAGTGAGTCATAAACTCGTGTTTGAGCGAAGTATATGTTCTAAAACTATAACCTACTCTATTCTAAAACATGAAAAATAATAGGCGCCTCACATAAACTATTCGAACACAAAATAATGTGGGTTCTTAGAAAACCGTATAAATCACGAAAATGAGATGAATAACGACTACAGAATTAAAGCCGTAAAAATGGATGGTGGAGTATCTAATCCCTTTGACGTGATAGCAGTTTAGCTTGTGGTTTAAGACTTCACAACATTTTGTATTTGTTATTATATGTAATGCAAAATATGGATATATCCTCAAGAATCTTCACTTAGTACTTGGTACTGAGAGATCTGAAGGCATATCTACTGTGCCTGGGGATCAAAGTCGTGAAGCTGTTTCAGTTTAATAGGTATATTAGAATGTGAAAATGGTGTGTGTAAAATCGTTTGGCTAGATGAAGTTAACTCGACGTCCCGAAAAATTACCTACCACAAACGCAGCAAATCGGTCGGTCGCCGAAATTCTGATTGAGCGATGATCATGTAATCAGTTTCTACGCCCAAAAAGCAGACAGACGCGCAGGCAACAATTAACGGTTCTGTTCGTATAAATTTAATAGTTTTTTTTAATGACATTTTTACTGTCTTGTACCTACTTGTTTAATATTTAAATTGTTGATAATTTTAATTTAATGTAATTTTAACATCTTTAATTCATGTAATTGGTTCTCACCGTGTTAATTAAAGTTAATAATAAATAAATAAATAAACGGTTGAAATACATACGAATTATATTTTTTGTTTTCCATCTCTCCGGCGCGGGCAAGCTTTCCTTCTTTCTTCATTCTTTTCTTCTCGCAGAATGCTCTCATAAAGGAGACCTTTTCACTTTGCTGTTGACTACGGAAACTATCAGCAGCAAAGCGGAAAAAGACAAATTTATGCAGAACTGAATCTTCTCTTGTATCTTCTTTCTCCATTTAGCTAATTCATCACTAGTCATTCGGATTATCCAGCTCATCTTGCCGCTCCCACGACGAAATTCTTGATTTCCCACAAACAAAGTTCGTCAGTAAATAAAGTCCTTCAGGGCAGACAACGCAACGACAATAACAACACAACAAGTGTTAGAGTCTATGACCGACGGTGACCACGTAACATCAGGTGTGTCTGCCGCAACCCCGTTTGTCGGTCTCTTAAAAAACAAATCTAGTCATTTTTAGATTTTTTATAAATTATAATTTCTGCCGATACATTTGTGCCATATCCTCTTTTGCAGATCAAACAACTAAAAATAGATTCTCTTAGGAACAGATATAAAAAATAATTGGATTCTTACTAAGCTTACAAAATCAACGGCATAACATTCTTCATCATAACACTTCGTTTGAACATCAAACGTTCAACGTGTTTAATTGTAAATTCCTTGGTAATACCATGGTATTATTTATCATAGGTTTATTTATATATCCCTATAGGATATACGAGAATATACATTTGTATACGTTTGATACATAGGCACAGCTAGAAATTTTGTTTATGTACTAATTTAGATAGGTATACTCTCGGAAGTTTCTGTATATTTTCACTAGGAAACAGCTCTTGGCAGTACTGTAGTACTATTTATAGTGTTGTATATCATTGCGCGGGAAATGTAAACAAAATTACAGTTTGTTATATGCGCCGGATGGCCGAAACGTGTTGGTCGAAAAAATTACTATGTTCAGTTTGCTTAACACTGTGATTCTAGAGTCGTTGTTTAAATCCTTTTATACAACAGGAAGAACCAATGGATTATTATGGGTTCAAAACTAGTGAGCAATACCTAGTATTGCTCACTTGTTTTTTAATTATTGTTTTTAGTTAATGCTCCCAAATTAAAATCAGCTAGTATTCTATAGGCAGCGGAGACGGCAAGCCTGCAAACGGCGACCTATCGTGTTTGTTTTATGACACTAGTTGCGCCCCGCGGTTTCACCCGCGCAGATTTAAATCACCGTGATTTCCCACGGGATAAAAAGTTGCCTATGTGCTATTACAGACTATAATCTATCTCTCTGCCAACTTTCATCTAGATCCGTTCAGCCGTTCCGGCGTGAAAGAGTAACAAACATCCATCCATACTTACAAACTTTCGCGTTTACAATAGTAGTCGGACTAACAGGTACAACTGAAAAAGTGTAAGCATGAGTCAAATATTGGCGGATGTGATTCTGCAAGATAGTAAGGCATCTAAAATCAGGATATACGTATGCTGAAAAAAAATGCGTGTCTAATAATGCGTGTCTAATGTCCTATGCCCTGTGTCCTATTATTATGTACCTACCTAGCTACCACTAGCGTGTTGCTGACCATTATAGAAAATAAAAAACGCCCTTCTTATAGAACCTTCTACTGTAGGTATTTAGGGAAATTACAGCCTATGTTTTCGCGGGAGGAAGTTCCTCTGAAACCGAACGATCTGCAACGGTGTGCAACCCTGGCCCCTGGCTCCAGTGTGAGGATGAACTGCCGACGAGCAGTGCGATTGTGGCATCCCGTCAACCGTCAAACAATCCTTCAAAACGTAGTTCAAAACATATAGATAGATACCTGTTACGAACACAAATTTAATGACGAAATGGGAATACATTCATAGAAAGTTGGTATAGGTTATTGTACATGTAATCGTAAGATGAAATGAAAATGGTGAAGTAGGTGGTTAAGTTGCCATAGTGTGCAAAATATCTGAAATTGAGTAAAACAAATTTAAATTTGAACTGATTAGAATTAAAACGAATGAGGAAAATTCGGAATTTGTGAAATTGATAATTTGGTCATAAACGCAACATGAAAATTCCAGAAAATTTACCTCATCTCTGCGATTCTACCAACCAAAGAGACAATAACTACCTACTACCAACTGCTGAAAGTGATATATCTTCGAGAAACAATCGAAGGCGATAAAGCGTTTATACAACAATAAACTTCTTTGTTTTAAAACTTTCTGGAGATGGATTGGCTTAGTCCCGACTTTTGGCACGAGATGGGACAATTATTGAGATGTTTGATTGCTTCGGCGATTTACGATTGTGCTCGTATAGTCGTACGGTAGAGTAGAGCAATATTTCTAAGCACCTTTTTAGAATACTGCTGAACCAGACATTATTTTTTCGTTGCTGCTTGGTGCAATGGCCTAAATAGAAAAATAATAATAAGTAGGATAAAAAAGAAAAAATATGTTCTATGAAAAAAATTTGTACGACTAATGACACCCGACAGAAAACAAACATCTAATTTTATATATATATATAGAATTAGATGTTTGTTTTGTGTTGAAAACAAACATCTAATTATATATATATATATAGAATTAGATGTTTGTTTTCTGTCGGATTTAATGGATGTTTGTTTTCTGTCGGAGATTAAAATTTGTGTGATGAACATATATGTTCATCACACAAATTTTAATGTCGGTGAGGATCGAACCCACGGCTGCTGCGCTAAAGGCAGTGCTACCCAATACCCAACTGAGCTTGGACGGCTGTGAGTCAACCGCAATCTTTCGGTGGTCGTAAAGAACAGTAGATCGACGGTATAGTTGACACTAAAGCGTCCTGCCTCTCTTATTCTCCGGCGCCTGTCTGATTTATTCAGTCGCCCTTTCACAACAATCTGTTTTAAATACTTTTACACCAAACACAATTTATTATTCGCACCGAAATATATAACTTTCGTCTTTCCCAGTTATCGTTCTGGCCGCTACCCAACAATGTTACAGATGTAGGTACCTACAAATACAGGTGTGGTAATTTTGGCTATTTTATTCCGACGTCTGGACTTCAAATTTAACGTCTGTCTGTCTGTATACACAATTACACACATAACTTTAGTTACTGTGTACCTAAACGAATTTGAATGAATTTTTCGGCGAAGGTTATTAGCAATCAGCGGTCTAAGTTCTCAGGTACCTCGCAAGTGAAACCGCGGGTATAACCTATACTTTATAATATATTTTTAAATTTGATCGGTTAGAAATAGAACAAGGCTGATCTGTAAATAATAAACGGTTTCTATGGACGCGTAGGATTTTGAATGCCTCAACAAATTTATTTGCAGACGCTGAATTGATGCGTGCGTAAATTGAATAACTGGTTTGAGAAGAAATATTATGAGATCTCGAGAAGTCGATCTTTATTAAGTTGTGAGGAAAGATGTCTGGTTTTCGAGTTGTAATTTACTTATTTTGCTGTTTCTGATATAGAATTCATTAGAAGTAGGAACAGCATATCTTAAATTGAAATGTTACACGGGTATTACCGGGTGTTACGGGTATTTGTATTACGGGTTGTTACGGGTATGAGTTTTTCTTTTCAAAAATTTATGTGCACAATGTTCATCATCAATGTGCACTCTCAAACAGTGAAGGAAAACATCGTGAGGAAACCGGCATGTTGTAAAACCTAACAAGTTCTATATCATGTGTCAAGTGCTCGAAAGGAGCCTCTTGAGGCGCACTTAAAATCTATTCGCCAGACAGTTTCGAAAGAAACTAGTGACACGACAAGAAGACACGGGTATTTAACGTGTTAAACGTCGGGAAAATAACTGAAAACTGAAAAAACTGAAACAGCTTCACGACTTTGATCCCCAGGCACGGTAGATATCCCTTCAGATCTCCCAGTATCAAGTAGGTACTATTTCAAGATTCTTTGAGGATGTCTAAGGGGGGTAGTCAGAGGTACGTCCAAACATTACATTTGGCACATACCCACATTTTGCAGTAGTTAGTATTCCATACGTGACAGGTTGCAAGCCCATCGCCGCTGTTAGAATACTAACTGGTTTCCTCACGATGTTTTCCTTCACCGTTTAAGAGCACTGGCATTGCGCACATAAATTTTTCGATAGAAAAATCCATTGGTGCACGACCGGATTCGAACCTGCAACCTTACGATCGGAAGGCGGGGTCACTCCCACTAGACCACCGGTGCTCTCGGAAAAATAATAAAGGTAAAACGCGATAAATATGTGTATAATATTTCAAATTAAATAAGTATGTGACAATATCGCGAAAGTTAAAAAAATACTTCCATATCTGTTGGATTCTCATTGCTGCTTCAATCTAAAGATTTCGAGTAGAAAATAAATCACTCGATGCTTCATATCAGTTGCTCGATGTTATCATTGGTACTTCTCGACCCTCCTTCGTTAATCCTAGTACAGAATTCGACAAATGCACGAAAAGAAAGAAAAAGTTTTTATTTATGACGACACGACAACAAGAGCGACACAGAAACTAATAAATAACATATTAAATATATATATAATATATAATACACTAATCTAACACGAAAAAATTTAGGGCAGAAGTGTGTCTCTCATTACCGTATCTCCACCGTATCTCTCACGAAGCACATAAGAACAATTCTTATAGCGTTATCATAAGTGTTCTAGTTTGTAAATGTACCAATATAATACCGCTTATTATCATAATCTGGGAATCGGCTACTTTCGTCACACAAAAAACTGCATTCCTACCACCCCACCCAACAAGATGTCTATTTAAATAACTACTGACGCAAATGCCTCTATCAACGCGCACTCAACTGCCGTGTTTACATAAAACATTATTCAATGCTACTAGACTTGAAAAAACAGAAAAAACGCAGAAAAGATTATTGAGGAAATTGACGCATACTGACTTCTACATCTAAATATCTATCTAGCACCATCCTGTGTACTTATTTATTTCTATATATCTGAATCTCGAAATCGGCTCCAGCGATTTTCATGAAATATAGAATGCAAGGGGTTTCGGGGGCGATAATTCGATGTAGATGCTATTCATTTTTAGAAAATGTTTTTTTTATCCGTGTTTTTTTTGTTAAACAACTGAGCAAAGCTCTGTCACCCAGATATTTATATGTTTTTCATATAGAGAATTTTTTTTTATCCGTGTTTTTTTTTGTCAAGCCACCGAGCAAAGCTATCACCCAGATATTTTTATGTTAAACCTACTCTATGTAAAATAGGGCTATGTCGTATTCCTGCGGGACGTCTTGTGTCGTGGTTAGAAAAATAAAGACGGGAATATCAGCAGATAGCAGTTTCAGACTTAGTAGATAATTATAAAAATCAGTTTTGGTAATCATTTATTTATTTATTTACTCATCAACCTAGCCTTTCTTTACAGGAATTCCTATACGATGGCGTAGAACTATATTTACAATAAATTTGACTTATAATTTGTATTTATAACCTTGTAATTATAATTTAAGTATGGATTGCTTGTAAATCTGAAATAAATTCTTTTGTATATTTATATAATAATTACATAATTGATATCAAAATACGTAGGTAGATAGGTATTTTGATTTTTATAATGAAATACCATAGCAATAAATAATACAATTAGAAAGATAAGACTAAAAAGAATTATTATTATTATTATTTAAAACTTTCACACAAAACAATATAGTGCTAGGAGGACTTAATGCTAATAGCATTTTCTACCAGTCATCCTGGGCGTGCAAAAAGATGGTGTGGCGTGTTACTAAGTATTTATGAAACTGTTTGTTTAAACATTTAATAGAAGTTATATATATATATACATAATATACATAATGTCTATATTTATACTAGAATAAGAAGGAAGTTAACTACTTACTATAAAACCTAAACTATTAAACATAGAATACAATACATAATATGATAATAGACCTACTTACTATAAGTAGGTAACTGAAATATAATTGATTGTAATAGTAGGTACCTACTTAGGAAGGTAAGTTATACTATTTTAGCTTTTTAAAGAGATGCTCTCGAACCAATCTTTTAAAAGAGTCTTTGGAATCAGATTGTTTTATAGGTAGTGGCAATTCATTCCAGAGTCTTACTGCCACAACTGAAAATGAGTTTGACATAAATGAGTTGTGATGAAGAGGAGTAAATAGACAAAGATTGTCGGCAGACCTAAGCTGTCTGTCATGGGCATCGGATAGGAATTGAAAACGGTTTTTTAAATATTTAGGGGTGAACGGACATTTCAAGACGGAGAAGAGTAGACACAAGATTCTTAGATTTCTACGCTCGCGAATGGGTAGCCATTTGAGTTTAGCCCGAAACTCGCTGACGTGGTCATACTTGCGCAGATTAAAAACGAAGCGTATGCAGGTGTTGAGGAGACGGTCAAGCTTATTGAGAAGTTCTTCAGTTAGGTCCAGGAAGGCGACGTCGGCGTAGTCTAAAATCGGTATAAGAAGTGAATTTGCAAGTGATATTTTAGTAGAGATAGGGAGAAAGTTTTTGAGTCTTAAAATAGAGTGCAGAGTGCCATAGAACCTTCTAGACAACTCATTAACGTGTGGCGACCAGCTTAAATTGGTATCGAAGATAACTCCGAGGTTCCTAACCGTTGATGAGAGAGGGATTAAAGAGGAATCGTAATAAAGGTTAGGAACATTGAAGGCATCTATTTTTCCGAGCTGACGAGAGCTGCCGATCATGATGGCTTGGCATTTACTCGGGTTAACCTTAATGCCAAAACGAGTCGACCACGAAAGCAAATGACAGAGATCGTCGTTGAGAAGACGGGTTGCATTGCCTATGTCATCAGGAGAAGCAGAATAGTAGAGTTGGAGGTCATCAGCATACATATGGAAACGGCTGTGTAGGTTTGGAGAGAGTAAGTCAATGAAGAGAGAGAAGAGAAGTGGAGATAAAATTCCTCCTTGAGGCACTCCGGCCTCAATTTCTCTCCATTCCGAAAAGTCTTCGCCATCACGGACTCTCTGCCGACGATCACTTAAGTAAGAGGAAAACCAAGATACAACTGAAGGTGAAAAATTGAGACGAGGAAGAAGGGCTAGTAGGAGGTCATGGTCGACTGCGTCAAAAGCACTACTAAAATCAATAAGAACTAGGATGGTAATCTTAGAATCCTGCATGTTTGCGAAACGAATTATAGAAACACTATGTAAATTAATTTAACAATAAATAAATAAATAATGCTGGACAATCCACACAGCACCATCTAGCCCCAAAGTAAGCTATTCAAAGCTTGTTTTATGGGTACTAGATGACTGATATATTTAATACTTATAAACTTACATAGATACATATTTTTTTATAATACATAGAAAACACCCAGACCAACGGAACAATAATTACCTACCTCATTAAATAGCCATACAATTTTAAAGTATTCTAATCATTCGGCAGATAGATGTACCTACAACATGCACAAATGCTGCTAGAGCCTCACAAACTCACACGTAGTTATTGTATACTCTTCGAAACTCACAAGCTTCCTTCTAAAAGCAATCTCCACTGTCTATAATTATTGCCACGATTGATATAGGTACATATTGCCTGTTCTTGGACTGGCGCCTAGATTCATTTATTCATTGCGGACAAATTCAACTAGTTTTTAGACGTTTAATAATGATCCTTGTGATTTTACTGAATAAATTTTTACTTTGCCATGTTACAGTGAATCTCCTGTAGATTAATCGCGTGAATTTGTGCCCCTAGAAAACTAATACAAGCGGCCGCACCTGCGGTTTTTTCCCGCGACTGATTTTAAAACCGCGAGGCCTAGACAATCCAGAAATTATAATTCTCTTAGAGATAAGTTTCTAGTCATGTCACAGTCCAAAGCCGATTCAGTCATTTGTTTTGAAGAAAATGTTTCGCGATTTTTAATCGTGGTGTTTGCGCATCAAGCGGTTTCGCGATTGTAGCGATTAATCGCTAGCTGAAAAATATCATGGTGCGGCCTTATTGAGAATTGAGAAAAATAGTCTTAAAAGAATAAAACATTTTAGCGAAATTGAGCTTCGCCGTTCGATATTTAAAATTGATGACTGTTATACTCATACGAAGACAAGGCTGAATAGCGAAGCGACCTCTTTTGTCATTGGGCTGTGCATGATGTCTATTGCCAGTAGGTATGATGGTTAGATGTACGCGAACTTTTTGAAAGAGTGAAGTGTTTTTTTTAATTACTTACCGCCCTAGGGCTTTTCTAGCTATGTTATTACCCTAGGGATTGGTCACCTACAAGCCCCATTTGGGGGTAATAAGGACCTACTTACCGAATATGAGAGATGTAAAAGTTCATTGCACCGTTGTTGTGAAGACA
Source organism: Plemyria rubiginata (assembly GCA_963576535.1). Taxonomy (NCBI): domain Eukaryota; kingdom Metazoa; phylum Arthropoda; class Insecta; order Lepidoptera; family Geometridae; genus Plemyria; species Plemyria rubiginata. Next base: position 9,934,455 of record OY754917.1, on the reverse strand, counting down.
AAATGAGCGGTCATGTCTCGTCAACACAGCGTGTCATTTTGGACACCACCAAAAATAAATACGTTAGAGATTTTACGAGCTCCTACTTCCTACGGTCGTTTCCGAATTCCAACACCCAACATATTATGTCATTTTGTCATACTAATGCCCCTCTAATACCTATACCTACTTTTTTATATTTCTGTCGTGTAGTGTACCTACCTAACGATGTCAAAGATTCCAATTCCTTAGCACCAAGTATGTAGGTATGTAGTAGGTACTTTGAATTTCCGAAGTTTTCACAAGGTCTTTTTTCTTACTTTAGGTAGGTACCCTTTGTAATGTTGCTCGACTTTCCTCATTTATCTATCTTTTACATAAAAAAAAGGTAAGTATTTGTTTGTGCACAGGGGACACAAATGAAAACTCCCGTTCTTGGTTTTACTGGTCTATTGTACTTTTTACAGTGAATTTGGAAAATGGGTTTGGGAACAATGCTTTATCTTCAGTTAAAATTATTGAAGTGACGGTCGGTATGACAAAAAACAAATGCACTCGTAGAATTGTCGATAGCTAGGCACAAACAGGAACATTGCTAGCAGGTTAGACGTAGGCGTTAACAGTATTCCTTATTGGTATTGGCTAGAACTTGTCTTTGTAAATGTTGCTCTTTCCTGATTTACTCCTTATTGATCTTGGTTAGCACTTGTCATCGGAGTTTCAATTGAAGATCAGCCAAATAGCGTAGCACAAAGCAACAAAGTCTCTCTATTGTTGCAATGTCATAAATCTCCAACTAAATATTGGCAAATCTAATAGGGGTGTTGAAATTCAGAGGCTAATATTAGGTAATCTCTTCGAACTAAAAGCTGAATGATAACTAGAAAGAGCTAAATTGTGACGACGTCAAGGTTGCCAGACGAACTATCTCATCATTGGACTTTATGTAGGTATATCTACGAAAGTACACTCACCTATATTGTCGCACACGGCAGCGGAAACACTGACGCAATTCATGCTGTTTTAAATAGAATAGATGTTTTATTGGCATTCTTTGATTAGACGAGGATTTTTCCTTTAATTAAAACAGTTTTCGAGATTTTCGTTTCATGTTAAAAGATCAAGAGAGCAATACTGAAAGAGAAGATTATATAGGTATATAGGTACTATTCCTGTGTTTGGGCACAATGCTTTTGTATCGATGAAATAGTACTGAAAGGAACGCCTCCACGTGAACGATGTCGTTCATCCACCAGCACGTTAATAATAAGTAGTTACCTACTTACCTTTCCCGTTTCCTTGACAGTTTAGACACTTTCCAAGAAATATTAGCTAATTATTTTCAAAATGGTGCCTACGATTTAGTGACATCAATGAAACTATCCCATTGATCCTGCTTCAAGGAAGTTATATAAATATAAACCCAATGATGTTGACAACTAATAAATATCGACCGAAAATCAGAAATCAAAAGAACGTGAAAATTTCATTATAATTTAAATATCGATGATGTCGAAAGATTTGCAGTATTGCGGAAATAGTGTCACATTTTTTTATTTGATGATATACATTGGCGTTATTATGTTATTTCTACAATATTTATGACGCGGTTTCTATGTTTTAGTTTTATGTTTCCGCTATTAAGGTTAAGACAAGAGCTAATGTGACTCTCGCTCGCACGTTTTGACTTGTTGAAGGATATAAAATCACTGAACCCATTTTCGAAAAATCGCAAACAACCATTTTGTGTGCAATCACATTGCACACAGTTTAATAAAAAAATCATTTTGATCGGTACAAGTTTTCTTACTTAAAAGTTTGCTTTTCTAGTTTTCGTACATAAGCAAACTTTTGAGTAGGAAAACTTGCATCAATCAAAGTTAAATTTTGACATTTTGTGTGCAATCACATTGCACACAAAATGTTGTTGTTTGCGATTTTTCAAAATTGTATTTAGTGATTTTATATCTTTCAAAATGTCGAATCGTGCGAGCGAGAGAAATATTAGGTGTTGTCAACGCCTTAAGGTGTGAGCTTAGCACCGGTTAAAAGTTATTTCTCAATTCTATGGAGGCATAAAAGTGCATATAAGATAAAAAAAGTGGGCCGAGAAACCCCCTTGCGTGACGTAGCGCGATGAGTGGACACATCGCGGTATTATTTTTACAGTGAAATGAAACAGTCTCGAATTAAAAGTTCAAAAATACATCAACCTATTACAAAGTCAATGCGAAAGAGATATGCACACTGGAAATAACCGTTGCTAACAAGCTGGTTGAAAGTAAAATGGGTAGGTATAGCTCGCTCGCAGACAAGCGATAGACAAAGAAATCGGGTGGTGCCAACTCTCTTGCACTTGAAGATGACATTCATGTCACAAAAGTAGCTTTACCGAACTATGTACGAAACGAAAGTACCGAAAGTAATCTTTAACCGAATTTACATAGGATTCTATGAGGAGGTAACTTTTCTTGAAACAAACGGTTTTTAAAACATTCAGCATTCTATTAGCGATGATATCCCTAACCACCTACCACCCTAACGGGGTACATTATGTATTTAATCAAAAAATATTTAGTCATTAGTCCTGACAATGTAATATCTACATACATACGAGTACATAACAATGCAATAAATATACTGAATATACTCAGCAATAACTACAGAGTTATTACTGAGCACTTGAGCAGGGAAGTCTATCGGTATGTTATTCATTCATAGCTTCCCTACATTGAACTCTACCATTCTATCCCTCATAAGATTTTCGGTTTGAAGAACTTTTATAATTACTAGCTGAACCCGCAGCTTTGCTCGCGCCAAGGAATTCAAAGTTTCATACAAACTTTCATCCCCTATTTTATCCCATTGGGGGTAGAATTGATCAAAATCCTTTCTTAGCGGATGCCTACGTCATAACATTTACCTGCATGCCAAATTTCAGCCCGATCCGTCCAGTGGTTTGGGCTGTGCGTTGATAGATCACTATGTCAGTCAGTCACCTTTGAGTTATATATATTCAGATTTATTTACTACTCATAGAATGTACTTTTCAGCCCACTTATAATGAGTCTTAATACTATAAGTAGCTAGTTATAAGATAATGGTTGATAGTCGGCTAATAGGTAGGTGCTTAGAATTAGTTTTGTACCTAGCTGACAATTTTATTATGATAGGTCTTTCTGCCATAATAACTTTCTCAAAACGTGAACAAAAAATACTTATGCAGATAAACACTACTAAACGTAGGTATAAAGGAAAAAGAAACTGTTTTATTTATATCTATACTTAAATAATGGGGCTGATAAACCTATTGTTATTAAAAAATACCTGAGTAGGTAGGTACCCACTCAATCAATGACCCAAAAAAGATTCTAAGAAGGTAAGCAACTTGTAAATAAAATGTTTATGTCGGTAGGTATTCATGGATGGGCAGAGGTATCCAGGTTTTACAATTAAGTACTTTTATGTAGGTGAATTTCGCCAATCTTATCAATCCAACCCTTCTTCTTCAGCAATGTTGGACATGTTAGCATTCTCCAGGCCAAGGTTCTTCAAGCAAAAGTTATTCGATGTGTCAGAGTTTTCTCTATTCTCCCTGCTAAAGTGACTAAGACAATCATCAAGACCTTAGTCTGCACGATGTTGATTTAAGGCGTTGACAACACCTAACATTTCTATAGCTCGCACGATTCGACATTTTGAAAGATATCAAATTACAAATTCCAATTTTGAATAATCGCAAACAACCATTTTGTGTGCAATCACATTGCGCATAGTTTGGTAAAAATTTAATTTTGATTGATGCAAGTTTTCCTACTCAAAAGTTTGCTTGAGTACGAAAACTAAAAAAGAAAACTTTTAAGTAGGAAAACTTGTATCAATGAAAATTATTTTTTTACTAAACTGTGCGCAATGTGATTGCACACAAGATGGTTGTTTGCGATTTTTCGAAAATGGCTTTAGTGATTTTATATCTTGCAACAACTCAAAACGTGCGAGCGAGAGTCACATTAGCTCTTGTCTTCGTCTTAACGAGTTTTGTCCTAACGGAACGGATGGCATTACTCATGGAGGACTCTATTTCTCTTGACATAACTCACAACAAATATACGCCTCTCCAAAATTTATTGGCAAGTTCTAAACACTTCCTGGCCTTTCGTTCCAGACGATTTGATATAGTCCCACATCCTTTTCCACAAATCGAACGTAAATTTAGAAATTAATGCGACTTCGAACCGAACGGTGGCCATATTGACCTACATAGTACATCACTTGCGTGTGAATTAGGGACGCTACTATGCTTAAATCTGATCTCATCTTTATGACCACTTTAATTTTCATTTAAAACGGGACATTTACCATAATAATATAATAATAATAAATTATGCTGGACAATCCACACAGCACCAACTATCACCAAAATAAGCTACTCAAAGCTTATGTTATGGGTACTAGATGACTCATATATTTAATAAATTGTATACATACAAAGATATTTTTTATGATACGTAGAAAACTCCCAGACCGACGGAACACATTTCTGCAGATCGTACACAATATTTTTCCGAGGCGGGAATCGAACCCGCAACCTCTTGCGTCGCAGGCGGACTCTTGCTCGTTGCGCCACTGAGGTCGTCGATAAAGGAGGTGATATTTACCATGATTTGTGGAGTTTGATTGTTTCCCGATGTATCCCGTTTTAAATGAAAACTATGTTCATGACCATGATAGTTTCGAAAATCTTATGACCACTTTGTCCTGGGAGAGTCAAAGAATACAATGTAATTCTTTTGTGCTGATTGAGCAACGGATGTTACATAGGTACGAGTACCATATGCGATTTGCACTGCAACATTATACCTTTTTATTCAATTTTTGTATGTTGGGCATCAAGGATCTGAACTACTAAGATCATCACGCAAAGATAGATCAGATCTATCCAAAACGTTTTTCTTTTAAATGGCGGAAATACACAGTAGTGATTGTCGCCGTAGGTATAGGCACGGACAGAGATATATTTCTGTGGGTATAGGTATGTATTGTACAACGGCTACGCCATATCCTTCTTCCGCGACGTTCAGCCCTAGCATATTATGAATGAACGCAAGTGCAGCCTGAAAATACATCTAATGAGTTAGGCGCAATTTATTACGTCCGCTAATGTGTTCGATGTTCATTCAGAACTCGCTGTAGGTTAGCGCTGTCAATGTGCTTAGAGTTGACATGGCAGGCCATTTTCTTCGAACTTTACTAATGATTGTACAATTATTCATTTATTTGTAGACAATCTACATGCGACAGCAGATTTTTTATTCATTTAATTTTTACCTGCAATATTTATGTTTTGAAAGAAATTGGTTACAGTTACAGGATCAAAATGTGGTATTTTTTGTTAGTCAGTTGTATCTGAGTAATAGGGCAAGCAAAGGGATTGTAAAGAGCTGCGGCCCGATTATGCTAGTGTCTGGCTATCGAGATAGCTTTCAGTTTGACATTTGATTCCCATCGATCCAAGGAATTTAGCATCCACCACAACGAATTTAGATACTAGATCAATCCATATGTTGCTATTGCACTATGAGAATCAAATGCTCTCGTCAGAGATTACTATATTCCTTCATCAAATGTCAAACTGAAAGCCATCTCGTTAGCCAGATATTAGCGTAATCGGGCCGCTGTTCTACTCGTATCTTACATTACACGCTGCAGAAATGGAATATTTGCTATTAGCGCTGCACAAGTTGAGGGGAAAAGTAAATAAATAAATAAATAAAAGTGTGATATTATGGGCTATTGGGTGGGCATGTCATGCGGAGAAAATAACAATAATTGCGACTGTTGGTCGCTTAGGATGATGCGGCCCGGCTGCCAGTTTCCTGTATGTCAATACGGATAACAGTTTAAAGCACAAGGTAATTCACTGAAAATAATTTGAATTAGTAGGGTTGGCAGGCTGTATTTATATATTTTAATTTCTAATGAGGTCGCCTCTAGAACCGACTAGGTACAGCTCATCTGAAAGCCCATAAAATTATAAAAAAACTGACATGATATTGCGTGTAAATAGCTCAATGGTAGGGATATGCAGGTACCTATAGGTAAGAACTACATGAAGATAGCTTTGGCTAAATCCGGATATCGGGGTAACGCCCTTAATATAAAGTTCCCGGAATAAGGACGCTTCCCTTCCATGTTGTTACAGTGATGGAATGCTCCGGCGATGGTTTATTTTTAAATAGCGTGTTATGAAAAACAAGCTTGTGCTTTTATAAATAGGGGCAAGTGTGAGTAGGGCGCGCCTTCACGCTTCCGGAATCTGTAAATGGAAAACTCTACCAAATCATACTGTCTTACAAAAAATACCTTCATACCTTATTATTTTCAAAAAAAGGTTTTGGTAGGTATACAAGTTATGTAAAAGGCTTTTGAAAAATTATTTTGAAGACTGGAAAGAATGCACGACTGGTCGATATGAGTCGAAAACTGCGGAAAACTGGTGAATGCAAAGGGCTTCAACCTTACTGCCTTTAGGCCTTACGTTGTAAGGTCTGGTGCAGGACATCTTTAGGCTGATGGTGTTGATGGCGATTTGAAGATGGGATGATAAAACGAAAGCTGTGTAGACAGCGAAGACGTTTCGGTGTAGACAGAAGTTATATGCTTTCATTGCTACACTAATTCACCACTTATTATATTACATTACCTACGGCATTCTAGCTTGACATTATGAATAGTGATGTCAGTGACGCGGCTGTAAAAATTTAATATCAGTTAAATTCCATCGTGTTCCAGCGGTTGACCACACTAGCATTTTTGTCAACGGAGATGTAATATTTTCACTATTATTTAACTCTTGCGGACATTAATAGACCATCAAATCTGATCACACTATGTCATGATGTCTACAGATTCGTGGCAAGCATAAGCATGCGGAAACCAGGGGTGAATGATTCAATTTGGTTTGTTTAGACCCATGCGGTTCGAGGCAGTGACATTTCGCAACATTTGATATACCTAGGGGTCTTTCAGAATAAGTTTACAAACTTACCTAAAGCTCAAGCCGGAGTTACCCGTGAATGTTTACGGCGCTCTCGTTCCACATTACTAAAATACTCTGAAAAATAACCAGCCATAGCTCAATCCACAGCGGCTGACGGATGTTTAGATATGGATCAAGAAAAAGTATGCGAACTCTGAGGCGTAGGAAGCCAAGGGTTTAATCAAATCTTTACTTGTCCATTTGTTTTGAGAACAGGTTTTCAAAATCTATACGGTGACACGGTAATCTACGGTGTACCTCAGGGAAGCGTGTCATCTCCTCTTCTTTTTGCTATCTTCACTAACTTTAGGAATTAATTAGGTGGGGAAAACATTGAGCGTTCCTGTAGCTGTTTCTGTTCCTGACTGCGCCTGAGGGGACAGCAACTAGTAGCGGTAAGCAGAAAAACCTCTGCACAACCAACTCAATAAACTCTTAACTGAAGGTGAAGACAAGAGCTAATGTGACTCTCGCTCGCACGTTTTGACTTGTTGAAGAATATAAAATCACTACTCATATCTTCGAAAATTCGCAAACAACCATTTTGTGTGCAATCACATTGCGAACAGTTTAGTAAAAATTTCATTTTGATCGATACAAGTTTTCCCACTTAAAAGTTTGCTTTTCTAGTTTTCGCACAAAAGTAAATTTACCTACTCTACAAAAACTTCAACAGCCTTTTCGAAATTATACGCTTCGTAATGAGACTGGCACTCAAAAACGTTTCAGCCAACTAAATGAACTTTTCTTATTAGGTATACGCAGACCCGTATACCTACGGCGAATTCTATAATAATATGTGTGCATATGAATACTTCCATGTTCCCAACAAACAAATTGAACAACAAGAAAACCTAACATGAAAATATATTTAATAAAAAATAAAAAAAATTATATATATGTATAAAAAAAAAAAAATTCAGCCCCTAAAGGCCACGTCATGTGAAGGACGGCATCGCGTAGAATTACTACTAGTTTATTTATAACGCAACTTACCCGCGGTATCTGAAAGCGCGATCAACACTAATCAGCTGTCAAGTCACTTGCTATTTCCAGCTTTTACTTCAAATTAGATAGAGATAGCAAGTGACTTGACAGCCGGTTATTACGACCTCTTTGGCGCAGCGGGCAAGAGCCTGCCTGCGATGCAAGAGGTTGCGGGTTCGATTCCCGCCTTGGAACAAATTTGTGTACGATCTGCAGAAATTTGTTCCGATGGTCTGGGTGTTTTCTATGTATAATAAAAAATATCTATCTATGTAAGTATAATATAATGTATTAAATATATAATCTATCTAGTACCCATAACACAAGCTTTGAATAGCTTACTTTGGGGCTAGATAGTGCTGTGTGGATTGTCCAGCATTATTATTAATTTTTTTTTAAATTAGTGTTAATCGTTCTTTCAGAAAGCGGGGGTAAGTCACGCGTAGCTTTGTGTTATGATCTTACACGAGGCGACTTCTTGCTCATCGCGAGTTTGATGATCTCTACTCAGCTTCTGAGTAGAAATCATCAATTTCGCGATGAGCATCAGAATGTATTTAGAAGTGGCGGGTTGTCAACAACACGTGAACACGCTCAGATAGTATTTGATTATTGCGCGTCAAAAAACTTTTTAAACATGAAAAAATTCGATAAGTGCACGATTAATAAAATATTTTTCCTCACAAAGAAAATTACAATGTAATTATTGTAACTTTCTATTGCAGTAAAATCCGTGCCAACGAATTTTTAGATACCCAAGAACCTACATAACCCAGACTTTCTTGTACATATTAGTAACGTGTATCAGCGATCCGGCCTACATTTTCACCGATGAAAATATATTTGTTTACATTTTTACATAGTATTCGGTTCGTTTCTTTCAACGCTGAAATACAGATGCTTTAAATTGTACTTGCGAATGGCAGTTAGACGGTAAGTGCTCTGCATTTAGACTCAAAATGGATCTACATACTAAGTTTCATGCGTCATGACGAAGCGAAATAGATGTTACAATAAAAATGTAGTGGGTATAGGTCAACCAAGAAGATCGCTGGAAAACAATGGAGGGGATGTGTTTGCGCATACAAAATACTCGCGACATCTCACCCCTTCCCACTCCTTCGGGCGTTCTTTTTGCGTGACGCGCACTGTACTTACCTACCTATATGATTTTAATTAATATAGAGATCGAGAAATAATCTGCCAAGCGGAAGATCCTCTACGGCGTAGACCCTCTACGTCGTAGACAGTGTTCATTGATATCGTAGCAACAGTGTTTATTGAAACTTCCATGTTATTTACCCACAAGTTATTCGAAACCTGAATTTGTATAATCGGTAGTTGATAGAATGTATGCAGAAATGGAAGGTGTTGATAGCTCTGCTTACAGGAGTGCTGACGTAGGAGGTGATGGATTTGATCTGGGTTTTGTAACAAATGACTGCTAATGCATGTTAAGTAGTTGCTATAGGCCTACTGTACTAACAATCATAAACAAATGTAGGTATATAATGTACTAGCCGACCCGCCCGCGCGCCCCTGCTTCGCACGGGTGCACATATCATGCATGTATTATACATATAAACCTTCCTCTTGAATCACTCTATCTATTAAAAAACCCGCATCAAAATCCGTTGCGTAGTTTTAAAGATTTAAGCATACATAGGGACATTGGGATATAGGGACAGAGAAAGCGACTTTGTTTTATACTATGTAGTGATGGAACATAGGTAGTAGTAGTAGTACCGTATCATACGAAGAATGAGAAGTAAAAACTCTAAAGTAACATTTAATTTTGTCCTATTCGCCAAACCTTCGTTGTTTGCGAATTTTCATAAAAATTCCTTCATAAATGTTGAGATGTTACAGACAAGTTGTTATACGGGCTTATCTTATCACAAACTAGCGACTAGTCCCGGCTTCTCACTTGTGCAAATTTATTAAACATTTAAAATATAAATCATGTTACTCAGGGATAATGTAGCATCTAATGGTACCTAAAACAATTTTTGAAATCGGACTGGTAGTTTTTTAGTTTATTCGTTACAAACATAGAAAAATCCTACTAATATTATAAATGCGAAAGTTTGTAAGTATGGATGGATGGATGTTTGTTACTCTATAACTCCAGAACGGCTGAACGGATCTTGGTGAAAATTGGCACAGAGATATATTATAGTATGGAATAACACATAGGCTACTTTTTATCCCGTGGGAATACCGAGATTTAAAACTACGCGGGTGAAACCGCGGGACGCTACTAGTAATTAATATTAGTCTAGATTAGAGATCATTGCTTGTGTAGACCCACCATAAAGACGGACGCGTTTGTTTGGATTTTACGATTTCCCAACGGTCTTTCTTTGAAGTTAAGTAGGTGTTTTCAAATGCTACATAGTGTTGCGGTATTAAAATCTGTGACCGAGGCAGACTAGTCTATTGTATTCAAATTCCTTGAGTCTATTGGCATCAGGCGACAGGTTACTTACTTGTGTTGGACTCCTGTATCCGCATTTAGACTCTAAGGTGGTCCATTATGCGTGAGGGGTGATTTGGCTATAATTGTAGCCAGCCTAGCTTCTCCCAAAAGCGCAGAAGCTTCCTGGGGGCTTCACAGGCGTGGAGGAGTGACCTGGGGGGTCCAGGCGACAGGTTACAGACAATCAATGTTATTGTGCATTATTACGTGTATAATACGTTATATTGCTCAATAAAATTTATTGTCTAGGACACGTTGAATTGCTCTTTAAAATTGATCGTCTGGGGCCGCTTTATGACCTGTTTCACTGCCTCCTAGTACCTAAATGCTATCCGACAGATAGATATTTCTATTTTTTACTAGTATAAAATAGTCGATGTTTTTTACGGAAAGCGTATTCTGCAGGTAGTAGAACTGCATTTGAGGTTCAATACTATTGAACGAAATCGATAGTATTGTTACACTGAGAGAAATTTACGTAGCCGGATTACTTAATTTATGTAGCAAAACGATACAGAATGACGATTGTAGCCGGAACCATGTCGCGTACGTAGCTATACTTAAGTAGCCGGCACCATGAATTTTTTTATTGACCGGCATACTTAATTTACTCCTGTATCATTTTGCTACTTAAAATAAATAGCATGCAATCCTCACCTATTTTGCTACTTAAAATAAATAGCATGCAATCCTCACCTATCCTACTAAATACATTCATTGTATACGTACTTTACTGGCTCAGACTACTAACAGTATGGGCTCTCCTACTTGTGCAATGGTGTCGAATACGTACTGTACCGGCTCTGACTACATACAGCATGGTGTGTCCTACTTATGTAATGGTGTCGAATACGTACTGTACCGGCTCTGACTACGTACAGCATGGTGTGTCCTACTTATGTAATGGTGTCGAATACGTACTGTACCGGCTCTGACTACGTACAGCATGGTGTGTCCTACTTATGTAATGGTGTCGAATACGTACTGTACCGGCTCTGACTACGTACAGCATGGTGTGTCCTACTTATGTAATGGTGTCGAATACGGACTGTACCGACTCTGACTACGTACAGCATGGTGTGTCCTACTTATGTAATGGTGTCGAATACGTACTGTACCGGCTCTGACTACGTACAGCATGGTGTGTCCTACTTATGTAATGGTGTCGAATACGGACTGTACCGGCTCTGACTACGTACAGCATGGTGTGTCCTACTTATGTAATGGTGTCGAATACGTACTGTACCGGCTCTGACTACGTACAGCATGGTGTGTCCTACTTATGTAATGGTTTCGAATACGTACTGTACCGGCTCTGACTACGTACAGCATGGTGTATCCTACTTATGTAATGGTGTCGAATACGTACTGTACCGGCTCTGACTACGTACAGCATGGTGTATCCTACTTATGTAATGGTGTCGAATACGTACTGTACCGGCTCTGACTACGTACAGCATGGTGTGTCCTACTTATGTAATGGTGTCGAATACGTACTGTACCGGCTCTGACTAAGTACAGCATGGTGTATCCTACTTATGTAATGGTGTCGAATACGTACTGTACCGGCTCTGACTACGTACAGCATGGTGTATCCTACTTATGTAATGGTGTCGAATACGTACTGTACCAGCTCTGACTACGTACAGCATGGTGTGTCCTACTTATGTAATGGTGTCGAATACGTACTGTACCGGCTCTGACTACGTACAGCATGGTGTATCCTACTTATGTAATGGTGTCGAATACGTACTGTACCGGCTCTGACTACGTACAGCATGGTGTATCCTACTTATGTAATGGTGTCGAATACGTACTGTACCGGCTCTGACTACGTACAGCATGGTGTATCCTACTTATGTAATGGTGTCGAATACGTACTGTACCGGCTCTGACTACGTACAGCATGGTGTATCCTACTTATGTAATGGTGTCGAATACGTACTGTACCGGCTCTGACTACGTACAGCATGGTGTATCCTACTTATGTAATGGTGTCGAATACGTACTGTACCGGCTCTGACTACGTACAGCATGGTGTGTCCTACTTATGTAATGGTGTCGAATACGTACTGTGCTGGCTCAGTCTACATACAGCATGGTATGTTCTACTTACGTACAGGTTTAGTACAAGTACTATACTGGCCCAGATAACTTACAGCATGGTCTTTTCTACTTATGTACAGGTAAGAGTACACACTATACCGGCTCAAAAATACTACAAGTTGCATGGATAAGAGCCAGTATAGTACGTAAATAAGGCCTAAACATACGTGGAAAACACAATGTTGTATGAATACGAGCAGGTATAGTACATGAACAACACCTAAGCATAAGTAAAAACACCATGTTGTATGGATACGAGACAGTATAGTACGTACCTATGCAACGCCTAAACATAAGTAAAAACACAATGCTGTATGAATACGAGCTGGTATAGTACATGAACAACACCTAAGCATAAGTAAAAACACCATGTTGTATGGATACGAGACAGTATAGTACGTACCTATACAACGCCTAAACATAAGTAAAAACACAATGTTGTATGAATACGAGCTGGTATAGTACATGAACAACACCTAAGCATAAGTAAAAACACCATGTTGTATGGATACGAGACAGTATAGTACGTACCTATACAACGCCTAAACATAGGTAAAAACACAATGCTGTATGAATCCGAGCTAGTATACTACATAAACACATTTTAAGCATAAGCAAAAAACACCATGTTGTATGGATACCTATATACCAATCAGTTAAATATATAATAATAATACAACATCTAAACTTTAAGTAAAACACTCCATGGTATTGAGTCCGAGGCAGTATAGTATGTCAGTAAACCACATTTAGTACATAAGTACTTCCAAGTAAAAATAATAAAAATATTTAGTGATATCATATTATTATATTTTCATTTTTACATACATAGGTAGGTATTATTATTAAATGTCAAATTAAAAAATTGCACCTTTTTTATAAACAGTACAGTGAATAAAACAGTAAATATGAGCGATGGCTCATAATTTTTGCTAACTAGGCTACTTAACAAGTTCAAAAACGTGTTAACCCTTAACCACCTACCATCCGTCTCATCCGAACTCTGAAAGTGAAGAATTTACTATTTTTTTGTTGAAGATTTGATTATAATGAAAAAACTTTGATTTTATATTATAACTTGTTGATTATTATATTTTTAGAAAAATAAATTTAGAAGTTCTTATTCTATGCCATTATTTTTGTAGATCTCATTTTTTAAATATAACTATTTTTAAGCTAGAATTAAGAGTTGTTACAAATTAAGATTTTATGAAAAATTGTTGATTTTTAAGTGCCTTGTTGGCTTTAATAAATACTTTGATATGTCTTTAAATTGATTTTGATTAACAAACAAACCTTACTGCCTTAGATTTTACAAACGAAAGTCATTTCGCTCCCGAGTCACTGAGACGTATATGGTAGGTGGTTGTGTGACTAAATAGGTGGCAGGTGGTAAAGGGTTAATAATAAAATAAATAACTTGTTAAATAAATAACACGTTTGTGAACTTGTTGACTAGCCTAGTTAGCAATATACATTGACCTCACAAAAATTCTCAATTTTATGGATACATATACATATATATAAATAAATATACATATGTATATTTATACATATATATATGTATATTTATTTATTTATTTTTACAACAAACTTGGAAAGCTTATTTACGATTAACTGTGGCGATACCACCTTGAAGTTTGAATGCGTTAGAAACACTGGTAGAAAGCGCTGCTTTTATCAGAATTTCATACATTCTGCCCCTTAACAAAAGGTACGTTCCATTTCTTAAATTTGATTTTTGTTTTTCAAATCTTGCTATTTTTTATTTTTAGGTTCAGTGTTTTTATATCTTTCAAAAGGTCAATATGTGCGAGCGAGAGGTACATTGACGGTGTCAGCCCCTTAAACTAAAGTAATTATCAAAGCAAGAGTACGCGGGCCGCCAGCCGGGTCCACCATCAAATAAATACAATACATCTTACAAATATCTTACAAATATATTACAAAATAATAGCAGGAGCGAGCAAAGTGTCTGTGTCTGGTTAACATTTTAATTGTCAGGATTTTTAAATAGTCCCAGATCAGTCAACAGAGTGTTTACAGTCTGTGCGTTTTTGTCAAACTTAGTTTAAAAAATCCCAATTGTATGAATAGCCACACCTCAGCACATTCTTCAGTCAGGGTAACAGGCCCCAGTTGCATGAAATATTTTGCACGCAGTCTAATGCTGTTATTAATTTGTTAAAATGGTACACCGTATCGTTAATCACTACGCAGGCAGCTAAAACTTCCGTCACAGATTTTCCAACATAAATTACAAATGGCTGCAACGTGCGACCTTGCTTGGAAATTTGGTTACCTCTGCTTCAGAAGACACTTGTTTGATGTAGGCATCGCAGATTTTTGCACGGGAGAATTTAAGTTTCTTTTTGCATTTCCGTTTTCTTGCAGGCGAAATATTGATCATGTATGCTAGAAGCAGAAGACTTACGTTCTTAATGGTCTCTGGGTCGCTTTCTGAAAAAAATAAAAAATAATCAGGATGACTTTAAACGATCGTCTTGTACGCTAGGGAATATAGGATTTTACGAAATGAGGCTATAAGGCTTAGTTGGGCAGCTGTACCAAAATCTGTCAAAAACATGACATTTAAGTACTTTTTAATTCGTATCAACCGATAAAGCTCTACAAACTGACGTATTTAAGGCTCCGGTGACAGCGGCTCGCAATTTCGAAGTGCGATTGGCTATTATTTCATTTCATTTCATTTCGGGGAGGTTGTTTGAAAAAATAACTCTAAAGAAACACGCATAAATACTGTTCGAACATAAATAATACAATAATATAAGGGAAACATGCCCAAGTCAGAAATTATTTTGGTATTAGTATGTTTGGTCTTACGTTTACCTAATACCAAAATGATTTCTGACTCAAGCACATTTCCCTTATATTATTGTATTATTTGTGTTCGAACAGTATTTATGCGTGTTTCTTTAGAGTTATTATTTCAAACAACCTCCCCGAAATGAAATAAAATGAAATAATAGCCAATCGCACCTCGAAATTGCGAGCCGCTGTCACCAGACTCTTAATAATACATATTTATGTATTATTAACTATGCTGTACCAAAAATATAGGTACCTACCTAAAATAAACCTATGTAAGAGCGATAGAAACAGGGACGACGGAACAAAAACCGATAAGTAGGTATATATTTAAGGACAGACAGACAGACAGATGGACAAACAAAAACTATAAGGGTGGGTAGTAAGTAATTTTTTTTTATATATATTTTATAAATATTTTTTATGGGGATATTATGAGCGGTCCTTTTCAAAACCATCCACTGGGGGATCCACTGGTGATAGACGTCGGGGACACTTGGGAATAACCCCTCAGATACTACTTACCCTGGATCAGGCCAAATAAAGTAGAGGAGTAGTGTTTATCTCTACTTTGTCGAGCTTTTTGTTTGGCGTAGTCTATTATTTCTTCTTTCTTCAGATCAAGCATAGAGAAAAGACTGTTCTCTTTCCCGGGTTACATTGATTTAAAATCTTCTTGAAGCTGTAACAAATTTATTACTTTGTTAACGAAAGTACATTCTCGCCTAGTAGCTACCTGTATACCTAAGTATACCTATGTAAATAATGTATGTATGTATGTAAGTAGGTACATGGTGGCAATAAAAAAATTAATAAGAACAGAAAGTAAAAAATTTGCAGTTCATCTACTTGTGTTCATAGTATGAACACAGAACAAAGTAGACAAACTTCATAGAAATATCCACACAAACTTTTACATTTATCAAAGTCATCATCATCATCATCATCAGCCTACAGAAGTCCACTTCTGCCCTATACATTTCTAGGAATAACGATTCTGAGCCCTTTCCATCCACCGACTTCCCGATTAAACAAAGTGTGTTTTTATAATAATATTTGCAGGATAGATAACCTACCAGGGTATATCCTTGGGGTTGTTTTAAAGCCGGAAAATTGTTGAAGTATTCTGCTATTTCTTGGCCGCTATTATTATTAATTTTCAACAGGTAATTTCTTGTTTCAGCCCACTTCTCTTCCACAGTCTTCCAGGGGTCTACATAATTTTTCAACCACGTGAGATTGTCATCATTGATTTCCTCTGTGAATGATATAACTCATGTTTACTCAATTTATTGTCCATTTCATATACCTACCTGCCGGTTATAGAATATCGACGAAAAAAAAAGATAACATAGGTAGTTTCGAATTCATCAACTACTTTCAAAGTTAGTTAGGAAAAATAATTATGATTAGTAATAATTTGACCTTAGTCATAGCTAGATATTTCAGTCAAGTACCTAGGCAAAAAGTTTAAAAGTAGGTACCTAGGCTGCGGCCTAGTCATAAGGCTGTTTTTACTTTAGAAAGGTTATTATTATAAGGTGGAAATAAAGTGGCCTACACTCGTAAAAAACATATATCTGGCATTGCATTTATATACTACCTATCTAATCTTAGTGCTTAGCGTAGGTACCTAGGTAAAACAAAATGCAAGTCTGTCCCGCAACGTGAAAATTATAGCTGGAGGCGTTCATTTTAGGTAGGTAGGTATTTGACCTAAGACGTAAAATCTAGAAACAAAATAGCAAGGGTTGAACATTTCACTGCAAACTTACCGCGAAATACTTGTCCGTAGGTCTCCAATTTCAGATCTGATAAGAAACTAAGACCATTCTTTTTTCTTGCGCAGTCGCCGGCGCCGTCGGCATCAACAGTGCGCACCGCAACGGCAGACACTGACACTTCGCTCACTTCTGCCATTATTTTGTACCTACCTAAATAATGTGTACCCTAGATAAATGTGGAACTAGAATTTTATTTGAAGCTGAATAACTCAGAATAATATATGCGCGCCGGCCGCCTCGCCGCACGGCGCGGCGGCGGCCCGAGAAAAGAGTGTTTTGAGTGTTTTGCTAAAACTTCTAATTGCAAGCCAGTGTTGCAAGACCAAGGTTTCAAAATCCAGCCAGATATCCAAAAAAATATGCAGATTCATTACACGCATCGCATCGTTGGTAAAATTGTCAAGATTTAAAGTAAATTACGAAAGAGATAAAATATAAACACACAATGAATCTTATTCTCAACAATGGCTAAGTTGTGATTTACTTTTTCTCAGTAAACAAGATGTCGCACGCCACCACTGTGATCACAGACTGTGTGATACATTCCAAGTACTTACAATAATATAATTTGAAAAAGTTCGCAGTAAATAAATTAAATAAAAAGCGGGCGTCTATAGCCAGCCAACCTTTCAAAAAGGTTTAGACTTTAGCAAATTTGATAAAAGGTAATGTAATACAGAAGTTTTATTCTATTCTCAAACATCATTATTTTTCATCAATAGTCATAAATCTGATGCATATTTTTGGAACCATCGGTCACAACTCACAAGTTGCCGTCGCATTGTCAAATTGGCAACACTTACCTACACTAATTTGGCGCCTACAGGGCTAGGTACTTATAAGTAATCGGAATACGTATTTTAATGATCCGGCATACTTACTACGTAGCTAGGTAACAAAACATAGAGGGCTAGGTATGCTTATAAGTAATCGGAATACGTATTTTAATGGTTCGGCATACTTGTACGTAGCTAGGTAACAAAACAAACTTCTATAGACAGGTAGGTAGAGAATAGGTACTAGGTAATAAAATTACCAAATTATGTGGGTACGGCTACGGCTTAAATGCCGAACTTAACTTTACTAAGTAGGTTTTATTAAAAGGCATAGGTACATGCAAATAACCTACATTAGGTACCTAGTTGAATGGATTATACCTACCAACGAAAATTGCTAATATCTAGGCAGGTAAGGTACATGGTACATGCGTTTGATCTTTTCTTTCCACTTATTGTTTTTCAAGCAGAGTGTCTGTCCAAGTTTTTACAGCACATTATTACACCTGTGTACCTATGGTGTACATGTTTTTGTATTGCCTAGGTAGGTACGTCAAACTCAGTTGAATTGGCACTACACTGCAACTCCTGTTATTTTTATTTTGTAAAAGGATCATACAAAATAACGGTAGGAACCAAGCCGTAAGATTGTTGCCTGTTCTTCTATGCTTGGTCGCGTGGAACTGGCACCTAGACTTACCTAGCTATAAAATGTTTCAAAGTGATCATACTCAAACTGCAAGTTTATAAAAATCGGGTACCCGCATCAGTCGGTAGGTAGGTATTCCAGCTTTTAAATCACAAGCGCAACATTGAATCATTGGGCAAGGTTCGCACATAAAACTACTTGAAACGCCTACCTACCTACCTACCTACCCAACAAAAATTACGCGTTGTCGTTATTTATAATATTATTATTATTATCATCTATTGTAATAACCTACACTAGTGGTTCGCTGGTTCGCCCCGAACTGAGATCTTGTGATGTTCGCTACAGACTTGCATGTTTCGACTCATAGGTACCTAACATACCATACTCATACCATACATAAGTAGGTAGGTACTAGGTACCTACCTACTTTCGACTTAAATTCTGACTAGGTAAGTACTTAAGGCGTTGACAACACCTAATATTTCTCTCGCTCGCACGATTCGACATTTTGTGAAACAAACATCGCAAACAACCATTTTGTGTGCAATCACATTGCGCACAGTTTAGTAACGAAATCATTTTGATTGATGCAAGTTTTCCTACTCAAAAGTTTGCTTGAGTACGAAAACTAGAAAAGCAAAACGTGCGAACGAGAGTCACATTAGCTCTTGTCTTCGTCTTAAGTACCTACCTACTTCCTACTAACTTGGTGGTAAGGTAACCAAGTTTCAATTCAACTTAATTGGACCATTTATTGAAGAGTTCCGTTGAACAGACTTTGACTCCATCAGCAGGCCAGCTCGCTGTCACCACTAAGTACTAAGTATGTATGTACCTATGTAGAGGTACTTAGCTATACCTAGTCATCGCATACCTATTGGTACACACCTAAAGTAATTAAGTAAACTTATTTTTTTGTAAATACCTACATAACTACTTGAAATATTTTTTTATCTGCTTGTGTATGCTGTAATCTATTTAAAATACGTAGCCATCAACCTTATTGTACGCTTATTGTACGTGGCTGTGATCTTTATTGTACGTATTTCCCTTAACGTTGTAAGTATACAGATACTGTGTAACAGGCTACTTATAATACATATCTCTCTACCTTTTGTAAGTAGGCGGAATACGTATAATGGTAAACCACCGACTCCTTAATGAATGTAGCTAGTCACATGCTGTAACTATGCCGCGTGCTGAAATAATGATGTCAGCTCTTTACAACACGTAGCTATCAACCTTATTGTACGTAGCTGCCATCTTTATTCTACGTAGGTCACTTAATGTCGTAAGTATATAGATATTGTGTTACAGGCTACTTAAAATACATATATCTATCTAACTTTTGTAAGTAGGCGGAATACTTATAATGGTAAACTACCGACTCCTTATCGAAAGTAGCTAGTCACATGCTTTAACTATGTCGCATGCTGAAATAATGATGTCAGCTATCTACAATACGTAGCTATCAACCTTATTTTACGTATCTGTCATCTTTATTTTACGTAGGTCCCTTATCGTTGTAAGTATACAGATACTGTGTAACAGGCTACTTATAATACATATCTCTCTACCTTTTGTAAGTAGGCGGAATACGTATAATGGTAAACCACCGACTCCTTATTGAAAGTAGCTAGTCACATGCTGTAACTATGCCGCGTGCTGAAATAATGATGTCAGCTCTTTACAACACGTAGCTATCAACCCTATTGTACGTAGCAGCCATCTTTATTCTACGTACGTCGCTTAATGTCGTAAGTATATAGATATTATGTTACAGGCTACTTAAAATACATATCTATCCAACTTTTGTAAGTAGGCGGAATACGTATAATGGTAAACCACCGACTCCTTATTGAAAGTACATGCTGTAACTATGCTGCGTGCTGAAAAAATGATGTTAGCTCTTTACAACACGTAGCTATCAACCTTTTAGTAAGTAGACAGGAACAGGTTATAAGTATACAGATAAAAATGTGACCGGCTACATAAAATACGTATCTATCAATCGTAGGTAAGTAGGCGCAATACGTAACAGGTAAAGATTAAGTAGCCAGATGCTGAATGTGTACCTCATATTGATGCAATGGTGTCGGTTACTTATTCTAAGTAGCTGGCCACCATAAGCACTAAGTATGTAGAATCGATAACATTTTGTAAATACTGAAGCTACTTAAAATATGTAACTATCAACTGCTCCTTGGTTATAAAGATGAAATAAGTATGCAACAACATTATAAGTACATTTCTGTAATGCCATTATGGAACATGGCCCGGCTTACAACTGCGTAAGTAAGATTCACCATTATTAGATAAGCGGAATATTTATTACGTATGCTACACTCGTAGTAAGTAGTAAATTGCATACACATTACAAAATCGGGTCATGTACGTAGCATTTTTTTCTCAGTGTACTTACGCTATATAGATGATAATATCGATGCCACCGATACCACGATAGGACGATCAATATTATAGTGCAGGCAGCTGATTTAATGACATCAATTATCGATAGAGAAACTATCGATATATCGGCAACACTAACTAGTAAGTAATTTTTATATAAACCACCACATTGTTCGTTCAATCCCAACTAATATTATAAATGCGAAAGTAACTCTGTCTGTCTGTCTGTCTGTTACGCTTTCCCGCTTAAACCTCTCAACCGATTTTGATGAAATTTGGCACAGACAATCTTTAGACCCTGAGAAAGAACATAGGCTACCTTTTATTGCGAAAAAAAGAGATGAAGAGATTAAAAGTACGCAGACGAAGTCGCGGGTACCAGCTAGTTGATTATAATTTTAACAGTAACTATTCTGATTAGCTTTCGGTTTTTATTTTACACTTCAGCAAGCTAAGCCTCTAGGTATAATTAGAAACAAAGAACACGAGATACCTCCATGTTACATCCGAAGCGGCGAGGAACGAACCCGCACTTCGTGTTACAGACGTCGTCCTCGAAAGTTCTTACGATGCATTTTTATGGGACGCTTCGACGAAGAGACTGGGTGCAATGTATTGCAATTTTGTGGGTTATGCTTCATTGCATTTGTAAGTCAGGCCCTGAGACAATTTGTTATTCTTTAGCAAATGCCTACCGCAAGCAAGAAAACTAGTTGAAAAATGACTGTGTTACATTGAGGCCTGAACATCTTAATTAATTTATTTGTTATTAACTTTAATTAACACGGTGAGAACCAATAACATTAATTAAAGAAGTTATAATTACATTAAATTAAAATTATCAATGTGTCTACCTAGGTACACAACCACTATCATGAGTAACTAACTACAAATCTTTATTATGACTTAAGCCTTATTATAAACAAATCAAACCTGGGTTTAAACCTAGCTCAAGTCACGTTTTCTTATTATAAACAACTTAAACCTGGCTTATCTCATAAATTTAGGATCATCTCAGGTTTATCATTTTCGTATTACAAAAGACACTTTAGTCGAAGACTAACTATACTTATAAATCTGTGCTACATAGTACCTGAGATAGTCCATGATTCATCATCACAGAACATAATCATTCAACAAATATCCACAGACTATAACAAATTATGGCAATCAATCGTTCATTCAATTTGGAATCACCAACTTATCTGAGCCGGTCTGAAGTTAGCCGCTTGTGCATAAATGGCCAATAGTGAATCGAGAATTCTCTAAACAGCTAACTTCAGACCGGCTTAGATAAGTTGGTATAACTGTACTCTCTTGCCGCAGGCTAAAGTCATATGCGCATACTACCTCGTCTTTCGTTTTAACGAATCAATTTTTAGTTTCTCTTCTTGACTCAGATCTCCGCCTTTTTGTTTTAAATCTCGTTATCAACTTGATATTGACAAATTCGTGGCAACCCATGCGTTTTGACATTTCAAATTTAGATCGGAGTCTAGAGTTTGAAATGATTCGTTTCCTGTCATCTAACGAAGCAACATAGCATTTTCATTTTCATTGTTTTTCTAGTGTTATTTTGAGTTGTGTTGTGTAATTTTGGTGGTATTTTAACCAACATTACTTGTGGTCTTAGCACAAAGTGTAAGCATTTGAAATGAAAGTGTATTATGTGATATCGTGATTTGACCGAAAATGTTTCAAATGTTTTGAAGAAACCGCCACCATTTTCTTCAAAACAATTGACTGACTCGACTTTGGACTGACGTGACTAGAAACATATCTACAAAGAGTATAATCTTTGAATCACTTGACATTGGCAAGATTGTCTATGACAGAAGCCATAAAAAGAAGAAAGAAAGAAGAGTTTGAAATGTATGTTGGATAATGCAGTGCTACAAGTTGTTTTATTGAATAAACTTATGTGGGAGACCAAATAAAATTTGGCAAAATGAGATTTTTATTAGTTAGACCATACTTAAACTAGGGGTCGTTCGGGTTTATCTTTAAACCGTGGTTTAGGGGATAAACTCCGTTTTATAATAACGTCTGGTCTGTCTTTGATTTTTCTATAGAGCAGGGACCAACTTCGGTATCAAAGTTAGACCACGGACCAGTTAGTCCTGGCTTAAGCCTAGTCTAACTCACATTTTTATAATAAGACGCAATTAGTTTAGGTATGTACTTTGCAAAAGAACAGATTGAAATATAAAATAGTATAGTTACCTACAAGATGTAATTTCTTGCTTTCGTGTATGAATTTAAACTGTACCATAGTTCTAGTTCTGACTATCGTTGTTTTACGGCAGAATCGTGCATTTATTTAAAACTAGCTGGTGCCCGCGACTTCGTCTGCATACTTTTCGCAATAAATGTCCTTTCTCAGGGTCTAATGATTGTCTGTGCCAAACTTCATCAAAATCGGTTGAGACGTTTAAGCGGGAAAGCGTAACAGACAGACAGACAGACAGAGTTACTTTCGCATTTATAATATTAATATAAAAAATAAAATACTGCATAGCCTACATTTAGTGAAAATCTACTTCTTACTTTGCTATGCTAATCAAAAATAGTTGTAACGATTTTTTTTCAACGAATTACCTATTTGACGACCTCTGTAGCGCAGCGGGCGAGAGTCCGCCTGCGACGCAAGAGGTTGCGGGTTCGATTCCCGCCTCACAACAAATTTGTGTACGATCTGCAGAAATTTGTTATGTAGTTCTGGGTGTTTTCTATGTTTTCTATAAAAAATATCTATCTATGTAAGTATATAATGTATTAAATATATCAGTCATCTAGTTCCCATAACACAAGCTTTGAGTAGCTTACTTTGGGGCTAGATGGTGCTGTGTGGATTGTCCAGCATTATTTATTATATTAATTTACCCTCAAAATATTTATGTAGAGTAGGAGTATCTGTTGAAATCAGATGTGAAGTTATAACAAAGTTTTGGCAAACTTTTCAGCGGTAACCTACTGGAGGCGACAGCTATCAAAATACAAAAATATCTTTCACAGTTTGACCGTACGAAATCATCTGAAACAGACATAATAAAACAAAAATGCATCGTCCCGTGAAGTATTTAGTTGGCCAGATCATATCGTAAAACTTTACGGGCCTGCGTGCCTAACGAAAGTACCCACAAAACTCAAAAATAGAATGTAAAGCAACATTTCTGTGAAAATGCTTGGCTATTATCTTTATTTATGATTCCTTACTCTTTTAGCCAATAAATCATATTGCAGATAACCGTGCGGGCGGTGAAATAAAAATACTTTATTATGTACCAGTTTTGGAGGACTTAGGTGATTCAAAAGGTGTCAAGAATGTTCAACAAAAATATACCTAGGTACCTAAAACATATTGCACTCAAATATAGGAAAAGAAATCATTTTTTTAAGTAACAGGTTGGATAATAAATTGCAAAAGTGGCATCTAACAGAGAAGTTAATGTACGACTAACGTACGACAAAAACTAAAGTTTATAAAATGCAACAAATGCTGTACTTACACGGCAAACAACACACACTCACAACCACCCTGCGCCCGCGCACGTTCGCGCCAACTCTACCCGATTTAATTTTAATATAAAAATCTTGTATCGAATCATAAAAATACAATTTTAGGAACGAGCGCGCGCGCGTCCGTGTTCCCATTGACGCATACGTTTCGGACTAATTCGGTGCAGCGCTATTCCGCGATTCTGTAAACACAGAGCGGCGGTAAAACTCAACCAGAAACCCTTGAACCATCCCGACTCTACCGTCACATCGCATTCGTCTGGAAGAAACATGGAAGGGAGGCCTCGCTATACTGGAGTTTCACCCTTGCCGCGTTATAAATAACTTTGTGAAACATTTTATTTCAAAGGGATAAGGTTGAGTTTTGCAGGTTCTCGAATGTTTATAATTTGGTAAGCAATAAGTTCTGTTTTGGGCACACCGTGAGTCAGTATGAGGAAATGCGTGCAAGTTATAATTTGGGCTCGGCCGACATTGTTGATAGGTTTTATAAATCTCTGTGGGATACTGGAGTGCGGGTGGCAACATTCTTTTTGATACAAATTAGGTACCTATTCTGGGAAATGCTGCAACTCTTTGACGTCCGCTTTGAACCAATTTGCCTGCATCATAACGGTTAGATATGTTCGGGATAAATTCGTAGCAGAATAATTTCGAAATTTGTAACAAAATTACATACCAACTGAAAAATATCCCTTATAGATGTTCCCTTTCATTGTGTTTTTAGCTACACACATTTATATTATACAGCTTCATTTTATCATCGAACTGCTCGCCATAGGCGGGAAGTTCATCCACACACCTTGGAGCCAGGATAGTCGCGCACTGTTCGGTTTCAGAGGAACTTCCTCCCGCGCACTGTTCGGTTTCAGAGGAACTTCCTCCCGCGCACTAAGGTTGTGGAATGCGCTTCCTGCGGATGTTTTCCTTGTAGAATACAGTTAGGGGTTCTTCAAAAAAGGCGTGTTAAAATATTTAAAGGTTCAGCAACGCGAGCGAGACACCTCTGGTGTTACAAACGTCCATAGGCTACGGGAGCCGCTTCACTTCAGGTGGGCCGTATGCTTATTTCCTACCTCGGTAGTGTAAAATAAAATACATAGTGAAGTGGAGTGTTCTGAAGGTGGCCTTTTTGTGTTAGTTTCCGTAATACAAACAAAGAAAAAACTTTTTTTTACATAACACGAAGGCCTTTAATTTTATGTAAACTTCAGTAAGTAAAGTTATAATAACTGCTTACCCACAATACTTATAATCTACAACTTATGTATTTCATTAGAACTTATCCTATGTATTCCCTAACGAATCATGCGTAATTCTAATTAGGTATAAATCAAACATACAGTCGTATTCACAAAAAACTCTGTGCTTATTACTTACATAGATGTAACCGTAGAAAATTTTAAGTCTAAAATCTTATTTCGTTTCCTATGAAATGCTTTATAAAAGTCTACATTTATGCATATTGTAATACGTTTAATTAGTGTCAATTCAGTAATTACGAAAAATTAAATTTATAAGTTTGTATGGGAAGCCGTGGCGACTAAACACAAAAAAAACTTAACTGCAAATTTACCGCCTCCACCTTATTCTTCTTCGTCATGGAGCGTTCCTCACAGCATCCGCCACATCCTGCATCTTCAGACCCTCCAGTATATAAAGCAGGTTCTCAACCGACGCGTCTTCATCGTCATCGAACCACAGTTGCACCATGTTCTTAGCTCTGAGCTCGTCGGTTGCGTTCTCGGTTTCGAAGTATTGTATCTCGTCGGGCTTGTAGCCGAGTTTTGCGGCGAGTGTCTTCCAGTCAGTGAGCGCGGTTGAGATCGCGTCGAGTTGCGGAGGCGTTATCATTGAGATGCGGGAACGGGATGTTTTGTCGTAGTCTTCTTCGACAGCCGTTGAGTCGGGTGCCTGGGAATTGAAATAATACTAAGGTACTTATTGGCTAAAGTAGTGAGCGTGGAAAAGTTGTGGAGCATAGCAAAAAAAAAATGAAATGGCATTTATTAGACGGTATAGTGCGCGTCACGCAAAAATAACGCCGGAAGGAGGGAGAGGGGGTGTGACGGCGCGAGTATTTTGTATGTGCAAACACTGTTTTCCAGCGTTCTTTTTGGTTGACGCGCACTATATTTCGTGTTAGGTGCGAGCAAGACCGCATATGAAGTGGCGTCCCTATAGTTTTCAGACTGTTTTGCCAAACTACTATCATTTTACGATTAGGTTTGACAGCTTTTGATTCGGATTTAGTTAGACGGATATTTTGTATAGAATACCTAAAAATCATAATAATTTTCACACGGAAATCGACGACAATCTAAAAAAACACTAAACCTCACTAGCCCTCATTTATCTGCGTCTAGTCGTGCAGACAGCACCAATTATGAAACAATAATTTATATTATAATTTATATAAGATAACTAGCGACCCGCCCGCGCGCCCCTGCTTCGCACGGGTGCACATATCATGCATGTATTATACATATAAACCTTCCTCTTGAATCACTGTATCTATTAAAAAAAACCGCATCGAAATCCGTTGCGTAGTTTTAAAGATATAAGCATACATAGGGGCATAGGGGGAGAAAGCGACTTTGTTTTATACTATGTAGTGATGATTGATAAGATTTTTTTGATTGATATTGATAGATAAGATTTTTAAATTTAGATTGTCCAGATTTTTCTCTAGCTAGAATCCTACTTGTCGTTACACGAATGATCGTAAAGGCTTTCCCCATAGACGCGTTCTGCGATTACGTTTTTGCGACATCAATTTTCATTAACTTTTATATCCTAATACGCGTACTAACGCGCACGAAGTTACACGCTGCTGCGATAAGAACACGCGTTTGAAACTGAAACTGAAACAGCTTCACGACTTTGATCCCCAGGCACGGTAGATATCCCTTCAGATCTCCCAGTACCAAGTAGGTACTAATTCAAGATTCTTTGAGGATGTCTAAGGGGGGTAGTCAGAGGTACGTCCAAACATTACATTTGGCACATACCCACATTTTGCAGTAGTTAGTATTCCATACGTGACAGGTTGCAAGCCCATCGCCGCTGTTAGAATACTAACTGGTTTCCTCACGATGTTTTCCTTCACCGTTTAAGAGCACTGGCATTGCGCACATAAATTTTTCGACAGAAAAATCCATTGGTGCACGACCGGATTCGAACCTGCGACCTTACAATCGGAAGGCGCGGTCACTCCCACTAGACCACCGGTGCTCACACGCGTTTGGATGTAGGAAAATACAAGTCCGCGTTATTATCGCGCCCGTGGCTTTATCGGTAGGGATCAGGCAACCTACATCGTAGAAGGCAGAGCTACTACTGAGATGTGAAGTCTGTTAGAATCGTTCCTCCTGGATTGTTAATCTGTTTTTTTTTGGCTTCGTACTTTATCTATATTTGCCATTGTTTACCTGTTCAATATCGACGGCGTCACCTTCCTTCATGAGGTCAACTTCCATCTGCTCATCAGTGTTTTCGTCTTCCACTTCCTATAAAAAAATTCAATATCAGTGTTTGAACCTTTCTTTCCTTCAAATTTTTTACCTGTCGAATTCTAGAGTAGGATTCTAGAGTAGAATCCTAAGCGTAGCGATCCTCGCTCTCGCTCGCTCAAAAAACACTCGCCGTCAAAATAGTTGTTTGCTCCCTTGGTAAACAATCTACTATTTCTTACTATACACACACACATACACACACACACTACCTTTATATATATATATTTTTTTTTAAGTCATTTATTATTACTTAGATATAAATTAGATTGCATTTCTGTATTAATATTGTGTTGGAGTAATTATATGTAGGTATGTAATAAACTGTAACTATAGGTATATTTTCATACGGGAGAGTACTGTCTCCTGGGCCACAGCTAACGCTATTCCAGAAGACAGAGCCTCACACTTAGTTAGTAGATTGTTAATATTGCAAATAAACATTTTTAATTTTTTCATTCATTTTACCTGTTTGATAGATTTGTCGTTCTTGGAGTCACCGTTGTCAGCCGAGGCAGCCGCCGCCGCCGCCACCTCGCGCGTTATGCGTTCCACCTGGTACCAATCACAACAATACTATATTTAAGACTTCAAGAAAAGGAGGAGCTTCTCAATTGAACTGTTTTATTATGTTTGTTACCTTATAACTTTTTACTGGGTGAACCGATTTTGATGATTGCTGCTTGTCCTGTGGTCTATTTAAATTTGAATCAGATCTGACGAGTAGTTTTTGAGTTATGGTAGTACTAGTAGCGCCCCGCGGTTTCACCCGCGCAGATTTAAATCCCGGTATTCCCACGGGATAAAAAGTAGCCTATGTGCTATTCCAGACTATAATCTATCTCTGCCAAGTTTCAGCCAGATCCGTTCAGCCGTTCCGGCGTGATAGAGTAACAAACATCCATCCATCCATCCATACTTACAAACTTTCGCGTTTATAATAATAGTAGGAAGTGTATTTTATGTATTTGAAGTCTTAATTTTTTATTAGATTTAAGGTGTTTACTATACTCAAGGAAATCACAAAGATTTTATACGCCCCGTATCAAGGGGAAGGTCGCGGGTTCAAATCCCGCTATGAGAATAACTTTTTGGACATTATAACATCTTTGTATTATAAAATCTTTGTATTTGAAGTCTGTTTTTTTTATACAACTATCTGATGGAACAAGCAAATGTCCCACCCGGTGTTAAGTGGTAACTTCTTGAAAGAGTTATATTACCATTGCGTCGAGAAACTCCGGCAGACAGCCGATGGGATTGTTGGTGTGCACGAAGAAGTGCGGAGAGCGCCTCGCGAGCAGACGCAGCGCGCGCCAGCCCCAGCCGCCGCAAGCCGTGCGGCGCCGCCCGTCACTAGCCACGCCGGCACCGGTCACCATGTACGACTCTGCAGCATTAAACAAATAAATAAATAATGCTGGACAATTCGCACAGCACCATCTAGCCCCAAAGTAAGCCACTCAAAGCTTGTGTTATGGTTACTAGATGACTGATATATTTAATACATTATACAGGGTTACAGGAAAAATCGTGCTAGATCCGTTAAGGACGTGGAGTACCCATCATTACTGACTTATTTCAGTATTTTAAATTTCAATATTTATTTTAGATATCCCTTAGAGAAAAAAAACTTTCTAATATTTTTTTTTATTTCTTAACTTTCACTTGTCTACTACGGTCTATTCAAGTAACTTATGCACTATTTTAATGATTGACGTCCTAAAGCATCTTATTACACATGTAAAAACGCAATAATAATAATATTAAGATACACAAAATAAACAAAAACAAATTTAGTAGCCTAAATATCTCGAAAAGGGTTTGGTTTAGGGTAGGGTGTTTCATAGTGAAATAAGTCAGAAATGATGGGTACTCCACGCCCTTATCGGATCTAGCACGATTTTTCCTGTAACCCTGTATGTATACTTATATAGATAGACATTTTTTATTATACATAAACACCCACGCCAACGGCACAAATTTTTGGAGATAGTACACAAATTTGTTCCGAGGCGGGAATCGAAACCGCCTCTTGCGTCGCAGGCGGACTCTCGCCCTCTGCGCCATTGAGGTCGTCAAAATATAATATAACTTTCATTTGAAACGGTGAATATCCCGTTTCAATGTCAAATCCATGATTTGAGTTGTTTTCCGATATTTCGGCGCCATGATCACGGGTCGAACTGACGTCCACACGAGTAAAGAAATGTTATTGGCAGATAAACCGATCTACCCTCATTCGCACTCTTTTATTGCGAACCACATTAATACTATATTAAAAGATTATATATTTGAATTTATGTGGTCGCGTCATTTTAAAATAACGTTGAGAAACAGTGGAGGGGATGGGTTCGCGCATACGAAAGCCGTTCTGGCGTTATTGAGTAACTAACTTCCTCATCAGCTTTCACATTTATAATACAACTAGCGACCCGCCCGCGCTCCCCTGCTTCGCACGGGTGCACATTCTATTAATAAATAATAAATAATAATAAATAATGCTGGACAATCCACACAGCACTATCTAGCCCCAAAGTAAGCTATTCAAAGCTTGTGTTATGGGTACTAGATAACTGATATATTTAATACATTATATACTTACATAGATAGATATTTTTTATTATACATAGAAAACACCCAGACCATCGGAACAAATTTCTGCAGATCGTACACAAATTTGTTCCAGGGCGGGAATCGAACCCGCAACCTCTTGCGTCGCAGGCAGGCTCTCGCCCGCTGCGCCACAGAGGTCGTCAGATTAAAAAAAACCACATCAAAATCCGTTGCGTAGTTTTAAAGATTTAAGCATACATAGGGACATAGGGATAGAGAAAGCGACTTTGTTTTATACTATGTAGTGAAGTGGGATTCCGTAACATTTTATATAGAGGGTGTCCGGAAGGTCGATGCAAAGCCGTGAGGGGGGGGGGGAGGTCACAGAACAATAAACACCAAAACAATCATCTGTATCCACATAACTGACTAAAAGAGAGGTGTTTAATAATGAAAAAATTAAAAAAAAAACTAAGGTAATCTAGCCTGAATAGATGAAGGTTTTACAAAATCTCTCTTACCTAAAGATGGCATGAAGTCTCGCTCTCTA
The DNA here is from genome assembly GCA_963576535.1 of Plemyria rubiginata. Taxonomy (NCBI): domain Eukaryota; kingdom Metazoa; phylum Arthropoda; class Insecta; order Lepidoptera; family Geometridae; genus Plemyria; species Plemyria rubiginata. Next base: position 9,903,278 of record OY754917.1, on the reverse strand, counting down.
GTTCGGCACGCAGTAAGATTATCCGGGCACAAGTTCCACAGCTTGGTGAGTTCATTGCTGAAAACAGAAGTCAGTAGGTATAGTTTCTAAAAACAACCAAATCACGGGATTTCCACCTAGTGGATCCGCGCTCACTTAGACTCGGCGCCCATTAACGGCACGGCGCGGCGCGGCATGGCCAAATACTTTTAGGCGACGAATAAAAATATAAACTAACCATAAGGAAATAGAGTTGAATTCAAATTTTAACGGTTGCAATATAGGTCCTGCCATTGGTTTTGTACTTACGCCCGTTATTATTGAAATTTCAACTTTATTTCCATAGATTTAGGTTATATTTTTATTCTTCCTTCGCCTAAAATACCTCATGCGGTGCCATCAATGGGCGCCGGGCCTTACGTTGGCATTTCTAATTTCTACTCGCCAAAACACACACAGGTGGCGCTAGTGAGTGCCAGATTGAAAACTCACTGTGGATTCTCTTGAATTGTGAGTGAAGCCACTTGAGTTGAGTGCATGCTGTTTACTGTTTACGGAATAAACATAGACATTTATTTGCTACAAAGAGCACACAACATATTCAATTAGGCTTGGAATTAATAGTAGGTATTATTCATATCAGAAGTAAGTAGATTAAGCATAGAGGTATACAAGAAAACAAAGATTATAGAGATATTAGGGTAAGAAAGATTTTTACAAATATCAATAACAAGCAATAATTTAATATGGCAAAAAATTATAATAACAGCATTGCTGAGTGTGATGTCAGTCTAGCAGCTTTAAATAAATAAATAATGCTGGACAATCCACACAGCACTATCTAGCCCCAAAGTAAGCTATTCAAGGCTTGTGTTATGGGTACTAGACAACTAGAGCTTTATCAGTGTAGTACTTACTTGCCAATGTAGGACCTGTCGGTGCCCTCGTATTCCTTGATAATATCTCCGACCGGGCGTCTCCGCTTCCTACTTTTACGCACTTCGTCAATAGAATCTGTCTGGACGGGCGGCTTGGGTTTTTGGAACTCTGCAAAAATGTGTTTAACATGGATGTCCCGCAAGTAAGTGGTAGTAGCTCTGCCTTCTGTGCCATAGGCCATGGGTTCAATTCCCACCGTAAACAAACATTTGTGTGATGAACATAGATGTTTGCTCTGTGTCTGGGTGTTATATAAAAAAAAGTATATAAGTAGTATATCAGCTATCTGGTTCCCATATCACAAGTTTTGGCTTAGTTTGGGGCTGGATAGTGGTGTGTGAGAAAGTTCACCAATATATATTGGTGTTTCCATTAAGCATTACAAAATGCAAAAGCCCTGGTCGTGATGTGCACACTGCCAGGACAAGACTAAAATATCATATGGACTGAGATAGCAATACACTCTAACCATTCCTGCAGCAGACAACTGAAACGGCCTATTTAAAATGAACCAGTGATACATTTTTTTAATACCTCTCTAATGATACATGCAAATGGCCTACCCAATGATGAGCGGTAACCATCACATATAGCAAAGCATTGCCTCATAGATATGCTAGGCACAAGCCCTACAAAGCACAGCCCGGCATCTATTAACTTGCGGCATAGAGGTGTTAAGGCTCATGTGCCTTTTGCTTTGCTCATTGGCCCGGTTTACCTGGACATCCATCATTTTTCCAGCTATTCCAGAACTCTTCTCTTTTTAATATGCTCTTGACACACTCTGCAAATTGTTTGCCGTGAGGCGGAGTCTCGCTGAGCAGCCGATATATAAGTGATGTTGTCTCTTTCACCCAGTCAGACTGGTCTGACTTTAACTCTTGAGATTCCCTGAAATACAAAATACAGTAAAAAATGGTATTGGTGCAGCAAATACTGAGGAAGGGACCTGTTAACCTATAATTACACTGCAGGACTGTTTTTTTCTATTATTTTTTTAATCTTTTTATTATTATTTTTTTGTATTCATTGTACATTGACATTTGTGGAATTAAGGCCTCTACACACCAACCCCGCCAGCTTGCGCAAGCTTAAACCCAGCGGTTTTGTGTGTAAGCCCAATACAATAAAAAACAAGCCCGTCGGCACTGGAAAAGCCAGCGGCGGGTTTGGCGTGTAGAGGCCATTAAATGTATTGTACAGATATCTGACTTAAGGCTCCGGTGACAGTGGCTCGCAATTTCGAAGTGCGATTGGCTATTATTTCATTTTATTTCATTTCGGGGAGGTTGTTTGAAAAAATAACTCTAGAGAAACACGCATAAATACTGTTCGAACACAAATAATACAATAATATAAGGGAAACATGCCCGAATCAGAAATCATTTTGGTATTAGTATGTTTGGTCTTACATTTACCTAATACCAAAATGATTTCTGACTCAAGCACATTTCCCTTATATTATTGTATTATTTGTGTTCGAACAGTATTTATGCGTGTTTCTTTAGAGTTATTATTTCAAACAACCTCCCCAAAATGAAATAAAATGAAATAATAGCCAATCGCACCTCGAAATTGCGAGCCGCTGTCACCGGACTCTTAAATGTTTTGTAGTTGGGGATATAATATGTTTACCCCACTAAAGTCAAATTCGATTGAGTTTAGGACCCATTATTAGACTAGGTTTAACTAACATTTTAAACTTGACAGTAGAAGTCAAATACTGGAACAGTATCAGAAACTGGATCAGGACACATCTCCTGAAATTTGAGTCTGACAGCTGTAGCTCTAACAGCTTCTGATTGGTCAGAAATTTGGCAAAGTAGTGCTGATCCTTGCTTGACCCTTGCATTTCTATGTCAGAGTTGACTGCCTTCAGTCTGTTCAGCTTAGACTTCTGTAGCTCGACCGATTCTAACTTGTAGGATGAAAATGCTGATAGGACACTGCCAGAATGCTAAAAAAACAAATTGATTAAAATCACATATCTTCATAATAATATCTTAGATGACAGTTGATAGAAGAGAGTTGAGAGAAAAAACATATGCCATGAAAATTAACACATTGTAATAATTTGAAGTACATTCATGTTTGTTTCCTGCAATTTTGACAATAAATATTTATCAAATAAAGAACAAACAAGTAATACTTACTGCAACAAAAGTTTTCCACTGAAGTTTATTGTAACATGTATTTGGGTTTCTAAAAAAGTCCTGTAAACTCCAGAACCTACAATACAAGTTGTAATCTATCATCAACTTGCTTTTATCATCTTCAACCACCATCTCTTCATCCAACGCGTCTTTCAGTGTACTTGAGTTGTCCCCACCGAATTCAGTAACATTCTCAAGATTGAATTCAGAGACTATATTGAGGCCGGAACGCTCAGAAAAAGGGAAGAATTTAGCTAAAAAGAGCAGTATTCTACCACAGAAGACTGTGTTCTGTGAACGGGATAGTCGACGCAAGAGGTCATTGCACATTCTCAGCAGATTGTTCTTACAAGCGACGAAGAATAATTCCTCCTTCCAAATATTGACACCGTTTTCAACATACGAGAACATTTGCTCGCATTTACTAAGAGTAAGGGCATCGAAAATATCGCCAAGGAGTACCACGGGCATCGTAGGAGTCACCATCTGCCGTCTACATGACTCTATGCAGAAGCAAACAAAAGATTCCAATGTATCTGGTTCCTCTACTAACAGGTCCAGGAGTTTATCTCTGAACGCTTGATCCATTGCCGCTTTTCGATCAGACTCATTAGCATTTTTAGAGAATGAATCGAGTAAATCGATGTTGTTGGTTGCAAAGGCCTTGGACAGCACATCCTAAAAGTGTAAAAGGTTTCTTTAGCATTCTCCGATTCTGATAGATCACAGAGAGAGAGAGGTTATGTTTATTTTCTTTACCTTGTATTTGGCTCGCAACTGCTGAAATCCAAGTTTATCACACATATTCGCTGTTGCTTATCTTGAAGCTATAATTCCTAGTTACTTGACAAATTTGCAGTAAAAACTATAGAATTCTTTTTCATTTCATTTTTTTGTAAACAACGAATGAATGAATGAATGAATCAAACTATTTTTTGGAAGTTATTATGCCGAAGAAAAAAATGGCGGATTTTTTTTCGGCCGCTTTTATATCTACGAAATACAAAATGGCAGACATTTTTTTTTACACAAGTCCGGTTTTACTGTAAAACTGACATTTCATCATATTGTCAAATAACAAACTGCTTGCAATCCAAAGTTTGCCTATGATACAAGTAATTAGCAGAGATTCGTTTCCTGTCATCTAACGAAGCAACATAGCATTTTCATTTTAATTGTTTTTCTAGTGTTATTTTGAGTTGTGTTGTGTAATTTTGGTGGTATTTTAACCAACATTACTTGTGGTCTTAGCACAAAGTGTAAGCATTTGAAATGAAAGTGTATTATGTGATGTCGTGATTTGACCGAAAATGTTTCAAATGTTTTGAAGAAACCGCCACCATTTTTTTCAAAACAATTGACTGACTCGACTTTGGACTGACGTGACTAGAAACATAACTACAAAGAGTATAATCTCTGAATCACTTGACATAGGCAAGATTGTCTATGACAGGAGCCATAAAAAGAAGAAAGAAAGAAGTAATTAGCAACTTCCTTTAAAAAAAAAACCCATAGTCAGTTTCAGCTATTTTACTTTTGAGAACCCAAAATAACTACTACTAGTTAATTTATATTTTAGGGACTTTATTTACGAAAGATGAAAATGCGAGGAAAAAGGATGGAAAGCATGCAAATGATATTTTTTAAGGCACCCCGTTTTTTTTTCGGGGCGCCTATATCGCCGAAATTTTTTCAACTTTTCATTCGGTATTTGACAAATGTTTTCACATTTTATTCAACCGACTAACTTTCTGATTCGTAAAACAAAAATGTGAGCTATTTTCATAACTACTTGATATCTAAATAATGTTTATGCATGCATTGTCAACATTATAAAATGCTGAAATTTTATTTGATACACTTTAGCAAACATTTATAGTTTGGTTGTATAAATCTTTACTAAATTAGCTTGCAGGCTAGTTTTAGTGACTAATTAAGTACCTACGTATTTAAACTTGCCAAACACAAACAAGTCAATGCCAGTTTCCAACTGAATTTCCCTATTTATTATTTATTCGTATGGCAATGTACAATCGTTCTAGAAAATATAAATTTATATTATTCCAATTTTTAATTGGAATAAATGTTATAAATAAAAAAAAAAAAATGTTAATAATAATTGTTATAAATGCTCTAAGAATTTTTCTAAAAATAAACTGAAACAGCTTCACGACTTTGATCCCCAGTCACGGTAGATATCCCCTGTGATCTCTCAAGTGCCTAGTACTAACCTCAAGATTCTTTGAGGATGTCTAAGGGGGGTAGTCAGAGGTACGTCCAAACATTACATTTGGCACATACCCACATTTTGCAGTAGTTAGTATTCCATACGTGACAGGTTGCAAGCCCATCGCCGCTGTTAGAATACTAACTGGTTTCCTCACGATGTTTTCTTTCACCGTATAAGAGCACTGGCATTGCGCACATAAATTTTTCGATAGAAAAATCCATTGGTGCACGACCGGATTCGAACCTGCGACCTTACGATCGGAAGGCGGGGTCACTTCCACTAGACCACCGGTGTTCTATTGTGTACCAATTTTTCTAGATAGCATAAAATTGCTAATTCAGATTAAAAAACGGGATACCTACTCAATTTACGTTGGTTTATGACATTGTTTTGCAACAAACTAATCAACAGCACCATAATATTGTTATAATTTTAAGTGTTTCTTAAGTATTCTGTTTGTTTCTCGAGCTGAAAGTTGTATACCTATTGTAGGTGGAATTTATTTATTTATTCATCCTCTCTACATACATGCCCTTATCATCTTATCATAAATCTTACTACAGTTATACAATAAATTATTTCTGATTTCTGATTTCTGAAGGTGTGTGACGTGCGTGTTCTAAATGCTCTAAGGCGTGTTTATATTGTACTGTACAGCAGACTGACTGACCGGATGACCGACTCACCCTTAGAGCATTTAGAATGGAGATGTTAACGCAAGGCGTACCCCTCTGCCGGCCATAAGACGCGACTTGGCCATGCACGTTATATAAAACTACTTCACTCATCACCGCGCGGCCATTAGTTGTCGTTTCGTATCGCGAAGTAGTGCTCAGTAAAAATGGTGAATTGTGCGGTATTTCGGTGCAAAAGGAGATCAGAGACATCAAACTTTAGGGAACACGGTATTTCCTATCACAAGTAATTGATATTTTAGTCAATTGTTTTTGTAATTACGTTTAATTTATATTTAATGGAATACCAGTTACGACAGTTTTAATACGACGCCAACGTCTTGGTAGGAGGTGTCGGTGAATTTATATTCCTTGGTAGAAGGCGTAGTGTGGGGACTAGTTGAGCGAAATCGATTGAATGAATGATGGAATGAACGTAAAATTAGAATAAAATGCGATGTTTTTTGTACCCATATTTAACCGATTTAAAAAAATGAGGTTCAGTATTGGACTCTACAAAAACTGTCTCTGTCATTCTGCCTTCAATACGTCGCTTTATGGAGCTCCCTTAAAATTTTAGTTGTGCTGTGTCGTTGGTTTATTGCTATTTGCTTTGTACTTTTTGAACGCAGAATCGTATAAACGTGATTTTTGTATAGCTGTAGTATGTTAGCTGGAGAGGGACATGGGCTACTTTTTTATCGTCGTCGTCGTCTAATAGAATACGTACACAAAATTTCATGACTGTGCTGTTGACCGTTGAAGAGTTCTCTCATTAGGAGTCGTTCTTGAGTTCAGCAGCCTGTCATGGTGGAACTTATAACCGGCTATCGTTAATAAAATGCGTACACAAAATTTCGTGACTGTGCTGTTGATCGTTGAAGAGTTCTCTCATTAGGAGTCATTCTTGAGTTCAGCAGTCTGTCATGGTGGATCATCTAAACGGCTATCGTAATAGAGTCCGTACACAACATTTCGTGACTGTGCTGTTGATCGTTGAAGAGTTCTCTCATTAGGAGCCATTCTTGAGTGCAGCAGCCTGTCATAGTGGATTTTCTAACCGGCTATCCTAATAGAATGCGTACACAAAATTTCGTGCCTGTCCTGTTGACCGTTGAAGAGTTCCTTTATCTGGAGCCAATCCTGGATGTCCGTTGTGGTTATGCATACCTACCATAAAATGCATTATCATCGTCATTGCAAAAATTCAACTCCGTAGGATAAAGGAAGTGGTTCTCCGAACTAACTAAATACATTGCCGACGTATAGTAAGTACATTGCAAGTAAGATAAAAGCTTGTAAAAAATACGAAATTTAATTTTAAAAGCCAAACTACTCAACCGATTTTGGTGAAATTTCTATGGGACCAATCTAAAACTATAGTAGTAGGTATAGTTTCAGATTCAGACAAACAAAAAATTTCAAATTGGTTCATAAATGACGGAGTTATGCGGTAACAAACATAAAAAAACATAAAAAAAAACATACAGCCGACTTGATAACCTCCTCCTTTTTTTTGGAGTCGGTTAAAAAAAAGGAAAAGTATATGATTTTGAACCACCCTGACGACAAAATGAATTATTTCATTCATATGAAATAATTCATTTTGTAGGTCTTTTTACAACCCATCACTACTTTTTTGTGTTAGTGTGTAACTAAACAAAAGTGTAACAACAGTAATTCTTTAATTGTGTTATTGTTTTTGTGTTGGTGTACAGCTTTTACTTGCGTGTGCGTTTATAGGGACGCTTAATTTTTCTGCATTAGTATGCGTGATTATGTAAATGTGTTCTGTGCCGTACTACCTCGCCCCCCGCGAAAACCGGCAGAAAGATTTTAGTACTAAAAGTAGCGCTTGGCAACTCCCGTTATAAATGCTCGAAGGACTCACCGTGTATGTGTGTGTGATGACTGAATGAGTGAGTGAGACTTGAGTCGAGTTGAGAAGCATGATGAATGAATGAAATGAAGCATCTTGCTTGCTTGAAGTTCTATGATCTTGCTTTGCTCGTTTATTTTGTCTTTAAAATTGATATTTTTGGATTTTTATCTGAAATCCTTTGTGTAAAATGCAGTAAAGTGTACACTAGTGCGACTAAGTTGTACGTGCCTAGTGAAAATAAGTAATCAGTGAAGCCTATTGCTTGCTTGGGTTTGTTTGAAAACATGGATCGCAATATGAGGTGAGTGGAGTGTTCAAGAATTTGCTTTCGCTTACCTACGTTTACTTTTACAAGGAGAATGTGCAGACGTGGTACTATAGAGTCTAATAGGCACAAACTTCTAAACAAACGCATGCTAATCAGCATTGCTTGTATCCAGAACAAGGTTACGTATTTTATAAATAAATCTAGCACAGACGGAAAAAACTGCCCGTCCTCGCCCTGGTAGCCGATGTTTATTAAAATTTTATTGATATTATTTCAAATACTTGCTAGTGTATATAGTAGCTAGGTAAGCGTCATAATTTTCAATTTATTGTGCCCAATAACTTTACGCGCTCTGCGCGTGTACTATTGTTATCATTCTTATGAACGCGGACGCGCGCCAATTTCTTATTTATAAGCATGTAGTTAGAGAGAGCAAGTAGTTAGAGATTACCTACAATTGGTTTGTATCATAGAAAAAATCATACATTGTGATCTGGAAAAAAAACTGCTTCATTATTCATTTTATGCTTGTGTCTTTTCACTTTTGATTTTCAAGTGTTGACAGTAAAATACATGTAAGAAAGAAAGCATATTTATTTGCACACTACTTTAATACTAGACAATACTAAAAATAATATAATCAAGAAAGAGGATGATTATGACTGTAATTTTTGAAGTTTTGAGCTTACATGATTTAGGCTTTGCCAGTGTTTGTTTTGCAGATCTTGGGTTTCTGTTTGATTAATCATTGATCAGTCATTGTTGTTGAGAGTCCCTATGATGTTAAATGTAAAATTGCCTGTTCACGAAGGCTTAATCACATGGAACTAAATAGAATCACCTAAGTTTTTCTGTTCAAAAATGAATGTGCACAACACCAGTACTCTCAAACAGTGTGAAGGAAAACATCGTGAGGCAACCGGCATGTTGTAAAACCTAACAAGTTCTATAACAGTGTCAAGTGCTCGAAAGGAGCCTCTAGGGGCGCGCTTAAAATCCTTTCACCACACTGTTTCGAAAGAAGCTAGTGACACAATAAGAATAAGAAGAAGAAGAAGACCTAACTTTTAGATTTGTTCAAAGTGATGTTTGTGATAGAGATTCTAAAACCTTTAATTTATGACATTCCAGATCAAGCTACATAAACAGTGGTCCTCGCTCCCTTCCGCACATGGGCAGCAACAAACGTCACAATAATGGCAATGGTCACAGCAACAGCGGTCACAATGGAGCACGCCTCAGTCCGCCCGATCAGACCCCACCCCCAATGCACTTAAACCAGCAGGATGATATTGTAAACTATGTCTATGACTCATGGAATAAGGTACCCAATTTACTGCATTCTTATTCTTATTTGAACAAGCTCATGAATTCAGTTATTGGCATATCTACTTATATTAGAAGTGGGAAAAGGTGTTTATGTCAGCAATGTTCTATACAGCATGCAAACTGTCATGTCAAAGTACCTTACCTAGAATCCAGAATGCAAGCAATCCCAAGCCATTAATCGCGAACAGACTGACACAATTAATATTTTGTGTTTATGAATTAGTATGGTTAATACATCATGTACATATTATGTCTACCTTACATCTGATATTCAGGTAACTCGCGATTCAGAACGTGGGCAAGAGGCAAAATACTACCAAGAAGTCATATCGCCGCGCCAGCTTGCTAACTTTAGACCATTCAATCTTGAGGAGTGGTGGGCTCGTCGGCTGCTTCAGAGTATAAACCGGAACAAGCATCGCTCTTAGGTACAACTTAATAATGACATGTGAGCCATAGCCAACTGCTGTTAGGCAACAAGAAACACCTCTCTTTACTAACATGTACAAACATGAATATTACTCTCTTGAAACTCATTGAAAAATGGTTAAAATACTCATTTGAAAACTGATGGAAAGTAAAACCACAAGAAAGTCATAATAAACGAAGACCACCAAACAAACAGAATTAATATGAAAATCCCGCCAGTATACAGGTTGTCCCAAAGAGTTGTGATAAGCAGAAACTGAAAAATCGGGGACATGCATGGTGGTGATTCGGGTACCCCAAAGTGGTGCTCTATCACTGGACTTCCGCTTATTACTTCTTTTTGAGACACCCTGTATAAACAAACGAAAACAAAATGGCGCTATCCACTACATCTCACTCGCGCAGAATATTACTTCGGATTTTATTAGATTCGTTTTTATTGGTGCAGATAAACACGAGCTGCTTTATCTATTTATCTATTCATTTGTTGTTGTTAAATAAATAAATATTTGCTTTATCTATTTCATTATACAAAAAAATACATGTATAACAAAAAATAGTAAGTGCCTGTGAAGCAAAAAAAAAAAGGCATTCCATTCAGGTTCCTTTTCTGTCAACCTATCAATCCAACAGATAAGTTGGTGGATCTTTTTGTGTGGTTTAGGCCAAGTTTAGACAGTTGTATTTGTATCAAATACTCTGACTTTTACAGTTGCCAGTTTTAAACTATGGCTCAACTTCTCTTTACAATATTTGGCTGGTCTTTCTATTGCTGCAGTTGGCTATAACTCTGTTGTACTCTTCAAGCTGTTATGTCACTCTATTTTAAACAAACCTGAATAAGTAATAAACCAATATGTGGCACGAAATAACTTATTGACATCTTAACATAGAAATAAAGTCATTGTTTTGTATGTATAAAAAAGTTTTAAATCTATAAGAAATTCTTCTAAATTTTCTTAAAATTCTTATCAATAAATCACTGGTCAAAATAAGAAAGAACGAAATATTATGATGGAGTGACCTAACTGCTTTCATCTGCATTTGTGAAGATGATAGGTGATATATTTAAGATTTAATTGTCCCATTAATTTCTCTGTGTATTTTAAATTACCTACTTATTTATTACACTTTAGTATGACTATGGCGACTGAAAAAAACGGTAAAACCAATATTTCCACAAAAAAATACGCAATTCAATATAAAAAAAATTATTTAAAAAAAAAACTGGAAAAAAATATTTTTTATAGTTTGCTTTTTCAAAGGTACATTGCTTATTATGTAATAGCAATTTTCAATTCATAAAATGTAGATTACACTATCAAATTATATGTTTCCCTCCTAGTGTACGAGAACATTGAGACCATACTAAATTCTCAAAACATACGAATCCCCTTGTGTTTTATCACTAATTTATAAGTAGTTTATCTAATTATTTTCATAATAACTGATCTTCATATAACAAGAACTGATACTGTAGTTATACAGGGTTACAGGAACAATCGTGCTAGATCCGTTAAGAGCGTGGAGTACCCATCATTTCTGACTTATTTCACTATTTTATATTTCATTATTTTTTTAGATATCCCTTAACGGATCTAGCACGATTTTTCCTGTAACCCTGTATATAGCTAGTTAACTAATAATAGGCCTAAAAAGTACATCTCTAAGGCCAAGATTATTATTATTAGCAAGTATATATTTTTATTTCTCTCAGTGAGGAATAAGACACCAAGGAGCTGATTGGCCTTATTTGGAGGCTTTCTCCTGATAGCGGAGCCAATATTTTGCTGTAGCAACATAGATTTTTTACATTTTTCTTTCACCTGAAAAACGGCACATATTCCTTCAAGTGGTACAAATGAATTTGTAATGCAATGTTTTATCACGTGGCAATTAAATATTTTTAATTTTTTCGTATTGGTCTGATGTGTCGCTCTTGGTAGGTGCGGGGGTGAAACGAAGTTCGCATAATAGTCTTATTTTCCCATACGGACAATTACTCAAATACACGAATACCGTTGTTTATGACGATGCGATGTATGGACGGTGTGTATGAGTTATTCGGACTTCTACACAATAAAGCGGAATAAAGAGCAAATAAAAACGAGAAGAGATACTTGCTAATAATATAAATCACAGAACGTTATCAGAAAATACATTCGAAGATTTCAGTTTGTAATATTAGTGGATACTTTTCGAGATACATTTGACGATCCTGTTAAATAAATCCCGTATGGTTCGTATTCCAGATTTATGCTCAAACCGAATGCAGACTAAAATGTTTTTAACATTTGCTGAATTGCTCGAGTCTCACCTCTCTACGAAGCATCTTAGAAAGCTGAAACTTTCAGCTCAGCGCTCGACGAGGTAACACGTTCGGTGCACAGCGGGTCAATTTCCTGAAGATGCTTCGTAGAGAGGTGAAACACGTGTCGAAGTCTAATTAAGTTTATTCCAGCTTAAGGAGATTAGATCAGCGGATTAGTACTACATATTGCTTTGTTCAAGTTAATTTATATTTGGTTATCGGTTGAGCGGCATCAATGTAAATTGTAAGTAACCAGAGCAATAATTACTTTAGGTTACACGATTTCGGGAATTAGTTTTTTCAAAAAGTTTGACATAATAGGTGATCATAATAATAATGTAAATAGGTTAGTTATGTATGTAACTGTTTTAATTTATGATATAAGATTATTTTCAGTAAATTAGACTACGCTAGATATTCGTTAAATCAGACTTGTTAATTACGTGCTTTTAGTATTGACGCTACTGTACATCTTACACTCGAGACTCGAATTCAGGGCGGTTTAACGAGACTGGTCTGAAGTGTGCTGTTTGACAATGGCCATTTACACACAAACGGCTAACTTCAGCGTGGTTCGGGCCCATCAAGTTAAACTTACCTGTAAACTGCAACCTAAACGAGACTATAATAGCGCTTGTTTTGTGACCATTTATTGCTGCAATAGTTGTCCCGCTCACGAACCTTTAGCGTTAACGAGACGCGAAGCTTTGACTCATTTCGAAAACTGTCAATAAAACAAAGTTTGAGTCTCGCTCGTTTCATACCTACTTGAGCGTTTTTTTAGAATACGGTCTGAGACATTGACACGACTATTTTAACGATCTCATTCTGTAATGTAGGTATTTGATTTTAATTACTAACTATAGCTTATGCTGGCGTAAATTAATTTCAAAAATGCGAGTGTAATTTCCGGATTCATTGAAACACTTGACGCAAATCTACTAAGTTTATCCTGCCTTTTGAAACCGCAAATCCAAGGGATTCTTGGGAAAACAGTTACGATTTAAAATTAAAAACTTTTATCAATTAATTGGTTGCTCCAAGAGAGATAGAGTAGGTTATCAAGAAGATCGTGTAGAGATTTTTCAGTCTTAGATTAAGCGCCCCAATATTCAAGTCCAAAGGATAATGTTTTCTATTTATTGAGTCTCAAGAATGATTTTAGAACGTCTTGCTATGCATATGACGCTTTTTGAGATTGAAATATCACTATAGTCAAAATTTTAAATCATTTTAACATATAATTAAGATTCACATTCCAACTATGTATTCAACTCGCGTCTGTACTTAGAATTCGACAAAATACGTTTCGAGTGTACAGCGCTGTAAGATTATGGATTTGAATAAAACGTTTTTTATTATTTGAGGTTTTTCATTTGTTAACATAATCACATTTCAGACGTAGGACGTTCGATCCTATGCAATTATGTTCCAAAGCGACTGATTTTGTACGTCCTGCACCCAACGGCTTTCAATAACCTTAGGCCTTTATGCATAATGGTCGCTGAGCGCGCCAATAGATTATCAGACTAATAAGTCTGTCGCTGTCTCTTTCCGTTGGCAAGAATACTCTATAGAGCCGCTAATAAAACGACAGGGATTATGAATAAGAGGGGTAGGTAATATTTATTTGTATATTGCAATCCAGGTTGGAAACTGTACATATTTGTTCCAATCCATATAAAACGGAATATCTTAACTACTACTTACTAAACTCATGTCAGACTCCCCCCTCCCACTCTCTTTTTTATGTTCAGTCCTGTCCATCCAAAGGCTGCCTGGACGATGTCGCTGTTAATTAATATCGCTGTTAAAAATGTTAATACCCCCTTTGTTTTTTACAATTGTTAGTTTTTTAGTAAAAATGTGCGTACTTTTAATTTGTTGTGATGATAAGTAGCGTATAATTTTTGCATTTATATAGTTAAAAGGTATTTTTAATTTCATCACAAGAATTAGGTCAAGAGTCGCAAGAATTAAGTTCTAAAACTAGAAATCTAGGAGCCAGTTTTTTTTTCTGTTTCGGTTTGAAGAGTGTGGTCGCCGAGTAATTACAGGCACACATCTGTATGCCTCAAGTTGATGGACGCGGGGCAGTGCCTATCGTGCGTGACTTACGAGGCAATGCTTTGTTATAGGTGATGGTTACCACTTATCAGGTGGGCCATCTGCTTGTTCCATCAGCAGTTGTATAAAAAAAAGTTCAACGCGACCAAAGCCTAGAATAACAGGCAACAAATTTACGGCTTGGTTCTTTTCGTTATTTTTTGTGATTCTTGTTACAATGTAATATACCGTTGAAGCTATAAATTAATAGGAAGTATAGGATTCTTCTTGTGACTCTAGTTTCTAGGATAGGATTTAAGGCGTGTGACAGGGTCCTCTGACATTTTCGTCCCTGAAATGCCTGTCCTTTAATGAAACCACAGCAAAGCATGTTGAGCAGTAGTCATAATGCGTTTGGTTGTATGTCAAATAAACTCAAAGCTGTTGTATTTGTCTACGGAGTTTCGCCTTGAGGCTTAGCGACAAGTTGTTCTAATGAGTTGGGAACTTTGTGTCGAACAAGGGGATTTACGCTGTTTTTTGAGACTACTTCATTACAAGAAAAAGGTATAAAAACTTTAGTCATCATAGTCCTACAGCGACAGTTATAATTTATACGTAGGTTATAATGCAATACAGTACATAGGTACACGTTTACAAGTGCTACGTAGCTGCTACGCCGTAGTCGGCTCTACGAATAACAAGCGTTCACGTATTAGATTCCGGTTATTGTATGACATGATTATGTACAGCACGATAATGTATTACATATATCAGTTATCTAGTACCCATAACACAAGCTTTGAGTTTACTTTGGGGCTAGATGGTGCTGTGTGGATTGTCCAGCATTATTTTTTTATTTTATTTTTCCAAAAAAATAAACCCAACAACTTAACAAGTAGTAGACACGGATTATTGGGTGTAAATTATCATCCAGTGCATTAACATGCCGTGCATTATTTGGCTCCCATTAATTATACGTTCATAAAATACATGCTCTAGCCATTGTATTTTCAGTCCGGTTTGAGAATCAAACCTACACCAGTAATTAATTTTCAAGGCATGGATTGCCCTAATAGAGCAGTACAGGTAGTAAAAGGCTCATCATCATCATTCATCATCATTTCAGCCTGGTGTCACCTACTGCTGGGTATAGGCCTCCTTCATTATCTGCCAGCCTCTTCTGTCCTGTGCGTCTCTTGTCCAGGTATTTCCTGCGACCTTAACGATGTCGTCGACCCATCTCGCTTTCTGTCGGCCCAGATTTCTTCGGCCCGATTTCGGCCACCATTCGGTCAAGGCTTTACTCCACCGGCCATCACCACGTCTGGCAAGGTATATATGATTAAGTAAGGTGTAAGTAAAAGGCTAGTATAGAAATATTGTATGCCTGAAATGGGAACAGTCTGTTGGAACAAAATTACTATGATTTATTTACACAGTTTTACAATAAATAATTACTCCTATTCATAGGAGCATGGTTAGTATTGTATACCGGCAGATGCAGCTTTTTAGCACAAACCAAAAGATATTAATTAATCCTATCGCGCCGAGTCTCAGTTTAATTAAGTGTGAACGTAAAGTGCGAGACAAACCGCTGTCTTATCGGAGCGTTAATCATTCCCTCTAGCGAGAATAACGAATCGGTGCGGCGGGTCAATTATCTAAAAACAAGCGACAGGCTGTAAAATGTGTCGTTGCTTGTTGAATAATGAGTAAAAAGCCACTATACTTTGACTCAATATAAAAATACATTCACACATTGCATTGGTGACACACCAATACTTAAAGAAACTAAAAAGTTTGCTACCAAACATATATAAATAATACTATATATAGAAAAAAAAACTTATTTCCATCTAAATTATGTTATTTTTTTATAAATTTTAAGTTCAAAATGTTGATGGTTGAATTTGAAAATAAAAACATTATTATTATCTGTTTCGATCTAATCTTATGCAGTGTTTAATGCCGCTTCGTGGAATGAAGGAATGGAACTGGGTTCATACTTCCTAATTTTGACCGTAGCCCTGATATACGACTGGATTGTCTTATTTCCGCCCAGTTACCCACTGAAACCTCATCGCCTGGCAGAGATCGTAAGGACATCATAAAAATGTCTACTTAAAGTTGAGTGCACAATGGTATCGTTGTTTACTTAATTTTTTCTTAGTTTTCTTAAACCTGTTATATTATTCTTAGTTCTGGTAAATAAAACTGGCCACTTTTACGTGCACTTTCGTTGTCACTTGTTTCTGAGTAGGCATTATACGGTGGTACTTTAAAATGGTTTTTCCACAGATATACACCAATAAGATTGTTTGGGCATGTAGAGAGGATGGATAAAAGAAGATTGACGAATAAGGTAAATCAGGCGAGTGTGAATGGGACTGTTGGGAGGGGAAGACCTCGGCGGACCTATCTAGATCAGATAGCAGACGTTCTAGCTAGAGAAAGGCCAAGTCAAGAGTAGCCTAAACCGACGAGCATGTATGAACAATATTATGAGAGTAAATGAAGTGAACGAGGTGTCAGGATCGTAGCAAGTGGAAATCCGTGGTCTCTGCCTACTCCTTTGGGAAATATGCGTGATTTTACGTATATATGTATATACCGATATTTTGTAACTACCAGAAAAAAATTAAGTACGGACGCACCCATACCTTACTATGGCGCTGTCACCTAAGCGACCACAATAATGCGAGCAAATTTGATAACGTATGACGTTTTAAATTTGACGCTCCCGCATAACCTCGCTTTCCGCGTTACTGCCGCGCAGGTGTGGTTGAAATTTTACTGTTTTGTATGTGTATTTTTTAACAAATTAATGTATGTCTGTCTACATCAATTAAGTGTATTTCTTAGCAAATTAATGAATTTCTGTCTATATCTATGTCCTATGAGGCGTGGCCGGCACAGTGTGCCCATAGCTTAAAAAGTGCCATAAAAATGTCTATCGTGGTCTTAACTGTTCATTAGTGTGTCCCGATAAAGGGCTCAGTGGGTAAGCTCCTTTACGGCGCGCCTCATTACGCGCGGCGCCGCCTATTTCTTTTGCTTATTCTGAGGCTGACTGACTGAAGTCATACCTACTTTGATGATGGAAATGAATATCAGCTGCAGGTTGTTTAATAATATAGGAAAGGTTTTTGCGCGTAACTGGGTAAGCAATGTGAATGTTTTCCTTCAAAGCGTGTATGTAAGACGGTGAGTACCCAAGAGATCTAAAGGGATGTCTTACTTGCCTGGGGATGACCGTCGGGTTCTGTGCAAATAAAGAATTCAAATAACTTGCTTCATTTTTATTATCTTACGTGTTCTTAACACTAAAACAGATAAATCAATAGTCAGTATCCATTAGCCATAGTCGTCGGTACCTATCGTATTTTTTTTGTATTTTTATCTTGCTTGCTTAAAAATAAATCTTGCAATATCGAAGTCCTTTTACTAGCGGTGATTGACGTTGTTTTGTTTAGATCATCCAAGTCGTAAGTTTAGCTGATGCAATGAAAATCGGCACAAAATGGTAACCAGCCTTGAAATACCTTGAGTGAAAAAATTGTCTTAGCAAAATGAGAAGAGTACTTAGTCACTTGATAATTTTTTGATTAGTATTCCACTTGATAATTTTTTGATTAGTTTATTAGTAAACGTACAAATGGTTTTCATTTCATAAAATCACACGAATCTCACTCTAACCGCCGGTTTCTGAAAGCTCGATCAAAGCTACTCGGCTGTCAAGTCACTTGCTCTCTCTCTCCGATCTCTATCTAATTTAAAGTAAAAGCTGAAATATAGCAGGTGAATTGACAGTCGATTAGCTTTGATCGAGCTTTCAGAAAGCGGCTGTAAGTCGTTCATCAGAATTCTATCTACCTACCCGAAGTCTGGGAAAGGCACATGGGATCTTTCAAAACTTAGTGTATATATTCTGTAAATATTAAAATATTCTACACTGAGAAAAATGTAAAGCTGAAAGTGCCATCATTACGATCGATTTCGTAGGTTTGAAGGCTAAAAACCGACCAACAGTAATAACCAACATAAACGCCTTCTAGGCAGAAGACGTTATACGATTTACAGGGTAAGTAAATTTAAAAAGAAGGTATACCATGAATAAGTTTCTCCAAACTACGATTTATTCTTAGTATTGAACATATTAGCCGTAACATATCTACGATAAATTCGGTAAATCAGTTAAAGATCGAGGTACTGACGGCGGCATTCAACTTCTGGTAAGGCGAAAAATAAGCAAGGTAGCTCAGCAAACACGCAAATCTTTCCAAGGGCAATATTCGACGCATCTCAAGTCAGCAACGCCTTCTCGTAAGGCGTTTTATACCGTATTATATATAATAATAATACCTAACGGCTAACGTTCAACAATATGGCATATTGTACGTACCAGCCGTACAAGAGCAGTGCTTAGTGGATAGGTAGCTACTGTAGCTAGCCGTAGCCCTTAGCCAGTGGCTACTAGCCACTAGCCAAGGAATATAATAATACTCTGACGAGAGCCACTAGCTATGCTACCTACTGCTGGGTAGATAGACAACAGCCAAGGTAGCTAGCTAGACTAGCTAGCGCACTAGCTTTGCTATTAGCGATAGCGAGTGGTGGTGAAATGAAATAACTCAATGACATACTAACACATCTTTTCACATGTTTTATACATCTCATTGATTTTTGAAATATACAGTAAAGTGCGGCCTTATACATATTTCCCGTGCGTTTTCGTCAGCGCGATCTAGGATTGTACCTTTTTGGTACCTTTTTGGCTTTTAAACTTTTTATAAAAGCGGATAATGCCTTCTTTACGGCAACAAATGCCTTCTTTACGGTAACATACGCCGAAAATTTACCGCCGGAAGCGAATAGTGTTTTTAACCGTCAGCACTGCGTTATTAACAAGATAAGATTCAATTCCTAAAACGCTTTACCATAAAGTTGATTTGGTTGTTTTGCGACCAGCTAATAGACGGTATCGTTTTAACGTATTCACTTAGTTATGTCAAAACGAAGGTAATTGTACAAACTCGCCCTACGTAATTACATTATAACCGTGTAAGACTTTATTAACCTTACGCCAGAATTTCATTTTTCTCAGTGTATTTGTCTTCGTATTTGCTCGCGAAGTTATGACAATAGATTATACAGTAGTTTGTTGTTAAAGAAAACACTGTTTCCAACGTAAATATTGCGTAATGACTGAAATATCAAAGCTAAGTCCAGAAAGTAGAATAATAGCTCATACTTTAGGAATAGTTCACATTTAGCATTGTTGTTGAAATTTGCTCTTTGTGGAGTAATTTATGGTCGGCTTTTAATGTCTTTTGTTAACAAAGGAAAGGAAAGGAAATTATTAACTTAGTAATTACAAAGCCTGGGTTAAGCGCATTTATTTTTATCGGGGTAGGTTTTAGGTTTATATCACGAGGCTTTCGTAATGTTTAAGTTTTTTATATAATCTGGAAATTCCCGAAAAATCGGGATAAACCCTGCATTTTAGCAGATCAACGAAATCTTGCTGATTTTTTCAGATGAGTTTAACTATATTATACACAACACACACAACACAAGGTTTATCTGGAAGATAATGCTTTATAGCAGTATGTTCACCTTTCTACTGTTATTTTTATGTGCAGTAAAGTATTTTCAATCAATCAAATACTAAAAATCGTGAACAAAAATTGATCCAGCCTGCTCTTTCCCTAACCAAAAATGTTAATGTTAGAAAATGATTTCAATGTTGTCATTGCATCACGTAACTTATGTTGCATTAAAAATCCGGTTGCCTATGTCAATTTTGGCCGATTTGCGATCGCAAAACTGCCAAAATTGACATAGGCAACCGGATTTTGAATGCAACAAAAGTTACGCGATCGGCCGGCTTATCTCAGTACAGTACAACACTAGGCTTCTGTAGCCGGCTGCGAATGTGACTGCGCGGTGGCTACGCTGGTGGCATTGGACACGGAGTCGGGGTCTTCTTCTCGGACGCCCATCCAGGGGATCCTCTTGGTCAGTTCCGCCCTGGAAAGATAAGTGTTTTAATTACTCTCTCTCGTGTATTTGTAAAGCCGCTACATATTTATTGGTAAGTAGTACTCTGACAATATAAGACAGAGTAACTTGGCGTTACAGAGAGAAGGCCTATAGCTATACCGAATAGGTACAGGTGTTCGAGGCTGTTTGGATGGATTGGATCGTAACTACTTGTGTTTATAAATAAGTGTGCTGTAAAATTTTACCATAGATTTTTTTAAACATTAAGGCTCTTATTCATTATAATCTTTTCACCCCACTGTTTCGAAATAAACTAGTGATACGACAAGAAGAAGAAGAAGGTCGCTGAGCGCGCCAATAGCTTATCAGACCGATAAGTCTGTTGCTGTCTCTTTTCGTTGGCATGAAAGTGACAGTGACACGAATACTCTATGTATAGAGCCGCTATAAATGGCAGGGATCATGAATAAGAGGATTAAATTATAATATATAACACAAGCTTTGAATAGCTTACTTTGGGGCTAGATAGTGCTGTGTGGATTGTCCAGCATTATTTATTTTATTTATTATTATTCCCATAACCGTTCATTAGTTTCTTCTTGTCGTGTCGGTAGTCACTTTCGAAATAGTGTGGTGAAAGGATTTAAGTGCGTTTTAGGACTCCTTTTGAGAATTAGTGAGTTCATGCTTCTATAATAACATCAGGCCTGCAGGCTCTAGTCTATAGACCATTAAGTAGGTAACGGAAAAAAAAATAAATTTAGATTTAAGAAACTAATAAATGTAATATGAATGTAACTAACCTGTATCTCGGGTGATTAATCGCGTAGACCCATGGATCTATGCATGAGACCATCTTACAGCACACGGCTGGTACCATCGTAGCTATCGGAGTCAGCAAAGACCTGTACCACAAAAGAGATAAAATAACATCTAAGCATAATACATTCTACTTTTAATCACCTACTTAATCCACCTCCTTTCAAGTTCTGATTGCCTGGTCCGATAGTTTAACATTTAAGCACATACAAAAAATGAATAAGACTTAAACTATCGGACCAGGCAATCAGAACTTGAAAAGAGGTGGAATCACCAACTTATGATTAAAAGTAGAATCATAAGTATGTGATTTCACCTCCTTTCAAGTTCTGATTGCCTGGCCCGATAGTTTAACATTTAAGCACATAAAAAAAATGAATAAGACTTAAACTATCGGACCAGGCAATCAGAACTTGAAAAGAGGTGGAATCACCTACTTTTCATTAAAAGTAGAATCATAAGTAGGTGATTCCACCTCTTTTCAAGTTCTGATTGTCTGGTCCGATAGTTTTAGTCTTATTAATTTTAATATTCGTAATAATTTAAACGCGTGACCTCTCCTATACGCTCCACTTACGTCTAACGTAGGCTAACGATTAACTGAATAATAAAATAATGCTTATAACATACTCGTACCGTGGAAAACAGAAGCTCTATTCAATTTTTAATAAGAAAACGATAGAGTCGCAAGTGTCGGAAACGGCCAATATTCTTGACAAAATAAATCCAGAAGTTCTAATAAAACTTTGCAAAACTGCGGCAAATTATTCTCAGTCCGAGCGAAGAATGTTTGCGAAGCTTAGCATTCGAACGCGATCGGCTCTTGGAGCATATACCAAAGTAGACCAAAAATACACACTTATAAAAAAAAGTCAATATAATATTGTTCACTTTTTTGTGTGTTTTTAAGTGTTTTGGAATTTTCATGCCAGTGCGATCGTGCTAGGAACCTTACGGCCAGATACTGAAAGCAACTGAAAGCTGGATCAGAACTAATCGGCTGTCAAGCCACTTTCTTATCTCTATCTGATTTGAAATAAAAGCTGAAATAGCAAGTGACTTGACATGCAATTAGTTTTGATCGAGTTTTAAGAAACCGGCCGTAAGTAGATAAGGTGTTAAGCCACAATAGAGAGGCTAGATTTTTTGAGATTGTCACGTTTCGCTAACGGCCGGCGAGGCCGATTTTTAGCGGGTTTTTGTCCAAAGTCTCGTCATTCTAATTACCATACGCTCGCCAGAGTTTATCGTGACTTCGTACCAAGATCCGCTCAAAAACGGGCTTGAACAGCACGAAATTCAGTGAAAGAAACTTAGAATAAAGGATACTGTTAGGTGCTAGAGATAGATTCATTGCTTGGCCTATACGCTTCCTTTACCTGACTTTCATTTAGGTACTGACTGACTAGAGTGTTTTTACTTGTTAAATATAAAAAAAAACGCTAGGGAAAGATGTTTTGTTGTCTTTTAGTAAATGCTCTAAGAGAACACCCCAAAAACGCTGGCCAAAAGTTATTACGACCTCTGTGGCGCAGCGGGCGAGAGCCTGCCTGCGACGCAAGAGGTTGCGGGTTCGATTCCCTCCTTGGAACAAATTTGTGTACGATCTGCAGAAATTTGTTCCAATGGTCTGGGTGTTTTCTATGTATTATAAAAAAAATATCTATCTATGTGAGTATATAATGTATTAAATATATCAGTTATCTAGTACCCATAACACAAGCTTATTGAATAGCTTACTTTGGGGCTAGATAGTGCTGTGTGGATTGTCCAGCATTATTTATTTATTATTTATTGAGCTATTTTCATAAAGTACTTCGTAAAGTGGGCTTTGTAGGATCCCCGCGTTTTATTATTAAGATCCGAGTACGTTTGATCTGAGAGAATGGTGATTTTCAGTATCGTATTAGGATTGAGGTGGTGCTCGTCAACAACTCGATCGGTCTCTGATCGGTATTGAACTGGATAAGTCAGCGGTGTAGGACGTTTCCAATTTAAAAGTTTCTTAAATATTTTTTTGGTTTTTTTACCTTTGAAAAGATACAAGTCAAAAAATGCATCATGCTTATAAGAATTATTTTTTGTTTCTATTATTCTATGTTAATATTGGACTTCTCTGACTACTACTCTTAGGCATCCTCGCAAGGATATTGAATTCCATGAAATCTGAAGGATTTTCATAAGTTAATAACTGTGAACCAATTTTTTGCCACACGATTTCTACACACACACCTGTCTCCAAAAGCTCCAGTCATAGTCACGAAAGCGTACGGCGTCCACCCACAGATAAACAAGAAGAAGATGGTAAAGGCGACCTTCGCTATGCGGATCTCGATGCTTTTACCGGCGTCCTCTTTGTTAGCCGACAGTGACTTGACGTTCATCTTTTTGGCTTGCTCTTGCAGCATGCGCTCGTGAAGCCGGACCTGCAGATAAAAATAATGTTGATGTTGAAAGATGTTGGAAAACACTGGCATTGAGGCGATGACTTGAGCGGATGTAACTCTTGCTCGCACGTTACAAAATATATATATAATCAAGAAACGCAATGAATCGGCAAAACGCACATAATTTAAAATATAAATATATATGTAAAGAGTATTTAAATACAAATATATTATGCATTACTATTTTCTAACAAATGAAGAGACCTTTGCGTGAGTATTATCCAAGACCTCGTTATGGGACTTAACTGTGTCAACATTTCAGTCATGTTAGAAGCCCCTGTTTGGGATAACTTTCAAACTTCCTGTGGTCTTGCCCTTTCTAAACATGGTTGTCAGAAATAACCCATAACTTAATGAACTATGAGAATTTGTGAGATAAACTACTTAGTCGTGGCTGGTATAGCTCGGGCGAACCAAGTTTTAGACTCGTTAATAACTTTTTGCTGCAAATGTTTCAGATTTTAAACAAGTTATTTAGTGGGGAAACAAACCAGTTATTTTAAACCTTATATCACCAAAGATAACGGAACCAATAAAAACGCCATACTTTCTTTTGCATCGTTATTTAAAATACTCTACTTATTGACAGCCACTACAACTTTCAATTACTTTTAGATAATAGGTACATACTGTGGCTGCATGTTGCAGCTACTAAAAAAAACGCGCCTGCTACAAACTATTTAATACCAATAAATAAATAAATTATGCTGGACAATCCACACAGCACTATCTAGCCCCAAAGTAAGCTACTAAAGCTTGTGTTATGGGTACTAGATAACTGATATATTTAATACCAATACATCGAGAATTTCTACATTAATACTAACATCTCTTATTAAAGATAGTAATATACAACTTTAGTAAAAAGTATATGTATAAATTTTGAATTTTATAGTCAACTATAAAAAAAGTCACAAGACTTTTTCAGTAACTCCATTAGTTAGGTACACTAGCGAGAAATATAAATTCTTTAGATTTCATTATAATCTTAAATTCATTTAGAGCCATAATTTCAAGTTTACTCCTGTAGGAAAACAGCATTTTTTTTATACAACTAGTTGATGGAATAAGCAAATGACCCACCTGATGTTAAGTGGTAACCATCACCTATAAACAAAACATTGCCCCGTAGGTCACCCACAATAGAAACGTGCCCTACGATGCACTGCCCTGCGTCCATCAACTTGAGCCATTAATTATTATACCTATCCTTATATACCCTTATATTCTGCTTTTGTAATGCATATAGGAACACAAACCACATTATTTGTGTTACGATTGTGTTTTATTTGATAAAATGTAAGACCAGTTTGATGTTAAAATAAACTATCTATAACTATATTTTCATACGGGAGAGGACTGTCTCTTGGGCCACAGCTAACGCTCCAGGAGACAGAGCCTCACACTACTGTTGATTTTGTTAATTATTGCCAACTGGCGACCCGCCCGCACGCCCCTGCTTCGCACGGGTGCACATATCATGCATGTATTATACTACTGTTATTATACCTTCCTCTTGAATCACTCTATCTATAAAAAATGCAACAGAATCCGTTGCGTAGTTTTAAATATTTAAGCATACATAGGCCCATAGGGATATAGGGACAGAAAACGCGACTTTGTTATATACTATGTAGTGAAGTGATAATTTTTTTTTCATTTTCATTGTGTAGCCGAGTCCTTATTGTAGGACGATTATTTATTATTATTTATTTATTTATTTATATAACTAGAACGGTTAAGACCAATTACTCTAATTATAAATTACATTCTGGCTACTATAATTACACATTGAAATTAATAAAGAAATAAATATTAATAATAAAGTATGTCAAATTACACATGTCAAACAAAATAATAATAAGTCAATAAGTCAATAAATCTCTGAAGTCAATAGTCCGACAGAGAACCAGAGTAGTCGACATAGCTCAAAGGATTAGCAAGCTGAAATGGCAGTGGGCCGGCCATGTTTGCCGTAGACCTGACAATCGTTGGAGCAAACAAATACTTGAGTGGAGACCGCGTTTAGGTAAGCGTAGTGTAGGACGTCCTCCGGCAAGGTGGGGCGACGATCTGCGAAATGTAGCTGGCAAGCACTGGATGAGAACAGCCGAAAAACGTGGCGCGTCTTGGGAGAGACCTACGTCCAGCAGTGGACAAACATAGGTTGATGATTATGATGAAGTCAATAAATTACACACACATTAACAACAATTTACATATTTAAAAGAACAATTTTATCAGTGTGTCTGTCTCGCAGTGGCCTAAGCATTTCGACGATGGATGTTGGAACAGCGACCTCGAGCTTCTATCGGAACCGTAGGTTTACGCAAAAATAAATTATTTCTGTGGCTTACCGCGAACCATTCTCTTTTATTTTGTGTAACATTTGAAAATAAATGTTCCTGATTGCTACTGCGTTTGTGGGATAAGGCCGATCATCCGCCTTTAAGCTGTGCGAAGGAGTCATGTATGTATCGTGTGTGTCCAAAATAAATGTATTTTCTTTCTTTCTTTTCTTTCTTGTCATGTTTCTTTCTTGTGTCATGTGGAAAATACAAAAAGTTTTTGTAAGAAAACTTCGTAAAATAAAAGATTAGAACCACAGGTAGGTACCTAGTTGGGAAAATTATGTAAGCTTTTTATCAGCAGCATACTTAATTACGGAGTTTATTTTTACCGCACATTATTTTATATTGGTAGACTTTCCACTCAGTGCAGACACAGTATCTAGCCCCAAAATAAGCAAAGCTTTTAATATGGAAACTAGGTTGCTGATATGATACCTTAGGTATATACTTTTTTTAAATACATACTTATAAAAATTGCAGGTAACACCCCAAGGAATCAAATTCCTTGTATAACACCCATTCAAAGAAACTTTTTTTTTGTTCATGACCCAAATTTTAGTTCTCGGTGGGGATCGCACAAACGGCCGAGCTACTACCAACATAGAAGGCAGAGCTACTACCAACTGAGCTGTGAAGGCTGTCATAATTATACATGCATATACTTGTATTCAAATTCCTTGCATATAACACTTGGCACTCCATGACGTAGCGATGCGGTCTGATTTTCCCAAGGAATATAGATTAGTATTAAAATTCCTTGGATTTTCCACAATGTTTTTTGTTTGGCATTAGAATCCTTTGGCGTGACGGATTCCATGAGATTTCATGAGTTTCTTGGCAAAAACACGCCCGCACTAAGGAAGGAATGCGTGGCCAACGCTTTACTTGGTCTAGCTTGAGTTATGCCAGCGCCCCAGAACGAACTATTGCGAAGTTATTTGAAGTCGCGGTCGAACAAACGGAAACCTATTGCATTTTATTGGTTCCACTTCGCAACTGTGTTGAGTCTAGTACAGTATTCTCTTATCTGTGGTTGAGTGCATGCTTTGTGTTAAAACAAAATATGCACTCAACTCTGTGGGTTGCAATTTTAAGTTTATGCCGAACAAATAATTTTTATTTTTATTTATATATCTATTATTTTTATCTATATATATTTAATTTAATTATATTTCAACTAATTTAAAGTGTTTATAAAACCACTACTACATTTACAATGGGATTCTATTGAAACTTTTTCGCCTGGCGACTATAGGAAACAGGTGCGCGTGGAAACCAATAAAATTCCTTGGCGGAAACAGACCCATTTAGTGAGTTTGGACAGAGTCTATCGTGCAATTGTCGTTCCCACTTCGTATAGTTTTTCGCGTCAATTGGATTGTAGCTTTATAGTGACAGCGGAACACATCGAAGTATCGTGAACACCAAACATCAATCCACGAAGAAAAAACTTTGCAGTCTACATTTCTTAGTTCAAAAACTTGGAAGTTTGAACTCCGCGAGGGTTCGTTCAAAACTTCGTCACCTCTCAAAATGTTTGAGATAAAGCCTCTGATTTTGAAATTTATAAAACCGTTAGACCGGTCGTTTTTTGTGGTACCTACTTCAAATACAGGACGGAACTCGGAATACGCAAGAGGTTACCTAATCCAAAACTCAATCGCGTTTAAATTATTTCTTTATATTAGACTACTACTAATATTATAAACGTGAAAGTTTGTATGTATGGATGGATGGATGGATGGATGTTTGTTACTCTTTCACACCGAAACGGCTGAACTGATCTGAATGATACTTGGCAGAGAGATACATTATAGTCTGGATTAACACAAAGGCTACTTTTTATCCCGTGGGAATACCGGGATTTAAATCTGCGCGGGTGAAACCGCGGGGCGCAACTAGTATTAGAAAAAAGTCTCCTAGTAAAAGAGCCTCCTTTATGTGGGTACTACGTCGTTGAATTACGGTATTTATATAACGGTCACCGGTTTTTCTCAAATCAGGACTTTAAGGATAAGCTGGTAATGGACGGGCCCAAACTTCGAGGACACTTGGACGTAATTATCAATTTTAAACACCGAAAATGTCCGACTTAGTTCGGCGGATAGACAGGGAGTGTTATTAAGTTTCAGTTGCTCAGAGACTAAATCCGTTTATATAACTTGAAATGTTTACATAATTATACGAAATGATTATTTATTTCTTTGATGGGTTAGTCGCTAGTGGAAAAAGTTTGTAAGATATTTTTAAATGTGACTTTTGTCACTGCGTAAGTTTAGACCAAAGAGTTTTTGTTTTTATAACAATTTCATTTACCTACAGTGATTGATCTTCAAAAAGGACCAACATAAAACACCTTTTTCCCAAAATGATTTAGCGAGGGTGATAATTAAAACTGATTTCCTCTTTCTCTCGTTTTTCCTTAACC
This sequence comes from Plemyria rubiginata, assembly GCA_963576535.1. Lineage (NCBI taxonomy): Eukaryota > Metazoa > Arthropoda > Insecta > Lepidoptera > Geometridae > Plemyria > Plemyria rubiginata. Next base: position 9,874,987 of record OY754917.1, on the reverse strand, counting down.
AGTAATCTTGGTTTTCTAAGAAGCTGTACATAATATAAAAACATTTAGCGTTTTCTTTCCCGACATTCCGGGAAAAGGCTAATGTTTTTAATATTCAAAAAAGTAATCATTCGTGAGAATAGAAAATGGTGTACACCCTTACAGCCACCATGTGTGTCGTACAAGTGCACTTGAAAGGAGAGGCAATCCTTTCACCGCACTGTTTCGTAAGTAAGGCCTCGTATAACGATTGCTTTTTTTAGAAACCACTTACGTCAGACCAAATCATAAAGTAAGATTAATAGATCTCTGTTTTGGCTTTTATTTAATTAAACAACCGCCATATTTGATGACGTAATAATCCGAGCCCGGGAAAAGGTCCCCTGATAAAGACATCCAATCATTCAGGTTAAATGGCTGCTGTATTTGAATAAATACGATCTTTCGAGGTTGCAGGTTACAGTACCTTGTTCATTTGTTTTAGCTGTAAACAATCAGGCATACGGATTCTTTTTCTGACGTCTTTTCATAATTGTATTTATATCGATGATCGATAGGTATTTAAAATCTGATGTGCAGTTTCGGTGTTTAAACCATCATTCACAGAGTGCAGTTGGAATTAAAGGATGCTATTTTCAAAAAGTTTTTTCTCGTAGAATTTGAAGAAATCTCATTCTTAAAAACCTAATGATGATACTATTGACCGACTGAATAAAACATATTTAATGTTATGATAAACTGATAAGAGTCACCTATATACATATGTATTAAACAAGCAGAATTCCGAGAAATGTTTCCGGAATGTTATAATAAGAGTTGAAAACGAAACGGAATTCAAACTAGAATTGGACTGACTTAAAGTGGAGAACGGTTGTATCGGGTGGGGAATTCTGTACAAATAACGATAATATTATTTTTATTGAGTGGGCAGGGCACGTAGTCACTGAGGAATAGTATTGTTACGCGCCGTAGAGCTAGTAGCTATTGCTAGGGTTAAAATAATTCTTCTAAAATAAGACCGCCAAAAATCCTATCGTACTTTTTCATGATGCTTATCCAGACGAATTATAAGTTCATAATAAGACTTGTTTTTGGAATGATGATTTAAAATATACGAATTGCGGATGTATTCTCTTTAAATGTTTTAAATTACCTTTATAAACTCAAACGAACGGTGGGTGTAATGTGTCAATTTTAAAAATATATAGTTACGCAATAACTACCTACCTATGAAATAGTTGAAACCTGAAAAGGTATAGGTACCATCCTATTCCTCCGTGGATGAAAATCATTTCACCATGAGTAATCTGAGCTTGTACAACAAAAAGAATTGCTACGAGGAATATTTAGTCAAGATTATCCGTCCTACTTCCACTAGTTGGTTTCCTGAGAAGCCTGTACCATCTTCAATCCATATTCAATGCAAAATAAGTTTTTACATGCGGACTTTAGGTTCGTTTTAGCCAAGCAGATGAGTATTGATGTCTATACCTGTGCTGATAGGCCGTTGCATTACGAAATGATATTATGAAAGCAGAGCGTTCTGTTATCTAATCGTATTTGTATAAGTTTGAAACGTTTTAATTATATCTATTCTAAATACGCTTTTTTTATAGTATCGTCTTAGCGGCGATGGGCTATCTTGAGTTAGTATTATTGTTACTACGAGATTGAGGGAAGGGTTTTGGCAACACGTTGGCCCATTCGTCAAACTATGTTTGGTACGAAAGTGAAAATGAATGTACACCAGGAGCAAATAATCTGTGGTTTAGGCAAAAATATCGATACCTAGTAGATACCAAAGTAGACGCTGGCAATGTCGACTACGATGAGGAATGAGCCAGAATTTTTTGCAAAACTATTATGTAAAATCATCTTATATTTGAGTTACTGAGCTGGTCGAAGAAACTTGTGATATAATAAAAGGAATTGTATAACTTTGGTGTTTCTTAGTTAGTAATTTTTCTTGAAACATTTTTTCTTACAAAACACGGGCTGTGCATTGGGGCGTGGCATTTTGCGAGGTGATCACCTCGATCGGTTTGTAGTTAATTGTTAAAATTCGGATTAAGCGTACTGTTGTGTGTACTCACGGCACTGAACAGCTGCGAGTAGAAGTAACAGATGAGCGACATTGGGATGCAGTAGCTCCACACGAAGATACACGCCACGAAAACCTTCGTGTCCTGATCGTCCGTGAAGTAGTCGAACGAACACGTCGTTAGAAAGCCCTCTGTTGAAAAAATAACAACAATTTGATAAAAAAATACGCGTGAAATCTATTTCTTTTAACAAATACTAAAAAAAACCTTAGACTTTGATACCCATACACGGTAGATGTCCCTTCAGATCTCTCAGTACCAAGTACGAACTCCAGATTCTTTGAGACGTCTGAAGGGGTAGTCAGAGGTACGTCCAAACGTTACCTACATCTGGCACATACCCACATTTTTATTTGCTAAAGTCACCCTGTCTCCTAGAGAAAGATTACAGATTCAGCTTTTTACGTGCCTCATGCCGTCTGTAGGTAGGTATTCATCCCTCAGCTGCTTTGATACGGACATGGAATGAATGAATGTTTGAATGAATGAAAAATGTATTTTCATCCCACCATCTCGGCAAGAGTAATTTTGCTCTTCAATATCTGAGTGCAAAAGCCGTTTTTATTCTCTAGAGGATAAAGTAAATTGAATTTAGAACATCGTGTGCACTAAGTTTGTGAATTAAAAAAAACATTAAACCTATTTACTGCTACCTCTATGATGCCGAATATATCATACAACTTTTTTTTAATTTGTTAAAAACTCAGACTCGGAACCTTCTTGGTGTTCTTTATTCAATTTGCTTTGTACGCGGTTCTTTACGCGGCATTTTTTCACGTCATTGTTAAACCTTTTATTAAAAACGAGAAACTTGAAAACAAGTGAAAAATCTAAAATGAGTGATTCTAGCGACGAGGAAGTTTGTTTGACGCCAGCATGTGATTGTAAACGTTTTTTTTTTGCATTTAGTCATTTCCTCGCTGAGGTGGAATGAAAAGTTACGTGTTGCACTCGAGTGCAAAGATTTTTCACCTCGTGCTCTTTTGATTCCCTCGCTAACGCTCAGGATTCTAATTTTGAATCACTCGCTGCGCTCGTGATTAAATTTTAGAATCCTTCGCTTGCTCGGTCATCAAAATTGAGCACGCGGTTAAAAAGCAACTTTGCACTCTTGTATAACAAATAACTATTTCATCCCACCATCTCGGAAAGAGTAATTTTGCTCTTCAATATCTGAGTGCAAAAGCCGTTTTTATTCTCTAGAGGATAAAGTAAATTGAATTTAGAACATCGTGTGCACTAAGTTTGTGAATTAAAAAAAAAACATTAAACCTATTTACTGCTACCTCTATGGTGCCGAATATATCATACAACTTTTTTTTAATTTGTTAAAAACTCAGACTCGGAACCTTCTTGGTGTTCTTTTTTCAATTTGCTTTGTACGCGGTTCTTTACGCGGCATTTTTTCACGTCATTGTTAAACCTTATATTAAAAACAAGAAACTTGAAAACAAGTGAAAAATGTAGTAGTTAATACCTAAACTGAAATAAAAGTACCTATCTTGTGATTGTAAACTTTTTTTTTGCATTTAGTCATTTCCTCGCTGAGGTGGAATGAAAAGTTACGTGTTGCACTCGAGTGCAAAGATTTTTCACCTCGTGCTCTTTTGATTCCCTCGCTAACGCTCAGGATTCTAATTTTGAATCACTCGCTGCGCTCGTGATTAAATTTTAGAATCCTTCGCTTGCTCGGTCATCAAAATTGAACACGCGGTTAAAAAGCAACTTTGCACTCTTGTATAACAAATAACTATTATCCTCTCTTCACAAAAGGTTTGTTGCAACTAGGTCTAAGTACTAAGTAGTGCAAACTAGATATAAACCTACACTGCGAGAGACTTTGGTGCCTGTGATAGGTATAATAATACCTGTGTTACAGGTCACCAGCATTAAAAATCAAAACGGCCTTTATTCTGTACTATCACAAAAATATCTTTGAATCGAAAAAAAACGGCGACGGTAAATTTACCTTGTATTTATGAAATTACAAGGAAAACAGTAAATTTCCCGCCAGTTGTTCGCGACGAAAGCCTAGTTGATCTAGCAAAAAACTTACGACTTGGTTCCTAGCATTTTTTGTATGATCCTTGATAGACGTGGTGCTGATAAATTCCAAAAATATACAATAAAATGGGTAGGTATGTGTTAAGTAAGTAGGTACATGTAGTTTGATCATAACTCAGCGGTAGACTAATCATTAATGCCGTGTGCGTTATGAAGACAAATTATAATCTGTTTTAAGCGGACGTCGACGATTTGTCACACAATTGGCGCTCTTAATCACTCGCTAATGCGTCGAGATATGATGTTTCAATGAATCTTCGTGTAATCCCAACTAATATAAATATTATAAATGCGAAAGTAACTCTGTTTGTCTGTCTGTCTGTCTGTCTGTTACGCTTTCCCGCTTAAACCTCTCAACCAATTTTGATGAAATTTGGCACAGACAATCTTTAGACCCTGAGAAAGAACATAGGCTACCTTTTATTGCGAAAAAAAGAGATGAAGAGATTAAAAGTACGCAGACGAAGTCGCGGGTACCAGCTAGTATTTAATAATAGTTTCTTTGTGTCACTAGTTCTTTCGAAACAGTGTGGTGAAAGGATATTACGTGCGCCTCAAACACTCCCTTCGAGCACTTGACAAGTATTTTAGATTTTTTCTAACTACTAGGTACAACAAAATTTTAATGATAATCGGTACAATACGTAAAAAATAAATATTATTTACGATCAAAAATGAAAAAATATAAATAAACAAGCCATTTATTTCCAATACACCCCTTCTAAATTTCATGAGTCCATACATCATCCAACGGTTGTCTGGTGGCGATCGCTATTTAACAATAAAAGCCACCGCATTATACTTTGTAAATTTAAGTTTGTCTTTTGTTATGTCCTAAGATCTATCTATCTAAGTATCTACTAATTAACCATTGTTACAAAAACGGTACATCAACGCCACGTATATCGAAATGTATTCGTGATCAAGGCCCTGTATCATACGCAGACTTAAATAAAGTAACCAGACGAACTTCTCAAAACCACGTCTCATAATAGCGTTTTGATTTACGCTTTCATTTCAAGCCACATTATTCATTTTGAGCACCTGTTTAGTATGATAAGAGCTCTAATAATGTGCTTATTGAATGAGTCAGTTCAGAGTTGAACCTGGTATGAACTTCAAAACTTGCAGTGGAAAAGTTATTACCCTCCTCCTAAAAGTTATTAAGAAGTTGTTAAGTAGCTATGTCTGCCTTTGCTACCAATACTTATTACTATCTAGCACGGCTTCATAAAATATTTGCTAAAAAACTAGGATTTGCTTATGTAAGTAGATCGAAAACAAGTATGTGTGTACACACGTGCTTATTTTCGAGCTAAAAGCATGCTTTTTCCGAGCCTTGCTCAATAAAAGCACGCGTGAACATGTCGTGCTAGTAAATAAGCATGCTTATGTTTTGGCGGTAAGTCAGTTGATTTTTGAGCATGTTCAAAATAAGCACACTTATTTTTGAGCACGCGTGTCAGTACCAAATGTATCCGTTTAAAAATACAAAGGTACTGAATATACCTACTCTACTAGCTACTAGCAGCACGCATATCCACTGCGTTTTTTTATAGACTCACTATGTTTCAAAAATATCCATACCCTTGGGTTTTTAGCCCACTAGACTACAAAAAAGGAGGAGGTTCTCAATCTGACAGTTTTTTTATGTTTGTAAGCGCATAACTATTTATGAATTCGTGGTGGGGGAATATTCTTAGCGTAGCGTTATAAACTCTTAGGGGAATATAATCTGCACGGAAGTCCAGCAAAGGAGGGGGGGGGTATAGAGAGGGATAGAGATAATGAGAGGGTTTATTCGTTCGTCCATGGTATAATATTTTCGAGTTGGTTGGTCCCAGAGCAACTTCAAATCGGTTTAGTTGCAAACAACCAAACAAGCCAAAGCTTTTAAATTAAAATAACAGTAAAAAGCTATGTCATCCAATAAATGAAATTTTTTGTGCAGACAAGTTATTATGAATAAAGATGTTTTTCACTATAACTGAAGTCGAATTGCGTCCAAGTGAAAACGAGAAGAGGAACTTGTATTTGCAGGATTTGAAGCTACTTACCTGGTACAAATTTCCCCCATATCTTCATCGCTGGCAGCACAGTGAAAGGCAGCGACCAGAACCAAGTGAATACTATGAGCAGGCCAGCCTGCACCTTGTTTATCCGCCCGTCTAGTGGGCTTGATATCGTCCTGTATAAAATATACGAGATAGAAACTAACTTACAGAGGAGCTTTTTTTTAGACTAGAGTATGCATATTGGCGTTTCTTCGCGGAGAAGTGATGTTATTTGTCAAGAGCTTAAACCAACTCTCAATCAAGGAATTTAGATACTTCTTAGCTCTCAATAGATAAACATTGCTTAAACTATTGCCATATCTCCATGCTTAATGATAAACAGATACAGGGCTGAATTTGAGCATTGTTTTTTGTTCAATTTATTCGTAAGTTAAACAGCATAAATGAAGAATTTGGTCTTCACTTTAATTCCTATTGAATTCCTTTTGAAATAAAATAATACCACAGTTTTCACCCGCGTAGTTTTAAATTCCGGTATTCCCACGAGATAAAAAGTAGCTTATGTACTATTCCAGACTATAATCTATCTCTATGCCATTTTCATCCAGATGCACTAAACTGTTATTAGTAACAAACATCAAAACTTTCACATTTATGATATGAGTGTGATTATGCTGCTTTTCTGAAGCAATACTTACTTGTATCTGTCGAAAGCGATAACAGCGTTGGTGATGGCACCACCGATGCCAGCGAGGGACCCCAGCACCGCATAGATGTCGCAGCCGAGCTGGTAGCCCAGGAGCCGCTGCTGGAACGAGTTGGCGATCAGCAGCGGCATCTCCAGCATCATCATCAGGTCAAACACTGCCAGGTTTATCACGAACATGTTGCTTGGGCTTCGGAGGGATTTCGAACTGAAAACATCAATATATTGGGAACATTTAGCATTTAACAATTTATTCGTACCCTAAAGATATAAGATAAGATAAGATGTGAAAATTATTTATTGCACATAAATGAAGTACATAGGCGAACTTAATGCTACTTAGCATTTCCTTCCAGCTTACCTTTGTGTTATGTGGAATAGATGGTATAGTGCTTTAAGAGACAATATAGATAATTACATATAAGTCGCGTCACGTAAAAAGAACGCTGGAAGGAGCGGGAGGTGCGATGACGCGAGCATTTCGTATGCACAAATACAACCCCACCACTGTTTTCTAGCGTTCTTTTTAAATGACGCGACCTCTACCAACGATACATCAAAACAATAACAATGTGCACCAAAAATGTAAGTCTTTTTTTATACAACTTGCTGATGGAGCAAGCAGATGGCTCACCTAATGTTAAGTGGTAACCATCACCTCTAATAAAGCATTGAATCGTAAACCACGCTCGATACGAATGTACGCAACCCTGGGTCCTGGTAAATTCCTGCTACTGTCCCAGTTTGAGAACATGTAAATTCTTCTTAAATCTCGCACAAGTTTCCTCCAAGTCACACAATCAAAACTTAAGAGTTTTCAACTTCTTTTACATTCGATTTTTGCTAGTACGAAGGGAAGGAAAGTCCATTTATTTTATTTACGAAACTAATCACAGAGCTCGCTTATTGCTTAAAACATTGTTTTATTGGATATCATTTATATATTTTTTTACTTGATATTCAATTTGTAATAAACCTTCTTCAAAACAAATCGCAGTCCTATGAGTAACCATATGTGTGCGTATCCCCTAGTGTGAGAAGTTGAGCTCAAAATACTCAAATCGAGTCTTATCTATCCGACCAAAAGATAAATAAAAGCGTAAAAAAGCTTCGCAGCTCGACATAGGAAGCGTTTTTCGCAGTTCGCTTGCGGGGTGGTTTAGAACTTTGTTCTTGACAGCCGTTTGCGTCGAGGATCTGGTGAGTTATATTTTTGTATGCTTTTATGAGGTGCTTGTAACATAGGTACGTACTTTTTATTGTTTCTGTACAAAGTTTGGAAAATAATGGTCTCTGTCACCGTCTCCGGGTTTGGACAAAGTTTAAAGCGTGAGAGTTGAAAGTATAACAAAATACAACGTAAGGGCTTGGTGACCAAATTAGAAAATGCGAGCTTTTGTTTTTTTTACTGACAACACTTTATACAGTCAAGTTATGAAAGATATTACATTAAACAGATATATATTACTTACTAATTACGTATAGTCTTAAAATTGCTCTGCAAGTATTAATCTATTATAGCTACAGTTTCTGAATTATCTGTCAATTTTATAATAAAAACTACCAGCTCTACATTTTAAAATCGGTAATTGCAAGTAAAGTTAATTTTGTGGTAGTTTAGTTTGTCAAGGGTTTCGCGTCTGACGCGACGGGGCTCTGGGGCGTGGCCTAGGTCCAACTTGGAGTTCGCGAATCCAAAGTTAATGGAGTAAACTTAAATTAAATCTCTAGAGTACTCACTGAACTTAGTTGCGAAGCAAACTAATTCAACAACTTCCATTTTTCATCAATAACACCAATATTTTGTACATTATGTAAATAATTGTGATTATCTTTGTAAATAAATGATGATTGAAAAATAAAAAAAGACCTCCAATTACGTACTTCCACAAAAACGCTTTTAAAATTATTATCTAAGGATAGTTGACGACCTCAGTGGCGCAGCGGGCGAGAGTCCGCCTGCGACGCAAGAGGTTGCGGATTCGATTCCCGCCTCGGAACAAATTTGTAATAAAAAAATATCTATCTATGTAAGTTTATTGTATTAAATATATGAGTTATCTAGTACCCATAACACAAGCGTTGAGTAGCTTACTTTGGGGCTAGATGGTGCTGTGTGGATTGTGCAGCATTATTTATTTATTTAGTTTTATAACCAGTCCGTTTTATAATCCCTTTTATGAACTCTATATTCTTGCTTTCAGATCAATGGTAGGAGCCGTCCTGTCTCAGTGCGTTTGAGCTTAATTAAATCACTGCCAAGTCTGCCAGTCGACGCCACTTGATCTATCGTCAAAGATTTTTACATTATTATCGAAATAGCTTTAAACCTTTTAAATTAGTAAAATATAAAAGGGTTTAGCAAACTGCTGCGGTGTTGAACGGGATGAAAACTGGATTAATTTAAACTAAATTAAGTTGAGTAGAATAGTTTTAAGATTTTTGAACAATGTGATCCTCTAATGCAATCTTGACCAGCCCTTAAAATAATTTAGCTCCCGTAGTTTATAAATTCTTTGATCCTAGCGAGCTCATTACTGACAACCATATAGCAAAATATTTTTAAGTTGAAAATGTTGTCGTTGGTAAGAGAGAGGTTCGTTATGAGAACTTTCCAACTCGCGTATTGACAAAATATGCGCTAAATTACAAATTATTAGATTTTAAGCAAAACGATAAACGCCATAAATTGGAGTCGCGGTTTGCCAAAGTCACAATATGGATTACGATACCTAATATCATTCCGATTAAATATTAAAACAACGTCTGGATTATGGGATGACAAGACCACGATACAAATGCGTCTTCGTAAGTAGATAAACGAGAATTACAGTCTATGTTTAAGACGACACTTTGTTGCTGTGTTTGATAGCTGATGTTAAACTACCAGATAATAAATACGTTACCCTAATCTCATTGCAATCTAGCCATTTCTTGGCTAGATTGAAACCTAGCAACTGCTTGACTTAATTTTATACACAAATAATAATATTACCTATTAGAAAAGAAAGAAAAGAAAAGAAAATATATTTATTTCGTCCCACAATAGGTAGGTACAAGTAAGAATGTGTTAAGAATGTGTCCATTAGCAAATTCCTTACAGTATAAAACGAGTATACAGCATATTTGGGTGGTTGACATACTCACGTTCTAAACATCCAGATGACAATTCTGTTGCCAGTAAGTGAAGCCAGCATGGGATATTTTGATAACTCACGTGCTAAATATCCAGATGACAATTCCGTTGCCAGTAAGCGAAGCCAGCATGAGCATGGAGTAGATGAGAGCTAGGCAGTAGTGCCAGTACTTGCTCACGGCCGGGAAGTTGCGCCAGTGCTCGTGGACCAGGTCTTGGTGCTCCTCCGGGATGTTCCATCCGAGCATGTGTTCCACCACTTCTTTTGAAACCCTGGAGAAAGAACACAATGCAATAATCAATATAACTGACGACCTCAGTGGCGCAGCGGGTGAGAGTCCGCCTGCAACGCAAGAGGTTGCGGGTCCGATTCCCGCCTCGGAACAAATTTGTGTACGATCTGCAGAAATTTGTTCCGTTGGTCTAAAAAATATCTATCTATATAATGTATTAAATATCTAATATAATATATGTATTAAATATTATGTATTAAATATCTATCTATATAATGTATATAATGTATTAAATATATCAGTTATCTAGTACCCATAACACAAGCTTTGAGTAACTTACTTTGGGGCTAGATGGTGCTGTGTGGATTGTCCAGCATTATTTATTTATTTAACTAACAATTCTCAAGTTCTAAATTGAATTGTTTCAAAATTTACTTATATCATGGCTGTTCTTTTAACTGATTCGACTGAAGTTTTAAGATAAAATAATATAATATTTCTTTAGAACAAAACTATAATGACGATTAATTTACACAAGTTGATAAAAGTAAAGTACTTACATTTGTAGAGGGTAGGCCATAGGGCCTATGATGGCATCTGTGTAGTTGTGCGCCATTTTGTGCTTTGTTGCTTCACAAAATGGCGACGAATATTTTTTAATCTATACACTATTTAAACATTAATGAGGTTGAATTCCAAAAAGTTGTTTTCTTTTTAACTGTATGACGAAGTGAGTAGTCCGACATAGAAGTCGCTTCTCACTTGTGCATATCTTGTTGCGTAGGACACTTTTATATCGTCCATCGTGCGTGCCAGTTAATTCCTTAATTCAATAAAATAGTAAAGCTTCTTATTTATTTGGTCAAGCATGAAACGCCATTTGTTCTCAACCTGTTTTACAGGGAGTGATTTAATTTTTGTTAGAAAAATTGACAACCCTAAAACCCATGAATCTTACTTGTAAAAACTTTTTAATAGGATCCTGATTTAAGCCTGAAAAAGTTCAAAATAAAATTGTGCAAAACCAACTACCTAATACCTACTCGGGCTTGTTTTCAGACGTATTAGAGATGCACATCTGTGGTTCTTAAAATGGCCGCGGATGACTGAAACGAGTAGGTAGGTACGATTATCTTAAAAAATAGTTTAGTAATTTTGTAAAGCCTACTAGTTGTGGTTAAGATCTGAGTCCCATTTTATAAATACTCTCCAGTTTTGTTGAACTAATATTTAACCATTCTGTACCTTTTGTAATATAGTAATATAATACTTACCTATTTTAAACCCAGTCGGACATTATTCTTGCTCACAATTTTCCGGTCAGAAGCATTCCCTCCGGTCCAGTTGTAATCGAGGCTCGATTCACACTCTGTGCGGGATTATAGTATTAGATCGATCTGAGACCTCTGTGCTATTTTTGTAGGTATATTCAATACGTTGATTCCTATGTAAAATTTCTACTGTGTAGGTATATGTGTATAAATGTGTATAGGAGTACCTTTACTATGGGAAGAGTAGCTAAGATTCTTTAGTAAAAAGATTTGAAATCGATGTTATCCACGCAAATTTGATTAAATAATTATTTATTCGTAATAGGGGTTAAACAAGAAACTGAACTAACGTGAAAACGAAACAGTCAGTCAGTCTATAGAATGCAAACTATGCTTTTTAGTTATAACTATGTAGAACTAAACAGCATATTTTGCATCAGATATTAAGGCGTTGACAACACCTAATATTTCTCTCACTCGCACGATTCGACATTTTGAAAGATATAAAATCACAAATTCCAATTTTGAAAAATCGCAAACAACCATTTTGTGTGCAATCACATTGCGCATAGTTTTGTAAAAATTTCATTTTGATTGATGCAAGTTTTCCTACTCAAAAGTTTGCTTGAGTACGAAAACTAGAAAAGCAAACTTTTAAGTAGGAAAACTTGTATCGATCAAAATATTTTTTTTACTAAACTGTGCGCAATGTGATTGCACACAAAATGGTTGTTTGCGATTTTTCGAAAATGGGTTTAGTGATTTTATATCTTTCAACAACTCAAGACGTGCAAGCGAGAGTCACATTAGCTCTTGTCTTCGTCTTAAGTGGTCGAATAGGCTCCTTTAGAGGTGAATTTTTGAATTTTATAAAAAACTAGCGACCCGCCCGCGCGCCCCTGCTTCGCACGGGTACACATTGTTTTTCTACTATATCATGCATGTATTATATATACAGGGTTACAGGAAAAATCGTGCTAGATCCGTTAAGGACGTGGAGTACCCATCATTTCTGACTTATTTCACAAACAATTGCCATAATATTTTTTTTAGATATCCCTTAGAGAAAAATAAACTTTCTAGTATTTTTTCTTATTTCTTAACTTTCACTTGTCTACTACGGTCTATTCAATTAACTTATGCACTATTTTAATGATTGACATCCTAAAGCATCTTATTACACATGTAAAAATGCAATAATAATAATAATTAAGGTGCACAAAATTTTCAATAAAAAAATTAAAAGTCGAATTGCTTGAAAAGGGTTATGTTTAGGGTAGGGTGTTTCATAGTGAAATAAGTCAGAAATGATGGGTACTCCACGCCCTTAACGGATCTAGCACGATTTTTCCTGTAACCCTGTATAAACCATCCTCTTGAATCACTCTATTAAAAAAACCGCAACAGAATCTGTTGCGTAGTTTTAAAGATTTAAGAATACATAGGGATACAGGGATATAGGGACAGAGAAAGCGACTTTGTTATATACTATGTAGTGATTTCTACTCATTGCAAGAGTGCATTTGTTATTAATGATGTTGGTTTTCACTCTACAGTTGGAACTCTGGGTTAAAACAGCAATCACAGCCATAGCCAAGCTACTGTGCAGTCTGCGGATGACAGATGAAGCCAATCAATTGTTGAACTCACCACGAGCTCCTAGGTAATGAGCTTCGAGGGCAGTGCAATAAGTATATTCCTCTAAGCGACTCAAAGTCCTTTAAAAAGACAGAATAAAAAAAAAGTACCGACTTTATTTTTTACACTAACTGACCTTAAATGTTTTTTTCAATACATCCAAGGTATAACTGGAATTTGATATCTGACATTTTGGGCATAAAAAGCAAATAAAAATCAAAAAAATCAAAAAGCAACATAGCTTTTTCATATTGATCGTTTTCCTAGTGTTGTTTTGAGTTGTGTTGTATAATTTTCAGTGGTATTTTAACCAAAATTACTAGGTAGGCAAAAAGTGTAAGCATTTGGAACAAAAGTGTGATATTCTAATTTGAACGAAAATGTTTCCAATTTTTTGTAGAAAGCCGAAAGCCGCCACCATTTTCTTCCTAACAAATGACGGCTGACTTTACTATTCGGAATCAGGTAAAAATTCTTCAACCCTCGAGAATTTTTGAAGCATTTTTCGATAATAATTTAGAATTCAGCATTTTTTGACTATTTTTTTCATCACTCACAATACCGAGAGCCTATATAGTGGCAGCGGCCCCACCGCCTCTATAGGTTGTGGGTTCAAATCCGGTCGCACTCCGAGTTATTCTGTTTCAAAAATGTATGTATATACAGTTCTAGTACTCTCTAACGGTGTGAAAACCGGCATTTCAAAGAACCTAAACCGTCTTATTATAAAAATGTGAGTTAGACTAGGCTTAAGCCAGGACTAACTGGTCCGTGGTCTAACTTTGATACCGAAGTTGGTCCCTGCTCTATAGAAAAATCAAAGACTTAGACCAGACGTTATTATAAAACGGAGTTTATCCCCTAAACCAAGATTTAAAGATAAACCCGAACGACCCCTAGTTTAAGTATGGTCTAACTAATAAAAATCTCATTTTGCCAAATTTTATTTGGTCTCCCACATAAGTTTATTCAATAAAACAACTTGTAGCACTGCATTATCCAACATACATTTCAAACTCTAGACTCCGATCTAAATTTGAAATGTCAAAACGCATGGGTTGCCACGAATTCGTCAATATCAAGTTGATAACGAGATTTAAAACAAAAAGGCGGAGATCTGAGTCAAGAAGAGAAACTAAAAATTGATTCGTTAAAACGAAAGACGAGGTAGTATGCGCATATGACTTTAGCCTGCGGCAAGAGAGTACAGTTATACCAACTTATCTAAGCCGGTCTGAAGTTAGCTGTTTAGAGAATTCTCGATTCACTATTGGCCATTTATGCACAAGCGGCTAACTTCAGACCGGCTCAGATAAGTTGGTGATTGAAGATTGATTGCCATAATTTGTTATAGTCTGTGGATATTTGTTGAATGATTATGTTCTGTGATGATGAATCATGGACTATCTCAGGTACTATGTAGTCTTCGACTAAAGTGTCTTTTGTAATACGAAAATGATAAACCTGAGATGATCCTAAATTTATGAGATAGACCAGGTTTAAGTTGTTTATAATAAGAAAACGTGACTTGAGCTAGGTTTAAACCCAGGTTTGATTTGTTTATAATAAGGCTGAAAGAGTTTTAAAATCAAAATAGAGAAGTAAAAGCAATCAGAAAAATGTATGAAATGAAAACGTCTTTGATTTGATCTCTGATGCATAAAATCAGCATTTTTGATTCTTTAGATACCTAAACTTCATGACATATTATCTAAAAAGTGATCTCTGACATATAAAATCAGCATTTTTGATTCTTTAGATACCTAAACTTCATGACATATTATCTAAAAAGTGATCTCTGACATATAAAATCAGCATTTTTGATTCTTTAGATACCTAAACTTCATGACATATTATCTAAAAAGTGATCTCTGACATATAAAATCAGCATTTTTGATTCTTTAGATACCTAAACTTCATGACATATTATCTAAAAAGTGATCTCTGACATATAAAATCAGCATTTTTGATTCTTTAGATACCTAAACTTCATGACATATTATCTAAAAGGGCCTTGTTAAAAGCCTTGTTAGACCAAATATCATCCCCAATACGAATGCTATACGTATTATTCAACCTCATCAACTACGCAACTGTGGTTGAGGCGGCAGGAATTCGCTAGTCATGGACGCTCTACATGTCTCTCACTCCAAAACTGTTCTCGACGTAACGTGAGCTTTAATACAATGGGTTAAGATCTATAATGATTATCATAACAGTCGGAATTTTGTTTGTGAAATACATTCTAAATGTTTGTAATATGTATACGTTTTTGCTTTAGATTTATTTATACTCTTATATTGCGATATTAAGACCTAACTAACGAAGCTATGCTATTTCAGAAGGTACTTTGTTATCAATGTTTATGAGTCTCTTCAAGGCAAGAGTGAAAGGTGTCTTCTAGATCGTTCTGTTCCACATCATCTGTGTATTAGGCTACGTCGTCGCTTACCATCAGCTGTGAAAGTAGTCAAAGGACGGTCTATTCAGTTAAAAAAAACAAATTGTACTGGTTATTCTACCTTCTTAGGCATGTCTATAAGTATCCCATAACCTCTCGCATACCGGAACGTAGTAACGCGAGGCACAATGCATTTTCGATTGTGTCTGGAATTCTGGCATACCTATGAGAGAGGTTAAAACATCTACGAGTACGTTTAAGTACCTACTATATATAATTTATTTGAAGTTTTCGTTTTGATCAATAAAACGTTTTTCTTTCTCACTTTGTGGTAAATGGCTAAAACTTGTTTAACCCGAATGAAAGTGTACCTACCATCCGTCTCTACTATTATATCTTCTATGGACCTACGTGCCTGGAATTCAGCTTTATTACCAGTTAATCGACTCGAAATGCAGACAGGGACAGAGCATAATAATCTTGAGGAAAAAAGAGACAACGATGCCTGAGTCACGATTTATTGCCCAGTTTTTATCAATATAGGTCATGTAGACGTCTGGTCTGAAGAAAGCTTGGAATAAGTTTAAGATGAGTTCGTATGACGACGAAGAGTATTTCCGTAGCCTTTATTTTATGCATCTCGTAAGGGGGATGTGTAAAATAAATAACGTTAGAGACGATAATCTCATGAACTTTTAATATTTTCGCAAACGTTTATGATTTATTGTTTTAGCTCTTTGTAAGTAAGGCTTGTCCAGGGAAGTGGCACCTCGATTCACCTAGATTTAAATGGCTTTTGACTTTGAAGTCTACCATGCTTATTTTTGTCGTCTAGCATCATTGCTGTGTTTCGGTTTGAGGGGTGTGGTTGCCGGTGTTTCAGGCACACTTTCAGGCAGGCAAGCTTAATCGTCATCGACTGCTGAATAGAAGATACATACACACACAAAAAACGGATCTGAGCCTTCTCCATCTTAAACTAAAATAAATAATAAATATTGGTGAACATTCCACGCAACACTATCTCGCCCCAAACTAAGTCAAAGCTCGTGATATGGGAACCAGATAGCTGATATACTACTTATATACTTTTTTTGTAAATAGATACTTGTTATATATAATTACACCCAGACAGAGAACAAACGTCTATGTTCATCACACAAATGATTGTTCTCGGTGGGGATCGAACCCACGACCTACGGTGCAGAAGGCAGAACTACTACCAACTAAGCCGTGAGACCTGTCACTGACTGACTTCCTCGGGATCTTCTATAAATCCAGTTCATTGGATTAGAAAGCGTCCTTCGCTTCATTTCTTATTAGGTACCAGTACCTATAATTTATATAAATCCTATCAAAAAACACATCAACCATTGACAACTAACGTGCAACATCTTCCAATTATTTCTTGAAACAACTTACTGATAATTTTCCGAATTTTCCTCAAAAGTTGCCTTTACAAACTCGGATTCGTTATGATAATATTGAACTTCGCTACAAACAAATAATAACATCAATCAAAGTTGCCAGAGCACCTGGTGGGATTACTGAGACAAGTAATTTGACTTAGATTTTACCTTTGGATCGGAGAAGGTTATTCGAGGAAATGGAAAAAAACCATGTTGTTAATCGGACTTTAAGGTCGAAATTACAAGAACTGCTATTTACAAACTTAAGAAAATTCTTACTGTTCTTAAATAAGGACAACCAGATTATGTAGGTACAAGTCAGATCTAAAGATTATCAGCCTTACTTATAAAAACTGCTTAAATAGGAGTTTTAGCATTGTTTAGTTAAGAGGTGTTTAGCGCCTTTAGTACTACTTTAATATTTCTTACTTATAAAAAATATTTAAGCAACGATTAGCAAAGTATTGGTTGAGCTCTCCTTGTCTATGGAAATGATCAGTTTTGCATAATTTTTCTGATACTGGCCACATTTTGCACCAAAGAAAAGTAAAGTTGACACTGAGACGGTGACGTTCAAGGAATTTGAATACAAGTACAGGTGTCTTATCCAAGGAATTTGAATACAAGTGTCTTATCTATATTGCTTGTGTGTAGCTGCTGCCGTCATTGGAAGAAAAGACTTAACTAGGGTTTTTGACCAAAATGAGTTATATACATTTTTAGCTCACTTAGAACAAATCTAAAATTCCTAGTAAGAAAGGACGTAATCGCATTTTGCATAGTTAAGCCTTTTCAATTAGTATCAAGTAATTTCATGTTAATTTTTTACTTAAATAAAAGGGCAATATCGTAATAAAAACCTTATAAGACCAAGTATGAAAATAATATCACAAAAGGAAGTGATATTTTTTGCATATAGTGAAACATAAAGATATGAATATATATATATATATATATATATATATATATATATATATATATATATATATATATATATATATATATATATATATATATATATATATATATATATATATATATATATATATATATATATGATATGATATGATACCCAGCAAGGCGCGGGTCTTCATTATAAACAAAACTCGTGATATCTCAGCTTCACCTCCAACCTAGTTAAGTCTTTTCTTCCAATGACGGCAGAGCTGAACGGCTAGTTAGTATATCAGAAAGTAGATGAAGGTTCTCTCGGTTTTTAGTTATTGCCATCCCTGATTTCAGCGGTGGAGCCTCACATGTGCCAAGTTGCCGCACCACACAGAACCAATTATGTACTGTACACAGCTTGGCTCGCGATATATGAGCGACATGAATTTATGAAGCGAGGCATCTCGACGCCGGCCTCCTTATTCTCCAAGAATAAACCCACAATACACCGGGCCACCGGGCCACCGGGTCATAGGTTTCAATCCGATAGTGCATTGATAGATTTTTTGAAACAAAAAATTTTGAGCGCAAGCGCAACGCCAGTGCTTGGTAAATGGTTTTGAGTAGCTCCATAAGCGAAGGGCCTCCAGTTAAAATTACAAGGATCACATAGACTAGACGAATAGGTATGCATTGTCTTGCTGAGCATGATATCAAAGATGTACATAAGATATACTTATCTTGCGCCAATAAATTTTATCAAATACTGTTCTTTCGAAACAGTGCGGTGAAAATATTTTAAGTTCTTCTCAAAGAGATAGATAGACAGAATAGTTATTTGTTATACAAGAGTGCAAAGTTGCTTTTTAACCGCGTGTTCAATTTTGATGACCGAGCAAGCGAAGGATTCTAAAATTTAATCACGAGCGCAGCGAGTGATTCAAAATTAGAATTCTGAGCGTTAGCGAGGGAATCAAAAGAGCACGAGGTGAAAAATCTTTGCACTCGAGTGCAACACGTAACTTTTCATTCCACCTCAGCGAGGAAATAACTAAATGCAAAAAAAAAGTTTACAATCACATGTTGGCGTCAAACAAACTTCCTCGTCGCTAGAATCATTCATTTTAGTTTTTTCACTTGTTTTCAAGATTCTTGTTTTTAATATAAGGTATAACAATGACGTGAAAAAATGCCGCGTAAATAACCGCGTACAAAGCAAATTGAAAAAAGAACACCAAGAAGGTTCCGAGTCAGGTTTTAACAAATTAAAAAAAAGTTGTATGATATATTCGGCACCATAGAGGTAGCAGTAAATAGGTTTAATATTTTTTTTAATTCACAAACTTAGTGCACACGATGTTCTAAATTCAATTTACTTTATCCTCTAGAGAATAAAAACGGCTTTTGCACTCAGATATTGAAGAGCAAAAATACTCTTTCCGAGATGGTGGGATGAAAAACTCTTTATTGTACACCACAAGAAAATAACAAAACAAAGAATTAATTTTACCTACAGCGAAGTACCTGCAATGGGCGGACTTATCGATATGAGAAAACTTTTCCAGACAGAAGAGGCTCTTTTTGGACATAATATGTTTTATAGCTGTTCTATCCGGCATTCGGCTACGGAACGAAATGCCGGTTTCCAGCAATGTTTTCCTTCATCGGGGAGAACTAGCACAGTGCACATAATCATAAATGCGGCGTGATGTCACCGCGGTACGTGACGTCTTTAGAATATGGTTGCAGCCGGTCTCGGTCTGCAAGATTGTCAAGCGAGGAGGCATTGTCTTTAATCCGAAGGGAAACAAAAGCTTTCGCCTTTGATCCTTACGCACGGTAGACGTCCCTACTTATCTTAGTAATCATCATCAGCCTGAGAATTCCACTGCTGGAGATAGCTCCCCTATATACGATTGTGAGCCCTCTCCATCCACTGACTGCCCGCAATCTTCACAATATCGTCAGTCAGTCAGTAGGAAGGCGTCCCACGCTTCGTTTTCCTGTTTGTGGTTGCTATTTAAGAATCTGTACTCTCCAGCAGTTGTCGTTAGTCCTTCGAGCCACATGAATTGCCCATTGCCACTTCAACTTGCTAATTCTGCGAGCTATGTCGTAGATACTTTTTGTTACTACTACTTGTTGTTGTTACTTTGTGTTAGCTGTGGTTGCCTTTGGTGGATAAGCACGGGTCAGGATGTTTATTTTGTTTGTGTCTAGTATTAAGTTTTGTTTATTATCTCTTGGCGATCCTAATAAATAAATAAATAGATACACTTCATACTCAAAGTCAGTTTATCCGTTTATATGACTTCTCATAAATTGTGAGGAATCTTTGAGAATGAAGTATCGCAAATAATGAAAATTACTTACTTCGGCGAATTTTTGCAAAAGCTCATCTCGTGAATTTAGCGAAGCATTAACTGAGAAAACTGCATAGTGACCGTCGAAACGGTGCAGTATTCCTGCAATGAGTATTCCTCTCTCGAAGTTCCATTTATTCAAATTTAAACAAGCCCACGATTCTTTGCGCAGAAATTTGGAAGGCAGAACGTCACAATTCAAATATATAAAAAAAATAAGTTAACTTTACTATCATTATCCAACTACCCCCAAAAAACATAAACAGCCGATAGTGTTGATCGTGCTTTCAGAAACCGGGGGTTCCTTAGGTCTCTCAGCCGTAAATCAGTTCCTAAAAAAAGTTTTTAACTATACCGGTACAAAATATTTTAAACTATGTTAAATCAACAGGTCTTGTATGGAATACCTCACGTAATATTTGCTCGCACCTCCGACTACCCCACTTGGAAATCCTTAAAGAATCTTGAGTTAGTACTAGGAGATATCGAGTGGATATCTGCCGTACCTGGGGATCAAGGTTGTTTCTATTTTTTCTGTTAAAGCTATTCTACCAAATCCTTGTTCCTCGCCACGCTTTCATCGAGCGTGCTCAGAGCAATTTGTAAATGGGACGCGGCGAGATGATTTACCACCCGCTAGGCCGTGACGGTCTCACCCCTCAAAGATCTGGTTTCTTGGGAAGCCAGGGTCCGTATTATGACGGATATAGTACAGCTGCTGCGACCTTCGTAAAAAAACTACTATAGCAGGAACCTCTTTGAGACACACTTCAAATCCTTTGCCCACACTGTGTGGTACAAGAAACGAGTGATACGTCATGAAGAAGACTATTAACCCGATTTCTAAATATACAGGGATACCTACGCATCAGGCTATACGCTTCTCCCATTTAGATCTTTGTAATACGTATCATTTTCCTTTGGATTTTTGTAGTTTGATCTGTATAAGTGTGTACAAGGGAGGGATACTTCAAGGGTGACTAAACTAAACTGAACTAATATATGTGTGCTGTTTCAAGTCTCCTACTTCAGTTTATTCTAGTTCTAAAAGTATTTTGCTTAGTTCTATAACATAACATATAAAAAATTGCTATAATTGGCTGCGTAAAGTTTTCTCCGCTGTATTAAGGCCGCAATTCTCTCTCGCCGCTTTGAAGACAAGAGCTTTAGATACCTTTGTCTGCGCCGCCATTGTTTGAGATCGCTCTCAAAGAGTTTCGGGTAATTAGGGATAACAACGATAAACATTTGTTTGTATTTCAGCCAAAACAAATGTAGTTCTATAAAAAGCTCCACCTGCTACCCATTAACCACACAAAATATTATGTTCAGATGTTCCTATTTCGTTGTAAAACCAGACATACACCAGACCTACACTGTTGAATGGCTATCTCTGATTTTTGCACGCCAAAAATTATCTTCATCTCAGTAATCAAAATATTAATTCGTTTATTAATTCGTTTCATTTATTTCAATCATTATCTATTCTATAGCTACAACAGTATACTGGCTACAATCGGCCAATCTTAAGCTCGCCTTTAATACACATGTACTTAAATAAATAAATAAATAAATAATGCTGGACAATCCACACAGCACTATCTAGCCCCAAAGTAAGCTATTCAAAGCTTGTGTTATGGGTATTAGATAACTGATATATTTAATACATTATATACTTACATAGATAGATATTTTTTATTATACATAGAGAACATCCAGACCATCGGAACAAATTTCTGCAGATCGTAACACAAATTTGTTCCAAGGCGGGAATCGAACCCGCAACCTCTTGCGTCGCAGGCACTATCAGCAATATATGTATATACGTTTCCATATCACAAGCTTTGGCTTAGTTTAGGGCGAGATAGTGCTGTGTGGAATGTCCACCAATATTTATTTATTTATTTATCAGACAATTACCGAAAGGAATATGAAGGTAGGTATTTAATTAATCACTAATTGTAGGTCTATTATCTAAAAACTAGCTGTAACGACAGTAGTAGCCAAAACGAAGTACCTAAGTATGTAATTACTTATAAGACTCATTGTTTCTTAGCAGTAAGTATTTGATTTTTAACAGACAATCTGACAGAATCGCTTCGGCTTGTTTTTAGATGATTGATCTACTTCCAATGGCACAAACTTTGCTTTATTTGCGGGTCGACGGCGATGTGTGAAAAACAAAAAATACAAATTGAAATCATGAAAACGACATCCGCCCGCATTCGGAGCACTTTCCGTAAACACATCCGCATTGTTCCATCACACTCGTGAATCAATTCAGCGTCGCTTCCGCTGTCGAATGACAACCGTGAATGCCTTTGTAAACTGCCGCAGTTCGAAAGAATACCAAAGCCATTATTGAAACTGCTAACTCTAAATTTGTATTCTACTTGATAATGGAACCAGCAGATGACCAATAACAAAGCACTGCCTTGTCACACACGATAGGAACGTAGGTGCTCTGCCTTGTGTCCATCAATTTAGGCATACGGATAATTTAGCCTCATGTGCCTGTAATTTACACCCTTTCAAACGAAACACCTTAACCTTACCTTATTATTTATGTTTAAACACTTTAGTAAATAAATTTGAATTTGATTTGATTTGATTTGATTTACCTTACTAACAATGTCATTGATAATGGAACAAGCAGATGACCTGTAACAAAACATTGGCCAGCAAGTCACGCACGACAGGAACGTGTGATGCTCTTCCTAGCGTCCATCAGAAATCAGAAATAATTTATTGTATAACTGTAGTACAAAAAAAAGATCTTATTCCTATGGTTATGTACAGTTTTAACAGTTTATCCGTTCCGGACGTACAACTAAAATGTATCTCTACATAATTATAATACGTATATACGTATAATGTTTCTTGTACTTGTTATCAATTTAGGCATGCAGATATGAAGCCTCATGTGCCTGTAATTTTACCGGCAAACACACTCTTTGAACGTGCTTTGAACCTAACCCCCAGTTTCTGAAAGCGCGATCATCACTAATCGGCTGTCAAGTCACTTGCTGTTTTTACTTCAAATTAGATAGAGATAGCAAGTGACTTGACAGCCGATTAGCGTTGATCGCGCTTTCAGAAACTGGGGTTACAATAATACATAATAATGTTTTTTTATAAGTAAAGATTTTGACGACCTCTGTGGCGCAGCGGTCGAGCCATTCGAGATTATGTTACTTCTCTCGGTTACCTGGTTTCCATAATATTCTTGCTTAGTTTGGAAAATATCCACAAATATTTATTTAAAGATTTTACACATCTTGACTCCAGATAGGTAGGTAAAAGCATCGGTATGTTCAACGACTTCTAAAATAAGCTGAACTTCCGACCACTTCTGACTCACGCTATCGCATATATAAATTCGTCTCTAATTCGAACGAAATGGAGTTTAGAATAGAGTGCTTTCTGCTTTCAATAGGGCTAGCATTACTCATAACTTGCAGCAAAAGCTACTTTCATGTAGAATAAATTAATTAGTTAAAATTAATTAGTGATAAATTAATTGTTTGGCTTTATACTACTTTAAAGCTTTTGGTTATAGAGAAAAATTTAAAAGTTTTGAATTATATGAAAATATGTCCGTATTTACTAAATTAATATAATGAATGATGATTTCTTATTGTTTCTCCATAAGACGATGTTTCATAATGAAAGTTCTCTGTAATAATATTTTACATTATTCTGCGCCACATGTGCCTGTGGCATAATAATATGTGAATAATTATGTCAAAGAAACATTCGTGAAAAATACCTATACATGTAATATTTTAAATGACAATTTTTCTGAACCACTTGCTGATGGAATAAGCAAAGGGCCCACCGTATGTAAGTGGTACCACAACACAAAGCATTGACACGCAAGTCGCGAAGTCATCGCGAAAGATTCACAAATAGAAATCTTTTAACTTTTTTTTTTTTTTTTTTTTTTTTTTTTTTTTTTTTTTTTTATTGAAGAAAAACAATATATATTCAATTAGACCTTACCTTAAAAAATATAATAACTAAAATATATTATAAAAAGGAGTCCCTTTGGGCAAGGATCCGAAGATACTGGCAGCATTCCCTCTTTGAATAGCTAAACTAATTCTTTGTCCGAGGTAGCTGCCAGCTCTTCGGTCTGCTGTGACGTCGACTAACCTTTTTGAAATTTCTTTAAAAAGCCTTATTGCGCTAGGACCCCACGGACCAAGGGTCTCGACACCGAATGGGACAAAATCATATTCGGAGCCTAGACCCCTGTATTTGCATGCTTTAGCTTTTTCGGCCGCTTCACAAGCCGCACCAGCTCTGTTTTTACTATATGTTTTTCATGAGTTGCTGTAGAATATACATATGCAGAGATGTACCATGGTCCCACTTGATGATGCAAGCTGATGGCCCACCTGATGTTATGTGGTAACCATCACCCATAACAAAGCATTGCCTCGTAAGTCACGCGCGATCGAAACGTGTCCTACGATGCACTGCCCTGCGTTCATTATGAGGCATACTGATGTTAAGCCTCATGTGTCAGTAATTACACCTGCGACCACACTCTTCAATCCGAAACACAGCGTTGCTGCTTGGCGGCAGAAAAAGGCGTGGTGGTAGTACTTCCCCGGACGAGCCCTTCACAAAGAGCTCCACTACTCCTAAAATTATTATTATCCCTTTATTTACAAGGAGAACCTATTGTTACCACATTGTTGCAAACAAATAAATAGAATGAGTAGCAACCCTGCACTATCAACTATGGGCGGGCGATGTGTCACGTCACGTCACAAACTATATGACAAAACAGTCCCGGCGAGTGTCGGGGAGGCTTTTAAGGAGTGCCCTCGTGTCTACTTGTTTACACATATCAGGAGGTTATATCGCTGACGGTAACATTAGGCTGCTAAGTTTTGGTTTATTTTTATCGTAGTACATTTTGTATCGTAGTTTCTTGTTTTGCTGTGTTACAGGTGTTTCCTTGAAAACCTCAGGCAGGCTCTCGTAAAATAGGTTTCACAGGTTGAATTGTACTTCAAAAGGTACTATTTATAAACGTATAAATTCATAACTACTTGTTAAGCATATTATGCCAATAGGCTTTTGGTTTTGGCTTATTTTTGGGGTATCTAGGCTCAAAATCGTTATTTTTGAAAATGTATGAAAGAGGCCTGAAACATGTTTAGAGGAGATTATTATTATAGTGAAAGTTTATATAAATAGATTGCTCGTAGTTATCATATTTTTTTATTAAAGATATTCCCTAAATTAAGTTCTTACTAGTGAAATAGTTTAAACATTTATCTTATAACTTACTGTATGAATACAATTTCGAGGGTAGGCTACAAAAAAGAAGGAAACTTTGGGAGCCAGTGTCCAAAACTGATAGATTTGTTTAATTCGTATTTCAGTTAAGTGGTTTACTTGTAACTTAATTGGTATCACAGGATTAGCGGACGCGTTACTGCGTAATACCGAGTGTTGATTAAGCTGTGTACCCTCAGCACAGTTTTTAATTAAACTGAACGAAAAACGAATCTGCGAACTTTGAGCTGTAAATTGTATTCGTGTAAATATCTCCTACTTGCGCTACCGCACGTGGCTTGCACTGATGCGCGGATAAAAAGCTCTATAATTCCAAGTCTTATACAAATCAGTCCAGCCACTACGTCGTCATTGAGTGCCAAACTTGATTAAAATTATTCTAATGATTAAGTACTTTTTGTTTGAATTACATATCAAATTTTTTCACACATTATTCTGTGGTACGCGGAAACACAATAAAAATCTTAGCACAATGTCATAATTTTCCTGCCCTTATCCCACTTCATGTGGGGTCGGCACAACAGGTTTTTGCCCTCCACTCTCCTGTATCAGCCGTCATCTCAGCACAATGTATATAATAATATGCTGATGTTCGATTCAGGCTTTGAATAGATTTTTTTTGTGCGACAGATGTAGTTGGTCAGTGACTGAAGAAACCTAAATCCAAGCCTAGCCTATCCAATAGATCAGCCAGAACGGCCAAAAAAGGTCAACAAAATAGCGGTCCGACAACGTTAGAAAGTGTTGCTAGGGGGTTAGATGCGGATTGTTTGTAATTCATTGGAAAAAAACAGTTTGTAAAGGACGCGACGTTGATTAGTGTTGTACCGTTTTTCGAAGTGAAGATAAATATTATGCTGAGTATGCAACAAACATAAATTACTTATATGGTTTTGTTTTTATTTTTTGTGATACATGATCAAGATAAGAGGAAATCCGAAGAGGAACCAACTGACATAGTTCGCAGCATTAGCAAGTTGAATATGGGCAGGTGATATAGCTCGAAGAACTAAGAACCACCGAGGAGAAAAGGTTAAAGGTTCTCGGATGGCTCTCACGAATTGGAAGACGAAGCGTACCTTCCTTTCCGATAGACCGATGACATCGTGGGGATCGGTAGATGGAGAGGGCTCAGAATCGTTCTTTCTGGAAATGTATGCCTTCCTGGGAATGCCTAAGTCCAACCAGTGAAAATAGGCCATAGGTTTCCATGTTTTTTACGATATTTGATAGTTTTGTGCAATGCAGTTTTTATATTAAAGAGAGGGAGGGGATGTGATGGCGGGAGTGTTTTGAATGCGCAATCATATCTCCTCCACTTTTTTCCAGCGTTCTTTTTAAATGACGCGACCTCTGCTTGAAATACATTAATAATAAGTTTTGTTTTCAGGCAACACAGTATTTAATATGTAAATCAGGAACCCCAATTTATTTTTTATGAGACCCAGACACAGAACAACCATAAAATGGCCATCACTTAAATGTCTGCCTCGATGACGGTAACACAGTTCGAAAATCAGGAAACTTTCTAATTTTCAGAAGCTTATCTGATCGCGAGCTCCGTTGGACCTGACCCAATTTTTGCCATTCCCCGCCTTTTCTTTCGCTCCCATTCTCTTTGTGAATAGGTAGGTGCTACGTCTAAAATGCAAATCAGTTGAGTGTGAAATTAAAAAGGCACCTACCTCGTACCTGCCTAATAAACAGTGGGTATAAAATATCAGGGCGTGTAATTACTTCATTTGTAGCGCTTTAGAGAAGCTTTATGTTTGTAATTTCTCCTAGGTTTAGATTATTTTGTTATACACACCTGCTACTTGTTTATACCTAGTTGCGCCCCGCGGTTTCACCTGCGCTGATTTAAATCCTGGTATTCCCACGGGATAAAAAGTAGCCTATTTGCTATTCCAGACCAGACTATAATCTATCTCTCTGCCAAGTTTCATTTAGATCCGTTCAGCCGTTCCGGCGTGAAAGAGTGACAAACATCTATCCAACCATCCATACTTTAAAATTTTCGCGTTTATAATAGGATATGATATAGTAGGATATGAACGCCTGTCTCTTCCTTGCCGAAGGTTGAATGCTGCAAACTGCGATACAGATACATCTTCTGCAGTTTTTAGTGTTTAGTCAAAACTTTGTTTGTCTGTATGTCTGTTTTACGTTCACTTTCACAAATAAATAAATTTACCAAGCAATTTAAATGATAGTGAGCCGGCCACACAATGCGCGGAATATAAAAATGGAGCAAAATCTTGTGTACCATGAAAATTGGAAACGGAAAAAAGGTAGGTGGACCTGGAGATAGAATGACGTTGTCCAATCAATGGTCCAATCAAGACCTGGACAAGAAATACCCAAAATAAAGAGTATTTTTCATTGTAATTTGGAAAATTTGTTTGCTACACAACTTCTTTCATTATTTCTGAGATACAAGATGCTGAAAATTTCCAATGCAAATTATTTTTAGTATTATGAGCTGTGGGTATTGTATCAAATGGAATACAGTAAATTATTGACGCGCTACTATTCAGGTTATCCTATGCTCTTACGAATATGCATTCTACTTGTAACAAGACGTGAAATGGAGTGTGATGTGCTGATAACTGTTGTACACGTGTGAGAAACTCTGAATCATACTCTTCTAATAGTATCTACTGAAATAGCTTTATGAACTGCAAAAGGCAGAATAAACTCTAACAATCTAAGTTTGGTTTTCCTGATCAGCGAGGCCAGAGTTTTTTTTTATTAACTGAATAGATCGTCCTTTGACTACAATCTCACCTGATGGTAAGCGACGATGTAGTCTACGGTGGAGCAGAACGGTCTAGAAGACACCTATTCACTCTTCCTGTTTACGCTTCCGATTGATATATTAAATTTACACCTATTTTATACAGTATATTTTATACAGTATTAAGTGTCATGTCCGCCAGACAAAGACGAATTCGGTCCTAACGGAAGATCAGCGTGGGTTGTTGCCAACCCGCATTATGCTGAGTTAGGACCTTTTTGTAGCACAAAATGCCGTACCGCTGGCAATTTTTTCGTGTAAAATAATGCATGCCTATATAATTATGTGCCTTTTAATTTTAAAAAACTATTCTATGTATCTTTGTATGCTACAAATAAAAACTTATTCTATTCTATTCTATATTTTAAGATCAGATATTGTTTAGGATCATTTAATTTTAAGCTATCTGTAGATGTGTGTAGTGTATGTGTTTTATGTATGTAGTTCAAAATTATATGATCCTAATAATAATAATATCTGTTAAACCAATAATAATATCTGGTATAAACTGAACTAGCAACTGCAAACTATGCTTTATCAGTTTATACAGGATAGCCCAACGGGTTTTTCTGCTCGTTTAGCCATCTACTATAAGCTATACTTAGTTTGGCGCTACGATGATGTTGTGGGGAATATCTGAACCGATCCGATTTTAGATGTTTGATTATGATTTTATTGAATGTAATACTTGTAGGTGTAGGTTTTTCTTTTCATACAAAATAAATATATATATCTTTGTGTATACTCAGGGGAAAGTTTACAAAACGATCATAAGACCTGTCGTGTTGTATGGATCTGAGTGTTGGGCAACCAAAGGGACGGATGAAAGAAGAGTGCATGCAGCAGAAATGCGAATGTTGAGATGGATGTGCGGAGTGACAAGGATGGATAAAATAAAGAATGAATATATTAGAGGAAGTTTGAAAGTTGCGCCTGTGACGGATAAGTTGAGGAGTAATAGGTTAGCGTGGTATGGGCATGTCATGAGGAGGGAAGAAAGTCATATTACGAGAAGAATGTTAGACATGGATGTGATTGGTTTTAGAAAGAGAGGTAGGCCAAAGAAAAGATGGATGGACTGTGTGAAGGATGATATGAGTAAGAAAGGAGTGAGCACCGAGATGACGAATGATAGAGGAGAGTGGAGGAGTAGAACATGTTGTGCCGACCCCACTTAGCGTGGGATAAGGGCAGGAAGATGATGATCTTTGTGTATACTCATGTCACAACAAGGTTTTCGTTTAATATATACGCACCTATAGTACAACGGAAATATAAGCAACACCAGGGCTATATTGCACTCACCCACTTTCTATTCACCGGATAACAATTCAGACTATGAATGCACCACACTATGGCGGCAATAAATAAACGGCACTACGCTGGCGATATTGGCAGGGCCTTCATGCAATTATGAAGCAGTGACCTGAACCCTTCAATGGAGCTTTGTTTAGCGGAAAATGTTGCAAAAACATGACACGGGACAAAAGATGAATAATGCACGGGATATAATAAAAGGCAAATGAAAAAACAACCTAGTTATATTGGCGTAGCTGGCTGAGATAAAAGAGCTGTGGGTTCGATTTCCGTGGTGGGAGCGATGGTAGGTACCACAGATGAAATAGGAGGATACCTGTATGTACCTAAGTGATCTATACAAACTTGGCCCGTTATTCAGACCAGACCACGATTAAAAATGTCTAACCTTTGGACAGTTTGCTCCGCGAAAGGTCCGTAGCTCGATTATTTTGGTTGTATTATCTAAAGCAGGTAAAGCTTTTGACTCAGGTTTTATAAAATTCAAGTAATTTTGTGTGCAATAACTGTGTACACAGTTCAGATAAAAATTATTGGCCCCGTTATTGTTTCTACATATATTTCGCAACAGTATATTTCGATCGTGCAAAACTGTAAAGAGAATTTAATGTTGAATGTAAGATAGAATACCTGTTTATTTTCAAAAATTTAGACCCAACACGTGCACCTATTAAGGACTGAAACTGAATTATATTGATGATAATAATAAAATTATAAACGTCTTTTTAACGAAACCTATGACTTTAACACCCGAATACTCAAACGCAACTCAGATTTGAGCACGTCTCAAGTCGTGGTTTTTTGACAGTTTTTAATGAAATTCCGTCAAAAACATGTCACATGAGACGTGCTTAGATCTGAGTTGCGTTTGAGTATTCGGCCCTAACTTACATAGGTAATAACTATGGAGCTTTCAACTGTGAGGAACTCATCACAGACACTAGGGTAGCTATTGAGTGCAGGGAATTTCCCATGGGCTCCATAAATGCAATAACGCATGGTGTATCCGGAGGGGAACGATGCACGTAGAGTTTGATTGCCATGAAGCATATACCGTAAGAATACGGCTTTACCCATAATGGGCGCTAAAACTTCCTTATACAGATGCCAAGGAAGGCTTTCCTTACGCAGGCCTAAAAATAAGTAAGAACAAAAAAAAACAATACCAATTTAGCAGTCTCGATTCAGTAATGGAATTACGGTGTAAAAATGTTTATTGCTAATCGATAAAAGTACGAGTCGAGGTAAGTGGGGCTTTGTCCCCTGAAAAACTGTTAGCTGTGGCTTTGAGGCTCTTAAAGAAAGTAAGAGAATAACGTACACTATTGAGGACATGAAACTTGATTTTAAATAAATATTGCTAGACTTTCCACACACTATATAGCCCCAAACTGAACCAAATATGGGAACCAGAAAGCTGATATAATACTTAAATTCTTTATTTTATTTGCATACTTATAAAATTTAATTGCACTTTGCTTATAAAATTTAGTGCAATAAAATATTTATAGATATAATTTATATAGATAAACATAGGTTTATCATACAAATATTTATTCTCGGTGGGGACCGAAACCACGCGGCATGCGGCGCAGAAGTAATGTTCGAATTTTATACATAACTAGGTACCTACTGCAAAAAAATCGCATCGCATTCTGAAACTGCGACGAATCAACTCCGTGCGTACCCGTTTATGACGGTCAATGTTTTTAAGAAGATGCAAGCTCACACGTAGATATATTATAGATAGAAAGCATGGTTTGCACCAGACTGATACATAGGCTGAAATACATTGTGTATGTGCGTGTTACATATAATTGAACGAGCGAACGAAGATTTCTCAAACCAAATTATCTTCATCCCGATCTTCGACGATTTGGCGTGTCCAAGAAAAAAGTGGCGAGGCAAGTCCATGTTTGTCCAAGATCATGATATGTATAGGTAACAAGATTTTTATTTATTTATTTATTTGTAAAATACTTACTTACTTAGGCTTACTTACAGCTATCGCCAAGGCGCCTAAATGTTACGTTTTGGTAAGTACATTTCTTTACAAACTGAAGTCTTACTGATATAGGTATGTATAAAGCCTAGAACGAAAACGCACCGAACTTTCCTAAGCACAGCTGACCTGAAAAGTAAACGTTTTCTTCGAAGAATTAAGCGGTCTTGGAGCGTCATATGAAGACAGTACCACAGTACAGACTAGTACAAAGACTGGAGTAGGTCAACTATTTCCCTTTATTATAGGCATTTCTATGATTATAAAAAAATAAATATAATAAGATGACACAAAAATGCTGAGCAGTTATATCTAGATCTCTTATTAATTAATTACGCGCAGCCTTGAATACCTTAAGGTTACCATTGCGAAAGATGCTGTTCATCTCGAACAATAAAATGAAAGTGTAAACTCTTCACGAATGAAGTTGAAATAATTTATTTTCTTGAAATAATCTCAAAAACAAACAAAAACAAAACAAAACAACAAATAATGCTACACAGCAATAATAATTTAGAAGTCCCGATATAATTTCGATTTATAGTTTGATCTCATCTTCGGTCTGTGATCATCAAAATAAATAGCTAGATTCAAAAGCCACGTTAGTTTAAGTTTTAGATTATAAGCATTCATGTAATAAAGAGAGTTGGCACAGTTTAGGACATTTATAATTAAATTATTCATTGCAAATAAACAGAGTGTCAACGCAGCCCCGGATACTCGTTCTAGGAAAACCCTGTATACGAATTGGCGTGAAATCAGTTTGTAAAACAAACGAATGCCAGCTGAAATAATAATAGTTCCTATATAAATATTATTATTTGCACACGGCGCCACCGCATGGCGGTTATAAGCTGTGAATGAAAGCTTTAATTTATTCTATTCTATTTGGTAGAAAGCAAGTAAAACGCCTGCAACTTTGTTCTGTATTTATTTTACTTACAAACTGACCAACGCTGCACCCGCTAAGAGTAATTAAGTACCTACGTAGATTGACTTCCAAAGAAATAAAATTCAATGGTTTTTTATCCTGTTCAATAATAACGATCACTCTCATACGTACGTCATGCAGTAGTTATTGAGCCTGATCCCAAAAACAAGAACTGAGGTCAAGATTAGGGGAAGCAGGGGTAAGGGCGATCATGTCGAGTAATACCGCTAACTCCAATAAATTATTATATAAGGTGCTTTAAAACACAGCGAGCACGCTGCAGCGCAGGGGTTGTAACGCTTGAGCAGGCAGAGTATCTAAACCTAAAAACTAACAATAGACAAATGAAAAAACAAATAGAGCATTTTTCTCTCAGGTGATCGGCATTCCCCCATCTTCCCGTACCTATGAATGGGTGTCAGCCTGTGAGACAAAATATAGGTTCGCTGTTCATCGTAGATAAAACTCATTTTAGCTGTTCTTTCCGAGTATCGTCGGAATACACATAACTATAATTTACGTCGCACGTTTCGTAACCCGGTTTCGAAAGAAAAATAATTCGTAGTCTTCGTAGTAGCCGGTAGTGGCTACTGTAGATGTAGGCTACGAATAAATAGGATGTGGGCTTAGATTTGCAAAAGGTTATTCTGTACTTCAAAAGGATACAGATGTAATTAGGTGCGTTCTTATCGTGCCTGAAGACGCAATGCTTTATAATACTTAGGTGATGGTTACCACCTTGTATTCAAATTCCTTGGTTACCACTTAACGTCTGCTTGTTCCACCAGCAAGTTGTAGGTATAAAAAGGTTTTAACTTGTCGCTTGCCAGGTTGACAGTTCTACCGAGTTAGCATGATTATAAATGGCTCAGAATAACGAGCAAGGGTGTTGGATATTTTAGTTTTTATTGGTTGGTATAGTAGACCTTGCTCATAATGAAGTGTTCCTTTAATTTTCCGGCTGGGGTTGGGTCAAGGCTACGCTCGCTTGGCTATAGCTATAGAGGTGCAGAGGCACAGTAACGGTAAGGTGCCTTACTTATCTGCTTTGAATATGCAAGGCAAAATTAGCAATAAGTGAAGAAAAGTAACAAGTTAATAAAAATAACAGAATGGTTGCCGTCTTAGCTTAGGACTGTATAAATCAATTACCTAATAACGTTCTAAGTTTAAGTACTTACCTAATTTCATAACTTATTTTAACGTGTAGATAGGTGCCAGGGTACTGGTACCTACTTACCTATTTACTAATTTACTAACTGTACCCTATAATAAAATATACCGTTATTCTTTTATATTGTATATTCTTATAGATATCCATAATTTTCTTATATAATATGTAGGTACATAATCTTTGGATTTTCTGAAAAAGTGGGGCAACTCTCCGATACATAAATAGTAGCCGAGCCGGGGTCTACGAAATGCTACGAGAAAATACCACAGCGTAGCAAATATCTACTACCACGCAGTATCTCCAGTTCACAGAGGCCGTTGACTACTATATACTAACGCATGCTATCTCTCTTTCGCATGCAGTCGCACTCTTCCGTAAATCGAAATCAAAGCTCGTCGGGATTGAGTACAATGAAGTTCTTGCGAATCGAGATACGCGTGAAGCTGGCAGCAGGTTAACGTGCGTTCGGAAACTAGAAACTCATTTTTTTGATGTCATGTCATATGACATATACATTAAAAAAAAAACCATGACAACATGAATTATCAGTTAGTTTTGTATGCAATTTACATTTCTAAGGTGTTTTCTGAATATGTTTTTGATAAAAATCTGTGTTAGCTTAAAAACACAGTAGTTTTTAAAAACTTAATTCTGTGGCTAAAAATTCAATTTTTCATTTGCAAGTCTACGGAGCGTGCCTGCATGCATATGGCGGACGCTCAGTTTGTGTTTATGTCAATACAGAAACTGATTTTTATTATTTTGCGCGGGTGTGGGACAAACAATTAATAACTAATATGTGTTAGTGGAAACTGTGCTTTATGTGTTATTATGTGATAATGTTTTGCACCGCCGGACTTTTGGATAACTTTTTATCTTCATCGTACTTTTATGGGTATGTACAAAATTTTGTAACACTTAGAATTTTTAGTTTTCTGAAGCATCGTAGGGCTAGAAAGGGCTAGGAATTTGTAGGCAATTCAGTGTGGATGTAAGGAATGAAATCGTGATTGTTTTCGGCCTCGGTTTGTCTGACAAACTTGCTAAATCAAAGCTAGATCGGCGGTACTGAATAGCTTCATCTATAACCGAGGTTATCGCCAGATGATAGCTTTTCACTATTTTATTGGTATCTCGAGCGTCTAAGGCGCCACAAATATTCATAGTTCTAATCTAGACTTTTATAAAACTTTTGAGTCATAATGTTTCATCTCAAAATTCGCACTGGACTTACGATTTTAGAAGTTGAAGTGATCGAAAAGTTATCTGCGTGTATGGAAAAGTGGTGTAATGAATTAAAATAGGTACATAACTATGTTTCAGTGACTTGATCACAATACTTAAGTAACAATTAAATTGCCAATATTCAAAATTGTTGCTACATTAGGTAAATTACTTTTTTCATAAATAGTATGCATAATAAATACCTACTTAATAAAAAAAAAGGTATACAATTGTCAGCCCTGAACACAGTAGACATCCATATCAAGTTTTTTATAAAAAAAAACATGAAGAAAGCTATTAAGCTGCAAAAGAATACAAATTCCACACACAGATTTAAAATCTCTGGCACACAAAACTGGTTGACATTTAAAAACAAACATTTCTCTCACAAGCAAAGAGTCTGCTCCAGACACATACTGTTTACAAATTCGGCACATGTGTTATGATTGTCCATGAATCATGAGACATCTGTTGCAAATAGTTAGATGTTGCTTATAAAAAGTGTAAAAAATTGTCATTGAAGATGATACTTAACAGATGGATTGTTTAATGATATTGGTCTGTGAAGTAATCTTTTATGATGATTGATGTGTGTGAACTATTTGTCATAATAATATTGGCTCTTGAGAGCTCCTTGTTAGGAAGCTGATAGTCGTTAGAATACTTGTTTGCAATTTTTTTTTATATTTTTTTTATACAACTAGCTGATGGAACAAGCAGATGGTCCACCTGATGTTAAGTGGTAACCATCACCTATAAACAAAACATTGCCACGTAGGTCACGCACAATAGGAACGTGCCCTACGATGCACTGCCCTGCGTCCATCAACTTGAGGCATACAGATGTTAAGCCTCATGTGCCTGTAATTACACCGGCGACCACACTCTTCAAACCGAAACACAGTGTTGCTGCTTGGCGGCAGAAAAAGGCGTGGTGGTAGTACTTCCCCGGACGAGCCCTTCACAAAGAGCTCTACTACTCTTCAGAAATTATTAGATATTAGATTATTATTATGTTAGTAAATCTGACACAAATGTTATTGTTATCTTCTAAAGCATTCTGCTCCAACATTGGCTACATTGTCACTTACCATCATGTGAGATTGTAGTCAACGGATGGTCTATTCAGTATATAAAAAAAGGCAAAAATCACCATTTGTCCATCCACTTACCCACATTTAGTCCAAAGTCAAAGTCAAAATATATTTATTCAATAAAATCACAAGGACCATCTTGAACCGTTTTAAAACTAGGTGACTCTAGTGCCAGTTCCACGCGACCAACTGATTCCCCCAACTGATTGAATAAAATCACTGAATCCTTTTATAAAAATCACAGCAAAAAACCCAATGTAGGTACTTGTGTAGGTGTACACAGTCGTGTACACAGTTCAAAAAATGTGTTCAATTTAACACCTAGAGTTTTTAAGAAGTTACAAAAACTAGTAAGTATAGCTAATTAAGTTACCCTAGTAGCTTACACTGTCTTAAAATGTTTAAATATTTTGGCCATCTTATTTCCTTTCTTTGATTTTGTAATAGGTAAGTACTTACGTGGTCAATTGAGATTTATCTGTAGTTACAGTTCTAAAAGTATCAATGAGTTCGTAAATAAAAGTTAAGTTACGTGGCTTACCGTAACCAGCAATTACAATTTTAGTTTGGTTTTCTTTCTACTCAATAAGGTTATTTTTATAGATAAAGTGTATTTCGTAGGTACCTACGTTTATTAGGTTTTATAACGATATTTTTTGTCTTAAAATCTCTTAAAGGCAAGTAGACGAAAAAGTAGACGAAACGGCTAAGCTTGTGTTAGTAAAAAGACGCTCAAGAAAGTCGCGTCTGAAATACTCTTCTACCGTGGTGCTTTCAAAGCTGGCAGTGTTATGACAATGTTAGAAAAGTCATACTCTTCAGTCTGTTCTAGTTTTGATTGTGAGTGATTGGCAAACTTTTATTTAGGTACATAATCACGCTTTTTTTATACAACTAGCTGATGAAACAAGCAGTGTTGATAGTTCTTAAAAGTCTACCACGATTAAATGCCACGAAATCACTTCAGTGTAACAGTATTGATTGAACCGTGCTTGACCTCGAGACAAATTAAATCAATCTCAATGTTTGTAAACAGTTTCCTGCCGCGAGTTTAACGGAGTTGTTATAACAATCGAAAACTTTTAGTTTGTTTATACAATTCATTCAAAGCTACACGTAATAAGCAATTAGAGTAAACTAAGTGTACCTACTTTTAACCGACTTCCAAAAAGGAGGAGGTTCAATGTTTGTCAGATAAGTATGGTATTATACTGTATAATATGTTTTTTCGACAGCCCTCATAATAGCTCAGTTGGCTATAGGCTAGCCTCTCTAGTGCCTTTTCCGCTTAGGCTACGGCCTAAGCGGCTTGAGGTGCGATCTCCACCGATAACATTTTTTGTGATGAACACGATGTTTGTTCTTTTTAAGAGTGCTATTATACAATTATAGGTAAATTATAAA
Organism: Plemyria rubiginata; assembly: GCA_963576535.1. Lineage (NCBI taxonomy): Eukaryota > Metazoa > Arthropoda > Insecta > Lepidoptera > Geometridae > Plemyria > Plemyria rubiginata. The sequence continues at coordinate 9,837,526 of OY754917.1, read as the reverse complement.
ATGTATGTTCACAAAAAAGTATATATGTAGGTACCTACTTATGTATCAGTTATCTCTTTTCCATATTACAAGATTTGCTTAGTTCAATTGCTCAGTTTTAATACAGTTCTTTTTAGCTCTTCTCAATTTGCACCTCATGCAACTAAGTAAATTGAGAAAAGTGCTTACGAATAAATAAATTATGAATTATAATTCATTTATAAACACAGGTTATTTTACAGGTTTTTATAGGCATTGGATTCATTATTATAAATTAGGTAACGTGTTTTGCATTGTACCTACTTGAGGTCAAGATACCTCCATGTCAAATGCTAACAATCTCTTAGATAAGTGCGTAACTGCGTGGCATTTTGCTCAACAATACAACGGTATTCACTAACTTTGTTCGCCAGATCGAGTAGATACGTGTATCTTATCTGGCGTGTAATCAAATCACAAGGCGGTGTCGTTGCCCTCATCTCGTAATCAAAGGAAACGTGGAATAACTCAACGCTATAGCCATAAGATAAAGCCCTGAGCTTGACGAATATCGGGAATGGTCAATATATTTTTCGTCGGCTCTCGGTCTTGAGATATTTTATTGGGTAATGTGGATTTTGGTAGCGTTCTCGAGGGATTTCTTCTCGTTCTTTACGATTTATCCGCACTATTATTATTTTACCTTCCAATTGACAGCCTACGTAGCTCAGTTGGTAGTAGCTATGCCTTCTGCGCCGTAGGTCGTGGGTTCGATTCCCACCGTGAACAAACATTTGTGTGGTGAACATAAATGTTTGTTCTCTGTCTGGGTGTTATATAATATTATAAGTATGTATTTACAAAAAAAAAGTATTATAAGTAGTATATCAGCTATCTGGTTCTCCCATATTACAAGCATAAGCTTAGTTTGGGACTAGATAGTGCTGTGTGGAAAGTCCACCAATATATATATATATATATATATATATAATTTATTTATACCTGCCTACCTTTTTACGACATATTTAGGTAGGTACTTATTGTATACGTTACTAAAAAACAGCTTCCATGACGTTGATCATCAGGCACAGTAGATAGATATCCCTCAGATCCCTTAGTATACTTAGACAGCCTACGTAGCTCAGTTGGTAGTAGCTTTGCCTTCTGCGCCGTAGGTCGTGGGTTCGGTTCCCACCGTGAACAAACATTTGTGTGATGAACACAGATGTTTGTTTTCTGTCTGGGTGTTATATAATATTATAAGTAATGTATTTACAAAAAAAAAGTATGTAAGTAGTATATTAGCTATTTGGTTCCCATATCACAAGCATAAGCTTAGTTTGGGGCTAGATAGTGCTGTGTGGAAAGTCCACCAATTTTTTTTAATTATTATTATTAGTATCCACTCAAGATTCTTTGAGGATGTCTAAAGAGGAATCAGATGTACGTCCGAAGAAAATTCGCACATTTTACAAATACCTATTTGGCTACTAACATTATCTAACATTAGCCTTGTCACGTTCACCCATCTCCCATTAGTGAGAGAAGGCAATAGTTTAAGCAGTGTATTTATAGTTGTCAGGATTGTATAATTATCATTAATCATTATTAATATTACCCTTTTGCAGTCAAGGAAGACATAAGTACTTGTTTAATGCTATTTTTATAAGTATGTATTTACAAAAAAAAAGTATTATAAGTAGTATATCAGCTATCTGGTTCTCCCATATTACAAGCATAAGCTTAGTTTGGGGCTAAGATAGTGCTGTGTGGAAAGTCCACCAATATTTATATTTATATTTTATGACGCGCTTCTGCATCCAGTCTTCCCCCTTCAACTGTTGCCTTCCACTCTGCGCAAGTCGTCGTTTCACCTATAGGCATTCACCTAAATACTTAAATGAGCGATTGAAAACTTGGAATATATTTTACAAAGCTAGATATTTGGTCAACGAAACGGAACGAACGTCAACGGAAGAACGATCATTTAGGATTCGGACGAAAATGCTGAGCTCTATTAGAGGATAAGTATTTCCTAAGGCATAAGAAATCACGTTATAAATGCCTCTTGGGAGTTGCCGCTCGGAGAGTCACGAAACAATAAACGGATTTGCACATTTTTTGTCCGCACTCAGTCTGTTAAGGCGAAGACAACTGCTAATGTACTTCTCGCTCGCACTTGAATGATCACAAAAAGCACTGAACTTATTTATGAAAAATCGCAATCAACCGGGTTGGTGAAAGAAGCTGATTGCGATTTTACATTTATTTATTTATTTAGACAATAATTACACAGCATTACGGTTACACCAATGCGCTATGGAATACATTACATAAAAATGTTCATCGCCTTAAGACTTCAGACTTGGCCCAGTGGCGCTTTCTTCAGGTTTTAGTAATGAAAATAAGATGCTTATTAAAAATATTTTTGCGCATATTCTAGATCAATAGCTCAAATCTTTTTTGGAGTTGGTACATAAGTACTATTAATATCAGTACATAAATCCACCTGTGATTTTTCTACCTAGAATATTCGTAGAATTAACTTTTGTTTAACATTATTTTTCCTTTAAATTTTAATTTTAATTAACCTGCGATGACACTGATGACGGAGCCATTGGATCAAGACTAGCCTTAAGGTATGAATGTCTAACAAAAGATGCCTTGCAATAAAAGAAAGAACGAAGTGCACTCAACCGTAACAGTAGCTGGCAGCCAAATAAGAGCCAAGTTGTTTGTTTCTTTGGGGCTGGAGACGGGTCCATGTGAATTGTATCAATGGCCGAAAACTGTACCTAATCAGGGGTGTGGGCGTAAGCATCTCACGAAGGAATTAATATCAGCAATCTTTGAGCAATATTGCGTGGGATTATGGATTAAATATTGATAAAAACATGCTCCATTTGATACGTAGATAGATACGATAATAGCTCTCTAAGTATGCACGTGATTTGTTATAAGTATTTTCCGCTACAGAATTGCTGATTTCGGAAGTTAACTGACTACTTGACCTTCTGATTATAAATATAACGAACGTAACGAATTATCATGGAGGTTTGAGCCACTAACTAGCTCTCTTAACTAAAAAAAAAGGCATCACATTTTATAAATCGAACGAAGCTATTTGCGAGAGCTGTAAGCTCTTTCATTTAGAATCCTCACGCACGTAGGTACACGATACTAAGCTGAATACCAAGCCTCATTTGAAACGCAAGAGCATCTCAGCTGTAAAATCCTATTTAGAGGTCTACGACTGAGCCGGGTCATGGTTGTGTTTTATTTACGTAGCCTACTTGCAACTCGGCGCATTTTATTATAGCTCCCGGAACGCAAGGGGTTCGCCATGCCTGTGCCACTTCGAAGCAGCTTTCAATGTATGCAGTCAGCTGTATGAAGATTTTAGATTCTAAATTATATTCTAGTTGCCTGGTAAAAATCGCACTGAGAGATAAGGTCACCCATTGTACTTTAAGCACTAGGTTTTGCCTAGATTTATGATGAAACCTTGTGTACATTAAAGTGTCTAGTCCCTAAATGCTCCAGTATTTGTATATACAAGTTGGTATATATAACAAGTTCCATACCAGGGGTAACACTCGTAGACGTAATTTGCAAAATCGATTTTTCGAAGCAGGAAAAACGTAGTAAAACAAATTAAATATCAACACTGTTGCCGGCACAGTAGACATTAGCATTGGTATCTGCGTTCCCGCCTTTATTATGTGGTATTATGGGCATAACTGGTATTTTGATAAGTACCTAATATATAAACATATTTTATTTGACGTACCTAATCTCTGATTTCCTATCGTACTCATATCCATTGCTGGATCTGGTCTTGGTAGGAGGTATGTGTGATGCAACTCTGACTGAGTTGCATCTAAACTTTACATTTATCATTAGTTCACTTTATCAAGTGGTGATGGTGGTGGTTCAAATGGTACGTGACAAATTGCAAGTTCATCAACTAATATCCATGACGTTGTCCATCACCGTTCGGGGCCATTGAATACATTGCTTCAATTTGTGTCGTACCAGATTTGAACCCACGAGCTCAGGATCAGAAGGCGTGTTCGCTGTCTAGTGACCAGCATGCTAGTCTTGGGGTAAAACTTAGTAAACCGCGTCTGTTTTATATTCTGTGGCTCCAGTAACAATGTGAGCGGGCTCAGATGTGGATAATAAACGAGCCAACTTTTTATTAGGTCACCGCAACTACCTACCGGCATTGGTATCCCGATATTTTCAATTTCACAGCGCTGAGCCTTTCCGGCCTCCGTCGGAGTTTGTCACTTCTTCCGTTTAAAATATTACGGTGCAGTGACCAAATTTTTGTATTTTATCCAGCTTTGAGCGCTCTTCCAATCGAATTGGCTCGCAACGAGTGATACCTAAATGGAAAACCGAAAGTTCCGATTGCAGTTTTACCAAGTCACTTTTTTACGCAAAACTAATCTTTCTTTTAAAAATCCGTCTGACATTTGAGCTCTTTCAATAATTTTTGCCAAATCCACTATAATCAGAGTGGTATTATTTTTTAAAATAGCCATCGGTATTGTTACAAAATGTAGTCGATGTCTGATGGTAAATATTAGGTATAGCCTAGATAGCTTATAACCACCTCTACGCTCTTCGGAATCAGTCACGGGTTAATGTCGTCAAAGAAACCTTGCGACCATTAAAAACAATCAAACTATGATCTCGATTGTCAAAATTCTGAAATAACTTTGCCACGAGCAATCGTAGATTTGTAATTGGCTTGCTACATGCGTCCTAAAATTCTGCGAGACTTAATTACAATATTGATCAACGCTTCGTTTCAGAGGTTAAATCACTATTTTTACTGTTCCTCAGCCTGTGAAAAGCTTGCCCATAGGTTTCCCAGCCCAGGATATGGGTTATGGTTTAGAATTTTAAGGCCTTCAGGGTGGGGAACGCAACGACAACGCCCCCGGTGACGGTGACCGCTTACCATCAGGTGGGCCGTAAGCCCGTTTGTCACATTGACATAAAAAAATATTAACGCTCTGCATCGGGCGAGAGGGCTTCGTTTTCCGGTTCGTGGTCGCTACTCGTGAGCTTTTATTCCCTAGCGGTTGTCGGTTCTTAGAGCTATATTAGCCTGCGAATTGCCACACCAAATTTCTTTCTTTATCTTAAATTTTTCCTGAAGTTGCTATAATACGCAAATGCCTCGATTATTCAATACTCGATTTCAATGGTTTTCGTACCGTGCCGGCTGATGATACCTTTGAGCACGCTAAGTGATTTGTAATGCGCTTAAATCGAGCGAAAATGAACGTGGATTTAAAACTGAAATCAGTGAACGAAATACGAAATCGGTTTGTGATTGAAAGTTTTAATGACATATTCTTCCTTCGTCTCCGTGGAAACCAAATAAGCTAACACGCGTGGATCATTTTCAATCTCAAGAATAGTAAACTAGCTGAGTAATTTCTCACAGAACTTGGCAAGGATAAATGATTAAATTGCCAGGGCAAATAAAGTTCCCTGCGGCAAGGCAAAGTTATTTTCGTAGGTTAATTTATTAAACTTAAGGCACCTGTCTACTTGGCTAAGCTTAAATAGAAAACTTAGTTTAAGCATGAATTAATTAGAAATTATCTTTGACGTAATTTTCTGAATATTTCACTTTATTGACGCTATTCGTAATGTAGACTAAAACTAAATTTAAAGTAGCAGTGATTGAAATATTATTTATTTTTAAAAAAGTGTCACAAACTGTTGGATACTAATATTTCCAGTATTTTATTAGTTAAAAATACCTAGTTCTGTGGTTACAAGCATGGATATATAGTGCCAACTGTCAACCAGTGACCTGAACCGAAAACCCAGCAGCATTTCTATGGATTAAATATTGGTGGCCTTAAGAGAAAAACGAAATCACGTAAGACCGTAGAAAGCCACTTAATGTCTCAAGGTGAGACGGCGGGAAATAAAGCTGTTTGAGCACGTCCTAGGTGAACTTGACCTACGACGGTTTTTAGCTCCAAAGGGCAGCTTCATGACGAGTAGTAGTAAGTCGTCTGTAGCTCGGACGACTGTGCGACTAGACTAGACTAGAAATGGAAATATTTATGCTGAATTAAGTTACCTACTTTATAGTTGGTGTTGTAAAGAGAAAAAGATTAATACTTTTTAGTCAGGTTGTTCCTTAGTAAAATCGGATGTCAATTGTTTTGAAGATAACTCTTTCAAGAAAAAACCTAGGTACTTCAAATGCACTGAAAAATACACTCCTACTACTACAACTCATAAAGTACTGGTTTGATCAAAATCAAATTAAAATAGGACCACATGACAAGCACAAGCTTTCGATAAAAAAAAAGAATCATTAAAATCGATCCACTGAGTTAAAAAAGTTATGAGGTACTTAACAAACATAAAAAAACAGTCAAATTGAAATCCTCCTTTTTTTCTCATTTTCCTTAAAAACCGTGGCGGTTTCCCTGTATTAAGTAACGACAAGTAATGTTGATTAAAATGCCACCGAAATTATACAGCTTAACTCAAATTAACACTATAGAAAATGGATTAAAATGTAAATGCGAAGTGTGGTTCAAAATTCGTTTTCGCCAACTCAAATAAAAAACATTGGGATTCGTGAACAATGAACATGTCTTGGTAGATATCCCGTTTTTATGAAAAGAAATTAATAAATAATGCTGGACAATCCTCACAGCACCATCTAGTCCAAAAGTAAGCTACTCAAAGCTTGTGTTATGGGTGGGTACTGATAACTGATATGTTTATTATATTATATACTTTTACATAGATAGATATTTTTTTATTATAGGTAAACACCCAGACCAACGGAACAAATATCTGCAGATCGTACACAAATTTGTTCCGATGCGGGAATCGAACCCGCAACCCCTTGCGTCGCAGGCGGACTCTCGCCCGCTGCACCATTGAGGTCAATTTTTTTTATAATAACCATGATAATTTCAAAAGATCTATTATTATTGACATGGCGTTAGGAACGCCTGACGCGCGAATCATCATTAACAGCGTCATTTTACTTTGGTTTGATCTGTACCCGTTTGTTCAAAAGCCCCTGGGTGCTTGTTTTAGTAAGTTGAGCAGCAACGACATGCGTTATATTAAATGGGTACTTACTTAATTAATTTTGGACAAGCTGATTACTTGTTATGTCTTGATATTGATTATAACTCCGAATATACACAAAACAGTCTTAGTAGGTAAATAAATACATTTTTACAGATACTTGTACAGATAACAGTGCTAACATCGTAATGTGACCCCCGCTCCCAGTCGTCGGCTGAGAAATCGATAGTGTGAACGCAGCCTTAAGAAACTCTTTGACGTAATGCTAACTCTATTTAGGTGTACGCTATCTTAATGAGGAAGAGTCATGTTTGTACGTTGTTGACTCATTCTAAGTGAATAAGTAGCGGTGATTAGATAAGTTCCATTCCAATGTTCCATTATTGGACTAATTCGACTAATGCCATCAGGTGAGATAACGTGGAATCTCGAGCGGAAACACGTCTAGATTGCACGCGGTAGTCGATGCCTGTCGGTAATTTTCGTCCTATCTACCGACGACAAAATCGAGGAGATTCAATCTACATATTTTTCAATCAAAAAATATCAAAACCGATGTTTATTCCATAGAGCTTACCTCATTAAGCCGGTTGGCATTTTAGGCCCGGCTATGGGTTTTGCAACCTTCAAATATGGAATATCAGTTACTGCATAATGTGGTTAGGTATGTGCCCTCTGACTACCCCCCTTAGAAACTGGGTTATCGTACCATGTTAAGTAGGTGGTAGTTAGAGGTCACACATTGTATTTAGAATAGTATAGAAAAATCTTTATATTGTCTCTTAAATATCTAAAGCACTGTTACAATTTGTTTGATGACAAAAAAGGCCACCACTCAGCATTTGCTGTATGAGCTCAAACCCACACAGCCCGTAGTATTTGGTATTATGTAATGCCAGACTGGAATGGACTTCGTAATGTCTATCTCAGTTCATTGCGAAACACTATAAAGGTGATATCTTGTCTCCGTTCAGCGTCTCTTGCCTGTCAGCCAGCCTACAGATGCTCAGTTAAAATTAGTACGAACTTGAGGATGCAATTCACGTGTGCGCCAACTAATTACCTGGTTTCACCTGCGCCACTGAGGCGCCAACGAACTCATTACGTATTAACATACTGTCTCACACCTCAGTTAATAGTAACTGCGTATGCTTTTTGGTTCCCCGGATTGAATCGTTTGGGAACAGGATAGCGCTGTGTGGAATGTCAAACAATGCTAGTGATTTGTTTTTATTGATTCACTTATAAATAATGCCAGTGCTTTCAAACGTTGACGTAAAACATCATGGAAATCGGTTAGTCTAGCAGTGGCGATGGACTTGCAACCTCTGACGTATGAAGTACTAGCTTCCTTACAGCATTGGGATGCGTAGCGTAGTGCCGGCAAATGTTATGTTTGGACCTACCTCAAAACATCCCGCCTTAAACATCCTCAAATTATATTGAGTTGTTACTTGTTATTAAAGATCTGAGGGGACATCTAACGTGCCTGGGGATGGAAGACGCAAAGCTTAAAGTTAAGTACCTAGTTAGTAGTAGAGTCTATGCCAATTACTCCTCCACACGACCAAGAGTAGAAGAACTGGCAACTATTGGTACCCTATTTATCCGGTTTTGTCTATACGCCGGGCTAGGCTATAATATGTGGGCATGTGTGGTACAAAGTATAATATGTATAATATGTGGTACAAAGGACTATTGTCAACAGCTATATACCTAATTAAATTCCGGATCCGATCGCAAAGAAATTTGGCAAGGAAATAACTAACATTCCGATTTCTTACATAATATACTTTTTATCGTCTGTAAATATCTAAGCCCCTGAGGGAAAACGAAGGCTACGCAGATTTAATTTACCAGATAACTGATATAGTACATTCTTTGTTCCTTTTTCTTTTAAATATACCAGAAAAAGTCTCAGTTTACCGTAGCTAAATAAATAGTTACTACTATGTTATGTGAGCGAACTCTTAGTAACTTTAATATATTCTATGACTCTATTTAGAGACCACCACCGCATTTCGTTTGTTGCGTCAGTTGCGTGAGCTGACGCGCAGAATACTGTACAGTTTGTATGCGGAAGGTTTAATAAGGGTTGACTTGTAAATACCCTGCATCTCATTGTAAAGTTATAACTTAGAACCTTAATGAAAACCGTTGAGGACGAGGGTAGATTTAGGTGAATGGAGATAAGTGAGAAGATAAAGTAGGATCGATAGATATTGAGACCACCCAACGCAAAATGTTAAACTGGATAAGTTTCGTGAGTATTTGAGAATCACAGAAATGTAATCAATGCTATTATTACAAGTGTATGTCTCCTGTCGGTACAATGAGCCATTGCCTGTAATATGACAGCACTCACAGCTCGGTTGGTAGTAGCTCTGCCTTCTGCGCTGTAGAAGTATAGACCGTGGGCTCGATCCCCACCGAGAACTGACACTCTAGGTTATGTTAATAAGTAGGTACTGATATTATAAGAATGTATTCTAAAAATAAGTATTTATTAACTGCCTGCTACCCATATGTAAAAGCTTTACTTAATTTGAGTCCAGATATTGCAGTGTGGAATGTCCAATATTTATTTAATTAGGTACGTATTTTATTTAAGTTGTAGACAGTCAATTATACCTAACAAGATCAATAAGCTGGAATATTATTAACACCTACGACCGGTTTCTGAAAGCCTTGCAATCTTAATTTAATTTGATGTAAAAGCTGAAACAGCAAGTGATTTGACTTCTGATTACGTTTGATTGAGCTTTCAGAAACTTTCAGGAACAAAGCCAAGGGAATATCCAATATCTCTGTGGCCAATCTTATACAAATAGTTCGATGAAACGACTGTTTTACAAGCTGCTCGAACATCAAATCGCAACACAATACGGAAATCATGTCAAACTTAATTATGTGGGTCCATTGATTGCTCTATAATAAACAGTAACCTCATTATTAACGGAAGAGCAGAGTTTCCATCAAGCGTAAACAATGTTACAAACCGTAGTGCTAGTTTTATACTGGAAGCGATTTATGCATAAAATATATTATGTTGTATTAATATATTGTATATTCCTAGCGGTGATGGACTTGAAATCTGTCACGTGTGGAATATAAATTGCTGCAAAATATGGAGCGTTTTCTTCTTAGAAGACGCGTACTCAATCCCTACTAACTACTCATAGCCTGTCTGTCTGTCCGTGTGTCTGTCTGTCTGTTACGCTTTCCCGCTTAAACCTCTCAACCGATTTTGATGAAATTTGGCACAGACAATCTTTAGACCCTGAGAAAGGACATAGACCTTTTATTGCGAAAAAAAGGGATGAAGAGATTAAAAGTACGCAGACGAAGTCGCGGGTACCAGCTAGTCATTAACAAGAGAATATAGGTAATAGTTATGCAATATATGGTTAATCTAGGTTTGCCTAAAAAAGCTTTCAAATAAAAAAAACTCGAATTACATTTCAGCTATTATTATTTGATCTGTTTTCGTACATGAACAATAAGTGTTTTTAATGCATTTTTCATTTTTCTTCATTCTTTTCATTTATAAATTTTCATTCGCTCTTTTCCTTCATTCATTTTCTTTTCATCCCTTGTCTGATAGCTAGCAGTATGCAACATGGTTAAATAAGCTCTCCCATTAATTGGGTTAAAGCACTACACGTAACTTTACAGCGGACCACAGCTTTCATACACAATAGCGGCAATTCGCGATAACTTTAACGGCATTATTTACTACACTTGAACACGGACTTAAGTTGCCAGAGTTGCCAACGAAATTTCGTGACGAACTCGTAGTTTGCTTGTTCCTAATAAATACAAACAAACTTTAATGCGAAGACTACTGCTAACGTACTATCACCTTCCCTCTTCCTTCCATTACCTATACCTATGTACTTGTTTATGTGCAATAAATAATTTTCTTATCTTATCTTAAAGAGAGGAACTTTGAGGGGTGTCGCCTCTTAATCCTTTCCCACTTCTACTAATATAAATATTTATACGACAGTTACGATGTTTGTATGCTTGTAACTTAATCACGCACCACTCATCCACTTCGTCGATCGGGGTGAAACTTAGAACAAATAGCTAATAAATAGACAAGTAAGTAAAGTAATAGTAAGCATTATCTAGCCCCAAACTAAGCCAAAGCTTTATAGGAGCCAAATAGCTGATACAATACAATACATATTAATATACTTTTTTTTGGAGATACAAAATAAACATCTAGTTCATCACATAAATGTTTGTTCTTGGTGGGAATCGAACCCACCTTACGGCGCAGAAGGCAGAGCTATACTACCAACTGAGCTATGAAGGCTGACAAAAGTAGTTCGTGATTAGCATGTTGGCTACTCGACACATTTTTTTGAAATACTCTGACATGGTTTTAGAAGACGATAAGCCATAAAGAAGACTTAACTCAGTCACCAGATGTAATCGCTAGCTCATAATTTTAGACCGATGAGGATGATGCGTACTTACTGAACTAACTTAGTTTATTACCAGCCTCAATATTCCAAGTTCAAAAGTCAATGTTTTAAATTATTGTATGTCATAAAATTATAAGAAAAAAAATTATAAGTCTAAAACTGGGTAATTATGTGAACCAGAAAAACGGCAATGAAAAGTAAGAAAATATGACTCACTGTTTTATTAGTCACAATTGATGATTTGACAATTGATTGATACTGCGCAGGCAATAAAACTATTCTTAACATGCGTCGTTCTAGAAGACGATGACCTCTAGCTAACAGCAAAAAGGATGCCTTCTAAGATATAACGACTTGTACATAAATTTGCGACCTAATCCCCATTTGACTCAATCATGTTAGACAAGACTTCAAGAATTTTCTTCGACCGCAGAAATTGGTCCCTCGATACGTGACTTAAATTTCAGCAGGTCTCGTGATAAAAACGTATCAACAGACGAAATCCAGACTTGTAAATTTCTTAGTGAAGGTCACTGGCGTTGCTATCGATCGCATACGTATAAATTTGAGCTAGACGTGATTTTGTCCATCTAGAATTTTAGTACCTGAGCGTTTGTGCAATTTAAAGTAAATGTATTTAATAAAATGTCTTTATTTTCAGACATTATTAGTTCCGGTGCAAAGTGCCCTCACGATGGATCTTGAAACCACACCCGTAAGTACCTAGAATAATCATTAAATGAAATTATGAATTGTTAACAAATTTAAAATTTACCGTCACAACCAAGTTTTGCCAAATTTGTTGTAGCGCCATCTATTGGCAGTTCAATGCGACAACTACAGGTTCCCGTAGGATACACGGTTGCGTGCTCGTTGCTTAGTTCTTATAGGATTCACTAGATGGCGTTCTCAGGCCTAGCAAGAAGGCTTTGATGTGATCTTAGAAGATGGTGGTAGATGGCGTTGTGTAGTGGTTCGGTTTTACGAGAGTAACTTGCCTGACGAAGACGAATTTTTCAGGCTCTACTTCGTTGTTAAGTTTATCCACCCTCCGCTAGATGTAGTTAGTTTTGAACACAACTTCACTTTAATATTTTATTCAGCAACTAGACAAATCCTTCATTCAAATGTGGTGTTTTGCATCTGACGCGCATCCAATTCATTATGTTGCTTGTTTTTTCACCCGACAATTAATAGTAAACTTTGCATCGCGTCACATAATAGCCCACTGAAAGCTTGTTCGTGTTATGATTTTAAAAATTCACTTGAAAAGGCGCGTTGAATATGAGGCTAATTTAATGCTGTGTGGACTTGCGCGCTTTACATTTTTCCAACAATTTCACCGGACATGAGCTACGCTATAAGTGCCGAATTAACACAGTTTGGCACAGCAGCCATCGCTTTTAAAATATTTCAAAAGATTACGCGCACCACTGGCCGGTTGCAACAGCATTTATTGTCCGCGAACCTACATTCTGCTAATTTATATGAGCCGTTTCGTGGCTCATATTACTCGCTATCGGTTCATTAATAAACTATATCCTGTTGTCGCACCATACAATACAAAAGCCGCAAACCGTTTTCGAATTGTTCGAGCGCGAAATTTATAACGGTTCGAATTTTGAACACATATTCGTTTCGGCCAATTGTTATATTAATTAAATTTCGGTGCATGGCATAGATAAATCTCTAAGAAACTATTCTACGCACGAAAAACACGTCCCATTCGGTTTCATAATTGGTAAGGTTACTGAAGTGATAGATGAATAAAATAGATTTACAATGAGAGTTAATAGCGACTCCATGTAGAAGAGCTACCTCACATTTCAGTGAATAAGCTTCGTCGTAAATTCAACCGGAGAGAGGACTCCGCCTCGGGCGCGTCGCGTCGCCGGCTCACGCCTGTTCCGGATATTCACGTTACGAATGGCTTTATTAAGACTAAATATTACAATTTCCGAGCAACAATTGCGACGGTTAGAATTGCTAATGCGCCGCCCAAGGAGGGAGCCGAGTGAAAAGATGCGATTGCACCGAAACCACCCGACTCCGCCGGTTTTCTGGTTTTATGAGCGGCGAAATTGCAGTTTCACGCCGAGTTGCCAACTACAGCTGGATGTTACGGCTCAGTATGATTTAAATACTTCTTCTATCTGCAGTAACTTACATTTTACACCGTCCTCGCCGAAATTGTTTCAGTAGCCTGGTGGATAACCTTGTTTTATCTGCAGCTTATAATAAGGGCTCTGAAGAAATGGCGGAAAAAATATCTTAGCAATTTTTAGCGTTAGAAAGATAACTCGTCGGAAAAGGGGCTACGTCTTGCAACCACAAATTACTATGATTTAATATTGCTTAGTTATCTGCGGGTTGGTAATTTGTTAGAGCGCCTCTCGGGGTCCGTGTTGGGCGCCATTGTTGCTCTGCCGCCTTTTGTTCATCGCCTTCCACCCGCGATACGATCTTGAGTTATTATGATTAGGATTCTTTGCCAAGTGACGTGGACTCGCTTATTTCTCCATTATCGCTTTAGTTTTTACAGAAACGTGATATTTTTATAATATTATTGTCTCTGCTGGCGGCTTTACAATTGTATTGTTGTATGAATCTTATCATGTTTAATTCTCGCGAATTATACTTAACTCGAATGAATACAACAATAATTTACTCTAAAAGGAAGATCTCAAACCAGAGCAGCTCGTACCAAATTGAAATGCTAAACTTGGGATTGTCAGAACCGTCGATTCATTTGCATAATGCGTCCACCCGGTAAACTACTCGATTAATATACTCATATACAGGTATTGAGGTGACCCACTAGATTAATAAACGTCACCACCGCTCGTAAAGTCAATGGAGTTAATATATCAGCCGTCATGTCACGCCATGCCATAGTCTGACTTTCATTTCATATAGTGCTCTCAAATGAATCGATCTGCGTGTGGCTTTTTCAATTAGTGAACACATTCGATTGTCTCTGTTTATTGTGTAATTGCTGGTCTATTATCCATTCATCTTGACCGGTGTAATGGGTGGCCATCAGGGAAATCAATCGCCTAGCTGTCTGGTTGAGCGGAATGGGAGCGCAGCACAAGTGTTTTTCTCGCGAAATTGCTTTTCGTTTAAATGTCCGAGGTATCAGGATCTCGCGTCACATTGACGTCTGTTAGCGATACTGATGTTTTCTTTCACTATCTCGTCGAACAAGCGAATGAGATCTACACTCTAAACTAAAACTCTTTATCGTAAGAGTATCACATCGTATTGCAGCTCAGAATGCCTGAGTCAACTAACTATCTTTATCGTAACACATGAACCTAAAATTATCCCTCAAATTCAGATGACAAAACCTAAAACCTTTTTTCTTGTTAGTATTTTTTGTTTGCACAGTTTTTAACCATAAGTATTTTGCTTTCAGATTCCTGCATGCATCTTGTCTGAACAGAAATATTGCTTAAACGTCGTATGAACGAAACCTTTTTATCCATATCTTAATGAAAAACACACATTGCGCTTTGTACCATTTGAAACATTCTTCATATGTTTCCGTCTTTTGATGAATTCAAGGCGAAAAGATTAAGCAGAGTAAAATAAAGAGAAGGCATGTACGATGTTTTCATTTGTAACGGCCCGCGGCCAAAAAGTGACGCACAGACATTTAAGACAAACAGAGAAGATTTTTTGTCTAAAATGTTATCATCATTGTTGATAAATCATTGTAAATTTAAATAAACTGATAACTAGGAAGTTTAGTGTTTAGAAAGAAAACCAGTCAGTAGTGTGTCACTCAGTAGGTACTATCAAAATATGCATTAATGTTTCCATCTTTTCAGTATGTCGGTGCTAGATTGAATCACAGAATTCCTAAAATATTTATGCACCGCACTGATGTAAATGTAACCAAATCTAATGGATGGCACACCGAAGAGCTGTATCGGGTCGTAGAGCATTCCGCATTGGGTCCTTTCATCAAATGCAACTGTGTTTGCGGCTGGGGTAGCGTGAAAACCGTAAATATCGCACACACTACGCCACGGCGGAGCAGTTAGCAAGGATTGCAGATACTGCAATGGCATGCGGCGTGCGTGCCACACCCCATTCATTAGGCGCCGAGTGCTTCCGAGCATTTATCAATCTACCAGCACACAAAGGCAACGCCTAGCCGACCTCCTCATAATGCGAATAAACCAGTTTTTAGGATACGAAAGCAACGGGAAACGTTGCAGAGAATGCATTGTTTATGCACACCGGTCAGTTCTACCACGAAAAATTAAAATTAATTATACATTTTCAGTTTGTTTTATTCCTACTGGGGCCGTTTTAAGGATTCATTTAGAATCGTGTAAAGTTTTACTTACAAAGAGTAGGAAGTATTACATCACAATTCTGGTGCACCCAAAACTATGATGTAATATTTCCTGAACAAAAAAAGATACAAAATACGATTTGAATACTGCAGCCTCTGCTAACGCCGCAGCAGCGTAGGCCATAAAACGAAACCAAAACAAATGGAGATCAAAACGCCTAAAGTCAATTTTTGTAGATTCGTTGCGCACATCACATTGAATATTCAAACTAACGCTCGATATTTGATGAAATATGCACGTTTTTGAAATGACTGCGCTGGCCCTGTGAAGATGAAACTACGCTGTTTTAGGTCCTTATCGAAGTTTGAAAACTGACCGATTGAAAAGATTTGTCATGCTTATAAAACTAAGGTAATGTTAATCTCAAGGCCCCACGGCTTATACCGAAACGTCGAATTTCGTGTATAAGCTGTAAGTTGAGTAAAATGATCGGTTTAACTGGGTAGGAGCCGAGGCACCTGCGTCTCTAGTGATCCAGGGCTTATGGCAATTGCGGATAGCTAAGATAGTGATGAAGCACTGGCTATTAACGTTGGTGGAGTTAAGGCATTAGCAATGTGTAAACTTCGTTCAGTCCTGTAAGCCCATTTTGAGTAAGGTTTTAATGGTTTTAATCTTTTTCATTTGCTTGCGCTATTTTATAAACAGAAAATATAAAAAAATCTTCACGATTTTGATTCCCAAGCTGGGGTAGCCCCTCAAATCTTGGTACCAAGTACCAATGCAAGATTCTTTGAGGATGTCAGAAGTGCGGCCAAATATTACATGTGGCACACCATAAGTTGCAGTTGTTGGTAGTCTTTAAGTGACTCACGGAACAGAGAACATCAGTGACATCATGTAATTCCATCATCAACCATGAATGGCTAATCAATGGCACGCGAAACAATATTTTGGGCACGTCAAGGATCAAAACGGTTTGCATTTCTAGTTGAAAATACTCCGCTACTTCGCTTGCTCGCCCTATCCGGTCAGAAACTCTTGGCTAAATCGACCACGGTCGAATCGGTCGCTGCGGTGCGTGGAAGAGTGCGTAAGTAGTTAGTAAGGACTCTTAGGACTCAGAGCTCCTAATAATCACTATTAAGTCAAAATTATTTGACGACACTTCCATTGCCTCATTTTTTTGTAGGAATGACCCTTTGATTTGAAAAGGTTCGCCACCCCTTCCCTTAACTGGACCATGGTTGTTAACCGATTCGCTATTTGACATATTGTAATAAAACTGCGACAGAATCAGGAGTCATTTCAGCAGTAGGTATCAATTATTTTCTACGTTACGCTCCGATCGTGAATAGACCGATGGGACATTTGCTTTCAGCGAGTTCGACAGCGGGATTTGTTCCTGGGAAGCCGCAAGCAGCTGCTGCTGCTGTAACTGAATTGATTCGTTAAGACGCTGCGACGTACTCGAGGGAGATATACACTCGTTAGTGATACGTTGGAACGAGACGGATACATAAACTCGCTTTATATTTGATCATTCAAGCATCCAAGGTTTTGTATCACAACAAAAATATACTTAAATATTACAATTTTTTTTTATACAACTTGAAAAGGTGCGTGTCGACCCCGTCCGCATCGCTGCGTATGGAGCGGACGGATTTGTTGCTTTGTATTGATTTGTATGGTACAGCGTGCACTGGACCGGTATTTCTGCTGATGACGTCATCCGCAGTAAACGCGCCGGTATTTCTGCTGAAGACGTCATTCGCAGTGAACGCGCCATTCGGAATTGCTTTGAAAATACCAATACGGCCGGTGCAAAATCCGGATGCAGTGGACGCACCCCATCGGCATTTTGTAAATACCGATGATCCGTCCGCTCCGTACGCAGCGATGTGGACGCGGTGGACGCGTACTATTAATGGAATAAGCAGAAGCCCCACCGATGTTAAGTGATAAGCATCACCTAAAACATAGCATTACCTCATGCGATATGAACGGGCCCTACGATGCACTGCTCTGCGTCTATCAACGAGACATACCGATGCTAAGCCTCATCCTCAATACGGTAGTTTTTTTGACGACCTTAGTGGCGCAGCGGGCGAGAGTCCGCCTGCGACGCAAGAGTTTGCGGGTTCGATTCCCGCCTTGGAACAAATTTGTGTACGATCTGCAGAAATTTGTTCCGTTGGGCTGGGTCTATATATAATAAAAAAATATCTATCCATGTAAGAATATAATGTATTAAATATATCAGTTATCTAGTACCCATAACACAAGCTTTGAGTAGCTTACTTTGGGGCAAGATGGTGGATTGTCCAGCATTATTATTATTAGTTACACAGGGCTGAAATGATGATGATGATGCATCTGGTCGCGGATCGCAATGTCTGCAGCTCGCAGTTCTCGGATTGCATCCATTCCGACCGCCGCCGTAACGGTAATGTGCCGCCGATTTAATTACCATTTATCCGGTTAATTGCTCTGCGGAAACCGCACCCACTTGGTTTTATTTGAAAAATAACTCTTGCCGCATCCTTGGCTTTCTGCACGAATAATTGCTTTCTTACAAGCTTTTATTACATCTAATTCAAACTAATGTTCTTTGTTATTTAAATCGCAAGGATAATTTTGATTCGACTTCCGAACTTGGAGGGTTTTCCTGTTTGTTGCGAGATAAGAATTCGACAAACCATCATAATAAAAAAAACGTGATTTTTATGGGCACGGTAGAATCCCTTCAGATCAATAAAAGCGAGTCCAGTGAGTACCTACCAGCTCAAGATTATTTGAAGGTGTCTTTGTAGTCAAAAGCACGTCTAACTTACCTATTACATTACATTTCTCACATTTTGTGGTATAGTTGGTATTCCATACGTAACAATTTGGAAGGTCATCACAGCTGTTAGAATATTAACTAGTTTTCTTGCGATGTTTTTCTTCATAGTTTGAGAGCAGTGCGTAAATAAATATGTCGAGGGGATAGAACTACTGGTGCACGAGAGGATTCGAACCAACGACCTTACGATCATAAGGCGGGTTCACTCCCACTAGAACAGCGGTGCTCCATTTACTATTAAAATAATACTTCAGTTATTTCTTTCAGAGATTCATAACTGTCCATTTAGTTAGATGACGTAACAAAAAATAAATATGTTATAATATCACAACCTTAGGCACGATTAAAATTGCCTACGTAGCATGAATATCAAGTGCTGTGACGAGGTGACTTGCTAAATACTCCGCCTAAATAGTTTTCATTTGTGTAATCAACTTGACTTTAAAGGTGAGCCTAATTTGTGGGGACTGCCCATTGAGCACTCAAATTAAGAGAAGTGATGACTTGCTGAAATGACAGGCATCCTACTTCCTACCTGTTCAATACAGAACATAAAAAAATTTCATCTCATTTTTTTTAGTTAATTCAACTGTGCCCAGTTTACATCCTAATTACTATTATAAACGCGAAAGTTTGTAAGTGATGTAATGGATGGATGGATTTATTACTCTTTCACGCCGGAACGGCTGAACGGATCTGGATGAAACTTGGCAGAGAGATATATTGTAGTTTGGAATAGCAAATAGGCTACTTTTACCCCGTGGGAATACTGGGATTTAAAGTTGCGCGGGTGAAACCGCGGGGTGCAACTAGTCATTTCTATAAAACATAACAAAAAAACTATTAGTTTTTTTATTTATAACACTACTTTAAGGCTCCGGTGACAATGGCTCGAAATTTCGAAGTGCGATTAGCTATTATTTCATTTTATTTCATTTCGGGGAGGTTGTTTGAAAAAATAACTCTAGAGAAACACGCATAAATACTGTTCGAACACAAATAATACAATAATATAAGGGAAACATGCCCGAATCAGAAATCATTTTGGTATTAGTATGTTTGGTCTTACGTTTACCTAATACCAAAATGATTTCTGACTCAAGCACATTTCCCTTATATTATTATATTATTTGTGTTCGAACAGTATTTATGCGTGTTTCTTTAGTTATTATTTCAAACAACCTCCCCAAAATGAAATAAAATGAAATAATAGCCAATCGCACCTCGAAATTGCGAGCCGCTGTCACCGGACTCTTAAGGTATGTAAACTATTAATGTTAGCTATCACTTCTAATTCGGAGGCCAAGACCCACTTCGGGGTTGTTGCGCCAGGATAGTATCACTTCTAATACGCAAATGAAGCTGCGAGTGGCATCTTGTTACATAACGGTTTTTATTAAGTATTAGTAAAGTTTAAAAAGCCGTTACTGACGGTCGAAAATGGAAAATATTTGCCAGTCTCGCTGCCTCGAAACGAATTGTAAACACAAACAACGGGTAAACAATGGGCACTATCCATCTCGCAAAATGCTCGAATCGTTTACTGGCTCTATCGTTGCGGATATGCGCATTTTGGAAGGTAATTAATGGAATAATGAACTTAAATGCAAAACTAGAGGAATATATTTACTGAAGATATTTTAATATCAACTCCAAACCCGGTTATCATCAGGGTATGAGTTTCGAAACTAGGTACTTACTTTATTCTTGTAGCGAGTCAAAAGGTTCACTTTAAAAAACTTAAAGGTAGGCACTTACAAATAATGACTTAAACACACACACCAAATAAAATAATAAATAATGCTGGACAATCCACACAGCACAATACAGTCCCAAAGTAAGCTACTCAAAGCTTGTGTTATGAGTACTAGATAACTTATATTATATTTCATACATTATCTATGTACTTAGATAGATATTTTTTTATTATACATAGAAAACACCCAGACCAACGGAACAAATTCCTGCAGATCGTACACAAATTAGTTCCGAAGCGGAAATCGAACCCGCAACTCAACGCTCTGCGTCGCAGGCGGACTCTCGCCCGCTGAGCCACTGAGGTCGTCAAATAAATAAATTTGTCAGACATGAAAAAGTCTATCAACAATTATACTCACCCCATTCGCGCAGCCATTGGAATTCATCGACCAATTATCTTTGTCAATTGACGGGTTAGAAAATATAAGGGTCAACTCTCATTTCATATTCCGCGGTGTTCCCCCTTCGTAATGGAATAACGTTGTGAGCTAGCGGACGTCTGATCGATCTACCTTCTATAATTTTATTTTCGCAAATTGCACAGACCAGTGACCCTTGTCAGCTAAAAATGTGTCGCACTCACACTGCATTGGGGTTGGAATCAATGTCACGGTGATTCAGTGTTATTTATGAACGCTGGAAGCTTCTCCGTATCTTTTTGTGATTTATTATTACACATTTATTCAGGAAAGTGATTTTTGTGAGATATTTTTGCACACTGAGTGCGCTGAGAATCGAAACGAGAGGCTATTGCTGAGCTAATTCCATTCTTCGACGTACACCCTAAACAAACAAAATGATCATACAAAGAACGGTATTATCACGACACAAGCCGTAAGTTTCTTGCTTGTTCTTCTAGGCGTGGCCGCGTGGAATTTGCACCTAGATTCATCTAGCTTTAACGTGTCAAAGATCGTTGTGATTAAACTGAATGAATACCTACATTAACTATGACTGAATCATATTTTATTGTTTAGACTTTTTTTTTTCAATCTTTTTGAATAATAAACCCCTATATGGGTTGAAAAATTCTGGCGACCCCCTTGAGCCATAGAGAGGCAAAAGTTTATACGCCGTTTTCACTAAATTATGTTTTTACTGTAGTGTAGAACCACGGAATAGAGAAAACCCTACTGTAGAACCTTGTCTTTTTCCTTTTCCCGGCGACCTCCCGAGGTAGGCTTCGTGTGTAGACCTACAGATTGAAAAACACTGGTTTAGACAACTAAAATTAAACAGCATTTGCAAACAAAACTCAAAACATTGTTTCTAGCAATCATCCATTTACTGACATGGAATATTGTACAGGCACTTTTCACAGTTAGTTAAACCGCGCAGATTGTTGAACGAAATAGCAGTTATCATTCATGGCGGGCTCATGTTACACCAGTTAAACTGATTACTACACGTATCTGTATGATTCGCATTGCTGATAGCGAAATGTATTACTGTAATGGACATTTTTTATAAATAAAGTGATAGCGTCAATGGTGATGGTCACGCAACACCCCAGACGTAATATTTCCACCGAAAGTCCATTTGGACTAAAGCATTTTGTATTCCGAAACGTCTAACTCGTTACTTGCATAATATCCTGAATAAAGCCGCGGAAATGTTTTGAGTGCTGTGCAGTCATGCCCAGATTTTATTTGGTAGTATTCAATTCTATTTGCAGAACTGTAGCAATTTTACTCCTGTTTAGGTCTGTTTCTGTCAAATAAATGACATCACGTTACGTTGTACTCTCCTACTCTAAAATCACGTTCAATTGCACTAACATGCAGATCAAATAAAGGAAAATCAATTCATTGTATCCTAGAACTTGTTAAGTCATCACCTGGCCTTTATACTGACACTTTATAAGTATGAAACTTATTAAGTTATGATAAAATTATTGCTCGTATAATATCCGTGATGGCCATTAAAAATTGATAGGTCTCGTAGAATAATTATGCTTCTGTGGACCACCGAGTGAACGAATAAATAATGTCGAGCGTGCGAGGCATGAGGGTTCCAGGCTCTTAACTCTTATTTTATACTTATCGAGACACCACTTTTATCTTCGCATAAAACGCTATAATGCAGAATGCTTTTAAAATTATATTATGCAGCGGCAGACAGCTAAGAGGGCTTTAACTGTGCATTTTAAACGTCCGCTTATGAGCAAAAACTTGTGTCTGTCAGACTATTGTGTTTTTCAGCTCAACATTAGTCATTGTCAAATTATCTCGCAATTAATTCATGTTCTATCAAACGTTAGCCAAAACAAAAACTGGAATATTCGTTTCTATTTGCGAACGGTGTGGAGAAATAAAGTTAAATCAGCAGCGTTAACACGTCCCGCGTTCAGGGATTGCCGCGAAATAGTTTGGTCGTTTTGTAAAAGTGGTAGGGGGTGGTTTAAAGGGTTTTTTACTCGGCTCGCTAATGGACGCAGAACTTTACTCACCGCTCGTTCCGTTGTACGCTTGTTTACTATTAATTGCGCCTTTTGTCGCTTCCAGCTGTTGTCGGCTGCGGTTCCGATGCGCCCGGAAACCGCGTTTATGGCTGTTATCTAGCGTCGTGGAATTGAGACGCTTTCTTTCCCCTATTTGCAGATTGCACTCTGGTTTTTTGCCTTGTTAAAACTTCATGGCTAGCAGTGCACGGGGTTGTAGCAAGTCCACTATCTAAATTGTAGAGTTGATAACTTCTCTCATAACGAGTTGGGTCGGCGAAACTAAGCTACGTTTACCTGAAACATAGTTCAGTCCATCCCAGAACGATAGTCCCTAGTTGCCAAACCAAACCGAGTTCGAGCAAAATGATAGCGGGCGAGAATGAATCGAGTTTTGCTGGATACAAACAAACGCGTACCCTCTGCTGATGGCTCCGGTATTTAATTACAATTAATGTTTTCATCCGGAGTTGTAACTCGGCGCAGACCGCAAAAAGAACTGTTTCCATTTCGTGCCGAAGTACAGTGCAGTCAGATTTTTTGTTGCTTTGCGAAATTTTATTTATCGCCGTCGAGACCCGCACGCCTCGTTGACTCGCAAGTTTTTAATTAGATTATTTAATAATTTTGTATATAAAAATTACAACATGAAAGTTTGCTTTTCTAGTCATATTCCGACAATCTTCTCTAAGGAAAAATATTGTTAAAGCTCAATTACGAGTAAAAGGTTCTGATACGAAAGCAGAATTATTTATCTTGATGATTGGTTATTAGAAAAACCCTCAAAGGTTCAAACACGGCAATCTATTAAAAGTTTAATTCTGTTCATAATCCATTTCCACAGCCCCTTTTTCTCAAAGTATATTTAAAAGTTTCTGCTTAGCTTTCAATAATAAGTAATATCAAAACAATGTTTGGATACTGGGATCTACTTTCAAAATTACACTCAAGTTTAGCATCCCGTCTCCTTCGCAAGCTTCCAAACTTCTCAATTTAACGCTGTCCGTATTTCATTGCCAGTAAATATAAAAGTTGAACTCTCCATCGATTAATATTACAAACTTCACAGGATTCAACAGCCTTTAGCAAGTTCAGCGTGAAATTATGTGGCAGCTTTACTCTGGGGACAAGGGGGTATATAAATATTGTTACGTAGGCTTACGATTCAATAAAGGAATTGTTTTCGTTAGTGCCTTTGGGACTGCTGCAAATGAAGTTATAATGATTTATTATAAATGCGTTGTTTTGAGAATGATCTATCTATTGGAACTGGTTTTGAACCTCAGGAAATTGGCAGCTGTACGTCATTAATACTTACATCATAAAATGTGACCACAAAAACGTCTTTCAAACGCGGTATGTACGGATTACCGCCTCCTTACCTAATATAGAGAGGCCTATAGTCAGAAGTGGACTTGTACAGGCGAATGATGAATACGTCGTAATTTATGTAAGTAAATGTATTTATTGCCACAAAACAAAAGAGCAAAGAACTAACTCCTCGAACTCTGCAAACTCGCAAACTGTGAAGGATATAGTTCTTGTGTATACGAGTACAAGATGCTCCCAGGGACGTTCTAATACAAGTTTAGTTTCTGACATTCTCATAAAATATCTACTCTAAAAAGCGTATGCAGTTTTATATTGAAGCATGTATCCGTCTAGCTACGCCTACGACATAATTTCGCCTGAAGGCGTTTTTTGCACTGTACGTCCGGATAATAGAGAACGCATCCAGTTGCATGAATAAAGTGAGTGGCATAACTGAGCGAGCAAAAGCGAACGAAAACTAACACCTGTCGACGCTGCCTTATCGCCGACAGTGGCCCTACTGGCCGATGTTAAAAACAACGCACAATAAACGAACATCATCCATTCATGAAGGTACTGACACACGTGCTTATTTTCGAGCTAAAAGCATTTTTTCGATCCTTGCTCAATAAAAGCACGTTCACACGACCTGTTCACACAGGTCGTGCTAGTAAATAAGCATGCTTATTTGGTCGTACGCCGGTTGTTTTTTGAGCATGCTCAAAATAAGCATGCTTATTTTTGTGCACGTGTGTCAGTACCTTGAATCATCATTTTCCTGCCCTAATCTAACTTCATATGGGGTCGGCACAACAGGTTTTTGCTCTGCACTCTCCTCTCTCAGCCGTCTCAGTAGTCACTCCTTTCATACTCATTTCATCTTTCACACAGTCCATCCATCTTTTCTTTGGCATACCTCCTTGAAGTACCTAACCTAACAATGAACTAACAATGAGTACATTTATGTAGATACCTACCTATCCTATTCTATCCTATGAGTAATGTATGTGTGCGTGCCAGTAAAATTGCAGGCGTACCTAGTTACGCAGGCACATAAAGCTTAACACTTGCACACCTCAAGATGATGGGGCTATGTGCAATGTGCATCGAGGGAACGTACGCGACTTGCAAGGCAATGCTTTGTTATTAACATCGAGTGCTTGTTCCATCAGCATCCGCCCGCGGGTTCCCCGCTACATTGATGAAAAGTTGTCCATTATGTTATTCCAGGTTCAACATACTACGCACATTCCAACTTTCATTCCACGCTTGAACCCTGATGGCTGAACTTATAAACCTTTGTATCTAATATAAGTACGATTGGAGTGCGGTAACCTACTCCGTAGGTACAAATAAACAAAGTAAACACATACAAAACTGCTGAATAGAAGAAAAACCACCAAAAAGTAATTCCTCGTAAAGATTTTGCAAAACATTTTTTTAAACTTTATGATAGCTAGGCGTTTGACTGTTAACTCACCTGATGTAAAGTTAAGATGCAGGCTAAGGTGGAGCACGCTTCGCTATAATCCACTTATTCACTCTACTTAAAAATTCCCAAGTTATAACGTTCCCAAACAATACTTATAATACTGCATCCTTCCACAACGCTCCAGCTGCACTTAAGACGCCACCCGACGCAGATTGGATGACGTCGCGTGATTTACGCCTCGCACGCCATACTCGCAACATTTATAACTTTCTTAAAAAAACTTGCTCGAAGAACCTCTTGGCAATATGCAAACTACTACATTTTTAATGAAAGTGAATTTTAACAGTGGTTTTACAATTCATTTTTCAACATTTTTTTGTAAATTCGTCAATCACTATTGCCCTATAAACAGTATACACTGTAAATAGGTATCTGCAACGCTCTGCAACACATAAGCTGTACATTTGTACTTTGAACACTGGTGTTGAAAATTCATATGCAAATTCCGCAAGGATATTTACGATCACTAAAATTATTTTACGACTCTACTCTGAGCAACTGGTAGCCAGTATCTAAATTCCTTGGCCAGAACTTTTATTTTAAGAAACTGTCATTATGGAATAGACAGATAATAAATGGAAAAAGCAATTAACACTAAAAGTTTCGTAGGAAACGTTCAATTAATTAGTGTAGGCTTCGAGTAGAGCTAGACACGCAATGTTGTCTGCATTGCTTAGGATAAATTGTCGGGTTTCTAAACAGATGTATGCTTTGGGATTTTTTATTTCTTTTAAGCGTAGGCACTTAAAATATCTGGTATGTTATTTTCTAATTGCTGTTGAGTGTAACATAAAATTGATTAAATAAATACCTACAAGGAAACTTCCAGTAATCACATCCCTACATAAAACATAATCCTGGTTCCACATTCATACACACATCTTTCTTAGTTTGAAATATAATGTGTTAAGCTTTGTGTTTCAAAATACTGTAGCGGAAAAGCATTTATTTGTATGTATTTAAAACGTTGTGCGCCAAATGACCATTGGAATGGCCTTGTGTGTTGAATACAAGGTCAGTGGTAGTATTGGTCATTTGAACCTCTATAAAACAGCTACAACGATAATGAAAGACAGAAAAACTAAAAGTTACTTGGTATTAAAAGCTCGTTCGCTATAACTACACACTAATACTAATGAATTTCCACGTGTACCCTGAAACCCTAATGATCTATACTTCACTGTGTAATAAAACTGAAGTACTATGGAGCTCATCAATTATACAACCATCTGTCATCCCTTTATAATCATTTTTGATTGGGCCGCTCAAACTGGGCACTCTTGAATCGAAATTGGATTGGGATAATCTGGATCGCTGGCGAGACCATTAATCCTCGGGTCTGTTCAAATGTTTTATTAGGTACGGAACTCTGTTTAGTTTAAATAACTATGTAATAAAACTGTTCCGTCAAGTCTAGGGTTCAGTGAGAAAAACTAATTTAACTAAACTGGTGATTGCCTAAAATACATAAGAGCCCTTATCAGAAGTGGGATTTATTAGTAAATATAAAAACTGGCTGCAATTACGATTGAAATTAAACGGTCGTGTGATTAAACTATAATTTTATTGATATTCTTTAAGCCGTTTCAGAGATAAGTGGAAACAAACATACAATACACAATTTCATTTTGGATGTTTATGTTTCGGTAAGTATAATAAACCACGTTCTGGGCTTTCAGAAATCGTTGTGAAACACGCCACTTTAAATATGAGGCCATTTGATCTGTAGGTAAACATATCAGGAACATAAATAATATAGGCTCGATATTGGAACAACCTAATTACTCTTAATTATCAAACTACCTAAATTACTAGGTACTTGTAGCTAGTTTTTAAAACTCATTGAATATTTGTCCAGTAAAGGTCAGAGTATAAAGAACTACGTAGTTCCTATACCTACCAATTTAGGTAGTATTTACCTGAGTAATATTATAGTGCCTACAGCTACCTAAGTTATTGGCTTGTCCTTTTTAATTTCCAAGAAAAGTAACTTTCAAATAAATATTTGTGTACAAGCGCACTTTAGCCATAAACGAAGCCAATAGTGTATTATGGAAACCTATTTTTAAATGGGTATTCATACCTACTGTTGTATTATATTATGTGATTTTACAAATCATTACTTTCTTGGTTAGCCGGGGTAGAAAAACATTCGCTTTAATGTTATAAATTTTAAATTTCGTTTACCTTGATCAAAAAATATCAGAATGCATAAAAAATGAATATAATTCCTGGTACAAAGTTCGTCTGCACGAGAACGCCGTGGACGCAAAATGCCTGCAATGTTTGTATTGAAGTGTCCATTATCGTGATGAGACGCGGCAATGTTACAACATAAAAATATGTGCAATGCTCTATGTTGTCAGATGCTGGATCGTATTCAGAGCTGCTGTTCTATCTGTCTGGTGAATTTACTAAACACAAAGCAAAGATGGTGTATTAGATTATGCTCAAGACTTAAAAAAACACGCAAAATTTCTTGTAATTCTTTGATAAAATGCTCAAGCTTTTTATCATAACAAACACCACAAAAGTACCCTTTAATATTCATAATATTCACTGTATTCCACCCTCGATAGTTTTAGATAGGTACTGTCGTATCACTGCCCAGGAAACAAAAAGTACATGACATAAAGTAAAAAAAAACATGCAACCTATAATGTTGATTAACCCTCTAAACGTCCACTCTTTCGAGCTGCGACAGCATGGCCATATAACAAAGTGGTTGTACTATACTTAACCTAGCTACCGTAGCACTAATAGTAGATGATATCTTCAGCCTTTTGTCTCTTCGCAAGCCCTGCGTACGCCCACTTATGCTATGTACGAAGCTCGTCTGCGACCCTCCCATAGGTCTGTGTCACTCAAAATACATTTTTACGTAAAATGAGACTTGGGTACTCAATTTGAAATAGAGAGATTACCTACAGAAAACGTGATTTACCTATGTAAAGAGTAGGTACTTACTATTTAGGTAAACTCATCAATGCGGTTTACCGCTCCTCAGTAGAGTTGCTACGCTATTTGGTCGAAGTGATACATCTGTATCAGCACTAGCGCGGCTTCTGTGCCTACACTAGCAAGCTTTTGTGCTGCTATTTGGATGACATGTTTTGTTCGGATAATTGACTTAGGTCCGTAGAATGTGGGCACGTTGTTTTTATTGCATTGTGATGACACTTGCCGGCTTTGGTTCGTTTACAGCCACATGTTTTGTAAGTGTCTGATTTGTTTGTGGACTCAATTAGTGGGTATGGGCTATGACATCAAAATATGACTTTTAGAATGGATGCGAGTTCTTGTCCTGGACCACTGAATCACTCTAGTTTGCTTTGTACTTGTATGTATTCATTTTTACTTCCCAAAACTCTTCAAAATTTGCAAATTGCAGCGTACACTTATTTTATAGCAACAACAACCTGTTTGGAAGCTGTTTATCATTAAAACGGTAACTTTTTCAAAAGTTGTATTTGAAGCCGTTTACCACGTAATAAAAAAACTTTTTTGTTGAGTATTCTGGATTAAAAAAAACGCCAGAGTCATATTAAGTGAGCAGTTTAGGAGTTGATGAGCAAACATCTTCTATTATTTATATTTTTTATTTATTTATTCTAAACCCAGTGCCATCTAGTTCGTTGAAATTGTAACTGTAACTGAAAGCTATAGGAAATATAGGATAGGCTAATTGTTGCTGGCAGTGAAAAGCAAAACGCCATATAATGGCTGCCCCACACGCAAGCTGACACAAAACTGTGCTGCATTTGCCTTCTGCTAGTGGTCGGATCGCCATTGCCTTCTGCGATGGCGAAGATTGCGGAATTTCTAATGATAACGGCTGAAAGCGGCAGAGCGGAAGTGCACTGCAAACTCAATGAAATGCTTCATAAAGTTTCGTATTCCATTGTTGTCTGCGAACTTTCAAACATAATCCCTGAACGAATCTAGATTCTAATGGTGCAACTAATAATAAAATGCTACTCGTAAGTATCTTCACTACATAGTATAAAACAAAGTCGCTTTCGCTGTCCCTATATCCCTATGTCCCTATGTATGCTTAAATCTTTAAAACTACGCAACGGATTTTGATGCGGTTTTTTTAATAGATAGAGTAATTATTCAAGAGGAAGGTTTATATGTATAATACATGCATGATATGTGCACCCGTGCGAAGCAGGGCCGCGCGGGTGGGTCGCTAGTTAAATATAATTGCTTGTAAAAGTATTACATATAAGTAAGGTCTGATTGTCAACGAAGATAATATATCTACGTGGGTTAATAAGCCTACAGCTCAGTGAATCCACTCCATCATATCTGTGACATCTCATCACATAACTATTACTGAATCTTCTTATCAAACGTAATACTAATACCAATATGGTAATTTAGATTACAAATTATAAACCAATTTCCAAGCAATCTGCATTTCTGTCGTCAAATGATTATCTTTGACATAAAAAAATAAGCAGTGGGTATGTGCCGAAAATTATGCAAAATAACCACACACACAAAAGTATAATGATCGTGATAAAGGTCTGTACAAGCTCCACTTTCTGTTTTGAGAATACGCCTGCAATACATTAAATTATATAAAAATGACTCACGCCATATCAATTCATACAGTTCTCAAAATATTCCACATGGCGTGTTCCGCAAGCAGAGGATCTTGCCCCCTGGTGCACTTTTCAGATTTTATTCCTACATCAATAACTAAGGTAAATTCATTTTTTTCTTTATTCTTTATTGTACACAGTGAAAATATACAGTAAACTTAAATAACAATACATGTACAAAGGCGAGCTTAACCCTAAAAAGAGTTCTCTTCCAGCAAACCTTGAAGGATTGTGAGAGATTGAAACTAGAGGTGCGTGTACAAAATGAGAGAGGATAAATAAATTATATTAATAACTACTACAACTATTAAAAAACAAGATAAAATAAATACCTAAATCTACACAAGACATATGTACTTAAACATACATATACTGTTTATACTTATATACAAAATATATAATATATATACCTACTTACGATATATATGATAAATATATACATATTATAATATACATACTCAAAGGGAAAGATAGTGCTCTTTGACTTTAGCTTTAAATATACCAAGCGAGGGACTAGCGCGGATAGAATGAGGGAGAGAATTCCACAATTTAACTGACTGGATAGTAAAAGAGCCACCATAGCGACTTGAAGAGTGAAGAGGTGTTTTTAGTAAAAGAGATTTGCATGTTCTGCAGGACTCACCATGTGGGATAAGGAAATCGAAACGCTTCCTTATGCTTTCCTTATTCCTTACGCTTTTTCATGTACTTAATGTTAATAAGCATCTACTCTTGCGCGTGAAAATATGGAAAATCTACGGTTGCGTGGCACACGTGCGTTATCCTCAGCTTCTGACAGCTGGTAAACAAACCTTATCTCGTATGGCAGAGTTTATAGTACCTGTCAGATACGTGCGACCTATGACGGCCAATGTACCTACACTACCTAGGTACTATGACCTGCCACTATATGTTATAGGCGTAGCTAGTGGCATTGTCTTGGGAATGCAGTGGTGGTTAGGACATAAGAATTAGCTGGATAGATAAAGCTAGCCCAATTAGGCTGGGTTCGACCTAGTATAATATGTCGTCTTAGTATTAAATAATCCCATGAAATGATTTTTTATTAAAAACCATTTGACTGTAACTTCAACCTAATCATCATTATCATCGAGAGCCTGAAAAAGACCTAGTGCTGAACAAATGCCTCCTACACCTGTCCTATACCTCTCTTCAAGAGACGAGTGAATA
Source organism: Plemyria rubiginata (assembly GCA_963576535.1). Lineage (NCBI taxonomy): Eukaryota > Metazoa > Arthropoda > Insecta > Lepidoptera > Geometridae > Plemyria > Plemyria rubiginata. The sequence continues at coordinate 9,806,092 of OY754917.1, read as the reverse complement.
GGTATCTTCTAGGTAAGCGTGCTACACAGTAGACCGCATCGTCACTTACCATCAGGTAAGATAGCGGTCAAACGTTTTACCTATAATATGTAAAAAAAAACATGAATTCCTTCTTCCTTATTAATGCTTATCCTTTAACTTCGCGCAGTTATTACAGTTGTTGAATAATCGGATGAGAGGGCGGTATTCGTATTGGTAAGTTATTCAGGTCAAATTAACATAAATAAAATATCATAGCTATTGAATAACCAATAGCTATGTTGTATCTTTTATCTCATAGCAAATGTCAGTCAGCGAAAAGTCTTAAAACTGTTACAAAAGTTGTGTAACAGTTTTAAGCATTTAAATCAAGGTATTCTCATCATCAACGCCCAATCATCGCAACATCAACGTCCAATCTAAAAAGATTTATGAAAATCGCATAAAAACAAGTTCCCGGGAGACAACCAAAATACGTGTTCCAAAAAAGTACACAAACATTTTACACCGAATAAACATAAAGTGGCGCATGGTGGCTGATTCGAAAGTCGCAAGGAAGTTAGTTAATTATGTAAATTGCGGCTTGTACTGAAATATGGAGTGAATTCAATCAGGCCCTCAGATAAACCCAGGCTGAGTTATGGTGCCCTGCTAACATGGGAATGTTCGTCGTATTGTGATGGGAACAAGTGTTACACTAGTTTGACTTTGCTTTCTATAAAAGCTAAGAGGATGTAGGACGACCCAAGACGTGCCACTGAGACCGATCTTCGGCTCTTTAAATACTGCATTTGCTAGTTACATTTCACTTTTTATTAAAAAAAAAATCTGATTCTATCTACAGTTCTTACTAAAAAAAAAAATATTTCAAAAGAAACTAGTGACACGATGAGAAAAAGTTCTAAACTTACTTCTTACAAATCAAAACTACTGAGTTGGAGCATTAATTTATTGCAAATGAGGTACATTTGCCTAAACACATTTCTTTTGTCTTGTTCTTCTACAATAAACAGGTAGGTGCTCAGTATTTCATTAAGAAATGTAGCTATTATAGCCGCAAGTACGTCGGTCGTGCTAACAACAAATAGCCACAATTTGAATTGTCTCCGAGAAATCTCAACAAGAATGAACCATTAACCCAATTCAACGTGTTCTAGTAAATGGAGTTAGGGTTTTAGGGCTAATCGCGTGCTTTGTACATTGTTCGGGCGAAGCGAAACGTCGTGATAAAACTAAGAAGACGTATGTTAGTGTTATTACTCAAACAAAAGTTGCGAGTCCAATGCTTCTTATTATAGTCTTGTTGGACAAAATTCAGATTTTTTGTAGCTGGTAGCTACGCTATTAGCTACGGCGCTACGAGTGCTACGAGACCAAGACAGCGTGCTCGGCTTAGTGTATTTGAGTCGGCATGTGTACCTAATTGCAAGCCAGCTGAGATGATGTTATAGAAAAATAGTAGCCTGCTGCTTCTTTCCTTAATTATTTCTCATACAATCTTCATCGTCATTAGTTAGAAGAAGTCAAATGGACATAGGTCTCAGCTATATATTTCGTCGTCGTAGTTCGTCCTATATACGCTTGTTTCCCGCGATTTCAAATGAAAAAAGGAAAACCACTTTAAGTCCCTTAAATACAACCATGCGTGTAAAGTTACCCATCCTGTACAAATAATTTAAAATAGAAGCCCAATTTTCTTAACTCTATTCAGCACTTAAAAGAAATATGCACTTAGAAAATAATCCCTTGACAAAGCGTGGGCTTGAGGATAAGTCGGGAGCGTTCAACTGGTAACCGATATTATCCGTAGCTGGCATGGCTCTAATCCGTATACCTCGGACGTACAAATACGCAATAAATCGGCAAACTTTTAGCAAGCAATTTCCTTCGGTTACGGGAACAAGATTCATGATGTCGAGGAGTCGGCCGGAGCGCGGTAAATTGCGCCGCTTTTAAAATTTAACACTAGCAAAGTGGATTGCAATGATTATTCACTTTGAGGGTGGAAATATACTTTATTTTAATTTTGAGAGTATACAGCTAGTTGGCTATACACTAGGTAAGTGAAATTATACACGCAGAACAAAAATTGGCGTTCATATCGCGGTCGGCACTAAACTCATGGTAACCCCTCTGATGGTTACCACTGGACTTGAGCTGATGGTTACTGAACATCAGGAGAGTCAGCTGCGCGAGGTCGCGTCATTTAAAAAGAACGCTGGAATACAGTGGTGGATGTGTTTGCGCATAAAAAACACTCGGGCCATCGCACCCATTTTACGTGACGCGACCTATACATATGGTAAAAAAGGTAAACAAAAAGATTATAGCTACATACCTACCTACTGATTAGGACGAAAGTGTATCTTCCTAGTATCACGTTGATATCACGAATATCACGTAGAGACGTTCGTTCACTTGATGTTGGTAACGTATTGAACGTACCTATAGTAGAAGAAGTGAATGAGGTATGAGAACGTGACCCGGTAAGCATGAATCCGTGCAGCATCTATATTCAGAAAACATGTGGGTGTAGGTTGAACGAGGAATAGAATGTGGGTGGAATAACCTACCTTACCTACATAAGTTTATATTGATTTTAAAATTAATGAGATAAACAAAGACATAATTATATACTGTACTGAAAAAAAAAACTGAAACTGAAACAGCTTCACGACTTTGATCCCCAGGCACGGTAGATATCCCCTCAGATCTCCCAGTACCAAGTAGGTACTAATTCAAGATTCTTTGGGGATGTCTAAGGGGGGTAGTCAGAGGTACGTCCATACATTACATTTGGCACATACCCACATTTTGCAGTAGTTAGTATTCCATACGTGACAGGTTGCAAGCCCATCGCCGCTGTTAGAATACTAACTGGTTTCCTCACGATGTTTTCTTGTACAGCGATAAATATTATTATTGAGGATGTGATTAAAATTCAGCCGCTAATTCGGTTTTAAGGAAAGAAAGAAAATGGATTTATAAGATGGTTTTAGTGAATACCGTATAAATATGACCGATATAGTACCAGTAACTCCGATCTAATAAAGAACTAATAATAATTAAGTCTAGACAGACAACATATGCCTTGAAAACCAAAAACCACAATGTCAGTAGCCCTGCCTTCTAAACTGGCCATAGGAGACACAGAAATAAAACGAAAATGAACATAATCTCCCATTAAACATAGAACAGCCATCAAATAACAATCCCCGTATTAGTCCCTAAGTAACAGCTATCCACGGAATGCTTTAAGCCATCTTGAAATGATTAATGCGGACGCACCCATCCGTGCCGGCATTTCATAGCACGACTGCCTCCTGTCTGTGGTTTCACTCGACGACACGATAAGGTCACGCTAAAATGCTTATAAGCTGTCTGGTCTTTTCACGAGCATTATGTTATTTTTTTATCAACCTATTGCAATCCACTGCTGCTGGAAACAGGTCCTATGTCGCGTCACTGAGTCCGATCTTCGGTTCTCCCCATCCAGTTGCTGCTCGCCACATTGCACAAGTCTTTGCTTCATTTCGTCTTGAGGGCGTCCTGCATTTTTTTTAATACTTTAAGCCTAAACGCTATCACCCCAGAAGTCGTTTACCCCAGCGGTTGTCGGTTCTTCTGCAGACATTACCAGCCCACTGTACATAAGCATGTTAGCTCTTTGAGCTACGTCGACGACTTTGGTGCTCTGTAAAATGACCTCAATCTGGGCCCGTACCACTATCTCTTGAAGCATTCTTATTTCAATATTACTTTTATGTCAATGTCTTATCTCAACTGCATAGAGTCGGCTTTATGATCAAAAAGTAAAGTAACATTGAAATAAGAATGCTTCAAGAGATTGGGCTAAAGATCCAGGATTTGTATCCATTGTAAAATGATACCATCTGTACTGACAATAAACTGCCCAACTAACGCAGCCTGACTGTTCAAGTATAGCTAAATTCTCTATGAACAGACTGGCCCGCTAGTCAATATTTTACTGTAGAGAATTGCTAGGTAGCGAAGCCCTAAAACGCACTCTCTTTAATAGGAGTCACCACTCGAACGAACAAACAGTATAAAATATAAAATTCTGTAGAACCGCGGGGTATAAAGCGGTTTGTGGACTGTGGTGGAATTCTGTGGATGTGTGAATTGGCTTTGAGCCAGTGATAGTTGAATAATAGAATAACGCTTGAATATTTTTACTGGTTCAGTTTGAATAAGGGATTGACTGCGAAATCTGATAAATATACTGACGAACTACTCGTGAATTCGAAAAAAACATTGTTGACGTGTAAACATTTTTGATTTAAGAGTACCTAGTAGAGCTCTTTATGAAGGGTTCATCCGGGGAAAAACTACCTGCATGTTTATTTCTGCCGCCAAGCAGCGTTGCTGTGTTTTGGTTTGAAGAGTGTGGTTGCAGGTGTAATAATGCTAAGGCACATGAGACTTAACATCTGGTACGCCTCTAGCTGGTGGACGCAGGGCAGTGCATCGTAGGGCATGTTCCTATCGTGTGTGACTTACAAGACAATACTTTCTTAAAGGCGATGGTTACCACTTAACATCGGGTAAGCCATGCTTGTTCTATCAGCTGGTTGTCTGAAAAAAACATTTAAAATGTCTTCAGTTCTGTTTTGACAATATTTGTGTACCTACTTTTATTTAAATGGATGCAATCCTACTTGGAGGCAATACCTTGTTTTATAAATATAATATCAGCTTGTACTGCCAAAAAGTTGTTTGAAAAGAACAGGAGCAATATGGTTATTTAAACATTGGTAGATAAGTTTTTAGGATGGATAACTTTGTCGAGCTAAGAAATATTTGCTAAGAAACTTCCCACTAGTGACCGTTCAATTTACGACAGTCTTGTGTCTCGAAATTATTTATTTATTTTAATCTTCTGGGTGGAGTTTCCAAGAAATTTAATAACGGGGCTGCCAACCATAACAAAAGTAAGATAACTTTTTCTCATTATATTATTTGTTACAACAAATAATATAATGAGAAAAAGTGTCAAAGTCAAAGTCAAAAGTCAAAGTCAAAATATGTTTATTCAGTAAAATCACAAGGACCATCTTGAACCGTCTTAAAACTAGGTGACTCTAGTGCCAGTTCCACGCGACCAACACCGAGAAGAACAGGCAACAAACTCGGCTTGGTATCTATCGCTCTTTTATATGATCCTCGTTACAATGTAATAAAATACCTACACTATTGAAGCTATATAATACAAAGTAATCTAACAGAAATGGAAAAGTAAACAGATTCATAAATTGATAGTATAGTCAAACAACAATGGAGAAAAAAATAAAAAATCTTTTTTTAAATAACATAATAGTAAAGACATTGCAGATATGTTAGCCGTCGATGGGCAGAGCGACCGGGACATCAGGCCACGCACTTTTATCATTAATATAACTATCTATAGTATAGTAAGCTTTCCTTATCAGATAATTCTTAATGTACACTTTAAATTTTTTAATAGGAAGCCCAGTGACACTTTCTGGAAGTTTATTATAGAAGCGTATACCGTTCCCCATGAACGAGCCATTTACCTTTTGTAATCGAAATTTCGGAATGCATAATTTATTTTTATTTCTAGTGTTAACGTTATGTGCGTCACTCTTTTTCTTAAAGCTACCTATGTGTTTATGAGTGTACAATAAATTTTCAAAAATATACTGTGAAGTTACTGTGAGAATATTAATTTCCTTAAAACGCTCCCTCAATGAGTCACGTGGTTTCATTTTATAAATGGCACGTATCGCCCGTTTTTGAAGTACAAATATACTTTGTATATCAGCAGCTCTACCCCATAGCAAGATACCATAGGACATTACACTGTGGAAGTAACTAAAATATACCAGCCTAGCTGTAGCCTCATCTGTAAGCCATCTTATAGTGCGAACTGCGTATGCAGCCGTGTCTTTATATACCTATCCTATCCTTATGAAATAAACTTAAGTTCTTGTGTGTCGAAGATTTGTATAATATAGCAATGACCAAGTTATTTTTTTTTATCTTTGTGATTTCAATTAATTAAATTTCAATAATTAATGCGAAGTTAATACATTTTTACGAATTTTATAATAATTACACATCAGATATGAGAAATTAGGGCAAGAGCCCGACAATTAAACCTTCATTAATTAGAACAAAATTCAATTCTAATTGAATCATTAATCAATCTATGTCGAGGGGATTCCCACTTTATTTCCAAACGATTCAAAATCTCCAATTAAAACCGTCCCCCGTTATTTTTACAGAAGAATTTACACGAAAACTGAGTTTACCTTTAAGGCTGTGTGCAAACGAGCGGTAAATTTATGGCTGTTTGTTCCGGTAAAAATCCGAAAACATTTTATTAAATTACACCCAGTAAACATTAATACACCGCCCCGAAAAAAAACACAAAAATATGTTTACGCTGTATATCAAAGCAACATTTTTGATAGCGAGTAAAAAAACGTGTATCCTTTTGATATAGGTAGCAAAATGCTACAAATTTTGTGAAACAGAAAAAAGTATTTCACGACTTTGATCCCCAGGCATGGTGATCAAATTTAATATATTTTAATATTAAGCCTTTCAGATTTATTAGTACCAAGTATAAACACAAGGTTCTTTGAGGATGTCTAAGGGGGTAGTCAGGCAAATACCCACGTTTTGCAATACATGAATTTCTGTTATAATCTTAGGATTTAGTGTTATAATCTTCTCTCTCTCTCTTTTAGTAATTTGTCACACCTGCCCATAGATCTTATCACTGTGGCTGGCCTATTACATTTCAAATTAGTAACGAGCAAATAAATGCTTTCTGTAGCTGGAACATAGATAGAAAGAAAATACATTATTGCACACAACAGCTACACAGGCATAGAAAAATAAGTAGGTATACATAAAATATATATATATATATAAAAATATATATAAAAAAAAATTTGTAGTCAGCCGAACCAGTGATCCCTCACCTATAGACGACCTCAGTGGTGCAGCAGGCGAGAGTCCGCCTGCGACGCAAGAGGTTGCGGGTTCGATTCCCGCCTCGGAATCAATTTGTGTACGATCTGCAGAAATTAGTTCCGTTGGTCTGGGTGTTTTCTATATGTATAATAAAAAATAATATCTACGTAAATAGTATATAATGTATTAAATATATCAGTTATCTAGTACCCATAACACAAGATTTGAGTAGTTTGGGGCTTGATGGTGCTGTGAGGATTGTCCAGCATTATTTATTTATTTATTTATATGATGCTGAATATGATACTTAGAGCGAGGTGAACGCAAAGACTCCACAAAGGTAACAGTCTCTAACAGCGCACATTATTTTTTTAGGTTAAATACAATTGGCAGTCCTATGGCTAAACAAGGTTCTCTACCAACAACCGTTGACAGTATAATAAATAAATAAATAATAATAAATAATGCTGGACACAGCACTATCTAGCCCCAAAGTAAGATACTAAAGCTTGTGTTATGGGTACTAGATAACTGATATATTTAATACATTATATAATTACATAGATAGATATTTTTTTTATTATACATAGAAAACACCCTAAATACATCAGTTAAATAAAACACATTATGAAAAAACTTAGGTACTATGAGGGCTAGTACGAGTGTCACGAGTGTCTTCAGCAATTGATTGAGGAAACAAAAGGTCCCTTCGTTTAAAAATAAGTGCTCCTAATGGCATTAACACCTACGCCCATTCGACCCTTGATGGACTTAATTAATTTTTGACTCGAATTTGTTGTGAGAGCCCTTCGTTCGACCCCATTTCACAATCGATTTATTTAGTAGATATCCCATTAAGTGGGTGCTAGCCAATGTCGTCAGGTAAAAAGAATTTAATTAATTTGGTATTTTCAAATAATTTCGTCTGCCTTTTTACTAAATGAAACCAGCTTTTGTCCATAGTTTCAATTATCATGTCTTTAGTATATTGTATAAACACATTTATTACATTTAAAATCGAAAGGTATTTTTCTTTATAATCAAAAACGATCAATTTAAACGTCTTTAAAGTTTAAACTACGTGAATCTACCTAGATTCCACGCGACCTGTGCGTTGTTGTATGTGGTTGTACACAACAGTGTATGTTGGTCGCGTGGAACTGGCACTAGAGTCACCTAGTTTTAAGACGTTTCAATATGGTCCTTGTGATTTTATTGAATAAACATAATTTGAATTTGACCAAAGCGTAGAAAAACAGGCAATGATTATTTTTATATGAAATCGTAAAGTGGATTCATCTCTTAATAATAAACTATTCATAATAATTATAGAGCTACGTTTGTTTAACCAAAGTTAAACATGGAGCACAAAATAAACTGTAATCGTCCGAAGAACAACGGCCGGGACCGACCGACAAAAACTTTATTAGGAGTGGGTGGTGCGGATGTCACGGCGGCTTGCGGTGACGTGGTCGGGACAGACGCGGTTGGGACACCCGTCCCTCTATTGTACAAGTGCCTTTACATCTTCATAGCTTAGCTACGTATTCTGGTTTTTGGTAAAGTATTCATTTATTAATAATATGTTTTCGGCTTGACGCAACACAACAAAAGAAGTACAGCCAATTAATTATTTCCTATACAAAAGGTTTAGGTACTTCTCTCTTGGTTCCGTGTATTGTCAAATGTTTTAGAATAATAAAATAAATAAATATTTGTAAGCATTACTAGCCCCAAACAAAGCATAGCTTGTGCAATAGGAACAAGAAGGCTGATTATATTATTATACCTACTTTTTGTAATAATAATTATTATAGGTACCATGGGCTAGCTGAAGCTGTCCCTTCATTATATTCCAAAGCTGCCCACTTTTTTGGCCGCTGAACCGTTATGCTGAGACAATACGAACACACCCCTCCACAATAAATAACCTTTGATTAATGAACTGTGTGAAGTTGAGTTAATCGTGCGTGACACGTCTGAAGTTAACCGTTTTTCATAACATGTCAGAAGTTCACTGTTTTTATTGGACCTACCGTTTAACCAGTGGTTTTTAACAAGCTTTTATCTCTATGTAAATGTTTTTGACAGTTTCTGTTACTCCACACTAGGACTTTTGCCGACTTATCTGTCCATCGGAGGGTGGATGGTATCGTTAATTATATGAATCAAAAGATTTGTATGTTTAAATATATCAAAATCTGCGAGCAAAACCCGAATAGGTACTTTTGTAACCACAAATGATTGATATCAGCTACATAATAATAATATGATCAAAGAGATCATGAAACCAGTTACCTGTTTTCTCCTTTTTCGTATTTAGCAGTATTCTAAAAATACCTTTGTGACGAGGCCACTCAAAGACGTTCTTAAAGAAAACCCAATTTCAGGAACGCCTACTCAATGGATTATGATTTTCCCAGAATATAATTACGTGCTTAAAGTGTTGTTTATAGGGTCAGAGTTGTTTTGGAGAGTAGCGCTGGAATTAGAGTTGTTCTTTTTGCCTCTTCTCAAATTACGGCGCGGAAAATTGTGTCAGTTTATACTGGTAGGTATATACCAATACACACAATTTTGGTAAATGGAGACATAGATAATCATTCCGAAAACTGGAGTGTATCACAGGTTGGGCACAGTCATTTGTTTTGACAGTTAAAGAGCTCATACTTTTTATCACAAACACCAAACAAAACTTAAAGATTTTATAATATCCTAAAAGTTTTTATCTCTGTTAGATCTCCATAAGTTGATAAACACTATGAAAGCTAATCTAAATATATATAACTCAAAGGTGACTCTCTAAGGCTCTGAGTGTTGCTGCGCTATCTGAGAGGATCCGTATGTTGTAGTTATCGATCCCTCTCCTGTGATTGCTGTGGCAGCTTCGGTGATGGCCACACATTCGCATTGAAAGATGGAGCTGTGTGGCCCTAGTGACATTGTTATGTTAATATTGAGATCAAGCGAGTACACTCCGACGCCACATAGTGATCTATCAACGCACAGCCCAAACCACTGGACGGATCGGGCTGAAATTTGGCATGCAGGTAGATGTTATGACGTAGGCATCCGCTAAGAAAGGATTTTGATCAATTCTACCCCCAAGGGGATAAAATAGGGGATGATTTGTATGAAACTTTGAATTCCTTGACGCGAGCAAAGCCGCGGGCTTCAGCTAGTAAAACATAAACCTGAAAAAGTTCTACCCACCAAAAAAGTACAGTACCAGAAAGTCAGTGCCGATCAATGCGACCCGTTACTTTTTTTATTTCGACCAGAGAAACTTCAGCTGAACTAGCGCAAGCTACATTTTGTTTTGTGCCTGTGTCAAATGTCGTACTGTTGTCCCATAGCGCTGTGTCCGTTCCGTGTCCCACTTTGTATTCTAGATGTCGAAAAAAGGTCGTTTCCTCTGTGACCAAACGTGAATGGCATCGATATTGGACCTGTTGATTCAGTGATAATTTTAGGGTTAGAATTGAATTCAAATTAAGTTTCGACGATTCATTAGTGGGCTGGGTTCTTTGAATCAATTTTGTAATTAATCCCAATTTTCCGCGCGTCGAGTTTTTATGGGATCGTAAAAGGGTTTATTCTTTTCCTTTTAATGTGAAGCCGTTAAACAGGTTTGTAAGTATTTGTAGCTATGGAATATCTAATGTAGTACCTATGTAGATATTACATAAATAATGAAAATACTTGCTATACTACAGTCCTACTCCTCCAAACTAAGTCTTGTTTGAAATAAATAAAAAAAATAATGTTTGATTTGATTTGAAATGCTAGATTAATAAAATTATACTATACTATGCTGGATTACCTACAGGTGTTTAAAACACGTATCACCGTAATATTTTTAAATAAAAGAAAGTACATACCTGTGTCATAAATAAAAAATAAAATTAAAAACGTCGATTGAAGCCTAATATATTTTTTTGTGGCTGGCAATACTGATATCATATTATTCTCTATACGCATGCTGCCACATTGGCGCAGCTAATAACATAAACTGAACTGCATCAATACATACCTACATTGGTAATTCTACGTGGCGCGTGCACGGCGCAGCGTGACGAACAGACAGAGTATTGTCGATTAGACAGAATTTATGGCTGGAGGTGTTACTGTGCTAATCGCACTAAGCGGATTTAGAACTAGGTTTTGTATTGGTAAAACTATTGTTTGTTGTAACTATTGTGCCTAGCTTTGTGTAAACTCGCCTCATTTTTTATTTTTAGGTTCAAATATAATAAATGTTTTGCTAGAACATTATAACGTTCAATTGTTTATTACCTTTTTTTTTTTTTTTGAGGGGGAAAATGCCTTCGCATTTCCCTTCCGCCATGGGGGTGACGGAAAGGGTATGTGGGGCTCGAACCCACTAAAAACCCCCCTGTGAGCCATCCTCCGCAAAAGATATAGCGAGATGGGGTCGCGTTTGCATTCACCATCTCGCCACAATTGTTTATTACCTATTCTAGCAGTGGCAGTGGCCCGTTACCTGTCAGTTATCTAATACTATAGCTAGTTCATAGTTAGGTATGCCAAAATAAATATTTGAACAATCCACTCAGACTCCGCAACTAATTTTGAGTGGATACTAGATACTTTACGATATTTTATTGAATAACTACTAAAGTGTAGGTAGGTACTAGATATTTCATAAAAAAATGTTGAGGAATTATACAATACTAGCGACGCGCCCGCGCGCCCCTGCTTCGCACGGGTGCATATATTATGCATGTATTATATATTATACCTTCCTCTTGAATCACTCTATCTATTAAAAAAAACCGCATCAAAATCCGTTGCGTAGATTTAAAGATTTAAGCATACATAGGGACATAGGGATATAGGGACAGAGAAAGCGACTTTGTTTTATACTATGTAGTGATCCACGCTAGCTTATCGAGTTTCTATGTCTGACAGCCCTAGTGTCACACCAATATCGGGGCAATGTCGACACAAGTCATCACCTGCCTAATCCGTCCAGTGTCTGCGGCGCCGCATGTCCGGACCGTCCGTGTCTGTCAGGATATACCCAATTTCCCTGTTTCTCCACGGATTCCCGTCACAGCTGCGGCTGGGTCGATGACGTCGCCATGGATGATGCTGTAGTCTTAACTCACTTTTAAAGCACTTCTACAAACAGTCTAGTTAATATCTAGTGACGCGGTTTCATGTGTTTGTGTGTGCGGTAAGTAATATTCGACTCGTGATAATCAGGGTCTGGTGAAATAGCTTTATTTATTACAGGAGCCGTACTTATTATACCTACTAGCGATAAGGATGCTTGGAAAATGTTCCTGTCTGCGCAAACAAATCACAACGAGAAATTTTACGACCTACCCTCAACTTTTATTAGTTTTTATAGTGCTTACTACACTTAAGGAAAATAAAAAATAATAAAATATTAGTGATTACCCTCAACTTGATTTAAAAAAATGTATGCTAAGTAAATACTAACCATTTGTTTTATAATAAATTTTTATATATTTTTTAGTATTACTTTTATATTTCTTACCTACTATGTAATGAAAGTATTACCTTACCTACTAAAAAAGACTTAATGTAGTTGTCGCCTGCAAAAGTTTCAAAAGACAAATGTCTTTCAATGTAAATAATTTCAAATTTAACATCGAGTGACATAGGTCGTCTCGACCTGTTGGCAGTTGTACGGAGGCAACAAATAAGGTGGTATAAACTGGCGACACCGGAATATTCAGCTTGCACTGAATGACACCTTCATTCAGTGCAAGGCGAATATTTAGAGTTTAAATTGCAATATAGAGCCACCACCTATTTGGTTTGTTATAGGAAATATTGAATGCGTTTGCTCCTGGGACTACAATGTACTGGGGTGCTGTCTTATTTGGAACGTGCTGTTTGAAAATCGAATAGTCTGTTTAAATAAGGGTTGCCATGTGCTTACCAATTAGTCCGAAAGTCAGAAAAGGATACAAAAAGACTGACTAATAAAAACTGACATCCTGCATTACGTAGCGCGATTTTATTTGCCGAACACGAGCTTGCGTTTGCCGCCGCGCCTTACTAGCCAAGCACAAACCCCTGTGTAGGCTATGTTTACTTTTAATATCATTGTTCGCCACCGTTGTCAAAAACTTCTCTGCTTTCGGAATAATGTACAACTCCCTACAAAAAGTAATAGAGTAACAAAATGGGCACTGAGCATAAAATTTCCATAGTGTGGGATAAGTATACGCACGAGTAGTGTGTGTAGGCCAATAACTTAAAGTTTAAATGAGTGAATTTTTTCATCTCGCGAAGACATAATGTCGCGGTATGCATCTTAGGCCGGTGCCGATATGTATGAACTTAAGTGATCACTTAGCCGCACACTTAGTTAGGCACGAGAAAATCTCTTCACTGTCTCGTGCCTCACTAAGCGTGCGGCTCAGTGATCACTTAAGTTCATACTATCGGCACCGGGGTTAGCCCTACGGGCTGTCTGTGAGTGTGTGCATAAAAGGAGTTGTTAAAATTTTTCATGGAGGTTGGTATAAAAATAAACTTGAGCTTGAAGCAAGACTGTATGCTATTTTAGTGAGATAGCATATTATATAAATAATATTACAAATATTAAAAAAAATCTAGAACCCTCCGTTTTTTTTTAAACATAAGTAGAACCAAGATGTTCTTGCAACATTAAAGAAGGCCTGGCAACCCTTTAGAAAAAATATTTTGCAACATTGTGACGCGAATACCCTGGAACACACCGCATGAAAGAGATAGTGCCTTACGTTTTAGAGTTTATGTCTCACTCTAACTTGTAGCATAAAGTAGGAATAATTTTTTAGTGTCGTGGAACAAATTCAATACGTTGAACTGAAATAGCGAGTGTTGATTTTTTTTGCTTGATTTGAAAATCACACGGTGTTTCGACTTCATTTCGCGTTGTTCGTAATTTCGTTGTGCTTCGTGTGTTTTGTTGTTCTGCCATTGACGTGATCTCTTATATATTTTGACCTAGTTGGTGTTTAAGCCGAGTTGGTACATCACTTTGAAGTGACGAGAATGTCAAGTCAACCTGACAGTGATTGTTTTTTTTGTTATTAGTGTTGCCGTGCTGGCTTCTTGACATGTTTTTCTCCCTCAAAATATTTTTATAATTTTTACGAAAATGGAGGCTCTTAAAAATATGAGTTTGGTCTAACCAAGTAGTCTAATTTATTTGCTTTCTACTTGGGTATTTTTCATACTTGATCAAATTACTGGGGAATAAAATACCACTACTGACCGTATCCTTTAACCAAATCTCAACCTAATTATCTTAATTTTTGTAATATTTACTAAGCGACTACTTAACTTGCTCCGAGTAGGTCAACTCTATCCGTCAGATAAAAATATACCAGTCTTAATTTTTTAAAGGTCTTAGGTAAGAAGAGACGGATAGAGTTACAGCTCTATATACTTAGGTTTATAAAAACTACTTAGGTTTCGACTCGTGCTTGGTGGAATATTTGTTTTTGATTGATAGCATTTTATTTAAATATAAAAGTGGTTTTCCCTAGCCAACATTCACTGCATGTGGTCGGCAAATCGATGCGCGTTTTCAAATAGCATGTTTTAATAAATAAATTATTATTTGAAGTAACTGAGCGTTGACCTTATAAATTATAGCCAAATATTTGCAAATATTTAACACAGCGCTATTTAGCCCCAAACTAAGTGAAACTGAAACCAAGCTGATTCGTCAGTACTATAGGCACCTCCATACTTAGAATGCAATGCCCAGACACAGAATAAACATCCTCCAACGGACCTGTGAAGCCTGCTATTTGCATCTAGGTAAAGATATAATTCCTAAAATAAATTAAAACCCCAATTTAATTTAAGTTTCCATCGTAAACTTTTTATATTAGCATTTTCTCCAGTTTTTTACAAGCATAATTTCGCTGTGCACCATGTATGTAGTAACATTATCCAAAAAGTATGTTCAGTGAAAACTTTCGTGTGTAGTGCTCGTTAGAATTAAAACTAAGTACCTTACAAGAATTCCCTCGAATCGCAGCAGATTTAAAACACTTAAGCTGAACCATCATCATCAGTCTGAAAAAGTCCACTACAACAAAACCTTTTTTTTTTTTTTTTTATACAACTAGCTGATGGAACAAGCAGATGGCCCACCTGATGTTAAGTGGTAACCATCACCTATAAACACAACATTGCCCCGTAGGTCACGCACAATAGGAACGTGCCCTACGATGCACTGCCCTGCGTCCATCAACTTGAGGCATACAGATGTTAAGCCTCATGTGCCTGTAATTACACCGGCGACCACACTCTTCAAACCGAAACACAGCGTTGCTGCTTGGCGGCAGAAAAAGGCGTACAAGTTACACCTATACAACCTATACAAGTTCTTCATCTCAATCTCCATTTACCGACTTCCCGCGATCCTCATTGTCGGTTAGGACCCATCGAGTAGCAGCGCGTTTCACGCTTCGAATTTGATTAATTCTGCAAAATTTTTTTTGACTGATTCATATTTCCTTTTCTGATTCTATCACGTGTGAAGCTAAATGATGTAATTTGATCTTTTCCCCGGATTCTTTATGATTTACGCAGAGTTGTGATTGACGAGGCAAAACGCGACCTCGCGAGCACGCAACGTAAATCCTTGCGTACAACACGCCTCCCAAAAGTGAAATCTCCCACATGGGCATGTAATTAATTTGACACCTGAGCTGTAATATTTTAACAGTCGTCGTGTCGTAATTTGCTGTCACGCGACGGTTATATAAAAGGGTTTTGTCTTTTGGTGACGCGTGTGTGTTATTTACTTAAATTTTCGCGGCCTTACTACAAAATATCTCTCAAACTATAAACAATGCTTTAACTATTGCCGTCTCGTCTCTCGTTTAAACGAATATTACGAATACTATGAAAGTTAAAGTAGTAGATACATTGATACATGTAAATACCTTTTTATTGTACGTCTGAAACGGACAAACTGTTAAAACTGTACATACCTAACCATAGGAATAAGATCTTTTTTGTACTACAGTTATACAATAAATTATTTCTGATTTCTGATTTCTGATTTCTCTTACTGATGCGTAATGGCAAATAGATACAGTGCTGATTTTAAGCAATCTTTATTAGTTTAGTAACTTATTCGTTAGGCGACCACTTTCCATCAATACTGAGTATTTAATTGTAGATGATTATGATTGGAAGTATCAGAACAATATCCTGTTTAGAATTTTACACCAAACACATTCAAGTAGAAACCTATTACATACCTACGTATACATAGACAATGCATTGTCACTCAGACTGAGTGGGTTCTGTCGCGACAAAACAATGAATACTATATACTGAACCAATTAGATAAGTGAATTGCTCAGTTGTCGGTATATTGGACTAGACTACACTACGAGTACATACTAGATACTAGTGTCTAACATGTTTACTTGGTGTAAATAACGGGACGTGTCTGAATCAATGGGTGCGTTTGTATGGGCATACCTATACAAATGGAGCTTTATCCTATTTAATCAATATGTTGGTAGGTATCCTCACTGACTTCAAACTAGAGCGTACTTAATATTGCTTGCAGAATAACGGGAGCAAAAAATCTTTAAAAACGGTGAAAAAAATCGTGAAAACACAAACAAGACTATTTCGGCAAAAATTCATTTTGTATCAGACAAATTTTCGCACCAAAAAAGCAAGAAATCTAGTAAAACTTACAGATTTTATGTGTGGATATAATATAAAGCGTTTAGGTATGATTTTATTTTAGACGACCTCTGTGGCGCAGCGGGCGAGAGCCTGCCTGCGACGCAAGAGGTTGCGGGTTCGATTCCCGCCGTGGAACAAATTTGTGTACGATCTGCAGAAATTTGTTCCGATGGTCTGGGTGTTTTCTATGTATAATAAAAAATATCTATCTATGTAAGTATATAATGTATTAAATATATCAGTTATCTAGTACCCATAACACATGCTTTGAATAGCTTACTTTGGGGCTAGATAGTGCTGTGTGGATTGTCCAGCATTATTTATTTATTTATTTTTTGGATTCATTTCCCTAAATGCCTTCTTAATTTGACCACTTATTATATTCAGTTAAGAGACCATTTCTGGATATTTTTAGCACCATTTTTTAGTACTTTAAGATTAGGTAATTAATTTTTTTTTGTGAGATATTTCATGATTCTGAATTCTTAAATATGAACAATATATGGGTATTGTTCATGTTTGTTATCACAGCTAGCCCTTGTTTGCTTACTACCATGTAATGTTCGAGCAAATAGACGAATTTTCTACTCTCTAAACTAAATCCATCCAACCTATTCAAATTAGAATTTAAATACATGTTTATATACTCAAACAAAATATTTCCGAATTTGTTTAGTCCGCTTCGGGTTTCAGACGAATTCAGTGTGTAGGAAAACTCATACGAAATGCATATACAATGTGAGCTGACTTTATAAGCAGCTGATTTAAAATTATAATTCGCGGTTTCGGCCCACGGAGTATCGGCACAGATGAAATAACACTCCATACCAATGAGGTCTTCGCTTTATAAATGCGTGGCATACAAGCAATTTTGAAACCTAAACTCAGTACGTACGCGTCCAATCCCACGTTCCACGTCCACAGTCACCAATTCCATTTGTCAAAATAACTTGAAACCTACCGCGAAACATGTTTTTTTTGCTATACATATAAGTTTATTCGGTATTTAAAACTCCGCCAAGGCCTCTAAGCGAGGCCGTCTCGCAGCCGGATCTATATTGCACTCCAGATAATATGCTGGATATTGAAACAAATGCACGTAAGAGAAAGTGTCTTAGCCCTAAGGTTTGCCGGGACAGTAAATCCCCGGCAGATAATATTACCTTGTCTATGGAAAAAATGTTGAGCAATATGCAGCAGATGTTTATGGACTTGAAAGAAAGTCAGGACGAGCAGTTCGCACAAATTAAGCAGGATATCGGCTCGTTAAAAAAGCAAAATGAGGAATTGCTAGTATCTAACTTGGAAATAAAAAAATCCATAGCTCAGGTAATACAGGACCAATCTGAAATGAAGAAGCGAATTGAAAAGTTGGAAGAAAGAGAAGCCGTATCAGATGAATATGTCCGTGGCCTGGAACAGCAGGTGGATAATATGGAGAGAAAACTCAAGGAAACAAGCATAGAGATAAATAACGTGCCCACAGAAAGTAACGAACAAATGATGACTATCATAGCACAAATCCACAAGATGTTGAAAGTCGAATACGACCCAAGAGATCTGCGCTGTGCCTATCGCCTCCCTGCCAAACAGAACTCACCGAGGCCTATAATCATAGAGTATACGTCCGTACAAAAGAAGATCGAGCTTCTACAGGCCTTCAAGAACTTTGGTTTGGCCAACAATGGTGAAAGGTTGTGGACCGAAGCAGATGGTGCGAAAAGAAACATCTACATGAACGAGGTGCTCACTAAAAAAGGAAGACACCTACACTATCGAGCAAGGATGCTGATAAGGAATAGCGAATGGAAGTTTTGCTGGACCGTCAATGGGAAGATTTATATCAGGAAGATAGAAGGACAGCCTGCTGTGGAGGTCAAAAGCGAAGCTCAAATTGCTTCGTTATACAAGGAAACTAACCTAGCAGATTGACTAGGAAAGTCAAACTGTATTCTTTGTTTCTTGCAGAGTAACTTAACAACCTGCATATTAATTTTCTTCCTGTATCAATTGTATACACCTGATCAGCTAGTTTATTATTCTCTTAACATTAAAAGTAGTTTTAGGTACCTCTATAAAATAACCCAATGTAAAACATTAAATGCTATGTACACAAATCAATCAATCTCAGATAAATACATTCTTCATATATACACAACAACCAAAATCACATCACTGTACTACACCCCACAGAACATTAGTACACAAAAATACACAACACATATCAATCACACAAAATGGGCCTCAGAAAAAAGTCAAATCCACGTCGACTGCAATTAGTGTCATCATCATTTTTATCTACTCAAACTAATCCCGCTGAAGCATATACTTTGCTCACGGGGATGTACAAGTAGCCAATCAAGATGACTGAATTATTAGAATTATTTAAAGATATTGATGCAGTTGGGGTGTCACCATCCTTCAGTTGCCCACCGGATCATTGTCTCAACTTCATTAATAAAAACAAGAGATCGTTTAAAATATTGCATTTAAATATACGTAGTATTAGATACAACTTCAATGCGTTCCTGCCGCTTCTTACCTTGATAAACACAGAATGTGATATAATTGTGCTAACAGAGTGCTGGCTACCTAAAGTTGACAATCTTCCTATCATTTCGGGCTATATATCTTTCTCCACAAAAAACAACAAGAACCAAAACGATGGAGTAGTTATTTACGTCAAAGACTGCATAACCTGTAATGTTACAGAACCAGAGTTACACGATGGCACAGGCCTTGTTTGCCATATTGGCAAGCACTCTGCAGTAGTGGCTATCTATAGGTCTCCATCGCATAAAGTTATTGACAGATTCATCACCAGCCTGAGTGACGTGCTCCAGTCATTAGCTGGTTTCAGAGATATAGTTCTAACAGGTGACTTGAATATCGATATTAGTGCAGATACCAATGATCCATGCAAACGAGACGAACTCCTTAATGTGTCCGCGCTTCATGGCTTACTTCCTATGCACGCTCTACCAACACGACTGGAAAGTCAAAAATGTGTAGACCACTTACTGCTAAAAACTAACCGAGAATCGGTCACCCTGGTTCTTCAATTCTATCTTACTGATCACTGTCCAATTCTCTTCTGTCTCTATAAAGATTTGGATTTAGATCAGATGAGACCTACTCTTAGAAAATTAAATTACGAGGCAATTGCAAAACATATTAAAAATACAGATTTCTCATATATTACGCTTATCTCAAATGCTAGCAAAGCTGCAAACGAACTTACATCACAAATACGGTCAATTATCAAAAGACATACCAAAGACATCACCATTCGGAAGCAGAAGATACTGAAACCGTGGATCACCGCCGGGCTTCTACGGTGCATTCGCCATCGGGATAGATTACACATAAAGGTACGCAAATCTCCAAACAATCAATTAGTAAAAGTCACTTATAATCGGTACCGTAACTTCCTTAATAATTTGCTTAAAAAACTAAAGCGAGAACACGAACAACTCGAATTCCTTAAAGCTAATAAAAACCCTAAACAGACATGGAACATCATTAAAAATATAATACACACTAAAAAAACAACACTTTCATCCCGAGAACTTCTTAAACTGGACCCTGACCCAAAAATATCAGTTACTAAAATCAACCACTTCTTTTCCAGTATTGGCTCGACACTCGCTAGTAAAATTAAATCCCAAATCGTCACGCAAGCGTCCTTAGTCTCTCAGATCACTGGATCAAACTCTTTTGCAATATATCTTACTGATGAGTCTGAAGTGGATAATCTCATTCTCAATCTTCGCAGTGACTGTGCTGTGGGGTGGGATGGCATTCCTGCAAGTATCCTAAAACAATCCAGGCAGGTATTGGTTCCGGTAATAACACATATTTGCAATGCAGCCATAACGAACGGAGACTTCCCCGATGTCTTTAAGAAGGCCCTAGTACATCCAATTTTCAAATCGGGCGACAAAGGCAGTGTCAATAATTATCGACCAATATCAATTCTACCCTCAATATCCAAAGTCCTCGAAAAGATTTTATGTAAGAGGCTGACTAACTACCTCGACAAATATCAAATTATTTCAAATAATCAGTTCGGATTTAAAAAGGGTAAATCGACGGAAGATGCAGTAGGAGGTTTAGTCAATGAAATAGCTCGAAATTTAGATATTAAAAATAAGTGTCTTGTGGTCTTCCTTGATCTCACCAAAGCGTTTGACACTGTCTCTGTCCCACTGTTGGTTAATAAACTGTCACAGATAGGTATTAGAGGTTTGGCGCTTGACATCTTCAGCAGCTACCTTACTAACCGCAAACAGTCAGTAAAACTAGAGGACTTCATTAGCGAAGAGGATTCTCTAGAATATGGTGTGCCACAGGGTAGTATTCTGGGACCTACTCTTTTTCAAATATATATTAACGAGCTTTGTAATCTCCAGTTAAATAATTGCAAAATATATTGTTATGCTGATGACACTGCCGTGTTAGTTCACGGGCAGGACTGGGAGGAGACTAAGCAGACAGCAGAAAAAGCCATTACAACTATAATGGCTTGGCTCGACACTAACTTGCTAACTCTAAATGTGGAAAAAACGAAGTACATGACCTTTTCACTTACAATAGCGGGACAGCCCTCGCCATTAACTTTTCACTTGAAAGGCCACAATTGCAAAAATCCGACAGTTAACTGTACTTGTCCGACCCTTTCTAGAACGGATAAGTTTAAATATCTCGGAGTATTTATTGACCAGTACATTAACTGGAGCGTTCAAATTGAGTGCTTGACATCCCGCACACGGAAGCTTATATATGTTTTTAAAAATCTTAGGTCTGCAGCAAATCTCAAAACGCTTAGGTTAGTATATTCAGCCCTTAGCGAATCACTACTTAGATATTGTATTACTTCATGGGGAGGCTGCGCTAAGTCTAGAATTCTACAACTGGAGAGAGCACAAAGAGTCGTACTAAAGGTAATGCTAAAGAAACCCTACCGTTACCCTACAACATCTCTGTACACTGACGCTAAAGTTCTTTCAGTTAGGCAACTCTTTGTGCTTCAATCAATTTTGCACATCCACTCCTCCATTCCATTCGACTGTAATATAAGTGAAAATAAACGCAGAAGCGACCGTGTTTGTGCAATTGAGAGGCACAGAACAACCGCATACAGCCGTTTCTACCCCATTATTGCACCTAAAATATATAATCGCGTAAATGCTATCATCGAAATCTATAGTCTCAATAGACAAGCACTAAAGATGGCTCTTACCGCGTGGCTTTTACAGCTCAACTATAGAACCACCGAAGATCTCCTAGCTCTAAATTCTTAATTATAATATGTGTTAACTGCTTAATATGTCAGTCCTTTCCATGACCTAGGTGATCATCATAGGTGCCCTATCATCTCATGCTGTGTAAATGTCGCATTAAATTAGCTTTCCTTAGACAAAATATACTATACATATATACCTAATAAACATATCGAGTTGAGACAAACACTCACATATACTTACACTCACACACAACATACACACACACCTATAGGTACATCCACACAGACTCAGTTATGGTCGGTTCTTCCTCCTACCCTACCTTGGCTCTCAAAGGTCTTACGTAGTCGGGTGAACCCAAATACCCTCACTCTCACACACCGAATTCTACAATACACTAGCAACTAAACTCACAATAGGTACACAAATCACTAACCCAAATAGCGCGCACGCATGTATTTATGTAGTAGAATTTAAAAAAAAATGTTTGTTTTTTAGATTAGGTTATGTTAATTTTCTCTTATCTGTGGTTATGTTTAACAATTCTATTCATATATATATTCTTATATATATATATATATATTTTTTGTTGGTTTTGGCTAGCTTCACTTTTGTACGGCCTAAATCCGAATCCTTGTGACACTTTTTGTCTCGCGTTGGCGATATGAGTACATGGGCTGAGTGGGGAAGAAACTGTCCCCTGAAACACAGTTTTTAACTAGTTTGGGGGACTGTGGATCCCTTATCCGCTCAACTTGGCTGCCCTTGACGCGAAGCAATAGCATGTATTAAGTTTTTAGTATACACTAACGGTTGTCTGGAAGAGATCGCAACATGCGATAAGACCGCCGATTGTAGGACAATAAGTAGTACTCTTACCTATGTGTACTTTATGATATACTGTAGATGTTGTCCTCAATAAAGCTTTTTATTATTATTATTATTATTATAAAGGCACATCCTTACATACTGAATCTTAATACAAGCGCAATAAAACTCATTTTACGCTGCGAGGTTATTTACAGTGACATTTGTCGCTATCGGGTCGTGCGGCTGTTATTTCAGAAGCTGGATTAATATCGAAATATTAAATCGTAGTCAAGTTTCTTGGCGAGGGAATTCGGTGGCTAATGTTTATTTTCCTTAGCTGGAATTCAAGCTACACGGTTGTTAAAAATTAAAAGGCAGAAAGTCAGAGTCAATATAGCCTAGAAATCTGAAGTAAAAGCTGAAAGGCAAGTGATTTGTCAGCCGATTAGTGTTGATCGAGCTTTCAGAAATCGGGGGTAACTCAGTTTGGGTCTAATGGCTTTCTGTGTAATGTCCTGTAATTTTTATTTTATATTCCTACCAGTTGCGCCCACGGTTTCACCCGCGCAGATTTAAATCCCGGTATTCCCACGGGATACAAGTAGCCCATGTGCTATTCCAGACTATAATCTATCTCTCTGCCAAGTTTCATCCAGATCCGTTCAGCCATTCTGGCGTGAAAGAGTAACAAACATCCATCCATCCATCTATCCATCCATCCATCCATCCATCCATCCAGCCATCCAGCCATCCATCCATCCATCCATCCATCCATCCATCCATCCATCCATCCATCCATCCATCCATCCATCCATCCATCCATCCATCCATCCATCCATCCATCCATCCATACAACCACCCTTCCATCCATCCATCCATACAACCATCCATCCATCCATACAACCATCCATCCATCCATCCATCCATACTTACAAACTTTCGCGTTTATTAGGATTTTCATTTTTGCAATAAATTTAGTATAAAATAAAATATTAATGCCGTCTGAAAGAAAATCCGCTTCGTTAACCGTCATCTCAGAAAAAAGTTAACAAATAAAAATACCTGTTCGAAAAACCTATAAAAAGCAACAACGTCCATCAAATATCAAACAGCAGATGTATTTGATCTTTTGTACCTACAACATGAAGCAATGAATAAATGAATATGAATATTTGACGGCTCTTTGCCCTAAGGATGTCTTTAATTTATTTCAAACAAAATTAAAAACTGAAATAATTATTGATGAACATTTTAACACAAAGCTATCTAGCCCCAAACCAAATAGCTGATTGAATAATTAAATACTTTTTGTAAGTATTAGGTACTGCCTGAGTAGGCAATTAGAAATCTCATCACACAATTTTTTGTTTTGGTAGGCATCTAACACATAAACTACATAACGTCGCCGAGAGCTTTTATTATCTACACAAACATTAAATAGGAAATATTTGTAACAAATAAACTCAAAAATTACTGGCCCGATTTCAAAATTTCTTTCACCATTATAATGCTACATCTATAAGCATACATACATGATACATCCCTGAGTAACATAGTCGATATTTAAATCTTTAGAATAAAAAAATACTCGACGCGAGCCGCTAGTTGAGCCATAAAATAAAGCATTTAAAAACCAAAATAATAACATTAGTAGGTACTGAAACTATTATTATCGCACATAACACAGCACATTCAACCTTTATGGCAAACTTATAAAGGTTCTTTCACCCGAAATTTTAATCGCAAATAAAAAGAAACAAAAAACACTAGATTGACGAATAAATAAAGCATCAATGTCCATCAAAGATCACATAGCAAATGTAGTAAACGTTTCCCTAAGGACGACTCCAATTTATTTCAAACTAAATTTAATGATGCTATCAATTACTGGCTATTGGAGATGATGGTCCTCGTTAAAGCGGTATTGCGTTTAGTTCATAGCGGTAATCAGGCTTAGTTTATTAATTGTACTCGGTGAATAATCGATTTTGCTCGAGTAGTTGTGGTAAATTTTAATCGATTTTGAAAGTGCGCACAGCCAAATGATGGTCAGCCTTAATTTTAATTTAACAGGTATTTAGGATGGCTGTAGAGACTTTTGTAGTAATTTGTATTTAGTCTGTGTAATTAGTTTAAGTGGTTAAAGCATGTTTGATCGTGTTACAGCGTCAGGTTTTTTTTCTCTCTTGGGAACTGTCAAAACACAATGAAAGCTGACGGATAAAGTAAAGTTGACATGCGATGCACAATAGGGACAATGATGTTTTGCTATTAGGGTGTGAATTCAATTTTACAATTCCTGTGATAAATATCAAGATTGAATCTCTTTATGCTATAGTAAAAAAAGAGATTACGCCACTCTTTCTGGGCTTCTGCTATCTATCGACTGTAGTCCGACTTCTCCGATAAAAAG
Organism: Plemyria rubiginata; assembly: GCA_963576535.1. Taxonomy (NCBI): domain Eukaryota; kingdom Metazoa; phylum Arthropoda; class Insecta; order Lepidoptera; family Geometridae; genus Plemyria; species Plemyria rubiginata. The sequence continues at coordinate 9,780,973 of OY754917.1, read as the reverse complement.
ATATTTCGATTATAGGTAATTGAAACTGCTTATTATCAGGCAGACCATCTGATTGTGTCACCGCCAAGCGCAACATTTGTGTGTCGACAACACGAATGAAAGCTCACATAATGTTCAGTGTAGCTGTTCATCCATAACCCCGGGCTATATGTCACTCGCCGGAGATAATCTATGGAGGCACCCTCTGCCGATGTCAGGACATAATATGTATAATGTAATCGGCGATGGGCTTGCAACCTGTCACGTATGGTATACAAAAATATGTGGTTATGTGTAAAAAAATGTGTTTGGACGTACCTCTAAATATCCCGTAGATGTTCTCAAAGTATCTGGTCGTTGGTAGTTAGTTATAATAAACGAATAATTATTTATTTATAATAAATGTATTGAGGATATATTTATACAACAGTATCAAAGTCGCGAAGTCGTTTTTGTTTATTGTAAGTTGCTATAAACTTAGCTGTGACATAGGTCGCGTCAAGTAAAAAGAACGCCGGAAGTAGGGGGAGGGGGTGGTGATGGCGCGAGTGTTTTTAATGCTCAAACACATCCCCTCCACTGTTTTCAGCGTTGTTTTTAGATGACGCGACCTCTACTTTTGATAAATATTAGCTGATGTGGATCATTTAAGCTACTTATTGTATAAACCGCAAGATGTTTATAATCTGTGTAATCTGTATAATATTTGATGTGTGCAAAAATATACATTATGTCATGAAAAATCTTTCGTATAAAAAATACAGTCAATTACTAAAACTTTATAGTATTCAATAAATCAATTTCGTGAAGTAAAAAGATAAAAAAAGAAGATTACGTAAATTTGGTGTTAAGAAAAACACAAAATGTTGTTGATGCCACTTTTAGTTGTTTGATCTAAAATACCAAATTTTAATTTACATCTTCTGAAGCCCGTAAAAAATGTTTATAATCTCCTCCTATTACCATTCCGTTATGACCATCATAGCTAATTTAACGACCATAAAGCACTGTTTTGTGTACAGTCGACAAATGATTTATCTGATTTATTATACCGAAACATTTTTGCGCTCGGTACTCCAGCGATAACGCACGGATGGACGTGAAATAAGGAAAATGCGGAGGAGGCATTTTATCACGCTCTTTAATTTATTTAATGGTGCATAGGAAAGTATGGCTTGTCGAAAATGTGTAAGCTTATTTTCTGCACTTTTGTGCGTGAATTATAATATTTCGTATGCTGATGCAGCCGTAAAAGTGTGTGAGTCAGGCAGTGGGTTCTTAAAGCTCTCTACACACCAAACCCGCCGGCCTTGGGGATCGCGAGAGAAATAGAGGAAAATATCTACTTTTTAATCGCGGATTACACCGCAGGGCGCTTTTTTTTTAATTTTGAAAAGTTGAATTTGAACCAGTTACGCTTTTAAACCGCACAGGTAAAGCTTTGAAACATTTTTAGCTATTTCGGCTCTAATGAAAACAAATTGTTTCCAGAAGAACCATTAATATTGTTAGCTGTGATCCGTAGTCAGAACTTTGCACAAATGTCTGAGTAAAAACGGTTAACTGAATCATGTTGTCACAACTCAGTGACAGTGCTCTGCAAAGCCCGCTAAGTCGATTTCCAAATTTATCGCTCACGGCTAAATACTGTTTCGTTTAGTTACGAACTTAAGATTTCCACCAGAAGTTTACTACCGTTAAAACCGTAAACGTTACTGCGAATTGTACTCGTTATTGCAAACTTACCTGTATGTTGGGAGAGAGCTTTTTGTGTGTGGCTCGTCCGGGGAAGTACGTAGTAGGTATTACCTTCTTCTTCTTCTTAGGGTGCCTTTCCACTACTAAAGGTTGGCAGTCATCTTCTTAAATTCTCCTTATCTAGGGCAAGCCTTAATAGCTCCTTCTACTTGGTACTTCCACCACGTGTCTACGTCAGCCGCCAAGCAGCGACGCTGTGTTTCGGTCTGAAGGTCTACGGGTGCCGGTGAAATTTCGGGCGCGTGAGGCTTAACATCTGCGTGTGTTCTGTAGATGGACGCAGTACATGCTAAAGCACGTTCATATCATCCGTTTTAATTTAATTTAATTTGTATGAATAAATAGTACAATAAGGTATATACGCTGTGAAAGATGTATAAAAAAATAATATAGTACCCGAAAGCCGTTATAAACGGCCAAAGTGCGGCAATTTATAGGAAAACGGTAATTGTCGATATTAACGGCAATTTGTTCGGATTATTGCTCTGCGCCCTATTTCAATGTTTACTTTTCATTTATGTAATGTGTTTATTTTCGGCAAAAAATGAATAATGTAAATCTTTTAAAAATCTTCTCGTTCTGTTAATTTATCGGCCTCGTATTGGCTTTCTTTGATAATTTTAGGTAGGTAAGTAATCGATACATGAACCCAGATATCTAACTGATCTAAAACTGATAGAACTCTATTATAGAAATTGTGCTATGTGAGAATTAATTGACTAACCCCAGGTTTCTGAAAGCTCGTAGCCGGTGTCTTTTAGGTTTGGAGGCGTGAAACTACCACCTGGATTCACCTATAGCATTAGGACGTCTCAAAGAGATCCAATTAATTGAAAAAAAAACTTCAAAGTATATCATGGTGTTTTAGTTTTATTTTTACCCGAGTGCCGAGGGTTATGTGTTTGGCGTGTATCTATTCATGTATGCATGTATTTATCCTTCCTACGATATTTCCTTTATTACCACTATAGCTCCAAGCGCCAGTGCGGTTCCATGGCCCCCTGCATCCACGGTAACGTGCCCGCGTCGACGTTCTTCGCGTCTTGCTGGGCGGGGCCAGCTAAGGGTTTAAGCGATGCCACCCCATCCCGGGTAGTCATAATTGAGAGCTTGTGAGAAGCGCGCGCGCAGTCACGTTAACGTGGAACTAAATCTTTATTCTGTGTGTTCCTCTATGTCTGTTATCTTGTCATTGTAAACTACCTCATTGTGTACATTCGTTCGTCAATTATATTATATGTGTGAAATAGACTTTTTTTGATTCTGCTCAACCCCGAACAACACTATACCACGTAGTAACCAAACGGCTGGATGGATTTTGATGATTCTGTATCAAAAGATTCGTCGCAACTTCCCAAGTGTCCTTAGAATAAAAAAAAACAAAAAGTCACGTCGGAAGGAAAGGAGGAGCGATATTCTCTTACATTAAAAAAAATCTTTTCGCTATCATAGCAATATGGGTATCAATATCAAGAGAGTGATGAAGTGTTTTCAAATAATGTATTAGTTCTTGATTTAAAGTAAACCCTCAAAGACCAGAACGCAAAATTCGTTAAGTCACTTTAGCGAACCAGGCCATGAGTGATACTAAAATATATCATAAAACCTTCTCTATGGTCATACAAATCGTTTAGAAAAAACCGCATCAAAATCGATGAAGCCCTTTCGAAGATATGAAGAGATTTGTTATAAAAAAAATGTGATTGCTGGTAACCCCAAAGTGATCAAAATGAGTTATACAACCACAGGCGTCAGTAAACTACTAGGACATAGGTACACGATCCTCCGACTGTCTGCGATCATTTACATTTTTATCATTCGTCAAGATTGAAGAATGGATTTCAATGTTAAAAAGTACCAAATTTAAATAAAAACATTATCTTATTTACCTACCTACATACTTTTAGTTCGATCACTCGGGTTTTTTTATTTTTTAATAAATCTTCTTGTTTCACTTTGATTCAAAGCAGTAAACATCACCTGACAGCCTACACAGTTCAGTTGGTAGTACCTCTGCCTTCTACGCCGTAGGTCGTGGGTTCGATTCCCACCATGAACAAACATCTGTATGATGAACATAGATTATGTTTGTTCTCTGTCTGGGTGTTGTATAATATTATAAGTATGTATTTACAAAAAAAAGTATATAAGTAATGTATCAGCTATTTGGTTCCCATAACACAAACTTAGACATAGTTTGGGGCTAGATAGTGCTGTGTGGAAAGTCCACCAATATTTATTTATCTATAACAGAGATTGCCTCGCAAGTCACGCGCCATAGAAACGTGTCCTACGTTGCACTGCCGTGTGTGTCCATCAACTTGAAGCACACAGATGTTATGCCTCATCTACCTGTAATTTGTGGCTGTGTAATGTACTCGTAGCTAAGCTAATTAACCTGTCCACAACATCTACATACAAATCCATTTGAAAAGCTTAAGTCACAAAACGGCTCCTTCATATTTTATAAATACTACCTATTGTTAACCAAGCTCATCAGAGGGGTTATCATGAGTTTAGTGCCGACCGCGATCGGTCGTAGATCGCAACGATCTACACCGAATTTCAAGGAAATTAAACAGCGGTGTCTAGCGTATTCTTTGAGAAGCTCAAGGGAAGCTTCTCAAAGAATGCGAATAATATATAATATTTATAATAAGAATTATGATAAAAATAATAAGAATTTATTAGCAGTGTAAGAATGATATATAATATTAAATTTCCTTGAAATGCGGTGTCTATCGGTGTGACCTACGATCGATCGCGGTCGGCACCGGAACTCGTGATAGGCCCTCAGATCTCATTCTCATCGGACGAAACTGAAAGCTAACATCCATTGCCGGTTAACGAACAAAAGCATGGGTACATTGCCCAGTCAGCGAGCAAGTTACACGTGCAAAATCACTCTGTGCTTTCACAGCTTCATTGACTTAGCTAACTTGTTTCACTTTGACTACATACATTATTCTATATTATTCTAAACACTAGCGTTGAATTTGAAAATAGAGTTTGGGACAATTGAATAAATTTAAGAAGAGTTTTATCATTTCTAAGTAGGGCTTTTTATCATATATGTACATTATATTATACATTATTCTATATTATTCTAAACACTAGCGTTGAATTTGAAAATAGAATTTGGGACAATTGAATAAATTTAAGAAGAGTTTTATCATTTCTAAGTAGGGCTTTTTATCATATATGTATGTACGTACATATATTTGAAAAAAAAAAGCCTGTAACAGATTAATAAAAAGATGATGCAAGCATACATGCATATATCTTTGTAATTTTAGTTCGAAATATTCTGTAGGTCAGCTGTAAAATATTTTTAAAATTCAGCATGCCAATATATCCCAAGAGCAATAATCCCACCGTTGATACTTGACAAGGCTGGCTTTGTTTGAATACATTCGCTCCCCGTTCGACAATATCGCTCGGAGCAGCGAACCGTATCTGTAATCAGATGCCTAACTATGGCCGGAATGCCCGCAATCAGAATAGAAAATCATAATCCGCAACCGATAATAGCAAGGTGAGGTAACAGCCCCATTCGCCGAACAAATGGCACGTTTGCCAGACCCGGTCATAAACTTCTAAGGCAGCTAGCTCACTCTTCAAGGAGACGTGTGCACATACATTTTCAACTTTTATGACAGATCACTTAGTTAGACTTTTCTTCTTCTTGTCGAATCACTAGTTTCTTTCTAAACGACGAGTTCACCACGAGTGTGGTAAAACGGTTTTGAGTGCGCCTCAATAGCTTAACTTAGTTAGACTCATAACGTATTTATCAAACGGAGTTGAAACGATTATTTAGACAAATAAAATAATGTATTAAAAAATATATAATGTAAGAAATGTATTTATCACTCAATGTCGGCGACTCCGATTTACTTAACCACTCGATTAACGCGACCTGCACAGATTCCCTGGCTCCCCTAGTTTTCAGATAATCAATCGTCTTGGTCTATCGTATCTATCGTCAATTGTCTATTTATTTATATGTATATTTATCAACTTGGTGCTTGAACATCCACCAATAAATTACCCCTTTGGAAGTCATTGGGCACTTGCCCATTTGGCATTTGCTTTGTAGAATGATGTCAGGATATAAAGACCTAAGATTTTTACTAGTTTAGTTTGATTCTCATAAATTTGAACGTGAGAAATAACTGCCGTTTGTATAGAATAACCTAGCTGTTCTCCCCACCTAGGCTACCGAGGTGCCTCCAAACACCGAATGAATTTAGCGTAACGTCGCCTTTACGAGCAGTTACTCGAGCTGGTTCAATTGGCTCATAAATCGAGCAGGTGCAGAGGAATTGCTTGTGCAATAGTTTATTTATAATCTGGATCGAAGGGAGAATTGTGTGGTGATGATCGAATGAGATGATTGATTCCGTTCATGAAGTGTCGACCTTTGCCAACTTTACTCTTTTGACTGCTTTAGAGTAGAATTATTATTGATATAACCTAAAAAAGTTTCAATTGTCATGATGTAGCCGACATCACATGATTCTCTAAGGTCTTGAATTCAAATTTTTTAGACTGCAGAATCCAGTAAATAATAATTAATACCCTTTGATCTACACATAATAAAAACTGTTCTCAGCGAGCCTCTAGGTTTGCTGAAAGAAAACGTCAGCATGGTAAGGTTTAACTCGTCTTAGTACATATCCTATATGTCTGTCTTTTTCTTGTGTATTGTATTGTGTACGATAAAGACTGTTATCGTTTTTATTGAGAACACTTTTTACAAAAGCGCAATCAGTCATTGTGTTCTTACATGGGCAGTTTAAACTATTAAAAAAAAAAAAAAAAAAAAGCCTGTTTATTCCATCACTTTTACAAACAATCATATTTTCAATCACTACTTATATGCATGCATAATTATTTTTTAATATTTTAGACATAGGTACATACTTAATTTAATAAATTTAATTAAATAATCTAATTTTTTGAACTTACAGTTTCAATGCATGCACTTTTACAATTTAAACTCATTTTTTCATTTTAAACTTTTATGTACATTTTAATAAAAACAAACACGTAGAAAAAAAACTTTGCTAAAAATCTAGACAGCTCCAAAAAAGTACGATTTAAAATCTGTACGATGGAAGCGGGGCAATGAAATTCTTCAAAGAGCTTCACTGATCCAGAATCCACTTCTCAATCCAATAACATTGTCCTCACGAGCGAGAGGACGGCTAAACGAGTCGTACACACGTCCCGGCACATTGTATATCGAAGTAACTAGGTCACTCCATGCGATTACCCGAAAACAGTAGAAAGGTACATACTTACACTTTACCAGCGTTTGTGAGTTACCTACCAGGTAACTTTTTAAATTTTTACACTCCTTACTAGCTCCATGCTGATAGAACAAATGTAAATATTTTATTATAAATAAATACCTCGCTAATTTACTTTGGCACCCAAACCGATACAGATAAATGCTTGACGGCAGATAAAACTTGGTGATGGTACTTAACTTATCCAGACGAACTAAAATGAACAAGAAGTTAAAACAATGTATTTTAAAGTTATTATTTGATCATCGTTTCGATATACGCATTACCTACATACTTAAAAATAGGCACAATTTGCGGTCTTATTGCAGCCAGCTCTTTGCTAACAAAAAGAAACATAAAATGCTGGTGTTCATGATTGGTGTTGCTAGTTAATGTTTTTATCTTAACTTAAGATTTTTTGTCTCTTTTCATTGTTTTTATAATGCCTGATAAACTGAGTTTGCCTTTCTTTCGTAAGCTGTAGCTATCATTCACTCCAGTACCAAGCCCTCACAAATATAAACCTTTTTTGTTATGTGTGGTTTATTAATGGATCGACCGAGTTACTTGAACGAGAGTGCTAAATCATTCTATTCTTTTTGTATTCACGCCCTTGCTTCTGTTTTCTGGGTTAGGTACCTTCTGATATGTAAACTGAATAAATGTGAAGCAAATAAAAAAGTGAAATTGTTTTCCATTTTTTTTATAATAATTTATTGGGACACAAATTACATATATATAGGTAAGAATGTAAATTTTAATTAAATACAATTTATAATTATATACATAGGTAACGAAAGCTAAAATTATTTTATAATAACAAGCTACGCCTTACGCTCATAATTAAATTTCGTACGATACATTCCAATATGAATTAAAAATTTTAACATTATATTCAAGTTACCTACTTAAGTGATCTAGTGCGCTAAGTACCGGACTAGATTATCTGTATCCCGTCAATCCATTATTAGTGGGGCAGCATTGTGGCCCTTTGCCTAGAAACGGAATTAGCGATTGGTTTATGCGGCCATAGCGTATTGGCCAATCGCAGCATTTCGCGATACATTTTTGGTTACGAAATATTTCTTTGAATAATATTTTGTGAAAAATATTGTGCTTTTAAATACCTGCAGTAAGTACATACGATTTAACTAAGCTCGTGTTGCGTAGGTTTGGTATTCTCAGTCTAACTAAAAGATCGACTTAGCAACTTCGAATGGAACTATTGGCCGCGCTGTTTGGCGGTTGAAACAACCTGGCGATCCGCAGCCGGAGGTCTGGACGAGGAAGAAGGTGGAGGCAAAGCCTTCATGAAATCCGGCCCCCATAATGGATGTAGGCGGCGGCACTGGCGAGTAGCCGTCGCCCAATAAGACCTGAGGTGGCGCGCGCGGGCGTTCCGCGCGCCTCTCGGAAGAGATCTGGGGAATAGCCGAGAGGCCACGGAAGGGTCTCCAAACTATGGAGTCAACGCCGTCGGGGCCATGGAAGAGTGCGAAAGCGTGCCCACAGCCCCGGCACAAGGTGTGCAGCAGGACCCCGTTGGGTTTTAGTCGGTAAGAGTTTTCCTGAGAGAGGATTTCCCAACGTTAATAAAAAAAAAAAAGGCATGGTGGTACGTCCCAGGAGAAATCCTTCAAAGAGTGGCTGATACTCACAGTTTACTCCAGCAGTAAGTATCGCTAAACTAGTTTAAGTTTTATCTTGTCCCCTAGTTCCAAAATAAACTTTTTACTTTTACTCGCATCTGAATATAGGAGACGGCTTCATGATATCACAGGCTATAAGACTTTCCTATTTTGATACCTTTTGAATCATTTATTTAAGAAAGAGAACATGTCAAGGAACCCAAATTTTTCAAGAGACTCAAAAAAACTAAATAACATTCAGTTTAATGGCGTTTTATGGTTTTTTTACACATATAATGTTAAATTATGGTAATAAAAGTATTTTCAGACGTATTATCATTTTACGAAGTATTTTTATCCACAGAGAATACGAACCCGTCAAAATCGCTATTTTCAAAAAAACCTGACTTGTTCGCTTTCTAAAATAACCGATTCATTTTCACGGTACGCTATAGGACTAAGTAGGTTAAAACTTATCAAATTATTCAGCTGCCTATACTCATTTCAGGCAGGGTGTGTCACAAATTAAAGTTATACGTACTCTTGTGTTGAATTTAATTTCACCTCTTTATGCGCCACCAACTTGAAACAGCTCCGAACATTCAAGCATATAAATGCTATAATTTTCATTCTGGTATGAAAACTTTTATTCCAAATTACCTTATAACGATCCTCAAACATTAGAGAATCAAGTGCTTATTTCAATTCGGCGAAGCGTCGAATATCAAGGAGGTACTTCTGAGGACATTTTCTTTGTATATTATTTCGGGTCAGCTATGAAATGAGTTTAGGGTCGTACAGTAATGTACTCATACATTTATTAGTGAGAATTTTTACTTCACCGGACTAGTTTTGGACGTGATCTGAAATCAGTGTTGGCCTTATAAACATCTATCGGCTTGATAAAATATTTGCCATTTCTTGCAAACTGACAGAGACATAGCTAATATTAAGCTATGTATTTTTAAACTATCAACACCTACGCGTCAGAAGTGCGTTATTATTATTATAGCAGCTAAAAATCGACTCGATCCTGGATATCAAGGTTTAATAGCTTGTTCCTAAAAAAGGCCTATGTCAAACACTTCAAACAGTCATCTGCTTCTTGCTGTTGATAATGATGATGATTAAATAAATGACTGATAATCAACCGTTTGTTTCTTTTATCCCAGCGGCTGCGCGATGTAAATTGTTTCTTGAAAGTTTGTGAAGGTTGCTTATTAAATTACCTTCGGCCGAGGATAATTCGGCTGGAACTTGGAACGCTATGTAACTGCAGCGAAGTCATAAACTGAAACAACATTTTGTATTATCAATAAATACGCTCAGCAGTTTCGTACGTAGTTTATATATAAAACGTTTGAAAGACTAAGGGCCGGTTTCTGAAAGCTCGATCAACACTAATCGGCTGTCAAGTCACTCGCTATTTCAGCTTTTACTTTCAATTAGATAGAGATATGTGACTTGACAGCCGATTAGTGTTGATCGCGCTTTCAGAAACTGGGGGTATGTGGCTTAATAAATATCGTTATGATTTGATTTGGTAATGATGGCTAACTTTGGGTTTGTTAGTGAACTGCATTTTTCAGAATCACTAGTTTCCGTTTCAGCTATACAATGTGCTCTCAAATGTGTTCTGTGCTCTCAATGTGCTCTCAAATAAAAACGTTATTAATTCAACCAAACTTGTCGTTATGGAATATAAATTCCATCTTAATGTGCGTGCGAGATTTGTGCCAAATGTAATATCTGGACATACTTCTGAATAACCCCTATAGACATCCGCAAATGATCTTGAGTACCTCCATTAGTACAAAGTGATCTACCGTGGTTGGGATCAGCGGTGATGGTTGCTGCAAAGGCGAGTTTTCAACTCAAAACGCTTCACGATATCATTTGAACCAAACATTGTGACCAACTTAAATGTAGGGAGCTATCTTGATATTTTTTCTCATTTTTCTGGCTCATGTTGTATCGTAATCTACTTTACAATATATAAAATCGTCACGCGACTGATTGACTGACTGATAATTCAAGCACAGCTTAACCCGTCGATCCTACAAAACTTAGTATCCTGGATATCTTAGCTAGGTTCGTTTACACATAATTATGTCTATTCTAGGCTTACCTATCCTTAGCTTGCTTTTGTAATCACTACATACATAGTATAAAACAAAGTCGCTTTCTCTGTCCCTATATCCCTATGTTCCTTTGTCCCTATGTATGCTTAAATCTTTAAAGCTACGCAACGGATTTTGATGCGGTTTTTTTATAGATAGAGTGATTCAAGAGGAAGGTTTATATGTAAATAAATAAATAAATAATGCTGGACAATCCACACAGCGCCATCTAGCCCCAAAGTAAGCTACTCAAAGCTTTTGTTATGGGTACTAGATGACTGATATATTTAATACATTATATATTTACATAGATAGATATTTTTTATTATACATAAACACCCGGAACCAACACAACCAACAGACCAACGGAACAAATTTCTGCAGATCGTGCACTAATTTGTTCCGAGGCGGGAATCGAACCCGCAACCTCTTGCGTCGCAGGCGGACTCTCGCCCGCTGCGCCACTGAGGTCGTCAAAATACATGCATGATATGTGCACTCGTGCGAAGCAGGGGCGCGCGGGCGGGTCGCTAGTAAACAAATAAAGATAAATTCTCGAATTGCAATGCCGAAATACAGCTCGAAACGAGCTTTTTTGAGGCGCCTAACTGTTTTAAACTTTTGAAAGAAATAAATAACTACCAATATTATTATACCAATGGCTACTGTAATACAATGATTGACTGACACTTTTTGCAATAATTAGACATAAGCTTTTTTATTTTAGTTTATTACCCGACCTTTTTTTAGTTTTCTAAAGAGAATGTGTCACTTTTAACATAAAATAATACCACGCGCACAAAATCGCGGGAATAATACTAAATACTAATACATACAGCCTACGTTATTGCTCTATTGTTTATTGGCTATAAACGTTGATAACGTCATAACTGCAAATTGAATACGTACCTACGTTATGAAATACGCTTTGGTACATTTTAGATTATCTAAAATGTCACGATATACCTACCTAACTGCGATTTATAAAAAAAATCTCCTTTACACACCTCTTTAATGGTCCAATTAATTTGGTAAGGTTTGAAGTTATAGCTTTTTTTTATACTACCAAGATAGCAAAGTTTCTTACGAACGTCAGATTAAGTAGGTTCTTACAAATGAAAAAGATGTTTATTTATTAATTAAGATCGCCAAGGATATGGATATATATAAACTCATACCAAAAAGAATATGTAAACTACAGATTTTAAAATATTTTTTTCTCTTTCGTCACTCGGGTTAGAATTGTCTAACCTGAGTGACGAAAGAGTGTGTGTGTATTGACACATACCCACATAAAAGTACGCCTGTTGCCCAGGGGTAGGCAGAGACAACAGATTTCCACACGGGTTAAACAAACAAAACAGTATCCCGGCCTTAGCTTATCCACTTAAAGCTACAACTGCCTACAATGGTATTGAAAAGACGCCATCTGTTTTCGAAATATAGGTCAAACATCAAAATAACTCTAAAATCGAGAATTGGAGACCAGTCGGTAAAATAGAATAGAAGACGTCCAATTTTATAGCAGTTCACTTTATGTTATCTCTTTGATAACAATAAAATGTACAGCAATAAAACGCTCCTTCACTAACTCGCAGAATTGGCGCGGTCGGCCTTTATCCGCAGAATGTCCTTTGAAACGTTTTTGAGAAATGCAATAGCGGGCGGACCGCGACTTTGTATCAAAAGGAAGTATAAATAGGTACTCTGCCTTATTTGCCTTCTTCAGCTACTTTTCATTGCTCCACAACTGTTTTATTATTCGATTATAGTTTGGATGAAGTTTTCTCTTTGACATACTCGTTATAAAGAACCCCCACATAGACAGAGGGTGTAGATGCTCAAACGAGAAGGGTAGTTTTCATAGTTGTTTACTGAAATTCATTTGAAACTTTTTCCTTTGCTGTAGAGAATTTAAAGGTCTGGTTGAGAAAATGTCTTTTCAAAAATAGCGCCAGTAAGTAAATAACTATGTGACTCAGGGAACTTGTATATATGTTCAACTTTAGAAACGAGAATGAATGTTAGTAGTAGAGCTCTTTGTTAAGGGCTCATCCGGGGAAGTGTCAACAAACACCATGCTTATTTCAGCTGTCAAGCGATGTTGTTTTTTTTTCATCAAGTTGATGAACGCAGGGCGGTGCATCGCACAGCACGTCTTATTGTTTGTGAGTTACGGGGCAATGCTTTGTACCTAATAGTTGATGGTTACCACTTAACACCCACTAAGACTAAGAAACTAAGGATCTTAACATCTTCCCCACCAAACCAAATGTGTTTTATAAAAACCGTCCCCATCCAATGTTGTTTTATTCTGTTTAGAATTAATAAGTAATTAATTTGACAATCAGACATGTGAACGCACACAGACCTAACCCGAAACGGTCAGTTGCATTACCATAATGCACCTCGGGCCATTGCACCGTGTTTATCACGTGATTGGCCGCGTTTCTATGTAAATACTAAGTCTATGGTCGCCGTAGATCGCGTTGATTGGCTCTGCCCGCCGCTGATAATTGGTGATGTTAATCAGGAGGGCTCGATGTTTGTATGATGCGAAGCGTCGATGGGCTTGTACTTAGTGCACACATACTTAGGTTGAAAGTATATATAATACAACATGTACATGTAGAACAGGTTCACTTTGCAGAATAGTGAAGACATCATCAGGGTTGTAGGTTTCAGCCTGAAAAAATCTACTGACGAACAACTTAATCCGTATTCGTGTACAACTCATATATTTCAAGTTAAAAGTATAAACTTAGAAGTCACACACAATAGAAACGTGCCATACGATGCCTAGCGTCCATCAACTTGAGGCATACATTAGGTTAAACCTCATGTGCCTGTAATTTCACTGGCAACCACAGCCTTCAAAACAAAACACAGCAACACTGCTTGGCGGCAGAAATGGCAGGTGATCGTAGTTCCCCGGACGAGCCACACACAAAGAGCTTTATTACTCTCAGACAGGGAACTTGTTTTGAATATATCGTCCCAACATTTACGAGTATGTTCGTTCACACTACAAGTCAAAAGATAAAAATTTTAGATTCCCAAAACTCTTTGTAGTGGTATGGTTTTGTCTCACCGTACCCTATGAGGAGTATGGTGAGTCCGCAATGAACAAAAGTAGACAGGGACAAAAGCAGGTAAAGGTAACCAACTTATGTTTCGCCAGTCAACAAAAGCCCATCGATATTTAAAACGCTTAGTCCATAGCTAATCACGTCGACATCTGGCACCATCGATCATGTTGCATACGCGCGCAAATCCGCCCCGCGTCGGATCATGCGAGAGCGCTAATGCGTCAGAGGGCTTGCGGCTTGTCACGAGATAGAGATATGGGCTGAGGTATCTACCATGTAACTGACTTCAAATGTTTTTATAGGTCTTGGAAACAGGTGATATTAAGGTGACAACTTGTCACTCGCACATTGTAAACCTTTTTTAACATTCACTGAAGGGAAAGTTGCAATCAACAAATTTTAACAAAGATATAATGTGATCCAAATAAGTTTTCCTACTAACTCCCTTTACAAAGCAAACTAATAGTTACAATAATTATCCTCTATGTCGAAGCATTGTACACGATAAGAATGTGCCCTACGATGCACTGTCCTACGTCCATCAACTTAATTCATGTAGATGTTAAGCCTCATGTGCCTGTGCACTTTAAAATATGAAATAAACAACATTTTGAAACTTTCCTGATTATCATTAAGAAACTTTGATATGTACTTGATACTTTTTTAAGCATAATAGAAAAATAAAAAACAATTTAAGCATTTATTTGATTTGTTTCGGCAAAACGAACCCTTTTTGGACGTGCCATATCACGGGTAAAAGCGTCAGCCCTAATCTGAAATGTCGGGGTCATCCTTCAAAAGTAGACAGGAGCCACTTGAGCATTTTGAGAATATGTATATCATTTTTGCCTCGCTCGTGAGTTGGCAACGCGAGCACATGTCAACGGAGTGGGTGTGTAATGCTAACAGACTGGATTATGGGTACTAGATAACTGATATATTTAATACATCATAATATGTACTTATGAAGATAGATATTTTTTATTGTATACATAGACCAACGGAACAAATTTCTGCAGATCGTACAAAAATTTGATCCGAGGCGGGAATCGAACCCGCAACCTCTTGCGTCGTAGGCGGACTCTCGCCTGCTGCGCCATTGAGGTCGTCAAATAAGAGATTATGAATAAGAGGCTAGAAATCTGCAAAGATCACAAGCATAGCAATAATATTCTCGTTAATTATATTTAACTTTGATTTTGCGTTTAATGTTCCTTGTTATTTAAATACTTAACCCACCTGTTTGACAACACGCTGTAAATCTAAGGGTCAAAAATACCGTAATAATTTGTGATGTCTCGCAAGGGTTGACTTTTAAACTTAGCGGTGCTGGTTTACAACCCCCTTCCGAAGGCCACTTACCGGGTGGGTGACATACATAAACTTGAGAGATACCGTTGCTGGAAATGGCTTGTGCTCTTTCTAAGGTTTCTATTCATATTGGTCGCTGAGCGCTTCACTAGCTTAAATGGCCGATAAGTCTATTGCCATCTCTTATTATTGATATTAGTGACAGAGACTTGAATATTTTATAGGGCTACTATGACGTGTCAAGAAGTATGAATATTTAAAAGATTTTTATGTTTTGACACGTTTTGGATCTAAATAAATAAATATTGATGAACAATCCACACAACACTATCCAGCAGGTACCAGATAGCTTTTTTATACTACTTGCTGGTGAAGCAGATGGCCAACCTGATGTTAAGTGGTAACCATCTGTTGATGATGACTGAAAGAAAGAAAGAAAATACATTTATTTTGGACACTGATTAAATAATATAGTTTTTTTTGTAAATTATGTCATAAGTAACGTCCAGTCTAAGAACAAACATCTATGTTCATCTCACAAATGTTTGTCCTCGGTGGGGATCGAACCCACGGCCTAGAGCGCAAAAGGCAGAGCTACTACCTACCAACTACCTACTAGCTTTAAGGGCTGTAAATTCCAAATTACATAATTTAAAGCCACAAGATTTGATTTCAATTCTGAAAAACATCTCTTCCAGTGCCTTAACTCCTAACATAAAACCGTAAGCAGATATTTTAGCCAGTAGCGTCTGAGTCGCCACCTGAGACACGTAATTACTTCAACAGCCTCCGGCCCTGAAGTCTGCACATCAAGCTACGGGAATCACGACCTTATGTGTTGTCTGGTGGCTTTCATATGCATTGTCCATCATATTGGTGCCACATTTTTTTATAACTTAAGGTGAAACAAAACAATAGTTCAAAGAATTTCATACTTATAGTCTACTAGCTGCGCCCCGCGGTTTCATCCGCGCAGATTTATATCCTGGTATTCCCACGGGATAAAAAGTAGCCTATATGCTATTCTTCTATAATTTCTCTGCGAAGTTTCATCCAGATCCGTTTAGCCGTTCCGGCGTGAAAGAGTGACAAACATCCATGCATCCATACTTACAAACTTTCGCGTTTATAATATTAGTAGGATAAATATAAAATTTGTATGAAGCAGATAATTATATGCTGTACTTTTTTATACTACTTTCAATAAGATGACCCACCTGATGATCACACAGCACTACCTCGCCCAAGTCACGCACGATATGATTATTCATGTTTCGTATTGTGGTGATTTTTTATCTGTTTTGATTTTGAAACTTAATAAAGTGTTCTCACTCAACTTATTTATAGAAAATCGCAATTTAAACAGGTTGTGTACAAGCATACACATACAATGTAGATATAGCATGAATACATTTTTGATCCAAAAATGTTTTCTCTCAAAAAGTTTGCTCTAATAGTTTGTGCATGCGTTTTAGTAAGAAACCTTGCAATGCAATGCTTCGTTGTATGTGATGGTTACCACTTAGCATCAGGTGGCCCATCGGCTTGTTCCGTCAGCTAGTTGTAAAAAAACTTGTTTTATATTGCATGTATAAATAGGATAGGATTGGAAGATGTTTTTGGTAAATGCTTCTACTGCCGCAATCGTTAAAGTTTAGTTTACAGCGACCCGCCCGCGTGCCCCTGCTTAGCACGGGTGCACATATCATGCATGTATTATACATATAAACCTTCCTCTCGAATCACTCTATCTATTAAAAAAACAGCATCAAAATCCGTTGCGTAGCTTTAAAGATTTAAGCATACATAGAGACATAGGGACAGAGAACAGCAGATAACACACCCACACATAGTATAAAATTTATACTATGTGTGTGTGTGTTATCTGCTGTGCTGTTTATCTAGCTGTGCTTAGAAAATAACCAGAATATATAAAAATGTTGGTTCTGCTTTAGTTGTTCCAGTAAAATATTGGATTGGTTGCTCTATACTTTTGTTTCTGGCGCAGCTGCAGATACCGCTTCACTCTCCTGATTATTACCTACTACTCTTTTATTTCACTTTAAACGAAACGTAAAAAAACTTCACGACTTGAATTCCAGGCACGGTAGATATACCCCCTTAGATATCTTATAACCAAGTATGAACTCCAGGTTGTTTTGAATAAATTAATGCTTGAAAATGCTTTATTGTACACCTTACAAACCAACAAAAAAATTAAACGAATGAAACTAGAGATATGTGCATAATGTACATTCTATATCTGGGTGAATCAACTTTTAAGGCACTCCTTTTGTGTCCCTGTCATGCAAAGAGCATAAAAATCCTAATTTCCTTATAAAATATGTTTGTTTTGATGTTAACGTAAACTTAGATCCTTTCCTAACATGCTAGTTTCATAGTATTTTATAGTTAATAGGAAAATTTTTGACTTTATTATGGTAACTCAGCAGAACATAAGCACTATCCATACAAAAAACATGTGTCCCCAGGCCTAGATGACGATACAATTTAGGACGTATCTTAAAAAAAAGGTATGAATACACAGCCTTTTTACCCAATATTATGATTCAAAAAAAGATAAACTTACGTTTAAAGTTAACATTTATGAAAGTTTGACAAATATTTTATATTTTTCGTGCATCCAAACTTTTGTCCCAAACTTTGATCAAAACATCAGTTCTACAGAGTTACCGATAAAAATTCATGACCGTTATCAAGAGATGACGCCTACCTTGGTGTCATCTAAGGCGATTATTGTCTAATATTTAGTTGGTATGATCAAAAAATCTCTACCTAGCTTTACCGCCCCCCCAGCCTAAATTAAGTTCTCAGCTGGTGCGCGTAGGTTTATTGTCGCTCTACAGCGTTGCAATGGATATTTATGAGGCACCCTCGTCACTTTTTCTAAAAAAACTCGTTAATATTAGCTTAGATGTCGTGCCCCACTGCAAAACCTAAAAATAGATAAACTTGTGCAAATGTTAACAGTATATTTTCATAATATTTCGATGATT
Source organism: Plemyria rubiginata (assembly GCA_963576535.1). Classification (NCBI taxonomy): domain Eukaryota; kingdom Metazoa; phylum Arthropoda; class Insecta; order Lepidoptera; family Geometridae; genus Plemyria; species Plemyria rubiginata. The sequence goes on along the minus strand of OY754917.1, from coordinate 9,762,777 downwards.
TATTTTTTATTTTTAGTTGTTCATAATGTTGTCAAAGGAGTGTCTTAAAAGTTGATTCACCCATCTATACAATCAAACAAACGATCTTTTCCTAAAAAACTTTTGATGGAGAGGAGTTTGAGTTTAACAACTAGAGATATGTACAATGAGCGGTCTTATCGCTAACAAACGATCTCTTCCAGACGACCTTTGGATGGAGAGGAGCCTATATTTTGAGTATGTCTTGTTTTGACGTGTATGACTACCCAGTCATACACGTCAAAACATTTCATTTGGAACATACTTTTGTGGTAGTTGGTATTCCATACGTGACAGGTTGCAAACCCACTGCCGCGTAGACTACTAGGTTCTACTACATTTTTGTCTTGGCAGTCTGTACATTAAACTTTTCGTTTTGTAACACAGACAAGGACTATTATTCGTTTCTATGAAATAACGGAAGATCATAAAGCTTACGCGATCTTAACTTTGAGTTTGTAGATCAGACAGATATCAATGTAGCGACTCGTGCCTACTCGCGAAGTTTTGTCGAGTAATTGAATGCACTGTGTATTTGTTTTCAAGACACCTAACGCGCTGGGTTTGTTTAAAATTCCGCAGACATTGTCGAGTACGAAATTCAATTTGGGCGATGTATACGCTCGGGTTGGACTAGTGTTGTCGAGTACCTAACAAATCAAGAAAAGCGGCGAAACTTTTCCGACCTTTTAGATACTAGGCACGTTTGCTGCATACAATTTATACTAAACATGTCCAATAATATAAAAATTACAATAAACAAATTGTTATGTTTTATGCATGTTCAATCTCCATGTCATTATTATTTTGTAGTAAACACGTGTCTTGCGCCGTTGAAGATAAAATGGATTGACAGGTTATAATATTTCCATCTGTGAAGGAAAAAGAAATAAGAATCCGGTCTGTCACCTGTCACCTCCTTTTACAAGATATGATGACAGAACAAGCAAGTTGGATTAGTAGGCCGATCAGTTATCTTCTATTGCAATAAAAATCTAGTTGCATCTGACAGTAAGTAAGTGACAGTAGTGAAACATCTTTTCGCAACGCTATGGTTTTCTAACCCCAGTGTCTCAGCCCTAGCAATCATGACGTAAACTGTCAGATGTCATATCAGCTTGTGAAGATTTCACCACTAAAAAAATAGGACTTTTGTGGTCTTGTATAACGTTTAAAAACGTTAAAATTTCCTTACAATTTCTCACTACAGCAACATAAAAGGCCGTAAAATAGCAAATCTATCAGAAAAAGGTCCTAAAACCGGTTCATGGGCGTCCCTCGGATGGGACTAGCTTTAATTTAAACAAAACCGGTAAAGTTGCCGCTTAACGAGTTGCGCAACTGAGGGTCGAATGTCTCTTGTCCCTACTGTTTTGTGTCTAATCTATCTCTGATAACGGACGGTAGGTATAGTATTTCCGGAAGAAACTGCAGCTGAAAAGGGACTGAATTCGGGACAGAGAGCTTATAAACAAGTTTACATGATACCGTTTATAACTTTAGGATATGGCGGAAAATTCATAGCACTCGATCCTTATCACCACATATTAGGGTTTATCTTCGTTAAATAAGTAAAAATATGTTAAAAAAATATTTTCCAGGCCTGTATTTAATAGTCAAAATTAAAATTTTGCTATTTTATTGTACGAGTTTATCACCTCAGATCATTATGTTTCTTTCATATATTTTTCTCTTTCCAATAGCCTTGGTGTCTTGCGTGTCATGAATCCTACTAATATTATAAACGCGAAAGTTTGTAAGTATGTATGGATGGATGGATGAATGGATAGATGGATGGATGGATGGATACAAGGATGTTTGTTACTCTTTCATGCCGGAACGGCTGAACGGATCTGGATGAAACATGGCAGACAGATATATTATTGTCTGGAATAACACATAGGCTACTTTTTATCCCGTGGGAATACCGGGATTTAAATCTGCGCGGGTCAAACCTCGGGGCGCAACTAGTACAAATATAAATCCATACAATTGTACCTTTGTCGTGAAGATAAAGTTGAGGTAGAAGAGACTACAGTTTCCCACTTTATACTTTAACAGAATTATGCCATTGTTTAGGCAATTTGGCTTGTCGTATCTTGGTGTGGGATTTGCAGATGGTTTCGCACGTATTCTACGAGATTTGCCCGGATTTCGGTGAATCCTTCCCAAATCCGGATTTCACTGAAACTGAATGCATTTATAACTCAGAAGTTATCCGCGTAAATTATATTCGGTCAGATCTCTCTTTGACTAAAACTTTACTTTCTGTTTGCATTAATCTGTTGCTCTGGCTAACTTGGCTTAACTCGGTGGCAAATAGCGGTTTTAATGCAACCGACGTACCTATTTATTTCAAGTTTAAACATACGGTTTATCAGCTTATGTCAATAAGGCAAATCAAGAAATATATATATCTGAATAATATGTAATTATTAATACTAGGCACTAAAGAATACTTGATTATAAATGGAATATATAAATCCTATATTATTGATGTACGCCTGTTTTGGCAACAGTCCACTATGGATTGAGGGTAGCTGAAGGTATTGTAAGAAAGTCAGGAATACTAAGTATTCATAGATCATCTATCCAGACAACTCCATTTATAACAATTGCAATTTAATTTTATCGGTGGAACTAAGGCTTCCATATTCAGTTTCTATCAAGCAGCGTTTCTCTACCCCACAATTCAGCAATAAACGTCTAACCAAACGTATTCGCTTGCACGGGACTGCGCGTTTAAAAACGTTATAAATTAGAAATAGCATGTTATTCCGTACAGCAATAATGGAAAACATAAATCTAAGAGACAAATTGGTGTCCGGACAGAACTGCGGCCCGAAGACGAGGACGTTTCTGCTTTCATGCCTCTTGACAACGCTTTAGTTGCGTACAAAAACCAATTCTATTACACTCGCTTTGAACCTTATCTGTACGTAACTCGATCCATTTTTGCCTAAACCTGTCGCATTTCTGTCGCTGCCTGCAGATCTACCTACAAACTTATCCATGCGGTTTTTCAAGTCTTAGTTCAATGACATAAGATCGTAAATTGCAGCGCAAGGATGCGTTTGCAATAGTTTGTAGTCCGAGTTAATTCCGTACCGGTCACGTCTCGTTGCGAACGGACGGCTGGGCATAGAAAACGTCGTCCATGTCAGGTTAAGTCGGTTGATTTTTCTGTTTGGACCTAGGTTCGCTGTACGACACTCAAACTAGTTTGTCTTTTTATGCCTAAACATTTGCGAAGCCACTTAGGTATAGGCGAAAATATTTCCCTTCATTTTTCCGTCCCGTTTTTAGTCATAGATATATATAGGTACTGTTGTTAAATAAGTCAATGGTGCTCGTAACGAACGCTTTAGCACTCCAGTTGATTTCACATGCACATGGACACTTTTTGCTCTACCACGTAGTTCGCATGTACTCGCTCTAGTGCAAACCCTTGATGAATACGAGGAAATATGATTCAGGTAGCGTACTTCCATCATATGGAAAGTGCGAGCTACACAGCCTGTAAGAGTTTATGGCGTCCGAAACTGAAACAGATAAAATTAAGAAGTACCTAATTTGAAGTCGTCAAATCATTGGAGATCTATAAAGAGAGAGAGAGAGAGAGATTTAAATAAATGATCTTAGGTATATAGAATTATAGCTGCAGAAAGCGTTTTCACAATGGACAACTTCCAACTACCCGCAAATTCGGTCATTTCGACGACGGAAAGTTTGTCAAGAAGCAAATTAGTGGGCGACGAAGAAATGGGGCGTTTCGCATTCATTCTGAATACCCTTACTATTTGTCGGGTATCCAATTATTCTGAGTTCCAACACTTCCGACGTGATTATCCATTCATTCTCTAAAAGCGTAATAATATTGCTGTGAATGGAAGTTGATTCGAAAGACTGCGCCTGGATTGATGGTAATGTATAAATAGTTTTACAACTGTATACTGTTTGTTTAATAAACATCTGGTCACAAAAAATAAAATATATCGACACGAGCTAGAAGTCCAAGCAACAAAACGCGCAGGTAAATATTGGTTTTGGATTAAAATGACCTTGATTTTGAATATAAGAATTACAAATGTGTTAGCGTCAAAATTACAAATGTGTTAGCGTCAACATTACAGACACCTGAGGCTTAAATTCTGTATGGCTCGAGTAGATGGATGCAGACGGTGCATTGTGCGTGACTTGCGAGGTTTGTTATGGGTGATAGTGATGGGTCATCTGCTTGTTCCGTCAGCAAGTCGTATAACACTCAATAATAATTATGGTTGTGGTGAGTTTGTATCGTGAACCAGTAGTGAGGATCTGCAGTGGACGGACGAGTTTTGGACAGCGGTGCAATTTGACGCGAGACGTTGCCACCGCCGTCCAATTCAGAATCTTCAATCCAACGATAGAAAATGTTATTTAAATCTCTGTTAGCTTGATAAGATTATGCTGACCGTTGCTTATGTATCAGCTAATCTGAGGATAGGTTAGTACCAAAGGTATGTTCTTAAGAATATCCGACGATAAGTCAACAATATGCAAAAGTTTGCATACTTTATTAAAGTTGTTGACGCGATATATTTATAACACAAACGAAAAATAAATACAGATATGAACATTTTCATCAATAAGCGTACCTTGAGTCGAATACTACCTATTACTAGCTGCCACCTAATAGCACTGTAATTTTTTGGGATAAAAGTTGCCTTTATGTTAATGCAGGCTACGATATATCTGTGGTCCGACAGATATATCGTATATATATCATATATATCGTCGCCTGCACTGTGAGGGTCAGAGCGGGAAGGCATCCCAGTGTTCAGGGTGTCTTCACTTAAGAAAGAGCTTGCTAGGCAAGAAAGGAAGACGGGTCCGCAAGGTCAGTTGCTGGCGTGGTCGCGGTGCAAACCGAACCCGTAACCTCGTCCCAAGCACAGCAGAGGAACACCCCAGGGGTTTTAGTCGGTATCAAGAGTCCGACATAACCCTCTAGTCCCCCCCGGCTAGTTGGTATCTATATAAAGGTATATATATAAAGGATTTCCCCTGGGCAAAAAAAAAAAAAAGCCTACGATATATATTTGTTTAAATTATAACCCTAATCGTTACGGGCGTGATTTAATTATAAGTAGGAGTAGCAAGATAGGGAGTAAGATCATTAGGTACCTAATAGGTATATCTGTAAAATACATTTCAGGCCCCAACGTATAGATTTGGTTGCGTTCAAGTCTAGAGCATGTGGACTGTAATGAAAATACAATTAGCATAGAACGTTTACAGCTTTCTCAGGCAGCTAGTAAAATAACATAATTCCCCACACATTCTGCTGAAGCTTCCGGGTTTTCCCAGCATGTGCTCGTGTGACACTGTAAGAGCCAGCATTCGTTAATTCCTACGTGTTTACCTTGCTCTCGCTCATTGTATTAGATTATGGGAATTTATTCTCTTTCTACTCCCATTTTCCTGTTCGTGTGGAGTGTTTTACCTGTTAGACTGCCATTAGGAAGAAAAACATGTGTCTTGCAATTAGAAACATGTAGTAGTTTGGATTTGATATTTTGTCGAATAGTAAGTTTTAGAAAATGTTTTATTTAACTGACACGTTTTTCACTTACGTGCGCATCTTAAATTTACGGTTATTTTTATACATTACCTATATTAGAGCTAACACTCATTAGAGCTAACACTCATTAGCTTATTAGCTCTAATTAACAGTACAAAGTAACACATTTTTGCCTGCTGTTACTTTGTTTTATCGTATTTAGCTAGATAAGATAAGTATATAAGCCGTTAGGTACAAATACTATTACCAAAGCACAGATCCCAAGTGTCAAATTGTAGTAAAAATTAAGTTTAAAAAACAATGAAGAAAACGTGTTCGTGGGCATATTTTATCGCAACTTTTGATCGCTCGCTTAATCATTCGCGGACATTAGGTGCCGTTGTAATAATAATTTCTCGTAGGCTTGTGATTGGTCCCAATGAAAGAAAGAAAGAAAGAAAATTCATTTACTCATCCACCACAAAATAAAAACAAAGAAACAAATTAACCTTAACAAACCAAAACCACTTAAACAAACTATTAAAAAAGATAAAAAGTTATGGATAAAATATATATACTTATATCTAATTTAATTTTATTTATTTATTTATTGGAAAACCAACAGCTTAATATAACTAAAATAACATAGCAAATATAAAAACGAATGAAATAATGAAGTAATAATTAACGACTCAACAACGTAATTATACAGTGTATATTTATGATTACCAGATTTCTTTAATTTGCTCCGTAAAATAGTATAAAATGTTATATCTTTGTGTCCGAATGCGCTGACGGTGTGGAAAACATAAAGTGCGGCGTGGCTCGCAACTACATGTAACTAATAACCAGCGCTTTACGGGTTGTTCTGATCCCTAATTGCGACTTATTGTGATTTGCGACCTGTCCTGAACTTTATACGGTGGTAAATTGTTATTACATGAATTAGATTTATTGTTAACTAGCTTTTGCCCGCGGCTTCGCTCGCGTTTAGAAGTATTATTATTAATTAGGCATAGTTTTTGCGGCTTTACTTTTGTTAAGCGTGTGTAAAAAATTGGGGGGTTGAATTTATCAAATTCCTATTGAAGCGGACGTCTTCATCATAGTAGCTCCAATCTCTAATTTCAGTTCAATCAGTCGAAAATCTAAGAAGATTTATACAAACTTTCATCCCCTATCCCTTAGGGGTGGAATTTATCAAAATCCTTAAGCCTACGTCATAGTAGCTTTATGCATGCAAAGTCAGCCCGATCGGTTTAAAATTGACAAAATTTCATACAAACTTTCATCCCCTATTTCATCCCCTTGGGGGTGGAAATGATCAAAATCCTTTCTTAGCGGATGCCTACGTCATATCATCTACCTGCATGCAAAATTTCAGCCCGATCCGTCCAGTGGTTTGGGCTGTGCGTTGATAGATCACTATGTCAGTCAGTCAGTCAGTCACTCACCTTTGAGTTATATATATTTTAGATAGATAGATATTTATTGTTCTGTAGAGATCCATAAATTATTATTAGGACCTTTGACAAAATATTTTCTTATTTTTATTATTTTTTTCGTACTGCTATTTGTATATACATTATATGTCACTTATTTTATTTATTTATTTATTGTTACAGTGCAACTACAAACTAACAGCCCTATAGCCAAAACGATAATGGTTTTGGATAATGGTTGATATGGATATTTCATGTCTATTCTTGAATTTATGTATAGTTTTTATGTAAGTATGGCTTATATAAATTATTTTATTATTATTATATTGTTATTTTTAAAAGGCTAACGTTAAAACCACGAGTAGGTACTAACTTTTTTCATTTACTTGATTCCCCACTCAATGAAAAGGCTAACGCTTTCGATTTCAATTCGATCGCAATCGAGTAAAACTGGAGCCCATCAGGGGCCAGGATAAACAAGTGCCTCGCTCCCTTGTCACTGAGATCTGGGATAATCGACTCTGGATCTCTATAACCTTTACTTTGAGATGTGAGCATGGTTCACATGTATTTTACGGATATTTCTCTAAAAACATCCAGCAAAACTCCTGTCGACTTAATCCATTTCAAGTAAAAAATCTCAACCTCATATTTCTTTACCTGTTAAGGTTGGCTGGTAGAAAATGCTGTCTAGCATTAACCTCTCCTTTTGTACTTTGTTTAGAGCAATAAAGTATTAAATAAATAAAAAACTAATAAAACTAATTGTCATTTATTTCAAAATAGTTGCTCCCCGGTTTCACCCGCGATGATTTAAATCCCGGTATTCTCACAAGATAAAAAGCATATGTGCTATTCCAGACTATAATCTATCTCTCTGCCAAGTTTCATCCTGATCCGTTCAGCCGTTCCGGCGTGAAAGATTAACAAACATCCATCCATCCATCCATCCATATTTACAAACTTTCGCGTTTATAATATTACCAGGATAGGATAGGAAGTAGGATATACTTAACAATTTAAAAATATCTTTCAAAAGCCCCAGGCACAGTAGATATCCCTTCAGATCTCTCAGTACCAAGTACTTACTCAAGATTCTTTGAGGATGTCTAAGGGTACCCCCCTTAGACATCCTCAAAGAATCTTGAGTCAGAGGTACGTCCAAACATTACATTTGGCACATACCCACATTTTGCAGTAGTTAGTATTCCATACGTGACAGATTACAAACCCATCGCCGCTGCTAGAATACTATAACTGATAACCGATGGGTCAATGGGTTCTTATCAATGATAGGCAGTAAGTAGACGTGAGTTCATTGCTTGGTCTTTTAGGGTTGGTCGCATGGAACTGTCTCCTAGAAAGAGCTAGCTTGAAGACGTTTCAAAGGGATCCATGTGATTCAATTGAATAAAAACTCTTTGACTTTGAGTGACAAGGCTGTTATCCTGTTAATGTAGTTAAGTGGAAGACTAAGAAAAACAATTGTTTCAATGTCCTACAATCTTTATAAGCCATATCTTCCAGCAAACTGCAGAAAATTGCCGCCAATTTCCTTTTGAGCGTCGCCAAATCTCCCGTCTGTGAAACCGAATCCCTCGGACTTCGACCGCATTGTCACCCCAGGCTTAGGCCGTCTCCCGATCGTCTCCCAATAAAACAACTCGTTGTATGGAGATCGGCTGATACCCTCAGTTTATTGGCTAAGTAATGCTTTGTCCTTTAATTGTTTCCCTTTTCGACGCGTCACCGTTACTTAGAGCGAGCTTAGACTTTATTGAATGGGGTTGAATCTATTAAGGCGTAGACGACTGCTAATGTACCTCTCGCTCGCACGTTTCAGCATTTTGAAAAATATAAATTCACTGAACGCATTTTAGCTAAATCGCTATCAACCTTGTTGTGTGTAAGTTTTCCTACTTAAAAGGTTGCATGAGTACGAAAACTAGGAAATATTTTTTTTGATATCTGTCTTAACTGTGTGCAGTGTGATTGCACACAAAATGGTTGTTTTCAGTTTTTCGAAAATGGGATTAATTAGTTTATATCTTTCAACATGTCAAAACGTGCAAGCGAGAGGTATACCTACATTAGACAGAGCTGCCTTTCTCATTCTATCTAGCAGGTGTACGTTGGTGCTCTAACCTAGCCTAGCTATTGATTCTCGTCTAAAGTGGAACAGCTGCAAGACCTGAAAGCTTGCATATTCCTAAATTTGGAACTCTAGCTACGTACCTTCTTATTCGCTAATCATTATGTTTTAGACATAACTAGCGATTGTCTATACATTCAGCTAAACTGCTCTTTTTGAAGGAAGGAAAACCAGTCTTAAAATTTACTGGAAAATACAGTCATCACTACATAGTATAAAACAAAGTCGCTTTCTCTGTCCCTATATCCCCATGTCCCTGTGTCCCTATGTATGCTTAAATCTTTAAAACTACGCAACGGATTTTGATGCGGTTTGTTTAAAAGATAGAGTGATTCAAGAGGAAGGTTTATATGTATAATACATGCATGATATGTGCACCCGTGCGAAACAGGCGCGCGGGCGGGTCGCTAGTACACTATTACTCAAAAAGTAATCGTCAGATCGTACTCATATTTAAATTTTAGTTTGCAGTCCATCCACTGGTCTAAATCCCAAAAGTGGTATCTCGTCTGGGAAAAAAACCCAACAACAATGATTAAAGAGAATACCTAACCTCTTTAAATTCACTAAGCTCAATAGGTTAGTTCGGTTAACGACACACGTGGGGCAAAATCGTTTAGGGTAAATGCTGCGGCACACCTGGTGCCGATCTATAGCTGGGACATGACCGTAATGTATTGGGAGGTATCGGGAATTCGGGACAAGGATGTCGAAGGAGATGTCACTTAGTTAATTATATAGAAAAACGATAAGGGGTATCGTGCTGGCAGTTTTTCTTCATTCCGTTTATGGCACACTTCCGTTATTCGACAGAAAATCTTAACAGACGTCAAGTCTTCTTCTTCTTGACTTTGGTGAAAAGGTTTTGAGTGTAGATTAAATACTTTGTAGTCAAGACGGCCGTCATTTGTTTTAAAGAAAGTGGTGGCGGTTTTCTTCCCAATCTACGATTTTTTTGGTTCAAATCAGGACATCATCCTAATGCTTAAACTTTATGCTGGGTAGGTTCTTAATGCCATGCTAGGGCAAGCGGGTGAGATGTATAAGAGGTGATATTTCTTCCTCCATTCTTTCATTATACTAATACGCTAACGAAGCCACAGTATGCAGCTAGTTCCAAATATAGATCCATTTCGCTCATATCTTATTCGGATGTTTGACACAATATCAGATACGACTTTTACGGCTGTATTTTATACCCTCTGAAATATACATTAGTGGAGTCTGTGTGTTTTATACGTTTTGTGTGAGGTCTCGGCGAGGGACGCTCTCCATATTGATTAGTAATTTAGATATTGATAGGAGTGAGTGCCGCGGGAATTCAGTACATATTTTTACAGAAAAAAAATATCATTTTGAATATATCAAAAATTGTGTGCTTTCCATACTTGATTGGAGATACAAAGAGCTTTTGCTGTTGTATAATTTATTATTCATTGTTTTATGAGTAACAATATCTGGACGACCGAGCTTTGCTTGGTTGCTTAACAACGCCATCTACTGAAGTAGCTAAAAAAATTATAGTATTATCAGTCGCCAATAGATGTTAGGAAGTCATATATTTTTCATAAGTTGAGTTTTTCATTGCCAACACGGATTAAACGACATTTTCTAAAATGAATCCTGGCTAGATCGATGTATCGCCTAGCCATTTATCGCTCACGCCATATTGTTTCAAAAACAAGTAGAGACTTGTTAAATTACGAGGAATTATTCTTGTAGGTATCCAGAAACTGTTTTCTGAACTAGAACAAACAAGGAATGCATTGCTTTATAAACTGTTCGAAACGCCGAGACCCCTACACCGAACGATTCGATTCTAAATTTAAACCTCTCATAAACTGAAGAAATGATTGCCCGAAGGCCAGAAGCTAGAAGTGGCTTGCAAATAACGTGCTTTGTACTATGCTAGGTCAGATGTTGCTGCTTAGGTTAGACCAATAACTTATGACCAAGCTAAATTAATTTGACTGTGGAAGGTTACTGAAATGATTCATAAATATAATCTTTATGAAAATAACTCTTTTTCTATGATGCAAATTGATTGTTGTTTATTGTTATAATTACTATGTATGTACCTACTGTTTGCTAAAATATATTCCGTGTTCTTTACTTTTACTTGTCTACCGGTCGCATGTCACACCTGGCCAGGCCACGTCTGAAAACCAGCGTTGCACTGTACCTACGGTACCTAAGTACCTAGGTTTAGTGCAGCATTTAAGCTGATACGTGACCTTCTTGCCCCGCACAACGGTAGGTAAGTTCTTTATTAGTGTAGGTTATTATTTTTATTTTCTGTTAGTTTTAAGTAAGTACCTACTTGTGTCTGTGGGACGAAATAAATATGTTTTCTTTCATTCTTTTTCTTTTTTTAGAAAAAAACCGACTTTGAATAGGTACACCGGAAAATGCATTCATAATACTATAACTTAAAAAGTACTCGTCAGATCTGAATTAAATGGGACCATGACAAGAATAGAATAGAATATATGTTTATTTGACGACAACACACAGAAGAAACATACAGACAAGAAAGAACAGAAAAAAAGGCAGTAGGTAGAGAATACACAGTAGGTAGATTAACAAACACTTAAAAAATAAAGATAGCCTACACACAAATAACAAGCCTCTCCCTGTGTGAGTCAGTCAAAAAGGCTTAGTCTCAGCTTGATGCCACTCTCTAACAGGGTTAGAGAGTGGCGCTGGTTTTCAGACTAAGCAACCAAGCACCAGCTTTCGATCAAAAATCATCAAAATCGGTCCACCCAGTAAAAAGGTAACATACGTTAAAAACATGTCGAATTTAGAACTACTTCCTTTTTACCCGAGTGCCGCGAGGGTTATGTGTTTGGCGTGTATCTATCCATGTATATATGTACCCTTCCTTCGATATTTCCTTTACAACCACGTAGCAACCAAACGGCTGGATGGATTTTGATGATTCTAGTATCAAAAAATTCGTCGCAACTTCCCAAGTGTCCTTAGAATAAAAAAAAACCCCGAAAAGTCACGTGGGAAGGAAAGCAAGAGCGATATTCTCTCACATAAAAAAAAAAACTTTTCGCAATCAAAGCAATATGGGTGTCAAAATGAATGATAGAGTGATGTGAGAATGATAGAGTGTTTTCAAATAATGTATTAGTTTTTGATTTAAAGTAAACGACAATACCACAACGCAAAATTCGTTAAGTCACTTTAGCGAACTAGGCCATGAGTGATACTAAAATATATCATAAAACCTTCTCTAACAAATCGTTTAAAAAAAACCGCATCAAAATCGATGAAGCCGTTTCGAAGATATTAAGAGTTTTGTAATAAAAAAATGTGATTGCTGGTAACCCCAGTGATCAATATGAGTTATACAACCACAGGCGTCAGTTAACTGCTAGGAAATAGGAACACGAGCCTCCGACTATCTGCGATCATTAAATTTTTATCATTCGTCAAGACTGAAGAAAGGATTTCAAAATTAAAAATACCAAATTTAAAACATTCTTATTTACCTACCTACATAGGTACTTTTAGTTCGGGCACTCGGGTTTTTTTATTTTTTAATAAATCTAGGTACTTGTTTAGATATTTTTTCATGTAAAAGATGACATGTCTTAATGAAAAGAGTGTACTGGTATTCAAATTCCTTGGAGTGACGACTGCGATGACAGATGACAGAGGGAGGTGGAGAGAAAATACTTGTTGTGCCTTGGTTGTGCCGACCCCACACGAAGTGGGATGAACTCAAAGAACATACATGTATGTTTATCACACAAACGTTTGTTCCGGTATGGATCGAACCCACGGCCTACATCGCAGATTTTGACTACTACCAACTAAGCTGTGAGGGCTGTAAGACTCTAATAAGTACAAAGAGAAAAAATAAATCACACAGTGCGAGGCAGAATATAAGAATGCCCCGTGCTGTGTTTGCTTGGCTGGCTGCAACCTAAACCTTTCTCCCTCTCTCGCATAAATATAGTAAGGGATAGTTGCACCGTGATAATTTTTCTCAATTATTCTCGACGAGAACACATTACGCTAATTCGTTCTCAACACTAAAGGAAAAGTGCCGTTTTGTTTCAGTTTGCTTTCTCCGAGGTTTTGTTTGTTATTTCTCTATTCATTATGTCGAGTTTTGGGCCGGACTTTGTTTCCTACAGAAGAATTTTATGTGTAGACTAGCGACTCGCCCACGTGCCCCTGCTTCGCACGGGTGCACATACCATGCATGTATTATACATATAAACCTTCCTCTTGAATCACTCTATCTATTTAAAAAACCGCATCAAAATCCGTTGCGTAGTTTTAAAGATTTAAGCATACATATGGATAGGGATATAAGGACAGAGAAAGCGACATTGTTTTATAATATTTAGTGATTTAAATAAATACGCAGAATGTGGGTTTGTGGGAAATGTAATTTTTGAACGTGTGGGTATCTCTGATTACTTGAAACACCGTCAAAGAATCTTGAGATACTACCTATCTGGTAAGTGGGTAATAGGCGCAGTTCTGTTGCGTAGTTTTCCTAATATAATTTAACAGCACTAAACATATTGCCGTCTCTCTATTACAGACCGAAACGACAAGGACAGCTATAATTATAGAGCTGTCAGATTAAGTTAGTTTAGGTTATTGCAACAAATGCGGGCCCCGCCATAAAGGCGGGGACGTTTGCGGGCCCCGCTGTAAAGAGGGCGGTCGTAGGCGGGGGACTGGATGAAAAGGCTCCGCCGGTTTCCCAGTTCCCTCCAAGAAAGACGACGCGGGAGTACCGCTGGGTTGTTTAGTGGGTATACCGGGAAGCAGAACCGGGGAGTCCCACAACTCCCTCCCATCCTCCAATGGGGACGAATGCGTAACGCATTATTTCCAGCGTCAAAAAAAAAGGTTATTGCAACAACAGAATCGATACTCAATAGAGTATTCTTGCCGCTGTCACATTCATGCCAACGAAAAGAGACAGTAACAGACTTATCGGTCTGCTAAGTTAATGGCGCGCTCAAAGACAACTAAATGGTGAAATAAGGGCCTGAGTACCTCTTTTATGCACATGTGGTCTACGAATAAATAATAGTAAAAGTGTTCATCTGCTGCATTTCATTTCACTGTGTTGAAATATTAATCTATTATGAAAATTGAGGGTATCTACGTGTATTGGGAATTGGTCTTTGACTTTGACGTAGTTTCAGATTTCGTCCGAACATGGAACCCTACAGTGTCCTTTGTGAACAGATACAATGTTATGAATGTATCTGTCGGCTGTTTATGCACGTATGCACTAGCTTTAGACCACGCTTGAGCTTTTATCAAGATTAAGGTTGCTTTATATTGATAAAGATTGCTTTAAATCTATGAATGTTTAGTTTTGTTAGCTTATAAACATAATATATATAAATTAGATTATCAGGATCTGAAATAAATGATTTGAATTAAATTGAATAAGTTAAACCGAAAAATGTCTAATGGCAAAAAATATTGTACCTATACCTAACAGCTTTGATTATATACATGTCCCTAACAGCAATTTTTGTATGTAGATTTTTTTTTCGATCTAATAAGTTAAACCGAAAAATGTCTAATGGCAAAAAATATTGTACCTATACCTAACAGCTTTGATTATATACATGTCCCTAACAGCAATTTTTGTATGTAGATTTTTTTTCGATCTTTTCCGTAGTCGGTTGAAAAACAGGGATCATGGGATTGATAATAGTTTTGAAAGCAGACTTTTTTAACAGAAGCATATGTTCAAGCTAAGTAAAATTTCCTACTCTATGTTCCGTACTGGCTCTGCATGGAAAGTTTGTCCATTAGTCTGCTTATTATTAATGGTGTATAATCTAACCGACATTACAAACTTTGTACTAGTCCTATCACACGCCAGTTTCGAACAAGCTTAGTAAGGCTTTGCGCTTTTAAATTTCCCATCAATCAATCAGCTCAATTTAATCCCCATTGGTTATTAGCTGCCATAAAATAATCGCCCCAATCTCACCCCTATTTGCTCAATAACCCTTACCCGCGGCTTGGCCATAAATGTACGTGTTCTTGTATGAAATAGGTTCATTACGCCCTGTAAAAATGTACTTCCTGAATTTACTTTTATAGCGTTTAATGAACCTAGGTTTTACTCCATACCTTAAAACTTAGAGTAGGAAAGGTGTTTGTGAAGGGTTCGTCCGGAAGTACATACCACTAGGTTTACCCTCTGACGCCACTTGGATGTCACGATTTTTCAAACAGAAGATTCCATGTATAGCATACAGGTATGAAATCATAAAACAAAACACAAAAGGTTAGTAATGCCATTACTTACCTACCAGTTGGTAATATAAAACATTGAAATTGGTTTATTTAAAATAACAAACAATTATAGCTAATCATGCAGAAGTAATTTTCTAATAATATAACTGGTAGGTCAACATTCGTACCCAAACTAGGAAAACCTATGGCGTACCAAACCAATGCCTTTCACCTTCAGAAGTAATTTTATCGTATTTATAAAAAACATGGCTAATTTTCTTTTGTTCTAATGCACAAGCATGCAGGAGTGTTCATTCCTCCAACTTGTATTGATTGGAATTCCCTAAGATGCAAGAAGTTTTGCAGAAATGGATACGAAACCCACATTAAAAAGTTTCGGAGAGGGCGTCACAAGTTTTTATTCAGTTAACGCTTTGGGACATGGAACTTTCTTATCTGTTAGGGTTATGGGCGGGATGTTATTGGTTGAGATTTCTTTTATTTCTATCTTTGTTACTATTTCTATATTTCAGTTTGTCTTAGTTGAAAACTTATTGAGTTTAGTGACCGTACGAGTCTAAAAAACTTTTATCTTAAGGATAACGTAATCCAGACGTATTAAGTTATAAAAAAGACATAGGTAAACAGGAACTTCGGTAATATTTCGGAACATTAAACATTGATTACCTACTAAGTAACATTTATGAACTTTGTTGCGCCCCGCGGTTTTTAACCCGCGCAGATTTAAATTCCGATATTCCCACAGGATAAAAATTAACCTATGTGCTATTCCAGACTATGATCTATCTCTCTGCCAAGTTTTATCCAGATCCGTTCACTCGCTCCGGCGTGAAAGAGTAACAAACATCCATCCATCCATACTTACAAACTGTCGCGTTTATAATAGTAGCAGGACATATACCATTTTTTTCACGGTTCTGTGCTGACATCATGTTCATTCTGTACTGTAGTATTCTGTATGTACCTATTTCTGCAACCAAGCAGTTTTGTTTTGTTTCGGTATGAGGGTGGTTGACGGTAAAAACGCAATGCCGTGGTTCATTTGCTTGTTTCTTCACCAAGTAGCATAAAAACACATGTATTCTATTATTTTTTCTTACTATCTACGTTACAGGTCGGTGACTATCCAAAATAAGTATGTTGGCATTGAAAAGGCCTTGCCTATGGATTACAAATTGTGAGCCTATTTCTTTTTCTTGAAAGGGTTTCGTGAACCGTGTATGGTATATCTTTTTAGTTTTAGTATCTGTAGATACCTGCTTCAGTTGTATCTACACTATACTTAAGTAGGAAAGATACAGAGAAGAATAAAAGGGTTCTGCGCTAGGATGATAATAAAAAAATAGGAAAATAAAATTCGGAAAACGAAATAGTCGTGTTACTTGTTAAAGTTTCCAGAATAAGATGATCACTTCATACTATATAAAAAAATAAAAAATATCTATCTATGTAAGTATATAATGTATTAAATATATCAGTTATCTAGTACCCATAACACAAGCTTTGAATAGCTTACTTTGGGGCTAGATAGTGCTGTGTGGATTGTCCAGCATTATTTATTTATTTTATTTATTTATACTCTAAAAACGTCATCTGTTTTTCATTGATGTTGTAGTGTCTGGTGAATTCATTTATAAGGTATCGATATGGCTTTCTTGGCATAACATACCTACATAAAGTTACCGGACCATTTTAAAAAAGGTTTGAGCTGAATTTTCCAATTAGATTAACGAAGATTGGTAGTTCCGTAGGTCGTCACATTCTGTACAAGTCATTAGAGCTTTTCCTTACTCATAAACGTGGCTGTTTTCTTTCCTCTAGCACGGTTTAAGGCGCCCGGACGGCTTACCCGGCATTAGTGAGATTAGGATGGATTTTTTAATATGGTTTAGTTTCCATGAGCCGCTCTAGTCGTAGGCGTTGATTTTACTGAGAGATAAATACTCGTCTTTATCTTGGACTCCTTTTTCCGCACTTAGACTCAAAGTTGGTCCATTGTGCGTCAGGGTGTGCTGGCTATATCTGTAGCCAGCCCAACTCCTCCCAAAAGCGCAGAAGCTTCCTGGGGGAATAAATACTCGTGTTTATAATCTTTTTCTAGTCGTGTCATTGATTTTTCCAGTGTTGTGATAGGATTAACAGTGCGTCTCAAAAAGACTTATGATAGCACATGTTTTAGAACTTCGGTTTTAAACATGCCGGTTTCCTCACGATGTTTTCCTACACCATTTGCAAATACACCCAACGTGCACATACATTTCTGAACAGAAAACTCATAGTTGCACGACCAATTCAGGATCGGAAAGCTACCAGACCACCAGTGCCAAGGTGTTTATAATACTGGTTATACACGTTTTTATGCACAACTCTAGTTAAAATAACTTCTAAAACAAGTTCCTTATAACAAAATTACAGGGTACAAGCAATACTACCAATATTTGGTATACAAATAATGAGGACAGAGGGCGTAAGTCCTTAAGTATATATTCATGTTATTTTATTAATACTACACTCACTATTATTGCATGTAAAATAAATTTTGAAAGGAACTTTTACAGAGTCGAATGTTTGAGTACATTCTTGTTAATTTTCATGATGAAAAATCATAAGAGTTAAAGTAAAATAAATATAACTAATACTACTAGTATATGGCGTCCCATTGTTGAGCAAAGGCCTCCAAAAATATAAAACACAATAATTATTAAAATATGCAACATTACTTTTATTTCATTGAAACTGGGACAATGTTTGAGATGTCACAAGAGAAAACAAATGCCTACTTATTTTTAAATCCCTTTTACAATTTAAACATCCACCACCACCACCAACCATTCAAATGTTGTTCGTAGACAAATCAATTGAAAAGTGATACGCTAGAGCTATTCACATATTTCTTAACATATAAAATAAAAATCCAGGACGCCTGACTGCATGTTTTACACTTCGTCTTCTGATTCTTGACATTTGAAAACCTTTGTTTCCCAGTGGTTGAGTTACTACTATACTACTATTATACTATACTAGCGATCCGCCCGCGCGCCCCTGCTTCGCACGGGTGCACATATCATGCATGTATTATAAATATAAACCTTCCTCTTGAATCACTCTATCTATTAAAAAAACCGCATCAAAATCCGTTGCGTATTAGTTTTAAAGATTTAAGCATACTTAGAGACAGGGACATGGGGATATAGGGACAGAGAAAGCGACTTTGTTTTATACTATGTATCACTAGATACTAAAGCTCTATGGCCTGCCAATTGCTACTTGCTAATTCTAAAAGTGTCGGTGATCATGGTTCTACATATTCTTGTTTCTTATTCTATTAAGTACATGGAGGATTTGATTAGGTACCTTTAAAATTACAGAATACAATGTTTATTTAGCATAAGAATAACAAGCCTGAAATCAGTCAAAAATATCCAGTAACATAAAAATAATATCATTCAATCTCAAGCTCAGCTGAAACTATACCTATACTAGTTCCTATAATAATGTTTCTTGGATACCAAACAATAAACATCGCGCTGTTTCCATTCGATTTAGTTAAAGTTGTTTAGAAGCGAGGGTATATTCGCAAGCATAGTTGTGGGGTTTCCGTTAGTCTGCATACGCAGCGAGACTCGGTATTTTTATTTTATTAGAAATACCTAGACAGATGTCTAGTCAAGTGGGATTCCATTTTGAATATGAAATACGGGTTTGTTCTCGCTGCGGGGATTTTAAAGAGAGAAATCGCAAACTTGGTAAATAACTAAAACTACTTCAAAGTGAACTTACTCAGGACTAGAAAGAAAACGACTTTCGAATGATTATTATTTTAAGTGTCGTAAGAAGTGCACAGAACAGAGAAAAAAATAACTAGGATTATTCCCGTTACAAAATAGGTATGCAAAACCACTTAAATGAAAACACATTCAGGAGACTCGCGCTACATTAAAATAAAATAATAAAGCTAAAACTTCCCTTACTTATTCCAGTCGATTCCCCTTAGCTTTTACAATAAGACCGTGTATTTCTGCAAGTCAAATACACGAAGTCTGCGATCTCCAGTAACTTGGCAGGATTTTTGCTAGAAATATTTCTATTTTTTCCTGTCACGTATGACACGAATACTAACTACTGCAAAATGTGGGTATGTGCCAAATGTAATGTTTGGACGTACCTCTGACTACCCCCCTTAGACATCCTCAAAGAATATTGAATTAGTACTTGGTACTGAGAGATCTGAAGGGATATCTACCGTGCCTGGGGATCAAAGTCGTGAAGCTGTTTCAGTTTTATATTTCTAGTTTTAATTAAAACTTAGTGCTAGCTGAACGTGAATCATATTCATGGTTCGGACGTAGTACAATGTCTCCCTAAAGAGACATTGGGCCCGGCACTGCTCATTATGGACATTCCACTATGAAGCTCTGAAATTGTACTAGAAAGACTTTCTTTGAAAGTTTCGCTTAGATTAAGCACATTCACTTTAATGGAAACAGTCTTTGACTTCTGGTAGATAGCAAGGTTCTACTAAGGTAGTTCTCTTACAGAGATCTTATAAATACATTAAGCTAAGGCAGCGACAAAAAAAACGCTTCACTACTTTTTAACCCAATCACGGTAGATATCCTCCCAGATGTCTTGGTTCCAAGAACTAGCATAAGATCCTTTGAGGAAGTCGAAGAGGGGTTCTCAGAGGTAGCTAGGTACCTATCACATTTGACGAAAATCCACATTGCGACTTAGTAGGTATTCCATAAGTGATAGAGCTTCTTTATGTACTTGGACGAAAATCAGATAAAAACGTATTATTTTATGTTCCGACAAGAATCACCCACGCAGCACTTTCGACTGATCTACCCCAAGATAACAAATATCCCTTATGTCTGTAGGCGGCATAATGAAACAAATCTTACTTCGAAATTCCGAACCTCAAACAAAGAGGCTGGGCAAATTGTCAAATGAAGATTCAATTGGGCCACAATAAATTAGTTCACCGACGCCTTGGCTCAGACCCTTCATTTGCAAAGTCACACGCCGTCATTGTGCACGGGCCCTTAGATAAACGGATAAACAGTGCTTGTACCCACGCCCTTTGTTGTTGTGGAATGTATTCGCGTTTGGATCGCTGTTTAATTGGTATTTTGTTAGTTATTGCTTATTCAGTATACCCTTATCGCATTATGAGAAGGGTCTTTCAATTCTCCTTTGAGGGCTGAAATATTGATTCATATTTAAATAATATTTTACTTCGGTTCTCACGAGTTTAATGGTAATAATTCTTCAAGTTTTATTTATGCAAGAGATTTCAGAGCAGTTTTTGTTTAAAATTTTATTTATCTAAATAAAGATCAAACATACTCGTAGTTTATAATAAAGATCAAAACCATAAACATAATCATTTCAAATCTTAGACAATGGCGTAGCTGCTAGTGGGTATTACATTTATTTTTGTATCACGCTTCTTAATTTTCGTACAGTACAAGATTTATTTATGGTGTAAAGATTTAGTGCGCAGTACGTATTACGAGTAGACTAGTAGAAAGAGGTTTTCCCATAATAGGTTCAATAAACTATTGAATTTAAATGTTTTCGCTAAATCACCTGAATATGAAGTAACACAATTGTAAGATCCGAAGTTAAAGCCTGGAATCCCGGCAAGTGGTTCCAGAATTCTAGTTTGCTCAGTCAAATGTTGGCAGTGACATGCACCATTATTGCCTTCTGAACAAACATTACCTCGTGTGGTATGGTGGCTTAGCCTCGGCTTAAAGCGCTGACAATAGTCAGGACAATTGTCGCACGAACATTTCTGAATATTGAAATGGAATATGCCTATTATTTACAAAGAAAATTACAATTAATACAAGTGTTAATGTGTAAATACAAAATGAACAAAATACATATCCCAACTATCTGTCTGTCTGTCTGTCTGTTACGCTTTCCCGCTTAAACCTCTCAACCGATTTTGATGAAATTTGGCACAGACAATCTTTAGACCCTGAGAAAGAACATAGGCTACCTTTTATTGCGAAAAAAAGAGATGAAGAGATTAAAAGTACGCAGACGAAGTCGCGGGTACCAGCTAGTTTTATATAAAACAGTTGGGCGCCGCAGACTGGTTTTAGCTGAATCTTTGTAATGTGGTTCTCCGAAACATAGATAGAAAATAGATAGAAAATACTTTATTGCACACAACTTAAGGCGTTGACAACACCTAATATTTCTCTCGCTCGCACGATTCGACATTTTGAAAGATATAAAATCACAAATTCCAATTTTGAAAAATCGCAAACAACTATTTTGTGTGCAATCACATTGCGCATAGTTTGGTAAAAATTTCATTTTGATTGATGCAAGTTTTCCTACTCAAAAGTTTGCTTGAATACGAAAACTAGAAAAGCAAACTTTTAAGTAGGAATACTTGTATCGATCAAAATGATTTTTTTACTAAACTGTGCGCAATGTGATTGCACACTAAATGGTTATTTGCGATTTTTCGAAAATGGGTTTAGTGATTTTATATCTTTCAACAAGTCAAAACGTGCGAGCAAGAGTCACATTAGATCTTGTCTTCGTCTTAAGGATACAACAAAATTCAAACTTAAAACTAAAAGTACAATGGGCGGCCTTATCGCTAAGTAGCGATCTCTACCAGACAACATACTTAGTTGTTTGTGGTTTTTTATTACTATATCCATTGATTTTATATCTTCAAAATTGTTATAATGTGCGGGCAAGAAGTTGTTTAGTGGTCAGCGTCGATTTTGCTATGGAACTTTCGCGATTTGGCTCGCATACTATAAATATTCGGCGTGGTGTTTCCGGCATAGAATAGGACCTCTCGTGTCTTAAACGTATCAACATAGCAAAGCGGTGGCCATATCATGTTGTGTTTTGAAAATCGTTCCAAATAACTGTATAGTTATTTTGTGTCTAAGAAAATAAAAAAGCGGTTTGTTGTTTACCTACAGTACAACAGTATATTTAAAATCAAAAAATGTGTTATATGAATATTTTTGTACATATTGGTGTCGATAGTCGATTCTTGCTGATGTTATTATCCTACCCCAAACTTCATCACCTCTGTGTCTATGGACGTAGAGTCCATAAAACCATCAAAATCACCAAATGCGTCGAAAATATCTTATTTGAATATCCCAGCTTCGGGTAAATGGATCGGATAGACGTGAAACTTTTAACTGAAATAATATTGTCGTTTGTCCTGGAAACAGTTTTTTCGGTCTTGTGTGCTGGTTCTGATGTGGTTTACTTGTGATTTTATTTTGTTTTTGCTGTTCAACCTTTACCAAAAATTGACCGAAAAAAATACACGCTTAAAATTTGTATCCCTGCTGTCAACCTGCGGCGTTCATATTGAAATATATTTTTTTCGACAAAAACCGGACATAAACTGATTTTAGTAAGTGAGAAGAAAAAACGGGTTCCACCCTCGCATAACTTTGCCCAACAAAGCCTTGAAAGAACCACATATTGATGCTTATGATAAACGAACAGAAGAAATACGTAAAGTGCCAGGCCAGGCACTCGCTAAACTTTAAGAAACTCTGAGAAAAAGTGTTCGCTAAGAGCTTTATACGAGCAATATTTCATAGTTTAAAAGACGAAAGCGCCCGGATACCTTTTATTTAATGTTTTTATAGACTACGGCCTTCCGCAGCTTGTTGCTTGAAACTTGAGTTTTTACATTGTTGTGGACGAGGAAAAAAGTGACTTACAGTAATTCCGCTGCCTTCCTATCGTCTTCCTTTTTCAGATCAAACTTTGTTTTACAGAGGAAAAAAGTAGGCACACTAATACTACACCTGTTTTATCTAAATGACAAAAAAATAATGACAATTCGGTGTCGTAATGTGAGCGACACGGTTTTATGTTATTTCTTTTTACCTGAGCCAACTTTTATCAATTTTTCAACTACACCATAAGTTCAGTAAGTTGGGATCGGTCATATTAAATACATTCAACCGTCTAGACATGTCAGTGGATAGTGAAAAAGTTATTTCAGAGTATATCTTAGAAAAGTTGCGGTTATTTCTCAGAGCTTTTGAGAAATATTTATTTATGATCCATACTATCCAGTGTCGGTGACATGAGTCGAGTGCTTATCGTATTCGAAAGTTGCGACCGAAAAAATTATGAATATGTAAATTCCAATACATTTTCGACAAGATTTGTGCTTCTAGTTTTTAAACATATTGCGGCACATATTTTTTTCTTTCATTACAAAAATAAAAGCCCTGACTGATGTAAAACGCACAGCCTTCCTAACCTTCTGTATGCCTCAAGTTGATGGACGCAGGGCAGTGCATCGTAGGGCACGTTCCTATTGTGCGTGACCTACGGGGCAATGTTTTGTTTATAGGTGATGGTTACCACTTAACATCAGGTGGACCATCTGCTTGTTCCATCAGCTAGTTGTATAAAAAAAAAGCCCTGTTATCCTAGACACTGCCGAAATTGATAAAGTTTTTGTTTCATTTATCTAAGTTTCTCTGGGTTTTACTTATGAGAGGTTTTACTATACAAAACCGAAGAGTAACAATGTTTGGTCATCTTCTACGAAATGACAGCTACATAAAAACATAATTGAAGGAAAGCGAAGAAAAGGAAGGCCAAGAATAAGCTACGTAAGCCAGATAAAAGAGAAGGTCGCTGTCATGTCGTAAAATGAAGTCAGAGGCCGAGAGAAGACTCAATTGGAGAAACTGCAGTAACCCGACAAGAGCTGAGCTTATAAATCTAAGATGAAGATCATTATTGAACAAACCATTATGCATTTGAGATTATAATTGGCATATTATGACGGGCAAGCGGCATTGCGTCACTATCGCTAGGAAGCAAGCACTTTGCGGTTTCTTTGTCGGTTTCGGACGTCGTATGGTAATTTTGCTTCCTTCCCGGTGGCCGTAGACCCATAAATTAGGTGCCAAGGCGGCCCCGCGGCCGCACTGAAAAATTACCAACTAGTAAGGAAATTGATGTAGAATTGATATGGAAGAGCGGGTGAGTGAGCCAGTTTTCTTTAGGAGCGTGTCATTCAGCAAGGTTTTGTTTTGTTATGCCATTTTTTTATCCCGTTTCAAGTGAAAATTATTTTCATTATACCATTTGCTGAATAGACAGATGGCCTATCTGATGTTGAGTGGTATAACTATCTCAAAGCGTTTGCTAGCAAGTCACATGTTCCTTATCATTACAAAAACAGCAATAACTAAGTTGTCTTCTCTTTCTTCTTACCTGTTCTAGATAATCGCGTGTGCCTTGTGAGTTTAGCCCGAAAATCACACAAACAAAGACCTGACACAAACCTAATGGGTGTGTGTCATCACTTCGTACAACTTCGTTATAACAAATAAAAGATAACTTTGAATCGTCCTAACTAATGTATCATGTGTCACATTAGTTAGGACGATTTAAAGTTATCTTTCTAATTGTTATAAGGAAGTAGTGAAGTGCCGACATCCAGCCATTAATTTTGTGTGATTTTTGGGCTTAATTCATTTTTACAATACCACTATATGAATTGCACAGGGTTTCATTCGCTTGAATTAATTTTTATACAAACTTCTATTTCCACTGTACCATTTTGCTACTACTTACGATTATTGCCATACAACTATCAGTCAGTCGGTCATTACAAAGGTTCTAAAAATATTAGATAATTGGTTATAAACCTTATTTACTACAACACATTTAATATTTATTTAATGTCACCAAATAAATAGATCTAATTACGTTGGAATGGAACAACAAATATACAAAATTAATGTTTCGTAAGTAATTAACTGATTGCGTTTGTTTATGCTGAGTTATTGTCAAAATAATAAAGGGGTAAGTGCCATTACAGCTGATAAATTATAAAACAAACCACCATGAAAATATTGGTTCTTTGAGCATCTAGAGAACTGGCACACGAGTCACCTAGTTTTAAAGACGTTTCAAGATGCTCCTTGTGAGTTTATTGAATAAACATATTTTGAATTTGAATCTCTTCTTACTTCAACTAGCATCCCCATATGCTTCTTGTTTTATTAAGTGTTTCTATTTCCGTTGTATCTATCGGTACCCTGCCTACAAGAATATTTGCCATTAATTATATATTCCAAGTTGCGTATGTGTCTTCCGAGGCAATATGGACCGGTGGTGCTGGTTACCAGTTATATCAGGTGAGCCATCAGCAAGTATTAAAAAACTAATTTGTGATGAGAATTCTACCCTACTACGAAATTCACAAACCAAAATCGCAGTTCCAGATTTAGGTATCGATCTCAAACAAAAATGTCCCCGCCGTGCTCCCCAAATTAAGCCTGACATTGAGTCTGTCTGCAGTCTGCGTCGGTGGCCAGGCCTGAAATAACTGCGGCTGCAATCGATCCGACCAGCCAACCAGAAACATGCAATTATACACCTTATCACAATGCTGCAGGGGTTAAACCAGCTGCCGGATTAGAGTAAACGAAACTCCGTCTATAGGATTTGAGCCGCGATTTGAACTCTATTTCCAGGTAGAAAGGTGTATTGAAATGAATGTTCAATATAAATGATGAATGAAAAATAATTTATTTTTGTTAGTATTATTATTTATTTTATTTTTGTTGTAGGGAACCAAGCCCATAATTGGTTTCCTGTGGATGGATCTGGAGCCTTATGCACTATGACCATTTGCAGCGCGAGCTCGGCTAAGACAAGGCAGGCAGTGTGATACGGTCAGGGCAAAGTATCTCCTATGTCATAAAGAATAAAGCCCAATATCAAGTTTTGACGTTTCACGGTTTGGGGCAAGGAATCTCCTTGGAATCTCCTATTGTCATAGTGAATAAGGCTCCTGGTTGAAACTGGCATAGGTAAAGTGATCCGCTACGATGAAGATGATTTAGTAATTTTATTGACGGATTTCTAGATTTCATTGTTGCAATTATGTTATTTCCACAGCTCATTTTTATGGAGCTAAATTCTTTCAAATGACTAAAAATACTGAATATGTGAACACAGATGAGGCTACCGCTCGCTTTTATGTCCTTGCTCTAAGCGTCATTTTTGTTTGACTGTATGTAGCTTTATCTGTAACCGTATATGCACCTCTGTAAGTATTAACAGCATGTGGTGAACCAATATGGACCTCTAGTATTAACAGTATGTGGAAGCAATCACCTACTTAAAATAAGTGACCTCAATTACTCAAAGTGATCAGAATACAAATAGCCTCATACAAAATGCAGACCCCAAAGTTAGCGTTGCCCGATGGACCTTTCGAAATAGACTCCGACAATCGATACCGAACAGTTGAAATGTATCTTTTCCATTCACGGCATACTCACATTGAGTGACGAATTACTGGTTCTGTTACGGTCAGTTTTCCGCTGAGCCATTATAACATAATTTACCTTTTTATATATAACTATCTGATTGAACAAGCAGATGACCCACCTGATGTTAAGTGGTAACCATCACCTATAACAAAGCATTGCCTCATAAGTCATGCACGATAGGAACGTGCCCTACGATGCACTGCCCTGCGTCCATCATCTTGAGGCATGCTGACGTTAAGCCTCATGTGCCTGTACATTTATATCTACCAAAAGGGTCACTGGGATATCTTGAAAATATCGTACAGACCTAACGGAAAGCCGATCTATTAATTTTTAGTGATATCAGTAATTTTTAAGAGTAGTAGAGCTCTTTGTGAAGGGCTCGTCCGGGGAAGTACTACCACCACGCCTTTTTCTGCCGCCAAGCAGCAACGCTGTGTTTCGGTTTGAAGAGTGTGGTCGCCGGTGTAATTACAGGCACATGAGGCTTAACATCTGTATGCCTCAAGTTGATGGACGCAGGGCAGTGCATCGTAGGGCACGTTCCTATTGTGCGTGACCTGCGGGGCAATGTTTTGTTTATAGGTGATGGTTACCACTTAACATCAGGTGGGCCATCTGCTTGTTCCATCAGCTAGTTGTATAAAAAAAAAAAAAAAAAAAAAATCAAAAATGTTCAATTCTTCAAAATATCCATTGTTTACTCGCATCCAAGCAACAACCAAGGCAAATGTCATACTCAAGCGTGGTCGCGACCCTACTTGAGCATCGGTCTCGTTATTCTTTGAAAAGTGACAGATGCTCAAGCAACGATTCGGCCTGAGTGACGTTTCAGAATATGCAAAACTCACGTGAACTCCGATCAAAGAATCGAGCCTCAAGCAGCGTTCTAGAATCAAATATCTGCTATGCTTGAGGCTCGACTCAAACTCAAGCACTGTTTTTGAATACGGGCCTAAGTAGCGTACAGTAAGATACTTACGTTCTTAATATACACGGTTTTCAAGAGAAGTTTGAATACGCGTTAAAGTTCTCGTCGCGTCCTATCATAACCTACGCACTCTACGCACCCTGGCGAACGCAGATTGCCACCATGAACGACACTGCGAACGCTTACGCTGGTTGGAGAACTTAAGGTTCAAAGTCGTCGAGCAAACAGCTTGACGACGTGCACGGCAAGTTAAATACCCGCTTAGATTTCTCTTCTAAGATCTTAATATTAAAAAAAAACTGACACAGGTTCACGACTTCGATTCCCAGGCGCGGTAGTTATCCCTTCAGATCTCTCAGTACCAAGTACTAAACTCATGATTCTTTAAGGACGTCTAAGGGGGTAGCCAGAGGTACGTCCAAACGTTACATTTGGCTCATACCCACATTTTGCAGTAGTTAGTATTCCATACGTGACAGGTTGCCCATTACCGCTGTTCGAATACTAACTGGTTTCCTTACGATGTTTTCCTTCACCGTTTAAGAGCACTAGCTATGCGCACATAAATTTTTCGATAGAAAAATCCATTGGTGCACGACCGGATTCGAACCTGCGACCTTACGATCGGAAGGCGGGGTCATTTCCACTAGACCACCCCGGTGCTCTTAATTATATTAATATTTTTTGAGGAAGTCTAAATGGGTTATATGGTCAAAGGTTCGTCCATGTATTACATTTTATAGACCATTACAGTCACTAGTAAATCGTAGAGTAGGAACATACAATATTTACACTGAGGTCAAACAATGAGCGTTAATTTGCTGACAACGGAGTGGTTTTGCGGTAGAAATGGCATCACTGACGTTTGGTCGGGAATATTCAATTATATACGCGTTCAAAGGCAGGATAGTGAGCCGTTCGAGCACTTTGTCTGTGCTTTGTCTCATGGGTCCTGATTCGTCAGTTCACTGGAGGTTCAGCCAATCAGAATCGAACAAGAAATCCGAAATGCATGACAACTGATCGATGAATACCTGCGCTATTTCGTTCGGTTATTGACAACTACGTAAATAAATAAATAGAAATAAATAAATATTGCTGGACAATCGACACAGCATCATCTAGCCCCAAAGTAAGCTCTCAAAGCTTGTGTTATGGGCAGATCGTACACAAATTTGTTCCGAGGTGGGAATCGAACCCGCAACTTCTTGTGTCGCAGGCTGACTCTTGCCCGCTGCGCCACTGAGGTCGTCAGTTGTATAGTTGTAGGTTTTATGGAGGTTTCGGCGATAAGCATTGAGTTTTTATAACCTTTTCAAAATTTTAGATTTGTAGGTTTGTAATTTAAATTTGCAAATCTGAATTAAACTCAAATAAATATAGTTCGAAGGACCTTCGACTCAATATCCCATAGCAGCATGTGGAAAGCTCTTCATGAATGTGGTATTCCAACCGAAACTATGGGACTCATGAAAGACATATATAGCAAAAGCGTTAGTCGTGTAAGAACAGAAACAAAAGGATCAGATATAAATATATGTAGAGGAGTTAGACAAGGAGATCCGCTCTCGCCGAGAATTTTCATAACTGTGCTTGAAAGTGTCATGAAAAACCTAAACTGGTCAAAAAAAGGTATCAAAAAAAAAAAAAAAAAAGACAAAAAAAAAGAAAAAAAACATCAAAGGGGATTTCCTAAGTAACCTACGATTCGCCGATGACATAGTCATGTTCTCAGAAACTGCGAAACAACTTGAAGAAATGATAAACGAGCTAAATACTGCGAGCAGAGAAGTCGGCTTCGAATTGAACTCATCAAAAACAAAGGTCATGACTAACTACGAAGAAATACCTATCAAAACTAACAGTACGTCACTAGAATATGTTCAGGAATATATTTACTTAGGCAAACAGATATCTTTTAAAAAATCTAGACACCATGACGATATAAACAGACGGATAAACATCACATGGAACAAATTCTGGGGTAACAAAGAAATACTCAAATCTACTCTACCGCTGAAACTCAAGAAAAAAGTCCTGGACTCCTGTATTCTTCCATGTCTCTCCTACGGCTGCCAAACGTGGATATATAACTACCATACAAGCAACAAAATACAAGTATGTCAAAGATCCATGGAACGAAGTATTTTAAACATAAAAAAGAAAGACAGAATAAGAAACGCAGACATAAGGCAAACAACAAATGTAATAGATGCATTGACACATTGCAAAAGACTTAAGTGGAAATGGGCTGGCCATGTTGCACGCATGGAAAGTGATAGGTGGACCATAAAAGTGACAACATGGCCAGGTCCACAAAACAAAAGGAAAAGGGGAAGACCAAAAGAGAGATGGATGGATGAGATAAAAAAAGAGGGTGGCGAGGATTGGATGAATAAGGCAAAAGATAGAGACGCTTGGAGCAAAATGGAGGAGGCCTTTACTCGTTGAGAGGTCCTTATTAATTATCATATATTATTTTTCCTAATCAAATCTAATTGCATTTAAAATTTAAATTTTTCTAATTAATTTAAATATATCAATCCAGTATATTTTTTTTTTTTTTGTGTTTGTTAATATGTGATTTATTTTTTAGTTAATAAGGAAATAAAAAAAGGTTTATTATTATTATTATTATTAAATATAGTTCAATAGCTCATAGTGGTATAAATAACAGATTTCGTTACTTTTTTTAACGAAAATGAAACTATGACGTACCTAGGGATGAAAGAAGATACATACAAACTACAAGCGAGAGGTTGATAACAAGGCTCCCTGGGATAACAAAGCCAATCAGATTGCCGCAGCCTGTATGAAGCAATTACAATGCTTTTACAATGCATGCAATACCTACAATGTATGCAGTACCTTTGACGTTGCAGGCAACCCATTACCAAGGGAAACCATTGCAAATAAAGTAGAACGAACATTTCTCTTATCGTCAAATAATCTACATCTACACAATATTAACCATAAACAAAAGATTTGTAGTTTTGTATGTTTGTAATGAATAATCTCAAAACCAGTCTGATTTCAAAAATTATTTCACCATTTGAATGCTACATTATCACTGAATAGCGTAGGTCATATTTAAATGGTTAAAAAATAAATGTCCACCTGTGCGAAGCCAGGACGAGCCGCTAGTAAATAATATTAATATCGTAAAATGACACAAATGTGTAACGATACACGTGAAGTTCCAATAATATGAGCAATTTTAAACTGTCGAGCAAAATATTCGTGATGTTAGTATCGTTCCAAGAAAACGGTTACGGTAACCGCTGCTGGTTAATGTTTTGGTGTAGCTTTTATCGCCAAAATGTTATCCGCGGGAATAACATTTGCGATTCTATGCTTGCGCGTTAAAACACTTAAAACATATCTTTTCCATACACTGAAGTTTTATGCAGTGTTCGCCGGATTTTCATTTAAATGTTGATATTGTGTTCAGTTAAGTTTAGTTTTAAGAGTAGTAGAACTCTTTGTGAAGGGCTCGTCGGGGAAGCACCGCCACCTTGCCTTTTCCCGCCGCCAAGCAACAACGTTGTGTTTCGGTTTGAAGAGTGTGGTCGCCGGTATATTTACAGGCACATGTCAAGTTGATAGACGCTGGGCAATGCATCGTAGGGCACGTTCCTATCGGGCGTGATTTACGAGGCAATGCTTTGCTATAGGTGATGGTTACCACTTGACCCTAGGTGGACCATCTGCTTATTCCATCTACTAGTTGTACAAAAAAGTACTTATATGTAAATCATTTACGTACTTAAGCTTCTTCAGTATACCTACTAACAGTCACTTTCTTCAGTGTACCTTTGGATCTACGCGAGAGTTTTACACCAACAAATATAAAATCTAAACTTAAGAGATATTTTTTGGCCCTTATTATTCTCCGTACATAGGTAGGTAATATGTATAATTTATTCGAATTAATACACTTAAAGTATAATTGACATATATAAGTACCTAGCTTCTTAGTTTTAATTGCTGATTTAGGTATCTGTAAACAGTTGTTGTTAAAGTACGTCAACTCGTGATAGCACCAGCACAAACCTTAGTGGTTTTTATGTGCTATTTTTTTTACACATGTATGTATTCAGTTATTAAATTGTTAATAAAAAAAAAACTAAAATACACCATAAATTTTATTTTATGTGATTGACGAGAATTTTCTTTTGGCTACGTGTGTCAAGTATTGTTTTTATAGCAAATAATATATTCTATGCTAAACTTTGTGTAATATAAAAATGCTCAGTGACAGGTTAAGTCTTGCAATGGCATGCGCCATCACTTCACTCTAACTAAGTACCTGCAAGTACCATTAAAATCACGGCTTGCTCAGCAAACAAAAAATTGCTGAACTTTGCTCAAGTTTTCAAAGAAAACTCAACTTTATCACGACTGCATAGAGCGTACATAGTGCTACTCGAAAATATCATGTTTTGTAACAAGATCTTATTTAAAAGTTACACCGAGTGCGATTTTATAAAGGAACAGTCTGAAACTCTGAACACACAGGGTGTTTATGTGAGACGACATGTAAAAAAGCTTGATGCACGCTTTTGTGTTCGAGTTATGTGCACTTCATGTAGCCCCTTTTGCATTTTAAGCAGACGCTCACTCGAGCTTACTATTTTAGGTTGACTAAAATTAAATTGCCTTAATGTTATTGGTTTGCCAAATATTTCTATGATTTCTTGATATATGTAACTAAATTTATTTATACTTGGAGTTTTCAATTTTTTTACCGACGAATTCAAAAACGGTGAATGTTCTTTTAATCACAAGGATTACAAAGATAACTGTTCTTTTTTAAAAATCTGACCACCTTTTTCCGTTTTTCTTTTTCTGTTCCACTTTTTTGTCGACTAGAGATTATTTTAACTACTCAGTGCGTTGATTTTGCCGCCTACACGATTAGAAACGCCTTTAGAATATAATATTTTGCCCTTTTGGTCGATATCTGTCCATCATTTCATGTCTGAGACAGTGTCTCTTGGCTCCATGTTTGGTCTATTCCGTTTTTAGTGTCGTGGTCTGTAGGTACAGCTAAGTGGTTACATAAAAGTATTTGTTTTTTTAATACTACTTGCTACTGGTATAATAAGCAGATAAATAAATAATAAATAAATAAATAATGCTGGACAATCCACACAGCACCATCTAGCCCCTAAGTAAGCTACTCAAAGCTTGTGTTATGGGTTAACCCGCAATCTCTTGCGTTGCAGTCGGACTCTCGCCCGCTGCGCCACTGAGGTCGTCAACTTATACCAAAGCTTTGCATTACAAATCATGCATGATAATAACGTGCCTTACGAATGCCTACCTACTGTACCTACCTGATATTTTAACACAGCTACGCTGCTTGGCGGCTGAATTATGCATGGTGGTACTTCCCCGGGCGAGCCACGCACAAAGAGCTCTACTACTCCTCTTTAGTTCTTTAATACAAGCCCAGGTTAGTCCCAGCGCGAACAGCTGTTTTGTTGATAATCTCCGATAGTACTCTATCATCCGAGCTGTATATCTTTTCACCTCGACATTAAGACGATGAGCAGGTGCTTAAGTTGTCATTTCGCGCGTCGGGCGCGGCCCGTGTAATCCACCTAATGCTTGACCGCTACTATCGGTACTTGAAACTCCTTGCAAATGCTCGTTAAAACCAAAATACTATCAGTCTTGAAAATGGGGCCTTGGAAACGGTAAAACAAAAACAACTGACATCTGATCGAGGATTTGTCGGAAAATTCTAGTAAAATATTGATTTTGACTTTGTGCGATTCTGCGTGGCTCAAATGCCCAAAAAATGAAATAAAAATTAAAAGCAAATAGGTTTACAAACTGTAACAAAAAAAGCACATGAACAAAATACTACATTAAGGTTGAATTCACAGCATCATGCTTTTATAATAATTTTTGTGTTTCCCTTTTGTTTATATTTCATTTTTAATTTTTTGAAGGAGATGGCTTAGAGAGATTTTTTATTTAAATTCATTAACAAACAGAAAAAAAACCACTTCGATAAAAAATAGTATATTCTATAGGTATATAGTGATGTTGCATGTACTCAGAAACTAGCATAATAAGTATTGTATGTCTTCTCATTTTATATTGCTTAACCACTTCAGAGAAAAATGAGATCGTGGTGAGTTGTACACACGGTAGAAAATAGTACTTTAGTGCAGCTAGTACACGGCTCTACTGAAGAAAATGGGAAATTGCTCTCGGTGCTTAATGCTAGAGTGCGAGGGAGTAGATTTAAACATTGTCTTACTTTTCATTTCCATTCAAATCCGTTTTATCTTTATTGCGAACTTTCATTTTAGATGTGAATTTAGATTCATAAGCAGTGGGACTTTTGGATCACATTAAAAATTAACGGCCTCTAGAGAGGAGCTTATTCTAGTAGTGCACTCTGCATTAGAATAAAAAAAGTAACTGTATAGTTCTGACTCGATCTAAATACACGTATATGAGACCTGCGCAATCATAAACACAAATTGATAAGCTATAGTCTAACTTCGATAGTGTAACTTAGATTAGACTATCGAAACTTATGATTACTGAGTGCTATAAAAAGAGTTCATCTTATGTACGATCTTTAAAATGATCCGTTTTCTTTTTTACCGACCATACAGTTTCAATAATCGCTTACACATGTTTCGCTATCTGAAATGGTAGCAACATCCAAAACTAAGCCTATGCACCAAAACACAACACAGCTGGACTGTATTTTTTCTATCTGTGTATAGAAATTCTATCTGTACATGTAGAAATAGTGATACCCGGGTGCAGTGTGATCACAAAATTACATGTCAATCCAATACGCAGCGGCGCGAGTGTCCCGACTGGAACTGAATAGCCGGGCTGTGCGATGCAATATAATGTAATTTAATATAATTAAAGCAGTATAGAAAGCTTTATAGAGAAAGGCAAGGTCAAAAGTACCCTAAACCGACGAGCATGTATGAAGAATGTTTTGTGAATGAAGTGAAAGAGGTATGTCAATGTTGTATAAGGTCGAAATCCGTGACCATTGCCTTGTACTACACGAAACACGCATGATTTTATGTATTCTTCTATGATTGATTGCGCGAGCACCTAGATTCGCTTAGTATTAAGACATTTCAAAATGATCGTTTAGAGTCAACTTAAAAAATAATTTTGACTGACTATTATGTATCACTGGTTGGTAGCAGGACGACCTCCAACCGCGATAGACCGACTACATTGTAAGGATCGCTAGAAGTCGATGAATGGTGAAGCTCAGAATAAAAAAAGGCATTAATATGTCCAGCAGTGGGTTCCTTCAGGTGATGATGGTGATGATGATATTTCTGAAACTTCTAATAAAGACTGTAACTTTTCAAGGTGTTTGCAAAATCAGCCCCAACAGCCGTAAATAATATTTACACGAAACTTCTGCGAGTGAAGCTTGCGAGTAACTAAATATTTTATAGAACATTTAGTACACGCGCAGTCGATTTTTTATCAGTATCTCAAGCTCGATTTTTATTTATCGTTTGTTTTTTGTACTGAGTTTTGTTTTCCGTATCGTCTGAGCATTTTTGTATAGACTCGTGAGTTTTCAGCGCGCCCGATAGGTATCGCAGATCGAGCCTCCATACGAGACCAGACGATACGTAAAATAAAGCTCAAACTTGGGTTCTGTATTTCGAGCCCGATTGCGATAAGCACCCCTATTGGGCGGGCTGACAACTAAAACAAAAAGGTATATGTAAATACGTCTAGTTCGCCAGCTCGTCTAGGCCACCTTTACCTTTAGGCCTCCGTCATGGTATATTGAAGCTAATAACTGTCAGATTAACGTGACTTCCGAAGCTGCTATGTACCTACTAGTGCTAGGGTTATGGATTATAGTTGAGCAACACGTTAAACCAACGCGTTCCGTTCTACTTGCGCAAAGTTGAATTTCAACGCTATCGAATTTCTACTTCATAAACTATTTGCTTTGCCACTCTGTAGCTTGGGCCCTTTGCGAAGGGCTAAACGGGGTGTCATATGGTTTAGGGAAGTGTAAATATTTTGCCTTTCGAGGTTTCAAAAGAATTTTAACTGTTATTTATAAGCTCAGTCAGATTACTTGCGAAGGTTCTGAACCACTAAAAATAGGCCAAGGTCGTCCTGCTGCCTAAAGACTCGCTCAGGCCCGTACCACCATCTCTTGAAGTATTCTTATTTCAATATTACTTTACTTGTTGATCATAAAGTAGACTATGCAGTTGATATAAGACATTGACAGAAAAGTAATATTGAAATAAGAATGCATCAAGAGATGGTGGTACGGGCCCAGGTCCTCAATATTTCGTTATGCGCAAAAGAGTTACACAAGAACTGATGAACCCTTCTGCGAAAGACGGATTATTCATAGTAATACGATTGTTTGAATATTTCGCCTTGCGCATAATGTACCGGTAATTATGATGATTTCATCAGAAAACTCTTGGCTGAAAGAAAACCTCAAGAGTCATTGAATCGGCCCTCAATAAGCTGGATATCTGTAATTTAATTAGTGCAACCACTCTTGCCTGCTCTATGTGAGGATATGAAACTAGCGGAAATAGGTTATTGCTGTCATATTCTTAGTCAAGTCAAAATATATTTATTCGATTGAATCACCGAAATCACGTCACGGAAGACCAGCGTCATAGTAGTAGCACTATACGGCACTAGTCATCACAAGCTTTATGCTTGTGACGACCGATTTTGTAGTCATAGTCGATAATTGTTCTAATTTTGTATTTCGCCTATGTTTTTGTGACGCAAAATAAACGTATTTTGATTTTTTTTAAATAACTTTGAAACGTCAGTGATCCATCCCCGGCATCACTACGCAAGCAGAGCTCTCGGAGTGGGCTGGTTTACCATTTCACTCAAATACTCCACTTGTGGGCTAGGTATGACACTTGTACGCTAGGCTCCTGCGGCGGCGGCACTCGCCTGCTAGTGTAATGTTATAAGATAGGTGAATCTAAGTGCCGGATGTGCGCTATCGAGCCTAGTAGAATAGTTTTCATTGATAACTGGTTGTTCTTATTCCATATAAAAAATACTATTTTAATTTTTGACTCCAAGCTCCAACGCAATTTTTTCAATCGCGTGTTTAAGATCTTAGCTGTTATATGAATATAAAATAATACACTGATCTCATGACCTGCTCAGAGAATTCTGTGGACTTCCACACCTATTATACAGGATGTCCGGAAGGTCGATGCAAAGCCGTGAGGGGGGGGGGGGGGAAGGTCACCTCGTTACGCATATATTCAGGCTAGATTACCTTAGTCCAATGTCGTCGAATTCCGAGTTATTATCCAAGATTTTTGAAAAATTTACCAAAATCATATGCCTTGTCGTTCATAGTGTTCCAACAGACAGTTACTAGTACCTAACAATTTGTTTGTGTCCTAGCATGATGTGTATTCAATCGATAAACACCAAAAAAATATATACAAATTAGAATCCATAAACGACACGAAAGAAGCTGTTCTATCACCCACGAGTAAAAGCTTGGAATTAAATAAAATAAACAAATAATGCTGGACAATCCACACAGCACCATCTAGCCCCGAAGTAAGCTAATCAAAGCTTGTGTTATGAGTACTAGATGACTGATATATTTAATACATTATTATACTTACATAGATAGATATATTTTTTTATTATACATGAAAACACCCAGACCAACGGAACAAATTCCTACACAAATTTATTCCAAGGCGGGAATCGAACCCGCAACCTCTTGCGTCGCAGTCGGACTCTCGCCCGCTGCGCCACTGAGGTCGTCAAAATTCCGCCCATTTCATGGCTGTTCCTTTAAGAGCCCGAAGCGGAAACGAAATCAATGCGATGAATAGACGAGAAACGAATTGCGGATCGTCTGCTGAAAGTTTGTAGCAGACAAACCGCACTGTAAGTATATCATTACCTTCCTGACAGTGATGTACGAATGGCACTGATGAAGGTAGGTGGTACTTTGGACTACAAAGTACCTACAAGCCCCGTAGCGATTGGTGGCGATCACTTACCCAGATATTCTTACAGGTGTTACGTGTTCACTTAATTAAATGACAGTTGTTGCTTCGAAAATATGAAAATAGGTAAGCTAAATGAGAGAATGAGAGAGATAAATACCAGCGGAAGTGTGAGTGATACTCGTAGGATAGAACGAAAAAACGATTGGAAAACACAAAGTCCATTGACAGGATAAATTTTAGGCTAAGTATAAAATAAAACCTTCAGTAGGTAGGGGAAAATCTTTACACGATGAATGTGATATAACATTATATATATTTTCAATGATTTCTGCTGCTCTATACATTGGATCAAAAACAACAGTAGAAGTATACAATGCTGTAGCTAATGAATGATGCTTTAAGCCCCGCAGATTTTTTGAGCTTCCAAACGCTCCCTTTGTCACGCGAAACTCTGGAACGTGCACAAAACCCAAATACATTATTTGCTACAATATTACCGTATAGGCGCTAACAACATGTTGACAAGCCGGAGCGGATTACATGTCGGCTTATTCCTCCGGATTTATGTTGTTTTTCAGCACTACGAAATGCCACTATAGAAGAAGTTTTTAGGGGTTTTGTATGGTCGAGGAAATTTAGTTTCTCAAGTGAGTTGGTCGTGGTTTAAGTTTTACCATCTGGCGAGGGTAGAACTATACTGATCCATGTATAGTTTTCATCCTTTTGAGAAAATGAAAGAAACGCGTTTGATCTTGTTTTAAAAATACAGGTGATCTGTTTTGGTTAATTCTTCAATAAAATGATGGCTAAAATGTTCAAGATGATAAAAAAAAATGTGCATGACAATATTTTTCAAATTTTGCAAAATGGTAGTTTATGCAAAAAAAAATGACACTTGGATCAGTATGGTTCTACCCTCGCCATCTCAGTTTTGTAAATTATGTAATATAATAAATGCGTAAATATTTTAACGGCTTAAAAAAAAATCAACCGCCTAGCTACTAAATGTTACTTCTTGTATCAAATAGAACGTTCGGTGTAAATACAATTTTGTAAAGGATGGTATTCTGCGGGGGGTTTACTCTCCAAAAGCGATTAAAAGGTCTCAGTAAAGCTATCTTTCAGATAAAAATCTATCCGTCTTTGTTTTTGACAAATTAAAAGTAGAGATAGAATGTGATGGATAACTTTAGTCCATATATTTGTGTAACAGAGTTATTTGTTTGTTTTTAAAAATTTTAAACTAAAATGTTGCAATTGACTTGATCTTTCGTTTGGTAAACTAAAACCATTTTAAATATATGAAAATATATTTGGAGCTTTATCCACACAACTGCCTAAAAATTTGAGTGAGCTTTATACTTCCATAACTAAATTAATAGATCAATTTTACTTTTCTGTGGCTACTTAGTATATTTTAGGCTTGCCTTCTCCGGCGTTTGAGCTTCCGTGTAGCCGGATATAAGTCAGCGTTTAATTGATACGGAACTTAGATCCAAACTTCGGTGAGCATCCATTATGGATGGACCCTGTTATAACGAAGATATTCAGACGTAAGATTCATTTTCGCGCGGGACGAAATACTATGCATGCTTTAATATTGATAAGGTCAATGTTTGATGAGATTGTGCTATTGCCTCAGTATTACTTTTTTTTATAAAATAAATAAATAAATAATGCTGGACAATCCACACAGCACCATCTAGCCCCAAAGTAAGCTACTAGCTTGTGTTATGGGTACTAGATGACTGATATATTTAATACAATATATACTTACATAGATAGATATTTTTTATTATACATAGAAAACACCCAGACCAACGGAACAAATTTCTGCAGATCGTACACTAATTTGTTCCGAGGCGGAAATCGAACCCGCAACCTCTTGCGTCGCAGGCGGACTCTCGTCCGCTGCGCCACTGAGGACGTTACCTCCATCGTCGGTTTTACCATCATATCATCACCGAGCATACGCACGACCGTCTCCACTGAACGCACGCCGCGCACTGAGGCGCCTTTGAGCACGCCCTTTTACCGACAAAGTTTGGCTCGCGCCGCGGCCGCACATTTTGCCTCGGAGTCGCGGCAGCCTCGACTCGCGGCAACGTCTCCATTGGAGCTGCCGCGGGTCGAGGCGCCCGCTCGGCCCGAGGCTGCCTCTAGTGGAGACCCAGCTATACATCCTATACCTATACAGCTGCATCATAAGTTATGTAAATGTTTTGTTTTGTTTTGACGTAACTAAGTGTTCTACAAGTCCCTATGGTTTTAAAATAAATGAATTGAATAGCTTTTAGAAATAACAAAGATAACAACACCCATTTTTTACTTTATCAATTTAATATTTTTTTTTGTTAAAGTTAACGTAATGTGCAATTTTTTTGTTTGTCTTGAACTCTAGGTAAGAGGTTCCTTTTGAGGTTGCACAATTTTTAAATGTTAATAATAATTATATGGATACGTTCATCCACTTATATATGAAATGCGCAAGCGAGAAGGTCTATCGCGATTTTCAACCTCTTAAAATGGATCACTTAAATTTTAAACTCATAAAGTTTTATAAATGTCTTTATCGCTTCCAATATTATGAAGACGTTCTTTATTGCCTGCAATCTTGTCTTCGAGTTAGAAATAAGGTTCGGTTGGCACGTAAACGACTTCAATTTGGCCAAGGGCCTGTTATGCCGTTAGTTAGTGTCGCCACTTGGCTCTGTTCGCCTGTGGCGAGATAATGACATCGGAATTACACAGGCAGTGTAAAGCCCTGCTCTGGTGGCGTGACGACAGCGATGCGACTACGACACGAACAAAACTTCGCTATTTTAGTCAATACGGCGATGCGGCCCACGTTTCGTTTTTGAATTTGTGCAGAGCTTTGCTAGGAATTTCATTATGCGACAGAATCAGAGGAAATCCGAACGAAAACCAGTGTAAGTGACTTAGATCGTAGAATTAGTACTTAGTGGCAATTGGTAGGAGCTTGAAGAAATGACAAGCCTTGAGGAATAAAGGTTCTCGAATGGCAACCACGAACAGGTCTTAATGTAAACACAACGTTTACCTACTTTTAAATTCATTACTTTTTATAGGATACTTATTACAATCTGCAAGGTAGGTGGATATTTTAAGTTTAGGCTGTGTGGTGAACACACAGAAACAAAACACAACGCATCTCAGACGATTGAACGATATATATTATCAATATATATTATTCAATCTATATTATTGCTTTTTTATGTATATAAATAATAAATAATAATAAATAATGCTGGACAATCCACACAGCACTATCTAGCCCCAAAGTAAGCTACTAAAGCTTGTGTTATGGGTACTAGATAACTGATATATTTAATACATTATATAATTACATAAATAGATATTTTTATTATACATAGAAAACACCCAGACCAATGAACAAATTTCTGCAGATCGTGCACAAATTTGTTCCGAGGCGGGAATCGAACCCGCAACCTCTGCATCGCAGGCGGACTCTCGCCCGCTGCGCCACTGAGGTCGTCAAATATATTTATTAAGTATGTATTTTTTTACATAAACATAATAGATATAGGTGTTATAGGTAACAAAATACAAAGTAAGTTATATTTCCCACAAACTAAGTCTCTATTCCCCACACTGCATAGATCTAAAGCCAGTATCATTTAGATGCAGAATGATCTCTCGTAAATATTAACCGGCATGTTGTAGAACCTCTATAACATGTGTCAAGTGCTTGAAAGGAGCCTTTTGAGGCGCACTTAAATACCTTTCACCACACTGTTTCGAAAGAAACTAGTGACACGACAAGAAGAAGTTTTATATATTATGAGAAATTCAATTCAATCTCTCTAAATCACGAAGTGGGGTGATTCTAAGTCTAAGCAAAAAGTGCTCAGACAAAAGGTACCTACTAAATATACCTAAATCAGTTCACCGAAAATCTACCGCTTCGTTCAATTCCTAAAGAGTTTCGTTCAAAAAACCGTCCGTTTAAACCGAAATGGCAATTTGCCAAAGTCAAAAACCGGTGCCTGATAGCTCGACCGCATTCGATGTCCTCACTCACCGTCCACTAAACAGCGACAGTGTGTGGCGTGCAATAAATCGCTCATTACGGGAAATATTATGGCGCACGGACGAGCTCCATTACTGCTCATTAGTTATTAACGTGCGGAGCTCGTCTGCTCAGGTACCTAGTAGTAGGTACCTACTCGGTAACCGTGTGCTCTGCGCCCCGTCCGTCCTAGAGCTTTGTTTCTTACGGCAGGGTTGCCGTTTTATTCACGTGTAGTACGTGAATAAAACGCGATGTCGCCAAAAACATACTTTTTTTTTGTTTTATTTATTTATAATTAGTTTGTTTTATAAACTGTTTAGTCTACAATATCACTATGCATAAGTACAAACGCTAGAAGGAATCGCTGTGCGCGAAAAAATCACCGAGTAAGGCTAAGTTATTTGTAACATCTATGTCAGAAGCATATTTTGCATACATTTCCAAATAAAGAACTGCGTATTGAGTTTTTAAATAATCACTATCACTAAACATAGTATAAAACAAAGTTGCTTTCTCTGTCCCTATATCCCTATGTATGCTTAAATCTTTAAAACTACGCAACGGATTTTGATGCGGTTTTTTTAATAGTTAGAGTGATTCAAGAGAAAGGTTTATATGTATAATACAGCATGATATAGTAGAAAAATAATGTGCACCCGTGCAAAGCAGGGGCGCCCGGGCAGGTCGCTAGTTTATTATAAAAGTAGATGTACATAGCGCTTCGGGGTTAGGATAAGCTAGTATGTAGCCTTTTGTTTTCATTCTCCCACTCTAGGCTATGAAGACTGGCCTCATATTTCTTGCGTGCTAACCCCCAAGTACTCAACACATCGTCTTTGTCTGTACCAGGAAAACATAACTCAACTAGAGGCGTTAGCCGAAGTGATGTTTCAGCTCAGT
Organism: Plemyria rubiginata; assembly: GCA_963576535.1. NCBI lineage: Eukaryota > Metazoa > Arthropoda > Insecta > Lepidoptera > Geometridae > Plemyria > Plemyria rubiginata. The sequence continues at coordinate 9,720,164 of OY754917.1, read as the reverse complement.
TTCATATGCAAATCGTATTCGTCACGGCACACAGTTATGCTGGGTAGGGGTGTGAAGTGACTCCTATGAGAAAGGTAACCTGGTTCAAACTGTCGTACCTATTGAAAATTGTATTTTGTCTTATTGAGTTCAAACCTGAACTCAACAAGAAGATTTATTAAAAAATAAAAAACCCGAGTGCTCGAACTAAAAGTATGTAGGTAGGTAAATAAGATAATGTTTTAAGTTTGGTACTTTTTAATATTGAAATCCTTTCTTCAGTCTTGACGAATGATAAAAATGTAATGATCGCAGACAGTCGGAGGCTCGTGTACCTATGTCCTAGCAGTTTACTGACGCCTGTGGTTGTATAACTCATTTTGATCACTTTGGGGTTACCAGCAATCACATTTTTTTATTACAAAACTCTTAATATCTTCGAAACGGCTTTATCGATTTTGATGCGGTTTTTTCTAAACGATTTGTATGACCATAGAGAAGGTTTTATGATATATTTTAGTATCACTCTTGGTACACTAGTTTACACACTAGTAACACTAGTTCACTAAAATTACTTAACGAATTTTGCGTTCTGGTTTTGTCTTTGAGGGTTTACTTTAAATCAAAAACTAATACATTATTTGAAAACACTTTATCACTCTCTTGATTTTGATACCCATATTGCTATGATAGTGAAAATGTTTTTTTTTAATGTGAGAGAATATAGCTCTTGCTTTCCTTCCCACGTGACTTTTTGTTTTTTTTTTATTCTAAGGACACTTGGGAAGTTGCGTCGAATCTTTTGATACCAGAATCATCAAAATCCATCAAGCCATTTGGTTGCTACGTGGTAATAAAGGAAATATCGAAGGAAGGATACATAAATACATACCTACATGGATAGATAGGTACACGCCAAACACATAACCCTCGGCACTCGGGTAAAAAGACGAAAGACAGATTTTTTTATAGAAATAGTTGATGGAATAATATAGATAGATAAATTCTTAAAAAAACACATAAACTAAAAAAAATGGAACACTGGGCGGCCTTATCGCTAACAGCGATCTCTTCCAGACAAACTTTGGATTGATCGTAAAACTCAAATCAAATCAATGGTTCTTTATTCAGTTGAGGAAAAAAAAACAATCTAATAAAACCTTAAATTATCAATAACTAAAACTAAATTATTTCATTATATTCAACACACTCGTATTTTCAGATATTATTATGCTTATTATCACAATTTTTTGATCATATTCATGGAAACTCAAAATTAGTCTCAACACAATATAGCAGCCCTATTCATACCAAGAACAATGGGAGTATTCGCACATGATAACTGATATTTGATAAACGCAAGTATTTTCGAAAAGTGGGCTTAAAAGTTTTTGCGGCATATCATGTTACTCGATGCACGTTCGTAGAATACATCAACTTGCTTAGTTAGAACCCTATTTTTAGTATCACATCACACAAAATGAAACCGTGAAAGCATACATGGATAAACCATAAAATACTAACGAGTATGACGTTTGGATAACGTGACATTGACAGCTGGACTGACAAGTAACGTCAAAACAACCTATCAAAATATTTCGTGTTCAATTTTCTGCGCAGTTTCATGCAAATAGATCAGTGAAAAAAATATAATTTAGCTTGTTAACCATAAGCTCCGTACTTTGTAAATGAAAACCAAGAGTGCCATTAGGGCGTGTACACACTGCGCCACTTAGTTCAAGACTATTCGATGTCGCCATTGAGGCAAACAATTTGCGCTTAGCACGTCAAAGTGACAGCTACCCCAGCCTTGTGATTTGACACTTCCATTCTACAAGACGGTATCTTGTTTATTAAAAGGGTGAACATCGTTTAACGAGAAGTTATTACGATGTTCGCTTGTTCATTATTTTCCTTTTACCTACCATTAATGGGTAATAATATAGCATTGTGCTGTTTATGACATTTACACTTGTTTGAGTCCTTGCCTTATTTAACCTTTTATAATCTCTTCGCTTACTGAAAGTAGGTTGACCTAAAACATGACTGCGACACAAGAAATTTTATAACAAAATTGGTAATTCGATGAAGCTTAGTTTGTACTACTTAATGTGCTTACAATTAGGTTGTTCAGGTAAAAATGGTCAGCACATTACTACTAGTGGCTCTGGGAGCTGTAGACCTCGCGAGCATACTAAAAGTGAGCTATTTGAGGATTTTTTTTGCATCATCTTGTATAGAATGAGGTCCTTTGTGTTTCTCTCAAATTTGATTGAAAACCATCGATTGTTTGATGAGATATCCTGTTCATCATGCTGAAGATCCTTATCAGATCTTCGCCAAACTTTTATGAGACCAACTTCTAGTTACTACCTTTCAAATAAAAAAAGAATAATCAAAATCGGATCTCATTTGGTGGAGATATCCAGTATATCAAATAGCCCCCTTTTTGCCCTTTTTTTGGGGGAAGTACCCCTCCAATCAAAAATCCCCGACGACAAAAAAATTATAATAAGTCATATAACCTGTGTACCATGTTTCGTCCAGATCGGTTGAAAAATGCGACCTGCAGAGGAGAACAGAGAGACAGACAGACAGACATTCGGACAAACGCATTTTTGGCCAATGTGGAAACTGAGACGCTTCGCTCGCTTCGCTTGCTTGGTCAATAATCTAGCATGCAAATAAAATTATACAAGTTTTTTATATGAATTAATAATTGTTAGAAACCTTATTGAATTAAATTACCTACTTAGTACATGTCACTTCACTATACAATACTACATATATAATTGAGTTCTTGTGTTTCCAGCCAATCAAACCAAGGGTTATCCACGAGTTAGTAAACTACTCACGACAAATATTTAGGCTATTTGCTAACTAACCATTCAACCAATGTACTTTCAGCTATTAATTTATACCCCGAACTCCGTCTACTATCGAAGCTGTTACCGTATCTGTGGCAACCAGTATCACTCGCAAACAGATCAAAAATTTACCTTTTACCGGTGTGGTAGAATTCAATATCGTTTGCGGCTGCTATGCATAACAGGCCTGGGTCTTTTTGTCTTACATATTGATATTGGGACAATATGTTTAATAATGTATTTAATTCCTTATTCTGGCTTTTTTAAATGTTGAGTTTCAGGAATCGGAACATATCAAGATTTACAAAGCCAGATATAAATAGCGCGTTAATACAAGGACGTAAAAGCTAGCAGCGTATTCGTGTGCTCGAATACCACTGTCAAGTTTTTTTATTGCAAGGTAGCGAATCGTTTGGGCGTCGACTTACGTGATGGAAAGTAAAGATGCAGTCGGTGGTGCGCTATATTTATACATATATAACAGTTATACCTATAGCGATACGTTCACTCTTACATGTCTTGAATCCCAACTAATATTATAAATGCGAAAGTAACTCTGTCTGTCTGTCTGTCTATCTGTCTGTCTGTCTGTTACGCTTTCCCGCTTAAACCTCTCAACCAATTTTGATGAAATTTGGCACAGACAATCTTTAGACCCTGAGAAAGAACATAGGCTACCTTTTATTGCGAAAAAAAGAGATGAAGAGATTAAAAGTACGCAGACGAAGTCGCGGGTACCAGCTAGTATTCCATATTTATAACGTTATCTACGACCAACGGAAATACTATTATGTACTTCTTCTGTGACTATGCGCTGTCTATACTTCAGTCAGTTAGTGAGTCCCGTATAAATAAATAATTGGCGTTGGCATATTAAATTATATCACGGCCCGATTAAAGCTCATTTTACAATGAACGCTGACTCGGAGTGCTATTTCAGGAGTGCTAAACTATTCTGCGCTTGTGGTAGCACTGTCTACGTTGTTATTGCCGCAGCCCGCAGCCTTTCAGAAGTTTGCCTTTCCAATTGAATCGTCAACTATTAACGCCTATGAAATGGTACAGCTTACAAAAACGTTTAATTTGAGAAATTTCGTGGTTCGCATATTGTCATAGACGAACTTCTGGGAAGCGTGCATACGTGCATTTCATACATTTCGGCTGTCAGTGCCAAAGGGCAGCGTGACTCTAAAACCAGCCTTGATATTATATATCTTTGTATTTTCTTATTTCTTTCTGATAGAACAAGTTGAATGCAAGCTGATAACACAACATTGTCGCTAATCACGCACGATTAAAAAAACGAGTAAGTATTGTAAAAATTTATGAAAAAACGCGTATTGAAAAACCGAAAATCATTCAAAACCGAAATAACCTCGAATGTTTTTTGCCTCAATAACAATACAAAAATCTATTTACAATAATAATAAAGTAAATAGTACGTTTCGTTTATGCCCTAGCGTGGCACCAAACTTGCTTCACCCCACGTCTCGTTCATAATTTGGCAGAATCCATTCTTCTTCAATACCTGTATTACAATAAGGTCGGAATTTAAGGAGCACCATTTATATCCTTCACTCTATTTTCTGATTAATTACCCACTAGTAAATAGTTTACTTATTAGATGTTGGACCCCTATGCCACACACGGGTTGAAAACAGCATTAAAATGACACTTAGAGCATCATAAAAATTGTAAGAAGATGTGGTTTTTGAAGTATAATGGAAAAACCATTTCTATATATAAAAAATACCACATGTTCATCGTTAAAGTGCAAGTAGCTACAGTCAAAAAAACTTACAGCGGTTCACCGCATACATTGTGGCATTTACAAATTGGAGTAGGATTTTTCGACTGGCTTGGAATATCATACAATGTATAAATTCATGAAAAGAACAAAAATACATTTTCTTTGATCCGAAAAGGTTTCAGTATGTATTTCGTGACCTCATTTTGCTCTAACTTTTTTAATTACCTACACGTTTTAACGAAGACTTAAAAACGAGTAGTTACTTAAAAAAACAAATGCTTCAAAATGTTACATAAAAAATTGTACAGCGTTTAGTGGTCATTCCCTAATGCAATCCCTTGATGCTTCAAATTAATAGCTATTTAAGCAAGCAATGATACCTGAACCCATTCATCATCCGTTGTTTGGGTTCCGCACAAAAGGAAGACTTCCCAACAAAAGTGATTACCATCTGGTGTAATAAGTACGTGAATGGGAGTCCGACGAAATCTTAATTAGGTTTGGGGCTGTAATGTTACGAGTTGTAAAACTTGCGTCTTTTATTGTAGGAACATTATCTGCGACCCTTGTTTCGCTTTCATTAGACAAACAATCGATTGTGCTTCTTACTGTAGGTTTGTTCTGAATTGCCGAAGAAACATTCGAATAAATGCGATTATCGTTATTTCTTAGTAGCTGGATGCTGACGGTCTCAAGTAGGGTGACAGTGAATAGATTCGGGATAAAGAATTTTACCTTTAAGCACAGGATATCATATCACTTCGTATGACTAAAGGTGACCAATAGAACTAAGAGAAGGTTTCTTTCGCTACGTGATTTAGCATACATAAAATCACGCATGTGTCCCATAGGGGTAGGTAGAGGCCACGGATTTACTATTGCTACGATCTTTGCATAGCTCTTTCATTTCATTTTCTCATAACATTCTCGGTGGTGTAAAGAAGTTTTAAAATAGTACTACATCGGTTTTAACCAAAAGCACTAGCACTGCAAAAAAAGTTTCGACCGGTCAGCTATAATTGATCAGCAAATCGAAGTAAACAGCCACCTGGCCAGGGCTCATGATTGCCTTCAATAATGCATTGTTCATAGCACGAAACGTAATAACCGGCCGAGCTTGGCAGCTCGTCGTTTTCATACAAACCACTCAAGCCAGATGGCTATTCGATTTGACTGGGTAACGTGGCATTCATAATAAGCGTGCGGGCGTATGGAGCAAACAAGGCTTGACTGCACACGCCATTAAGATATTCCTGCCGATACCAAACACCATTGAGTTGACTTGTGTTTTTTATTAGAATGAGTATGTGGATGCTACTTTTAAATACATTGTTTTTTACTTGAGCTCAATAACATGGTTCACAGCTAATGAAATTTAAATATAACAATAAGACTTTCATAATAATATTGTAATTGATGCCTGAACTAAACTTTAACAGTAGACATTTGCGCTTCCCCTACATTTATAAACGGAATTAAATTTAATAATTACAATTTTATTTAATACCATTGTGCTCTATCTCTTGGTTTTTGCTTTGTTAAGTTCCAAAGACGCACGCTTTCTGTCCGTGTTTTTGCAACCACTTTTGCATTTTAAATGCTTGCTTTTCGGTACCGTAAAATAGGTTTTATTTCATCATTTAATGGGTAGCTTGAGCTTGTTCGTGACATTACTGAACGGCTCTGACGGAAGACTAGGGTGAAATTCTAGAAAACTGATTTTATATAGTTATTTCAGACTAAAAACTATGCATATTCCAACTTTATCCAAATTTTTACTGTTCGTCTACATACACAGTACGGCATCGACGTTCTCTGCCAGTCATGGCATGAAAAATAATTCAAAGACTTATTATTTTATTTTCAAATAATAATGAAATAATGTAAATATTGGCGGACTTTCCACACAGCAGTATCTAGCCCCAAACTAAGCCAAAGTTTGTAATATGGGAACCAGATATACTACATGTATACTTTTTTATTGTAAATACATACTTATAATACATAATAACACCCAGACCATTTATGTTCATCAGACAGATGTTAACCCACGGCCTAATAATGTTATTACTATCTATTCAAGTCACATTGATCAGCATTCATTGTGACTTGTAACCAGCTTAAACCAGTTGTGACACGGCAATTTACAAAATTCAGTGTTATTTATGCATCGGCATTTCTTTAGTAGGTACAATCGACACCATAAGTAGACAACAGCCAACCCTAATTACTTATTCAAAACTCGACTCCATTTTTTGTGAATACATTTTTTATAAAAAATATGGAACAGGCAGATGGCCCATTTGATGTTGACGTCCAAATTGTCCATATTTGGCCCCTTTTTAATGATGTTGGAATTTGATGATGGCACAAGGATATGCGCTTATCTTGGTTAAGTGTTAACCAAGCAAAAAGCTTTGCTTCGACGACTCACACACGTCAGAATGTGCCCTACGATGCACTGCCTATCCATAAACTTGAGGCGTAAATGATGGTAAGCCTCTTGTGGCTGTAATGTCACCGGCACCACACCTTTCGAACGACTTGAACTTAGCCACTTACTTCCCCGGACTAGCCCTACACAAAGATATCTACCTGCTACTTTTTCTTCTTCACAAAACGTGATAAGTATATTGGCAATTTGCAAGCCTATCGTCGCTGCAAGAGTACTGTAATAACTGCACTCTAATTGGCTAACTCTGCCAATCGTAAGCGGCACAAACGAGGGAATATGTCGTATCGAAATGGCACAGATGAACTAGATATTTATTTCATAAAGTTTGACACTTGAAACCCAAAATATCGCCATGGTAATGGGCTTCATGTTAGACAATAATGCCCCAGGTTTCCTCACGTTCTACTTCACCGACCCAATTAAGCATAGGAATTCAAATAAAGCTGTGTCAAAGCATCAGCAAAAAGACAGGTTTTTCATCCTGCCTGTGATGGTCCTTACCTACATAGACGAACTCGTTTGACACCAAAAAGATCGCACAAAAGTAACCCACGCGTGATATGCTTGTGTTGTGTTACTGATTCTTTTTGCTGCGCTGCTGGGAACTGGCTTTGAACCCTGGTTGTCAAAGTTATGTTCAATATGGAGCGGGAGTGGTCTAGTGGGGTGACCCCGCCTTCTAGTCGTGGGTTCAAAACCGTGCAAAAAGGGTATGTGTACATTTGTCTCTATGGCAAAAATTGAAAAAAAAAAAATGTCTAAAATCTAAGGCAAGAAAAATATTGCAGTCACTCTTGGTGACGACAGTACCTAAAAATATAATATTTATCGTGCTCACTGCCCTAAAAGCTTGCGTATCTTTAATGTCTATCTATTCGTTATTTTTCATAGTTTGTACATTATCATTAAGATAGGCAAGGTTTTTACGAAATTACGCTTGATATCATCGGTGCTAAATTTTCGAATCATTTCAAAGCTGTTTATGGCTGTGGGTTTAGGATTACTGTCATTATCGACGTTTCGTGTCTCGTGGGTATTTATAGCGTAGGATGCTAGTATGACTTATCCTCTTGTATGATTGAATTAAGTGTTATAGGGTGATTTATTATTAGTATGCTAAAATGACAATTAATAACGTTAGAGTAAACAAGCTAGTCAGAGGCACATCCAAACACGACACTTGGCACATACTCACGCACACATTCACATCATCATCATGATCAGCCTATCAGATTTTTAATCTTAGTGTGGGTTCTGCACGTCACAACTAGCGACTCAACACAGGTGATTACACTGTATTGTTCTGTAATCAAATGTAATTTATTTTATTTTTATACAACTAGCTGATGGAACAAGCAGATGGTCCACCTGATGTTAAGTGGTAACCATCACCTATAAACAAAACATTGCCACGTAGGTCACGCACAATAGGAACGTGCCCTACGATGCACTGCCCTGCGTCCATCAACTTGAGGCATACAGATGTTAAGCCTCATGTGCCTGTAATTACACCGGCGACCACACTCTTCAAACCGAAACACAGCGTTGCTGCTTGGCGGCAGAAAAAGGCGTGGTGGTAGTACTTCCCCGGACGAGCCCTTCACAGAACTCTACTACTCTTGTAATTAATGTAATTTATGTCTTAGTTAAAAAAAAATATTATTATATAAAGAGCACTGGTGGTCTAGTGGGAGTGACCCCGCCTTCCGATCGTAGGGTTGCAGGTTCGAATCCTGTCGTGCACCAAAGGATTTTTCTATCTAAAAATTTATGTGCGCAATGCCGGTGCTCTTTAACGGCGAAGGAAAACATCGTGAGGAAACCAGTTAGTATTCTAACAGCGGCGATGACGGCTTGCAACCTGTCACGTATGGAATACTAACTACTGCAAAATGTGGTTATGTACCAATAATGTTTGGACGTACCTCTGACTACCCCCTTAACATCCTCAAAGAATCTTGAGTTAGTACTTGGTACTTTGATATCTGAAGGGATCTACCGTGCCTGGGGATCAAAGTCGTGAAGCTGTTTCAGTTTTCAGTATTATTATATCTTGTACTGACGTCACAAACTCAGAAATTCCCGTGAAGCAGCTCTCAGTCCTGAGTTAATCAAGACACGGCACCACCTGCGCCAAATTAATAACAGCAGTCCAGCTAATTCGGCATCATTTACAATCATGATGATTTGTTGTGCAATTTCAGAGATTTTGCGTAAGAGTTAATGCGAGCTTTCTGCGTTTGACGAATCGCTCATATTTGTCAGAATTTGATTAAAATAATTCGTGTTTTGTACTTTATAATACAACCCCAAATTAGAAAAACATATTAAAGAACGCATTAAATCAAGCTGTTATTTTACGAGCTAGAATCAGAAATATGGAAATCTGAAAATTCTATGTACATAAGCTGAGCTAAGCTGAGATAGCTCGCAGAATAAAAAATAATAATATAATGCTGGACAATCTACACATCACCATCTAGCCCCAAAGTAAGCTACTCAAAGCTTGTGTTATGAGTACTAGGTAGCTGATATATTTAATACAATATACTTATTTTTTAAGATATTTTTTAGTATAAATAGAAAACACCCAGACCAACGGAACAAATTTCTGCAGATCGTATACAAGTTTGTTCCGAGACGGGAATCGAACCCGCAACCTCTTGCGTCGCAGGTGGACTCTCGCCCGCTGCGCCTCTGAGGTCTTCAATCAGCAAGCTGAAGTTGCAATGGGCAGATCACATAGCTCGAAAAACTGATAACCTGGGGAATCGTCATCATCAACCTATGTCAGTCCACTGCTGGACGTAGGTCTCCCATGACGCGCCACTGAGCCCGGTTTTCGGCTTATCCATTGCTTGCGCTACTTCTCATCCAGTGCTTGCTGCGCTACATTTCGCAGATCGTCGCCCCACCTTGCCGGAGGACGTCCTACACTACGCTTACCTAAACGCGGTCTCTCAGTATTTGTTTGCTCCAACGATTGTCGGTTCTACGGCAAACATGGCGAAGTTCACGAATACCGACCACGCAATGTAAGACGAAGCATGGGATCGCTCGATGGACCCTTGACATCCTGGAGGATAACTTGAAGTCGGTGGATGGAGAGGGATCAGAATCCTTCTTCCTGGAAATATACCGGAGAATATTTAGCCTGTTTGCACCCACTCCTGAGTATATGCCTCCACTTTAATTCGCCATTGTTTCCGGTCCCTTGCAAGTCTCATTCATTTTCCAGCACTTGCTACTATGTCGTTTGACCAACGGAGAAAATTATAATGAGTATCTAAAAACCAAGCGAACCTTTTTAATATTTATTCGCCGACGGAAAAAAACAAAAAGTCCTCCTTTTGCGTTATTTGTCTCTTTATCTGTTTTTGTAAAGCAGCTTTTCAGAAAATCCAGGGAAACGAGGGAAAACTCCGTATCGTAACTGATCCCTCTTTGTAAATCATTAATAAACAATATCCTCTTCAATTCCGCTGCGATTTCACTTGCTTGAAATGTGAAAAACACAAAACATAATTATTAAGACTCAGACAACTTTCAAACGTCTGAACATACATTTTATTACTTTTGACGGTATACTGAAACTACTTCGCACTTCAATAATTTTAATGATATAAAATTAGTGACTGAATTACTGATATAAAATTAGTAATGAAAAATCGCAAACAAAAAAGTTTTGCCGAATACCATTTACAAAGGTTTATTCCAGACGTGAATTTTTTATTTTTATACTTTTTGTTTATTGTTATTTTTGTGTACCTATTTATTCAAATATTAGTACCAACCCATCTGACGTGTAAATTATATTATGAATAAATTACTATTATGACTATTATTTTGATTTCATTTTGATCCAAAGATGTCCTATATTTTTTTTGTAGGTTTTTAATGGTTTGCGATTTTTCAATCTCCAGTAATTTTGTTTGCTTAAAAAGGTATAAAAGTTGTAGTGTGAAGTTGTTTCACGGTTGTCAGCCTCTTAATTTTATAGTGTTTTTAAAACGATAAAGTGGCTACGAGCCATGTAGCTAGTTAAACCGACAACCGCTGAGAAATAAATATATGACAGCCTTCACAGCTCAGTCGGTAGTAGCTCTGTCTTCTGGCTGTGGGATCGATCACCACCGAGAACAAACATTTGTGTGATGAACATAGATAGGTAGACTTGATGTTGTGTTGAGAGTTTTTGTTCAGTTAGCGCAATATTTAATAAAGATCTTTAAAAATGGTATCGGTTGACGTGGGTAGTAATTCTGTAAAAAAACACCATTAACATTAGTTAACAGGGCGAGATAATTTTATGAGAGGAAGGTCTAATTCCTCGTTAACCTACAATTACATCCTTAGCTTAATTAGTAAAAAAAGTGCAAAAGGTGAATTTGAATTCAATCTCGATGGGTTCCGTCAAAAATCAAAACTATGTTGTAACCTAAGAACAAATAATATAATCAAAAATTTATTTTTCGTTTGCAAAGTGTAGTGTTACAGTAAGACTTGTTGTAGGTAGATATGCACGAGTTATCTATACATAGGTATGTCAGTACCCAATTTGCAAGGGACTGGACCGAGAGGCTTAAAAACCTGTAATAGAAGTATTCAGGCATTGTAACTGTACATTTTATAATTCAACATTGATAGGCATGAAATTTAAAATTCCATTAAAAAATGAAGAGCGTCACTAAAATCGGCCTCCGCGACACAGAGGCAACAAAGCAGTTAATTGAAAAAGAAGGGTCGTCGCATCGCTCTCCGCGCCTCGGTGCTACGCCAGTGCTACGACGCTCGTCGCGTAGACCGGCCGCGTACTGCTACGCCGGCGTAGCGAGTCGAACTAGTGCTGTGAAAGTGTTCATGTAATGTGTTTTGGAACGGAATTGGAATGCGCATGGATGATGAAACGTAAAATAAAAAAAACCTTAGATTCTTACAGGCTTTGTTACGTTTTAAGTTAGTGTAAGAGTAAATAATTCACGCGGAGACGACCGTTTGAGAGGCTGTCAAATTGAAGATAACTCGACTATTGTCTGTTTTTGTATAAACAACAAAAGAGAGTTATTTTTGTAGACACAGAGAAAATGATATATAATTTTTATTGTGTTTAATTTTTGAGTCTGTATCTTAGGATAGTGCAAATTAGGTTTGCACCTAATGATTAAAATATAGATAGAAAAATTGTCAGGTACTGTACTTTTTTTATTAATTTAACACATTAGGTTTAATCTAGCAAAGAAGAACAGTAGTAGAGCTCCCCTCATCAGTCAATAGTGATGAGAATTATTTGAGAAAACTGATTGAGTAGAATACAAAGACTACCCCAACACTTCTGTTTATTATTGAATTACGATATCGTATTAGGGTAACCTGTAAGGAAAAACAATTACAATAAAAAAAATCATAAATACATACTAATAAATAAATAGTAGTGTTGGAGTTGTCTTTATATTCTACTGGCAACTACAGTACAGGTGCTCTGAAAGGAATAAAATCGGTGCTCTAAAAATCGGTGATCAACGAGGAATATCCCAGATCTCTTAGTACCAAGTACCAACTCGAGTCTGAGGATATCTAAAGGGGGTAGTCAGAGGTGCGTTTATATAATACATTTTGTACGTACCCAATTTGCAGTAGTTTGTATTCCACTTCACATCAAGCCCTTTACGAAAAAAAATAATGACTGATTTTCAATGTTGACAAAATAATAAAATTCGGAGATATGTTTATTTTGCGCCGGGCCTGTGTAAATTATGTAACGATTATGACCATTCTTCCTAATTTTAGATTTTTTAGCTACTTTAAGGCCTCTGTTTTAAGTTATTTTAAAACTAATCCTATACTATTGCAATAAGTTATGTTTTCCATTAAAATGTAGGTAGTTTTCGTAAACTGAAAGGTTACATACTTTGGTCGATACTTCTTCGAGCACGCGATGCTCTAGTGCCTGTAAATTCTGAGAACGGCTCCTTACGTTTTTGTTTCTTAAATTGCGAAGTATTTTTCAAGCTTTAACCGCTAAGGCGATAATTATCTTGCGGGTAAGAGAGAAATAATAATGAGCTATCATATTCATAATAAAAATGTTATATTCACACAGCCCGGCAATTAAAACTTGTGCGATTGAAAAAACCATATATTTCTATAAAAATGGTGTAACTGTTTATCTCTTAACATTTTACTGAATAAAGAATTTGACTGGATTATCCAAATAGCTATCAAATAGCTGGTTCTCACTGGTCGTGTAGAGAGTCGAGAGCGCCTCCCATCACGCGTCCATTCTCACACATCAAACTACCGTGGTGGGAGGTGCTACTCGACCAGTGCGAACCAGCTAAAATGACGAAGGAAAACATAAGGAAACCGTAATAACGAACAAACTAAAACGATTTAAAACATGTGTCAAGAACTTGAATGAAGCCCCGCCTCTGTAGGTGCTATTAAAATCTTCACACTGTTTAAAAACTAGTGGCCTTGTTGTGGGAAGAAGACTAAACTAGTTATTCACTCACTAGCTGCGCCCCTCAGTTTCACCCGCGTTGGTCTATTTTCCAGTATTCCCACGGGATAAAAAGTAGCATAGGTTCCGGACTATAATCTATCCCTTGCCAAATTTCATCCAGATGCATTTAGCCGTTCTGGCATGATTGAGTAAGAAACTTCCGAACTTTCACAAACATTCACATTTATAAAATTAGTGGGATGTAATGTTAGTGGGATTCGTTTTCACTGTAAAGTTTAGAATATTTTGGTGGTTTGTATATGTAGACTCATTGCAATAATCAACTGAATGAAGGAATATTTTACATGTAAATTTCTTGCTTTCCACCTCTTAAGTTATCTCATACCTGGTAGCAGTTTCCTGTAACATCTTCGTTTTCGCATCGTTAATTTCGCACATCACTTCGGAGTTTCGAAACACGATATTTTCATTGTCGGGTCGTATTTGCTTTTAAACTCCTTAGGCCCTGAACTTGAAGTAAGGTCTGAAACACAATATTTACCGTAATAACTCGTGGATATTTCGGTTCGAAAAATATATGTACGCAATGTCAGTGCTCTAAAACAGTGACTAAAATCATCGTTAGGAAACCAGTTAGCTAACCAGTTTTCTAACGGCGGTTTGCAACATGTCACGTATGCTTTTTTTATGTAAAAGATAGACAAACTGGCTAACGGCCCACCTGATGGTAAGCGGTCACCGTCGCCCATAGACAACAACAACACCAGGGGCGTTCTCAGTGTGTTGCCTACCCTGAAGGACTTTATTAACATTTTTCTTGAAGCTCTTCATGTTAAACCTTGGCGGGAAAACCTCTGGTGGTAACTCATTCCACAGCCTATGGGTATGCTGCAAAGTCAAAATCAAAATATATTCATGAAATAAAATCACAAGGATCACTTTGAAACGTCTTAAAACTAGGTGACTCTAGATGCCAGTTCCACGCGACCAAAGCCCTAGGTGATTCTAGATGCCAGTTCCACGCGACCAAAGCCCTAGGTGACTCTAGATGCCAGTTCCACGCGACCAAAGCCCTAGGTGACTCTAGATGCCAGTTCCACGCGACCAGAGTTTAGAAGGACAGGCAGCAAAATCGGCTTGGTGTCTACCGCACTTTTGTATGATCCTCGTTACAATGTAATATAATACCCACGGAATTTATAATACCTACACTATTGAAGCTATATCATACAAGAAGTAATCTAACAAAACCTGGGTATGTAGCTTAAATATAATATTTGGACGTCCATCTGACTACACATATCACCTCAAAAATCTTAAGTTGTTATTGCTATGGACCTGATTGAATCTACCGTATCTGGATATCAAAGACGAATCTAAACGCTGTTAAGGCGACTAACTACCGAAAGTTTTAAAGATTAGTTCAATTTTTTTATGTACCTGTATGTATTATGTACCTGTTATTTCAACTTTTTTTAAACCTAATAATGATTGAAGGCATTTGATCTGCATGTGATTCGAGCCCCCAAAAGCGGCAAGAACAATGCCACGAGATCCATCGATGAAAAAGCAGTAGCGTGTCGCATTCTTGCTCCATTTACCATCGCGTGCCAGCACCCGTTATCACGCCTTGACCCTATCCCAATACTCGGAGCCGTGGATTAGAAGGTGTAAGAGTTCATGTGAAAACCTTAACCGTAGACTGCCTAGTCATTTAATAGCTATTTTTATGTATGGTGTGTTTATTTTACAAACATAAAAATGTGCATAGGTTAAACTAAGACTGATACAGCTTCACGGCTTTTCTCTCCAGGCTTTTTTTTGTGCTCTATCACAAAAACAAAAAAAAACAGGGTATATGTTATAAATAACTT
The DNA here is from genome assembly GCA_963576535.1 of Plemyria rubiginata. NCBI lineage: Eukaryota > Metazoa > Arthropoda > Insecta > Lepidoptera > Geometridae > Plemyria > Plemyria rubiginata. Next base: position 9,704,776 of record OY754917.1, on the reverse strand, counting down.
TTTTTCATATTTGATAGGCTGTCCTTTGGCCACAATCTCAACTGATGGTAAGCGACGATGTAGCCGACGATGGAGCAGAACGGAACAGAACAGAAACTGGCTGTAATTTTAGTTAAGTTGGATTTCTGTGTCTTATGTTTTATAACGTATTTTAATGAAACTGAAACTGAAAACTGAAACAGCTTCACGACTTTGATCCCCAGGCACGGTAGATATCCCTTCAGATCTCCCAGTACCAAGCAGGTACTAATTCAAGATTCTTTGAGGATGTCTAAGGGGGTAGTCAGAGGTACGTCCAAACATTACATTTGGCACATACCCACATTTTGCAGTAGTTAGTATTCCATACGTGACAGGTTGCAAGCCCATCGCCGCTGTTAGAATACTAACTGGTTTGCTCACGATGTTTCCCTTCACCGTTTAAGAGCACTGGCATTGCGCACATAAAATTTTCGATAGAAAAATCCATTGGTGCACGACCGGATTCGAACCTGCGACCTTACGATCGGAAGGCGGGGTCACTGCCATTAGACCACCGGTGCTCATCGTACTTTACTATTTTACGTAATAAAATAACAGAAATTATGCCGTTATCCGTGGCACATAACAAATAGTTCCGATTTCTGGAGGGTTGGAACTACCCTGTGCGTTTTTATGTTCTTGTAATATGAGGGGTTTTGTGAAAAAATAGCATATTGACTCGCTATTTATATTTCATTTGTTCGACAATACTACACCGAACTTAGGTTAAGTGTTTAAAAATCAGTTGATTTACACGCGGATACGCTTCAGGCTATATACAGCAACACCCCGACAAAGAACAAACATCTATGTTCATCTCACGAATGTTTGTTCTCGGTGGGAATCGAACCCACGGCCTACGGGGGGCAGTAGTCAGAGCTACTACCAACTGAGCTAGTCAAATTTAGGTTATTTTATAATGTCTAATTTAAAATTAAATAACTTTGAAATGTGTTTTTGGAAAATTTGAAGCTAGTATATAATGTTTAAGAAACCAAAACTCACCACACTGTTTTTCTCACTGACTCCCCACAGCCTCATGCTCAAAGATTTATCACAAAAGTTACATCGGTGTCGACACCAAGAAAATCCGCAAAAATAGAGAGATAACTTCGGAATACCGCACACCGATATATTATTCCCTGACATTGGCCCAAAGTAGCCCCATTTATAGAAAGCAGTGAATTTTAAGCGACGAAGCCACGATCTTGGGATTAATGAGCTGTAAAAGATCTCGCCATTTTGAGTAATTCCAACACCTTTGAGTCGCCTTTTAAATGGGAAATGATATTGCCATCGATCCTTCGCTCTTCGAATACAAACGGAAACTGAAAACTTGTTTAGGTACATACGAATTTTTAGCACACAATGTTTTTTTTTAGGTTATAAAAAAATTACTTACAAAATTACTTAGTGGGAGTGACCCCGCCTTCCGATCGTAAGGTCGCAGGTTCGAATCCGGTCGTGCACCAATGGATTTTTCTATCGAAAAATTTATGTGCGCAATGCCAGTGCTCTTAAACGGTGAAGGAAAACATCGTGAGGAAACCAGTTAGTATTCTAACAGCGGCGATGGGCTTGCAACCTGTCACGTATGGAATACTAACTACTGCAAAATGTGGGTATGTGCCAAATGTAATGTATGGACGTACCTCTGACTACCCCCCTTAGACATCCCCAAAGAATCTTGAATTAGTACCTACTTGGTACTGGGGGATCTGAAGGGATATCTACCGTGCCTGGGGATCAAAGTCGTGAAGCTGTTTCAGTTTTCAGTTTCTAATTTTGGCGCATTGAGTAACTGATATAGAATTATTCTTAATTTAAATCTAGATCGTTTCGATCTAGATTGAACGGTGTTCATAATGTATTTTGTACATTTTTTAATCCTACTTCCAACTATACTATTATAAAATAAACAAAAACATAAACGCGAAAGTTTGTAAATATGGATGGATGGATGTTTGTTACTCTTTCACGCCGGAACGGCTGAACGGATCTGGATGAAACTTGGCAGAGAGATGGATTATAGTCTGGAATAGCACATAGGCAACTCTTTATCCCGTGGGAATACCGGGATTTAAATCTGCGCGGATGAAACCGCGGGGCGCAACTAGTTACTTATATTCTTTGTATTTTACTGATATATTAGTCTAATTCTGGCGCTGATTACACTAACTAAACTAGAATTCACGCGTATTATAGTTATATTTCTGAGTGTATCTTTCGATTGGAAGGTTCTGTCAGTGTTGTTACACGCGGGTTGTTATACCTATTTGTTGAACCTCGAGGGTGGTCCTAACCAAATACATTCCACGATATTTGCTTTCGTGTCGAAGTTTTGAGTTTTAACCTCGGGTTAAGGATGGCGCGTTTGTTTTATCGTCAATTGTATTGTTGTACAGAGAATGGAGTAAAATTGAAACGCAAAATGTTAATGCAATTTTATACGACTAATTATATAATACTATAGATATATTCTGCGAAAACCCTGTATCAGGTACTATAACTGGAAAACATCTGAAACAACTTCCGCTCCTAACGTCGTGGGTTTAAAACCGGTTGCGCATCAATGAATTCTCCTAAACGGTGAAGATAAACATCCTGGGGAAACATGTCGTAGAACTAAAAAAAGTCCTAAAACATGTTTAGGGCGAACTTAAAACTCTTTTCATCGCACTGTTCTGTCATTAGTTTCGAAATAAATGACACGACATAAAGAAAACGTGCTCCTCTGTGCCGTAGACCGTGGGCTGAATCCTCTCCGATAACAATTTTGATTGAATTTTATGTAATGCATGTAAGTATCGATTTTCTATCTGGGTGTTATAAAAATATCAACAACGTTTAAAAAACTGTCTGTTTTCTACGGCCATAATTCATTCAGTCCTTATTTGCATTTGAAAACTTTTATTCAGATAGAATACGCCGCTGATGATGATGTTGATGATTATGATGACTGGAAGCCTATAGCGCCTTAGAATACTTACTGGTTTCTTAACGATTTTTTCCGTCATCAGCCACCAATATATTTAATTGTTTTGAAAGTTTTAAGTGCACGAAGGGGAAGAACACAAAAATCCTCTCACCAAATTAGTTTTAAAAAGTAATGACATGATGAGAAAAAGAATTGGAGCCAGCTATCTAGCAATGCGACAGGGTATTAAAGTTAAATTACTTATCCACGTTTCACCTTTTCATCCAATTATTGCCGCTGTAGGTGTACTTTGTCACTTAACTATACAGAACCACACAGGTCTTAGGCCTTGGTTCACTGAACTTATTCATCGAAACTATACATAATTGTTTGTTGAATAAAATCAGTAAATTAAATTCTTCAAACAGCTCGTGCTAGCGGCCTATTTCGTCCGCCACCATAGTTAATCTTGTTTCTTGTTAATTAATAATTTTGCGGTCATGATAATCAAGATAAGGCTATTTTCCGTTTTATTTTCTTTGAGGTAACTGACAGTGACAAGGTCCTATTCAGGGCAGCAATCTTTTCCTACTTATAATTATTGTAAAGTCCTTTTAAGGAGTTATCACGCTGCAACGACTTAACTGACTCAATAGAAAATAGCTATGGTTTGGCACCTGTAATTGCATTATAGATTTTTTTGCCTTCAGGAAAAATGCCTTAAATTTTGATGACACGATGAGTACTGTGTGAGTAACTGTGGCGGGCTTTCCGAATTATTTTATTAGGTGATAAGACAACACTATTAACACAATAAAAAAATATATGTAATTTTAAAATACTTAATTTTTATTTAATGGGGTATTCAATTTTTTATGACATAGTTTTTGTGATGTATGTTTGTTGTCATGTAAACTTTATACTGACCATATTATGCCGTGAGGCTGGAATAGTAAAACCAAAATATTAAGCTATCTTCTTCTTCCTGCCCTTATCCCACTTTATGTGGGGTCGGCACAACAGGTTTTTTCTCGCCACTTTCCTCTATCATTCGTCATCTCAGTAGTCACTCCTTTCTTTCCCATGTCATCTTTCACACAATCCATCCATCTTTTCTTTGGCCTGCCTCTACTCCTTAATCCATCTACATTCATTCCTAACACTCTTTTCGTTACATGACATTCATCCCTTCTCATAACATGCCCATACCACGCTAACCTATTACTCCTCATTTTTTCGGTCACTGGCGCCACTTTCAAACTGCCTCTAATAAACTCATTCCTTATCTTATCCATTCTCGTCACTCCACACATCCATCTCAACATTCGCATCTCCGCTGCATGCACTCTTCTTTCATCCGTCCCTTTTGTGGCCCAACACTCCGATCCATACAAAACGACGGGTCTTATAATGGTTTTGTATATTTTCCCCTTTAGTTTTAGGGGCATTCTTGGATCGCAGGTTGTTCCTGTGACTTCTCGCCATTTCATCCATCCTGCATTTATTCTACTTTTTACATCCCTGTCAATCTCACCATCATTCTGTACTACTGAACCGAGGTACCGAAAATCGGAACAGGCTGGTAGGAATACACCATCTAAGGCAATATTGGCGAAATTGGAGGGACCACCGAAGTCACAAAACAAGTGTTCTGTTTTGGTCCTACTGATCTTTAAACCGAAATTCTCCAATTTCCCCTGCCATTTTACCAGCCTGCTTTGGACCTCAGTTGCGTCCTCTCCGATAAGAACAATGTCGTCGGCGAACAGCATGCACCAAGGTGCCTCCTCCTGTATGTCCGATGTCAATGCATCCATTACCAGGAGGAACAAAAAGGGGCTTAAAGCCGATCCTTGGTGCAAGCCTACAGCCACATTGAACTTATCGGTAACGCCAGCTTCGGACCTGACTTGTGTACTAGCTCGGCTGTACATGGCCCGTATAAGCTGCAGGTACTTCCCAGGCACTCCTTTCTCTTTCATAGCCCACCACAGAACCTCACGGGGTACCCTGTCGTACGCCTTTTCTAGGTCAACGAACACCATGTGCAAGTTCTTGTGTGCACGGCGGTATTTCTCGCACAGTTGGCGAAGAGCAAATATGGCGTCCGTTGTCCCACGACCAGGCATAAACCCATACTGGTTCTGTGATACCTCACTCTCCTCTCTCATTCGTCTCGCAATTACTTTCTCCCAAACTTTCATACTATGTGACATAAGCTTTATTCCTCGATAGTTGTTACAGTTCTGTACATCACCCTTGTTTTTGAAATATTAAGCTATATATACAATAATTAAGTTTCAATAAACAATAAACATATATATTTTTATCTTTACTAATTCAAGCACTGCTGAGTTGTGTTGCATTGTACAGCACTCGACTAGAAGTTGTTAAAAATTCTCGTTAGCGACATCCCCCATTCAGCCGCGTATATGGAACGAGTGAGCGCGTATAAGCGCTTTGAATTATGAATTATTTCAATAAAATGTAAAGGCATTCGTACAAGTAAAAAACTGGTTGCAGATGCTTGTAACACATTATAACATAGGTTTTTATTCAATTAAATCACATGTGTATATTTCTATCGCCAAGCAGCGCTGCTGTCTTTAAGTTTGAAGCGAGTGGCATGATGAAGCATAATATCTATATGCCTCAAGTAAATGGATGCAAGGCATTGCATCGTACGGGATTTCTATACCGTGCGTGACTTATTACCACTTACTTTACACTTTGTTTTATCAAGTAGTATAAATTATTACCACTTAACATCAGGTGGGCCATCTGTTTATTCCATTAGCACTTGTACTTACATTTTATCAAGTAGTATAAAAACCAAGGATAACTTTGAAAGCTAGGTGAAGGAGTAACGTCAAGAAGCACTATGCTGTCGTAAGCTAAGGTGAAATTAAGTTCCTACCACTTCCACGCAACTAAGCATAGCAAGCAGGAAAAAAATAACAGCTAGTACAGTGTGATTTTATATACGTCTTCTTTTATGTTCTACTAAATTTTAACATTAAAAAAGAAAAAAAACACTGAATCAGCTTCACGACTTTGATCCTCAGGCACGGTAGATATCCCTTCAGATCTCTCAGTACCAAGTCAGAGGTACGTCCAAACATTACATTTGGCACATTCCTCATTTTGTTTTCCTTGACCGTTTAAGAGCACTGGCATTGCGTACATGAATTTTTTGGTAGAGAAATTCATTGGTGCAGGACAGGATTCGAACCTGCGGCCTTGCGATTGGGAGGCGGGGTCAGTTCCACTTGACCGCCAGTGCTATTAAATTAGAATATAAAGCAGAGCACCGGTGGTCTAGTGGGAGTGACCCCGCCTTCCGATCGTAAGGTCGCAGGTTCGAATCCGGTCGTGCACCAATGGATTTTTCTATCGAAAAATTTATGTGCGCAATGCCAGTGCTCTTAAACGGTAAAGGAAAACATCGTGAGGAAACCAGTTAGTATTCTAACAGTGGCGATGGGCTTGCAACCTGTCACGTATGGAATACTAACTACTGCAAAATGTGGGTATGTGCCAAATGTAATGTTTGGACGTACCTCTGGCTACCCCCCTTAGACATCCTCAAAGAATCTTGAATTAGTACCTACTTGGTACTGGGAGATCTGAAGGGATATCTACCGTGCCTGGGGATCAAAGTCGTGAAGCTGTTTCAGTTTTAAAGCAGAACACGAAACATAAAATGTGGGGCAGTGTGAAATCAAAGCTTCTATGTCGATCGGCCGAGCGCCGCGCCGGTTTCAATATCCTCTTTTAACTTGTACACCTCCCCTTAGATGAACATGTTTTTAGAGCGCGAAACGAAAGAAGGCCGGAGTGTAATATGTCTTTTGAATTTCACGCGAAGTAAGTTTGAATGTACGAGTAATAAAGACCTACAGACTCGTGCACCTCTTGAAATTGCTCTCATGTTACGTGTAAAAATCGTGTAGTTTTGACTAATTTAAAATATATACATTTTCAATTCAAGAACTGGATTCAAAATTATTATTAATATTTTTGAATCCAGTTCTTGAATAGGCACGGACTAAGAGCACGGACGATGTAAGTAAATCTTAAAACATTTCTAAGAACGCTCGGCTTACAAATCGACACTGAAACAAGTAAAACCACTTCGGACCGTCCATCACGAGAATTGAAAACGATACGGCTTATAGACAGTATAAATCTTAGAGCACGAGCCAAGAGATATAAAAATACATTTCTCAGAATTTACACTAAATCGAACTTGAAGCCGGAGCGGGCAAATTGAAAACAGTCGACTTTGCCTCGTTATGGAGTCGACTACACCATTTATCTTCATTCGGCCTTTCAATAGGGTTGCCAAAGACGTTTTCCGCAGCTCAAATGGTGGAACTACTTATTATTTCGAGCAGTTCAGGCTTAACGATTTGGCCTAAACTCGGGCGCACCTGTCTCGCGTCTCGTTCGAAATTCGCGAACCATTCTCGACGGTAGATAGCTTTCTTTGTTGTGAGCGAGCTCGAATTGTTCGCGCGGAACGGAAAATTTTCGAGGTCTTGTGTTTTGGTTTACCGTTTGCGAAATGAATCTGGCTTGGGTTACGCTGGAATAATTTACTGGAATTTATTTAATGGTGTTATCTTCGTACATTCCGGGCTTTAAGTTAAGCTTTTGGTTGCGGTTTGGTTTTTGTTATAGCTTCTAGACGAAAGATACCTTTGGGCGGACTAAACGCCGCGGCGCCGTCGTGGGGTTATTCACTGCTTATTCTACTGTTATATTTGCTGTTATCTTCGCTTGACAGCCCTAATTCAAAATGTTTCAAAAATGCATTTATTTTAACTGTCTAAAAAAAAATAGAATAATACTAGTTATTGTCTGATTCTTTGAAATCGATGTAGCTTTGAGCATACTAGGAATGTTTCTTAACACCCCGAACGCTCATTGCTCTATAGTAAATCTATATGACTGCTGATGCTATAACTGCTGCACTTTATAATCATAATCTTATTTATCACACCAAAGTAATGATCGGGTCAGATTCAATCAGTTAAATAATATTGACTTGACGTAATACTATTGCTAATAACCTCTGCCATAAATTATAAGGCAAATAATCGAGGGAGGCGTGGCGTGTTCTACCCGATCGAGCGATTAATCGCTTCACTGGATAGTCTGACATTTGATACGTTACGGCGGCGTATTAAACTATCTGATGTTGATCTTACGCCGTTGTGCACACAGCTTACGAACATGCTCAACAAATTAAGGCAGAGTTTCTTGAGTGGAAAACATAGATATTGCTGTGTGGATGCGCCCTAGGCCTGTAGAAAGCTATCAACAACACAAATAGGCGGGCACCGACATACTGTTTCCTACTGGTGAAAGTTATAATGCTTGTGAATCAATCTTGCCTTTACAGTAGTAAGTAAGGGGACGAATAGAAACTTGGATTGAATATGTTCATAATCTTAATTAACATAGCATAGGCTTAGAATTACATATTTTTTCGTAGAGAGAAGATTTGAATAGAGAAAAATTTGAATGTTTATAATATAATGCTTTAAATTATAAGGCTCTCCAAATGGCTTGACTAGAGCTTAATTTATATGATGGCAAGGTATGCCAGTCGCGTTTCCAAGAAACTAATTAGATTGACTCAGACTATCAAAGCAAATGTTATGATAGCAAATAAGACTATAATTACTATTCCTATACGCATATGTAGGCTTATCAGGTTAATTTGTAGGAGAATAATAGGCGTAATAAATTTAACGTGGTGATTATGCATTATGTATACTTATAAAAACAAGAAATTGCCTAGCTGGTTTGACTGTCAAGCAGAATGCTGTATTTCAGTTTGAAGTGGTAGTTGCCGATTAAAGGCTCTCCCCCACAGTCGCGATAATAATCAAATCAAATCAAAAATCTTTTTATTGTAATTACAGGAGTAATGAATCTGGTTGGGACTCTCCTTTTAAGTTATATAACCTGTGTCTAACACGAGAGTCCCCACTTTTCTGTGGTATGTATGTAGTTACACTAGATATCTATTAATTAATCTTATACAATACGATACATAACGACGACCTCAGTGGCGCAGCGGGCGAGAGTCCGCCTGCGACGCAGAGGTTGCGGGTTCGATTCCCGCCTCGGAACAAATTTGTGTACGATCTGCAGAAATTTGTTCATTGGTCTGGGTGTTTTCTATGTATAATAAAAAAAAAAATATCTATCTATGTAATTATATAATGTATTAAATATATCAGTTATCTAGTACCCATAACACAAGCTTTAGTAGCTTACTTTGGGGCTAGATAGTGCTGTGTGGATTGTCCAGCATAATTTAATTTAATTTATTACAAAAAAAAACCCTTAACTATGTAATTGGGCAATTAAATAAGTTAGAGTACATTTATAGGTGGAGCACCGGTGGTCTAGTGGAAGTGACCCCGCCTTCCGATCGTAAGGTCGCAGGTTCGAATCCGGTCGTGCAACAATGGATTTTTCTATCGAAAAATTTATGTGCGCAATGCCAGTGCTCTCAAACGGTGAAGGAAAACATCGTGAGGAAACCAAGTAGTATTCTAGCAGCGGCGATGGGCTTGCAACCTGTCACGTATGGAATACTAACTACTGCAAAATGTGGTTATGTGCCAAATGTAATGTTTGGACGTACTTCTGACTACCCCCCTTAGACATACTGAAAGAATCTTGAGTACTTGGTACTGAGAGATCTGAAGGGATATCTGCCGTGCCTGGGGATCAAAGTCGTGAAGTTATCATCATCAAGGTACAGGAGTTGTTACTAAGTAGAAAAACAAATGATTAAATAAAGTTTAGTATGCAGATAGGTTGTATGATAATAACGCGGGAGCAGTGTATAACGTCGTGCGCGTCCTAATACATAATGAACAAAAACATATATCGCAACAACGCAATCGCAGAAAGCGCCTGTAGGGGAGAGCGTTAAATTACAGCCACATTAGACTTAACAATTAATGCCTCGTGTTTATGTACGCTGGGCAGGTAGATTACGTTTCTATCATCGCAATGCTTTGTTAATAGATGATTGTTCATCTGATATACCATCGTTTGTACAATTAGCAAGTATAAAAAGGCGTATTAAAATATTTAAAGGGTCAGCAACGCGAGTGTGACACATCTAGTGTTACAAACGTCCATAGGCTACGGTAACCGCTTCCCATCAGGTGGGCCGTATGCTTGTTTGCTACCTTGGTAGTATAAAAAAAAAAAAAAAAAACTTTTACCGACAGAGGAAAAGTTGATTGACGAACAAGTTTTTTAATAAACAGTCTGCGATTTACTGCTACTGTTACTTTTATCGCTACGACTTGTTAGAAGTTACTGTTCCTAGAATAATAGAATAGCTATTTATCTACAAACCCAACTTGTCAATACTTGCCACGCCAATAAAACCTTGTATAAATAAAACCGTTATTTAACTTTTGTCGTTGACTGCACCTCAAAGGAACGTTATAAACGTAATAAATTACTGTCGCTAGTTAATTAAGCGCTCTATTAACCATTATACTAATGGCTACCTAGTTCCGAAATGTTATCTGTGTGTGTGTCCCAAGGGCTGACAATTAGGATAATGCAAGCGATAGTGCACTGACAGCGCGGACACGACAGACAAAGCCGAGTGTAGCAAAGTTAGACTAAAGCTGGGCAACTCTATCATATATGACGACCTCAGTGGCGCAGCGGGCGAGAGTCCGCCTGCGACGCAAGAGGTTGCGGGTTCGATTCCCGCCGCGGAACACATTTGTGTACGATCTGCAAATTTTATTTTCCGTTGGTCCGGATGTATATGTATAATAAAAATATCCATCTATGTAAGCATGTAATGTATCAAATATATTAGTCATCAGTAACACAAGCTTTGAGTAGCTTACTTTGGGGCTAGATCTGTGTGGAATGTCCAATGTCCAGCAATATTTATGTATTATTATATACCATGCCCTCTCAGCTCAGTTGGTAGTACCTCTGCCTTCTACACTGCAGGCTGTGGGTTCGAATAACACCGAACATTTTTGTGTGATGAACATACGAAATATGATTTGAAGCTATTTATGGCGCCCGGGTTAAAGTAGTGTAATAATACCTACTTATATACATTATTTTTAGTAAATTTATAAGTAATAAAATATTAGTAAATATATTTATAGTAATAATAAAGTATATGAGTAGGTATTATAAGTCAAAGTCAAAGTGAAAATATATTTATTCAATAAAATCACAAGGACCATCTTGAACCGTCTTAAAACTGGGTGACTCTAGTGCCATTGCAGTTCCACGCGACCAACACCGAGAAGAACAGGCAACAAACTCGGCTTGGTATCTATCGCTCTTTTGTATGATCCTCGTTACAATGTAATAAAATACCTACACTATTGAAGCTATATAATACATTAAGTAATCTAACAGAAAAAGGAAAACTAAACATTCATAAAAGAACACACGCTTCAAACTAATAATACTAATGCATAAGTAAGAAGTGTAGTAAGTCAAACAACAATAAAAAATAAAATATAAAATAACATAATAGTAAAGACATCGCAGATATGTTAGCCGTCGATGGGCAGAGCGACCGGGACATCGGGCCACGCACTTTTATCATTAATATGCACTTTTATAATATAACAGCTAAAGACCCGGGCGCCAGATACAGCTTCAAATCTTTGTTCAAATCTTTGATTGCTGTGTGGCACGGAGATAATGTCTTGTGTGGCATAGAAATCAAACAGGAATTTAAAGCGATATCTGGTGCTGGCTTTACACATAAGCTTATGAAAACGCAATAACAGATTTAGCTTTAAAGAGACTTCAATCAAATAAACGCTCAACATTTTAACTTATTTAAAATTACATTAAATTAGCTGCGTAAGAATTTAATAAAATACCCACACAGCTAAGACAACCAAACGCATAGTAGTAATTTTTCGTATATCTATAAGTCGTTGGTTTTTTCGAATTAGGTCGTGCGTTTTCTCTACGATTACCTACTTAGGCTGACAACAGTCAAATATCTCGCTCGCATATGGCAAAATGTACTCAAGTTTCAAACTTTTAAGGAATAAACTTGTTTCCATCGAAAAGTTATTTATGCTAAAGCTTTGTATTGCTACTCGTATTCTCAGAAAGTTAGATGTTTGCAATTTTTCATAACTATCTTCAGAACCTCTATCTCAATAACTAGTTTCATATCAAAAACATGCGAGCGTGAAGTTTTTTGAAGGTTGTCTGCGCCTTAAGTTTGTAAGTCTTCAAACAGGTCTCAGTTGTCAAATTAACAGTAACATTGTACTAAACATCACAAGTTAATTCAACATAAACATTAAATCCTGAATTTCTGTTCCTTATAATTTATCCAGAGTTTCAAAGGATCTATATCTCAAGGGAAATCTAAGCTAGGTACTAATTAATTAAACTTGCAAACTCGAAATTCTTGAATTCATACTTTACACCTATAGATATACCATGTTAGAAAATTAACTTAGAAATATGTACCTCCAGAATCAAAACTTCAGATAGAATTTAACCAAAGTAAATTTATCTTCGATTCGAAGTAATAAATTATGTCATTTCTGTAGTGTCCATGGTAGACTTCAGCAAACAATTAGTGAATCCAATAAATAATAAGAGTAGTAGAGCTCTTAGTGAAGGTCTCCTCCGAGGAAATACTACCACCACGCCTTTTGCCTTGGTTTCCTCTCGATGTTTTCCTTCACCGTTTAAGAGCACTGGCATTGCGTACATAAATAAAAAAAAACCATTGGTGCACGACAGGATTCCAACCTGCGACCTTACGATCGGAAGGCGGGGTCACTCCCACTAGACCAACGGTGCTTAAATGATACACAAAACAAAAGACATTAAGATTGTACTTATTTCAATACTATTCCACAATGGCATTACTGAATGCAACTGTACACAATTAGCAGCAAGTTGAGCCTTGTTGGCTTCGTCGTTCGCTTATTACTCGTACTCAAACCGCGGCCGCTATTGTCCCCACCATCCCCATCCTCTGTTGGTTACGGATGATCGCGCGTGACTCGGGTACAAATGTGCGGTGTTTATGCCCCGTTTGTCGGGGCCTTAGCACGGGGTTTTGATTGACAGAGATATTTGTATTGTGATTAGTTTTGGGTGGAGTTGGGTTTGTGTGGAGGGTATGAGATATTCCTTTCAGTTATGTTGCATTCGTTTTATGTAAATTGAAAGGATCACGTTTCTATCCTACGGTTTTTAAGATAACTTCATATCAACTTTCTTTCTTTGAAAGGTATCTCTACGTAAAATTTACAACGTAACCAATAAAACTTAATAGACAAAAAACTTGTCTTTTTTAATGTACTAGTATTATCTAAAAAATATTATATTCAAAGGGTTTTTATTGGTTTCATAGTGTTAACTTCATAGAGAAATCACAAAGATAAAACACATAGGCAAATTTTTATCCCGTGGGAATATTGGGATTTAAAACTGCGTGGGTGAAACCGCAGGGCGCTATTAGTAATTCATAAAAAAACTAACTTAAAAAAAGTAAGCAAGTCGTAGTAGTAGGTAAGTTAAACTATAAAAGTTTTATTCCATTTCTATTAAATCTAGAATTGCGATTGTCTTTGCATGGTAATAGAAGTAAAGTAATCACAATGTTAGGCTTTCTTTATATTGTAATTTCTGTGTCTCTTTATATTGTGTTATATGTGTATTGTATTCTGTGTGTATTGTATTCTCTGTGTATTGTGTGTCAAAATAAACTATTCTATTCTATAATTTTTATTTTCCAAATATCGGTCGCTCCCGTATCGGCCTTGCAGCTTTTTTCATAAGTGCTGCACCTCGATAACTTTTTAAGTTGTAAAAGGCCTGTGATGAATCAAAATAAGAAACTAATCCACTGGTCTACAATTATTGTAAAAAGAAAAGATTAGAACGCACATCAAAATACTATTTTCGAATCGATCGGTGTCCGTATTTGGCGCACGTTATTAAACTCCAGTGAGACATCAATGCCCGCAGTAAACCTTAGTCCATTAGGTATTCCGGCCATAGCCATAACATAACGTGCCTGTAATCTGTTTTATACACTCTTCCATCGAACCTTCACCTCTCCATCGAAGGTCCCATGCCCTCTTAGCGTCCGCTCTCGGTCCATAACCAGGATTAGTCCCCGTTATCCCCAATAAATCTGGTTCAATAACAGTTTCCAAGACGGCCTTACAACTTTACTTTTATAGTTTTTTGAGCTCTATATCTGCGGGCTTTTGATCTCGACCGGACCCGACTTAGCTCTGAATTATTGAAAAGATGGAAGTATCTGTGCGATGAAAATATTTTGCTTTTATTTTTGGCTTGATTTTTTAAGGCTGAGAGCAAGCTTCGCTCCTCGAAAGATTAAGGTCTCTAAAATTAATTTTATGCAAACAAGTTGTGAGTCTTGATATCAAAAATTTACAAACATCGTTTTTACTATATACTTATACTAACATAATGCATAGTTATAACTCTAAATTTTTAAATGCATTACAATAATTTCCCTTCCTAAAAAAAAATGTTTTCAGAGTTGTTTATTAATGGGTTGTTAGTTGTTTTAAATTTTTTTAAAAACATTTTGCTGAATATTTTTTCTCCAATAATGAAATGTGTGCTTTTAGTTAATTAAAATCATGAATAATCAAGATAATCTTTATTATTATATTTATTATTTATTTATAATCTTGGTTATTAGAATTGTCAGCGTCTCTTATTCGAACCTCTGACTACCCCCCTAGACATCCTCAAATAATCTTGAGTTAGTACTTGGTACTGAGAGATCTGAAGGGATATCTACCGTGCCTGGGGATCAAAGTCGTGAAGCTGTTTCAGTTTCTTATTCGAACTCTGTGGAGACGAGAGACCATTGTCGAAATGCCTTACATCCAAGCTTCATAGTACAGATTAGTAAATAAGCGTCCTAAGCGTAGCCTCTAGGCTTTCTACGTATCTAATTTTCAAAGGTGAACCGAGCTCGGCTGCGGAAGCCAACGTAAGTTTAAACTTGTTACTAAACTGCGCCAAAGTTTCTTTGATAGACAGAATACGTAACGAGTCGTCAAAGAGGTCAGAGGTGGAGGTTTGTCTATGTGGGTCCGTTTTGAGGAAAACTGAGGCTTGCATTATTTTGGGACAAAAAGTCAATGATTGAACTTTTTTCAATTCGTTTATTTATGGTAGAAAACTGAAAAATTTGTACTACGTAGAGCAGAATAGAATAGAAAATATTTATTTTACAACACAAAGCAACCTTCAGACAACCTCAAAGATGTACTGCTAATAGGTGCATTTTGTCACATTTCAACATTTTCAGTAGTTGGCCTTCAATACGTGACAGGTTGCAAGCCCATCGCTGCTGCTTGAGTCTTACTGCCAACCTCACGATTTTTTCACCGTTTGAGCACCACAGACATTTGGCACATACATTTTTGAAAGAAAGAAAGAAAGAAAACATATTTATTTCATCCCACAAAACAAGTAGGTACTTACTTAAAACTAACAGTAAATAAAATTATAACCTACACTAATATCTAAGTATCCATTGATTACGCCTGCGACGCAAGAGGTTGCGGGTTCGATTCCCGCCTCGGAACAAATTTGTGTACGATCTGCAGAAATTTATTCCGTTGGTCTGGGTGTTTTCTGTGTATAATAAATAATATATATCTATGTAAGTATATAATGTATTAAATACGTTATATACTTACATTAGTATATCGTTATCTATTACCCATAACACAAGCTAGTAGCTTACTTTGGGGCTATATGGAGCTGTGTGGATTGCCCAGCATTATTTATTTATTTATTTTTATTTATTTATTGATTGGTGCATGCCCAGATTCGCCTTAAGATCCGAAGATGGTATATCCGAAGATAATTCAACAAAATTTTGTTTGTACCCGGTTCAAAATAATATTGTCCGCCTACCCGTATATCCTGTTCCTGCAATCTGAAATCTAAAACTTCGTAAGCGTTTAGAGGTATTTCCTGGTTCATCGGCGAGCACCTCGGGCGGATTAGCAGGCCGACCGATAGGGACACGTGATAAATTGCCATCTCCGGGTCTGTACGGACATGGCTTGTATTAGAACGCTTAGTTACGCAATATAAGATTGGGATCGATTTATATGAAACTTTTTATCATCCCCATCTTTTTGGACGTAGTATTATTTTTTATTCGCGAGGAGTATCTTGTCATTTTTATTGCATTGTTTTTATTTCATTGTGTGTAAATTGTGCCTATAAAATGTTGCGAGTCAATTACAATACAAAATGTACCTGTGTATATGATAAGTCATACACAATGTCATTTACAATGTTCATTTCATGTCTTTAGTCATTTTCTAAAGATGTGCTCGCCATCTATTTGCACGCCCAGGATGGCTGGTAGACAATGCTATTAGCATTAAGTCCTTCTAGCAGCACATTGTTATGTGTGAAAGTATTAAATAAATAAATGAAATGAAATGTAATTACTATCTGAATCACAACATACATACGCACAGCAACGCTCCCTAATGGCAGAAATAGGCATTATGGTATTGTAGTTTAATAAAACAAATGTTTAACATAAAATTTATCTAAATATAAAAGATTCATTTGTACTTTTGCTATATACATAGATAACGTTGTAATGATAGATTTCAATATTGGGCCATGACAAGATTCTTCGCTTCATTTACCCATATCAAACTACGCACGTCGTCTGTATTCGTTAGGTCCGAACTGACCTCCAAAATACAGATTAATATCAATATAGAAGCAATTATCCCATCGACCTATTTTTTATCTGCTGATAACTTATAATGTATCCCAGAAACATAAATTTCCCTGCCGTGTTTTAATAAAGGCCAAATAAAAATTACGGGGTTTATCTTACCACTGGGAAATCAGTGTTTCAGAGCCAATTTTAATGGCTTCCATTGGTAACTTAAATAACTTTGGTTTTAGATTATAAATTATATAAATACAGAGAAGCCAAAGTCAAGAAAGGTATTTGAGACTGTACCAACAAATCGTTTATCTCGTATGTGGCGGTTTTGTTCCGGTATGTGCAATTACAGACACATGCGACTTGACACTATTATGTTACAACTCAAAGAAATGATCGCAATGCAATTTCAAATATATGTGATGTATTCTAAAATAAAACAATAATAGAAAAAGAACGCATCCTCATAAGACTTGCCCTTCGAGGCCGTGCGATTGATAACTGCGGAGGTAAACGTTCAACATCAGATGGACCATCTGCATTTCGGTCACGTTATATAAACAAAAAAAAAAAAAAACTGCATTTTTGATCCAAAGATCATTATCTAATAAAGACTACATTATCGGGATCTTCAAAAAAGTCTATAAAATTTTAAAGGGTCAGCATCGCGGTTGTTTCTGACGTAACAGGCACCCATAGAGTATGGTTACTGCTTTTCATAAGGAGGCCTGTTAGCTTTGTTGATGCAAACGTATTATTTGTTCTTCGTATCAATTTGTTTCTTGGTGGTGTATCTGAAAAAGAGTCGAGGCAGACCGACGAACAACAAAGTGTCTCACACAACAAGGGTTCCGTTTTACTTTTCTTGGGTTCCGAACCTCTACATCATAACCTGAATTTTTGTAGCGCTAAAATAATTAAATGCGCTCCTGGTATCTTTCCTAGTTGATAACAGGAGCGCAAAGAACACACGTCTGGTCAATACCAGACGTGTGTTTTTTTTTGCTGACCGATTGATGAAGTATCTTGAGTCGTTTGATTGTGTTAGAATAGATTTTCCATGATCTTTAATTATTTTATGATTAATTCTAAATAAGATAAGATAGCACTGGTGGTCTAGTGGGTGTGGCCCCGCCTTCCGATCGTAAGGTCGCAGGTTCGAATCCGGTCGTGCACCAATGGATTTTTCTATCGAAATGGCAGTTTTTTATGTGCGCAATGCCAGTGCTCTTAAACGGTGAAGGAAAACATCGTGAGGAAACCAGTTAGTATTCTAACAGCGGCGATGGGCTTGTGCAACCTGTCACGTATGGAATACTACTACTGCAAAATCTGGGTATGTGCCAAATGTAATGTTTGGACGTACCTCTGACTACCCCCTTAGACATCCTCAAAGAATCTTGAGTTAGTACTGAGAGATCTGAAGGGATATCTACCGTGCCTGGGGATCAAAGTCGTGAAGCTGTTTCAGTTTTTGCAGTTTTTTAATTCTAAATTATTGTTTGTCATAGCACATTGGCATATATAAATAACAGGACAAAAGTAACAATGGCTTCGCATACATAACGATCAAAAAGTAGTCGTCACGCCCAATGCCACTAACCCTTCATTAGTAACACGGGGTTTTTTTACCCGGCCGTTTGAAAGGCCAGTTGTTCAGACGGATCTAATTTGTTTCTTTTCAAGTGTGGCCTCGTTTCGCCCGCTGATTGCGGGTTGTTCGCTCATCTCACCGTATTACCTTTGTCTGCAATTTGTTTGTGCAAGACATTCATAGGATTATTGGTTTCCTTTAGACCTTTTTGTGTCTTCGGAAATAATTATTTGTTAAAAACAATTGCAATTAAAATTCGTTTGGAATGTAATATATAACTTTTATGTATGTATATTCATATAATAATAGTATATGTTACATTATTTGATAGCTAAACTTTTAACTGCCAATTCACATGGTGGAAAGTGAAGGTTCAATTTATGGTAGGAGGCGCAGTTTTTCACACACTTTCTTACCGTTAATTGTCTTAAATTTTCGTAGTTGTAACAGAAATACTGAATTTGATAAAAATCTAAGCAGCCGTTCAGTTTTTTGTGAACCCCTTTCTTGCTTACAACAATACTTAATCTAGAACACGTTGTTTGATATTTAGATAGTAGAAACTACATAGTTCGAAAGATTTTAATATCGCGATATTATCGCAATTCACTAGTGTTGTGTCTCAGTCCGCATGAAATTCTTCAAAGAGCGTTGAAAATTGCACTGAACTCGCAATCACATTACACCCTCTGTGTTCAGAACTCATTAAAAAGGCAAAGCAGCTTTATTACTTTGCGATTCCCTGTCTTCATGTGTGTGACGTCAACACGCTTGTCCTTATCAACCACACAGTAATGGATTCAGTTACCCGTATTTTTAACGAGTTTCGTGCCATTTGTAATGAAACTTGTGAGTTACGTAGCCAAGTGCTTATACCACTCGAAAACGTCTGCTAAGTTTGCTTTACTAGTTTTGTACAAGCAAACGTTTGTGTAAAAAAACTTGTATCGATTAAAATTATATTTTTACTAAACTTTGTGCAATGTGATTGCACACAAAATGTTGGATTGGCTGAATGGTTACAATTTTCGAAAATTTTGAGTAATTTTATAATCGAAAAACAACAAGTCAAAACGTGCGAGGGAGAGGTACATTATGCAGGTATGACCGATGTCGCCAAAAGAGAAACTTAAAACAAGATGAATGTAAAAATACTATACGTAAAAATACTATTTGCCCCCATCAGATTATGCCCACACATTCTTCGGGAGCCAATTATGACCTGATGCTAAGGTTCTATTCCTATTTACAAAGTAATACGAAATGAACACCGTGCAGAACTTTGCAACCGCATTTCGCATGAGCGATGCAAATTTTCGCTCGCTTTTGAATATTACACTGTGGGCTATTTCAATTTCCTTCTCCGACTATTAAAGTAAGTTGTAGTTTTCTTTTTTGACCAGGAGCTCCGAAGTTATATTGCTTAAAATTCAGGTTTTCCGGTTTCATAAAGTGGGTACCTACTTCATAAGGCTGCATTCTTGGTACGGTGGCGCCCTCTTATTATTTAAATGAGATAATAATTAAAATCTACTTAGTGCATGTTTTTAATCAATATATTGTAGTTAAAGTATAGTATAGTAATAGTAAGTTTTCAGTTTTTTATATTGTAGTTAAAGTATTTAATAACCTAATATTTTATACTTCTTCGAAGATTGAGTTCATAACTAGAAGAATAAAATCTTAGTGGTATTTTCCCGCAACTTATTCAAATTATGTTAAGTAACTCATATTCTGCTAATTATGTTAAGTATGCGTCAAAGTTGAGAACCGAGTTTAAGTTTAACGGACTGCCTAGTGAGACCTAAAACCTCACTGCGATGTACCAAGAATTTCTGAGCTTTCAGCTATGACTTCACAAAAAGCGGCTACCGTCATTTTAAGGTGTAATAAACCGATAGTCAGGGACTAGATCGATTTTGGTGTTGATGTTGAAAATATGTACATAATTTTGTATATTATTCTGATATTAAGTAAAAAAATATGCAATGTGCTTATCATAACGTAATGTAAACACACATCTGTATGTGTTCTTTCTTTATACGCTGTTCCTTCATAAATTACTTTAACAAACTAAGTAAAGATGTCGATTTAGACCTCTTCTGCACTTCTGTTTCTTCTGTTTTTTCTGCACGAGTGTTAAATCAGCCAGGCAGCGAATGAACAGGGAGTTCTTCAATAGTGAATAAAACGTACATAGGTATAATTATCATTATGTTCACTGCTTATCTTTCTTTTATTGTTTTTTCAGGTATTGTGTTGACTACGGTGCTCACATTAATGTTTATGCTTTTATAAAGTTGTTTAACCGTGAAAACCTTTTATTGGCTTTTGCGTTTTTATATCTGCTATGTTATTTTAGTTATATTAAGCTGTTGGTTTTCCAATAAATAAATAAATCTTTCTCTCTCTTTGTCTAATCTCTATCTCTCGTTCTTTGTTTATTTTTTTCAATTTGCTTATTTGAGTTTTAACAATATAGGTATGCATTATAACGCACTCCTTATTTTCATAAAAAATTATGTGATATTATGATCCTGGACCACGAATGGTAGGTTTAACTATCTTAAAAAAGCACTTACCTTCAGATACAAATATTTATGCCTGTGCTAAAGTCTAAACGGTGGTATTTTTGCCAGACGAATATATAGTACTTAGAATTGGTCGAACTCGCCCTGAAAGACACTGTAAAACTTAAAACAATTAATACTATACAATTTACAATTTTACGTCACAGCTGAAGCCTGCCAGGACTGTTCCACTTACGACCGTCATTTACAGTTGTTGACTTATTAGGAAAGCTCTACCAAGTTTATATCAGTACAATTGCAACTTTTACGAGTTTGCTACGTAGTGTTGAGATATAGCGTGGATTTAAAATGTCAAACTTGCAAGATTGGGATGTAAATAGACACTTTTACTGTAGTGCACTAACATTCTGCGACACGTGCATTACAAAGTTTTAGCCGGGATCTCAAATTTTCCTAGTAAATAATATAGCCTTATTATATACATGTCTATAATATGTCTATGACATGTATGTAAGAGTAGTAGAGCTCTTTGTGAAGGGCTCGTCCGGGGAAGTACTACCACCACGCCTTTTTCTGCCGCCAAGCAGCAACGCTGTGTTTTGGTTTGAAGACTGTGGTCGCCGGTGTAATTACAGGCACATGAGGGTTAACATCTGTATGCCTTAAGTTGATGGACGCAGGGCAGTGCATCTTAGGGCACGTTCCTATTGTGCGTGACCTACGGGGCAATGTTTTGTTTATAGGCGATGGTTACCACTTAACATCAGGTGGGCCATCTGCTTGTTCCATCAGCTAGTTGTATAAAAAAAATCAAAGAGCCTATGTTACTCAGGCATTATGTAGCATTTCAATGGTGAGGATTTTTCAAAATCTGACCGGAAGTTTTTGAGCTTATTTGTGACTTACAAAAATATAAATATTTCCTCTTTATATACGTGTCGATAAAACAAGAATTGGTAGGTTTTTGTCACTGCGGCATCCGACCCCAATCAAAACGCTTGCCCTAAATTTTTCAATGTTAATTCCAATTTATTTATTTAGTTATCAAAACAAAGGAGAGAACATTAAATAAATAAAATAAATAATGCTGGACAATCCACACAGCACTATCTAGCCCCA
The DNA here is from genome assembly GCA_963576535.1 of Plemyria rubiginata. NCBI lineage: Eukaryota > Metazoa > Arthropoda > Insecta > Lepidoptera > Geometridae > Plemyria > Plemyria rubiginata. The sequence continues at coordinate 9,682,835 of OY754917.1, read as the reverse complement.
AAGTAAGCTATTCAAAGCTTGTGTTATGGGTACTAGATAACTGATATATTTAATACATTGTACACCTTACAAACTAACAAAAAATGAAACAAGTTAAAACAAATAGAGATATGTACAATAGGCGGTCTTATCGCTTGCAAGCGATCTCTTCCAGACAGACAGACATAATATTAGAATACATCTTTTTGAAACTCTTTAAACTAGTTTCAGAAACAATATGTATTTGCCGTATATTAATGATCGACTGCATAAATACCTACCAGAGTAACTTGTGCCCTTTCATTGTTTGAAACGACTTGAGTTTCGCAAACAATAGTTTTATCGAAACGAAAGTTTCGCCTCGAAAAATATTGCTGCGATTGCTAACTGCCTCACCTTAGTCACACCATCCATGATTTGATGATGTTTGAAGCGAATACTTCCTAACTCTTCTATGAACTAAAATTTTGTTAGAAATCTGTTCAGTATTATATTCGGATCATAGGGAGAAGCGGAGAGAAAAAACCTATTGTGCCGACGACCCCACATGAAGGGGGTACGGCAAGAAGAAGAAGAAGAATGCTGTACACATCTGTAAGTGACAGCGCATATACTCTCTTTTTTTATAATTAATTATCTACTATAGATGTATCTGTCGTTGGTGTGTCGAAATAAATAAACTCCGTGCTATATTTTCAGCATTTTTTAAATGAAATGTTTCGTTAGCTCTTAGTTCTTGAATGTTACTCGATAACACTTAAGAGGTAGTAGGTACTTAGTTTCTGAGTATTGTAGTCATGTTTTTAAATCCTATACTATCGCGCGTAACCTACGAGACAGAACTTTGTTACAGGATACCACTTAACATCAGGTGGACCGTATGCTAGTTCTATCAGCAAGTAGTGTAAAAAACCTATAGAAAAGTGTCATCATTCTATCCAGCGTTGAAGAAAATTGTACCTCACATAAATAAAAGTAAAAGTAAAGAAAACCTCTTAATCCATTAGTGGATCAACAACATTGGATAAAAGCTGATGTAACTTCAAAACTGTTGAACAACATGTCACGGAAAACTAATTTGCAATACAATGCGGGACAATCCCGAAACCGCACTAAAACACCCGTCTAATATGCGTCGATGTACAGCGTTTAATCTAACTTTCCTCGCAAGCGCTCTCCAAGACGACAACTTTAGCTTGCATTAATTTACGGAATGGAGAACTATCCCAAGAAATAAACACAAGACGCGTTCAATGTTTATTTTCGTCCGCGCAAAGAGGTTAATACAATTTTATTAAAATATTAACTTAAAACATGACAGCCCTATTACTTAAAGAGCTCTCTAAAAGCAAAACGAAGTTAAACAACCAGCAAAAGTGTATTAAATTTCTGAATATTTCTGCTCGCAAACTAATTAATTAGTTTCTAAAACTCCGAGGCGAATGTTAACGATGATCTAAGCAATATACAAGTTCAACCTGGCGTGCTTTGCAGCCTTACAACAAGTTGCCTTCATAAATCCGTGGCTTTGTTTCCTGAGAATATTATTATAATAACATCCACTGCGGCTCCATCCACTCGCGTGGTAAAAAAGAGCAACTTCTCGTCTTTATACTCAGACACGGTACATATCCCCTTAGATCTACGTACCAAGTAGAAATTAATGATTTATTTGAGAATGTGGAAGGGGTAGCTGTCAAACCCCTATCTCTGAAGATACGTCTAAATAAGCTCGCGTGGTACCCAGAAGAAGCCAGTCAAATCTTTTTCAGTGCTGCTACGTTTTAGCCTTTGTATTTTTAATGTAAGTAGGATAATAAGAAAATAGAACTACAATTTAGTGCCAACTCCAAAAGATGTACAATTATATTTAAATGATGATATTGTGCACAGAACCCTGTGGTACCACTTGACCTATTGGGGTAAAACTTAGAAAAAAACATAAATCTTAGCTTGGATTAGCATAGGCTACTTTTCATCTCGAAGAATTATGAAAGAACCCAGAAATAGAAAATTCCTGAACACTTATGTCCTCACTCCTAATAATATTATATACCTAAGCCGCGATAATTTACTCAATCGAAAATGACTTCATTGGCTATTTTGGATTTGATTGTACCTAGTTCCGTGTTCATAGAGAGGGGTAATCAAAAATGTCGGGTCCGCAAAGTTTTTTAGAGTCTCATGAATAACTTACGGGTGCGACACGCCTCACTCGTTGTTCCAAAAGTTTTTATTTTCTTCTCTATTAAAAAGAAGGGTCGCTCTGACGATCTTGCGACGCGGCCGATGAATAATTAGAGAGTATTTCTTGCTTGTCATGCCGTTAATGAATATTAGAGCAGCGCGGGGCTTAGGCTAAATTTCCGAAAGAAAAATCGAAAAGAAATCTGTGGTTGTTCGGAGAGAAGAAATTCCGTTAATTACGGCCGCCGGTTGAGAGATAAATAAGTCACTAAGCGCAAATTTGTCCATCCTTCTTGTTTTTGTTTCCGTTTCGAGGAGTTACTTTGTTATTGGGTCATTTTTTTTGTGAGCCGCCGACCGAGTGAATTATATTAGTCGTTTGTGTCCGTGAAAACGGAATAGGCTTTTATGCGCCATTTTGGGGGTTATAAGAGGTTTTCGTATAGTAAACAATACTTTTTACGTTCACAAAGAATAAGAGATTTGTCAGCAAATGGCTTTTTCACTCAGTGGTTGCGAAACTTGCCAAGGATCGAATAAATAATAATGAAAACGAATGATGAATGATTTTTAGGACTTTTTACATTTGTGACAAAATCCAGGTCGCACTTTCAGTGAACAGTTTACTGTAGGCTTAAAAACTATTACCAACACTATAAACATCGTGTAGGACAATAAAAACTTGTCTAACGTCGTTTCACGGCTTTACAGTTCTTAGTTTACTGTTCACTTGACAACAGTAATGTCAGTTTCATGTAGTTTTATAGTGTTTAACACTTAAAAATGGAACTCCTTACTGGCGTCCGTTTCTCCGAATACCTATAATTTGGATGTTTTCAAGAAAAGAGTAATGTTTTGGGAAATAAATAAATAAAAGTAAATAAATAATGCTGGACAATCCACACAGCACCATCTAGCCCCAAAGTAAGCTACTCAAAGCTTGTGTTATGGGTACTAGATGACTGATATATTTAATACATTATATACTTACATAGATAGATATTTTTTATTATACATAAACCACCCATACCAACGGAACAAATTTCTGCAGATCGTACGCAAATTTGTTCCGAGGCGGGTATCGAACCCGCAACCTCTTGCGTCGCAGGCGAACTCTCGCCCGCTGCGCCACTGAGGTCGTCCACTCACTGCCTCGTCGTCTCACTGAAATCGTGGAATAGTGCTGACGAACGTAAATAGACGCAAGTCTGACCACAGATTTCCTCTTAGATCAAGTTCCAAGAATCTAAAGAAGACTACCGTGCCTAGTTTACTTGCTTACAAACTTCAAAACAATTTTTTTCTAAAACTTTGAATGAGTAGAGTTAGTTAGTGAGGGTAGTATTATTTCAAATAACAATACTTGAAATAACTCTACCCGGATGAAGCAGGCTGAAATATTGACAATTAAAAAAACAGGCACATACATCAAGCACCAACCAGCTTACCTACGTACTAGCTACAATGCTGACGTCATGCATTCATGTTGACGTCAAACTCATAGCGCTATTGATACCGGACAATGGGTCACGAGTGAGGGGTCCTGCCTAACATGGCGTACGTTTTTATGTTTACAAAATGTTTGATTTTATTGTGCATCAGTCATATTGATGACCTCTGTGGTGCAGCGGGCGAGAGTCCGCCTGCGACGCAAGAGGTTGCGGGTTCGATTCCCGCCTCGGAACAAATTTGTGTACGATCTGCAGAAATTTGTTCCGCAGGTCTGGGTGTTTTCTATATATATAATAAAAAATATCTATCTATGTATGTATATAATGTATTAAATATATCAGTCATCTAGTACCCATAACACAAGCTTTGAGTAGCTTACTTTGGGGCTACATGGTGCTGTGTGGATTGTCCAGCATTATTTATTTTTTTTTATTATTTATTATATCTAAGACAGGTTTGCGTGGCAAGGGTAGTTTATAATCCTTGGCATAAAGTTAAAATTTTAGGTTATGTGAGAAGAAAAATTGATCGTTCAATTTTTGTCCCTGATGTCTAAGGCACGTCCAAATATTACAGTGAAAATTGCTATAATAATTATAATTTAAACTAGCGACCCGCCCGCGCGCCCCTGCTTCGCACGGGTGCACATATCATGCATGTATTATACATATCAACCTTTCTCTTGAATCACTCTATCTAAAAAAAAACTGCATCCAAATCCGTTGCGTAGTTTTACGCGTACAAAGGGACATGGGGACATAGGGACAGAGAAAGCGACTTTGCGAAAAATACGGAGCAAGGAAAATAAACCCGGTGAAAAGAAGCTTGCATCCCGTAAACTTGACAATGTATTGAAATCGCAACCACTCGCGACGCTCGCGTGCGCCCCTTGTCCGTTTCCTGCAGTTGAGTGCAGGAAGGAGCCGAGCCAATCCCAAATGATGTTCTAGCCGGGTTTTCAGAAACTCGAGAACAAGGGTTCTCTCAAAAGCGGTAACCGTCTGTACGGTCGTCACACGGTCACGGAGTAATTTTTAAGAGGATAATTTGTGTATTGTTGAACCTTGATACAACGAAATAAGCGAAAAACGGTTACGAACTTTACACGGGAGGTAAATATTTTCAAAGTCCTACCTGTTAAACTTTAAAAATTACCCATTGTACTACTTAGTTAAGTAATACGGAGTACTACTATACAACTACTAAATTGTTAAAATATATTGATTTATTAAAGGTAAGGGTATTCTTATTACAAAATTATCCACAATTATATTACTTTCCGCTAGACGATAATGTCCGGCCCCAACACCCTTACTTTAGCTTTTCCGTTACTTCAAATTTCCTATAATCTATGTAATTATTGAAATAAAATGGTTCGGCAACCATCAAACAAGCTAAGTTAATTACACCGCGTTCAATTTAGCCAATTAGGTAATTAATTAACTTGTGTACACGACATCGACTATCGTGGCCTTTAAAAAACTTAATTAGCCTTGAATTTCCGAAAAACATTGTTTAGAAAATTTACGAACACTTCGATTCTTAATACGCGTATCGTAACGAGCAAAAATCGTGTTTTATTCATGTAGGTATAATTATTTTTAATTAGGCAAAAGAAAATGTAAAGAAAGATACAGATATATACTACAAAAAATGCAGTACGCAATACCTACCAGAGGTGAATTGGTGGTATTGAAAGCGCATTCCTTACATAATTATTCTAAGCTGGAAACTTTTTCATTTCTGACGCTTCGTGTTTGCACCAGACTCGAGTCGAAAGAATGTTTACATTCTATCAAAGAAAAACTTATTATAGAAACTTGAGCGTCTACATTCTGGAATAAATAAATTCAAGAATATCATGTACTTATCAAAGTATTTGTGAAGTTGTCTTGGATTTTTAAATTTCTTTCTTGTACAGTCGCTACAATAAGATTAATAATTCTTATTTTTATTTTTAAAATAATGTCCTTACTTTTAGCGTCTAGCCTAGACGAAGGCGTGCTCCACATTTCGTATGAGGGTTGTATCCAGATTTGTACAAAAATTTGTTTCGTAATTTTTTTTTATTATTCTTTATTCTTTATTGTACACAGTGAAAATATACGGTAAACTTAAATAACAATACATTTTAATTCGATTATACCTAATTAGTTTTTTACTATTATTCGAATCGTTTCTCTAAATCAGTCTTCGCATCATAGAAAAATCTGCTTAATTAACTAACCTGGTAAAACGACTTATACAGCTTAAAAGAGCTATAAATAAAAAAAAGAGCATAAATTATAGAAAAATGTTTTTTTCCAAAAAGGATTCCCTACATAATTACCTACCTTTATCTTACGCTATCAAAACGCTTAGGTACGGAACCAAGTTGCATACATGAATAATGCTTTCATGAATATGGATGATATTCTTTTGTCGGCTAAAGTTCAGGAAAGGGTATATAAATATGCTAAAATTATTCTCCGGCTACTATTGTAGTTCAAATAGACTTTCTCGTTTTATATTTTTTTATTTATTTCATGCAAACAAAATTATTCTTGAAGCCAGTTTTTTTCTAATAATGACTAAAAGTGAAATTAATATTGACTGAAACTGAATATTCAGAATACTGTGTAAAATAAGTGTTCACATTGAGATTATAGTTGCAACAAATATTACGTAATTGATTTTTTTTACTTGGAATTTATTCATGAGGTTAAACGTTAAAATTTTATGAGGTTGGTGAAAAAAGAGGTTGGAATAGGGAAAAGCAGAGTACTCCTCTTAAACATTCGCTCAAATTGTTATTTGGTATCAGCTTCACAACGTTGATCCCTAGGCAATGTGGATAACATCGCAAATAGCTTAGTACGTATGACAAGCTTCCCAACTAATATTATAAATGCGAAAGTAACTCTGTCTGTCTGTCTGTATGTCTGTCTGTCTGTCTGTCTGTCTGTCTGTCTGTTACGCTTTCCCGCTTAAACCTCTCAACCGATTTTGATGAAATTTGGCACAGACAATCTTTAGACCCTGAGAAAGAACATAGGCTACCTTTTATTGCGAAAAAAAGAGATGAAGAGATTAAAAGTACGCAGACGAAGTCGCGGGTACCAGCTAGTAGTATAATATAACTGACATACTAACCTACTAATCCTACTGTAAGTACTTGGTAGTTTTTGTCGTAACTCAATTGATCATAGATTTCTATTTGTACGGTTCTTGGAGCAATATTTAATTAATCTTGACTACAAAAGCAGCGTGTTAATAATTAATGACTAATATAGAAATAAATAAAAATAATAAATAATAATGCTGGACAATCCACACAGCACTATCTAGCCCCAAAGTAAGCTATTCAAAGCTTGTGTTATGGGTACTAGATAACTGATATATTTAATACATTATATACTTACATAGATAGATATTTTTTATTATACATAGAAAACACCCAGACCAACGGAAATAAATAAATTGTAGGAACTTCAAGTCTAACTACTAACATAAAATCAAAATGAAACGGTCTTTATTCAGTTAAATCAGAATATCACTTTGAAACGTATTAGAAACTGGTAAATATAGCGTCAGAGAGTGACAAGAAACTAGCAAGAGTAGTCAAGTCATAGAATTCAATCAAAGATGACGTTATGAATCACGGTCTGAAATAAAATGCTTGTGTATCTCTATGAAAAACTAAAACTGAAACATTCACGATTTTGATCTCCAGGCACGGATATTCGCTAAGATCTCCTGGGTTCAGAAGTATCTTTATAAAATACTTATTATCCCCAGTATAAATAACATATAATCTCTGAAACAGTAAGAATAAAAAAAAACAAAAATTCGCTCCACAGAAATACATTTATTTTGGAAAAATAGCTGAACAAGACTTTGTTAAATACACAAACGTTTTTATAAAAAGATTTTTCGTCTGTCAACTTGTTTATTATAGCAAAATAGGGGACTATTTATCAGTGTAATTAAACGAAAATAACCGACAAAGCGTGCTAATTAGCAAAATCTCCCGAGCACGCTATTTACACTTCATTATAAATAGTTGAGTGTGACCAACAAGCGGTTAGTGACGCAATGTTAGTTGCGAATTTGTTTTGAACGAACTCTTTTACAAAACTCTTTGTCACGTCACAAATTCTTTGCAATATATTGGTTACAATAAACAAAAGCATACAGAGAAAACATTACTATATTTTGAGAATATATTATTTATTACACAACTAGTAACAACTAAATAACAGCGAAAGAGGTATGTCCGGATCGTAGCAAGTTAATATCCGTGGTCTCTGCCTTGCCCTATGGGAAATATTCATGATTTTATGTATTTACTCAGTAACAACTTAGAAAATTCTAAGGTTTATTATAATTTGGAGTCGTACGTCCTTGAAATACAAATCTTGAGGCTCAATGAGTCCTTTGATATTTCATGAGACGCAAGATGGTGACCCAGATATGTTTTCCCTAGATTCACAAAAACCACTGTCAAATCACAAAGACTTGAAACAAATATTCACAGATTTATCCCGCCCCTTAAAACAAACCGGCGTTATTACGTAAATCGCGATCGGTCCGAAACACGCATCAATCATAATCAGTCAAATCATTACGACTACTGCAAATTTTAGCATTACAAGTGACGTTTGATAGCTCGGAACAAATTTGTGTACGATCTGCAGAAATTTGTTCCGTTGGTCTGGGTGTTTATGTATAATAAAAAATATGTATCTATGTAAGTATATAATGTTTTAAATATATCAGTCATCTAGTACCCATAACACAAGCTTTGAGTAGCTTACTTTGGGGCTAGATGATGCTGTGTGGATTGTCCAGCATTTTTTTTTTTTTTTTTTTTTTAATTACAGCTGTCAAACGTCACTTTTTTTGCTGAAATTACTTGAGAATTAAGAAGAAGTGCGTTGCACCACAGAGATCGTCTGCCAATTGTTAGTGTCAGAATCTGTAATTTAGTGAACAGTATAGTGGGTAGTTTAATAGGTTCGCCTGTAACCTGTAAGTATACCTATCCAATGTCTCGTAGATTCCACTTCCTACAGTGATTACCTACACTACTTACTGCAATAGCTGATAACTTCAAGTGGGCAATTAGATACCCTATTACATCACCAATGCTTTTCTAATTTGAGCTCTGCGCTTTTACGGCAAAGATCAAAACCGCCTGCACTATCTGCCTTACAGGTTGCATCACCGAGCAAGTGTATAGCATAAAAGATTTTAGCTAGAAGATATTAGGTCTCAAAATCGTTTCTGTCGCCGTACTGTAAATTTAATAACCGTGCTTATTTAATTAAACTTCGTATATCGGTTGAAAAATAGCTGATTCACGGTGAAATTACTGATGTTATCACGACTCAAATTGAATTCATGGATATTTCATATCACGAGTTCATGTCACACTTTAGCTAGGTAAATAAAACTTTAGCACGATACAATTGAACCTTGAAATGAAGAATGTACTTTTATTATCACGAATTAAAAAGTTATTTAAGAATCTTCGTTGTGATTTGAACTTTCTTATAAAAAATGTGCCAAAAGCGTTAAGTGTGACTCAATCCCTATGTGTTTTAAAGCCACCGGCTTGCCGGCTTTTCCCAGCGGGCTTGTTTTGTATGGTTTTTGCGTCCATACTAACCCGTTGGGCAAAAGCCGGCGCTTCTGGCGGGTTTGGTGTGTAGAGGACTTAAGTTTAGATTCAATTATCACACCTTGTTCGTTCTGCTACGAATTCTGTACTATTTACTCTGTGGTCGAACTGCGAAGTGTGTGCCTGAAATAGTCCAGAGGTTGGATCTGAACTGGGTCCTGAACTTAGAAAGAAAACAATGATGGATTTTTGTAAGAGATTTTTCGGAAATTTACGGTACTGGATGTACATAATTACAGAGTAATTCTATAGTCAATCTATGTTTATTTCTGCTGTGAAAAAATGCCATAAGTTTGTAGTACTTAACTGAAGGAAACCGAACCGAATCGAACCGCTACTGAATCCCAACAAGAGCAGCTCTTAAATTTCAGAAAAACATTTAGGAATGATGCTCCAAGTGACATTGTATTATACAAATACCTATACATACATACATAAAATCACACCTGTTTCTCATAGGAGTAGGCAGAGACCACGGATTTCTACATGCTACGGTCCTAACATACCTTTTTCGCTTTATTTACTCTCATAACATTCATTTACATCATCGTATACATTTTCGTCGGTTTAGGGCACTATTAACTTGCCCTAGTTTTTATTACGATAACCGAAACAGTTACATGATGCCACGGCACGGTAGTTATCCTGATTTACGGCCTATAACATACCTCTAATGAATGCAATGCACCAAATTAGTTTACCGACCATGTTTGCTGATCATTGTTTGAGGAGGCAAGTACCTATCGACCAGCTCTAATCCCCTAATGCCAATTACACACCAAATGATAATGGGCACCGGACTGAAGGGGGTGGTTAGAGATGCACATTTGGCACATACCCATATTTACAGTAAGTATTGATAATCGAAACATGAAACAGCGATTCAACTCAGCATCAATACTCTTTTGTTTACGAAAAAAGTGATGGAACAAGCAGATGTCCCACTCGATGTTTACTTGTAGTAGTTACTAACAAAACATTGCCGCTTTAATTAAGCGTTGATCGTGTCTCGCACGATATGCAAGTACCCTACGATGCACTGCCCTGCATCCATCAACTCGAGGCCTTATGTCCCTGTAATTATACCGTAACCCAAACCTTTCAAACCGAAACGTAGCAACGCAGCGGCAGCAGAAACAGGCATGGAATAGAATATAAATTTAATGCATGGTTAGTACTTCCCTGGACGAGCAACATACAAAGAAGTAAACTCAATATTCATACACAATGAAATTATACCTCCCCTTAAAACTTTGCGTTAATAATGCTTCTTGATCAATTACCCGTACAGCCAAAAAGTGCTGAATGTCTGTTCTGAGTTCTGGCAATGAGCTTACTGAGAACTGATGTTTCATTCACACCTGGAGCTGGTAATGAAGGTATCTGTAAAACACAGCTTCATAAAACCGCGTGTCACTTTATTCGAAACCCCTTATCTCCAATCAACTCTGGAATTAAGTACGTTTACACTCCATAAATACTGCTAACAAACAGAGCACTAACGTCCCACGGGACAGTACAGGCGACGAGACAAGTCTATCAACAGACAATGTATTTATTGCTCTTGCGAGTTGAAGACTGGTGAGCAATTATCCGGAAACGGTCTAGTAAATCTTATGAAGAAGCTCACTTACTATCTATCTTATTCCGAAATCATTAAAAGTACCCGTAGTTTGCAAACAGTGCCCGATGACCGAGTTTCGTTTTTAGTTTTTTCTATTTTTTCTATAAATAATTTTTTTGCTAAAGTTTGCATTTACAGTGAAAACAGAGTGGACGTCTTTCCACCAGCGCTTTTGGATCGCTCAACTTAAGAGACTGACAACCGATAAATATATAAGATTAAAAATACTAAAACTGATAGATTTTTTTCGGTACATTATTTGTTCGGACAAAAATGATATATATGCTAACGTTTGTAATTGTTTTTTCCGAAACATGGTTGTTTGCAATTTTTCATAACTATCTTCAGTAATTTTATATCTTCAAAAAAAATTTAATGTGGTAAGCTCTGAGAATGGTCTTTGTGAGCTTTTATTATAGGAAAATGTAACCGTTCAACATCACGTAGGCATGTTCCATCATCATCTCTTATAAAAAATTGTATTAAATTATTACATTTTCAGTTTGTACCGATAACCGGTTAGTCAGGTAGGTACCGAAAATTTTTCTATACGATTTTGCACTTAAGGCGATTTAAAATTATTTTCGTATCTCTATAGTTTTTTGATGGCCTGGCCGCTCGTACGTGCTCCGAATAACTACTTTTTAATCTAAAGATAGGTCCAAAGATAGCTACTACAGACCATTTCGGCCGCCGTAATATCGATATCTGATTGTAAACACCTGACTCAAATATCGTCACTTTTTCTCATAGCCCATTTTTTATCAACCTATAGGTACTGTCCCACTGCTGGGCAAAGTTTTCGCCTATTTTTCCACCCTCGTTCGAACCTCTGCTAACTCGTTCCATTCTTTGTGAAAAGCTGTGGAAAGGGTCTAGGTCGTCACGTCAGCGTTTTCTAGGGCAGCTGCGACGTCTTCTACATTCTGCAGGTGTCCCCTCTGCGACTCCTTGAGCCCACCATTCAGGTTGAATAAATAAAAATAACGGGAATCGAAAACAAATCTCAGACTCAGGGTTCGGATAGGTTTTCAGCCGTCATTTGACGTTTGCCGCTTATTAGAAAGCATCTCCCCTCCACTTAGCTTTCATTCAGTGTCGTATAATTCTCTGCGAGGTAGTTCCAAATAGGATTTGTGCAGTTCAACATTAATATCTTCGCTCCGAAGATAGTTATTATCGGAACAGTTAATGTACGGTACGATTAGTTTGAAAATTGCAATTTGTGATGTGGATTGTGATACGTAGTTGCGAGCAAAAGATGCCAGGATCCCACAGAGAAGAAATCACTCCATTAATGACTCACTCATGAAGAAATCACTCCATCAATTTGAAGAACGAATCTGTCATGCCTTTTGATGTTTTCTGTCACGGTTGACTTTTGTCATATGTGACGTAATCTATCATAATTGACGTTTTACCTATTTGTATTTTTTTTGCAAAATTAGTGTGAAGATTTCTCAACCTAATCTAGAGCCTTATTCACTATGACAATAGGAGATTCCAAGGAGATTCCTTGCCCCAAACCGTGAAACGTCAAAACGTGATATTGGGCTTTATTCTTTATGACATAGGAGATACTTTGCCCTGACCGTATCACACCGTCTGCCTTGTCTTAGCCGAGCTCGCGCTGCAAATGGTCATAGTGCATAAGGCTCCTGTGATGTTTTGCGATTGCTGGACGCAGGACAGTGTATCGTAAGGCGCAGCCACTGGACTAAACCAGCGGAAGCGCGGCGAAGATACTTAGAATAAATCAATTTAAATTAAACCCTTACTACTATGACATGCGATTGAAAATGTCATGTCACTGATACGAGACGGCGCGAATATCAGGTGGCATGACATTTTCAACCGCATGCCATGGTAATTAAGGTTTAATTTACAATAATTTATTCTCAGTAACTTCGCCGCAACTCTGTCCGTTGGTTTACGGTGGCGCTAAGGATCGTATCGTACAAATCTTGTGAAACAATGTTAATTTGTTGGTGATGATTGCCGCTTAACTTCATCAGGTGGCCATCTGCTTGTTCCATGAGCATAGCAAGGTACCTACCTAGTAAAAAAAACAATCTTCTTGACTAAGGTATCATGTCCCTACTACAACTATCGCGTCATAGTACAGATCACAGATTCCAATCGTGTCGTGGTACAGAAACACGCGCCCTCTTATCTATGCGGAATCAGAAAGGGTTCGCTTGAAGTGGCCCTACATATCCGCGACTTACACGCTTCCCAGACCCAATTAAAACTTAGGTAATCTCAAGTTTTAATTACACAAACTCTTTACGAAACTGAAACTATTTATTACAAGCTTAGGGGACGCGTGATGTTTACCTCTGTACCTACCAACGACCTTCGCGATAATGGTGGTTAAACAACGTGTAAAGGCTTATACGACATTCAATTAAATTATTTTCTTTTACAATGCTACTATATAATATTGATTTAAAAAGGTTTTTCTTAAACATGCGCGGAAATATTGTCATTACTTCTATGTAAAGAACACGCGAAGTATCATATTATTTACGTAGACTGAAAAACGGAAATCACTTTCCGGCGCGTTCACGCGCCGGCAATGTTGTATGAAATGAAACGGTGTGCTGTTTGAATTTAGAACTCGTTCTCGTGGCTGTATAGCCGTATAGCTACAGACAGTAACATAGTTACCTTGTTTCCGCAGTTACATTGTAGCCACAGACAGTTACATAGTTACAGTTACATTTTCTTTCAATAATTATTGTCCTAACATGAGCAATATAACTTTTATTATGAATTAAATTATTTTTTTATTTCCTTGCATTTTTTTAAGAAAAGCACTATATATGCCTGTGCTATTACGCTGCCTTTGCAATAATGTGCTATTATTTGTATTCATTTATACAATTTATTTTGCCCTAAAAAATATTCTTATGAATGATTTTTTTTCGCGCGCAGATACGGGCTCATTAGTTAGGAGGTATATGCGCTTGGTAAGAGATAGCAATAGCTAAAACATTGACTAGATATCTTTGGACAGATTTTTATAACGACTTTAAAAAGAAAGAAAATTAATTAAATTGTTAATAAATAAATAAATAAATAAATAAATAAATAAATAATATATTATATAATTATATTAATTATTAATATTTAATATATATAATATATTAAAACTCGCCGACCACGACATATTCGACACGTTTCGTTTGTGTTTTAAACTTTATCTCAACCCAACCAACCCAATGAATCAGATGATTCCGTACAACAAAAACGTTTTATTTCAATCAGTTCACTGGCTCGTGCTGCAGCCACGAAATTACTCTATTGTATTAGGATAGTCCTGTAAAGATTGATGTACTTTTAACTTGATATAAATAAATAATGGATTTATGGATCTCCAAATCTACCTCACCTTCAGCCAACACCTTTGTAATTAGGGTGTAGGGACCAAGAATACAGTAATCACGATGATCAAGCTCATAACTTATTACTTAACCCTTTCTGACTATCCCAAATCCCAATAGTCCATCATCGTTATTCAAGTTCTGACTGAACTGTCGTAATTTAGCTCTCTGTATTAAGGTACAAGAAAAATAACTAGGAACTAGGAAAAAAATGCTAGGCAATGTGATGTGTGTGAAAAGTGGTCAATTACAAAACATGGTAGAGATGTTATAGATCTCCAGTCGGCGGTACCTCAACCATTTTACTCCCATCATCGAAACGAAGTTATCGGATTGATAAAATTCGCAAAACAGGGTTCTTTATCAATTTAGCAGCGTATAATTGAATGAAAAGTTTGGTACCCTTTGGGTAAATTGGTATTCGATGGCTAGCTAACTTAGTCGTCATGATTTAATAGAAACCAAAATGGCTTGTAAAGTGTTAGTATTTCAAAGAAGTCGTGTGTTTAAGTGCGTGTTTTACTAGTTTTCGTAGGTACTTACATGTGTAAAATGGGTTAACCCACGCTGTAGGATTCCGGGATGTTTCGGGAGAAAGGCTTATCCATGCATTTTGTTAGAGCTCATTGGCCCTTAATTGCAACTAAACCTATCACTCGTGATTTAATTTTGTTTGTAGTTGACTACTGGCATATTGGTAGCATTTAGTAGGTATCAATATTAACGTGCAGTTCCGATTATGTTACTCATCATATATTTTGGTATACACCTAATTAAATAAATAAATAATGCTTGACAATCCACACAACACCATCTAACCCCAAAGTAAGCTACTCAAAGCTTGTGTTATGGGTACTAGATAACTGATATATTTAATACATTATATACTTACATAGATAAATATTTTTTTACTAAACATAGAATACATCCAGACCAACGAAACAAATTTCTGCAGATCGTACACAAATTTGTTCCGAGGCGGGAATCGAACCGGCAACCTCTTGCGTCGCAGGCGGACTCTCGCCCGCTGCGCCACAGAGGTCGTCTTAAAGTAAAAGTTATATTAGTGTGACTCAAGTGCTCGAAAGGAGCCTCTTAACCACACTGCTCCGAAAGATACTAGTAACATGACAATAAAAAGAGGTTGACTAACAACTTTGCAATCTTATCTCTTGAGTTTAACCTGACCGATTCGTTTTAGAATTCCGTATCTAAACAGCTTGTGTTGTTCCGCGCTATTAGTAAGAGCTCCTTACACCCAGCAACGATCCCAATAGCACGCATGCAATCGCTTGTTTCATCATAGCATGTGTATATGCATATTATTATCATCATACCAACATATATTATAGTGTACATGCGTGTACTATGACGTCTATTAGAATGTTTTTAACGAGGTGATATTAAAATAGTAATCAAATCAATATAAAAATAGTAATCAAATAGTTAACATATTATGTTAATGATTACTATTTTTCGTTTTAAACACTAAATTCTGATGGAACAAGAGTCCCACGCGAAGCTAAGTGGGAACCATCACAAAGCATTGCCTAGCAAGACTCGCACTATATGAACGTGCCTTACGATGCACTACGCATCCACCAACTTTAATGTAAAGCCTCATGTGCTTGTAATTTACCGGCACCCACTCTTTTCCTGCCGAAACAGCGGCCGAGAAAGGCAAATGAACGTTACACAGTGTTGAGGGCTGACCCTAAATACGAGTACGTCCCACGATACGCCAGAACTCAAGTTCCCATTAATTAAATTCTCTTCAAGTTTCGCGACAAGTCGGAATCGCTATTTCTTTTAAACTTGATAACTTATGTTTTAATTTAATCATGGTTTATAATTTTGCGTTGTCGTCGGTTAGCTGACGTAAATTGGTAAAGTTTTGTATTTATTAAGGCGATTTGTTTAACGTTTCGAGTTGACAATATTCGCAAGCATAATTTAAAAATAAATTTGTTAAAAATACCATTAACATCCTAGAACTGACATGACAACCGCTGGGAAACATAGGTTCTCGAATGGCAACCACGAATAGGGCAACGAAGCGTGTGACGCCCTCCTACCCTTTGTCTTGAAAAAGCAAATATATTTTTATCTGTACAGGTTAATCTTTAGTGCCTATAACTTCTTTTGTAGTTTTAAGAGTAGTAGAGCTCTATAAGAAGGACTGTTTTTGCTGCCAAGCGCAGCGTTGCTGCGTATCGGTTTGAAGCGAGTTGTTGTCGGTGAAATTAAAACATGAGGCTTAAAATCTGCCTGCTTATATTCCTGTGTAAATCGATGGACGTAGGCAATTGAATTGTAGGGCACGTTCTTATCGTGCGTTACTTGCGTGGCAATGCTTTATTGTAGGAGATGGTTATCGTTTAACAACACAACATTTTTAAGGAATATAAGACGAATACGCAAACACCAATAGATAAGTGATATCCCCTTATATTTAAGATCTAAGGGTCCTTGAAGATATTGAAGTGAGTGACTGGCACGTTCAAAATGCAAGTTCAAAAGCACAAGCTCAGAAAATACAGCCAGCTATTTATTAATTTAAGTTCATTTTATATTCTGGAGGGTAGTTACATACACACGGTCAATGCTCTGCAGAGAGCCATTCAAGAAGTGGTCATCCTTACCCTAATTAGCCGAGCCTGGAGTTAATGCACGAACGAGCAACAGTCTGGGGCCATAAGTTACGTTAGGAGGGTCATAATAAAATGAAATAGATGAAGCCTTTTATTTTAATTATCTTTGCTTTGGGGGTATATTTTATAGTATTTCCCGAGTTTTGAACGAATCTTTATCATTTTATTCGAAGTTTTATGAGTGGCTTGAGTGAAGACTTGCGTTAGACACTAATGAAGATCAGTGTTTTTGCTCTATCACTATAACAATATTGATGGTGATACTCGTATGATAGGAGCCTTCGATTGATGACTTCTGCACTACAGCTTTTCTGAGAACAGGTCGGTCCAATATGTTTTGATTCACTGATCCCTCCACCCACAATTCATAGGATAGTACTTATCCTATCTGATGATGTTTCTTCATTTTTGTTTTCTTGGTACCATTACTTTTGATTTGTTGTTATATTTTGTTTTCTACATCGTCGCTGCATTCTGCTGTGTTTTTCAGCCTTTTGGTCTGTGTTTCTTCACCGAAACTGACAGTTATTTCGTTCAGAGCAACGCAGCGGGGCTTTCCGGTATAAAGTAGATCAGACACCCAAGTCTCTATAAAAAGCAACGGCAATCGCTAAAGCCGTTTGGCAAAGCTACCCACGCGTGTATGTGCG
Source organism: Plemyria rubiginata (assembly GCA_963576535.1). Taxonomy (NCBI): domain Eukaryota; kingdom Metazoa; phylum Arthropoda; class Insecta; order Lepidoptera; family Geometridae; genus Plemyria; species Plemyria rubiginata. The sequence continues at coordinate 9,665,244 of OY754917.1, read as the reverse complement.
GAAGTGTGGTGCTATTGAGTTTCTCATCTCAACGATGCCAGTCTTTATCTTGGTGATGTCTCTGTTGTATCTGAATCGGCTCTTTGGCGGTTGCTTTATGCTTGCATGTTTAAAAAAAACTGGAACATACTCGTAACTTATGTTTTCATAATAAACAACAACCAGTGACTGAGTACTTGCCTCCTCATTATTTTGTAAAAAGGTTTATAAACAAAACAACGATAAAAACAATGTCGTGTGTAACGTTATGTCACTTGTCAGTTCTTCTAGCTTTGATTGCGTGAAACTGGCGCCTAGATTCTCTTACTTCATAAAAAGTTTAAAAGAATCCTTGTGTTTTATATAATAAACACTTATGTACGGTTTTTATTAAATATAATAATAATTAAAGATTTTAACTCTGACATGATTTGATTTTACTGAAGCTTAATAGGTTCTGACTCAAGGTTAGGAACCATATTTATAAAAGTGTAAAAATAAAATTTTGTGTACTCATAAGTTATTCATCCAACACATTCAACCAGAAATTTTACTACTATACTTGCAGGTTAGTGGAATACTACATTATCCAAGTTATCATTACTAAATAACACATATGCAGTCTATTTTCTTCGAACTCAATATTAGACTTCCATTTATTCGCACCCTTTCGTTTCTGTTCAAAGTACGCTTACCTGGCGTTTTTTCTTGAAACTTATACCTTCTAGTATTACAACTGTTGCAGAAAGTACGGAATGAAGTAATTTTTGCCAGTAGCTCGCATAGGCAAAGTTGTATTGCGACTTTCTAGTTTAGATAGCTGGCGGATTTATCGATGCTACTCGGGAAGACTCCTGGATCCTATCCTATTCAGAAAAGGTCACAGCTGAAAGGAACAGCTGATTCATTTAGAGGCTAAATTTTATCAGCAGTAGGTACCTACTATTTTTAATCGTTACCGAAAAGATATAAAAATATAGTGACGATAAACCATTTTGTATTTCGTTACTCGTACAAAAGCTATATACAATAATGCTCATTTTGAAGGATTTTTTTACCAATATGTTTAGGTCTTGATAATTCAACGATATAATACAAAAAAATAATTTAACAAACAAATAAAATATGAACACGGAATGAACATGAAAAGTAAGCGACATAAATTTAGCCAAAATTTGGCATGAATACGCTACTAATGTACGCTGGTATTCTGTGACACCAGCAATATACAATATCTCAACATCATCAGCCTGCAGAGGTCCATTACTGGACATGAAAATCCTCCTATACATTTCTAGGGCGAACGATTTTGGTTCGATCCAACTCCCGGCGATATTTATAATGCAGTCCACCGGATTTCAATGATCTGATTCACCTTGGATTTTTGTTTTTTGCCGTGGTTTTTGTTTTTTAGAGTATGCCAGCTGTCGTCTGCTAACACAGGTTCGTTGTTGTATAAAGATTCCGTACCATGGTTTTTGTTTGCCATTTGAATTGCAGATTTCTAAGTTTGGTAATATGTTTGTCTTGCTGGTGTCCTTTATTTACATTCGGTTTCGAACTGTTGGGGTCGCTTTTTTGTGGGCGCTGTTAACAGATTTTAGTTTTGTAAGTGTTTCGGATTGTTGTGTATGTTTATTTAATTTGTTGTTTGGAGTTGAGCTGAGCTTTGTTTTATTTTTGTGTTTGTGTGCTTCTGTTGCTTCTACTTTTAGTTAAGTCTAGATAAAAAAGATAAAATAATTGTAGAGAAATTGTAGAGACGCCTTCTGGTTTATAGAAAAATTACCGATCTGTAATAAAAAATAATAATAACAACAAATAAATAATAAAACATTGGTAGACATTCTTTACAGTATCAACTAGCCCCAAACTAAGCATAGCTTGTACTATGGGAAAATGTAGTCTTATATCTGTCTCTAGAATGTTCTGTGCCTAATACAATCTCGATCGGTTCAAAGGTCTAGTCACGTGGTCCGGTAGTTTCTGTGTCACTTTGTAGAGTCAAAGTTTATTGATTTCTATTTCTTCATAAATGCAACAAGACCTTGGGTAATAAAGGTACTCACTTGTTAAACTTATAACATAAATGCAGTAAAGCTCTCGTCGGCTTAACATCGCGAATTCATAAAACTTGGGATTCGAATCCGTTGTGAGTTTTCCAAATAAGTTTTAATACAGTTATGTACGCTGTTTATATTATAATAACTCTCCGTGTGATATATGAGGGTTGGCAACTTTGAAAGTAAGCCAGTTTTATGCCTTGCAAGCTTACCTTTTTTTTTGAGAAAAATAGTGCTGCGGAAAAATATTTAAGTTGTTAAGGAATTGTGTTCATACTCGTACCTAACTTACACACCAATATTTTACATCTAAGATAATTTAAATGTGTTACCTATGAGGCGCACTTGAAATTAATTTATCATACTATTTCAAAAAACTAAGTGACACAACCTGAAGATGACGATATGATTATTTCCGAATGCCGTCTAAATAGAAAGAAGGATGGGAAAAGCTGCTTTCAGTCCTACAAAATCTTCTCTTCTCATGGGAACCTATTATAAATTCGCTCGCTCACTGAATCATATTGGCCCACACTCTCAATCTTGATTTTGAGCCAATCTTGTGCCAAATGCTCCCTCCGAATTATCGCCCCTATTAATTCGAAAATTCTCGATTTTATAGCAGAATTCCTTGGGCGATAAAATTCCCTATAGACGGTTTAATTCTTCAATTAAGAATGAATTGGCTTCAAAACGTTTTCGTAGATGAATACCTTTGGTTTTATGACGACTTACACGATGACTTGTGAAAAGTGGCTCTGTTAAGAGAACTGAAACTCAGTGGAATTTAATACACACCATCACTAATAATAACTAATAATAATTCCACTAGTTCCACTAGTTCCATTAGTGATTAATAATTAGTGTCTTAGTGTTTAAGCTGTATTTTATGTTGTTTTGACGTGTGTTTGAGGCAAATCACAGGTTTATTTGACACCCAAATTAAAATTAATTAAGGCTGAATTTTGTCATATCAATTCAAATGTTGTAATTATAGTATACTATATAGTCAGAGGCTATATATCTGATTATAGAGATCTGTTAGATTGCCCTCAAAAAGAAGGCAATTTAAGTAAGTATGTCACAAAAAAAGATGACAGTCTTTTTTGCTGTTTTAATAGGAATTTATCTAATAGAGCCCTCAGTGTCCAATATGAATAAGACGGTAACTTTCTAAGGTTCATACTTCTAGAGTTTGGCTCAGTTCCACGCCATTGGATAAGGCTTCGTGCTATAGTAATGAGCACCTGCAGATGTGGGTAGAATTAAATTTGGTACACCCTAGGTATATTGCACCGAAGTCATAATAGCTTGCGTCTTTATAGCTGTTGTACGTGCTCTGAGTTTTATCGCTCTATATGATTTATTGCAATTTCCTTTTCGGAGATTACAATTTTTTTATGATTAGTTCGTGAAGGTTCGTTTTATTTGAGGAATTATGATTGGATTATAAATTACTTTATCTGGCGGTGTCATGAACTATTTGAAGAATTTGAATTTCCCGAAAAACATCTAATACCAACCTCTCAATTTGAATTACCTTCCAACTACTCACGGTGGCAATCGACTTTGCATAATTTTCTCATAACTTCGGTAATATTTTGATATGAGCTTACTATTTCTACTAACTCAATTACTTTCGTTGTGCTCTGTTGCTCTCTTGTGCTCTTGTGCTCGCTGTTTCGTGTTCTTTGAGTTGAAATGGCAATGAGCAGGTAATTAATGAACTGTTTAGGATAAATGCTTCTCCAATGACGATCACGAACGCAGCGTTTGACGCCTTCCTAAACTCGATAGCACGTGAGTAGCCAGTGGTTGGAAAGAGCTAACTATCATATTTCCTGAAAATTTATAGGCCAGCGGACTTCCTTGGGCTGATGATGATGATAGTGTTGCTTCTAGTATCAGACATTGTCACGGCACTTTTTCTTATTAAATATTATGCCTTATTAAAGCTTCCATTCTCGTATATCAATCTCATTCAACATAACAACGGCATATTTCGTGCCAGCCCAAAACAAGTAACCAGAGTACAAGTGACATATAGCGTATTCGGCTTATGGTTTACGTAAATTTCAATTTAAACTTTTTGTGTTAATTCAAACTCGCAGGAAAGCAACAAAAAGATCACCTGTAATTTGATTATAGTTTGTTAGTTTTGCTTGTCGTTGTCACAGTCTGGATGCAGACAGTGTACTCATTACATTGCTGATACGAGTAGAGATATTAAATGAAAAAAAGTCAACACGCTAGTAGAAAACTTAATAAACAAAAGACCATAAATCAAAAAGAAAATACACCCTTCTTAGATCCCTCAGGCTCGGTAGATTCAGTCAAAATTATTTGTGATATCAAATTCAAATGACCCCATTTGAATTGTTTTGGCAGGGGTCGAATCTACAACCTACAGCGCAAAAGGCAGGGGCTGTCAAATAATGTAACTAGCTGTTTGCTCTGGTGGATGGTTGAGCCGGTTTTTGCTGAGCAAGGGATGCGGTCGTATGTAGTACATTAATTGTTTTTGCAGAATAAGCTATGATTGTATTAGTTTTGGAGTTTGCAATTATAATGTTAATTTATGATGGCTTCTACAAATAACATTAGAGACGATGGCTAGTTTAAGCTATATTTAAAACTATTTTAAGCTGTTTTATAAAATCTTCGTGATTTTATTCTTAAGTGTAGAAACCACGGATGAATAGAAACACTATAAAATGTAGGTAATAAAAAAATAAACTAAACACGGTGACATCTCTCGTCGATTCAACTGAACTTCGGTTATTATAATAGTAAGATAGGTCACATAAGTACCATAATAGCATGTCCTTCAGTTATTCGTCGAGTGCGATTGGACTCCAATGGCCCAGTTGGTTAGCGCAGCCCCGTATCAAGGGGAGGTTGCGGATTCAAATCCCGCTCGGAGAATAACTTTTGAGACATTGTAAAATCTTTGTGATCTCCCTAACTGTAGTAAACACAAAAAAAATTAAAACAACGATATCTACATTTATCATCAACTAGCGGCCTGTCCCAGCTTCGCATGGGTGGACATAATTTTTTTCAACATTTTAGGATAAACTTAGACTCCCGCGCTTCGTAACACGAAGGTGAAAATACACGTGCCAGTAAAATGGTACAGTAGCAAGCATGCAAGTTACAGGAATGCACGATTTACGGGCACATTGTGGTTACATTTGCAAGTTAACTCGTCAGGTGAGGTGTTGCGACGTTCACACATGTCGGTTTCGTAGCCCCCCGCGTCCCCTCGCTTACGTGGCATGCCAACACGTCAGGTACTGGCATGCCTGTACCTGTCGCGACGTTCACTCATGCCGGTTTCGTAGCCCCCCCCCCCGAGTCTCCTCCGTCACGTGGCTGCCAGTAGCTGACCTAAAATAGAATGTTGTGCTAACTACTTGCATGCCAGGTACAGGCATGCCAATTGGCGTATGTGTCTGTAGCTTGCATGCAAATTTGCCAGCTACGGGCATGTGTATTTTCACCTTTGTGCCCACGCTGAGTGAGAACTCGCCTAGCTTTCGCGCTGTTTAGGGCGCACTAATGTTTTTAATTTCGTAATATCTTTTGAATGGAATGTCCGATTTAAAAAATTCAAGAAGTAATCGAGATTTATTTGGATAAGGACTAATATAAAGGTATAGATAACATGGTCTGTTTTTGGTCGACATTTTTATCAACATTTTAAATACAGAAAAGTTGTTATAGTAACATAACTACAATAGTTAGACATATGCTATCGCTGATTTTACTGTAGATAATGATGTGTTCTTTAATATTGTAAAACATTTTTTTGTTCTATCGTCTATAGTTTCCGCAGCGCATGCGGTGAAAGATATTTTATATCTCGGGTTACATTTTTTAAGTTTTAGTAAGGATCCCTAATATTTTCAGTAATAAATGTAGCCTATGTTACTCAGGGATAATTTAGCTTTCTTATGGTGAAAGAATTTTTGAAATCGGACCAGTAGTTTTCGAGCCTATTCGAAACATACATACATACAAAGTTTTCCTCTTTATAATATTAGTGTAGATTAGTAGGGGGTGTGCACTGCGAAACATATTTAAAATTCAAAGCAAACAAACTCTTTGTAAAAAATTATTCTTAAAACACAATCATAACAGTATTCTCCAACCAGCAGGTTTCCTTTGTTTGACTGCATGACAGAAACATCTATTTCTTGCCAGAAACTAGTTACTAGTTCCTGTTATCACAAACAAACTAGCGAACAAGCACGTTGTAAGTAAATCACCCGGCGAGCACGTATGCAGCTCACTAGCTCAGTTTTTGATTTATGCGTTCAATTTGAATTTCGCTCGTGTAATTTGGTTTTTGGTATCTTTCATTATCTTAACGGCAATAGAAGTTGCTAGTTTCTTATAATTTCACCGTTTCTCCATACCGATTTAAAACGAAAACGTTCAATGATAACGGCGTAGATTGTTTTTGGGCATGTGCCAATATTGGGACGTTATTCTGACGCACCTCGTTAGCATCGTCAAGGATCTTGAACATCGAGAAATCTAGTCCGATGGTGAGGTAGGCTGATGATGATGATGGTATTTCATACACAAAATTTTAATATGATTATTATGTACCTACCTCATGAAAATAAAAACAACAGCTGAGCAGCCAATATTCAATATTTAAATTGCACAGCATTGCAGCTTACTTAGCTTACCTTCATTGAAGCCAGATTAACAAATTGACAACCTATGCAACTTCTCGTAGCTAGTTTCGTAGATCCAAAGCGCTGAATATTGATTCAAGAAATTATACTGTCTAGTTCCACAGCTACGCCTTCAAGTTTTACCTCTTCCAAAGCTAATAACCATTAAAAGCTGCAGCATCGTCTCCGACCTGCATTTCGCACCCGATACAGCTCATCTACAAAAGATCCGATGATAACTCCATACCAAATACCGAACTAAAACCAAACGACTAATTCTCAGTCAAAACTCGCGGTAGTTTCCATTAATTGTCGAAGTTAGACGTGGGACCCGAACTCTGCCTTATGTTAAACAAACTTCGCAGAAATATCGTATGTGAAGAATGGGAACGTATTTAGAGTTTGGTGATTTGTTATTGAACTAATGGAGATCGAGAAAAATCAAGAACATAAAATTATATCACTTATGAGAGATATAACATTTGGTTTGAGATAAAACATACTACCTATTCTGAAAAGAAAATATAGTCTTGGCGATTAATAATGACTTCTTTTTCTTAAGTCGTTAAATTTATTAAAACTACAATCATAGAGTTATGATTAACCTTTGAATGTGTATATAAATTATAAAAAATTCACTTGAGTAAAAAAACAGTTAAAACACCAACAGTACGAAAAGAGTATTTTATTCAAACGGCTCGTGTCATCATTAGGCTTTTACTAAAATCGCAATGTTTCTTGGCAACATTTCGTATTACGGACACCCAACCACGTCGTAACAACACGAAGTTGAAAAGACATTATCCTGGGAACTTACTAAATAGCAATATCTGAGCGTTAGCTATAAGCTTGCCACCATTACAACTAATGTTTTGGAGCTCGAGGCCAAGCGGCAATGACCTTTGCTTAAACACTCGATACGCCAAAATGGTTTTACTTTGGTTGCTTTGTGTCGATTCTGTAGAACCATTGACTGCTGGTAGTGGTTATGCGTACTCCATTCTTAGGTATGTATTGTTTGCGTGGGGAAATCAGTTTGAATTTAGAGCGCGTTTATTTTCCTTCATTATTTATAGCAAGGAAAATATTAGTTTTCTTCTTCTCCATTTACGTATGTAGGTATATAAATTTAATTATACTGGCATGTTAAATAAGTTTGGGTAATTTCAACCCGTTCAATGTTTATTTACTATAATTAAGAATCTGTTCTATGTTAGAAATCACTTTAAACTCCTTCTCGTTCGTTATGGATTCAAATTAATAATAATTCGACTTGATTCGACGGAACTTAACTGATACAATACTCGTAATACTAAATTATTATTATTGTGAGGAAATAACTTTCGGGGATACACCGAACATTATAAATTGTTTTCTAAGCTGCTTTCTCATTAAAACTTGCGTTAAATATTCAGCTCATCCAGGTGTTCCCGTGAAGTTCCATTATCCACGTAGGCTGCGGTTACCGTCATTCAAGCTTATCAACGTTTTACTGTGAACCAATTTAACTTGGCTTGTTTACGTGTAACTTTACTGAGAGGTTGACGCTGTAATTGGTTAAAGAGGCCTTCAGGACTTAGGGCTGAAGAAAAGGGTGCTGGCTAATCCGCCCATGGTCCACTGAGCTACGGGCAGATAGAAATTTCCTTTTCAAATGGAAGACATTTTCAGACCTTGCAAAGGAAACGGCATAGAGGAAAACGCAGATGGTGCAGGTGTATAAAATAATTTAACAGAGTATGTCCAACAATGTCCAAATTACGTAAAAAATCCTTAGGTGCACTGCGTCTTTCTCTGAGGCTTAAAAATATTAAGTCTCATGTGCCGGTTATTATAAATTATTTACAAGCCATGTTAACTCTCGATCACTTATATTGTTTGTCTGCACCAAAATTGTATGACCCATATGTGAAACATATGTATGTGTTTTTATATTTGCAAAATAAATTATTATTATAATTTACGGCACCCATACCCTTTAAAATTGGAACAAAACAATTCGAGCTGAACTTAGAATAATAATGGAATTTAGTGCGTTGATTCTTAAATAATATTACAAACCATTATTACAAACCGTACTGACATTCTCATATCGCAACAGTTACATTTTATTCACAATAATCCTATCCACGATATCTCTTCCATGACATGTCTAAACCTACAATTATCAAAGACGCAGTAATCGTGTACCAATCCAAATCAAATCGTATACGTTTACAAAGTTATTCGAGATAGACAACTCATATTAATGACAAAGATCTCAGCTCAAGACTTAATTAATAATTGTGTTTGCTGAATAACATGCGCCCATTGGAGCGAGCTGCTGAATTTACATCCAGATGGAATGCCTTAATAGTTGGAGCGCGCTTCAGTGGATTTCTCTACCGTTTTGAGAGACACCACGCCTTCAAGCAGTGCTGCTGTGTTTCAGCCTCAAGATGATGTGAGTTATTGCATCGTAGGGCACGTTCCTAACGTGCGAGACTTGCGAGGAAATACTTTATTATAAACTATGGTTACCACTTAACATTAGGTGGGTCATCTGGTTACTTCACAAGCTCATTAGCTTGCCAAAAGTTGTTTTTTGGCTGATTCACAGTAGCAACATATTCCAAAAAAACTTTAAATTATTTACTTACCTACCTACCTATTTTAAGAGTAGTAGAGCTCTTTGTGAAGGGCTCGGCCGGGGAAGTACTACCACCACGCCTTTTTCTGCCGCCAAGCAGCAACGCTGTGTTTCGGTTTGAAGAGTGTGGTCGCCGGTGTAATTACAGGCACATGAGGCTTAATATCTGTATGCCTCAAGTTGATGGACGCAGGTCAGTGCATCGTAGGGCACGTTCCTATTGTGCGTGACCTACGGGGCAATGTTTTGTTTATAGGTGATGGATACCACTTAACATCAGGTGGGCCATCTGCTTGTTCCATCAGCTAGTTGTATAAAAAAAAAAAAACAACCTGAGGATCTTTAGGCACTGGACCATTAAAAGAAAAAGGATTATGAAACGTCATAAACAATAATATTCAAATTCCTTGATTTAATTTTTTCCAACCACATCGTTGCTATCGAAACGAATGAAGGCGATTCCATTCTTTTTTAAATTAAAAAAAAAACTTTAAGTGTTCGATGCTAGCGCTACTCGTAAATTCATTTGAAATCATTCGATTCATAGAATAAATCCACAATTCATTGTTGCGCTGCATTTCTCGAGACCTACAGCGGATATTAAATTTTCTTAACGTTCGTTTGTTGCTACAAGTTTCATTTATTCTTATTTTAAATCGGTTCGTTTTGTTGACAGGAAATTAATAAATCTGATATATTTATCACACGAACTCTGCTTAACAGTTCATGTATAGTTTATAGCATTCAATATGCTTTTAAATGTAAAAATGTTTCATTAAAATGTTTTTGAATGTGAAACTGATAAAACAAAATATTTATTTGACCTCTTAAAAAGTGAGTTTAAGTTTGCAAATTCGCAACTGTATTTATTCCCCACGGTAGACATATAAATCTGGTCCTTAGATGATAGTGGTTAAAATTTTGTGCACAGCACACCCAATAATTAAAAAAAAATTCAGGAGACATCATCCTGAATGACTTCATGACTATTTTGTACACGTGCAAATAAATATTGGTGGACATTCCACAAAGCTCTATCTAGCCTGAAACTATGCCTAGATATGGGACCTGGATACCTAAGTAAATACATACTTATAATAATCATAACACCCAAATGGTGAACATCTATGTTCATTGCACAAATGTTTGTTCTCGGTGGGATCGAACTTACACGAGAAGAACGCAAACCTAACTTCTGAGCTATAAACTGAGATGTGAGGACTATCAAAGCATACTACGAGTATATCCATACCGACGTTTTATGAACTACCATCATCCCGGTCCAATTACACCCCACAGCTACTATTGAATGCATGGCTTTGACTTTATCGAGAAACGCTAAAGTTTTATGCGGCATTAAAATGTTATTTTATACATTCACTTTTAATCTCAAACTATTCATAGTAATGATATGACCAAATATGGCATTACATGCAAACTGTTATGTTATTATAGGGGAGGAGTGTGTTAAGCCGATTTTTGCTCCAAATTTGCAGCACCAGGTTTTTTTCCAATCTACCAAGCAGCGTTGCTGCGTGTGTTTCGGTCAGAGAGTGTGGTTTAAACATAAGGCTTAACATTGGTATGCCTCAAATTGATGGACGCAGGGTAGTGCATCGTAGGGCACATTCATCCATACTTGACTTATGAGGCAGCGCTTGTTGTAGTTATAGGTGGTGGTTACCACTTACCATCAGGTGAGCCATCTGTTTGTTCAATCAGTATGTAAAATACACCTCAATACTTGGCACAATCCGAGTTTCATTAACTGGAATGGAAATAATTTTCCAAATGTACTTCATAAAGTTATCTTTGCTGTCGGCCCAAGATAAGTCATGAATGGAACTCCCAACATTTGTTTGTTACGTTTTGTCGAATGATTTTAAGTGTAATATTAGCCAAATGATTCCACTGCTAGACATAAGAGAAGACATGGGATGATTTTTAACCATATCCATTTATACTCTCTCAACTGGTACTCAACATGTGATTGTACCACGTATAACCTTTCGTCTTCCATTATTAACATACATACAAAAAAATCACGCCTTTCATCCTGGCGTAGGCAGATAGCCAGATACCACGGATTTCCACTTGCTACGATCCTCAATTACCTCTTTTACTTCATTCACTCTCAACATTCTTCATACATGTCAGTTCAGGGTATCCTTGAGTACGACTAATATAATAAGGTTAATTACAAAAAAAAATATTCGAAGATTGATTTTGACGACCTCTATGGCGCAGCGGGCGAGAGCCTGCCTGCGACGCAAGAGGTTGCGGGTTCGATTCCCGCCTTGGAACAAATTTGTGTACGATCTGCAGAAATTTGTTCCGATGGTCTGGGTGTTTTCTATGTATAATAAAAAATAACTATCTATGTAAGCATAATATAATGTATTAAATATATCAGTTATCTAGTACCCATAACACAAGCTTTGAATAGCTTACTTTGGGGCTAGATAGTGCTGTGTGGATTGTCCAACATTATTTATTATTACTGAATGAATTAATTAGGTATATACGTAGTACGAAATAAAAAACTTGATTTGATATGGGCTTTCTGCTTTGAGGCCACCTTTTTAGTACAAACACTACAAATGTGAAGTTTGACACCAATGATTGCCTATGTTCGTCGTTGCAATCCTATCGCGAGTTACGTAATCAAGGCATGGGGCTTACCAAGGAATTTGCTTACTCTCAAATAGGGCTGGTAAGGTTCAATCAATTCGTGCCGAGTTCTAATTCAAAACCAGGTTAAACTTTCTATTAAACAAATAGTTTAGAAACAATAATTCGCAAAACAGTGAATAAAAAGGTTATCTTTTCGAAAAGACTAAGTTTTCTAACTGAACTAAAATTGACTTTTATTTATTCTTCTGTAAAGTTTCGTATCGTGCAACTCGAAATAAAAACAACTGAAATTCCGCTCGAATTTTTACTTTGTCCAGTAATTATTGTACTTCGGATTCCTTTTTTAGTTTTCTCGCTGCAGATTATACGAGAATATTCGTTATTTCGTTTTACCACGAATCGGATTATGTAATAGTTTTGCAAATTGCTTGCGACACGTTCATTTAATGTTTCTTTAGAACACTTTTTAGCAAAAAAATATTTTAGGCTTTCGTGCCAAAAGTTAAGCACCCTAATGGCTAATCGTTCGAAGAAAAATGTAGCCAAAGAGTATTTACTTGATTAACTATTTTTATATTCGTGTATGTCCCTTAGCCACGTTTTGACGTAAAATAGTTTTCTATTAACACAGAGATAGTTATTTGGATGACACGTTCAAGAGAACGACAGGATCTCATTCTATCCAAAAACAAAGACCACAGTGAAATGTGAAAATTGTACTTTTTTTTAACAACCAGCTGACGGAACGAGCAGATGGTCCATCTGGTGTTAAGTGGTAACCATCACCTATAACAAAGCATTACCTCGTAAGTCACGCACGATAGGAACGTGCTCTACGATGCCACTGCCCTGCGTCCATCAACTGAAGGCATACAGATGTTAAGCCGCATGTGCCTGTAATTACACCGGCGACCACACTCTTCAAACCGAAACACAGCGTTGCTGCTTGGCGGCAGAAAAAAGCGTGGTGGTAGTACTTTCCCGGACGAGCCCTTCACAAAGAGCTCTACTACTCTTAAACTACCATCTAAACATTCGGATAATACCTATATACCATTGCAAGTTCAATCGCATAATCAATTGATTTGAGTGCAGGCTCGTCCCGTCAACGTCATTAAATCATCAAATGGTAACTATTGTAGCATCTATGCCTCGAGCTATAGTAACTGATGCACTATCTACGGCTGTGGTGAGATTGTGATTCGCTGCCTCGCCTGCACTCAATGTGCTTATTTCGCGAACTCCATTCTGAACTCTATGCACAGCGTATGGATTTGTAGGCTGTATTTCTTTTATGTTTCTGTATTGTATTTATCTGTACCATAGGAATAAGGTCTTTTTTTGTACAACAGTTATACAATAAATTATTTCTGATTTCTGTATATGTTTTGTTTTGTTAATCTTAATTTATTTTTTTCTTAGTATAATTGGCCGTAAGCCGTTCTAATTATTTTGAATAAATAAATAAATCAATTTATTGCGAGCTGGCATTTTTTACTGGTATCAACTGAAATCACAAAAATATATAAACTCTTTATTTCGAAACTAAAAAGTATTTTAAGTAACTTAATTAACTATTTTTATAAGTAAAACTTTTTACTTTTATTAATGTTTATTTGTATTGTCGACCTCAGTGGCGCAGCGGGCGAGAGCCCGCGCCTGCGACGCAAGAGGTTGCGGGTTCGATTCCCGCCTTGGAACAAATTTGTGTACGATCTGCAGAAATTTGTTCCGTTAGTCTGGGTGTTTTCTATGTATGATAAAAATATATATTTATGTAAGTATATAATGTATTAAATATATCAGTTATCTAGTACCCATAACACAAGCTTTGAGTAGCTAACTTTGGGGCTAGATGGTGCTCTGTGGATTGTCCAGCATATGTTTATTTATTTTATGATTAACATACTAGTACTATACTCTATGCGACACTGAAAACACAAAATATATTATATCGATGAACATTCGACACATCACTATCTAGCTTTATTTCTGGACTCGCATTTCATGTTTTCCAACTATCCCATACACGCTCGCCATATTTAGATTTTCTAAAGGCGCTAAATTTACCCGCTTGGGACCAACTAAATACTGAGAACAAAAGTACGTAATCAAATTATTCAGCAACTCTCCAACGGATTTACAAGCCCAACCAAACTTATAACGCTCTAATAAATCTAAAGCTGCTTCTGAATTTAAAATATGTTGGCTTTATAAAATAAGTCGATGTGGCTTAGCTCAAGAATAATTCAATTTTTGCCTGACCAATGAATACTTAGCTACTTTACTTTTCTACTTTTATAATGCACCAGAGAGTGGAACTCCTTGCCAGCGTTTGTTTTTCTGGATGCCTATAATTTGGATGTTTTCAAGAGACGAGTGAATAGGTATCTTCTAGGTAATCGTGCTACACCGTAGACCGCATCGTCACTTACCATCAGGTGGGATAGCGGTCAAACGTGCTACCTACAAATTGTAAAAAAAACGCAGCTCTAGAAATTTCGTAAGTTTCAGCAAAATTCATTTGGCGTCTCAGAATAATCTAGACTGGAATTGAAAAGTCTGAGAAACTCCACGCATGAAAACCACACCCGCAAAGAGAAATCTCAAAAGTCTGATTGCAGTTTAAACGATAGAATCTGAACGAAGCTATTTAACGTAGCGTGTACAGAGAACTTACTACAGAGAACCATGTTTTTTAAACAAAGGAATGATATTTTATAAATAAATAAATAAATAAATATTGGTGGACTTTCCACACCGCACTATCTAGCCCAAACTAAGCTTATGCTTGTAATATGGGAATCAGATAGCTGATATAATACTTATATACTTTTTTTTTTGTAAATACATACTTATAATATTATATAACACACCCAGACAGAGAACAAACATCTATGTTCATCACACAAATGTTTGTTCACAGTGGGAATCGAACCCACGACATACGGCGCAGAAGGCAGAGCTACTATCAACTGAGCTACGTAGGCTGTCAAATTTTAAACTCAAAACATTCATTAAAATTTGAGAACTGTGCAAGAGATATGAAGCTTCAAATATTACTTAGAACTATGCAAATAGCTTTATTCGTTACATCAACGGTCACACCTGGTCCGGCCTTATTGAAGTTATAAGTTGTGCAAACTGGCTCACTCCATCTCTCTCACTCTCGAAGCAGCGTAAACATTCGTCTCTATCTTCCGTTATTGAAATTTGAGTCTTCCATATTACAGGAGTTTGAATATAGATTTTGATGTTAATATTCAATGAGTAATCATTTCTGTAAAGTGGTATTTCACTTTGAATGTTAAGGTTTGAAATGTAAATCAAAATAATTATTTAACTCGTAAAATATGAAGGTTTTTGTTGCTACGATTATCACGTTTCCAAAGGCTTTAGAGTCGAAAAGTGAAACATTATAAAGCATTCGTTATTTTAAGCTAAATTGTAGAAAACCCAGTGTATTATTCGTACAGGCACGAATTCGGTTTGACCTTCTGGCAAACTTAATTGTAGGTTAGGTATGTAGGTACTATGAGATAGCTTGTGCTTACATTGCCTTACTCTGTTGGTTCAACGTTTACGTTCTCACAAATTGCTGAATATAATTATTAAAAAGTTAAAAGTACTAAGAAGCTTTTAATATAGGTTCTAAGTTACTGTACATACTCGTAATGAGATATTTTAGTCGTAACAGAGCCTGGGGCATTATTATTATTATTATTAGTCAAAACGCTATCTTGGGTTTTATTTTTATGACATAGAAGATACTTTGCTCAAACAGCGTGATGTCACAACGTGATCTAAACGCAATCGCGGTCGGATTGGTCATACTGAATAAAGCCCCTGCAAACAGACGCTTCAATTGTTGATTCTTAGTTAAACAGATATTTTTAAATTTAAGAAAAATGCGCATTCCAATTCCTTTTACGACATGCTTGTTGTTGTTAATTATCATGACAATGATAAAAGGTCATGCTGGTCTACAACATGTTTTTGATATCATTCTAGATCCAAAAGCAGAGGAGCAACATATGATTCCCAACCCAAACGAAAAAAAATGTGTTTGAATTCGAAGAATTCGAGTGTCTCCCGTGAAATCGACCGAACGTGCCAGTGCAGTGCTCAAAAATATTTCAGTTGATGAGAATAATCAATCTGTGCCGTATAACAATGGAATATGGTTGAATTCAGTATCCCACGCCCAAACTGTGCTTCCTAAAATGATAGCGCGCAGTGAATCAAACGAAGCCTAAATCGCAAAAAAACGAAATCTAGATTAGAATAGACAAATTGTTGTACATATAAATAATAAAATTTAACTCTTAATCGTTGTCTACGTGTTTACTTAACTTTTAAATATTTTGAAATTTTTCATCGAAGCGGTTGTCGTATTTTAGTGATATACAAATTCGTATCAATTAATAAATTAAATTTTAATGATAGTTATAAGTGGCAAAACTCGGTTGTGATGTGTTTAGATAAGCTGTATCGTAAGTAAGGTGCCGTCATCAGGCGCCATTTTGTGAAGTTCGGCCATTTTAAGGTGGTCGCCATTTTGTCGTCGCCGATGTTGCGTGTGCGAGCGGTGCGTTGTCACGTGTATTTTGGCGCAGGCGCGGCACGGCGCCGGTAAGATGAGAGAGCGGCGCATCGCGCACAACCGCACCGTCGTCGTTTTGCTGTTTGCCTGTCTTCTCACCCTGAACTGTCAAGTCGACGCTGCTGGTAAGTCTTATTATAACATTCTTGGACTTTCATTTGGTCCAATTGCTGCGGGCACGATATTACGTATCGACTTTATTATCATGAATTGTCGCAATCAATAACAAATTATTATGATAGTAAATGTAAAACTTATGACGAAGTAATGACATTGAAATACAAAGTACCTCCTAAAAAACGTGGAGAGGTCAGAACGTAATTACTTATGGTAGAATTAAATATTTTATGGAAACCGACAATTTGTAGCGTGATTATTTGTTATGTGGGTATACTTTCTAATTTTATTTCACATTCTGACTTTTTATTGTTGTTATATTACTGAGTGTGTGTATGTACTTGTACAAACATATATGAATTGTTAATAAACGTCTCGGGTACGCTTCCGACTGGCACTGATTTGGATCATCAGTTGAGCTATCTATAGATCGTTTGCAACTGTCTGCAGATGGCTCAACTGTTTCATATGTATTTTGTATATTTTGTACATTTGGTAAATTATTGTAACTATTAGTTGTAATTTTATTGTCAATAAAGGTTAACATAATAATATATGAATTATATTATATTCTCCATTAATAAAAACAAAACTTAGTAATTGGGTTTCGACACGACCGATCGTCGGAACAAAATGCTAAATGTTTTTCATACAATCCAACCAAACAAATCTCACGACAAAGTGAAGTAGTTGTATAAAAAGAACCTAGGCTTCTAGGCTTGTTCCGCGCGTGGTCAAGCCTAGAATCAATAATTGTGTTGAGTACATAATACCGCATTAAAAAACTCACCAGTTCGACGCAAATTATAATTAAAGTGGAATAGATTTGTGACTTAGCATGTTGTAATGAAGGTATATAAAATTACGCGCCGCTGATGAGCTTGTATTAAAGATTCAGTAGGCCTTAATTAGGAAAATTAAAAGTTGGTCTACCATTTCACTTTTGGTATACTTAATTAAAATTATTATTCGACATCATCGTCGGTTGGGTCTTAATGTAATATTTTTAACAAAAATACCTCAGCATTTATTTAACCTATTTTTTGATCGTTCTCAGCTAAAGCACAATTTAAATAAATAAGGAACTAAAGGCGCAGTAAAAGTAAAATATTAAACTAGATTTTCCTGTTTTTACGAGTTGAATTTCAGTTCACGTTTGGTTACAGAAGGGAAGCGGGTTGAATAGTGGTTTTATTACAAATACGGTTCATATTCGCTCATTAGCATAAAGGGGAGAGGCATACTTACATTTACATAAAACGCAGACAAAAATCTCACCCGAGTCTCGAGTTTACCTATTTTCTAGCATAATTACACCTCGCTTCATGAAAATGAGACATAAAAACGGTCTGAAACATTAAAATAAAACGACTCTATAATAAACTGTTATTTTCCACACTCCCGAAAGACAGATTCGCAAAATGTGGCTACTTAATATGCGTAGTGGCGCACTCTAAGCTTTTAAAGCCGGTTTTACAAAACACACACGTACTGCTTTATGAAAGGTCTTCACTGCGTGCGTCGTAAAACATAAAATATCATATGCTGAAGATGAAGTATGTACGTTGCACGCGACTGGTTACACTTTAAGAGTTATTAGATACACTTATTGTTGTTTTACTTCTTATATTGTTATAATGTTGACGTTTGGAGCACGCGGCGCGCTCATTTGCATGGGGCGGCTGCGTCCTCCATAAAACCAACCGTCGAACTTATGAACGCAATTAATGAACCAAATGATACAAACAACAAAATTACACACTTTTATTCCGTAACCAGTTTTTTGAACATTATTATTCGATTACAGACTTTATCGCTATCGTAAAAAAATCTACATCTTTACATATTGGAATAAGTAAAACAGACCTAACGACACTCAGAAAGAGACCGTTCGATGTGAATCGACGTGCGCGGAAAAAACCGGTTTTGATTTGCATTTTAATATGCACAAGGGGATAACGTAACGAACCTGTCATATTGTGATGATGTTGAACAGACGTGTGGCGCAGTCGCCGCGCGATCGATAGCCATGCCGACTTATCGAGGGCAGAATGAGAAAATACGAAGGTTCTTTTCCACCTTTATTTGAGTTTTTATGTCAACTCGTGGATGGGAGATGATAAAATTCAGCAATACAAAGAGTTATCGGGCCCTGGCGCAAATTCAATTCGGTCGGGTGATATCAGAGTTCATTTTGTAACCCATCCGTCTTATGTGCCGTTCTTATCTAACTTCTCTTAGTCGCTTCCAAAGTTGTTTGGAATTTGTCCTGTCGGATGGTAATGGTATATAGCTCGAATCGAAATATACAATACTACGTCTTAGGTAAGTAAGTTCTTAAATTTAGTAACCGCTCTTTTTATAGGTTATAGTCAAAAAATATATAAGTTATATACTTGAATATGTATTAGCTAGAGCATTTTTTATAATGATATTAAATAACAACATTGCATTTTCAAATTACAGTAGGTATCGCACGTCATTTGAATGAAAAATGCATTGGAACAGTGAAATAAGTTGGACGAGTTTGAATCAGCCAGACAGATCATAAATTTCTTACACAATACTGTTTTATAAATTTATTGTAGGAAGACGTATACAGCTTTTTAAAAATGTTAAGTAATTGATAAGTAATATAGGTTATCAGAGAACCCAATTAGCGGCTCTCACGTATGGTTACAGAAGTAGATGAGGAAAAATACACAGAAAGAAATATTATTAGTGACACGTCATTAAGAAACTTTAAGAAGAAGATTCTGTGAGAAGGTTTCACTTTGGGCTTCAGAACCCTGAAAACATTGCATTGTGGTCACGTCGCCCACAATGGCGATCCGACGCGAAACGTTATTAAACTTAAATAGCGTTGCTCGGCGATGCAGAAACTTCCTATTACCGAGGATCGAAAGAAAATCTCTTATCAGAAGCGATTATTGGGCCGGGATTAATATCTAACCGAGCGCCGAAGGCCCGCTGAAGATGGGATTTTTGCGAACAACCTTTGTGGTTAGCGGACTCTTTTTGTTTTTTATTGGTTATCGGTGTGTTCACAGCTTTAGTGTTTATATTGGATCGTGTATGCTTTTCTTTTGTGCAACCACAAAGACTGTGTTGTTGGTCGAATAACTTTGTAGTAGGCAGGTAAAATTACTTAAATTAAAACAATATAGCAGTCGTGTTATTGTCGTTCATTATCTATTAGCAATCGATAGCAGAATAAGCATTTTTATCTTTTGAAAGATTTTATCATTGCTAATATTTAAATTAGTATACCGCCAAAGATGTTAACAGACATTTTAGTCTTATAACCTGCGATTTAATATCTGAAATTAACTTTTGCAAATAATCTTCATTGAGCCGTAAAAAAGGCTTTCCAAAAAGGATCACGAAAATGTGGAATGTGCAGAATCGTTTCATGAACATAATCTGTGTTCGTGCAAACCCTTTTTAATATCCGTAAGTAAAGACGTTTCAACAAATTCCAAACATATGAAACTTGAGCCATTCACACAGTCACTTCACAGAATCAATATCGAAGAAAATATTCCATTTCGATGGAAATTCAATTCCGCACGTTTCCACAGCCATCGAAGCTCTAAATAATATTAATGATCACATTTGAACTTACTCTGCTAAGTACTAAATAAGTATTTTGCGCATCTATGACTTACACATTTTGCCGCACCATTTACTTGCAAAACTGAGTGTTGTTATTTACCTTATTGTTATTGTATTTATTATAATTATATTGTAATTATATTGTACTAAACCCACTTGAATTAAAAAAAATGATTCTAAAGATGATTATTTCTTGCCTATATTATACCACTGACTTTATACGGCTTATTATTGGATTATACTGTAATTGTATTGCACTGAACCCACATGAATAAGAAAAAAGAGGGATTGTAATGATGATTATTTCATTAAAATACCTACTATCTACAGGATTTTAACAACTTGTCTCATTATCTGAAGCAATGTCTTCTATCTACATCTCAATCAAAATCCCAAAATATTACAGTAAAATGGAACATCCTAACTTTTTTAATTTAATAATTATTGACCGGTGGGGACGGCGATATAATGTATTAATTATATCAGTTATCTCGTACCCATAACACAAGCATTGAATAGCATAATTTGGGGCTAGATAGTGCTGTGTGGATTGTTCAGCATTATTTATTTTATTGATTATTTATTGTACATGACTAATAAATAAAAAATATGTAATAGTCATGTACAAAGGTAAGCGTAACCCTAATAGTAACTCTTAACTACAAAAAAAATAAAAATTAATATGAATATTTTTTTTATATTCTACACAGGAACAAAGAGAACTGGAAGTCCTTGTGCAGGCCTTTGCCCAGCAGTGGGACGAAATAGGCTAAGGAAAAATCTACACAGGACTTTCTAACCCCGATCTAAACAATGCTATGGGATCCAGATAGCAGAAACAGATCTCATAAGAAATTTTTCTTATAAATTTCTTGCGATTACACTGCTTATTGAACAAACCCAACAAACTTTTACTGTGTGTAAACTTACCCACTTTTTCCTCCATTCTTATCAAATATTTTATGTAGGCAGGGAATAAATTAAATATCGCAAATATAACTAAAATGCAAATCTAATTATTTTCCCTCCGGAAACCCGAACCGGAAAATCGATAAGGTACTCGTATTCAAAACAATAACTGTTATCTTGAAGAGTAGTTATCGCTCATGAATATGCAGGAGATACTGCGGCGCGAGCACAATATATCGTACCTAACTATTACAATTCAATGTCGGATGATTAATGTACAAGATTTATAATAAGTAGGTTAAAATGCGAAGTTTAGATTTTTTATGTGACACTTAGCTAGCATTCGTTAGTACGCGGAGATCAGAGAGAATATCTACCGTGCCTGGGGATATAAAATCGTTAAGAAACCGGCATGTCCTAGAACCTAAAATGTTCTAAAACCTGAAGCGCTCATGACACGACAAGAATAAAAAGAAAGAACAGATAATAACGGGACGGTTATATTTGGCTCTCGAAACAACTAGGTTCTTTGCTAAAACAATATCAGAATGAAATTGGTTATTCTGCGGACAAAATAAACTTCACCAAAGTAGCTTCAAGCACCAATCGTTGTATCGAAACCCAATGCGGAGATTTTCAACATATTGTTTTAAAACATTTCGAACAAAAATTCCTACTGAATTTACCAACCTTTGGTATCAGTTATTACTTTCATAAGATGTGTTTTAAATACTGTTGTTATTTTGTTATGCTCTGTTTTCTAGTATACTCTGGTTTTACAGTATTTGGTGCCTAATACGTTATTTCCTCAACAAATCATTTCAGGCGAGTGTGAATGGAACTGTGGGAGGGGGCGACCTCGGAGGACGTATCTGGATCAGATAGCAGACGTTCTAGAGAAAAGCCAGGTCAAGAGTACCCTAAACCGACGAGAATGTATGAGGAATGTTATGAGAGTGAATGAAGCGAAAGAAGTATGTAAGGATCGTAGCAAGTGGAAATCTGTGGTCTCTGCCTACGCCTATGGGATACAGCCGTGATTTTATGTATGTATGTATGTATCATTTCATTTTAACCTTGATGCCCAGGTAAAAACATCTGTTTTAGGTAGGTAGGGTACAAGAATTATGTTCTGTTGGTCAATGAAAAATGTTTTTTTATATTATGTTCTTCGATGATCTATTTCTAACTTAAAACTTACAAAATTCTGATAGTTTATTCTTCAGCGATATTCAAAGTAAGCCGGGCCGATACAAGGTAAAACGGGGCGTCAAACCCTCCGTGTCGTGACGGGGATATATTAGCATTTAGATTATGTCCTGGGAACCACGTGTTACCAGATTTGTCTCAGAATTTACATTATACTCGGTATTTTGACCACTGAGGCGCCTGAGGTGTTTATTTCTTTATTTCCTTTCTCGTAAAATAGACTTTAACAAAATCATTTTCTGCTTTTAATGCTGATACTTTACAAATAATAGTGCTCTTATTTAAATGGTGGCAGATCTAAATTAAATGGCTATGCGGTATTCGCGTTATATTTATCTGTGTACTTGCGTATTTCTTTAGTGAATAATATGCAAATATAGGTGACTAAGGTTAAGGTCGTTTTTACCTCGAACGAGTAAGTTGTGGAACGAACTTCCCCCTGCGGTTTTCCCTCGGAGTTATGACATGGGGTCCTTCAAAAGGCGGGTTTATCTCCTCTTAAAAGGCCGGCAGCGCATCAGCGGCGCCTCTGGTGTTGCAGGTGTCTATGGGCGACGGTGACCACTTTCCATCGGGTGGCCCGTGTGCTCGTCTGCCAGCTTTGGCATAAAAAAAAAAAAAAAAAAAAGTACACATCTTCGTCATATTTGGCAAAATAAGACGAATACATGTACATGAATAGCCATAAGGAGTAACACCATCAAGTTTAAAAATTTCACAATCTTCTTTGGTTATGATACAAAAATATTGAAGTCATTCAGAATACAGAGTCAACTGATCAAAAAAAAACAGAAACAGTACGGCTTAGATCCTCCAGGTATGTTAAAAATCCCGTCAGAATATAGTACTAAGAGCTATCTCATAAGTTATAGAGGATGAATGATGGTTAGTCGATTTAGATACGTTACGTCATGCGTTAGCATCCCTACTAGTCTGTGGTTACGTCCAAATAATTTTGGCCTTCACGTCAAGTATATTCGGCTAAAGGACTGACTTTACTGCAATGTATAATATTGAAGAAGATTTCTAAATGAAAATACGCACGTACCAGACGTAACAGTCTAAAATGTAAGATATTTTCCGTTTTCGCCGTTTTCATGATGGCGCTGAATGTCTTTATTTAAGCTCAAAAACGGCCGTCTAAGTCTATTGTCTCCAGGTTACCCCAAGAATTTCACTTCCGTGCCATTAATTTTCCATTTTGCCCCTAAATCGACTATTGAAGGGCTCTACGACGAGTTTTGAGAGACGAAAATTTACTCGATAACTTACTATTATGTCGGAAAAACCGATTGCCCTCGCATATTTTATTTTTAGAGCCTTTTAGTATTGAGAAATGACTTTATTTGTAACCCTATCAATTCTGTTCCCTATCTTGCGAATAACCTGTTTAAAAAGTACAGAAATATTTTTTTCAAGTTGCATGACGTACATACCAAATTTCATTGTACAATATAGCTTCTCATTAGACAGTATGCTGTAAATATTGTTTATTATAACGACGCTTACGTTCCGTACACCACGGGTAATTAAGAAACTCATAAAATGTTTAATATCGTTTTAAGCACTAAAAGGCGCTACACTTTCAGGTACCACAAAGCCCACAGAGTTCCTAAAACAGGAGGTAAATTTGCGAAGCTAGAAGTATCTTGCGTAATTTCTAAGTAACGCTGCAAAAATTGCCTGGAAATGCATAGAACACGGCCCTCGTGGAGGGTAAGCAAACAACCCGGAGATAAGCATTCACCGGCGAAATTGTAAAAGCGTGGAGCACCGCCAACAAAGAACCATATTAACCTGCCACTAACTAATGGACGAAGATAGGGTTACGGAATGACCGACCCAGCTCAAAACGCCCTTTGTAATGTAAATACAGCATAACGATAACACCTTGTTTATTCTTCGACCTTTGATAGATGTTTAATTTTTAGGGCAGTCTTGAAAAGGTTCCGTTCAAAAGAGATCGAATTCGCGGTCCCCCATAGATGGTGTCTCGAGTGTTTGTACACCTTTGAGGGTTCATTTTTCATTTCTTTACTGAATGCTAACTAGTGTGAACGGTGGCCGGCTTGGGTTGAAAGGAGATGTACACACGATACCTGCATAGTTTAGCCGTGCCTTTGCTTGCCAAAGTTAATGGAAGTAGACTTGAAAGCGTTTCTTATCTCCCTCGCTTAAGAGTTTTGCGAGGGTGTTTGTTTTTGCGCACGACATGCAACAACATGAGTTTAAGAGGTTTTGTTTTTTAAGATAAGTGTGTTACATCACTGTACGATGAACGCATACGTTCCTGCTACTAGTGTTGGTAATAAGCAACTGCTTGCCAGATTCTGAATGTATTTGGCAGCATTTTCTGTGTTATCGCGAACATTAGTATTTGGCCTTGTTTTAAAGTTAATTACTGAAATTTGTATAGCTACGTACCTCTGGTTCATGATTTCTGCTTATTGTGGTTAGAGAGCATAACCTTTGAAGCCAATAATATCTACTGTATCAAAAGATATTATAAAAAATGTATGTCTTATATTATTGTTGGAAACAGACTCAGTATTTTATATATTTACAACGTTAAGACAACTTTGTGTCGTAAAACTCTTCATAAAATCTTTTAATAATGCTATTCAGTATAAGTCGTGCAATGCCGGTTTACATTATAGCCGTTCAGATGAGATCGATAACTAAGCAGTAATGCATAACTAAATCAATCATAATCGCCCTTTTTAAATACCCTAGAAAAATCCACTGTAATTAACAAACCATTGGTAAAATCAATAACTTAGGATTTTGTACATTTTTGCTACCACCACTTTGAAAGTAATTAAAAACAAACTATAGTCTTTTACAGGACAGTTTATATTAAAACCTGTGCTATCGTGCGCCAGTCACACGTTTCATACAAAAATCAATTATGAGCCTGTATTTAATACCACGAGACAGTTATAAAAGCTTTTACATAGTGTAGTACACTTAAATAGACATCATTTTGTTGGTTGCGACATTATAAAATACCCTATATATAAATAAAAGGTTATGGTGCGATTAAGTATACACAGGTTTCATTATGTTGGTGATATGCAACCGATTGTGTAAAAATTTGTAAATGTCGGCTAAGCTTTTTATTAGGCATCTTGGTACTAAACCATAACTTTGAGGAGCTGTCTACAGTGTTGGTACAGCCAAGATGATGGTCGCAAGCTTTGTTTTAAAAAATTTACTGCTTTTTTATTAAATTACGACCAGATTCTTGAAATTCAAAACATTTAATTAAAATTTATCTAAACACCTATCTAACTATAACATAGCCATAGATTATTCAGAACTAAATCCGAACATCCCAACTTTGTGAAACTAGCCGAGTTCCATTCTATACACACGTTATTCAGTATTTCGCATTCCTATAAAGCGATACAAGCATTCTGTCCGCGACCAGGGCTATTGCAACATAGCCGAAAGCCGAAGCCCGAAGCCGTCGGGAAATTATTAAAGGTAAAACGCGATAAATACCCGTGTGATATTTCAAATTAAGATACAAGCATATCCCAAAAACCTAAAAATCCAGCATGCAACGATAAAACGGGTCAATGTACTAGCAGCAGGGTGTTTCAATCACCCCGCACGGGATTTTTATTAACTCACAGATATCGTGTGACCGTTATTACCGCCTTGGGTTATCCGGTCATTTATGTCGGTCAATTTTCGGGTCGAATCGAACTTTCCCTTAGGCGTAGACTTGTGCTTGACTTTCCCGGTATGGGGTGATTCTTTTTGTATTTTTTTCGTACTATATATGTGAATAAATGAACATTAAATTGGTTGATTCACTAAATTAATTTCAAAACTAGGTTGCTAGTTGCAAGGCTTTTTTCTAAAACAAATCGTAGTCTCAATAACTATGTTGCAAACAAGTGATTGATCCAGTTCGTGACATGAATCATTCATATATTTTACTCGCTGGAACAACTCTACACGTCTGGCCTTCTCGGGTATACCGGGCTATACTTCACGCTGGCTCTTCCCGGTACGGATTAGGGAAACTTTTGGTTACCTAAGTTCCTTTTTATACTTGCCATTGTTCGTCGAAAGTATGGGATGGGATCACACATGGCTTCCGTATTGTTTGAATATTTATTTTAGGTTGCATGCAGTTGTTTTATTGGAATAGTGGAGTAGTTTTCTACGCTTTTTTGCGTGTAACTGGCTGGCACTTAGGCACAAAGATAGAAAAAGAAAGAAAGAAAATACAATTGTTTTGCATAAGTAGGAAAAACAAAAAAAGAAGAAATACAGAACGGACAGGAACTTACCAAATAAAACATAATATTATTACACAAGTGTTATCACAAGTGGTTCTTGTGATTTTATTGAACAAAAACTTTTTGAGTTTTTTTTAGATTATTTTGCTAGACCATGCGACCAGCCTTAGTCTACATACATAGATTCGAAATTGCTACGGCAAATTGCAACTTCTCGTAAAATCTCTGAATAAACATTTCGTGTGTCATTTTCTGTAACAATGACCCATCATTATTACAGAAAATGACACATAACATCTACTTAAAAGTTGTCTTAGTAAAATACCACCGCTGCTAATAGGCATCACCTGTAATATTGATTCAATAAGAATGATTTGAGCCATACATATGCGTTGCCTTATTCGTCCGTCTATTTGTCAGGTCGGATACGTTTTTCTGCGCACAGTGTCTTTGTGGTCGTCTTCAACCTTTATTCTCTTAAATTATTGGTTCCTAGGGCTTGCCTATTGCCACTTTGAGGTCTAGCAAAATGTTTTTATGCAAATAATTCTAATCCTAAATTTATTCGTACATTGTTTGCAAACAACTAATGTAAGTGAACAAAATCGCACCTGTCAAAAAATAATGCGAGTCAAAGTAGACTCCTTGTAGTTTACCGTCACGATAGCTCACACGCAATGTTCCAATGAAGGAAAACAACGGAGTTATTTGCGTATTTGATTATTACTAGCGTAATTTAATGTGTGCCTCGTTTTCGTGGAAACTTTTTACTGAGCAGGAAAAACAGGAGTTTGTGTATTTTTTATCTTTTTTTATTGCTAATGGACCAAGCAGATTATTCATTTTTTTGGAATAGAATAGTTCTTTTTTAGCATTTAATGTAGGGAGGTAACCATCAACTATAAAAAAGCATTGCGTCGTAAGTCACGCATGATTGGAACATGCCCTACGATGCTCTGCGTCCATCAACAGGCACACAGATATTAAGGCTCATGTGCCCGTACTTCCTGGATGACCCTTACAAAAAGAGCCCTACTATCTTATCGTAACTACTTACTGTAACCATTATAGTGCTCCGCACGTATTGGCTGTATCTCTCGAGTGGATCAGGGTGACTAAGCTGTGAGGATGGCATAGGTGCTGGACAAGCCTATTCCATACATAATTCGGGTTGGCTATAGCAATCCTTGTACCTGAGTTGAGGGTTGGGGATAGGGGGGATGCAAGTGGGGGTAGATGGCAAGTCTTCCCCTTGAGTCCTTTTTTCTAGGAAATGAAAAAAAATAATTTAATTTTTCAGGTAAGTTACTAGTTAGGTTAGGGTTTTTTTTATATGAAGAAAATTGGTAGTAATATTTCATCTCTATGACAAAAAGACACAAGGGAAGGAATTCTCATTAGGTTAGGGTTATTTTTTTTTTTTATGTGAAGAAATTAGAAGAAATTTTTTTTTCATTTCCTAGAAAAAAGAACTATAGGGAAAGACTTGCCATCTACCCCCACATGCATCCCCCCTATCCCCAACCCTCAACTCAGGTACCAGGGTAGCTATAGTTTAACCCATAATTCTGTCCCTCGCGCTAATAGGTATGAATGAAACAGAAACAGTTCTACGACTAATAGGCACAGTAGAAAAGCCCTAGATTGTTTAGTAGGTACCAAGTTTCAAATCTTTGTCCATGTTTATTTTAGAACATCTAGGGCCATACTACAAAAAAATAGGCAAACGATAAACGTTTTGCCATCTCTTACCATTGCGTAATGCAAACAGAGACAGCGCTAATTTTAGACATTGTTTAAAGTTGTATTTGGAACATAACCACATATTCAAAGTCAAAATTTATTTATTCAATAAAATCTTAAGAAACACTATGAAACGTCAGGTGACTCTAGGTACCAGTTCCAAGCGATCAAAGCCTAGAAGACCAGGCAAGAAACTACGGCTTTGCAGTTGCCGCGGCATTCCATACAGTTTGCAAGGCCATCGCCGCTGCTACAATACAAACTGGTAACTTTAGCTTACTCTACATTGGTGTATTACTGAATTCGTATCCCAACTATCAGAAGGTTTTCACTAGACAACCGTTGTTCTGTTGCGTCTGACGCTGTAAATTATCTGCAATAGATATTACTTGAAAATGTAAACAGTCTGTGGCCTTGTCATCAAAACCTTGCGTTTTATATGAAGTTTGATGTGGTATAAAGTTTTAATGGCGTAATCGTAAAAAGATATGACCCACCTAGCTTGGGTTTCGCGCTATCTACATCAAGAATTAACCTGATGCTTTATTACTAAAATTCATTAATAATGATTGCCTACTTTCTGTCCGTGACTTCAGCCGTGGTGGTGGCTCAAAGAATTGAAATTTAAGCAACTGCCAAGGAGTGAAACTTTTTACCACCATCGGTAATTCTAAAACGATATAGCTTAGCTTACAAATATTCCAGACAAGAGTGAACTAGTACAATATTACTACTTAGACAATAATAACAATATTAGACTAGACTTAGAGATAATAATTCTTTAATACAATACGTTTCACAGTTTTTGCTTTTAATTCAAACATGATGTCACACAATGTATATTTAATTTTGAGAATGAGTATTTTTTGTTTCTCTGATTTTAACCTTCTCGTTATCTTGGAGAACAGATGTTACAAGAACTCTCATCCCGACGTTGCCTTATCTTGTACTGTAATTAACCTAGACAGATTAGCAAAAGAAGTTTGCATGTTTATAACGCTAGGTGGCGCTATAGTTAAAATTGCCATTCATGGTATGGTACGTAGGTTGCAATGGGTAGGTAGGTCATAAGCTCGAAGAACCGCGACCATTAAAAACACATTTTCTTGAATGGAGACGACAAAGCGTAGGCCTCCCACCACCCGATGAACCGCTAACATTAGAAAGACCATAGGAAAATGTACAGAAGGCATAAAATTGCTCTTCCTGGAATTATTTTTAAGAGTAGTAGCTCTCTGTGGCGGGCTCTTCTGGAAAAGTACTACCACCACGGCTTTTACTGCCGCCAAGCAGCAAGGTTTGGAGAGTGTAGTCGCCGGTGTAATTACAGGCACGCGAGGCTTAACATCTGTATGCCTCAAGTTGATGGGCGCAGGGCAGTGCGACGTAGTGCACGTTTCTATCGCGCGTGACTTACGAGGCGATGCTTTGTTATAGGTGAAGGGTTACCACTTAACACAATGTGGGCCATCTGCTTGTTCCATTAGCTAGTTGTTTAAAAAAATATATAAAGGGGAGGTCTATACCAGTCAGTGTCTAATGCTGCACTTCATTTTGATAATCACCTGCTTGTAGACATAGTTCCAGCAGAAGACTATCTCTTTGATGCGCCCTTAAAATCCTTTCACCACACTTCGAAAGACACTAGTCACAGGACAAGAAGAAAGTGCATTAGTTTCATAACTACAGTAACCTGGTCTAGACCAGAAAAGACAAATATGTTTGCATAACTCAGGCACTAGATGGCTTCGCTGTTCTGGGCCATATCTCGCCAGCGTCCCACTGCTCACCGCCCGTGTAATTATTTATGTGTTGTTTAGGCGTGTTCGCTCATTTACATTTTAACTTGCTAGTGCCTTGGGAAGGGTGAAATTAGGAAATGTATGTGGGCGCAGTTTTGATTTTTATATGTGTTGTTGTGTGACCGCGAAGCTGTATTGTTCTATTTATTATTCTTGTGTTATATTACTAAGCTCATTATGAGCTACTGGTTTGACTAAATTTGTAATTTGAGCTAATATTAGAAACTAGCTGTCACTTTACTCAAATACTTTTATGTTTATCTTTTACATTCTAAATTACAGATCAGTGATTCCAAATTAAAGCAACCAATACCGGCGCGTCTGTAACGCGGGGAACGGGCGCGATGCGGGTGCGTCAAATTTGAAACGTTAAACTTGAACAAATCGTCCCGCGTTGTGGGCGCGTAGGTGTGCATAGTGCCAGTTATGGTATGGGTAGCGTCCACTGCGCGGCAGACGCTCTCGCTTCGCAGAGGCTCCCGCTTCGCAAATGCTCTCTCTTCGTAATCACTTCGGTCGCGCCGGTGTGGTCCGATCCTTTAGCTTTAGATAAAGCCGTCCGATGTTGTCAGTACTTTGTTGATTTTTGTACCTTTCTTTTTTACATCTAAATATATATAACTCAAAGGTGACTGACTGACTGACATAGTGATCTATCAACGCACAGCCCAAACCACTAGACGGATCGGGTTGAAATTTGGCATGCAGGTAGATGTTATGACGTAGGCATCCGCTAAGAAAGGATTTTGATCAATTCTACCCCCAAGGGGATAAAATAGGGGATGAAAGTTTGTATGAAATTTTAATAATATTAATACTTCTTAACGCGAGCGAAGACGCGGGCAAAAGCTAGTGTACAATAAAATGTTAATATACCTATGCGTGCGGGTCACAGTTCTAAGTTTATTTAGATAAAATAAGTAAAACTAACATAAACCTAACAAAAATAATAACTTCTTTACAAAAACAAGTTCAAATAATAGAAGGTTAATAACCGCTAAAACTGTTATAAGTGCAGAAATCTGGGGCTAAATCGTTAGTTCTGCCTATCCTATGTCAGATTAGCGCGAACTTTTGCTGGGAAATATTAATAGGTCATTGTATCCTATTTCTGTGTTTTTGTTCACAGAACAGTTAGACCAGATTATTATTATTCAGAAAGTTGAAGTGGCGATAGGCAGGTTACATAGCTCGAAGAACTGTCAGCCGCTGGGAATACAGGTTCTCGAATGACGACCACGAACCGGGAAACGAAGACGCTCCCATATTCGGTGGACTGATTTTTGTCTCCTTTCATTGTAAAGAGTGTCGATTCTCAAAACGACAAAATCACGGAGTTTCACCTAACCATCACGCGGGTGGCGCTAGTGCGTGAATGTATAAAAAAATGCCAAATTAAAAAAATCACTATGTATTCCGTGGTCACTTGGACGAATATTTTTGACGGCATAGCACTACACTTCGTATTAATAAATACTGTATGAATAATATGAAAAATGTGTTAGTTTTTTATTTGTTCTAAACACGTGTTCTTTTCGAAAGCAAAACAATAAATTATTTCTTATTGAAATTGTGGAGAGTAGGGGAAAAACGTCGACTTGCGTGACATTTGCCAGGTGGGGCATTAATTTTGTATAGGCATACCTCCACAATTATTTTGATACCACGTTTAAAAGCTAAAACTGAAAATTACATATAAGACATCCTCCAACCGTAATACACCAACGTGATTACTTTATAAACATCAATCAAACGAAATTTCATTTCCATATCACCATTCTGATAAGGACAAAGCAGCATAAATCAAAATCAAAACGGTCTTTATTTCGTAAAGCAAAGGAATCAATTTGGAACAGAAAGGTAAACCGATTCACGATTGTTATTGGGATCTGTGCATAAATTTATCATGCAATGATTCTATGCAAATAATGTATAAGCTGACCATTCTACCCATTTTACCCACTGTCCTTTTTTGGGTAAAATACATGCATCCGTGCCATTTTATGTTGAGTTCACTTGAAAGTGGCACAGGTGGCATCTGTTTTAATTATGAAATAATTTGACCTCGTGGGTACTTCTGTGCGTTGAACGCGTATGAGGCATATACCTCTACTAAATTTTGGAATGATATCGAGTTTTTCTTTGTACACACGTATATACGAATGACGCAGTATATAACTGTTGGCTTATCTCCTTGTAATAAGAATTATTTTTCTCCAGTGTGGTGCTAATTGCCAAATTATTATTAAATTATTATTTGACGACCTCAACGGCGCAGCGGGCTAGAGTCCGCTTGCGACGCAAGAGTTTGCGGATTCGATTCCCGCCTCGGAACAAATTTGTGTATAATCTGCTGAAATTTATTCCGGTGGTCTGGGTGTTTATGTATATAAAAGAATATCTATCTATGTAAGTTTTTATATTTCAAACAAAACAGAAAAAAACTAAAACAGCTTCACGACTTCGATCCCCAGGCACGGTAGATATCCCCTTCAGATCTCCCAGTACCAAGTAGGTACTAATTCAAGATTATTTGAGGATGTCTAAGGGGGGTAGTCAGAGGTACGTCCAAACATTACATTTGGCACATATTATTAAGAGGAGTCCCTTTAGGCAAGGTACCGAAGATGCTGGCAGCATTCCCCCTTTGAATAGTCAGACTAATTCTTTGTCCGAGGTAGCTGCCAGCTCTTCGGTCTCCTGTGACGTCGACTGGTCTCTTTGCTATTTCTTTAAAAAGCCTAATAGCGCTAGGACCCCACGGACCAAGGGTCTCGACACCGAATGGGACAAAATCGTATTCGGAGTCTAGACCCCTGTATTTGCCTGCAAGTAAGTATGTAAGTATATAATGTATTAAATATGTCAGTCATCTAGTACCCATAACACAAGCTTTGTGTAGCTTACTTTGGGGTTAGATGATGCTGTGTGGATTGTCCAGCATTATTTATTATTATTATGCTCCAGTTTGGTGCCAATCGAATTAAGTGAGTGAGGTATTAGAACTAAGAGATATGAGTGGACATCTACCGTGCCTGCGTTTCAAAGTCATGTTGCTGTTTCAGTTTCATAAACGCGGTCTCCACCCAAATATTCGTTTGCTCCAACAATTTTCGTTACCGCAAAACTTTTATTTTCAAAGAAGTAATCAATCGCTAAAACCATTCGCTACCCAACAATCGTTGTTTGAGTTTATGAGGTAGTAACCCTACAAGCTCGTTAAAATTACTGCAGCACACTTTGAACCCGCTACCGCATTGCCCGACTTGTGATCGTAAACTCAGTTTCGCTGTTTGTCTTGCATCGTATCGCCTCAATACATCGTATATCGAGGCAAGCGTGTGTTTGTTGGAACTATTGTTTGCTTGCACTGTGTATTCTGTATTGAATAATGTTGGTACTGTCAGTTTTTGTAATTTGCAAGCAAATTGAGTTTTTGAGATGGAAACACTTTGGAAATATGATACAACGACGGTTCTCAGGTTAAGCGAACCGTGGAACAGGGAATTACGCCACTTTATGCCGTTTTGCTATCTTTTGGTTACACAATTTTCCACAGTGTACCTACTTGTAATGAATAGCGACTGTCACATTTGTACTTTCTACGATGTCAGTACTCGAGATGTTACCAAATTGTATAAGGTTTTCCTTTGCTATTGATAGAACATAGTCGATACTTAGTATGCGATTACAGTATCGCGGGGCGGGGGGCGCCCGCGCCCGCGCCCGCTCGTCCCGCTGCGTTTCCCGCTCACCCGCCCCGCCCGTGTTTGGTGCAAATTAGTCAAAAACCTTATGTTTGCGTTACCCGGCAATGGGTTCCGCTACCCGCCCGTTGCCACTGTAATTTCTAGACAATGCGTATTTCGATTTCAAGCAAATGAATTCCATGAAATAGCATCAAACAGGATTAATGTCAACCAAGTTGAGGCATATTATTAAGTCTCATGTGCCTGTAATCTCACCCAAGCAACGCTGTTGCCAAATGTTGCGGAAAAATTGTGTAGTCATTCCTTGTGAAAGGCAGTGCATCGTAGGACACGTTCATATCTTCGGTATCTTGCGAGCCATTGTTCTGCTGTAGGTGATGCTTACCACTTAACATTAGGGCCCTTAGCCAGGGACATTATCTTGTTTTATTATAAAGTCATATAAAAAACTAAGCTAATTTTCTTGCCTGCTGTATTTCGTTACTTGGCGCACTTTGCCATTTAACTTACAAAAAGAAAGAAATAAAATGCTACAAGTTTTACTTTTTCCAACATATAACAAATGAGTTGTTTAGTCTTTCCAAAATGTGTTTCACCATTAAAGTTTGTGTCCGTTTTAGACTTCTGTGTGCTTCTTTGTCTTCAAATGACATTGGTTACGCAAGTTTACGTATAGTAAGTTAGTCTTTTGAAGCGACTCTTTTTTTATTTATTCAGTCTTTTTTTAGCACGACCAATCTATTATCATATCTCTCAGCGTTTATTATACTTAGTGGTTCTTTAAATAAAGATGCTTGAAGCAAGAAGCCGGCGTTTATTTATTAAAACACCACTTTTGTACGAAATAAACAACCATCTATAGATACGTCCACTAATCCAAATTACTTTGAACTTGCCTAAAAATGCTTCACTATTGACAATTCGATGTTTCGTCATTGCGTAGACCATGTGAAAAGCATTGATTTTTATCAGCAGCATGTTGCTACGAGCGACGTAGAGTATTTCGTAGCTTCGTAGATGAAGCTACGAAGCTACAAGTTGCCATTTCAACGCGTTAAATTCTTGGTCGTTATACTTGCAACAAGGCGAATACAAACCGAGGAGTCTTTGACGAGAGTCAGCCCCTTAATCAAGCAAATTATTTCACGCGTGCATCACTATTAGGTACCTGAATGCTTATTTCAGGCCATGAACTAAACCTATTTCAACCTATGTTAGTTTGAGGCTAGATAGTGATGTGTAGGTATAATAATATCTCTAATTTCAATTTGAATTCATTTGTTTCAAATTACTACGAACAAAACTTCGTACTACATCCAAATACAAGTACAAAATATGGGTGTATATTTTGTAACTACCAGAAAAAAGTAGCCTGTGCTGAAATATTCCTTTTTTTAGGTTTTACAAAATAGTGTTGTTTAAAAAAAATTTGTTGCTTTAACATCATAGTTTATAGCTAAATAACTTACTGCGTGTGTATAGTGCACCGATTTACGCCACCATACGTCACAGGTGCTTGCAATTACGTAGCAACGGTAGCAACGTGTCCTATAAATCACTTTACTAGGGAAATTGTTGGCGAGTTCCGCTTTAAATATAGTTGAAAAAGTTTAAACTGTTGCAGCAACTAGCTCGTTTATATGATTTACTGTATAGTTTTAAAACTTTGATAGGTGACTATATAAACTTTAGTTAGAATAATCACTATTAAAAAGACTAGGCAGACGATCTGAAGAGAAATTGCCAAAGATCGGAATAGGTGGATTGTGGGTATCCCACTGGGTTGAAGTTTTCCCCAATAACAAAACATAAAAACAAGAATTCCATCACAATGGTTAAACAAAAATACCATTTTGATAAAAACAAGTTATTCTATTTGAACTTATTAATGAATACTTATAATTACTTATATATACCTACATAACATATTAAAACATGTGGTCTCGATCGGAAACTACTTCATACTTAATCAGCTACAATGAGCTTGCAACCTGTCACGTATGGTATACCAACTCCTGCAAAACATATTATATTTGGGCGTATCGCTGACCACCCCTTTAGATAACCTCAATGATTGTTGAGCCAGTACTTGGTACTAAAATACCTAAGAGAGCTACCGTTTGGGGTTTTAATATCTGGAAGCTATTTATTTTATTACATCTTTCAAACAAATACACATTTTGTAAATACAGCCAATACATAAAGGCAGGAGAATATATAAATGATCTGAAACACCAAAATTACCAGGAGACTATAAAGTCGAAGAGGTCGTAAAAGTTCACAACAGGTGAGAATGTCTCCTACAATCGCAAACAGGGTAATGTGTGTTAAATTGGTAAACAAGATGTTCATGTTGGATGAACTCTCGGAACGGGTGCTTTTATTGTTTTGTAAAGAACCCAAACTGTTGGGATAAAACTGAGATGAATACAGATTAGATTGATTATGTTGCCGGTGAAATTTCAGGCACATGAGGCTTAACTTCTGTATGCTTCAAGTTGATGGACTCAGTGCATCGTAGGACATGTTCTTATCGAGCCTGACTTAAATTGCAATGTTTTGGTGATGATTACCACTAAACATCAGGTGGGCTATCTACTTGTTCCATTTACAAGTTGTATAAAAAACAGATTTAACTTTAAGTTAATTCAAGTCCACGAACTTAAGATTCTTTGTTTAGGGGGGCAGTACATCTTAAATAAATATTGATGGACTTCCCACACAGCACTATCTATTCCCAAAATAACCAAAGCTTGTACTATCGGAATTAAATATATATACCTACAAACATAATATTTTAATAGGTTCCTTTTTTATATACATACTTACCTACTACAACAGATACTCCTAGACATTACTAAAATGTATATCCTCGGTGGGAATCGAACCTACGATAGCGCAGAATACTTTCTAACTACTTCTTCTTCTTCTTGTCGTGTCACTAGTTTGTTTTGAAACATTGTGGTGAAAGGATTTTAAGTGCGCCTGAAGAGGCTCCGAGCTACATAACTGTGAAAATTTACGAAGTTTGTAATTTTAGTTTTATAGTAATGATAATTTCGTAATGCTGAAACTAACATAATTCATTATACAATGTGTTATATTCTCATGTGTTATATAGAGCACCGGTGGTCTAGTGGGAGTGACCCCGCCTTCCGATCGTAAGGTCGCAGGTTCGAATCCGGTCGTGCACCAATGGATTTTTCTATCGAAAAATTTATGTGCGCAATGCCAGTGCTCTTAAACGGTGAAGGAAAACATCGTGAGGAAACCAGTTAGTATTCTAACAGCGGCGATGGGCTTGCAACCTGTCACGTATGGAATACTAACTACTGCAAAATGTGGGTATGTGCCAAATGTAATGTTTGGACGTACCTCTGACTACCCCCCTTAGACATCCTCAAAGAATCTTGAATTAGTACCTACTTGGTACTGGGAGATCTGAAGGGATATCTACCGTGCCTGGGGATCAAAGTCGTGAAGCTGTTTCAGTTTTTCAGTTATATTCTCAACGTAAAGTTGAAAACTCGAAGACTGTGACCACCAACTGGTTTTGAGGCGATAAATTCACCGCTATTTCTTATTATCTCACCTTATAACCGAGAAAACCACATACTGATTATAGTACACAAATACGCGTAAATTATGACGCAGCCTCACCACGGAAATGTTTAAGCTGGCGAACGCAATATTCCTTACGGGCAATAAAATTACCGAGGCACGGTGGCGCCCTCTTGCCTGATTTACGCAGCGCGATTACCAGTAATTTTGATGTGTAGAAGTTTTTGTGGTCCTAAACTCCACCTGTGGATGGAAGATTTCCATCTTCTTTGTAAGTACAGTATTACTACAGTTAAGTTACTTTAGTGCTAACTTATTTAGTTTGAAACAAATAGTTTGAGTTAAAGCTCGATCAAAACCAATCGGTTGTCAAGTCACTTGCTGTTTCAGCTTTTACCTTCAAATTACTTAGATATAGCAAGTGACTTGACAGCCAATTAGCTTTGATCGAGCTTTCAGAAACCTGGGGTTAAGGTACTAAATTTGTGAACAAGTCCATAAAATATGAAACTGGAGTTCCTTGTGAAAAACTGGCATCAAGATTCACCTAGCTCTAAGACTTTTCAAAGTGATATTTGTGATTCAATCGAATAAATACTATTTTACTTTTAGAAAAAGAAAGGCCTTTGCTCACTGACGTGTGGGATGCCACTAGTTCTTAATTTAAATCAAGATTCCAATGATTTTCATGAAATTTAGTATGCAGGGGGTTTTGAGGGCGATAAATCGATTTATCTAGTGTTTTATTCATGTTTTTTTTATACGCGACCAAAAATGCTCGGTGACTCAGATTTGTAGTCTTATTTGAATTATTTTGAGTAAAGACGGGATTATTGAAATACCAGTAGATGAGGATGAATTTAGGTACTCGTTAAACCCTAGATGCTTTTAGTAGACCCTCGGGTTATATAATTAGTAGTGACGGATAATTTATGTCCAATTACACGACCTACGAAAATGGCAGCTAAGTGAAGGGCGATTCTAGAGAAAAGCCTATCGTAATGTATTTATGGTTAATAATGAAGTATTTATAAATACCTAGATAAGTATTTTATCCGTCCGGACACGAAAACGTCACATTAATAAATATCTTGGTCATATACATAATATGTTTTAAAACTTTAGTTAAAATTTTATGTTGCTTGGTGTCATTTTTATTGTTAACTAGCGACCAACCCGCGCGCCCCTGCTTCGCACGGGTGCACATTGTTTTTCTACTATCCCCTTCCGCCTGGACCTCGGCTACGAGTTGACGTGTTACCTGTCACCCAACAGTTTATTTTCTAAATCTAATTTAAATTTTTCAATCAATAAATCTGTTAACAATATTCGGAGTGCATAAACGAGAGGAGGTAGCGCAGTTTCACCGCGCCGCGCCGAGACGGACGAAGTGCTGCCACAGAACCATCAATAGTACTAGCGACGGACGACCGGACCGGTCGTCGTGCGGGCGTCCAACCGGATCCCTGAGTGCTGCGTGCGAGTGAGTCACAGATTGTCTTACGCACACACACGCACAAGGAGCGCTTACGCAGTCCGTAGCCCGCTCTTGCTGTTCATTGCCTCCTAGTACTTACTCGATATATAGTGCGCCTTTGCTTTACCTCGCTTTGACTACTCAAGACTCATTAGCTACTGCTCTAACAAAAATCGCAGGCACTTCATTTTGCCAGCTAAAACTGAAAGGTGTTTTCTGCTTCCGCTCCCCTATCAACTTAAAAGCTCCTTTAATTGAAAAATGAGTTTCATACGGACACCAGAAAGGGCTGGATCAGATTCGGACATATATAAAAAAGACAAGAGCCAGTCTTCCCCTGAGCGGACAGCTGTGGCTAGAAAGCGACGTAGAGGAGCACATCCGATCGAGAGTTCAGCTAGTGATAGTCCATCACTGTCACTTATTGAGGAACGGCTCACTGCAATGTTCTCTAACCTAAAAGAAGACATCGATACAAAATTCAAAAAAATCGAATTAAGGTTATCGAACATCGAAAAAAACACGGGAGACATAGAAAAATCGATGGAATTTCTGACGAATAGATTCGAGGAGATAGTTCTTAAAGTAGATACTCTTGAAAAATCTGTTAAGGAGAAGCAACTCCAAATTGACTTCCTTGAAGAAAAACTGGAGGATCTGCAGCGTAATGCTCGAAGCTCGAGCATCGAAATTAGAAATGTCCCAACTACTCCAAACGAGACGAAGGAAGTCCTTACTAACTATATCATTACGATGTCAAACAAGATTGGAGTCAACGTAGGGTCTAACGACCTCAAGGATATCTTCAGGATCCCTGGAAAAGCTGAAGCAAATAAGCCAATCATTGCCGAGTTCACGACAACTATACAAAAGGCCAAGATTTTAACAGCAACCAAGAGCTTCAATATTGCGAACAAAACTAGCAAACTGAATGCTTTTCATTTAGGCCTCCGGAGTCACAGCTCTCCAGTATATGTTGTAGAGCACCTCACAAGCAAGGCGAATCGCCTGCATTACCTTGCAAGGGAGCTGCTTAGGGCTGGGCATTTCAAGTACTGCTGGACCTCAAATGGTAAGGTCTTCTTGAGAAAAGCTGATGGTGCCCCGATCATATTGGTCAAAAATGAGGAGCAGCTTAATGCTCTTAAGCCTTTAAACTGAAAAGTTTATTAGGAAAGATTCAAAATCTTTTACTGTTTTTAATTTGCATGGTTTCTCTCGAAGCTTACGATACTTCTACTTTTAATGCCAATATTTACACTTGTGATGTTGATTTAATTCTTGATTGTTTCTATCTTGCCATTATTAATTTGAATTACTATAAAAAAACCTATTATTTACATAATCGAAAAAATATGCAACCTATATCGTTGTTAAGAGCTGCTCTGTTTCCAAATTTTATCCCTATGTATTTAAATGTAGAGCAAGTTGTTGATAACTCTTACACCACCTTTATACCCTTTTTTGTAAGAGTGACCAAATACGACCCCTATGTTCCCTCTATATCTCAAAATGGATAACGAAATCATTCAGCAAGTAGACGAATTTAATATAGCATCTTCCTTCGAATGTTCTCCATCTGAATGCTGTAATATAATCAGGGATCAAAATAGACAACTCAAGGTAATCACACAAAACATAAGAAGCATCTATAAAAACCTAGATTCATTCATAACTCTACTGTCATCTTTGAAACCAATTGAATGTGACATTATTATCCTAACTGAATGTTGGCTTTCGAAAGATAAACCTGTCCCACCACTCTTCAATTATAACATCTTTCACTCTATATCATTTGCTAATCAGAATGATGGCATAGTTGTCTATACTAGGCCTGATTTGAAATGTGTGGTTTCTGAGCCATCGTTCGATGAGGCAACCTGTCTGCTGATTAAAGTTTCCGATCATACAGCAATCGTTGCAATCTACAGATCTCCTTCGTATAAAAATCTTAACAACTTCTTACTCTCCTTAGAGAGAACACTTAAATCCGTAAGGAGCCTTCGACACGCTATCATCATGGGCGATATGAACATAGACATAAAAGAAAATAATATAGACCCTATGAGTACAGATTACTTAAACCTTACTTCTGAATATGGATTCTTGCCTGCTAATGTATTTCAAACGCGTAATGGTAATTGTTTAGACCATGCCTTAGTCAAAACAAAAAACACGGTGATTTCGTTTGTTATCCAGAGTGCAGTCACAGATC
Source organism: Plemyria rubiginata (assembly GCA_963576535.1). Taxonomy (NCBI): domain Eukaryota; kingdom Metazoa; phylum Arthropoda; class Insecta; order Lepidoptera; family Geometridae; genus Plemyria; species Plemyria rubiginata. The sequence goes on along the minus strand of OY754917.1, from coordinate 9,624,037 downwards.
ACCTACCTGTATTACTCTGCCTCGCACAGAATGGATTTATTAAGCAGCGTAAATTGACCTATTCAAAAACTAATAGTGACATTATTATTGGATCTATAATAAATAGCCCTATATTACAAGAAATTTTGAGAATGAGTGATATTGACGTTGCCACGAACAGTCTTGTGGAAGTACTAAAGATGGCCGTCAATCTAGGCACTATATATAGATCAATTCCTTACAGACAACGTATTTACAAGCCCTGGATTACCCCAGGCCTTCTTCGCTGCATTCGCCATAGGGATAATATGCATGACAAATCAAAAAAACACCCTACTGACCTAGTTCTGCTAAAATCATACAGTAGGTATAGAAATTTCTGTAACACTCTGCTAAAAAAACTTAAGATTGCCTACGAAAGATCCGAGCTTGAAAAAGCAGCAGGTAATCCAAAACAGACATGGAAAGCAATAAAAAAGATTACCCACATTGCTCAGAACAAAGCCCCACCATCCGAACTGTTACAATTGCATACAAATTCACAAAAAGCTGTTAATAATGTCAACACATACTTTTCTAGTGTCGGTAAAACACTTGCTGAACATATTTCAAGTAAAGTTGACATTAATAGCAAATCTTCTGATATAAAAACTCAAATCCACTTTAGATCCTTTGTACTACTAGATGTGGACCAGACTGAAGTAGATCGAACTATCATGTGCCTTAAAAACGATAGTGCCGTTGGTTGGGACGGGATTTCATCGAGGGTACTGAAAATGGCTAAAGACGCCATCGTGCCACCGCTGACACATATAATAAACCTAAGCTTCAACTCAGGCATTTTTCCTGAGGCTTTTAAAAAATCAGTTATACACCCAGTCTATAAGAACGGGTCAAGAGACAGTGTCAACAACTATAGGCCCATCTCGATCCTTCCTGCCCTTTCCAAAGTTGTAGAAAAAATAATTAATAAGAGACTAATGAATTATCTGGAATCTGAAAACTTGTTATCTGATGCTCAGTTTGGCTTTAGAGCCGACAAATCAACCGAAAAAGCAGTAACAAACTTAATAGATTTCATTGTTGGTAACACAGACCAAGGAAAGAAATGCGTTGCACTATTTTTAGATATGGCTAAAGCATTTGACACTGTTTCTTTACCTATCCTATTGAAGAAGCTGGAGAATATTGGGATAAGAGCACTATTCCACTGCAGCTATTTCGTAGCTACTTAACAAACAGAACTCAGCGCGTAAAAATTGATGGTGTTACTAGCGATGATGTCAAGATCTCTTATGGTGTCCCACAGGGCAGTATCTTGGGCCCTACTCTCTTCCTCATATTTATCAATGAGCTTTGCCTGTACGTCCCCCCAAACGGAATTTTATCTACTTTTGCTGATGACACGGCTTTAGTTGTCGTAGGAAAAACTTGGGAGCAAGCTAAACAACATGCAGAGATAGGCCTGCATAATATCATCTCCTGGCTCAACGAAAACCTTCTGACTCTCAACTTACAAAAAACCAAGTTCATCTCTTTCTCTATACAAAAAAAAACAATGCCTACATTAAAGATTCAAGCTCACTCTTGCAACAATTTAAACAACGCCACGGTATGTGACTGCTTATACTTGGAACAAGTTAAATGTATTAAGTATCTGGGGGTCTTACTTGACAGCCACTTAAACTGGGTACCCCAAATCGAGTCTGTGGCTGCACGCACTCGCAAACTCATTTGGATATTCAAAAACCTGCGCCACGTCGCTAGCTTTAACCTTCTTAAAACCGTATATTACGCTCTGGGACAATCAGTGCTAAGCTATTGTGTTTCTGTTTGGGGTGGAGCGTACAAAACACATCTGATAAAAGCCGAAAGAGCTCAGCGATCTCTGCTAAAAGTGATGACATTCAAACCCTTCCGCTACCCCACCACCTCTCTTTATAATGAATGTAAACTACTCTCTATACGCAAACTTTTCATCCTTCAATCTATACTTTTTTATCATCAAACTATCAACTATGATCCTACCCATGGTACAGACACACGCTCTTATAAAGGTCATCTCATTAGATGTAACTCGTCATTTGCACGTCAGCAAGGTTACTTTATGAAGCCCTACATTTATAAAAAATTGAATAAACTCATAAATTTTTATCCTCTATCTCTTTTTAAATGTAAGTGTACTGTAAAACATTGGCTTTTGAATCAAGACTATGCCTCAACCGAGAGCTTATTGGCGGTTCTGGAGTGAGGCTTTAGTGTTTTAATATTTCAAGTTATTTTTACTATTTTACTTAACTTATTAATATTATGAATTATTATTATCTTTTTATAAATTTATTGGTATATAGAATTTTAAACATATTGATTGATTGTTGCATGCCAGGAAATACAGTAAATTGAAAGTAAACCTAATGTATTCAATGATAAAATAATTAATTGATTAAAATTCTCTTTATATAAATTGTAATTCAGTACCTATTTTAACTTCTTAATTTAAGTGAATAATACTGTTAAAATTATAATTGTAATTTAAAATTAAATAACTGTTCGGCGGAGGGCATTGGTATGCCATAACACAGGGCTATCCTAGTTTGGGTACCAATGTTGTCCAACCAGGAAATACCTATATTGTAACACGTTTCAACCCTATTTTATAAGATATTGTGATGTTTGTTACGAATCCAAATAAATTTCATTTCATTTCAAATCCAAATAAATAAATTTCATTTCATTTCATTTCATTTCATTTCATTTCATTTCACTATATCATGCATGTATTATACATATAACCCTTCCCCTTGAATCACTCTATCTATTAAAAAAAACCGCATCAAAATCCGTTGCGTAGTTTTTAAGATTTAAGCATAACATAGAGATATAGGGACAGAGAAAGCGACTTTGTTTTGTACTATGTAGTGACTATTCGTAATTTAGGAGAAAAACCGCTCAGTGTATCTACTATCGAGAGGGTATATCTTAACTCGATAGGGTAGTATCTTTTGTAGAGCGTTTTAATTCTCTTCTTTATATTATTGATATTGATTGAACCTATATTTACTTGGCTTTATTATTATAAGCTCTCTTTAGGCTTTAAGAGCTAAAGCCTTCGTATGGTTATTTGTTATGTTGTTATGTTATTTTCTGTTGTTCGTCTGTTGTTGTTTTCTTTTTTTTAATAAAAATAATCTGTTGTATATGTATCTTAGTCCTAAGTCGTAATTGAAGTGGGAAACGAACAGACTAACATGGGGTTCTTGGTTTTAGTAAAACTTATTCTGTCAAGAACGTACCCTAATAAGCTTACAACGTCGCCACAATGTAGGCTAATGAGTAATTTTACGCTGACTTAAACAGTGTATAATAATTATGTGTTAATTAGCACGTTTCTGTCTTTATTTAAGGGAAAGACGCTTTGTTTGTGTTTTTTTAGATTTAGCACTATACAAAATCTGGATCTCTTCAAGACAAGACTGAATGTCTCGAAGTGAAGTAAAAAAAAGAACAAGTAGTTATCCCTACTTAGTTACTTACCTTTAGTAGTAGTAGTCTGCGTACTTTTGATTTGAATATTATGCAATAAAATGTAGCATATGCCCTTTCTCAGGGTCTAAAGATTGTCTGTGCCAAATTTCATCAAAATCGGTTGAGAGGTTTAAGCGGGAAAGCGTATATAACAGACAGACAGGCAGAGTTACTTTCGCGTATACTATACTACGTTTCTACTTATATAAGTAGTTATATATGTTATGTTATGGATCAGCTATTTGGTTCCCATATTATAAGCTTTGGCTTAGTTTAGAGCTAGAGAGTGTTGTGTGGACAGTCCACCAATATTTCTTTATTTATCTTGTAGATCGTTTTGCTCTCCATCGTGCCATCATGTGAGATTTTAGCCAAAAGACAGTAAAAAACATTAGAATAACATCTACTATCATCTATCTTGCAAGGTTTTTTTCTCTTGAGTCTGCAACCCTTTGTCTCCCGTTTAACCAAAACTGGAACCGGAACTCTGAATAGATTAAAAAGTTGAATAAGTATTATATACAAGCTTAGGAGTGATAATCTCGTTAACACAAAGTATTCGCTTGTTAGACACAAGCATATCTGGCAGACAGCAGTGCAAGGCGCCCGTAATGATCCCTTTTTGCACTTTTCCCTTTCTATTTAAAGGCCTGCTTCACTACATCTGATTTTATTGCATAATAAACTCTATTGCACATTGTTAGGACTTTAAATTTAACTTACTCTAAGTTAGGAAGATGAAGAGGAGAGAGTAGAGAAAGCAGTTTCATTAACCGACTTCAAAAATGGGGAGGTTCTCAATTCGACTGTTTTTTTTATGTTTGTTACCTCATAACTTTTTACCAGTTTTAATTTTTTTTTTCATCGAAAGCTGGTGCTTGTGGTCCAACTTAAACGAGTAGTTTTTGAGTAATAGTGTTAGTAGTATGAGTGTAATATCCAGTGCATTTGAAGTCGGTTTTATCTTGCAAAAATTTATCAATAAATTTTTTATTTTTTTAAAGGTTTTTATTTACCATAATATTACAACTAACACTTAAAACTAAACACCGTTTAGTTGTGTATAACACTCTTATCACTACGACTTATCCAGGCTAAAACGCCTCTAAAAAGTTTTTAAATAAAATTATTACTTATGAGACATAACACTTTTTAAATCTTGAATTTCTGTGATTATATTTTTTTATATCTACATTTTTTTTTATTTATTTATATGAGCTCTTTGTGAAAAGTTCATTTTTATAGATGGAAAATTTCAAGCAATGTAACCTTATAGCAAACAAAAAGTGCGTACGGTTAATCCTAATAATATCAATAAATTAATTTAACCCAGGCAAGGTTTGGCACTTTGGTAGCGAAATCAATATTTTTTGTTTTACGTCCTTCAGCTAGTTTTAATTTATTTGTTTATATTATTATCTATGGGCAAAGGTTAAAACAACGCTCTAAAACATGTGGCGAAAAGTTCGAACACTGCTTTTTAGTCGTTCTGTGAGGAAAATAGTTACCTTACAGTGCTTCTCTTAGATGTGTATGTTCTGCATAAGTAAAGATAATTAATAGCTTATGTGTAAATGGCATAAAGTATTTTTATTCGGTTTTTTTATTTGAGCTCCGTTTTCTATTTATAGCGGTAGTGCTAGTAGCATTTATACCAATGGTGTATGGAAGTGGTATCAGAGGTCGTTATAACTATTGTGCTGTCTGTGGTGTTCGTTTGTTTGGTCCTTTTTCACTTTTCTGTGTCGACTTATTACTGCTATAAGAAATGAGATAAGACCCTTGTTCCTTATATTATACAAATGTTGTGTTTCGTTTGCGACCCTTATTACAAGATTATTTTCTTTGTTTTCAGCTTTTACTTTTCCGCTAAGGTAGTTCGTAAATCTGTTAGAATAAAAGTAGCTGTAGTAGTATCAGTAAATAAATAAATATTGGTCGCTTAATGGACCACCTCAGTCTAAATATGGATACAGGAGTCCTGTCGTTAGATATATATACCAAGCAAGGAATTTGAATATACCAAGCGTTCGAGTAGTATCTTCTTCTTTTATTTTTTTGTTTGTCTCCTGTCCGCATAGACAATCTTGTCAATGTCAAGTGATTTTTCTTTTAATACTTTTTAGTCAGTCAGTCTATAGTCAAGTCACGTCATTTTTTTTAAAGAAAATGATGTCGGTTTTCTTAAAAACATTTGAAACATTTTCGGTCAAATCACGATATCACTTATTACACTTTCATTCCAAATGCTTACACTTTGCGATAAGACCTCAAGTAATGTTGGTTAAAATAACACCTAAATTACACAACACAACTCAAATTAACACAACAAAAACAATAAAAATGGAAATGCTATGTTGCTACGTAAAATGACAGAAAATCTATCGATATCTTAAATTTTATATTGTACACAGAAACATGACATAATTAATGTGATAACTAATGCCATGTATAAAGACAAGCTTAACCCTCAAAAGAGTATCTTTCCTTCTTTTGATTCTTACTTCTTTGAAAAAAAGGTTAATTATTAAAACGATAGCTTAAACGTGGATCGATACATATCTAGCAATTTATCGACATTTATTTCAGGCCTTGACAATAAGGATATTTTGATTCAAAATAGATTTCATATTTTTGTGGTATTAATATTCATATAATGTATTCCTTGAGAATCACCCACCTGGTGGAGCTGAAATGTGTTGTATTTTAACAAAACAAACTTCAAAGGAGAATTGTGTGTACATAAACTGTAGAAATAAATAATTTAATTCATTTCATAGTTTTCGATATTCAAATAATAATAAATTATAATGAATTTATGAATTTGAATTACAAGTTATTTTGGATAAAAACGTTTTAAGTGCTTAGAACGTCTAAATCCAAAATAACTCTTTCAAGATAAAACCGACTTCAAATACACTCATACTAACTCAAAAACTACTCGTCAGACCTGACTAAATTTAAATGGGACCACATAAAAAGCACCAGCTTCATCAAAAAAAGAATCTTCAAAACCAGTCCATCCGGTAGGAAGTTATATTATCCGACATTAAAAAAACAGTCGATTTGAGATACTCCTTCTTTGTTTGATGTTGGTTAAAAACGGTAGGAGACAAGTCGTTAATTTGTTGCCTGCTCTTGTAGGCTTGGTCGCGTGGAATTACAGTTAGCTTTAGGACGTTTCAAAGTGATCCTGGTCCAACTGAATGAATACCTTTTACTATAGAAGCAGGCAGTATGAGCTACGAATCATAACGGCAACCAGGCCAGAAGTTGTGAGTTCTGGCGCGCATCCAATACGATGCAGCGAAACAGTAGTCATGTCAACGTAATTAATGCGCTATAAATGTTGTGTAATGTAATATTTGCATATCCGGCGAGATATAAATATTTTGAATAAATAGTTGTTTCGATGTTATCTTTACTATCTTGAGTCTAATCCAGAGACTTCCCGACTACTGCAAAATAAATTATTAATAAATATTGGTGGACATTCCACACAGCACTATCTCGCCCCAAACTAAGCCAAAGCTTGTGACATGGGAACCAGATAGCTGATACCTTGTATGCTTTTTGATAACTTGTGTGCTTTTTTTTGTAAATACATACTTATAATATTACATAGCACCAAGACAAAGTACAAACATCTATGTTTATCACACAATAATATTGAGGATATCTGATATTGTATGTATAAATAAAGTAGCCGAAAGTTTATGTTTTACTTTGTCATTCAGCCTGACCACACAATAGATAGAAATAAACTTCGAGTAAAATAAAATAAAGACAAACAAGTCTGAACTCATGTTCAGACTTGTTTGTCTTTATTTTTGAAGCAATCCTTTTACTAGTTCCAACAACCTTACATACCTTTTATAATCCACATCAATTTGTTATAATGTTCCGTCAATACAGCCATAAATCCCCGGTTTCCGACATCCGATTATGGCTCTTATTAATAACATCCCCTATTTCCCCTCTTAAGGATTTCCTTTTTCTTCCGCGAAATAATAATAAATTCTTATTCATATAATTTGCATTTCATTTTAGGTTAATTTCTTGGTCGGCCTACATAATTCTTCGGATTTTGCGACGTGTTTAAGCTTAATTACGTGTGTTGTTATTTTGATAAATCCAGACTTGAAAAAGAATGATAAAGATTTAGAAATAATGTTTTTTATTTTGATATCTGCATGATGAAATAAAAGTAATTGCTTCCGCATTCTTCAGTTCTGTTTTTCTTCCGAAGGTATTGTTTAGACCTATCTAGGCTCGTCATAGATCAAAGAACAAGTTAGCAATCATTTCAGTACCAACAAGTATTTTTATGAGAAAAGTTTGAAGTGATTGCACCGGCACTTCCAATGGTTTTCGACGTTTCGCTTGCGATATTAAAAATATTAAATTGTCTATGGTATAGAAACTTTCACCCACAGTTTTTAAAAGACGTTTTTTGAGGCTCTAGAAATATATAAAAAACGTGTATCAAACGCAAAAAGAAACATTTGTATTGGTGAATATTCCACACAGCACTAATATAGCTGATATAAAAAACATTCTTTTTTTGTTAAATATTTACTTGTATTATTAGGATAACACCCAGACAGAGAACAAACATTTATGTTCATCACACGAAATTGTTTGTTCTCGGTAGGAATCGAACTGAAATCTGAGCTTTGAGGGTTGCCAGGCTCTGAAGATGTTTTAAACAAATCTTTTTTTTTGTAACTATTGTCGGTGTCAACTATTTATTTAAAAATTATTTTAAATTATCAACGTAAATCGTGACGTAGTTACTTTTCACGTCCATCCTTAAACTTATATTTTGTTTCCCTGTGGGATAAAGCAAAGAAATGATTTTGTATTGTATTGTTGTAGTAACAAAAGTTTTATATATAGTGTCTTACACCCAACTTTTTACCCAAACATGGTCTTCGTATAATCGTTCTAATACCGCCCGAGTAAACGCATCTCTCTTTACCCCATGTAAGACGAAGGTCAGAATCCGGGACCGGTCAGCCGATGCCCATCAATCATCAGGTCACAATCACACAGAAAACTGGTTGTGGTAAAATACATCTACACGATTTCATTTGGCGGTTTTCTTTTCAGTTATTAATGAAAAATATAGTTTCGTCACAGTTAATGTTGTATAATTTTTTTAACTATGATATATAATAATAAACAAATATTGTTAACATTTCACTAAGCATTAATTTAGCTCCTAACTGAGAATAAGCTTATAACCACAAGACCGCCCATTGTACATCTTTTTTATACCTTGTCTCATTTTTTGTTAGTTTGTAAGGTGTACAATAAAGCTACAATAAGATTCATTCATTCATTCATTCATTCACAAGGTTATAACCAGATTGGATTATAAGCAATGGGAACTAGATAGCTGATATTTCTTTGTATTTAAGGTATATACAACCGGTACAGGCAAACAGTTTCTTAAATAAATGTAAGCGTAGGGCTGGCTGATAAATGTTAGCCCCACAGAGATTGGACTTTGACGTATCAATTTATAAGACAAAGACTGAGTTGTTCCAGAATTAGTGTTTATCATTGTGGTCGTACCAAGGTAGCCGATATAGCTCTCAGAATCAGCAAGTTGAAGTGGCAATGGGCAGGTCATATAGCTCGAAGAACTGACAACCGCTGGGGAATAAAGGTTCTCGAATGGCGACCACGAACAGGAAAGCGAAGTGTAGGACGCCCTCCTACCCGGTGGACTGACGACATTGTTAGGATCGCGGGTAGTCGGTGGATGGAAAGGGCTCAAAATAGTTTTTCCTGGAAACGGATAGGGGAGGCCTATGTCCAGCAGTGGACTTCTGTAGGCTGATGATGATGATAGTGGTCGTGATTTTGAATGTTATATTAAATTTAGATATCACTATCACTACATAGTATAAAACAAAGTCGCTTTCTCTGTCCCTTTATCCCTATGTCCCTATGTCCCTATATGTTATGTATGCTTAAATCTTTAAAACTACGCGACGGATATTGATGCGGTTTTTTTATAGATAGAGTGATTCAAGAGGAAGGTTTATACCCGTGCGAAGCAGGGGCGCGTGGGCGGATCGCTAGTTTAATTATAATTATATATTCCGATATTTAATCCAGCCGTAATGTAAGCTTGAAATTATCTGTAAAAGATAAAGACGTGTGCTAGTTGTTTGTAGAGAGCTTTCGATTTACATTTTAATAGACTGGAATATCGACCCGTGCTTGGTTTCCATATTTTCCTGAACAACTGACACAGAAAAGCCTGTTATCCGGGGAATTTTACCAACCTAAGTTACACTGCAGGCGATTAGATATGCCTGTATGGGCTACCGACCTGCCGGGTGCTATCTTGAACTTAGTTACGGCCGGGCCAGGGACGCCCTAAGTTACTGATCCATAATGAGCTTCGTAGAAGAACCGTAGAAGAACCAAGGTAGCCGATATAGCTCTCAGAATCAGCAAGTTGAAGTGGCAATAGGCAGGTCATATAGCTCGAAGAACTGACAACCGCTGGGGAATAAAGGTTCTTGAATGGCGACCACAAACAGGAAAGCGAAGTGAAGGACGCCCTCCTACCCGGTGGACTGACGACATTGTTAGGATCGCGGGCAGTCGGTGGATGGAAAGGGCTCAAAATCGTTCTTCCTGGAAACGGATAGGGGAGGCCTATGTCCAGCAGTGGACTTCTGTAGGCTGATGATGATGATGATGATGATGAATGAGCTTAAGGCTGTTATTGTTTTTCATATAACTCATACAACCAGCTGATGAAACATGCAGATGGCCCACTTGATGTAAAGTGTAACGATCTATAGCAAAGTATTGCCTCGTAAGTCACGCACGATACGAACGTGCCCTGCGTCCATCAACTTGAGGCATACTGATGCCTCATGTGCCAAGCCAACGCCGCTTGGCAGCAGAAAAGGGCCTGGTGGTAGAGCTTCCCCAGATGAGTTCTTCACAAAAAGCTTTACTACTGTTATGATGCAAGTGCATTATTATTCGCTTTAAGATTTCCATTTTTTGACAGCCTTCGTAGCTCAGTTAGTAGTAGCTCTGCCTTCTGCGCCGTAGGCCGTGGGTTCGATTCCCACTGAGAACAAACAGTTGTGTGATGAACATAGATGTATGTATGTTGATAATTATGTTCTCTGTCTGGGTGTTATAGAGTACTCTAGATAGTGCTGTGTGGAAAGTCCATCGATATTTATTTATTTATTCATTCATCCCTTAGTCCATACCCTAGGTACTAAACTACCCACTGCTCATAAACAGTATGAACGATATTACCACCACATAGTTTCAGGCAGTATTTAACCCGGCGCATGGCGGAGAACTTTGACGTCCACCTCTGTTATTAGTTTTTAAAAGTTATTTTAGATGCAGCCATTATTTTCAGTTTGCACTGTTTTGTGTTTGGATTTTCACAGTTGAAATGGTTGTTTTCGAGATTTTTTACAAATAAAAATTACTTTATCTTCAGGCTGTGCTTGCACTGTTAATAGGCTGACAACCGTCAAAAAACTTCGCACACGCAAATTTTGACTTTTTGAAGATAATAAAACTATGAATCAGGATAAGACTTTTACTAGCGATTTTTCGCTAATAGAAGTCTAGGCGAAAATAACGTATTTTCCTACTAAAAACGAAAACAAATAAAATGAATTGTCGCGTGGAACTGGCACTAGAGTCACCTAGTTTTAAGACGGTTCAAGATGGTCCTTGTGATTTTATTGAATAAATATATTTTGACCTTGACTTTGAATTCTCAAAAATCTCAATTCAAGAGCACGTCTGTAGGGCACCTCCACCCTTGTGCCCTTTGTGGCATTGCTCTGCATATCGAATTATCTCATTTCATTAGTTTAAACTCCTACCTTAATTAAGATCGGCCTTTAAGATGCGAGATCAACCTACGAACGACCCGTAACATACTAACGCTCTCGTAGCAAATGGAACTGTACCCAAGTTTAAATTTTTCTAAACGTCATCCCGTTTCTGTGTGTTTTTTTTACTCGAGCGTCCTCAACGCGATGGAGGCTTGAGCGTTACGAAAAACTAATAAAAAAGAATAGCTCAGACTTGGGGTACAGACATAAGCCATCGATACAAAATGGGCATTTGAAATATATCAATGTGTTGAAGTCGAGCCGTGTACACATCAATCAGCCGATAAGCCCATTCGATCACAGTTGTCAATCTATTGATTGTTTGATTCAGAATTGATGTGTTTTACGCGGATTGTATGACCGCATTCTTCCTTTTCTATTTTCTTTTATGGTTTTTCGGTTTACGGAAAAGTCGGAACTTAACGGAAATGACATTTTCTGATTCCAAAAGATGATTCTTGATCGATCGTAGATATCGAATTACGTTCGAAACCGGTCGTGCACAAATGAGTTTTTTTTGTTCAAAAATAATGTGCATAATACCAGTACTCACAAACGGTGAAGGAAAACATCGCTCGTGCGGAAACTGGCATTTTGTAGAACCTAAACTACGAGTAAGTTATATACTTGTGTCAAGTGCACGAAAGGAGCCTCTTTGAGGTGCACTTATAATTCTTTCACCACACTATTTTGAAAGAAACGAGTGACACGAAGAAGAAAAGGATTCAATATTATTATCAGATTTTTCTTGGTAGCTTGTAACACGTATAAAACTTTTTCTCACGAGCTACATTAGGTAGTTATAATGATCATTCTCTGCTCAAGTTTGGTAGAATCACGTAGGTATACAAAATGAGAGTAAAGATAAATAAATAATGCAACAAAACGTTTAAGTAAAAGAATATTAAAAGGGACAATTTACACAAATAAAATCGAAGTTATAAACTAAGAAGGACCAGAATTCCTCTAAATATATGAAGCCTAAGTGTAGCAGTGGTCCTTTTCAGACTGATGATGATAATAAAAGTAAATAAACATAGCCAAAAACAGCCTGAAGGATTCTTTTATATTAAAGCAGCTTTAAGTCTTTTATTTCAATTTATTTATTTAGTGAACAAAAAACAGAGGTAACAATGTCAAAAGAGAACACTGAAAACTGCATAAGTAAAACTTGTGTCGCAGTTTCCAGCACCCGACCTTCGGCAAAGACGAGATAGGCGTTCACAATTAAACTAGGTAGGTATTAAACAAAAAAGAATTTAACAAAGAAATGTTAAACTTCGACTACGTTTTTAGCGACACGAAATATCCATCTTCAAAAAAAAAACACTGTTCCAAACAGGAGATTGTATTTGTAATACAGAAAAATAATTTTAATATCAAATGGGCCATTTGCCGCTTGGCCCTCACCCCGAAGAAAACCCAAAGAGCGGGATTTGTTCCCATTAATTTCTTCATCATCAACCTATGTTAGTCCACTGCTGGACGAAGGTCTCTCCCAAGACGCGCCACTGAGCCCGGTTTTCGGCTTTTCTCATTCGTGCTTGCCAGCTACATTTCGCAGATCGTCGCCCCACCTTGCCGGAGGACGTCCTACACTACGCTTACCTAAACGCGGTCTCCACTCAAGTATTTGTTTGCTCCAACGATTGTCGGTTCTTCGGCAAACATGGCCGGCCCACTGCCATTTCAGCTTGCTAATCCTTTGAGCTATGTCGACTACTTCGGTTCTCTGTCGGATGACCTCGTTTCTGATTCTATCCTTCAGAGAAACTCCGAGCATAGCTCTCTCCATAGCTCGCTGAGCGACTTTCAGCTTGTGAACCGACCCTACTGTTAGTGTCCACGTTCCGGCAGCATAGGTCATAACAGGTAGGACGCACTGGTTGAAGACTTTCGTCTTCAAACATTCAATTAATTTCTTACCAGCTCGCAATCTCCCACAATCAAGACTTAAAAATACAAAGAGATATTTTTGAGCTCGAGCAAAGTTTCTTGTATTTTTAACATAACGAACGTTTGTAAAGGTTTCAGACGCTCAACTTTTATAAGAATGTGTTTCGGAAGTTGCCTTCATTCCACTGCTGCCTTCATAGCTCAGTTGGTAGTAGCTCTGCCTTCCGTGTCGTAAGTCGTGGCTTCGATTCCCACTGAGAACAAACATTTGTGTGATGAACGAACATAGATGCTTGCTCTCTGGTATTATATATATTAGGTATTATATATATCTGGTATTATATATATATGGTAGGTATTATATAATATTATAAGAATGTATTCACAAAAAAAGTAGTATATCAGGTATTTGGTTCCCATACCACAAGCTTTGGCTTAGTTTGGTGCTGTGTGTAAAGTCCACCAACATTTATAATTATTTTACAGCTAACAAATGTAGAATTTACAGAGAAATATTAAGAACAAGAGCAATTACAATAGTATAAAGCATATTAAAACAGAATAACACTACACATATATAGTGACATAGTTTATCATTATTCTCTCTATGTGCATAATGTTTGCTATATGTATTTTAAATTCCTGCTTTTTGTGTTTTTGAAATTGTTTTTTTTTCCTTCTTTGATTATTTCCTGTTATTTTATATTCTATTACTATTTCTTAATCTTAGTGTCTATTTTTAATTAGTGTAAATGGCTGTGCCGTTCTGATTAAATAAATAAATAATAATAATAATACACTGGCCTGTAATTTTACCGGCAACCACACTTCAAATCGAAGCACAGCAACAATTTTGTTTGGCTGGGCTTTAATCGGCATAGAGCAAAACCTCATTGCTCAATGTTGCTCTATTAAAATTTCCCGTGTAACAGCTTTTATAAAGAGCCAAAATAAAAGAAAAGACTCAGAAAGTAAGCAGAACATAATTGTTTTTTGATTAATTCTGAATAGAATCGTATCCAGCAACGATTCGTTTGCGAGATGATAATAAGACGCTTGTCGTGGATAATGAAAATTGAAGATAGTATCTGTATAGGTCTGGGATTCATACACGCTTTAAAAAAATATAAAACAAATATTAAACTTTTATCCTCACGGTATTCATACTAATGGAATTGTAGGATGTCTTGACAATGTCTTTGGATAAAGCAAACATTATATTTGGCGCATGTCACAATCTTTATATACTGAAAATAGCTTTACGACTTTGATCCTCAGTCACGGAAGTGAATCCTCAGATCTCTTAGTACCAATCACTAACTCAAAATTTTGCAGTTGTTAGCATTCCATATGTGACAGATTGCAAGCCCAACAACAATTTTTATTATGTTTAAATGGGATAAAAATAGTCTTCAAATCTCATATTCTCAAGATGCTTTGAGGATGTTTTAGGGGGTTAGGTAGAGGTAAATCCAAATATAACATTTGGCATACATGCTTAAGCTCATCTTACAGTAGTATTCCTTAGGTAACAGGTTAACAAGCACATTCACCGCTGTTAAAATAAAAAGTCGTTGAGACAGAAAAATAGTTGATCTGTTTTATGTTGTGAAGATGTGAACAAATTGAAATCAATAAAATATTCCTATCAAACCATCTAAAAAGTTGTATCGTTGAGAAAGAAAAATAATTAATCCGCTTCAGTTGGTCATTTCAGTTGGTTGGAGTGGAATGACTGGTATTAACTGGTTTCATCACTGTGGTTTATTTTACCGTATGAAATCACGGCATTGCGCACATATTTGTTTTCGAAGTAAATACGATTATTGTGAGTCATAAAAAAATTTTAAATTTTCATTACAATGTAACATTATTAGAACTGATTATTTGAGCGACCGTGTGCATGAACAGCTTGTCGATTCTCCATCAAAATTATGGGGAGCTTCATCTAGGGAACATTTTTTATGCAACTTGCTGATGGAACAAGCAGATGGCCCACCTGAGGTTAAGTGGTAACCATCCCCTGTAACAAATCGCTTGAGTACTCGCTCTGTGCACCTACATTTTTGAACAGAGAAACTCATTGGTGCACGACCGGTTTTGAACCTACGATCTTAAGATTGGAAGGCGGGATCGGTACCACTTGACCACCAGTGCTCTCAGCGGTCACTTGCGTCATGGGCACCCATCTCTAGGAACAGTTTTTTAGTTCCAAATAGACTTCAATAGATGGCGATACAGGTTTCGATTGAAATATAGGTTTTTATTTTAGTCCAATTAAGAAGAATTATGGCCATGAATAGCCTGAGTTATACTGTGAAAAAATCTCTTATAAGCACGGGAAGATGAGGAATTATGCTTTTATCAAATTCTTTATGTTTTTGAAAATGTTTTATTTTCAATATTGATCTCACTTTTTCTGGTGGCTGTAATTTGTACTAAGTTGTTGTTTGCTTCCAAAAATTTGTTTTGTGTATTGATAGATGGCGCTACTTGCTGTAAACGATTTTTTCGTTTCGTTCAGGCATTTCAATAATGCATGTAATATTTCATATTTTAATTACCAATGTACTACATAATAAAAAAAAAATATTGGTTGCAAGTGCATTTTACGAGATGCCGGTCGCTTGCTCGCATCGCAACTTAGCGACATCTAGTGGCTGTGCGGGTTATTTTGCTTAGATTTGCGGGCAAAACAAAATAGCCCGACTTAGGACGGGACCGTTTCAATGTATGGGATGGGGTATCTGTACTAGTATAGTATTCTTTTATCTGTGCTTGGGTGAACGTTGTATACGGAATAGTACAACAGGCTTCTGTTATTATTGTTCACTTTGGAAAATTGGTGACCGAAACACAGCTCAACTGACGAATTCATGCAATCTATTTCTAAAATATGGAAATAACAAACGTATTCAACATACGAAATAGGTTATTATGAATTGGCAACGGCCTCGATTCAAATACCGAACACAAACGTTCTCTCATTATACCACAGAATATATAATAGTACGTCCAAAATAATACCGTGACGTGACGTCATTACTATAAAATAATTAGTATAAACAAAGGTATGTGTGAGACGTAGCAGACATAATGCAGTTTAGGTAATTTACTAATCAGACAATAAGCGTTTAAGTCTCAAGCTACTTTGATGTTTTGCGTTTTAGATGACCCGCTCATGAGGGGTCTGCGAAATGACCTAAGTCTTCTTCTTATCGTGTAGATGCTTATAAGAAGTGCAAATGACCTAAGTAAGAAGTGCAAATGGGGCAGTTCAATTAACGTAGTAATAACTATGACATTAGGGTTCTCTCGCTGGCCTTCCTGGGAATTACTAGTTTTTACTTGATATGTAAAAAACAACATAAAAACTGCATAAAAATACATAAAAAAGACAGCTTTACGACTTTTAAACCCTCTAGTCACGGTAGAAATTCCATCGAACGAAAGATTATTTTGAGGATGTCAGGTAGGTATAGGTGCGTCCAAATAACACATTTGGTTAATTATAAATTTTGTAAGTAACTAAAGAGCTCTACTACTCTTACCTCTTCTTAAATAGATCGAAAAATATTTGCTCGATTTTCTCAATTTCGAACACGTTGTCTATGGTTCGTTTAAGTAGAATCGACTATGGTGTTAGTGTTGCAAAATGTTTTCATCAGAAATAGACACCGAGCAAACGGCTAACTCGCCCAGTCACTCAAGTTTTGTTTGATACAAACAGCACGTTTGCTAGGCCGGCAGAACCGGCTGCGTACAAATGAGGGACTAATTGTCGTGGGGAATCTATTCAGGCGTGTCGGGATAAGTAGTATAGTGCAAGGGAGCGTATAATACACAGCTGGTACAGTCATCAACGAAAGTGATTTCTATTTGAGAATTTAAAATCTTGATCAATTTGAATATTATAAACCTCTTTTCGAAAAGCTCGTCCGGGGAAATAGTAGTAGTTCCCCGCACTTCTACCGCCAAGCGGCGTTACTGTGTTTTGGTTTAAAGAGTGTGGTCGCCGGTGAAATTACAGGCACATGACGCTTATCATCTGTATGCGTATGCCTCAAGTTGATGGACGCAGGGCAGTGCATCGTAGGGCACATTGCTATAGTGCGTGACTTACGAGGCAATTGATGCTTTGTTATGGTGATGGTTACTACTTATACATGCACTAGCTGAACCCGCGGCTTTGCTCGCGCCAAGGAATTCAAAGTTTCATACAAACTTTCATCCCCTATCAAAATCCTTTCTTAGCGGATGCCTACGTCATAACATCTACCTGCATGTAAAATTTCAGCCCGATCCGTCCAGTGGTTTGGGTTGTGTGTTGATAGATCACTATGTCAGTCAGTCACCTTTGAGTTATATATATTTAGATTATTCTATGCTTGTTGCATAAAAAAAGTTAATACCCGTAGCCGAAATAAAAACTTTGATCCCTGTTCGTAGCACTTTTGTGACTAACATGGAATTTACGAATTGTGTACATTTTGCTTTTCATGCATAGTGCAGCTGTGCCATGGAATGGAAGGGGTGGTTTCAAAACTTAGCTATAGGGTCGATTAATTGCATTGTTGTGAGTAGAATTGACGTTGACTCTTTGTTATTTAAGGCTGATTTTGTTAATCCTCAAACCAAGGTTAGTATGAAAAATATAATATTAAAGTGATTTGGCTTTCTGCGCTGTTAATGGATTTAATTCCTGTTAAGGACAAGCATTTTAGTCAATAATAGAAACGTAGATTTACAAAAAACTGTATAGTCAATTATTTGTTTTGTTTATCATCGTGCAAGATTTGCTTGGTTGGGGCTAGACGGCACTTGAGTAAACTATTTCAAAAAATACAATTTCTGATGAAAAAAGCAGATGGCCCATCTGGTGTTAAGTAGCATCCATCAACTATAGTTCATATTCCGGACGAGCCTTTCACAAAGAGTTCTACTACTCTTACCTATACAATATTTAATTCATATCTTCTTTGTAAAACAAAAATATACTTCTGACAATTGTTAGACGAGTTACAAAGAAAAAAACTTCCCCCGGACAGCTTTATCAATTCACATATTATTAAAACCTTGAAGAAACTACAATATTTCTTCAGCGCGATAAGAAATGAAACAAATACGTCTCTCTGCGAAAATATTCATAAGTTAGTACGTGATTCGAAATTATTATTGGGGCTGAGCCGAGCTTAACGTATTTATTTGGTGGCTGAAAAATGTTCTGGCATTAGCAGAAACGTTTTATTCTCTTAAGCTCGGTGGATTTTGTGAAAATATTCGAGCGCCTCTCACGGATTCTTAGAGAAAAAAACTTATTTATTATGTTGCAGACAAAAAGGTCACTGCGGGTAACAAAGGTTTTAAATATCCTAAAAGACACGCATAATGAACTTCTTTCGATGCTAAATTTAGTTAAAGAAGCCCAATACAACTAACAGCTAGCTTTTTATTCTTTTCGTAGCATATTATGCGAACTGCTAAAGAGTGGAAATCATAACCGTCGTCTGTTTTTCCTGACAACTATAATCTTATCTTATTAAACTTAATCTTATCTTTACAATGTTAATAATATATTTCTTGCGCGGTGGCTTCTAATTATGAGTTCACTCTATTGACGCGTAGGAAAATAAAGAAATATTGCAGACATCACGCGTAGCGTTATATACTCTTGGACATCACTATCTAAGCTGTACATCTTCTACCCGCATGATTATAAGGTATACATTGACGTGTGGGTACATCTTCTTCGATCAATTATTAGAACCTAAGTACTTCACTTTGTTTTGTATTTCATTATTTTTCTATGTTACTGATAATTTTTATTTTATGTTTAACTTCTTGTATTTTTAAAGCGTAGTTTTTTTATTTATTGTATTGGGAAGAATTAGAAGCCGTAACACAGGTTCTCCTAGCACGGCTTCTAATGCTCATAGTGGTAATAGTAAGTAGTAGTTAGGTACCTTAAAAGTTGTAAGTAGGTATACCTACAAATCTTTGTGTTTTTCATCATACCTGTGTACCTAGCTATTAAGTTTTCCGCAAATAAACAAACTTTTTACTTTACTTTACTTTATCTAAATCTCTTCAAGGCAACATACGCTGGAGGAAAACGCTCTAGAAGACGCCTGTTCGTCTTCTAGAGCGTTTTCCTCCAAAGTCTGCTACATCGTCGGCTACCATCAGGCGAGATTGTAGTCAAAAGAAGGTTTATTCAATACAAAAAATATCCCAAAGCTTGAGAACAGAAGGGACTGTTGGTATAGGTACCTAGATCTACAAATATTATGTACCTAATAATGATATCCGTAATAGTTTTAGATATAATTACCTACTTCAAGTTAGTAAGCAGGTAGGTATTTATATCCATAGCTACTACTTGATTTTCTACACTGTGGCATGAAGATTTCGTACGCGGTCATGCAAGTTCAAATGGCGCACGGCCTGCCGCCGGCCGCCTAAATGAACACGTCGCGCTCAACATGGGGGGGCTGAGGTAGCGTGAAATACCTAAAAATCTCGGAAATCCTCGCCTTAATAAATCTTTCGATATCCGTAAATGTAAGTAAAGACTACAAAATAATGCTATGCTACTGAATGTTTATATGGGAATAAGTCACAAAAATATAAGTTAAGTTTTGTAAGTTCTACAAAATCCATCAGTCATGCGAAAGCCTAGAACATGGAAGAATGTTTGTCGTTTTAATTTCTACAGTTTTTCGTCATTCTTATTACAATTTTGTGTGCAAGCTCGTGTGTCGCTTTTTTAAATTAGTGAGGATGGTTTGCGCAAGAGAATAATATGCACTTTATTTTATTTATTTATTACAAATAAATGATAGTAAGCTTACAACTTTGTCGTTTCCTGCGAATAGCTGAAATTCAAGTTATCTTTTGTAAAAACCACTTTAGCAGTTGAACCACTGAACCGCTATAAAAGCATGAAAATTAGCTAGCGTAGATAAAATTGGTTTTGCATAACATTTCTGCCCCAGTACCCACAGTGCTCAGACATTAGCCGTAATGTAAACATGTACTAGTTTCATAAACAGCTCCACAAGCCTTGATTACCTCCCACTTGGTACGATTCCAAGCAATTCCCCACTTGTGTTTAATTATTTGTTCGCACACCACGACGCTTTTTCGGCTCTTCGCTACCTTTGTGCCCATACAGAACGGGCAACAGTTGCTTAATAATCTGTAACTATCGTAGATTAGGGGCCCGTGACTCGAATGCGATCTCGCCCCTTTGTTGTCGAACGTTCCGTGTTAAGGTTCCTTATCGGTTTATGTTATTGTGTGTGATTAGATACAGTTGGTTGTATTTGGTTGGGAATAAATTATTCAAGCGTGTTGAGTGTGTATCTTTGTAATCGATCCTTTGAACTGTTATTTTGTATTCGAAACTATTTGTATAGGTAAAAAACAATAGTCAAAAATTAGAAACATTCAGTTTTCAGACTGATTAACAAGAAAACATTTATCTTTTTTTAACTAATATATTGCGATAAGACCGCCCATTGTACAGTTCGTTTAATTCCTTATTTCTTTTAGTGTACTTACTATTTATATACTATTTAAATTTTTTCGTAATAACATAATCGTAAATCAAATACCTATATATTTTTTTTTATTGATTTCATGTTTTGTGTAGGTAATGTGTATTTAAGTACAATGAGGTCTATGTATTATTTTTGTTTTATGAGCAATCTCTTTCATTTTCGTGGATTGCAGTTTGTCGATCGGGGATGTCAGTGTATTCATTGCTCTTTTGTTAATTTGATTATCTAGACTAGAAATAACATTAAAATGAAATTACAAATTCTAAGAAAAATTATTAAATTGTCTCGATTCTAACAAAAAGTATAATAACTTAGCCAAAATTGTTCTATAATCCCTTTCGGAAAATCTCTAGCGAATCAAATTAATATATATAGTTCGCTCGTTTGATTTTTTCCTCAGTGGCCTTTATAGCTGCCATAAAAACGAATGACCGTCCGAGGCTAGCGTGCTACGCGAATAGGCAACTGAACTAGCAGCTAGTTCATTCACAGCAAGAGCAGAAGCTTCAAGATCCGGTGCCCAAAAAAAAGAATACTTCAAGAATAATGAAAAGAAATTAAAAATGTGTTTTATCGCCATATTGATATTATGACTACCATATTGATATATTATACTAGAGCACCGGTGGTCTGGTAGGTTCGAATCCGGTCGTGCACCAATGGATTTTTCTATCGAAAAATTTATGTGCGCAATGCCAGTGCTCTTAAACGGTGAAGGAAAACATCGTGAGGAAACCAGTTAGTATTCTAACAGCGGCGATGGGCTTGCAACCTGTCACGTATGGAATACTAACTACTGCAAAATGTGGGTATGTGCCAAATGTAATGTTTGGACGTACCTCTGACTACCCCCCTTAGACATCCTCAAAGAATCTTGAGGTTAGTACTTGGTACTTGAGAGATCTGAGGGGATATCTACCGTGACTGGGGATCAAAGTCGTGAAGCTGTTTCAGTTTCAGTTTGATATTATGTAATCTTTATATTTTAAATCCAGTCAAATAAAACATGATGTTATTAATACAGCTACAATTACACAAATGTTTGTCTTTAGTGGGGATTGAGTCCTTGAGTTTCGTCTTATCCTACGACTATTGTAAACGAGAAACTTGGCAGAGAGATTATAATCTGGAATAGCACATATGCTACTTTTTACCCCGTGGGAATACCGGGATCGAAATCTGCGCGGGTGAAACCGCGGGGCGCAACTATATCCTGTATAAAAAAATACTCATATTTAAATCCAAATAATAATAATGCAATATTGCAACTTTATTCCAAGTATCATCCAAATCAATGCTTTGTTATGGTGATGGTTGCCACTTAACATCAGGTGGGCCATCTGTTTATTCCATCAGCTAGTTGTATAAAAAAGGTGGAAAGTAGAGAGATCCAGCTGTATCCTAACGACTGTATTTGTTTGGGTCCGATGTCCTGCATTTCCGATTCAGTTTGGAAATCGAACGCTGCTGAAGTTCTTTTTGTCAGGCAGCTGGGAATCCAGCCGGAATTGTGTTATGGGGCGGTTAACTGCCGATTATGGTACGACTATTTGCAATTTCAAACTTAGAATTTATAAAAATGTGTCATTCATCTGCTGAGCAGACCAAGCATCAAGTAAGTACCGTAGTAGTAGTTAATATCTGTGGGTAACGGTGATCGCTTACCATCAGGTGGGCCATTAGCCCGTTTGCCTATCTTTTATATAAAAAATGTGAAGTACGAAAAACAGTAAAATTATTCGTATTTAATATCAACATTAATCGTAAATTATCAACATTATTATTTTTTGAGCCTTTGTAGCGTTATTGTCCAAAAGATTGCGATTTTTTACAAACAAATACTTGCATTGGTTTTACAACTTTAAAGAGCGAGGGCGAAAGAAAGTTCTTTATTGCACAAATAAAAGATATTGTACTTAGGCAAGGTTAATGCTGGGTAGAACTATCTACCACCTAACTTTTGGGTAATGAGAAGACATTTTTGGGTAGTGCACAATGTGCACATTAGTAGATGAAGGCCTAATTAAGAAGTAAAGGTAATTTTCATTTAAATCGGAATATTTACCATGATTTGTGAGTTTGATTGTTTCTCGATATTTCGATATAGATGAAAATGAAACCACGTGACTCATTGAGGGAGCGTTTTAAGGAAATTAATATTCTAACAGTAACTTCACAGTATATTTTTGAAAATTTATTGTACACTCATAAACACATAGGTAGCTTTAAGAAAAAGAGTGACGCACATAACGTTAACACTAGAAATAAAAATAAATTATGCATTCCGAAATTTCGATTACAAAAGGTAAATGGCTCGTTCATGGGGAACGGTATACGCTTCTATAATAAACTTCCAGAAAGTGTCACTGGGCTTCCTATTAAAAAATTTAAAGTGTACAATAAGAATTATCTGATAAGGAAAGCTTACTATACTATAGATAGTTATATTAATGATAAAAGTGCGTGGCCTGATGTCCCGGTCGCTCTGCCCATCGACGGCTAACATATCTGCAAACGCCGGAAGGAGGGGAAGGGGGTATGATAGCGCGAGTATTTTGTATGTGCAAACACATCCCCTCCACTGTTTTTCAGCGTTCGTCTCTGGCGCTGAAATGCCGATCCAGTGCACGCTGTACCATACAAATCAATACAAAGCAACAAATCCGTCCGCTCCGTACGCAGCGATGCGAATGCGGTCGACGCGTACCTTTATGAGTTATTTAAATATTTCATGGTTGTGGTAGAACAAATGAATATTTCAATAAAGTAATATTTATACGTTTTTCAATCATAACAATAGAGATAATGAGCATCAACACGCAAGACTGTATTTAGGAACGACTTTGTAAACACAACAATACATTATACATTTAGCGAGAATTTAATAGTTCAGCTCTCGCAACCCAGTCTAGTAGCTCCTGCGTGTGGGTTCGATTCCCACCTACATAATTATATTACATGCTGAGCCTTATTGTCACTGCAAAACACACGGACCTAACTATTTTAAATTTGTGTTTATTTATATACACTGACTAGTAATTTGTTTTCAATTTAATTTTTTGTTGCTTTTTTCGTATTTATTTGTAACGGTTAAGATATAGATAGATAGTTATAGATCGTTTGCAACGGTCTGCAGATAGCTCAACTGTTTCATATGTATTTTTTATATTTTGTACATTTTGTAAATAATTGTAACTATTAGTTGTAATTTTCTTTGTCAATAAATAACTAGATTAATAAACTTAATAGCAATTAAATGACTTATCTATCTATATTGTATCATAAGAATTTAGAAAAAAGTAACTTTGAACATGCTAGAAAGACGAACTAGTGATGATTCAAATAGTCAAATATATTTTAAAATACTAAAGCAAAACGCCCAGCATAGTAAAACATCAACCGCGGTATGCCCAAACATTTAAACAAAATAAAGTTTCAGCTATGTATCCGAACATTTGCGTCAAACTTTAAAATCAACGCAAACGTTACCAACTTTTATACCAAAAATTACATTATTTTACTTTCGTACAATCCGAATTTACTATTCGCCAACATAAATAGGACAACCCGCAGTGATTAATACTAAAAAGAAAAACAAAGGTTCGGTACATGCAAGTTAAAAAGAGCTTTTTGTCCAACATTCGCCCGAGTGAGTTATGGCCGTTGTATTCAAGGGTTGCAAACACTTTTACCACGTGTCAGTCCAAAAGCAATAGTTTGCTAACTTTTAAAAATAAATACATGAAAAGAAAAGCTGACAGGTAGTGAATTATAGTTTTAAAAGCGTTATACGAGTACGCTTAAGGCACTTAATGCATTGCTGAGTAATTGTAATAGGCATTTTTGTAGTTTTGCATAGTTTATCGCTGTTCTTTTATTTATTACTAGCTGATCCCGCGGCTTTGCTCGCGCTCGTTTCCTTTGAAAATCTCATACAAACTTTCATCACCTATTTTATCCCCTTGGGGGTAGAATTGATCAAAATCCTTTCTTAGCGGATGCCTACGTCAAAACATCTACCTGCATGCCAAATTTCAGCCCGATCCGTCCAGTGGTTTGGGCTGTGCGTTGATAGACACTATGTCAGTCAGTCAGTCACCTTTGAGTTATATATATTTAGAGGTAGACATTTTACATTGTTTTTGTTTTTTGCATTAATTGCATAATTTGTTGTAGTCTTGACTTTTCTTAAAAATGTATCCCAGTTAAATTCATTCTTACAAACTAATAAAACATATTTTTACAATACTTTTTCATAAATTCAAGATAAAGCGAAATAGCCAGGGGTTACCCAGTGGTTACCGACGGATCAAGATACGTCTAATCACTTTGCTTTAGAAAGATACTTTGTACCCTAGGGATCCCCTTTCGAATCCATTAGGCAATTTATAGACTGTACAACCAAGGTTTAAATTATGTTTGACTTTGCTTTTTTGTTTTGAGATGATCCAATAATGGTATAAATTTGGTAGATGCGGGCTGTAAGATCTATTCTTCTTTTTCAAAGCTGGGAAGGGGGAGAGCGTCGCAAGGGTAAGGTCCTGGTTTTAATAAATAAATCCGACTCGTATAAAAACTTTCGAGATATTATTATACATCTTTGTGAACCCAGCTTTACTCCTAAAAAAACTTTATCTATCCAACTACCATTACTATTCTATAGTCTCAATACTGAACATTTGATAGTGTCATAAAACTTCCGTCCGAGGCTTTATTGAATTACCTAGTTCCTTAGTTTCGAACCGAATGACCTTTTCGCTTAGAGGAAGACATCTGTCAAAAGCGTCGAGGGAAAACTCAGGAAAGTTTTAAATAAATTCTCAATTTCATACGAGTATGTGCACATGAAGTCAACATGAAATACAGTAATATTTCAAACATTGTATGAATAACAAACTTGGATACTTAAGGCGCAGATAACTTCTCGCTGGTACATTTCAACACTGACGGTTGTCAGCCTCTTAATTAGTTCGTAGATGATGATGATGATAAATATGACTTCCTAGTTGAATCACAAACATTAAGTTCAAAGCATTTTTTTATAATATTAATTTATTGGATTAATAAACAAAAACACAAAAAATTATCAAGTACGTAAACTAGTAAGATTTTGTATAATTATGTAGGAAAACTTGTTTCACTCAAAATTATATTTTAGCTCAACCTCAGTTCAATTTAATCAATCTAACTTCAGTAATTTTATATCTATTAAAAAATGTATGCGCCAGCGTGAAGTTGGTGGTTGTCCGCGACTTAAGAATTCTGAATCGTCACATAAATTAAAAAAAATCACTCATTGATATTAAACAAAACCTCGTGCAATAATAATCTACCAAATGCTCATATAATGCATGTTTGCTAGTTAATTATCCTAATGAATGGTGGGTAGTGCGGTTTACTTTGTCCTGTTCAATGTTTCAAACATTTCACATTGTGCCCGCCTTGTAAACAGAGTATCTATATTTACACTGCGATATATATTGACGGTATACTACTATTATTAGCTTCTAGCAAATTAGCATTTCGTTCAAACAAAACAACAGAAGAGTAACAGAGCTCTTTGTGAAGGGCTCGTCCGGGGAAGTACTAACAGCACGCCTTTTTCAGCCGCCAAGCAGCAACGCTGTGTTAGAAGAGTGGGTTTGAAGAGTGTTGTCGCCGGTGTAATTACAGGCACATGAGGCTTAACATCTTTATGCCTCCAGTCGATGAACGCAGGGCAGTGCATCGTAGGTTGAAGGGACCCCGTCTTAGTCGTTAGGTCGTGGGTTCGAGTCCGGTCATTCATAAATTCATGGTTCTCTTTGAAATATTAGGTGCCAGTGTTCTCAAATTGTGGAAAACGTGTTTTTTCACCTGAAAGTATAAAATTAACTAGTGTACAACCTCATCTGTAAAGTGGGTAAAGTATTTCCACTAACTGACTCCGCGGAAAAGTATAGTTTTATTTCATTGGTAAACCGACAGCGAACGAAATATACATAACTTTTACAGCATACATTCATTTGTTTAGATGATTATTGAAGATTATGAATTAAAAAGGAAAGTTTATTCAAACCATGCGCCTTTAAAAAAACATATTTAATTCGCAGGCATTACATTAAACGTTGCAATGCTTACCTTAATTATAATAATAGTAAAGCTGGACAAACCACACAGCACTATCTAGCCCCAAAGTAAGCTACTCAACCATTATCGTTGTCACAATTTCTTAAATGTATATTATATATATATTTAAGAAATTGTGTATATAAAAAGATCAACTCAGCAAAAGCGTCTACTTCGTCAATAAATTATCTCAAGAGATGCAATATTTACATCCACAGCTTAGTCAGTAGTACCTCTGCTCTCTGCGGTGTGGGATGTGGACTCATTCCCCACCGAGAGCAAATATTTGTATGTAGATGTTTGTTCTCTTTCTGGCTGTTATACTATTATTAGTAATTTGTGTTATGTTTATTTATTAATTTATTAGGATCGCCAAGAGATAATACACAAAACTTAATACTAGACACAAACAAAATAAACATCCTGACCCATGCTTATCCACCAAAGGCAACCACAGCTAGCACAGACATCGTAAGTATATAAGTAGGTAATATGAACATCATTAAAATAATATAAATCAAAAAATAAGTAAAGTCCAGATTAAAGTTAAAATGATAAAATATTTTTTTTTTTTTTTTTAATAATAATAATAATTTCTTTTTTTTTTTTTTTTTATATCATTTATTGAGGTTTTTTTAAACAATGTTTATGACAAACCTAAAAGTTCACAGAAAATTAAATCTAAGTACATAAGTTAACTATTATCTAACTAAACAAATTTTAAGAACACCGCGATGCCGGTGCGCACCCGCAGAACCAGATTAAGAGAACCTACCGCGTTTACATTTTTAGACATTGCAGGTAGACTCAGATAGGCACCAACCATGCACACCTGCATCGCACTGTTCGGTAGGTTACCCACAGAATCAATTTATAAAGACAATTACCTAATCTATTGCACGAACTAGTTCATAAACTAGTTTTGCTTCCCTAGATTTGGGACAAGACAGAATACTATGAAATATTCCAATATTTCTTATATCGATACCTAGCTCAATGAGAACCTTTTGCCTTGCAGTTCGGTTCCGGATACATTCCGTAAGGATATGGTAAACATCTTCTGGTTTTTCGCATACTGCACAATTAGGTGACGGAACTTTTCTCATTAAATGAGCAAACTTATTGAGTGGCATGTGTCCGGAACGAACCCTGTGAGCCATTACAATGTCCCTTCTAGTTATGTCTCCAATAAACCAAGGCGAACGAGGAGGTTGACTTTGTATAATTTTATACCAGATTCCTTTAGTTTTCGATCTCTCATCAAAATATTCTCGCCAGTACTTAAAACATACAGCATTATATTTAGGTAGTAATTCAGTGTAAGACGGTAGTATAAATATTTCGGAGCCATCAATAACAGCTGATTTTGCTAATCGGTCTGCCTCCTCGTTGCCAGACAATCCTATGTGTGACGGTATCCATTGTAAAACAACGTTCTTATTACTTTGGTTACATTTTTCTAATAATCGGAGAATGTTGTAAGCCACCAAAAGGCCGCGCTGTCCAGATGTGCAACGAATAATGTGTTGCAATGCGCTTTTGCTATCACTATATATGACTATGTTCAAAGCAGTATCTACAGAGTAGTTTATGTATGACAGTGCTTGTAATATTGCAAATAGTTCCATCGTCATGATAGACACTGTCGATGAATTTTTATAACATTCTCCTTGTTTAAGTATTGAGTCATAAAATGCTGCACCAGATACATTAGTGCTTTTTGACCCGTCTGTAAATATAGTATACCAATTTTTATATTTTAAATTTAATTCCATCAAAACCTCATTTTTTAACAAATTATTCTCATAATTTCTCTTTGCACTTTGTACACAAATTAAACTGTCTCTAATATTATTTTTTAAACACATTTTAGATGGCCATATTTCAAGTAAAAACATTTCCAGGGGGTTTGATGACGCAATTCTATCTTCCTTAACCCTTTCAGTCCTGAATTATTTTTTTTTCAAATTGAGTTGAGATAAAATTTGTGTTGATAATGGGGGTAAATTGGAGTAGGAAAACACTGAAAAAAAAAATCTAAGGTGTGTAGTTTTCGGAAAATTTTAGTTTTTCTTAATGTACACAGTTGAGTACATCCGGCCTACACTGTTAAAAACTAGTAGGTTTAGTAAGTAAACTGGTATGTTATTTATGGATTTTTTTTATTTGAAATTTAAAAATCAACAACAAATTGCACTTATTATTTAGAAAAATAAAACTTACTTATAAAAACCACCTCTTATAATTATTCTAATAGGAACATGGTATTGGTGGTACACATACTTTCTATACGTAAAAGAAGGTGTTTCTTTCACGTATGGAAAGTTAGGAAGCAGTTTTTATCTTTGGTAAGGCATAAGTGTACCTTGCACTTCATGCACTTGATGCGTGACCGTCCTTTGCACCCTACCAGTTTACAGCGGGTCCCAGTTTGACCGCCGTCATCATGTGCTGGAAAATGACACACTGCATCACGAGCTATGTCAGTTCCTGGGCGAAGCTCTCCCACTCTCCTTGGTATAACTTCTGGCAAGGGACTGCTGCTTATTGGACGACCTCTTTTAGCGCCAGACATTTTTTGATATAAAACTAAGCTCTCAGCTAGATGTCGTCGAAAACACAGCAAAGTGAGTCTCTTAGTTTTCGGCACTCCAAGCAAATCATTATCCATTTGATACTCTCTGAAAGCTTGTACAACTGCCTGAAATATCATTCGCAGAGGCCACTTCTTGGACTTTATAAATGTTCTATAATAGCTCATCAGCTGGTCCAGTAAATCAACCCCTCCCATCGCATGATTATACTTTTTCACGATTTCTGGTCTTTCAACATCAATAAATCGCTTTTCTTTTTTGGGCCATCTTTTCACAATGTTTTCACAATTGGTGTTTGGTTTTCTATTTCTCTATGTCTCCATCTAATACTTGACCTTGGCGTGAGACGTTCAAAATTTTCTGTTGAAGAGGATTGTCCTATCTCGAGCAGAGCAGCTTCAGAATCAGCAAAGTCTTGAGTTGGTATTGCTTCACTCTCTAAATCAATTTCAGTGCGATTTGGTTCCTCTTCATCATCAGATTCCGGTGGGTAGAATTCTCGCTGATGGCGGCTTACTATATCTGCGCCCACACGGACTGATCGTGGTTGTTGACTAGCAGGATCTACATCCACACATTCGTCGTCTGAAGATAAATCCAGATCTGATAAATTTCCATTACGTAAGGCTTCCAATGCATCTGGATGGAACATTTTGTAATATAGTTATTTGTGGTTATCTGTATAAATAAACAAAAACATTTTTGTAACACGAAATAATTGAAAATTGTTACAATAATTAGCTCAGCAAAATCAAAAAGCGCGCGGTTTTTATAACGGTTACAACTTTTGAAAATTATGTTTCGGCCTGATGTGTACAAATGTGCACATATATATTTTTCAAGTTTTTCGAGTGAAATAAACTACTACCACTCTAGAAATATATTATAGATGATAACAATACGTCAATTCATCGATAAACATTTTTTGCTAAACGTATTTCACGCTAAAACTTATAATTTAGAAGCAAACAAAACTGACCTTACCTGCACTCTTCAAAACTCACCGGCCACTGACACAAACTCGACAAAACTTTTGAAATACGATAAGAGATGGCGCTACTAGTTCTATTTTCGATAGCTTATAATGTGTACAAACGATTGCAACCGATCTCAAATTGAAAATAATTTTCTAAAATTGTTTTATTTGGGAACCTTAATGTGTACAAATGTAACCACGGGGACTGAAAGGGTTAACCGTATCATACGTAGTCATTAATAAAGGTTTTTTCTTATTCGTCCAGTATCTATTAACAGAAAAAGCACTAAGTGTTTCCAGACTGCTCAGAGTCATTCCTTTAGACCATGATTTAGCTTTAATACAAAATTTAAAAGCTAGGTATTGCCTTCTCAAAGATAATGGAGGAAGGCAAACTTCACTCTCCATGACGTGTATTGGCGTGGTTTTAATGAATCCACCTATTATTCTAAGAGCTTGGTTTTGAATTTTATCTATTTTATAAGTATGGGAGTTTGCACTGTTGTCATAAAAATAGCTACCAAAATCAATACGACTTCTAATCAAGTTAATATAAAGCCTTCTTAAATGCTTAGGATGCACTCCCCACCCACAACCCGCTAGTACTTTAAGTATATTCAAAAATTTTTGAGTCTTTTCGCAAACTTCATTTATATGCCGACTCCATCGAAGTGATCGATCTAGCCAAATACCTAAATATCTAATACTAGGTTCACATGATAACGGTACATTGTTTACTTTAAGTTCAATTTGATGGTGTCGATGACCTCTGCTAAATAAACAAAATTTAGATTTATTTGGTGAAATGTCTAGTCCAATTGTAACGAGAACGTTAACAATTGTATCTAGAGAACTTTGTATACTCTGGACGCAGTTTTCAATCTTTTTATCGCTTGCAAAGATAACAAAGTCATCTGCAAATTGTGCAATTTCTACGTTAACACTTTTGCATATTTCGTACGTCACAATATTAAAAAGTAACGGAGAGATTGGATCTCCCTGGGCCAAACCCATGGAAGTCCACCTAACCAAATCATTCTTATCAAAGTTATCAATTGATATTTTTAAATGTCTTTCGCTCAAAAATTCCCATAAATAATTACTTATCTTGCAACCAACGCCTAAATGATCTAAAGTGAGCGTAATTTTATTAATGAGGACATTGTTATATGCATTTTCGAGATCAAGAAAGCACGCTAGTGTAGGAATGTTTTTAGTAAATCCTATTTGAATTCTTGAAACTAAACGAGCTATCGAATCCAAACAAGATTGGGCTTTTCTAAAACCTGTCGTGCTAGGCGATAAAATACTATTCTTTTCAATAAACCATTCTAATCTCTTTGTAAGCATACTGTGAAATATTTTACAAATGCACGATATCAAAGATATTGGTCGCAACTTTACCGCAGAAGGGTCTGCACTATTTCCTGTCTTAGGAATCGGTATAACCTTAATATCTCTCCACTGTTGTGGAATGTAACCAATATTAAATATTTGATTGTATAAATTTAGCAAAAAAACCTTTCCTTTTAGAGGTAAGTTGAACAACATAGAATACGTAATACTGTCATTACCGGGAGCAGAATCTTTACTTTTTAAACATAACTCGAATTCCTGCATACTAAATTCTATTTCTAATAAATTATTGCATGAAACAAAAAGCGGTTTGGGCATTCTAACGTAGTCGGGTGCTAGATTACATAATAACTCCTGTATCTTATCATTGGGCGCCTGAAACTTATTTTTACGGTATCCTTTAATCCACCTCATACGTCTCCACATATCTGACAACGAAGTTGATTCATTCGTAGAATTGCAAAATTCTCGCCAATTAGTTGATTTTGCCCGTAATAATTCTTTTTTAACAATTAAATTCTTATTTTCCAAAGCGGTTAGATTATCAGGAGTTGGATTACGGCGAAATGTACTTAGCGCTAAACGCCGCTGAGCTACAACTTTTGATAAGTCAGCATTCCAATACGGTTTTGGTAAGAAGTTTCGTTGTGGATCAGTACATATTTTAAAGAACGGAATACTGTTGTCAGCTGCCTGATTTATGATGCCTATAAATGTATTGTACCTACTTTGTATATTGTTATTATCCTGTTCATTGAGGTGCATGTCATTTAATAATCTTTCAACTGATTCTGCATACAACGGCCAGTCAGCCTTTTTATAATTGCGTCGCTTGATGAAATGAGGTGTTTCCTGGAAGCTTGTACTTACTTTAATCACATAGTGGTCGCTACCTAAACTTTCGTTCAAAACAGTCCACGAAAAATGGATAACTATATCTGAAGACATAAAAGTAATATCTGGGGAAGATTCTTGCATTCTATTATTAACATATTCAGCCCGAGTTATGCTACCATTATTCAAACTAATAAAACCATGGTCCAAGGAAGCGTCTAAAATCTGTAAACCTTTAGTGTCATTTTTATGAGACCAATTTCTATGGTGGCCATTGAAGTCCCCAGCTATTATTGTATTACTATTGAATTGCGAAAATAATTCATCCCAGTCTGACTGGATGGTATGAACTGACGACGGACAATAAAGAGAAACTATATTTTTTATAAATTTACAATTGAGCGTCTTAATTAGCATAACTTCAATACCTGTGTTAGTTAAGTTTAATTGACATACCTCGATCCTAATAGATTTATGTACAAGGATACCCACTCCTCCGTACGAGTCAAAGCGATCCTTTCCGTACCAATAATAGTCACTAATATGTATGTTTATATCTTCGTTCAACCACGTTTCACTGATTATAGCTATATGCACTTTATGTTGAAATAATAAACACTCAAATTCAGTCTGTTTCGGTTTGATGCTACGAGCGTTCCACTGGACTATATTAATAAAACGTTGAGTCATACAACTGTTATCCATTTTTAAAAATGGATAGGATTTTATTAAGATAGTCCCCTATCTTGAACAACTCAGCTATATACATATAGCACTCTTCAAACACTACACTCAACATCTTGGTGATCTTCTCCTCCCATGGTTTATCTAACGCAACAATCGTCTTTAGTCTATTGTACAGTCTCATAAAATTAAATGCTTTCTCTCTCTTTGGCTCCTCTTTTTCAGATGTCATACTAGTTTCACTTTCTACATCTTCTTTATTCTCCGACTCTCGATCACCGTGACCTTCTATATTCTTGCTGATTTTTCTTTTTTTTCGTTTCGTCTTCGCTTTCTGCCAGTCATTTCCCATAGGTTCTTCCACTGAGTCATTGCAATTATTGGTTTCAGGTACTACTTTTTTTGGTTTCTGGGACAAAAACGCCTCCCTATAATTTCTTGATGTTGTTGGGGGTTGATCCTTCTCTTTCATACCAGCAGGATCTTGTGTTGTAAATATATTCTCAAAGTGCCTGGTTTTTTCTCTTTCTTGGTACATCTCATAGGCTTTCTTGTATATACAATTCTCATCGCGCATGATAGCTCTGATATCTTTTTCTTTTTGAAAAGCTGGGCATTTCGATTTTTCTATGGACATGTGGGGGCCTTTACAATTAATGCACTTAAACTCCTTTGTTTCACAGTTCGCGTGATTTGATCCGCACTTTGGACATAATATTTTCTTCATAGGGCAAAACTTTACCCTGTGCCCATACCTCCAGCAGCCCGAACATTGAGAGACGGGGAATATGTATGGTTCCACTACAAACCTGCAACCATATGCTTCGACATACGGAGGTACAGTGGAACCCTTGAAACATAAGCGAACTGTCTC
The DNA here is from genome assembly GCA_963576535.1 of Plemyria rubiginata. Taxonomy (NCBI): domain Eukaryota; kingdom Metazoa; phylum Arthropoda; class Insecta; order Lepidoptera; family Geometridae; genus Plemyria; species Plemyria rubiginata. Next base: position 9,589,748 of record OY754917.1, on the reverse strand, counting down.
GCTTTCCACCCATGTCCCTTCGGTTGTTTGTCTCTTTAAACGCCACACTGCAGTAATTTCTAAATCGCTTTCAAAAATTTTACTTAGTTCTTCGTCACTAAATTCCAAGTCTACTTTCTTTACAATACCATATCGGCTGTTCATTTCATCTGTTTTTTGGCATTTAAAACCTTTGTTTTTCAGTTCCTCGCATTGCAACAACAATTCAGCATTTTTCTTACTTCCAAAGGTAATAATTTCTTTATTGATCCCAATTTTACATGCAAATACAATTAACTAAAAAGTGATGATACAGTAAAATACTATTAGGTAGGTACTTAATTTAAGTATTAGGTAGGGTAGTTAACAAAAACAAAATGCGTAAGTACGCTAGCTCCCACCCTAGGAGAACCTGTGTTGTGGGTAGCTAGCCTCTTTCGTCCATAAAATGTGAATTAACAAGATTTATTATATCATATTATTATAGAATTGTAAAATTGAAATGATTAAATAATTGTAAATTTGTCATTAACATTTCAGATCTAATAATTTAAATAATACAAAACATACACAATAGAATAGAAGAGAATCGAAATTAGGTAGCCCATAGTAAGTAGACATGCATAAGGAGTGTTTCTTTTCTCTCAGCAATTCTAATAGGTACGAGTATCTATACTTAGTCCAGCGATCGGAATAAATTCAAAACAATAACAATCAAAACATGTAAAAAATAAAAATTCAGGTTTATTGAACTTGGACTTGGACATGTTTATGTTCTGTTAAGCTTTGGTCATGTGGAATTGGCACCCACAGTCTTCCACCTATAAGACGTTCCAAAGTGATTCTTGTGATTTTATCCTACATCCTACTGCTATTATAAACACGAAAGTTTGTATGTATGGATGGATGCATGTTTGTTACTATTTCACGTCGGAACAACCAAATAGTGCACAAATCCTTTTCAAATCCTTCAAGAATGTCTAAAAAGCATTGAGAGGCATATACAGATATTAATAATAATAATTCTGCATGGACAATCCACACAGGACCATCAAGCCCCAAAGTAAGCTATTCAAAGCTTGTGTTATAGGTACTAGATAACCGACATATTTAATACATTATATACTTACATGGACAGATATTTTTTATTATACATAGAAAACACCCAGGCCAACGGAACAAATTTCCGCAGATCGTAAATTCGTTCCGAGGCCGGAATCGAACCCGCAACCTCTTGCGTCACAGGCGAGCTCTCGCCCGCTGCGCCACTGAGGTCGTCATCCAAACAGTGTTAATATTTGGCTTATGCCCACATTTTCCTCATGTGCTATGAATTATGAATAATATGAAATGATACGAGCCGTTACTTACGATCTATATTCGGTACACATCTTATATCTTTCATGCGATAAAACGTCGAAATGCGATACCACGCGTAAACTATGACATTCGATTATAAGACACCATTTCCTTTTCGGCAGAGCGGTAAGTACGCGTCAAACCGTACAGCCTCCTCAAAAGACAATACAAACCTCTCCGTCTCTCAGTCAAAGGTAAAGAAAAAAAAAGAGACGAATCTAATAAACGAAGCCCGTATCCATCCCGTTTGTTTTTACACATCCAACGGAATAAGAGCCCCAGCACGTGCCGCCACTGCCCCTCGTTAGCTGATATCGATATGATTTGCGGCAAACGCAGAGGATCTCGATAAATTGGTCGCGATGGACGTCCAATTCACGGAAATGGAAGGGTACACCCATGGGACCGGCTTTCACAATAGACCTTTCCGAATGAGAGCCATTAATTCGCATCTTTGTTTTATAAAGGCACAAAGTGATGGGAATTGACGTTATGTGAGCTCATTTAACGATAATTCAGTTCAAAAACCGTTCTCGGACTAAAACGCTTAAGCTCGTTCGCCCTTTGCTTTTTTGCTATCGAGGCTAAGCTAAGGGCATTACGCCCAATTGCCTCGTAATAAAACGTATTGTAATTTTGCGAATAGGGTTAGCATTAGGGCTTTTTTAATAAAAATAAAATACAAACTCCACGTATCAAATGACTCGGCCGTTCAGCTACAATTACCCTTACGACCCTTTTCAATATTTATGAAGAGGAATACAAAATAATACAAAGCCTTCCAAGTTGCTTGAACTTAACAATATCTGCGTCCCGGTTCGCTGAACTAGATACTCGATTTCGGCATACCAACCGGCATACCAATTGGTCGAATGAAGATTTTATTGATAAAAATCACGTAAACCACATACAATGCTGGCGGTTTTATCTTTTTTATGAAACTATAGAGTGGATGGGAGATGTACGGATTTACGGCTGTTTGCGGAGCAGCGAATCTGTTCGTATACCGATTCGAACAGGCTCACACGAGAGACATAAAATCTCGCATAGAAAACGAGGCCCAATAAAACTTTCCTTTTATTCGCAGCGGGGACGGACGACGAGACTTGGCGATTTATATCACACAGTTGTCAGCTGAAACTGGCTATGCTCCGGGAATGTACCTCAAGAGTGTACCATTTGTGAGTTTAGAGCGCTGTTTATTTTCTTTATTGCCATGTTTCATACAAAATACTCTCCCGAGACGGACTTTAGTGTCGGACAAATCACTTTGCAGGACATGAAACAAAAGAAGATCTGTGTTAAAAATAACGCTGGATTCGGGATGCTGATTTATGAATTGTTTGATGAAATTTTAGCTTATATCTTTGGTAATCGCGAGCAACATAACCTTTTCATCTCTGCAAAATCATAACCAGAACTCGTTAATTCTCTTGAACTCTAACAACCAAAAGATTATGATAACCCGGGGGAGTAACTTAAATAAACCGTCCAGATTATGCAGTCGTTTGGAACTCTCTCCCGTACACTTCGTAATGGGCCAAAAAATGGGTCCACAATATTAAAGTGGGCTTCAAACCCGGACTTTCATTCCTCGAGTAAGTCTTTTATACTGCTTTAACATCGATAGGGACGCAAATTTGAACATCCACTGCCCCGTTATATTTTATATAGGCAGTTCATAAAGTAACTTCTTCGAATACATTAGATGAACACTTTAGCTCGCAACGCTTGTGCGGAAGCAATATTTTTAACGTTTATAGGTGTTTTGCATAAGCTGCGAGCAGTGCGAGTGTATAAAATAGCTTCTAAGTATAATTTGATGTCTGTGTAATACACGTTAGGTACTTTAAGTAATGCTATGTTATCTCAATTAAAGAAAAAGTCAGATATCTTGGTAAAAGTATCCATTTGATGTCCTTTCATATTTTATGGTTTATAGTGTACGAGCTTAAGTTTTTTAGATGTATAATTAAAGAAGTGGTGGTAGTCCTTCCCCGGACGAGTCCTTCACAAAGAACTCTGCTACCTAAAGATATCATGTGCCTGTAATTTCTACTTGTCAACCTTACTCGCTATAAATTCCTAAAGCCATCTTTCGATACCATCAGAATTTTCCGCAGTTCGCGATCTGGGACGAATGCGTCCCGCGATCCGTGCCGTATTTCACTTCACTCCGGAATTCATAACTCGTCGTGATGTAGGGCCGACGCTGGCGCCGGCTTATTCCCCATAGAGCTACTTATGATGCTGCCTTGCCGCAGTGGAGATAATTTAGTACTCCAACTTTCTAGAAAGCAAGAGCTGAAACCTCGGTACGTAGTAGATGTGAAACTATTTTGTATTGTAACTAACGGCCTTACTACAAAAAATCTGTAAAAAGATAACCTATGCTTAAACTCTTGCCATCTCTTACCAATGCGTAATGGGAAACAGAGACAGCACTATTGCACTATTTTATAGTATGAAGGCAGGTATGTATTTGGTGAATGGATTCAAATTCTGCGCCCCTGTAAAAAGCCTTTCGTGCAAGATGAATTCGTAACAGCTCGCCATTCAAAGCTCCTTTACTACGTAAACACAACTTCTAGCACGCACATAAAAAACATCTTTGTAGACATAAAATTATTTTTCATAACTCCTTTCAGTTATTCTATACTTTCTAAAATATTGAGCGAGAAGTTGTTCGACCTACCTTCGTTTTCTATTTCACGTTTTGTTAGTATTTTTTTCTGCTATGAAAACTCAGTCTGTATTAGTTTATTGTATTGAGTTCTGTATCTGTAACAGAATGACGTAAAAAGCTGAGCTTCTGTACCCATCTTAGTTCTATGACTCCTTTAGATGGAATTACGTGTCACGCCGTAAAGTCGCGGTGTGACGTCACGAATACACTGCGTTTTACACAGATGATAAAAATATGTTATGGCATCCTTACTTACTGTTTACGATTGTTTTATGAACGTCCATTAGCTTTATGAAAACCTGCTGATATCATCTTGGAAATATAATGTTCTTATTATATAGAGTAGTCTTTTGTCTGTGATGATGTCTGATATCTTATAAAATACTGATATACTTATAAAAATAATATTCTGTATTAATTTGAGAACATTTATTTGATTTATACATATTTAAAATTTTGATCTAGAGCTGAGGGGATATCTACCGTGTCTGTCTGGTCATCAAATTGCTTAAACTTTTTTACTGTAAATATTAAAAAAAAAATAGGTTCATGCAGTCGTGTAAAATAATAGATATACCAAAACAAATAAATCATTGGTTTCACCAGTTTTTCTGCGGTTCTTCTCCTGAAAGGAATAGCACATATTTATATGGAAAATATCCATAAAGTATCATCCGTCTCGATATTTCACATTTTCCGCGAAGACGTACTATTTGATACAGTGCCAGAAATAAATCAGATTTCCTTTGCGCGGAAGTTCCACCGTCGACCTTTGTGGTCCAATTTTATTCACTTTATACAAGACTATGTCAAAATAGATAAAAGTTTGGTGGGCACTCGGATAACAGGCTACCCTTACTTTATGCAAGCTAATTTTTTTATCTATTAAAAATTGTTTTGCCATAGTCTGTTAGTTACACTACCAGTTTAGGAATCACAAACGGTGAAGGAAAACATCGTGGAAAAACGGCATGTCGTAGAACCTAAAAAGTTCTATAACATGAGTCAAGTGCTCTAAATGAGCCTCGTCAATTCGCACTTACAATCGTTTCACGAGAAGAAACCCTTTCTTCAGACGATAAACAGCTTGTTAATTCAATAAACTGAATAATAAAACTATAGTCAAAACGCTAAGCCCCCGAATCACAAAAAGTAGTGCATTGAATTATTTCTTTCTTGAAAAGTTACATTTCTTTGGTCTAGTTGCGGACTTATTATAGCAAATTTATAACGATTTATTACTACACAAATTTAAAATAAACGGATTCTAGTATAAACAAATAAATAATGCTGGATAATCCACACAGCACTATCTACTCGAAGCCCCCCAAAGTACTCAAAGCTTGTGTTATGTGTATTAGATGTATAACTGATATATTTAATACACTATATACTTACATAGATAGATATTCTTTTTATACATAGAACACCCAGACCAACGGAACAAATTTCTGCAGATCGTACACAAATTTGTTCCGAGACGGGAATCGAACCCGAAGAGGTTGTCTCTTGCGTCGCAGGCGGACTCTCGCCCGCTGCGCCACTGAGGTCGTCATAACTGTGCAGCTTAAATCTTACTAAATATTTAACAGTCGTTCTGAACAATTTGAGTACCACTATATTATGAGCTACGGTTTAACGTACGTTACCTAACCCAGTGGAAGATTTAGAATATTCCTTGAAAAGCCCGTTTATTTCCGAGATGGTCTTCTAACAACGCTTTATACATCGATTTATATTGTGATAAATATCGTATGCACAGTTTCTTCGATACATCACAGTTACTGTCAACTCATAAAACGGGAGAAGACCGTTGGGAAATCTGACATAGGCTGTATCGAGTATATACTGAATATGTTTGGTAACTTTAAATATAATCGTTTATTTTTTCTCAACATATATTGTTAATAATAATGTATTTATTGTCATGCAAATTGACGTTTATACATTGTACATAATACGTACGTACGTGTACGTTTATACATTGCACCTGTCTCAACTGAGCTTGTAATAAAAAAAATAGGCTTTATATACGATTTTCTAAGTAGTGTTCAGCATAGATGATTGATCAAAGACAAGAGAAGAAAAGATAAGTGCAAGTATTATTTGACTGATTAATCTACTGCACCGAAATGCTACTGTGTTATTTACTTCATAATTCTAGATCCATTTTAGCGGCCAACATCAACAAGAGTTGAAAACTTCAGCAGAGGGTCTGGAGAAACTTTTCATCGACTAATCCCGCGGTGGCCGCGCTAAATTCTCGATTTACTCTGTAGTCTGTCTCTGCACTCAGCTTACGATGAAAAATGAGCTGTATCATACTCGGAATTAGTTTAAATATTGCTTGAATTTCTGCTAGATCGTGTTACGTTGACTAGTCCCAGTAAACGAGTAAATACTTATACTGTGGTCTGCTATCGATTTTAATAAATTATGTATCTGTTGATTAGAGAAAAAAAAAACAGATTCACGACTTCGATTGCTAAATAAATATAATAACTTATTAAACTACGTAAATTTCCCCTCATATCAAGGACCAGCAAGATTATTTGAGTATGTCTGAGGAAGTCAGAGGTCTCAGTCAAGATAGAAGTCAAGTCCGGCTATTACATTGGCTTACCCACATTTTGCAGAAGTTGGTCTACGTGACAGGTCTAGAGATATCCTACCTCGTAAATAGATTCTATTGATTCCACAGGGTACTTTATACCCTGTGAAATCAATACAGGGCTCACAGTTTTGGTTCCCACAAAACTGTGAGAGTAAGCAGTGCATGAGCACAGAGTGCATTTCGATTCTAATCATTGTACCGTTTGACAGATTTTATAGTGTTAATACCTTCGAAATACGGTCCATTTTACGAACGAATATTATATATGCACCGCATGATATGCAGTAAGATCACAATAGGATACCGAGAGTGACGTAAGGATTAACGGCACCATTTTTTATTTTCATTTGTTTTTTTATTGGATATCATAATTTAGTTGATCGGCTATAAATAACGAAATTGTATCATTTTTGCTTGATCTTTAAAAGTGTGTATGTATGTACTTATGCGTAGGTTGTACCTACAAACCAATTGTTATCGTTATTTGTTTTTGAAGTAGGTTTTTTTTTTATACAACTCGCTGATGGAACAAGCAGATGGCCCACCTGATGTTAAGTGGTAACCATCACCTATAAACAGAACATTGCCCCGTAGGTCACGCACAATAAAAACGTGCCCTACGATGCACTGCCCTGCGTCCATCAACTTGAGGCATACAGATGTTAAGCCTCATGTGCCTGTAATTACACCGGCGACCACACTCTTCAAACCGAAACACAGCGTTGCTGCTTGGCGGCAGAAAAAGGCGTGGTGGTAGTACTTCCCCGGACGAGCCCTTCACAAAGAGCTCTACTACTCTTAAAAAAATAAATATAATAAAGGTCAAATAAATATGTTTTCTTTCTCCCTAAGCCACTAAGAGTGAAATATTCTTACATTGGTACTGTTAAATCTTCTGCATCTGAAGCGGAGTCAGGATTATGTGGCAGCATATTTTTCAAACCGATTCCCTCAGTTTCATACCGGATTTGTGGTGTGTTTGTTATCGTTGCAAACTTTCGAGCGTCCAAGTTGATGTCGTCTTAGAAGTTGCAATGGCAACTTCCGTCGCACTTTTTCATATTAGAAAATGCAGACTTTTTCGCTTGATGTTATTTATAGAGGCAAATAGCAATACCAGACAAGTTTAAGCAAAGGAGGACAAATACAAAATAAGTGTTTAAATTGGAAACTAACTAGTTTTTTTTGTAAAAAAACTTCTCACTATTTTGCTAATACTGTTTTATAATTTGGTTCCCAGCATAGACTCCTTTCCTTCATCCGTGGTTCCCAGACTTTGTAGATATCTCCTCAGATCTCATAATATCAAAAAGAACCCAGATTATTTCATTATGCATAAAGGTGGTCATAGGTCTATTTAGTACGTCCAACTATTGCATTTGGCTCATATGAGATACTAGCTGATCCCGCGGCTTTGCTCGCGCTCGTTTTACTTTTAAAATCTCATACAAACTTTCATCCCCTATTTTATCCCCTTGGGGGTAGAATTGAACAAAATCCTTTCTTAGCGGATGCCTACGTCATAACATCTACCTGCATGCCAAATTTCAGCCCGATCCGTCCAGTGGTTTGGGCTGTGCGTTGATAGATCACTATGTCAGTCAGTCAGTCACCTTTGAGTTATATATATTTAGATTTAGTAGTAAGTGTTCCATACGAGAATACCAACTGGATTCCTCACGATGTTTTCTAACGGATTCAGAACACTTCAGGAGGTGAGATCACTTCCATTATGCTTGTTCTTCTTGTCTTGTCACTAGGACTTTCGAAACAGTGTGGTGAAAGGATTTTAAAAGCGCCTCAAAGAAGTTCTACTATTATACTAGCGATGATGCAACCTAACTCTAAAACAAAAAATACTGTTCATTCAACAAACAACCCCTCAACATCTTTTTTTTAAGAACCCGCAGGAAAGTTTCGACCCGGCCAACTTCAGTTTGCTTGTTATTGATACCGTAGTAGGTAGGTCTGTCGTCCTACAGATGCCACACAAAGGTCCCGATACTTGCCAATAAATAACGCGGAATTGTCTTCGTGATACACGATATATCATGCGTAGTTGATATTATATGCGGGTCATTTTTCTTAGCTTTCGTAACTGGGTTATACTGGGATCACGAATCAATATGCGTGGATTTGACGTTTAGTAACCAAAAATATTTATTACTAATAGTTATGAACAAGAAAGAGAAGAACTAAAAATACGGATGTATTTTTAAACTTTCGCGATCATGGCACATATTCAATCGTTGGGAAAATAAAAAAGATATAATGCGATTAATTACCGTAACTAGCTGCGACCCGCAGTTTCACATCTGTTATTCCAGACTGTATATCTCACTGACAAGTTTAATCCAAATACGTTCAGCCGTTCCGGCGTGAAAAAGTAACAATCATCCATCCATACTTACAAACATTCTCGTTTATAATAATAAGTACAGATATTCAATATGACTATGTCTATCTCCAAAATGTAAGAAACCTCTTCCAAGGGTATAAATCGTAACAAAAAGAGATACAGCCATACACAGCTTAGTACACCCCCCCCCCCCCCCCCCCAAAATAATTTTCATTTCGATCGGTTTTGCATGAATACATTGGAATATAAAGTCATAATAATTATGATATACGGTATATTATATGTATAATGTAACGGACGCAGTATCCCTATTCACCCAAGTCCCGCGACTTCCACAGTTTGATGACGACCCGATGATCCCCTCCATGCTTTTGTTTTCAACAGTCTTTGTTTTACAGCGCAAACAACTCGGCAACGCTTTATTTTGTATCTAGCCTCCGTGCCGAGCGCACGTGTCTATCTGATTTATGACGTACTGAATAACTTACACTTCAAAATCTCCCATTTATCAGAAGCGCTGATAAATAAATCGCACACAATAGTATTTGTATTGACTGGATCGCTTCGGTAAATATTTTAACTGTTATCCATTAACGGGATATCGGGGCGTAATCGTCAAAATTATTTGCAGATACTGTTAATTGATATCGGGGGAGCCTAATAATTTTACGGTCTACTGGCTATTAAACAAATCCAGAATAATTAATATATTTTGAGCTGATGTGATACGGTGCAAATTAATTGTTTTTTAATGCCTATGGACATTTTGAATGTTTCAATCGTTGATGATGCTTTGGCGGAACATTTCTATAGCCTTTGAGGTCAATACTCTCCCTACTGGCTAACCCGACAGAGCCGTAATATTACGTACAGACGCCGATATCAGCTACACCACCGATCTTTCTCGATTCCATCAACAACAAACACCCAAATGACCTCGGAATCCACAGTGGTTTCCAATTTGGCATTCTGTAATACACACTGTACATGTATATCGACGACCTCAGTGGCGCAGCGGGCGAGAGTCCGCCTGCGACGCAGAGGTTATGGGTTCGATTCCCGCCTCGGAACAAATTTGTGTACGATCTGCATCTGTCATCTGTCTGGGTGTTTTCTATGTATAATAAAAAATATCTATCTATGTAAGTATATAATGTATTAAATATATCAATAATCTAGTACCCATAACACAAGCATTGAGTAGCTCACTTTGGGGCTAGATGATGCTGTGTGGATTGTCCAGCATTATTATTCGTATTATATATCTGTGATAATACACCTTCATCGGCGCTCCCGCGGCATGCTAAGTGTTTTTGGTGGTGAAACTGCCAAATAGGCCAATCTCGTGATCGAAGTGGGTTACGATACTCTGTGATTCTGTTGTTCACTACTGTGCTGGCCACCATTCGGTCATTGGACCAAATAGTAGTTAGCACCGCAAATATTTACTCGTCGAGGTGGCTTTAGCCTTTTGGGCACGTTGCCTGCGCTCGGTGATCCGACTAATAGGTTCTTGTGTACAGGGGAAAATAGAAGGCATTTTCTTTCTAGATCTAAAGATAAATTAAGAGAGACATATGAACTTGCTTCGTAATTTTATCAAACTAGATGAGTTCGTATGCTATTTTTGGATCAAATATATCAGTTTTTTCGTTTATCTGTAATAATTCCATCTCTGAAAATGTCCCGAGCTCTCTATAAATTATTCATGCCAGAGTTTCTGAGTCTGTATCTGTTTCAGCCGTCTGTCACCCTGTGTATCTAACTGATGATCTAAAAGTATGTTAGTATTATATCAGCTATACTAACAGCCGCCAGCTGCTTCGCTCGTGTGCTATAGCAGTGATATAGCTAACCTCAATATTTAGAGCGGTTTCCTTTTTTGGACTCGTTTATATCAACTTGTTTGGATCAAAATTTTAGTTTCGTCAGACCATTTAATTGCACAGTTTGATAGCATATATAGCATTGATAGCTCAGTTGGTAGTAGCTCTTACTTCTGTGCCTTAGGTCGTAGGTTCGATTCCCACTGAGTACAAATATTTGCGTGATGAACATAGATGTTTGTTCTCTGTCTAGATGTTATATAATATTATAAGTATGTATTTACAAAACAAATTTATATATATGTAATATCAGCTATCTGTTTCTCATATTACAATCTTTGGCTGAGTTTGGGGCGAGATAGTGCTGTTTGGAATGTCCAAAATATCAGAGAAACAATGCGTGCACAATCAGTTTTTTTTGTGTAGAATCAAAAAAATCTGTACTGCAGAAATCTAGATTTATGCAAATAATTAGTAATCAGTGCAGCTCTCCGCTTGGCGATTTTAAACTTCAGGTTCCATTTTGTTGCGTCTTTGCACACATAGTAACTTCAAATGAATGAGTCTATCAACAATGGGTTCACGCCTGGGGGCCGTAGATTTTTTTTGAACCAGGGCTCGTAGTAAAAAAACATTCTCCTTTACCTCGAGTGAAGCCACAGGGAGCCGGCACTAATGTTAATGTATGTTTGCTGCGAGCTAAAGACCTTGAATTATTTAGTTTAGCGAGCAATTGCATCAATGTGCAGTCGGGACCACAAAGGATTTAATCATGTTTAACTTGTGATTGTATACCAACTTCGAAGTACTGCTGAATTGAGTAATTACATGTACATGTACTATATGTACTTGAGAAATAAAATTCAGATCAGCTAATCTTATATATTAGCCATGCTTTGTTATAAAAAAAGATAGTTTCACCAAGCAAGTAATAAAAAAGTTTGGGGCTAAGCAGTGGAACACATATGGAATGTCTACAATATTTATTTTATTTGATTTAAATGTGGTTTTTGTCATTTACTTAAACTAAAGTAAAGAAAAATAAAGTTTTAGTGATTATAGCAGAAAGAGACCAACGTTAAAAACCAAAAAATAATCGAAAAACTCCTTGTAAAGCGTTATTTCAAGTCTGTTTTTTTAATAAGACTTCCTTAGACGAAGGTGCAAATATACGACAAGTAGTTGCTTTAAGGAAAACCGCTTTCCCTAGACGTTTCTGAGTAAATACGTTGAGTAAACTCCAACTCTTGTGCAATTTGTTTCGATTTCGCCGACGATTCGCACCGATCACTTCCTCTTCCTACGCGGTTTTTGTTAACATTGTTGGCTTTAACTCATACCTAACTCTTTCAACAAAAAAGCGACTTCAAATACGCTGGAAAATAGTCATTCTAATATAACTACTCGTCGGATCTGACTTAAATTGAAGTGAGACCACATGACAAGCACCAGCTTTCGATCCTAAAAAAAACCATAAAAATCGGTCTACCTAGTAAAAAAAGGTATAAGGTACAAACATAAAAAAATACAGTTAAATTTGGAAACTTCCCCTTTTTTTGAAGTCGGTTAAAAAGGAAATTATTCAGTTGAATTTATTCAGTTATTCACTTCAAAATGTTGCGTTTAAAGCTAGGTATCTAAGCCAGTTTAACACTTAGAAGAACAGACAACATTATAATTTATCAATTACAGCTGAGAAGTTTTTTATGAGTTTTGTCGCTGAGCAGCTAAAGGCCCCTTTCCGTCATGCCGGTTTTCGCCCGCGCGTGAATCTAGTCCGCATGCGAGCGATAGCACTGTCGCTCGGGCGCTAGCCGCTTGATGGGAAAAATATGTATGAAATGATGGGATGCTGGGCATGTGGATCATATCCGTGCGCAAGCGATAACACGCATGACTGGAACATCTTATAATATTATAAAGCTAGGTGAAACTAAGTGCCAGTTTAACTAGACCAAGCCTAGAAGAACAGACAAATTATAATACTACTAGTTGCGCCTCGCGGTTTCACCCGCGCAGATTTAAATCCCGGTATTCCCGCGGGATAAAAAGTAGCCGATGTGTTATTCCAGACTATAACCAATCTCTCTGCCAAGTTTCATCCAGATCCGCTCAGCCGTTCCGGCGTGAAAGAGTAACAAACATTCATCCATACTTACAAACTTTCGCGTTTATAATATAGGATAGGTATAGTATTATAATTATGAATGACAGCTGTGAAGTTTTTTTACGGGCTTTTTCGCTGAGCAGCTAAGAAGATGTCCTATAGTTACAGATGTGCGCTTTTTATCATCAACAATGACATCCATTTTTTTTACAAAAAGCAATAACCTCTAATTCAAACAGCTGATACTTCTGAATGTCTAAGCAAACTCAAAGGACTAGACGACAGCCCGCATTGAATTGAAATTCTTTGAACTTCTTTCAAATACGTGAGACGCAAGCAAATGTGAACTTTGTGCTCTTTGTGTACGTTTGATAATAGATACTGTATGAATTGTAATGTCTACCATGAATAGTTATCTGTCTAGCTAAGTTCACATATCTGTGATGCAGAGAATCGCGGAACTGGATTAATACAACTTTCAGTCGCAGACTACCTTAATACTTCTCGCTCGCACATTTCAAAATTTTTGAAGATATAATTATCACACAATGAAGTTATGAAAAATCAAACAAAGTTTCGGAAATAGCATTACAAACGTCCAGCAAAAAAGCATTATTTGGTTTCGATCAAGTTTTCCTAGAAAGTTTGACTATGTACGATAACTCGTAGGTATAGACTAAAGCATATTTTTGGTAACAAAACTTGTTTTGGGTAGTATTATATTTTCGATAAATCTTTGTTTTACTAGATGATATTTTTTGTATTTTAATAATAGCTTTTACTTTTTTATGCTTTTTTTTTAACCGATAAAAAAGAAGGAGGTTTTCATTTCGTTTGTATAAATATGCCGTAGGTCGTGGGTTCGATTCCCACCGTGAACAAACATTTGTGTGGTGAACATAAATGTTTGTTCTCTGTCTGGGTGTTATATAATATTATAAGTATGTATTTACAAAAAAAAAGTATTATAAGTAGTAGTATATCAGCTATCTGGTTCCCATATTACAAGCATAAGCTTAGTTTGGGGCTAGATAGTGCTGTGTGGAAAGTCCACCAATATTTATTATGTATGATTATTATTATTAAATAATCGAATGCTGGTTCTTGTCATGAGAATACGTCCAAAAATTAATGACGTCTACCGCTTTTTAATCAGCAGTTAAAGACTTTTCACTAGTACGAATAGGTACTACCAATTCTATCCCACTAACTCTCCAATATACTTTTTTTTATAGAAAAACAGGATTGACGGACAAGCTTTTAAACCGTCGAATGTCGATCCTCCGAGGAATACCGCACTTAACTCAAGAATCCAGATTCTATGCAACACTCAATTTTCTAAAACTACATACACGATTTTCACTCTTATTCCATGAGTTGAAGGTTCAGTTTTATCTTTCCTAGTTTTGTCGCTGAAACTCGCATGCAAGATTAGTGTTTATTTCGTTAGGTTAAGGTTCAGCTTTCGTTGGTTTTGTTGTAGAGGTCTGAATATTGAACAACCGCGCTTCGGTGCTCGGGAGTGATATGGCGTTCTACACGACATTAAAAAACCAAAGTGTATGCTAGTATAGTATTCTTTTATCTGTGGTGTATGTAAAATACAGGCTTAGTTGTTCTCATCATCATTATCAACCTAAAGAATTCCACTGCTGGACATAGGCCTACAGGGTGATCGATTCTCTCTCTATCTCTCTCTCTCTCTCTGAGGGAGTAGTTCTACGTAAGAGTAAAAAAAATGCTTGTAAAGTAAAAGTATGGACGTTTCATTCCTTCTTCTTCCTTCGCTTCTGGTCAATATGAATAATAATGTGGTACATACTGCTATGTCACAGTTCTGCGCAGGCAGTAGGTTCGATTCCGAGAACAAACATTTAAGTAATGCACATGTTTGTTCTGTCTGGGTGTGATGACTGAGTACATAGTAGCAGACTACAGAAACTAACTGAATACATTATACGATTTGTCTTAGTTTGGGCGAGGTAGTGCTGTGTGGAATGTCCCCCAATGCTAAGTAATTAATTTATTTGTTTATTATACAGGATGGCCTTAAATTCAAACACAAAATACATTATAACTCTGCAGGAGAACTCCCGTATAACCCCTAGTTGCGATCCACGATTTTTTGACCACCCTGTATATGTAAATTATAATAATACAGTGTGATTAGTTGGCCGAGTATCAAACTATACGGTCCTAAAAAATGTAATAAGAATAATGTAATATAGTTTTATAGGCTATACATAGCTCAACTGTTTCATATGTATTTTGTATATTTTGTACATTTTGTAAATAATTGTAACTATTAGCTGTAAGGTTTTTTTATAGGCTTTTCAAATAATCATATTTCTCCAAGCCAATTCAGCTAGCTAAAATTCCAAAATTATTAATTGAGAAACATTATTCTGTTAATGACAAAACATTAGTTGACTTTCGCGTCTCATTTTACGAAGTTCTTAATAATTTGCTAAGTGTGACTGACGTTAAATATCACTTAGCTGTAACAAACGTTATCCAAGAAAGGCTTTTAAAGTTATCTACTGCACAGTCTTTCGGGAAACATTTAGGTCACTTGATAGAAAGCTTGTCCAATATAGTATTCAAAGAATTAGTCTGACTATTCAAAGCTGCCAGCATCTTCGGTACCTTGCCTAAAGGGACTCTTCATAACTCTGCATAATATGTTCTCTTAATAATATGTTTTAGTTATTATTAAACATAAATTAACTTGAACAAATCAATATGTAGTACTAATCCTCCTTAAGCTGGTATAAACTTAATTAGACTTCTTGAAGTCTAATTAAGTTTATTCCAGCTTAAGGAGATTAGATCAGCGTATTAGTACTACATATTGCTTTGTTCAAGTTAATTTATATTTAATAATGGACTTCCGCAAAGTCACGCCTGAGTCACAATTAACTATTTTAGTTATCATGTTTATTGTATTATTATCACATTTATTTATTTATATTCATAATTTATAAGTTTTTTACAATATAAAATAAATAAATAAAAAACATTATATTATAAAAAACCCTAAAAACTAGAATGCCACCGACAGCGGGGCTAGGCCCAAGCTACCGGTGGTTAGGGCTGCAGCGAGAGGAACCTCCTAACAATGCGAGCCGTGTCAAGGATCACTGCCTTCTGCATCCGACCCTTGAGCCAACCCTCTAGCGAGAGCCTCTTGAGATGTTGGTCGAGGCTCTTCGCTATAAGGCCGTTCGCCGAAACGACTATCGGGACAATGATCGTCGAATCAACATCCCACATGGCGGTTACCTCGTGGGCCAAGTCAAGGTACTTGCTGAGCTTTTCCTTCTCGGCCTTCACGAGGTTATCGTCATGCGGGATAGTGATGTCCACGAGCATTGCCCGGCGCTGAGATCGGTCGACCAACACGATATCAGGCTTATTGCAAACAATAGTCCTGTCCGTGATGATAGAGCGATCCCAGTAGAGCAATGCACGACCATTTTCGAGAACTGGCACCGGCGCGTACTGATAGTACGGCATCTCAGAGTCAACAAGGTCGTATTGAAGGGCAAGTTGCTGGTGAATAATTCTGGCCACCAGGTTGTGCCTGTGCAAATACTCACCGTTAGCAAGATGCGAACAACCCGAAATTATATGCCTGAGTGACTCACCAGGACGGCGGCATGCTCGACAAATGTCGACCGTACCGTCCTTCAGGATATACCTTCGGTAGTTGTTCGTCATCATTACCTCGTCAGCAATTGCACAGGCAAAACCCTCGGTTTCCCCAAAGAGGTCTCCGAAGCGTAGCCAGTTAACCGAAGCGAGTAGGTCTACATCAGGCCCTGTTAAGGCCCGGTAGAACCTTCCGTGTAGCTCCTTGCTCTTCCATACGTCCTTGCGACTCTCAGTGCTCAGTACCGCAGGTTTACGCCAATTTTCGTTCGCCAAGGAGAGCGGTGTGAGTCCTTTATCAACAGCTACAACATCGCGATGTATCGCGCACTCATTGTTATGGAAATAATCCCTGAGGCTGCATACCTCACGGTTGTGGAGGTTCTTGGCATTTAAAAAGCCACGACCCCCCCACTTCCGCGGGATGTACAGCCTCATAACTGACGAGCGTGGGTGTAACATACGATGCAATGTGAGCTGTTGACGTACCTTCCTATCCAGGGCGTCCAGCTCAGTCTGACTCCATCCTAGTATGCCAAAGGAGTATATCAGTAGAGGCATCACCCAACCATTGAAGGCACGCGCTTTGTTGCCACCTGACAAAAGACTGTTAAGTACTTTTGTCAGTCGACCGAAGAAACGCTCCTTTACGGATTTCCTGATGTCCTCTACTGAAACACCCAACGACTCTGATATACCAAGATACTTATAGGTCTCAGTCTCGGAGAGAGATTTGAGTGTAACTGTCTCAGAAAGCTGCAAATTCGGAGAATTCACAACTTTCCCCCGCTCCACATGTAAGACCGCACACTTATCTACACCAAACTCCATCTTGATGGCGTTGCTAAACACATGTGTAGTTTTTAGCAGCTCCATCAAGTCTTGACGCTTTGGTGCAAAGAGTTTGAGATCATCCATGTATAGAAGATGACTTATAACTTCACCTCCCCTCCGAAGCCTGCAGCCTAGCCCTGAATCCTTCAGCAAAGTGCTGAGAGGATTCAGCGCCAGACAGAACCATAATGGACTCAGACTGTCACCCTGGAAAATACCCCGCTCAATCCTTATGAAGTTCATCGGATCAGCAGAGCTGTCGCTACCGCCTGGTTGACGAAGAACTGTGGTCCACTGCCTCATGCACGAGCTTAAAAATGATTTCAGAGTTACATCAATTTTATACAACTCTAAAACCCTTTCCAACCATGAATGAGGCACCGAATCATAGGCCTTCTTATAGTCAATCCAGGCAACAGAGAGAGTCCTCCTGCTCCGTCGAACTTGTTGGCTAATGGTCATGTCTATGAGGAGGAGCTCCTTAGTACCACGGGACCCAACCTTACATCCATTCTGAGTAGGGGCCAAAATATTATTCGCGACAATGTGCGCATAAATTTTTGTGGTCAGAATGGATGTAAGAAGCTTGTAGATGGTAGGCAAGCACGTAATGGGTCTGTAATTCTTTGGGTCCGTGGTACTACCGGACTTGTGGAGCAGGAAGGTGCTACCTGTGGTCATAAATGAAGGAAGGGAACCAAACTCAAGAGCTTCTTGGAATTGTGTCGCCAAGCGGTCATGTGTACATCGAATCCACTTAATCCAGAAGTTATGCAATCCATCCGGCCCAGGACTTTTCCAGTTTTGAGCCGTACGGATCGCACAACTAACGTCTTCGGTGTCTATGACAATAGACCTCATGGATTCGATGGACTCGCATTCCCGCTCGACAACATTCATCCAATCACCCTCTGTGTGTTCGACGGGCTCCGACCATATACCGCGCCAAAAATCAATCATGGCATTGGCGTTCGGTATTTGCCCGTCACTCACACGTTGATCAGTTCCCTCCCATCTCCGGTATACCTTCCTCTGGTCACTTTGGAAAACGCGATTTTGCCAATATCTATCCACACGCTCTTTGTAGCGACGTATACGGTTTGCCCATGCATAGACTTTCTGCTTCATGTAGTCAATGCGTTCCGTGACACATGCCATGTAGTCTTGAGGCTGGATATCGGTCCCTGCGAAGGCCTGCGTCACAAAACGCATGACTCGGGGGCGATTATTCCCTCGACTGAAGCAAATTAGCTTTGCAATGAGAGTCCTGAACGAATCAATACGCCGCTCGATCCGCACTTGCCATGCAGGCGCAACCCCGACAGGACGCGTTGATCGGTCAGTGCCCGGAAACTTGACATGAGCAACGCGGCACGCCGCGATAGCGCCACAATACATAATCGAGTGTGTATCAATTAAATCTACGCTAGCTCGTATGTACGGGACTAGCAAAGTATTCAGGGCTCCCATTAACGCTAGATTGCGTCTATGGGTGGGCAAACGTGGTAGTCGTGGCCTAGAGCCAGGTGTGAATCGATACTGACTTATAGCATCCTCCAAAGCCCTCCTCAATTGCTCACTCACCTGGCTACTTACGCTCGTACTCGTTAAATCCCCCTCGTCGACTTCAGGATCCACCCGGATCTCTTGTGTCGTCACCAATGACGGTAATATAGCCAGGCCCCGGTCCGATGACGTGACGGGTAGATCGTGCGTCAAGGAAGGAGTCGTGTGAGTAGCCAGCGCCTCCAGGCGGAGCCGGTCAAGCACGGACTGATCCAACAGCTTGCACCGTTGGATAGCTCGCACCTGATCCGACAGTCGTTGGGCAGATACGGTTAAGGCTGGCTCAAGGATCTGAAAAAGAGGCAGGATCCGATCACGATACGCAGTCAGGATGGTTCCCCCCTCTGTAGCCTCATAGTAGGCTCGCATACAGTTCTCATTCATGGTTTGAGACCATCGTATGCGACGCACTACACCACCGGTAGCGAGGGCCGGGCGCGGAGCAGGTTGCCCCATAGGCCCCAAGCGTGCCGGCAGCGGTGGACGTCCCCGTCGTGCAGGTGGTGGCGGCGGCGGCGGCGTCGGAGGCCTGCCCTCGTCGCTCGTGTCGGGCGGAGTCACAAACTCATCCTCCGATGAGGAGCACGATGGTGAAGACGGGGCGGGCGGTGATGGTGGGCGTGCGTGTTGTTCCGCTTGTTTCCTTTTTAGCCGTGTTATCATAGTTTTTCACATTTTTCATCATTTTCATCACATTGACATGTTGTTGTTGACGTTTGTTTCCATGGTGAGTAGGTACCGTAGGCAGTCATGATGCGAACAGCAAAATAGGGCTGCCTGATATCTTCCAAATACTCTGATGGTGTGATTCAACGCTACAACGAACGCAACGCTAGATGGATTATATAAATAGAGAAAAACTCTTGAAAAACTAATTTTTGAAAAAATATAGCTAAAAAAGTGACTGCTGTCAGCGGCGGTTTTTGTATTATTATTATTATTATTATTTTTAAGGTTTTTAGTTTTAGTAAAAATACAATATAGTATTTGAAATGTCATATTATTTTGATTACTTAGTTGTTTCAACAATGCAAATACAGAAATAAACATTATACAGCGAAGCATTTGCTTTGCAACTAGAACCTCATTACATTTTGCCAGAAGATAAGACAGGCACCCTTCACAGCTCAGTTGGTAGTAGCCCTGCCTTCTGCGCCGTAGGAGTTTTTTTTTATATAACTAGCTGATAGAACAAGCAGATGGTCCACCTGATGTTAAGTGGTAACCATCACCTATAAACAAAACATTGCCCCGTAGGTCACGCACAATAGGAACGTGCCCTACGATGCACTGCCCTGCGTCCATCAACTTGAGGCATACAGATGTTAAGCCTCATGTGCCTGTAATTACACCGGCGACCTCACTCTTCAAACCGAAACACAGCGTTGCTGCTTGGCGGCAGAAAAAGGCGTGGAGTATACATGTATTTACAAAAAAAAAGTAAAGTGTAATATCAGCTAAGCTTTTAAGAGTAGTAGAGCTCTTTGGCAAGGGCTCGTCCGGGGAAGTACTACCACCACGCCTTTTTCTGCCGCCAAGCAGCAACGCTGTGTTTCGGTTTGAAGAGTGTGGTCGCCGGTGTAATTATAGGCACATGAGGCTTAACATCTGTATGCCTCAAGTTGATGGACGCAGGGCAGTGCATTGTAGGGCACGTTTTCATTGTGCGTGACCTACGGGGCAATGTTTTGTTTATAGGTGATGGTTACTACTTAACATCAGGTGGGCCATCTGCTTGTTCCATCAGCGAGTTGTATAAAAAAAAAGCTTTCTGGTGCCCATATCACAAGCTTTGGCTTTGTTTGGGGCTACATAGCGCTCTGTGGAAGACCCTCAATATTTATTTATTAAGTAATCACTGATTTTTTTCATATAAAAAAAAACAGTCGTATTGGTGGGTTTTGTGTGAGGTGCTTGAGCTATTCCTGTTATAAAATTGCTTACTTAGTGTACGACTTTTCGGAGTCTACTCTTTGTTTTGTTTCAAATTAGTTTTACTACTACAAAATTTGATGGAGTATGAACAAGCTGAAAGTTCATTGGTGGTGGTCTACATCTTAAAACGAAATGAGATTCTTGTGGTTATAGCAAGTACTACGCCGTAGATAGTGTAGCACCTGCTACGGAATGCTCGGAGTAAACCAACGGTTTGTTCCTATTCTGTCTATTACAAGTCTAAGTTTATGAGTGATGCCCGTTAAATTCTTAATGAAATCCCCTCGGACCAGACTTGGCTATTAAATTGAAGCAATAACTTTGAAGATTATGAATTACGTTCAAATATCAGGCTTACTGCTAGGCTAGTATCTTACTGTTTTGGCATGGTCCATGTTGACGTACAGACAGCGGAGTAAGTACTGAATAATTATTTATTGTGATTTAGGCTCGTACTCATTTCTTTTTTTTTATAAAACTAGCTGATGGAATAAGCAGATCACTTACCTGATGTTAAGTGTTAACAATAATAATCATTTATCATATATTTCAGGCAACATAGTAAAAAGATCTTAAAAATACAGGGCCCATAGCATAAATACCTTACAAACTAAAATATATATATAATTATATGACTTTGACTTATTTAACTAGCACGTAGTGACGAACGAACACCGATGTTAAAGGATTGCCTCGTAAGTCACGCCCGACAGGAACGTGTCCTATGATGCCTGAGGCATACTGATATTAAGCCTCGTGTGCCTGTAATCATTCCGGCGACCACACTCTTCAAACCAGAACTCAACAACGCTGCTTGGCAGCAGAAAAAGGAGAGGTGGTACTTCCCCGGACGAGCCCTTCACAAAGAGCTCTACTGCTCTTACATCTACGGATTTATATTGATTAATTATTATTGTTCTTTGTACCGAGTACGTTATATTACATTGAGGCAAACAAGCATTTTGTAAGCTTATTCCATCGCAAACCGGATATCATGAAGTATTCATCCGAAAAATTAATCCGGCTTCCGGTAAAAAACAAATTTGACCGTCAATTTAAATTAATTAATACCATCAGAAGACCGGAAAAAACAATGGGCATCGGTGAATCAGTTTCACGGTTGCGTTGGACAGAGTACCTACTTATACAGGGTGACATAATGACACTAGTTAGAAATCTGGCTTGCACTGCTCAGTACAAACTGAGCTTTAAAAAAAACGTAAAAACACATAAAACTACTACTACAAAGTAGCTCTGCTTTCTGCTTTTGATCCCCAGTGAAAAAAAAAATTGTGTGATGACCATAATTTTTTTCTTCATCTAGATGTTATTAAAAGCATATTGTATACAATATTATTATTATTATGTTTTTTACAGCATATAGTCTTTAGAAATATGTAGTAGCGAACATAAAAAAACTGGCTTCATTTAGGAATATAAGAGAGCAAGAGGTGCAAGAGGTTGCAGGTTCGATTCCCGCCTTGGAACAAATTTGTGTACGATCTGCAGAAATTTGTTCCGATGGTCTGGGTGTTTTCTATGTATGATAAAAATATTTATCTATGTAAGTATATAATGTATTAAATATATCAGTTATCTAGTACCCATAACACAAGCTTTGAATAGCTTACTTTGGGGCTAGATAGTGCTGTGTGGATTGTCCAGCATTATTTATTTATTTATTTATATATTTGAGTCGGACCATTTTTGGTTTTGAAGAAAAGAAATAGATTATTTTAATATGTAATGAATATCTTTAAACTAATTAAAACCCAGATAAAAGACTTTTAACGTTTTATTATAATCTTAGCTACATTATTTTTACTGCCTGCGCAATGACTGTAATTGGTGTTTCAAAAATGGCTTCCAGATAATTAATTTCAAAAACAAACGAATAAAAAAAACGTTTGCGGAAAATAAGAAAACTTGAACTAGCTAAAGTTGACATTCAAGTTTTCTATAATGTTCACGTCAAATAGTATTTTGTGTGTTTAAATAATTTATTTATTTATATTTTATTTAATGAAAAAAAAAAATAATTTAAAAGCATGATAGTTTGGTGACAACGTATTTCAAAGAAAATATAGTTATTTTAAATGAACACTACCGATCGTCATATTAATTTTCATCATACTATATTCATACTTTTGTCTATCAGAGAGTCACCCTGTACAATACGAGAATGTTCAGAAATGGCGGGAATGTCGGTAAATTCATATTGGATTACCCAATTAATTCCTGTAATCGCCGCCCTTACTAATTAATATCCTATTGTGCACACGGGATTGAAATTTAATAGTTTATTGTAACAATGACCGTTTTATTGCTGGACGTGGCAGTTATCGACAGTAAAGAGTTTTCATAAAATTGAATGTCATTTGCATAATCCTAGCGTGTCCTGGCCGTAACAATGTAAATAAGTCCTAATAATCCTACTAATATTATAAACGCGAAAGTTTGTAAGTATGTATGGATGGTTTGTTACTCTTTCACGCCGGAATGGCTGAACTGATCTGGATGAAACTTGGCAGAGAGATAGATTATAGTCTGGAATAGCACTTAGGCTACTTTTTATCCCGTGGGAATACCGGGATTTAAATCTGCGTGGGTGAAACCGCGAAGCGAATCTAGTATTGAATATAACAGGAAATTCCATACAGTACATTCTAGTGCCAAACTAATCAAACAAACGATATTCGATACTTATATACTTTTTGGTTGGTATCTGCCACATAGTATAATATTCTGCAGATATCAAAGTTCCTGATAAATTCCTTGGCAAATATCACTTATCAAAAATTATATTTTTTTGTTATTTTTTTATTATTATTATTTAACTTAATTTGTTGCTTCTATACCCTACTATGACGTCCTGCAAGGAATACGTCGAGTTACCAGTAACCCTGTATATCCTCTCAGACCTAATATCAACTGTAAGTATACACAAAGTGAAATCCGTTAGAAGCAGCGTGGTCGGACCCCAGTGCACGGCCTAAGCACGTAACAATGAGTAATCACACTATAAATCAGTCAGGCCAGATTCACCGGCCAATTAGTCGGTCAGCCGTTAAAGTTTACAGTTTTCTTTTACCCTCCTATAGACACCATTAGCCACCCCTTTGTCTTCATTAGGCTACAACGGTTAATCTAAAAAACCTTTTACCTGGCGTCAAAGCGTACAGAATAATAAATAAAATGTTACGAGAGGGCCGGAGGTAGAAGAACTACCCTATTTTTAGTTTGTACCGCTCTTCTTGCTGGCATCAATTATGTGGAAATGATTTTCTGTTATTTTTTTCATACATGTAGCTGATGGAACAAGCAGATGACTCACCTGATATTGAGGTAATCAACTTGAGACATCACAATGCTAAATGAAATTAAGCCTCATGTGCAAGTAATTACACCGGCGACCACACTCTTCAAACCGAAACACAGCAACGCTGCTCGGCGGCAGAAAAAGGCGCGGTGGTAGTACTTACCCGGACGAGCCCTTCAGAAAGAGCCCTACTATACTACTCTTGAGAACTACAAGAAAGGCAATAAAAAAAATATAATAATAATTAAACTAAACGATCCAAAAAAACAACTAAAGTTATATCTAAATATATATAACTCAAAGGTGACTGACTGACTGACATAGTGATGTATCAACGCACAGCCCAAACCACTGGACGGATCGGGCTAAAATTTGGCATGCAGGTAGATGTTATGACGTAGGCATCCGCTAAGAAAGGATTTTGATCAATTCTACCCCCAAGGGGATAAAATAGGGGATGAAAGTTTGCATGAAACTTTGAATTCCTTGGCGCGAGCAAAGCCGCGGGTTCAGCTAGTATAACATAAAATTAAAACAAAAATAAAAAAGAAAATAAAAACTTGTATGATAAGAGCTCTGATAGTTTTTTTAACATTGCCAATAAAAGCGTTGCTGGTTACCGTCAGTAATATTCTTGTAGCACCGGCAATAGTAAATTCCCGGCAACTCCCAAGTTGCGACCCTGAATCAGCCTTCCCGGCCTTAACGAGACCCGGGACCTCGACCGTTTTGAATCCAGTAATCAGGCTAATAGCCCTAATAGAGGTATCGTGAACCACCTGAGATGTGCGTGGAACGAGTTTCCTGAAGGTACAGTTTTACGGCGCTCATGAATCTATTGTTTTGATTTTACGCCGCCGCAAGTATACATTACTTCATATTTTATGACATCCTTCACAAGTTCCTCACACAGAACAAACATTGTATCTAATCCTACTAATACTAGTGGCTCTGGGAGCTGTAGACCTCGCGAGCATACTAAAAGTGAGCTATTTGAGGAATGTAATGTGCAAGTGCATTTTTTGTGATTATTTTGATCTTTTTGATTTTTTTTGCATCATCTTGTGTAGAATGAGGTCCTTTGTGTTTCTCTCAAATTTGATTGAAATCCATCGATTGATTGATGAGCTATCCTGTTCATCATGCTGAAGATCCTTATCAGATCTTCGCCAAACTTTTATGAGACCAACTTATAGTTACTACCTTTCAAATAAAAAAAGAATAATCGAAATCGGATGTGGAGATATCCAGTATATCAAATAGCCCCCTTTTTGCCCTTTTTTTGGGGGAAGTACCCCTCCAATCAAAAATTCCCGACGACAAAAAAATTCTAATAAGTCATATAGCCTGTGTACCAAGTTTCGTCCAGATCGGTTGAAAAATGCGTCCTGTAGAGGAGAACAGACAGACAGACAGACATCCGGACAAACGCATTTTTGGCCAATGTGGAAACTGAGACGCTTCGCTCGCTCGGTCAATTATAAACGTGAAAGTTTGTAAGAATGGATGGATGGATGTTTGTTACTCTTTCACACCGATACGGCTGAACAGATCTGGATGAAACTTAGCAGAGATATACATTATAGTCTGGAATAACACATAGGCTACTTTTTATCCCATGGAAATACCGAATTTTAAATCTGCGCGAGTGAAACCGCGAGCCGCAACTAGTGATTTATATGTGTTTATAAGTAGCGCCCTGCGGTTTCACCCGCGTAGTCTTAAATCCCGGTATTCCCACGGGATAAAAAGCCTGTGTGTTATTCCAGACAATAATATATCTCTATGCCGAATTTCACCAAGATCGGTTCAGCCGTTCTGGAGTTATAGAGTGACAAACATCCATCCATCCGTCCATCCATACTTACAAACTTTTGCATTTATAATATTAGTAGGATTTATAATATGAGTAGGATTCTCTGTCTGGGTGTTATAATCTTTTATGTGTATGTATGAATTTAAAGAATTGAGTAATCATCCATGATGACCGTATAGCTAACACTTGGGGTTAATTTATATGAGAGCGAAGTCTAGAAAGACGTTTTATGACTACCGAGTGCAGTACATAAATGACACTTCGGTATGCGACAGGAGAGTCTAACCCCCGGTTTCTGAAAGCTCGATCAACACTAATCGGCTGTCAAGTCACTTGATATCTCTATCTAATTTTAAGTAAAATCTGAAATAGCAAGTTACTTGACAGCCGATTAGGGTTGATCGGGCTTTCAGAAACCGGGGATTACCTTTTTTTTGTTTTGTGAATAATTACTTCACTGTGATATGTCAGTAAGTATCAATCCTACAATAACTACTCATCAATAAAACTTTGAGATTGCTGAATAAATTCGCTTGAAATCATCGGATCCACTCCGTTATTATTTTTGAAACCACGAATTTATTCGCAAAATATTTAATAGGACTTTGGTTTACGTGCAAATTTTATTATCATTCAATGTCCAGTCATCCGGTTCTGTTATTTATTATTGTATCAACTTTATTATCGATCGAATGTTCTGTGAAGGTGCACTTTCGACGCTGTGCGCGAACCTAAACTCGAAACATGTCGTTATAGCGCTCATTTCACTTTGCGCTGGTTTTCGTTAGTGGACAAGGTCTTGAATAGAAAAGCGACAACATTCACAAGGCTATCACTCACAAGACATTTTGGAGCATATAAAGCTCGTAGAAGCAGACGTGCGCATTTATTGTACCTGTACCTATTATGACGCGAATGTCATACAAATATCGCCTCTATTAAAATTATATTCTTTTAAAAATTTAGTTGTAGGTGGACAGGAAAGTATACAGGCAACTTCAAATACTATATCAAAATCTTGTATAGCAACAATATTTTGATAAAGTCGCGCGTAGCTGTCGCCATGTCGGTAGTGCACCTTTTAGTGTCCAATCAAATTGAATGAAAAATCAGTAGACAGGAATATTGTGTTTGACAATTAACTATTCAAACATGGCTAAAATAACATTTCGATAGTAGGGTTCAAAATATTATTCAGACGTACATAAATTAAATTAATTTAACTTATATTTCATTCTATTATTGTGTATGTTGATTCTAGCACTGATATCCGTAACAGCTGCATGGATTTAAATGAAATTTGGAATATAAATAGTTTATAATCTGGAATAAAATATTAGATACTTAACTTAACTTTTTTTAACCAACTATATTATTATTATAGGTGAGAATTATCCTGTAATAGCTGGAAGAAAGTGATAAGTAGCATTAAGTTCGCCTGTGTTATTTATAAATAATAAATAAATAATGCTGGACAATCCACACAGCACTATCTAGCCCCAAAGTAAGCTATTCAAAGCTTGTGTTATGGGTACTAGATAACATATATATTTAATACATTATATACTTACATAGATAGATATTTTTTATTATACATAGAAAACACCCAGACCATCGGAACAAATTTCTGCAGATTTATATATGTGCAATAAAGAATTTTCTTATCATAAATATGTGTTTCTCTTAAATTTCATTTAGTTTATTTGTTACCAAACAAAATAAAATGATAAGCACAAACTCTGTCACCATTTATTGTTTTATTTGTGTGCATTCAGTGCTCAGTGATTGAAAATATTGTTTTTCCTATATTTGAGGCAGTAAATTTTCAAATAACGATGGTTATCATCAATATTTTTATGACTTTGTTATGCTATTCTACTTGTTTTGCCTTCCGTGTATCCTACTATATTATAATTATAAACGTAAAAGTTTGTATGTATGTATGGATGGATGGATGGATGGATGTATGTTCGTTACTCTTTCATGCCGGAACGGCTGAACGACTCTGGATAAATCTTGGCAGAGAGATAGATTTTAGTCTGGAATATCACATTGGCTATTTATATAGAATTTTTATCCCGTGGGAATACTGGAATTTAAAACTACGCGGGTGAAACCGTGGGGCGCCGCTAGTATTTTATAATCAGAGGAAAAGGTAATTTACCTATCTATGTATACTCGCATCAGATTACAATGTGGACTTTGAAGTTTGAAGTAGAATGCTGCTAAGCATGCGAGAGGGAGCGATAATGATGTTGCTATTTCTTTCCTACCACGCCGTCCCTTTCCTACGATTGTCTGCCTCTCTGTCTCTCTGCTGTTAAAAAGTCATGAGCGAAAAATACTACTCTAAAGTGTCCTTTCGTGAATGAGAATTCTACAATCAAAAGAAGCCAGTAGAAGATAGTGCTATCGTCTAACACATTGACAAATCGTTTCGCTCGCCAGGACTCGAGAGCCCTGCTATATTTCACGTAGATAAATTCACTAGATTTTGTTACCTAGATTTTATTAAGATGACTAGACTGTTGGCGTATTGGTTACTTGCACTGTTATGTGTGAAAGTCGTAGGTTCAAATGTACTACCGAGATTTAAAATCATTTAATAATTACCCTCGCTAATAGAAAAATAATATTAATATCAAAATCTCTACTGGATTCGTTTTAAATAGGTAAATAAAATTATTAAACTTAGTTTGTAACTAAAATAAACTTGTGTATGGTATATATCTTGGAATGTGAATTGCATGGGGAGCCGCGGGCGAATACTAGTGCAATAATGAAGTTCAACAAGAGTACCAGGTCGCCATCACAACGGAAGAGTAATCCCAAAATAAAAGGCGACAGTTTATTAATTAAACGTCAAGTCTTATCCCTCAGGCGTCCATTTCAGGAATTAGTTTACCTTTAATTTAGCTGAGCTGTGTGCCGGCGATGGCTCATGCGAACAGCGGCTAGATCAAACCGAACTATCTTTCATTGTTTATTCGTTTTATCTTATTCCTTAAACAAGCAATTCTTGTTTATTTATATACAGGGTTACTGGTAACTCGACGTATTCCTTGCAAGACGTCATAGTAGTAGCGCCGTCCTTTTTCTACTATATATATTTATGGCGAGTTATGGGCATATGGGGTGTAATCTATATAATGTGTAGCAACCCGTGCTTTCGGAACCAGATAATAGAAATTAAGCATCAATTTCATCACGGAAATACAAACACAAAATTATTTATTCCAGAATTCTGTTTAACAAGACTCATAATATGCAATGGACCCCGCACCGACTAAGCCCTGTATCGTGAGAGACGTAATGTATATATATTATTTTTTGACAAAGGCGAATCATTGACTGAGCCATCTATCAAACCATGGGCTGCACAGTGATGGTCGAGCCAGTAAAAGCATAAAATCTACCCAACGCTCTGAATTGGAAGTGTAGACAAAATATTTTGTTGAGGTAAAAAAAACAGAAATATCTACTCCCAAACTATTATCCAAAAAGTTGAGTAAGCTGCAATGGTTTTGTAGCTTCGTTCATCCCCTCATTCTACAAAACGGTGCCTAACTTTAGACAATCTCTAAAATTAGTGCTGTCACTGTTTGCCATTATGCATTGGTAAGAGATGGCAATAGTTTAAGTTTGGGTATTTTTTTGTAGTAAGGTTCTTGAATGGCGACCACGAACAGGAAGGCGAAGTGTGGGACGCCCTCCTACCCGATGGACTGACGACATTGTTAGGATCGCGGGTAGTCGGTGAATGGAAAGGGCTCAGAATCGTTCTTCCTGGAAGCGGATAGGGGAGGCCTATGTCCAGCAGTGGACTTCTGTGGGCTGTTGATGATGATGATGAAGGCCATCAGAATATATTTCAGCTCGCCACGCAATCAAGAAGGCGTAACAAGCAGCATCTGATAAAAAATAAGTGTCACACGTTTCTAAAATCGGCTGTCCCATCCAAACAAATTACATCGAAGTTCATAAACTCTAAATAGGTTCGTGAATTTTTAAATACAACCCCAAAATAGGAAAAGTTTATCCTTTTATCTCTCCTGAAACTTTCGTG
Organism: Plemyria rubiginata; assembly: GCA_963576535.1. Lineage (NCBI taxonomy): Eukaryota > Metazoa > Arthropoda > Insecta > Lepidoptera > Geometridae > Plemyria > Plemyria rubiginata. Next base: position 9,559,631 of record OY754917.1, on the reverse strand, counting down.
TTTATAATATTAAAGTAAACATTATACTTTATTATACATTTTCATTTTATGTTCTTTACTTAGGACAGAATATTGTGAATTTCAGATTACGTCTCGCAGATTTAAGTTTGTAAAATAGGATTTCATCCAAAAAATAGGTACGCATACATTTTAAACGAAGACCAAAAAGAGCATCGGTGGTTTAGTGGAAGTTACTCCGTTTTTTGATCTTAAGGTCATGGGTTCGAATCCGGTCGTGCGTCAATAAATTTTCGATTTACCCAAAAAGGAAAATGCCTTAAATAGATATTGATAATCACTGCTAACTCGCAAAACCGTTGGCAGCCACTTGTATCTAAATATATATAACTCAAAGGTGACTGACTGACATAGTGATCTATCAACGCACAGCCCAAACCACTGGACGGATCGGGCTGAAATTCGGCATGCAGGTAGATGTTATGACGTAGGTATCCGCTAAGAAAGGATTTTGATCAATTCTACCCCCAAGGGGATAAAATAGGGGATAAAAGTTTGTATGAAACTTTGAATTCCGTGGCGCGAGCAAAGCCGCGGGTTCAGCTAGTTTAAATATAAACTTTATATTCATCCACATAAAATTCTTAATTTAACCATGCAAATAATATATCTGTCGCATGTGACAGCATTTTTTATCAGAACTTTAAACAAAGTATTGTTTTCGAATTTCCCAAGCGACCACGTAAACTAGAGTCGAGAATTCCCCAGCAGAACCTTAAAATCTGTCGCACTCCATTCTCACTTTAATTAAAACTGATATTTACACGGAATCCTTTGTACTTTCTGTTAAAAAAACCATTAAAACAAAGTACTCTAAAAATAATTATCCTTTCTTACCAACCTACGAGTAACACTTAGATAGACAACTCTTTATTGTAAACCGTTGTACTCAAGCGATCATAAATGGAAGGCACACAAGTTTTGACAGTATTGTTCAACCAGCACAATCAATGAGCCAATAAGATACAAACAAACACACGAAATAACAATAAAATCAAATTTTGAGAGCACTTTTAGAAAGGTACAATATATTTAAATTTACCATTCAAAGTACCTATACAAAATGAGTACTCCATAAGTTTTTTTATAGAAGGCACTGCGATTTATACTAATTTTGCATTTTCTAGTATCGAAAATTACATAATAAAAAATAAAAAAAAATAAGTTTTATCCCGATCGGTTTAGTGGCTAGACCTTGTTTGAGCCAAAACATCCAAACATCGTATAATATTTTGTAGAATATTTAAATAGATTAAAACAGGGTTTCCGTCCAGAAATATCCAGTGAGACTTTCTTGCATCTGAAATCGGGTGCAGTCGCGACTTCAACTCTCTTTCTTTCATTAATTAGATCGGACGTTTGAGCGGAATCTTTTGTTTTTATCATTAGATTTGTCCTAGTTCCGTTGGAAGAAGTTTAAACAAATAGACTTTTCCGGAAGCTTATTTTAGTGTTTGCTAAGGAAACTTAGCAATAAGAGGCATGATGAGCGCAATGCGTCATTCCCCTAAAACGAGTGACACTTGTTCTGAAAACCTACTAGTTCTTACACTCAATCAAATTCGGTCCAACCCTGAGGTCAAACCCTTGCACTTTTAATATTCTAAAACTTCTGCAATTTGCAGAAATACAAGTGCAAGCCAATATCTTCTTGAAGAAAACCTAGTTCAAACTACGAAAGTTCAAATTTGCATAAAGTTTAAAATATTTGAAAGTTTATGACTGAGAAAGGACGAATAGTTTTAAACCTAAAACCGTAGTTTAAAAGTAGTTATAACAATTGCCTCAAACTTCACGTATAATTACAGAACGTGAGTGCACTATAGTGATATTATAGCTACACTTGGGCCTTGAGGCGCACTTAAAATCCTTTCACCGCACTCTCTCGAAAGAACTACTGACACGCCAAGAAGAAGAAGCTGCACTTAGGCCTGCAGGGCTATGACGTGTACTTCAGATAACCGTTAAACATTCTCGCCCGCATATTTCAATATTTTACTGAATGTAGATGAAAAATAGCAAACAACCATAGTATTGGAGGATAACGCTACAAAATAACTCTTCAGAAACTTTAAAATGTTCAAGCGGGAAGTTGTATAGCAGTTGTTAGCCTCAGGAAAAATCAGTAGCGATAACATTAGCATTAACTTTAGTCGTTGCTGGTTGTTTCAACAAACCCTACCGCTATTGCTATTGCGGTCTGTCTGTCAGTCGATTAAAAAGACGTTATCCAGAAGGTTACTACATGGATTATCCGCAAGAGCATCGCACCAGTCATCAAAATAGAATGACTTATTTTACTGCGCTCATGCTATCTGTAAAATCCTATATTTTAGTAAGCACTCTGGCTCATGGTTCCACCAAGCCGGTCTCCTGTCCTGGTCTTCCAGTCCCCATAATCCACACTCCGTGACCCTCAGATGCCGTAGGTCCATCATACTCCCTCTTCGCGCCACCCGTATATATACATTGACTGGATATTGACAGGGTAGGAGCTTGACACTGACAGTTGACAGGAGGCTAACAACCGCTTGTGCAGATGAGACAGAGTATTGTATCTACGAGATAGATACCTACCGAGCGAACACTACACTATCGTTATAATGCTTGTTGTGAGGTAAAAATCCCACCGTATTTTAGGTTAAATTTTATCAGACAGACACCAGCGTGAAGCGCAATAAATTAATAATAATAATAAATAATGCTGGACAATCCACACAGCACCAGCACTATCTAGCCCCAAAGTAAGCTACTCAAAGCTTGTATTATGGGCACTAGATAACTGATATACTTAATACATTTATACTTACATTGATAGATATTTTTTTGATTATACATAAAAACACCCAGCCCAACAGAAAAAAATCCTGTAGATCGTACACAAATTTGTTCCGAGGCGGGAATCGAACCCGAAACCTCTTGCGTCGCAGGCGGACTCTAGCCCGCTGCGCCACTGAGGTCGTCAATTAACGCTTGCTTATTTAAACTCACTATGGACCTTTTTCACCGTTGCAATCAAACGTGATAAATTCGAGCCAAACTCAGTCGCAGTTTAGTGCACTTCACCGGGCGGCATAAAGTTGATCAAAACTCGATTTGCTGAACGTAGTTTTATTCATCTAGGTTTTGCAGCGAAATCAGCCTTAAAAGCCAGTGTTATCGTTCCTTTTGGTGCATTAATTACCTATGTATTGACTGTTTCTCCTACCAATACCATAGACCATATAGTTGTCTGAATAAATAAGTTAATTATTTATTCTAAATGTATTTATTTGTCTCAAGTCTCAAGTAGGTATGGCAGGTACAATAATAAAACAGCGTATTAGCATAGCCGTCATCAAAGTAGTGAAAGCTGTTTATTTTTTTACTCCAGTTGACAAATACATAACGCCATTTATCCCCAAACTAAGCAGAGCTTATTTTATAGAAACTAGGTAAATAGAGTAAAAGTTTGACACTTTATTATCGAACCATACTTTAAGATGTCTGTTGATAAGCAAATTCATCAGTTTCACCAAGGTTTCACCAGAATTATCACTTTGTCCGTAGAATATTGATGGGTGTGTACACTTACATTATACAGAGTGCTTAAGGCTCCGGTGACAGCGGCTCGCAATTTCGAGGTGCGATTGGCTATTATTTCATTTTATTTCATTTCGGGGAGGTTGTTTGAAAGAATAACTCTAAAGAAACACGCATAAATACTGTTCGAACACAAATAATACAATAATATAAGGGAAATATGCCCGAATCAGAAATCATTTTGGTATTAGTATGTTTGGTCTTACGTTTACCTAATACCAAAATAATTTCTGACTCAAGCACATTTCCCTTATATTATTGTATTATTTGTGTTCGAACAGTATTTATGCGTGTTTCTTTAGAGTTATTCTTTCAAACAACCTCCCCGAAATGAAATAATAGCCAATCGCACCTCGAAATTGCGAGCCGCTGTCACCGGACTCTTAATGTACCTCTGAGCACTTAATTACGAAGCCATTTTATTATTAAAGATCGATACGGTGTCACCATGGTTCTAAACAAACAAACATTATATCGAAATATCTTACTTTTGAATTAATTATCGAAAACATTGTAATGGCAAAAATAACGACAAGAAACTGTATAGACTACATAAGAGGGAATATATTTGCAAATGCAAATGTAAAAAAATCGGCCAAGTGCGAGTTGGACTCGCGGTCAACGGGTTCCGTACCGTTCGGTTCTGTAAAAACGGAAAAAATCACTTGTTGTATTTAATGTAATGTACATTTATTCCCTATAAGTAAATATTTTATGTTTTTTGTATTTTTTGGTTGTAGTAGCGGCAACAGAAATACATCATCAACTGTCGAACTAACATAACCGAAAATAACCGAATAAACAAAAAACCGAAATAAGTTACGGTTAGTTATTATTTTACTTTTTAGTCTATATTTATTGTGCAACAAAAAAAAGAAAACAGCTTCATGGCTTTCCATGCACAATAGTTATCCCCTCAGATTTCTCAGTTCCCCCCAAGTACCTACTTAGTACTTACTTACCTACTTCTGAGTATGCAATCATTTGAAATATTAATGATCATATAAAGTTTTCTTCTTTCTTACGCATCCATAAACGAATACTAAAACACGAATTAAACAATTGTTTTTCTCTTAAATATGTGATTTTTTTCCTTTCGCAATATCGCGTCAAATAAAAATATAATACAGATACGAGTATTAAACATTCACAGCGCTATCCAGCCCCAAAATAAGCAAAACTCGTACTATTTGCCTTGTCCCTCTTTAATAGATACAGTGACACAGTACCCTACTAAATAAATAGCTTTGAGGGAAAAACTCAGATAAAAAGGCAAAAAACAATAAGTGGACAGTCATTATTATTCGCAATACGCCGCGGGCTCCACAGAATTTTATATCGCAATGGCAATCTTCTTAAATACATTGTATTATTCAAATAATTACTTTGCGATTACTTTTTGAAATAATTAAAAGTCATGTTAAGAGTTTGTCCCCGAAGGGAAAGTGGGCTTTCGACTCAACAATTTCTAATTTCTTTTGAAGATGCAATGAAAATGAGACTTTGAATGTGTTTTTTTTTTCATTATGATAAAATATGTAAGAGGCACTAGTCTTTATTAAAAAAAATCCAGATTTAGAAGGCGGCGATGAGCTTGCAAACTGTCATAGTCGGAAATTCTACAAAATTATACATTTAGATGCAAAAACATAATAGAAGCTCTGCTTTTATTAACAAAAATGCAAAAGCAGAGAGAGCGATGAGCTTGTAAACTGTCACAATCGGAATCGGTCTTTATATGATTATTAATATACAGCTAAATACATGCTGAATGTTATTTTAAGACTCGCCTCAGACAGCCTACTTCTCTCAAAATCCCTGAATGTCACAAAAAATGTGTACCGTGCCTCAGGGATTATAGTTGTGAGCTTATTCCCTTTTTTCTGTAATTATTAAAACCAAACAAGATGTTTTATTGAAAGTACAACAAAAAGAGAATTCTTTATTTAAAATACCACAAAAGAGCATATTCACATTACTCATTCAGTATTCCCATACAATTCAGTGTTGCCATATACACTCGCTGGATTTCCACTGTTATCGCTTAGTTGCGTATTTGTCGAAGTTTTTTCTTTATTCTCGCACACAAAGGGCTCTCCAAGTATTCTTGTAACTTTTAATGTGTATAGAAGCTGTTAGCTTATTCGATACTTTCAAGTATCATTTTGATGTTTGGGACTTGTTCATCTTGGGTTTTTTCTGCCCATTTCTTCCCAGTGACCTATTTCATCTGACCATCTTTCTTGGGGTCAAGCAAGATAGAGAAGAATGGCAAGCTCTGGAGGAGGCCTTCACCCAAAGAGGGGTCCTCAAAAGAAAAAAAGATGTAGAAAATATAAAACTCCTAATTATGTAGTCAATAAGTACCAAAACTTTAAATTCTTATACTTTCAAACTAATTATTATTAACGATGTACTAGTATTGATAGAGGAAATAAAGGCGATTTTATTTTTATTTACTTGTACATCTGTTTAGATAAGCATCTGTAAATGAAGTCTATGATTGGACGATTAAATGGCGAATGAAACTTAATGAATCCAAGTCGGTTCATATCAACTTCAGTAACAAGAAAGAACAGTACTATGCGGTATTCATTAACAATAAAATAATACCCTACGAAAACACTGCAAAATACCTAGGTATGCCGCTTGACGCGAAACTGCGCTGGAAAGCACACGTCAAGAAGAAAAAAGAAGAATTAGAATTACGCTACAAAAGGATGTACTGGTTGCTTGGAAGACAATCCGCTCTGTCAGTGCATAACAAGCTTTTGTTGTACAAACAAGTCCTAATGCCAGTATGGACGTATGGTATACAGCTGTGGGGCTGTACCTGTAAAAGCAATGAAATAATACAGCGATTTCAAGATAAAGTACTAAGAGGCATTGTCAATGCACCTTGGTACGTGAGAAACGATGAACTGCACCGGGACCTCCAGATTGAATTCGTTCATTAATTAGTTAAAAAATACGCAGAAGCTCACGAAAAAAGACTTCTTCATCACGTGAACGTCGAGGCCATCCAGCTCCTCGACATCACAGACAAAGTGGGAAGACTCAAAAGAACCAAACCTTTTGAGTTAGTGCAGTGACCAACCTAATATTGTGTAGTGATAGTGCTACTTTTAATGAACACAAGAACAATGTGTCGCCTTAAGTACTTAGAGACTGTATGAAAAGTGCCAATGGACACATTCTTAGTAATACTTATTCTATAAAATTATGCAAAACAAAATTACTCATTAGCCTACTTGGCTAGATTGTAATGATATTAGGGTACCGCATCTCATGCGCTAAACTAATTTAGTAAAAAAAAAAATCTGTTTAGATATCATCATCATCAGCCTACAGAAGTCCACAGCTGGACATAGGCCTCCCCTATAAAGTGATTGACTGGTGACAACGCACAGGTCAAACCAATAGAAACAATAGAAAATACCGTTCCGGCCGTTTTCGCAACTAAGTTTCGTAACCAGTTGCGAAAACGGAAATATAATTCTTTACCCGCAACTGGTTGTGGCAGAAGAGTTTTACCTCTTCTTTCGCAACCAGTTGCGAAATTGACATGAGTAAAATAAAAACATTTCACAAGCACTGTCTAGTGTCTAGTCCCAAATTAAGCAAACCTTGTACTGTAAGCTTGACCAGATATAAACTTATAATATAAAAAAGCACCCAGACAGAGAACGTAAACATCTTTGTTCATAACACAAATGTCCAATCAGTGGGGATCGAATGTACGGCTTGGCGCAAAAGGCAGAGCGACTATCAACAGAGCAACGAGGGCTGTCAAAGTTCATAAAACACTCAAATAATTGCCTTTCCTATATTGAACTGTGGTTGTAAAAACAGCTCTCAGCCGAGTTTTTAAGTCTCGACAACCAATTGTCAACATTTACTTCGGAAGTTGGGACTCCGGAACTTTCCGGAACTTGGACTAATTAATTCGCGCGTTTATTCGGGAATTTTTAATCAGTGTCTCGATCTTGATCAATTGTCTGTGAACGGGAGTGAGAAAAGGATGTGTTCTATGAAAACCACGTAAATCTAATTAAAAGTACCACTAAACTTTATGTACCTACATGGAGCAACCGGCGGAGGTTTTCTCGCTCAGGTATAACATGAAAAGTTTCAAGAAAAATGTTACGAAATTCCTTCAGGACAGGCAACGCAACGACAACACCCTTAGTGTTGTTGGTGTCTTTGGGCGACGTTGACCACTTAACATCAGGTGAGCTGTAGCCTCGTTTGTCTGTCTCTTACATAAAAAAAACTTGGCCAATAGGAACTTTACCGTGCGCTACAGATTTTGTGTACGTTTCCTACCAAGAAAATCTTTATGTAGGTTAGGCGTGTGACAATTTGATGCACTCCGGAAAATGGACTTTGCTATTGATAAATAAGTACCAATTAAGCAGGAACGGGGGAAATCGTTAAACGTTTTATTTCTAATGGTTTTCTGGATATATTTATATATATTACAAAGGTTTTGGAATAAATAATAAAAAAAACTGAAACAGCTTAACGACTTTGATCCACAGGCACGGTAGATATCCCTCAATCAGATCTCTTAATACCAAGTACTTACTCAAGATTCTTTGAGGATGTCTAAGGGGGGTAGTCAGTTACTTTGCTAAATAACAGAGTGCCTAATAAATAAATAAATAAATAAATAAATAAATAAATAAATAAATAAATAAATAAATAAATAAATAAATAATGCTGGACAATCCACACAGCACTATCTAGCCCCAAAGTAAGCTATTCAAAGCTTGTGTTATGGGTACTAGATAACTGATATATTTAATACATTGTATACTTACATAGATAGATATTTTTTTTTATTATACATAGAGAACACCCAGACCATCGGAACAAATTTCTGCAGATCGTACACAAATTTGTTCCATGGCGGGAATCGAACCCGCAACCTCTTGCGTCGCAGGCAGGCTCTCGCCCGCTGCGCCACAGAGGTCGTCAAGTAATCTTCTTTTAAAACAAGCAAGTACCTATTATAAAAAAGTGAAATACCTCGAAACCATCCAGTAAATGTATAATAAAGAAATAAAGTATTTCTTGTCTGTCACCCTCTTAAATTAAAACATCCATGCTGTTTTGCGTACTCAACTAAGTTCACAAATATTGTACCCTCATTTTATTTGTGTTTTATTCTGTCTCGGCTTTGGCGCGAATTTGAATCAAAAAGCAGCAATTCTGGAACGTATCAAAAGACTATCACAAGTTACCACGCTTTCAAGAATAAAGAAAACCCTTCTTTCTTTCCATTCAGGATTTCCCACTGTTCTTTGAAAACGCTGACAAGAAATTCACAATGAATCGCTGGAGTTCTCGACTGACAATCCTTTAATGTGCTCTAACATTTTTAAGAGAAAAAATCTCTTTCATGTGTGAGATTTTTCATGAGTTTGATCGATCTTCTTAGCGAGCATGTCTGTCTAGTCTTAGTGTCTTTCAAAATAATTTCTCATATAAATTTTCTGAAATAACAATAAATTGGGCTACTTTTGTGTTTACTCCGTACCTACTACTGAAGCTGGCTAAAAACAAAAACCCATATTCACAGAGAGAAAAAAAAAAAAAAAAGAGACATTGTGATGACCGCGGAAATCGGTGGATGGAAGGTCAGATTTGTCCTGGAAATTAATGGAGTGAAATTTCCAGGCTGATAATGAAGCACTTAGAACCACGATGCTAATGCATTTTGTAAGTACCTATAATTAATTTAACTTTTATGCAATAGACCGAGATCGATCGAATTTTTCATAAGTAGTTTTTACCATCACGAATAATGAAACCCATTTCGCTGAGATCCAGTCAATTTTCCTCCTTCCCTATAAATCTACCAGACGTTCTAAAAACCTAATGAATCGACCAATCGCCTTTATCTTCGCATTTTTATGATTGATGCACACGCTGAGTTATATGACTTCATATATAACATCTATGGCGCTTCCTGGCATCAATCTTTCACGTCAGACGGGAGTTCCTGACGTAGGAAAAATACTTATTACCGTTTATTAGGGAGCGCATTTCCTTTTATATGCGAAACTAGTCCGTAAACGCAGGTAGTAAGACTGAGTTTTCTCCTCGACTTTGTGGCTTGTAACTCTGGTTGAAGTACATAAAGGTGTAAAGTAGACCTTATACATGAGTTGTAAGATTGTATTTTGTGGTGTGAAGTGAAATGCGTTTAAATAAAATTAGGTTTCCAAATCGAGCTTTTATAGCTAGTTGCTTTTTTAGCTTGGAAAATACATAAATTACGTAAATTGTAATATTCTCAAGACAAAGAAAACCGTATTGTTGAGCCCACAGCCTACATGGCAGGATGCAGAGCAAAACCTACTAAGCCGAAGTATTCAGCTTGCAAAAAGTACAGACATTCTCATTCAAGACCATTGGGTCGACATTCGCATGTAAACTTTTTGTGTTTCAATTGTTTATTTTTGTTATCCAACGGCTGCCGGTTCGAATATGAATGCAACGCAATAGTTCTGCTGCAGATAGATTCCAAATACTTCTGATACGGCTCCGGCAGAGTAAATAGAAAATACGAGCGCAGTCGAAAATATAATTCGGCATATAGTATTGCATTTTGTTGAACCATTTCGAGGTAATGCGTTTTATGAATGCGGGATTGAAACCGCAGTTTGTATATTAGGTTTAGAAAAATATAAGGAAAATTCCGGTTTGAAGAGAATATACAACAAGCCGATGGCTTATATGTTATGTGGTAACCATCACCTAGCACAGCATTACTTCGCCAGTCACAATATGAACGTACTCGACTTGAGGCATACAGATGTTAAGCGCCATGTGGCCTTTAAAATGTAACACAGTTACCCGACAACTATTACTGCTAAAAAAATAAGTAAGTAAATTTGGCATTTTTTTAAACGAAATCTTGGCTCGACGTAGGTTAAAAACATGTGTTGTACATGTAGGTACTTATAATCAAAATAATTTATTGCTCTTTGCGAATGCTATCCAGTATAATAAAAGTTTAGTAGGCCAGAGCTCAATATCCAATGGGCCATCTGCTTGTTGCTCGGTTTCTGAACAAAAACATAAAACGAAACACGACAATGTAAGTTAAAAATATACACGCTCCCGTTAGATCTCATCATCATTTTAAATTGACCCGCCGAGAGATGTAAATCAACACAAGTATTCGTATCTAAATTATTTTATTATTTTAAATTTGACAGCTCGGAAGCACTTGGGAAACTTCGAGAGTATTGTAAAGAAAACCGACGAACCGAATAAGATTGTACTCCGCTACTGGGTATGAGTCTTTTGTTGTTAGTTTAGTTTGTCAGTGGGGAAGTGACCTGAGGGCTCTGAGGGCCATCTCAAGTCGTATTTTATTTCTACAGAAGACTGAGAAAGTTATGCGAAAAAAAAAGATAATCTAAATTTATGCTTCAGTGATTGAAAAAGGCTTGAGTTGGCTCTACGTATTTGTGTAGGCTGGTTGATATCATGACATCTAGGTAGGTGTTGGGGATTTTTGGACAGACTTTTGCATTTAATGTTGTCCTTCCAAGAGTACGTTAGGTTACCGTGGCTCTTGCAGCCGTCTTGAAGCTATGACGGAAGCCTCGTCAAGCCGTGTACTTACTAACTTACTATATTTGTTTATTTAGCTTGTAAATCTTTGGGACAAAATGTAGGCTATAATCTTTCAATTCATTCGCAATTTTTTACATGTTACACTCTGTATTTTTACCAAAAATGTCACGTAAATTCGAGCCCCAGATGGGATACCAAACAAAAGGCGTAAACCAAACGGCCCTTCAATTCAAGGGTAGCATGTGAAACAGTTTATGGCGAAATACAGGCATACTTTCTTTTACAGGTGGGTAAAGATGGTATGAGTATTGCCGTATCGGGAATATATTGACATACGGTACTGGGACCCAATTTTTTCGGCAGCCATTCTTTTGGATGGTTTTAAAAATGTTCGCGCGTTAAATGAAAATACTTTTATCGGGGTGTTGTTTGAAAATGGTCTTTTGGAATTTTATTTTTTAAGCGCATTAATGGTTAAATGGTATTAATTGGCTTACTGATTGTTTTACAGATAGTTTTTTTATCAGATTACATTAAAACCTCTAAGGGTGATCAATGAATACGCTACGTTTCATCCTTTTTTAATACATGTGAACTCCATGGTATAACTTTACAATAATGTTTTTACAATTTTCTTAATTAAAGAGAATTTAAATATAGTTAAAGTTAAACCCACTCCCGCAACTAAACGTGAAAATACTTTTTTAATATCAAAGAATGATAAGTATGGTAATACCTGTATACCTCCACACATTTTCTCGCTTATTTGCTCGTAACTCACCAACTTTAAAGCTTTTCCTACAAGTAATTTCGTTGGCAACACAGTAATTTTTCTGAATGCTAGCCGGTTTAATATCAGGGTTGCCAGCATTGATATACGGTCGTACCATTGTCGGGCAAAAGCCACAGAATTAAAATCCTGAGATAATTTACTTGTTGAATTTATGCGGTTGTTACATTAGGGCATCTGGTCGGCAGTATTTTGTACTGATTGCGCGTGATGTAGCGCTATTTGGGTTGCTTTGTGCTTAGTTTGCTGTGAGTTGGATAGGGATGTTGTAAACTTGTACTACTACACTATTATAAACGCGAAAGTTTGTAAGTATGGATGGATGGATGGATGTTTGTTACTCTTTCACGCCGGAACGGTTGAACGGATCTGGATAAAAATTTTCAGAGAAGTAGATTATAGTCTCGAATACTTTTTATCCCTTGGGAATACCGGGATGCGATCTGCGCGAGTGGAACCGCGGAGCGCAACTAGTTTATTATAAAAGTATGGGACCTGTGCGGCCAACAAGTAACTCTTGTTGAACTAAGATAAAAATTAATTAAATATAAATTTTTGTTTGAAATAAAATTTTAATAAAGATAAATAATATAAAAATAAATATTTATACAATTTTTTTTATTAAATATTATTATTTTATTATTAATATTATACATAACTTTTAGTGTAATAAATGTATTTCTTTTTTATATTTTTTTGAGGGTAGATAAGATGATGTAGTTCTAGCCGTTTAATTCAAAAATCAAAAATCAAAATCAAATCAAAAAGTATTTATTAGGAACAAATAAACAGAAATACAGAAAATAATTACTATTATAATTGTGGCTTGTTCTTTTATTGAATTTTCAATGGTACAATTTTCGACAGCAGAGTTGCGGTCAGCAAATCGGTCGTGAAAACATTTGCAAATCAACATGTACCTAAAAAGATCATTATTTACTTTGTAAGCTGATTATAGCGGTAACCTATACCATCACAACAATAACATCACTTTTCGTCACCGCTTATGACGAAAGCCCCTGAAATGACGTCATAGATCAGATGACAAGTGACAGAATGGCGGCGTCGAAATCCGACACAGAAGCTAATGAGTTCATCGCGCTTTATGGATCGACGCGAATTGATGACTCAATTTTGTAGCTTATTACATTTTTGCCTCTATTCTGACGCAGTGTTTGTCACCCGAAAATTGATGTTTTTGTTCCAAAACGTGATTACAATTCAATAAACGTAAATCAAAATAAGTAAACATCATTCTGGTGACAAAATAAATACATTATTTGTTTAACGCAGAAACACTATTTGGGCCTTTGGCTTGCGTTAAAACGCCTAAGCTTTAGGGACTAATTATTTTATGTTAAGAATAATAAACATTAGTGTAAAAACAATAAGAGTCATTACTAATTAGTTCATCAACTCCTCAGTATTACTCACTGCTGGGTCTATACCCAGCATTTTCTGCCAGCCTCCTCGCATGCGTGTTTCCTGCGACCTTACCTTTCTTAGTCAGTACAATTATGTGAAAAACTAGCTGATCCCGCGGCTTTGCTCGCGCTCGTTTACTTTGAAAATCTCATACAAACTTTCATCCCCTGTTTTATCCCCTTGGGGGTAGAATTGATCAAAATCCTTTCTTAGCGGATGCCTGCGTCATAACATCTACCTGCATGCCAAATTTCAGCCTGATCCGTCCAGTGGTTTGGGCTGTGCGTTGATAGATCACTATGTCAGTCAGTCAGTCACCTTTGAGTTATATATATTTAGATATATACGAGTATTATAGACTAGTAAGAGCTCCATATGAAAGGCTCGTCCGGAGAAGTCACCATGCATTTCTCAGCCGCCAAGCAGCGTTGCTGTGTTTCAGTTTGAAGAGCGTGGTTGCCGGTGAAATTATAGGCACACTGTTTACCTCAACTTGACGCAGGGCAGTGCATCGTAGGACACGTTTCTATCGAATATTAATTAACGATACATTGCTTGCTTTTGTTATATAGCTCGAAGAACTGACTACCACTGGGGAATAAAGGTTCTCGAATGGCGACCACGAACAAGAAAGCGAAGTGTGGGACGCCCTCCTACCCGATGGACTGGTGATATTGTTAGGATCGCGGGTAGTCGGTGGATGGAAAGGGCTCAAAATCGTTCTTCCTGGAAACGGATAGGGGAGGCCTATGTCCAGCTGTGGACTTCTGTAGGCTGATGATGATGATGATGATACATTTCTTTGTTATAGGTGATGTTTACCACTACAGTTGGGCTATTTGATTGTTCCAACAGCACTCGCCAAGACATCCCTATTCAGGCCGAGGCATAACGCTCTCGTACTGTCTCGACTAGCCTCGGCACCTCTCGGTTTTGTGTCGGTTTTTTGCGACCGAGTCAAAGGGTCTCGTTAGCTAGCCGACTTTGGTGCGGTTGAACGGTGGCCTTTCAACTGATACACAGTCTCTACACAGTTCGTCTTATTATAAAAATGTGAGTTAGACTAGGCTTAAGCCAGGACTAACTGGTCCGTGGTCTAACTTTGATACCGAAGTTGGTCCCTGCTCTATAGAAAAATCAAAGACTTAGACCAGACGTTATTATAAAACGGAGTTTATCCCCTAAACCACGGTTTAAAGATAAACCCGAACGACCCCTAGTTTAAGTATGGTCTAACTAATAAAAATCTCATTTTGCCAAATTTTATTTGGTCTCCCACATAAGTTTATTCAATAAAACAACTTGTAGCACTGCATTATCCAACATACATTTCAAACTCTAGACTCCGATCTAAATTTGAAATGTCAAAACGCATGGGTTGCCACGAATTTGTCGGGTGCCAGGAAAGCGCAGCCACGGAATGTACAACCATGGATTACACGACCCCGGAATTTGCGACCATTTTGGTTGCAAATTCCATGGTTGTGTTTTCCAGGCCGTACAAAACTATGCACACCCCCGGAATACGACGCCAAGAATTTGCACAGAATGGTCACCAATTCCGGGGTCGTACCCGGACTCCATGGACTATCTCAGGTACTATGTAGTCTTCGACTAAAGTGTCTTTTGTAATACGAAAATGATAAACCTGAGATGATCCTAAGTTTATGAGATAAACCAGGTTTAAGTTGTTTATAATAAGAAAACGTGACTTGAGCTAGGTTTAAACCCAGGTTTAATTTGTTTATAATAAGGCTGAGTGTGTTCTCCCCGTTAACTAGTAAACATACATACTAATTTCATTAAATTTTACTAGGGCGTAGTACAAACTGGACACTTTAAAGCTTTCACTAAAAGAGCACTCGTATGTTATTTTAATCATCGAAAAATAATGACCATCGTGCATTATTAATGTCCATAACTTTATAGTTTACGAAAATCATTTTTTATTTGCAGCGAACTAAAATTGATATTTTATTCAATAAAAACTGGCAGGTTCCTGGCGTGGTGCCATTACCTGCACCTTCTCGTTATATGTCCATTGATGGGACACCAGTTCAGCGTTTAAATTGAGATCAGTATTGTAGCCTGTATTTATGATTCATTACTGATCAAAAAATATACAATCTAAAATATTTCTGATTCGAGTTTGTAAAATACACGGGAAACAATTAAAAGATACAACGATCAATAAATAATGTTTTTACTATAGCTGATGGAACAAGCAGATGACCCACCTGATTTTAAGTGGTAACCATCATCAATAACAAAGGATCGCCTCGTAAGTCACACGATAGACATGTGCCCTACAATGCATTGCCCTGCGTCCATCAACATGAGGCAGGTAATGTTGCCTGATGAATAGGTGTTGCTTGTCGGAGTAAGTGCATTATTCTAAGCATCACTTTGACTGAGTCCACGGTCAAATATAAATCAACTAGCGACCCGCCCCTGCTTCGCACGGGTGCACATATCATGCACGTATTATACATATAAACCTTCCTCTTGAATCACTATCTATTAAAAAAACGCATCAAAATCCGTTGCGTAGTTTTAAAGATTTAAGCATACATAGGGACATAGGGACAGAGAAAGCGACTTTGTTTTATACTATGTAGTGATAAAACATTTAGGAAAAGTCCTACCTTATTGGCGTTCTGTTATTGCTTTAAAAAAACAGGAAAATTCGAGTCTCATTTTTATCCGATATCATTTTACAAATTCAATTCCTAATTTCGATCTCCAACGGTCTTTGGCCCGAAATTGATCCCCAAATTCCTCCAGCTATTATATTCGCACTTATTACGTTGACAAAAAGATTGAACGGAAAAAAGGTGGATATTATCTTCCCAGATTACAAAAAGGGATCACGATTTATATTCGAGGTTCAAACGAAGACATTTTAATATCTCCGGATTGCGCGAAAAAGTATAATCTAATCAAGACACCCTTTTAGCAATAAATAAAATAAATTGGGACAAGCCGAGTAGGACACGCGCCCTGAGGGTTTCGTATAATCCTCAAAATTTAGTTGAAACTTATTAGATTTGACTTTCCTCTTGTTTGTGAGTCTTCTAGCGCCAAACTGGTACGATCGTGACTTGACTAGAAATTAAACATAAATATCTGCATTTTGTTTAGAATAAGCCAACCAGTTAATCGTAGATTCACCACATTGTCGGTAACCAGGTGATAAAGTATAAGTGATAAAGTATAAGGGATAGAGTAGTGATATTTGACGACCTCAGTGGCGCAGCGGGCGAGAGTCCGCCTGCGACGCAAGAGGTTGCGGGTTCGATTCCCGCCTCGGAACAAATTTGTGTACGATCTGCAGAAATTTGTTCCGTTGGTCTGGGTGTTTATGTATAATAAAAAATATCTATCTATGTAAGTATATAATGTATTAAATATATCAGTTATCTAGTAGTCTAGTACACAAGCTTTGAATAGCTTGCTTTGGGGTTAGATAGTGCTGTGTGGATTGTCCAGCATTATTATTTTTTATTATTATTTATCTGCATTTTGTTTAGAATAAGCCAACCAGTTAATCGTAGATTCACCACATTGTCGGTAAGCAGGTGAAGTAATGCGATATTCTTCCAAGACTAAAGAGCCCTAAAAATGGGCTACTAAATAAGTTCCCTTCAAATAATCCGAGAGTAATGAGTTGGAAGGGAGAGCTCGGCTAGCTCCAATCAACGATTTGTATTCAGAGAGGGCAGCCGCATTTTAATTTACTTACTCGAATTAAAACTGCGCGTGATTCGAATTCGATTTGCTTTTACAGCGATACTTTATTTTTATGGTTGATTGAAGACGTTTCCTTGTTATTATTAAGAGTAAGAGAGGTTTGTTTGTTGTTCTTAATTTACTTGTAAAACAGGTAAAATTTATCATAAGCAGGTTGTCAGTTCCTACTTGAGGCTTGTTTTAAAGTCACATATTTTCTATAATTACATCAAAAAAATTGCTGAACCCTAGCCAAATAATTTTCAAAATAATGCCATCATCTCATTACTATATGAAGTGTAATCATTTAAATACTGTACTTCTAGCTGTCTTTCTAATACGTATAAGAATTTAAGAAACTTAGCAATTTACGTGCCATGTGTGAACGTTGCGAAAATGTTTTTTTTTATAAATTCAATCTTACCTATTTTTTAAGCCGCGAGGTGCACCTAAATACTCATCAGACTATACACTGCTCGCTTTTATGTCGATTAAGCATCATATTGCTTTGGCATTGCCGTGTAGGATATATCTTAGAAACCTCTAGTAGAAAAAGAAGTCTGCATGGTTTCTACATTACTGCGTCCCAATTGTATTGCGTATTATTCGGAAGTGGAAGCATATTTTGTGAATTGACTATAACTTTTTCTTGACGAGGTCGATTGTCTCCCAACGTTTATCTTCAATTTTCTTATTGGCTTTTGTTCAAATCAAGAGGTTTTGAGTGCAGAAGTCCTAGATGGCTCAAATTTTTGCTTGGAAAAATAAAAATCCGTTGTCTTTTAAATCTCATCAAGTTTATCTTTAGCATTTGTTTTATTCTGAGTAAAATGAGATATAATACTGATGAAAATGTTTCGTGAATTAAACTTTCTCTCTTGTTTTGGTCTTTGCGTCTTTTCTTATTATTATAAGCTGCTTAGATACTTAGCGTATCTTGCATACCTTTAAAATGAACTAGCAATGCAAAGTTTAATTAATTATTTTCAGGGTTCTGAATACCGACAAACGAGTATTGCTATGGTAGCTGTTCGTCATCATACCTATAATACTCACAAAATACTAAAAAAACCCTTAGTCCCCAGGCAACTATCAAGAAAGAGCTCGATAAAGTATCAGTAATCACTGAATGTTGTAAAGGAAAATAAATGTATTATTATTATGTTTTATTTATCTATGTTATATCTTATGTTATATTTATCAATCATAATATTCCTATACTTATATTATACACAAGACCGTAACGGGTGAACGAGGTTGGGGACACCTTTGCCCTACAGTGGGACGATACAAGCCGAAATAATAGTGATAACATTCCAAGCTATACTGTGTCCAAGCTTTCATTATTTTGATACTATTTTGATTTCATTATTTTAATTCAAATGCGTCAAAATATAAACCTTTTGTCAACTTTCTTTTCCCTTTATATTCTGTGACTTATTTCCTGTCTAGTTCGATGCCGTTATCGTCAGATTCGATGTTTATATTTGCACAACAATCCTTTGCACGAGGCTCTGGCTTTGTTGTGGTAATTTCATTAGACGAGGTCGCCATTCGCTGAATATTAATAAGCAAGTTAACGCTTTGCTTCTGACCGTACCCGGAACAACAAAAGAAACGGTTCATAAGTTGGATGGCTTTTGCGAAACAATCAATCCCACTTCTCTTTGATTTGGAGAACTAATATACAGATATAGATACCTAATGTATGTCCTAATTTTTTAGGTGTTTTTTTTACTACACCGTGTTGGCGAGCAAACATTTGTGAAAATAAAATTCATGAATAATTACACAAGATTGTCAAAATTATATTTAACCTAACAAAAAACTAACAGATCGAATGTCAGTTAACAAAAATATTCAACAATTGTGTAACACACTGCGTTTAAATAGTGATTCTTTTAATTCTTCAGGTTCTCATTTATGTTGTATAGAATGTTGACTGTTAGTTTAGTAATTAAAGTCTTCATGCATGACATGCATGAAGAATTTAATTACTATCACGATTATTATAGGGTTTTCTCTGTTCCGTGGTCATAATCACCGTTTTCACTTCTATGCTATCTATAAGAAGTTTATTTAGTATCAGTTAGGAGCACTTCCCCTGCTAACGGTACACAGCGTTTATTGTCTGTAGGTAATTGCGTTCGTTAAAACCTTTTTAACAAAGGTACGGTAATGTGTTTGTATTCTCTGTTTGGAATGGAGGATCGATTTTAAGCCGAGCTGAATACTTGCAGTTTGCAATTCATTGTGACGAATAATTTATTTATTTTTACGCAAAAAAATTAAGCAGTGGTGTATTTTATAGATAAATGTTGGCGGACATTCTACGCAGCACTGTCTAACCCTAAGGCATAGTTTGTACAAATGGAATGCGATAGCTAAGCTGATATCACTTGTGTATTTTTTTATATGAGGTGGGTTTACTGGAGAGAGATTTCTGCGCAGTGCCCAAAACGTAACAAAATGCTTGAATTATCGCTTTGTTTCTACAAAACATTCATTTTGACTCAAAGAGGAGTCTAAATGAATGTTCAAAAATACCAACTACTACAGCAAATCGTGGGTATGTGCCAAATGCAATACACAGAGTGCTTCTGACTATCCCCCTTAATATTGAGTTTAAGATTTTTGTTGTGTGATTTGATAGTGTTTAAGATTTTTAAATAAAATTATATGGTTTTTTTACTAACTGTGGATCTCTATAAATCTGGTACATTTTGTTTCTTAACTGTAATTTTTATACAAACGTCAGGTTTTCTATGTTGGCTTCATTTACTTGGCTGGACCTACTGACGTGGTAATTAATAAGTAAGATCCCATAAACTACTCCTGATGGCCTCATTGTGCCAGTTGGCTCATGTTCCGTCGCACTATCAGTTGATATAACATAGCTTATGGGCTATAATATGAGCCATAAACGATCGAATTACATTTTAGTATCATCTTATTGTCCAACATCCTGTCACTTACGCGCACTAAATTTATTTAAACGACTTCCTACCTTACAATACGTAACCTTATGTAAAATCAAAAAACTGTTTAAAGCTGTTTGACTTTTTAATTTAACCATAGATATTTTTAGAGACAAAAATGTTGTAGTAAGATTTTTCAAACTGGAACACTGAAAAAATAGTTCTATTTAATTAAGATGTTTGGAGGGCTCAACATCTAGCTGTTAGCATAAATATAGTACCCAAGTTAATTTACTTTTATAATATTGACGTTGAAGTTTATTCCAACAAAAAGAAAAGTAAAGAAAATAACGAGATGAAGTATTTTTGCAACATATTATTATTATTTTTTGAAAAACAAACGCGAATGAATTTTAACATTTGTAGCTCTATAACTTATTTTAGCGATATTCAACCTCATTCTGTTGCCATTAGGGATTTATGCGGCTCACGTCAAATTCGTTCATGATTAATCCACTGAGCTAAATTGAAAGCGAAACGTATTTGAGGATTTATTATGTAAAACAAATGAAACGAAACTATTACGAAAGTCAAAATGGCGGGCATTGCAGCAAACTCAATTCATGCCTCTCACAAGAAAAGTACTGAAATGTTAAACCTATTCTTTTAGCTCAAGCGTCAAGTTCCAAGCGATTTACATAATGTAATGCACACGTCCATCGTGAACGCTCCACTCTTAAGGGAATACACACAGTTCGTTCGAAATTTCTATCAAGTAGATTGGAGCCATTCATATTTTAAAGTGAACATAAATATATATTATTTGGTGATGGAACGAACCATCGGATACACATCCATGTTCATATGGTTGTTCCATCAGCTAGTTGTATAAAAAATCTAGTTGTGCCCCGCGGTTTCACCCGCGCAGATTTAAATCACGGTATTCCCACGGGATAAAAAGTAGCCTATGTGCTATTCCAAACTATAATCTTTCTGCCAAGTTTCATCCATTAGCCGTTTCGGCGTAAAAGAGTAACAAACATCCATCCATCCATCTATACTTACAAAATTTCGCGTTTATAATTTTAGTAGGATAGGATATCCTATCCTGAAAGTACACCATGTTCTTTTAAACTTGGTCGCTTGGAACTACCACCTAGATTCACCAGGCAACGAACCTTGTGACTCAAAATTCGAATTATAAACTTCAAAACGAATTCATATTGATATACTTTATAAACGCAATACCGTAAACAAATTAAAAAATTTAATTATGATACAGCTCCTCATACAAAGAGAGTTGTATAAAATAACTTTTTTACCATAACGATACAGTTCTTTTTCTTTTTGGAAAAGGCAAGGGTCTTGAAACCGTACAGCCAAAGAGTTTGATAGTCTGTGGCGACGGCGCGGCGCGGCGGCGCGGCGGCGGCGGCGCAGCGCGCGCATGCGCTGTTATACGGTTGGTTTGGCGCCAATTGATACGTTTTGTTTCAGTCAACTGGATTTCTTACTAACTTTGATACTTTATTTATTAGGTTTAACACTAATGTATGAGAGTAGATAAAGTAGTGTATGAAACTGCACATAACTAGGTATTAAAACTCTCGTGGGATACTATTAAAAACCTCGCCTACGGCTCGGTTTTTAAACACCCCCTCGAGTTTTAATACCCCTCATTATGCAAAAGTTTCATAAACTACTATTTTTACACTTCTATAAGCTTAAAGAGTTACTTACTGTAATAAACAATACAAGTTTGATAAGAAAAAAACTAAACAACAATTGAAAATCAGGTGTATGGGACACGATCCATCACTTTCTCTCATAAAAAAATTAAGAAAATGTAAGAAATCACCAAACAATATTATTATGCATAAGTTTTTATTAAGCTTCCTTTATTAGGACGCATTCATAACATCGCCCTTGAACGTTTAGAGGCAATTTGTTTCACGGACAAACAAACCCACGCACACTCATAGATTTAAGCGGTTAGCTATTGCTTCCCTCCGCGGTATCGTTACCAGGCAACGAATTCAATTTCATCAAAATTAAGTAAGATAAATTGTAATAAGGAGCATAAAAAATAAACGCAAAGAAGCCAACCGTTAGTTTGCTTACTTTTCTAGGTTTTTGTCGCAAAAAACTGGCGCTAGAGGGCGCGCATAAGCTTACTAAACATTTCAAAGTGATCCTTGTGATTGAGCAGAATATAGACCTCTTTGATTTGAGTCAGGATACAGAAATGAAGGCAATGCACTTTAGACTTATTCACCCTTTTCGGGTATGGCAAAATGTATGATTATAGCCTATTTGACAGCCTTCAGCCGGTAGCCTTCTGCGCCGTAGGCCGTGGGCTCTATCCCCACCGATAAAAATATATGTGTGATGAACATAGATGTTTGTTCTCTGTCTGGGTGTTATATTATAGCTATCTATTAACAAAAAATAAGTATATCAGCTATCTGTTTCCCATATTACAAGCCTTGGTTCACTTTGGGGCGTGATAGTGCTGTGTGCAATGCCCACCAATATTTATTTCTTTATTAGATTCTAACGAAAAGTCTCTAGCGTCTACACACGCCTTTACAAAGCCACCTGATGCCATATTAGATATTTGTTTACTCTGCGATCTAATTATATACGAAAACGTGTGGGGACCATAAATCATTGTTCATCATTTTCAAGGAGTTTCTCTAGAGGAAACGGGCTGAAGTAAAGATTGCGAGCTGTTATCACGCTGTCGCCTTAATAAAGTTGTGATACGTGAAGGTTTTTTGCATAATAAAATTGTATTTCTTGAAAGTTTATTTTAATTAAAATTGTACTTTTATTGAACATTTTTAATTTAATCTCCGAATTTCGGACAATAAGTTGCAAACAGTTACTAGCGATTTTTCATAAAAAAATCCTGGTATTATCCTGGTGTATCTTCAAAAATGTCGAAATCTACGAGCGAGCAGTTGTTTCACGGTTGTCTCCGTCTTAAGTAAGACTTTAGGAAGGTATGGTTACTCTCTAGCTCTGGGTACGTCACTAGTTCGTCATAAGTAAGATTTTATGAAGGTAAGTCACTATATTTTTTCCACTTTACAATATTCAGCCTTAACTTCAGACGTCTCATGTAGGTTTTTTCATTTTAAATCTCTCACATCCCGCTCCAGGAAGCCGTGTGAGCGCTTTATGCAAAACGTGTCGGAATACATGTGTTGATATACCCTAGTTGATATATTATGTACTGTCTGCAACGGCAGTTGATAGCAGTCGGAGTTTTTGATACTTTTGCTTTTTGAACACTTCATACGTGATGTGTAGATGAATGGTGCCTTACAATTTTTGATTATTAAGGTACGGGAAAAAACAGCAGAAACTGCTGACGACTTTCATCCCCAGGCACAGTAGTTACCTTTTTTTTTTTTTTTTTTATACAACTAGCTGATGGAACAAGCAGATGGCCCACCTGATGTTAAGTGGTAACCATCACCTATAAACAAAACATTGCCCCGTAGGTCACGCACAATAGGAACGTGCCCTACGATGCACTGCCCTGCGTCCATCAACTTGAGGCATACAGATGTTAAGCCTCATGTGCCTGTAATTACACTGCGACCACACTCTTAAAACCGAAACACAGCGTTGCTGCTTGGCGGCAGAAAAAGGCGTGGTGGTAGTACTTCCCCGGACGAGCCCTTCAGAAAGAGCTCTACTACTCTTAACCTCTTACTCTTACCTCTTACCTCCTCTGAACTCTTAATCTAAGGTCGCAACACACCTATACTTGACTTTACTTTTTGGAGGGGGTGTTATAGGGTAGCGCGAGTGTTATAATATTCACTACATAGTATAAAACAAACTCGCTTTCTCTGTCCTTATATCCCTATGTCCCTATGTATGCTTAAATCTTTAAAACTACGCAACGGATTTTGATGCGGTTTTTTTAAATAGATAGAGTGATTCAAGAGTAAGGTTAATATGTATAATACATGCATGATATGTGCACCCGTGCGAAGCAGGGGCGCGCGGGCGGGTCGCTAGTGTATAATATATCCCACAGTACAGACTTTGTTTAGTTTGGGGCTAGATAGTGCTGTGTGGAATGTCCAGCAATATTTATTTTATGCCCTTTTAATAAGCTTAATTTTTCCTTGGCTTTATAAAGCTTCATCTATCCATGTGTACCTAAAGGCAATGAAAGCCAAAGCGTAGTTTCCGACTGTGCGTCCGCGAAGGAATTCTCAAGTAATATTGTTTATGGTAAGCAGAAAATCTTGTCACGGCTTTATTCTGCTCGTATACGTACGTTTATAGACTGAGATGCTTTTATTACGTATACAGTACGGGCTTACGTGCAGCTGGATTCTACCGTCTAAGTTTGCAAATCTCAGTAAGATACGAGCGGCACAAAATGTCGCTATTCGTACTTCATTCTAGGGTAGGGTGAAATATGAAAACGAAAGTTATGAAGTTTGGATGTAGTAGAAAATTAATATAGTTCTTAACTTGGGTTGACACTTATATCAAGAAAAATTAACAGGTACGTAATACAAAATATAAACTAATAGTGTAAAGGGAAAACTACTTAAATATTGTTGTTATTTATTTTTTTATTTATTCTTAGATTCACGGTTTTTTTATTGTCTATTTTAATTTATTTGATATATACTGTTCAGTAACCAAATTGAATCTACATTTTATAATCAAAGTAACCAATTTACAAATACCTATCACTTCTAAAAAGTGGGTGAAACTGCAGTCGACAGGCAATTTCTACAATATAATTTAACAACGAATTCTTAATTATTAGTGATCACTTTCAACTTTCAATTGACTAACCCTTGGTTAGTCAAGAAACTTAGTACAGTCTATTTAAAAAGAAAATGAATTTGTGCGCCGGTTAGTGACAACGCATAAACTACTTTAACATAATATAAGTACACTATAGTGTTCTACTACGGCTATGAATCGAATGTATGTATTTTGTCGTAATAAATTGAAAAAGTAAATAAGTAATTTATTTCTTAAGTAATGAATAACAACTTTGTAACGTGTCGTTGCTTCGTCATTTTCTAGTATAATTAAGACTTTTAAGTGTGACTTTTAAGTTAAAGTTTTTTAAGTGTATAAATTAAGGTAAGAACTTAAAACTAAGTAATAATGTAAACGTAATTCTATGTAAGTTGGTAGTACAAGGCACATTCGTAAGTGAACTTATAAATTAAATTTGTATTTCAGTTTTAGCCCGTGTCTTTTCAGAACTTTGAACGAAGAGGTGACATTTGAAGGTTTCATTGTGTTATTATTTATAGTGTTTACTACGCTATTTTTATCATTCGTCGAAAGTGATTGGAATCCGATGGCGTAGTTGGTTAGCGTAGCCCCGTATCAAGGGGAAGGTCTCGAGTTCAAATCCCGCTTGGAGAATAACATGGGACATGATAAAAAAAACTTTACTTGAAGGTATGGTGTTCAAACTATGAACAACTGTATACACGAGTGATTATTTGATTATTCATAGGATATACCTTTTAGATTCACCAGCGTTCTGTCTTTTCGCAAAAAAAAATCCTTTTTTGTTCAGCGCTCATTACCAACTCCTGTTTGTCATTTACCTACCCAATTAAAATAAAACTGTCTCATTTCTCAAGTCTGAATGTAAACATTGCGCCCGGTATAAAAAAAATATATACCAGAAGCAAGCTTATTAGTAGAAACATATTTATTTAAGGCTCCGGTGACGGATACAATAATATAAGGGAAACATGCCCGAATCAGAAATCATTTTGGTATTAGTATGTTTGGTCTTACGTTTACCTAATACCAAAATGATTTCCGACTCAAGCACATTTCTCTTATATTATTGTATTATTTGTGTTCGAACAGTATTTATGCGTGTTTCTTTAGAGTTATTCTTTCAAACAACCTCCCCGAAATGAAATAAAATGAAATAATAGCCAATCGCACCTCGAAATTGCGAGCTGCTGTCACCGGACCCTTAAGACGTACACCAAAAGAATATCAAATATCCTGAGTTCACATTCCCAAATCAAAAGTAGCAAGTTTGTCTGTACTTTAGGGAACAAACAACTTAGGAATAGTTTCTTTGAAGCACTTGGGCAAACGATGAATGTTTGAGAGCATCATTTGCTGTACATCAAAGTTGGTCCATATACCTGCACTGTGCATTAAGGTGCCTTTACGAGAAAGGCGACAGATGACGCGCAACTTTGGCAACTCATTTGTAAATTTTAATATTAGGATTCAAAACGACTAGAATGAAGATTTTTGAATAGTCTTATCTTAATCTGTTGTTGCATTCGCTTATAAAAGCTCAAGCTCTAGGAACAATAGCCACCTTTGCTCTGCCAATTTAATATCAAACTAGCATTGCCATAGTTAACATGTTCTTCGAAAGACAATATAATACCGTACAAAGAATGGTAGGTACTAAAGTGGTAAATGTTCAATGGCGAGTACGCAGAGTGTTCTGTTGCCCATCTTTTTTTGATGAAAATATCCCCACCCTCGGGTGGGCTCAGCTTAAAGAAGGGAGATACCAGATCTGCGATGTGATCCGAATGGCCGCCAATCGAAAGCGCTGGAGACAAGCAGTCCACTCCAGTACAGGAAAGACATCTTTGAGTGACCACGATCTTCAGTTATGAAGTGCCGACCACAGAAGAAGACCCTCGGGTAGGTAGAGTCAATTAACCTCCTACTGATTATAAATATCAAGTTCACTTCCGTCACCGTCGTCCGTAAGAAAAGTGTCAATGGACACATTCTTAGTAATACTTATTCTATAAAATTAAGTCAAAACAAAATCATTGCTTTGTTCGAGTTAATTTATATTTAACAATGGACTTCCGCAAAGTCACGCCTGAGTCAATTAACAATCTAATTAAGTTTATTCCAGCTTAAGGAGATTAGATCAACGGATAAGTACTACATATTGCTTTGTTCGAGTTAATTTATATAAAACAAAATCACTCATTAGCCTACTTAGCTAGATTGTAATGATTTTAGGGTACCGCATCTCATGCGCTAAACTAATTTAGTAAAAAAAAAACATCCGTCACGCCTTTGTGTCGCGGCTACGGGAACTAGCATACAAGACAGAGCTTCGTGGTTATTGACATGGGCGTGTCGGGGTCGCGCGTTGCGGTCGCCTGTCGCGTTCCTCGAGACCTCACCTCTCCCAGAATGACGCAGCTCCATTACCTCCCCAGTGTTTATGGCACATAAACTGCAGCATGGTCCTACTATAGCCCGAAATAGGTTAGGTTTTATCTTTATGAAGGAAATATGTAGAAAAAGTTACTGAATATTTGATAACAGCATGATGAATGAAATGTTTGGTTGGTTCATTTTGTAGGATAAGAAAAGTTTCGAAATAGCTTGTTGAATAATTTTTATCAAGTCTAATATCAAGTCTATTTATCAAGTCTAGTAAAATAACTAAATGTCTTATGATCTCTTCTGTTTTTTTTGTATCAAACATTGACACATAAATTAACTCTCATTAATTTTTGGAATTTTAACTATTACTAGTAGTTCGCCCCGAACTGAGATTTCGTGACGCGACGCGAACGCTCCAAAAATATAAGTACCTAAGTAGTAGGATTTTTATTGATTTTTTACTCATATACTTACCATTAAATTTCTCAAGTACAAGCTATCGACTTACCAAATTTCATGCAGATCGGATAAACGGTTCTCAAGTTATCGTCGGACAAACATACAAACATACATACATACACACATAAAATGCCACATCGCCCAAGTTGTTTGTAAGATTTTCGTTCGCTTCGCTCACTCAATCAAATAGCTCTTTTTGTGTTTAATTTATTAACAAGCTTTCTCTGCGTTCCGTTGTCCAAATCTGTTGGGAAATTAATGTGTTTCATTATTGTTTTCAATTAATTATTATTGAATATTAATAACTTTTGGTGATGTTTTCCATTATATAGCTAAAGATAAAAAGATGCGAGTGATGTAATTAAAAACATATACATTTATTACAAAAATTTTTACATAAATAAGCTATGTAAAATATTAAAATTGAATAAGTTTCTAGTATTTTTTTCAGAACTACAGAATGCAACTGCAGAATGCATATTTTATCCTACTTTTTATTTTTGAAAGAAAGAAAGAAAGAAAACATATTTATTTGCAAAAACTTAACTAGGTACTTTTAAATAACAAACATAATACAAAGAAAAAAAATAATACTACTAAGATACCTATGAAGTTAAGAGAAAGCAAAACGGTCCCTGACTCAGCATTAAGTCAGTTGGCTAGCAACTAACGCTGGTCTTCCGTCAGGGCCGCGCAGTGATGTCACGGACATCCAACCCACATAATTACCAAGAAGTGTATGAACAAAAACAAATAAGACGTATAGATACATAAACAAAGAGTAATTAGAGTAGAGAAAAATACAAAAATTAAAATAAAATCGAAATTAAATAGCAATATAAAATAGAACACAAGCCGAGAAATAAAACTAAGAGCGAGGTAAGTGAATTTTCCTGTTAACAATAATAATTGTAAAAAATTATTAGAGCGATAAAAAATAGATACATTGGCTAGCTTTTGTCCTGAGAAAGCCAACAACAGTTATACAGTTAAAACAAAGTACAGTAAGTAGCATTGAAATTATATTTCCTCGCGGCCGCAAACGAATTACAACATTTCCCACGCGTTGCAAACACGAGTCGCAGTCATAAAAAGTGAAATATACCCGTTTAGTAATATTATATATTATTGAGTGGAATATGAAACACGTTTAATGGTCCCTAAGGAAGGCTCTATTAGTTCCTGATACCACAGTATACAAGCAAACAACTGGTGAACTCTTATCAACATTATTCGTCAAATCATTATCATCATCAAGCCAGCGGCCTAGTGGTCGGGTCAGAAAGCTCTGGCTCTCTGACCCGACCGAGGCCCGAGGGAGGAAGCTCAAAAGAAGATATTGACGTTTTTGAACAGGCTTCTGTCCAGCAGTGGGAAGAGATAGACTAAGGAAAAAGTTAAATAGTTAAGCTAGATATGAATTCTGAAACCAGGTATCGCTTTTTAAAGAATGACTTAACAAATCACATTAATGGCAACTTTTATGACTGTATACTGTATGTATATTTATATCTATGTATGGCGTTGCTAATAAATAAATCAAAGCACGTACAGTGAACCAGTTATTGCAGCTATAAGCTGTGCCCTACCCAGAGTTATGGTCCAATCTCGCGTATGAAATAGCTTGAATACTTTCTCGTACAATGTAAACAGTTTTATAGTGCATCAATAGACTGGAGCTGGGTAGTAAACCTTTGATATATAGCCATGATACTTTATCACAAAGTAAACACAAACGGCTATTCTTAAAAACATATTTCAAGAGATAAACAACGTTAGCACTATTGCTATCACTTGCTAACGGATACTGAGAAACAGTGACAGGGATATAAAAGAAATGAATGGGTATGGGTAGATTACAATAAATTATTATGACAGCCCTCACAGTTCAGGTCGTAATAGCTCTGTCTACTGCGCCGTAGGCCATGGGTTCAATACCCACTAAAAACAAACATTTCTATAATGAACATCAATATTTGTTTTGTCTGAGTAATAATTATATTGTATTAAAAGTATGTAATTTTACCAACATAAAAAGGTATTTGAATATTATATCAGCCATCTGGTTTCTATTAGTACAGAAATTGTGCTTAGTTTGGGATTAGATAGTGTTGTATGGATTATGGAATATTCATCAATGTTTGAATCCATTACAAATTGTATTTATTAAAATAATTGGCGACTACTTTTCGCAACTAAATCAAAGTAAATAAATAAAGATTTTGCATTCAATTTAACTCAATTAATATCTTCTCAAGAACATGGAACTAAAAAAGTCCAGACGCATCGAAAAATATTCTCTTATTTTCAGATGAAATATCCACAGATTAGATATTAGAGATATCCACTTTGTTAGTACCACTTAGAAACAAAACGCATATAAGTCAGTCGAGGACAATGCAACAAATTTTATAGTCTCTTTCCAAGATCAAATCGAGTCCAAGTTCAATATCTTTTTAAATATGAGTTTCGTTTCCCTAAGAAAGCCCGCAGAAGTAGGTATACGTTTTATCTCTTCATACAATAGTCTATGAATAATGTCGGCACTATCCACGTCAGAGTACCGAGATATAAATCTTTCAATAATCGATGTAGCTCGAATGTTTATTTATCGCAAGTATCGAGATATCGGCCGGGCGCTTTTTTCTCTGTAATAACAATGGATGATTTATTAGTTCCGCAACTAGACTGCTTCCGAAGTTGAGATGTATGTTATGCTTTTGTTGGTTCTGTTGGTAGAATAAGGGTGAATGGAATGGTATCGTATCATCTTTTAAACCATCACTGATAGAGTCACACTAAAGATAGTCCAAAGATCTTCCTTCCTTGCGTTCTGCATGCTTGGTCTTTGACTGACATGTTTATCAAGCAGCGTTGCTGTGTTTCCGTTTCAAGCGTGTGGTTGGCAAATTACAGGCACATATAACCTTTAAACGAGCTATTCTTGTATATGTAATATTTATAATCGAATCTCGGAAACGGCTCCAATGATTTTCATGACATGTTGTATGCAGTGGGTTTCGGTAGCGATAAATCTATCTAGCTAGGATTTATTTTAGAAGATGTCATTGAATCCGTGTTTTCAGGCAATGAAAAACTAAACTTATGAAAAACATGTCTCTTCCTGACATCTATTGGCAAGTAATAATAGTTAAGCCACTGAGCAAAACTCGGTCACTCCGATATTGAGTA
The DNA here is from genome assembly GCA_963576535.1 of Plemyria rubiginata. Lineage (NCBI taxonomy): Eukaryota > Metazoa > Arthropoda > Insecta > Lepidoptera > Geometridae > Plemyria > Plemyria rubiginata. The sequence goes on along the minus strand of OY754917.1, from coordinate 9,528,749 downwards.
TATTCATTTGTACAAGAATACTTTATAATGTAAAGTAAAATCGACGATATTGGGCTTATGGATGACGGTAATGGTTTTTATATTTTGGTCCTGTCGACCGTATCCGTAACAGTAAGTAAGAAGAAGAAATAAGTAAACGTTTGAACAATAACTTGAAAGATGAGCCTTATCTTATTTCGTGTTTATTGCCAAATCTAATATCTTAGCAACTTCGTGAGTTGCTCTTCCAGAAACCTTTTAAAAGTACCTTCAATACTTTGTAACTCGGCCTGACCTTCTTAAAAGAATTCCGAGAATTTACTGAAAATTATTTTCAAAGACCCCAAGTAATTCGAAGAGATTACGATGAAAATAACGATAATAAATACCCACTGAATGAAGGTTTCTGAGAAAACCCGTATTTCTTTATGGAACTTAGTTGTAATCAGGTTTCTCAAATTATATTATTAATTGAGTAAGTATGTATATTTTTATACGTCTTGCTATATTACAACACATGTTTCCATGTATTTAAATGGTCTGACTATCTAATTGGGATCTTCCGCAGGATCAGATCAATTAAAAATAAATAAGAACTTTATTGAGGACAGAATGCAAAAGGTTAATACTACAGTAAAACAACATTGAGTTTGTCATACAATCAGCGGTCTTATCGCATGTAGCGATCGATTCCAAAAATAAAAGTGATCCTTGTGATTCTATGATAATAATATATCGCTTGATAATAATCGTGACTTAGATCGTTTCCCCTCTACGTGGCCTTGGAGCATCTTCTTGCAATGTCGCCGAAATATAAAAAAATAGAGCGATAATATTATATTGCTTAACGAAGCACGATAATAATATATAAACGATATATCATGTGGACGGCGGTCCACGGCATTTATTTCGATTCAAGAGTAGATATCAGTCTATCAAGTTTTAAATATCCTTTATTTTTACGTACAAAAACATTCGTTCGATTTCGATGCAAAAACTCGTCCCGTTGATTAATCTATACGTAAGGGTGCGATCACAGTGCAAAGAGCACGCGAAAGCGATATATCATTTGGCCCGATACTTGTATAAATCGCTTTTCTATCGCTTAGGGAGTTCGAGCGCGATGGTTAATAGCTCGGATTAATATGAACCTTGGGTGTAGTGTTTCGTTATTTACATGACAAGTTTTGCGTAGTCTGAAATTTATTTTTAGCGATGTGCAATTTTTCGGTTGGCTTGGAAAATAAAGCTGGGAGCGTTTACATAATATGAAAACACTGAAACAGATTCACGACTTTGATCCCCAGGCACGGTAGATATCCCTTCAGATCTCCCAGTACCAAGTAGGTACTAATTCAAGATTCTTTGAGGATGTCTAAGGGGGGTGTCAGAGGTACGTCCAAACATTACATTTGGCACATACCCACATTTTGCAGTAGTTAGTATTCCATACGTGACAGGTTGCAAGCCCATCGCCGCTGTTAGAATACATAACATGATACATAATATGATATACAAAAAAAGATTTTATGTCTTATAAAATACGATCATAGGTGATCATACGAATCTGCCTTTTATACTACATACTTGTGTTAAATTATGTAATATTTTAAGCTAAAGATATTGATGTAATTATAAATTATGTATTTTCTAAGTAGTCGATTAGTTAAGTTGGCAATTTAAGTGAAACAGCCACAGAAAAACGTATAGTAAAAGAATAAACTTACTTTTTTCCGGTTATAAAATAATTAAAAAAACAATAAACCAAATCGCAAAAATACGACAACCGCCCGCGAAAACCAACCAAAACCTCTTCTCCAGACGAAGACTTGGGGGAACTAGAAGAAACCGAGCCGAGTTCCACATCAGCGACACTCCAGCCAGGAAACCTGCCTTCAGAAGAACTGCCATCGGAAGAAGACGAGCTGCCCCCAGAAACAGACAGCTCCACAGATAACGACAACACGCCTCATATATACGGGGGATCCCCCCACATAATATACAATTCCGATTTGGAATACCATCAGAAGCCATCGGAGTCTGACTCTGAAATAGACAACTCACATCAAACGGACGGGTTACATCCACCAGTAGACCGTTTAACCCCAGATAGACGTTACAACTACCCAAATATAGTGAAAGCTGATACGGATGTACGGCCTCCGGTAACGGGGTCCTTTTCCCCTGTCGTACCGCCTAACCCGGACTTACCTCCAGTCAACGACAGTACTTCCAGCCTTTTCATACGATATTTGACACGTAAGTTGGGGTAATGAGTTCTTTTGTTTCAGGTTGGAGGAATGCAGATCATTTTCTTTTTGAATTTATTGTGAAGATGGCAATAGTTGTATTTCAACAATGTTTTGTACGTGGCATTTCCTGAATCGTTTTTATTAGAGAAACGGTAAGATAGTGTTCCATCATCATCAGGGTTCTTATCATTGGTAGAAAATATACAACAAAATGTTGAAAACTTAGACCGCTCATCGAAAAACCGGGCAATCCACACAAGCGTCATTTGGAGTTACAATAATATACGAAAAATAAAATTTAAATTTAAAATAAATAAGGCTATTACACACAGTCGTTATTTACAAAGATTACACTCAAACGGTGGCCGCGACCAATCCCAATTAATAGCCACATCCGCACTGTAAAATAATAAATTTCGTTCTGTTTAAATCGGAATACACTTCTATTTATCCGCAAAACCGGTTATGGGCGGATACGGTGAGATTATTGTCATAAATTCCCCGTACGCACGTACAAACATAGTACGGGGTTAGTTACGCATTAAACAGGTTACTGCCGATTGTAAACTTCCGTTTACCGGTGAATTAAACTACGGATAGGTAAGGGTATATTATTATGGGGTTAAAATAGTCATCTACGTATTTGAAAGGATAATTTAAATAGTCATCATTCATACTCACAAAGATTGACTACGGTGAACATAAAGAATACTCTGAATAGGTACCAAAAACTTATCCCACATTGGGTGGCGATTCTGTTGTAACAAGCTAACTGTCTAAATTTATTAAAATTGTAATACATATGAACAGAATAATGCGCTTAAAATGTAGCTTAAAATATATTTGCCCACTAAATAAGAACCTCACATTTTTTTTAAAAGCAGGTTGCTTGTTTTCTATGTAAATATGAAAGATGAATCGGCATATGCACATTTCGATTAACTCTATTGGGCCTCGTAGTGAAATGTGCCTCAGTACAACAAAATTAAATCCGACGAGAGCATAAATCGATTACGACATGTAATAATTTCCAATGAAAGTGGATATCTGAATTCCGGATATTTGGTTATTGAATTTATGCAAAAATAATGATGATTTTCTCGTGTTTGAACGTTTGTGATATTCGTGTTTGAACTTTCAACTCTGATGAATCAGTTCCGAAATTTAATTTTTTTACAGAATATTATTATAATGACGGAATTCAATTGAAAATTCAGACAAGCATAGTTAAAGAGGTCACCATTAATTGACCTTTTTCGAATATTTTCTCCATAAACGGCAACGTAGACCTTTACTGATTTCTGTTTATTCTGTGCCTACGTTTCTGTCACACCGACAAAATGTCGGTGCCAGCGAGCACAATTCACGCCGGACCTATTTATATAGAAAGCAGGCAACAGCCAAAAACCGGTTACTGCGTCATTTATCGAAATTCTATAACTTGTATGTTTATCTTCTAGGTAAGCGCGCTAAACGGTAAAGTGCATCATTACCTGTCATCAATATCTATTTTAAATACACATTATTTCGATTATTTACGAAAATACAGTAACTAAGTGACATCGAATGGTATCATTGGGCTCTGAGGCTATGCTATGTGCTATGTCTAAGCATATGTATGTGGCTATACAGTTATACACTGCTCGCTTTTATGTCACTATGACACAATGACGTCATTTTTCTACAGTTTTGTGTTTTGTATAGCTGGATCTGTATCCGTGTGTTCCTACCACCAGATATAGAGCTGGCAAGCACCGGCGTGATGACAACCTGCTTCACAAATCATTGCGTAACATTCGACATTGGCGCGATAACGAAACGATTTCGCATCGCTGACTAATGAATACTCGACGTTAATTGAACGAAATATCGCTCTTTGTTGCGTTATTTTCGCAGAGCGAGTTTACAGCCGTCCGATGCTATGTTTCTATATAAAATATAAATGCATGGATGAAGAATTTATGTGATTTTATAATTGATAATATTTTTGTAGTTTTGATGAACAATGGACCTAGTTAAATGTTAACTTCATAAAAACGAGTTCTCGTACAATGATTATATACAGGGTGTATCTGGAGGGGTTTGGGATGGGCCATCTTTTAATTTCATTTGAAAGAAGAATTTGAAAGATAATCAGCGTAAGAAGAGCTCAACAGAGAAATAGTTACATTTTTGTTGAATGCGCCATTTACAATTTATACGATAGACATACTGTGTCGGGAAAACGGAAACGCATTCAATTTTCGAACTAACCACGACGGTGGCAACATAGTAAGCAAGCTAGGAAATCCTATCAGGGGAATAACCACAAAAATGGAACGAGATTTTCGGAACAGTTCCGAATAAATCGAGAAACTTCTAAACCGTTTTTTGCTGGAGTGAAACTAAATAGAAAATTTCTAAAGAGTAATTTGATAGAATCCAATCATGTCTTAGTCGTGCACGAAGGGTTCCGTATCACAACGTTAGTAAGGAACACATTTTTTACAACATAATATTACCATTATATTATTATATTAAGTATACGGAATTTGCTAAATACATTGCAAGCTTTCCTAGTAATATTTCATTTGCCATCATGCAAGAGGAAATAGTTATACTCATTCTGTAAATATATTACTTGTATAACCTAGAGTTAAAAATATGACATATCGGGGACAAAGAGAAGGATGATGTAGGCTGCGGAACCCTAAAAAAGATATGTTTTTTATTGGTGTCAAGTGAATCCCAGCAAAATTGAAAAAAAATCAAGAGCAAAAAGTTTTTATGCGAATGCGTATGTAGTCTGACCGGGATGGCACCGCTCGGCACGTCCCGAACGGTGCTTTTCATACTCACGTGCATAAAACGTGCCCGCTCACCTGGCCGCCGAGAAAAAATATATCCGTCACACTTTTTTGCAACCACCCGCCGATTCAAAAGCAAATATTTGAATCCCGACAATTCGTGCAGTTAGCGAGAGCACCATCATACTGTAATTGGACATCGAAGGCGGTCATTAAGTCCTCGGATATCGGCCGGTGAATTAGACGCCGTTTTTATTTGCGGCCGACCCGTCCTCCATAATTCCAATACTCTCGGGAATGGACGATTGTTTCACGCTCCCACTGGCTTATATCAAACCCGATATATGCTTTTCCAGATATCTCTAATCTCGTCGGCGACCTCGACGCTTCGGCGTCCGCTCCATGAATATTTTAACTTCTATGTGACATTCTCGAAAAATACGTTACTCGAATTCGTTTATTAATGTGACATCGATCGCCGGATGGCCGCCCAAGGGGCGACTTTTATACGTACACAGCTAAATGGGATTTCATTTTCTAGTTCAGGAATCAAACGCTCCCGCGGCGTGCTTCCAATGTTCTTTTCGAGATGGCTCCCTTTAGATATCTCGGCTCGTTTGGCAGCGGGCGCGGCGCGGCGCGAAGCTCGTGCCGCGGCTAGAAACTTCACAATTCACGTTCCGTACACATAATTGTTTCGTCGCTGAGCGCGCATTTTTCCACAAGATAATGCCATTAATCTCGCTCGGCGTAATGAAAATGTACCGCTCCAGCGTCCTCTGTCTGTGTAATTTGGTGGAAAACAATTCTGGCGAATTCTGTTCGTGTGTCACACGAACCTGGTAAGTTTGCGGTAACTTTCTTGGATAGACTTTTCGGCGTAAGAAGTTAAGCGCGCTTGTCTGAGCGGTAAAGGTTACGTAATGGTGATTCCACAGAGTGCCTCTGAGATGTTGTTAATTTATTCATCGCTTAAAATTGGATCGGAATGGAGCGACTGCGGAAATGAGCGGGTAAGAGCTCGTAAAAGTGGACTGATGGTCTCCACACACATACATAATTCATATTAGCAACTTTGTCCGGCTGTCAGATTAGTTACAGCGGCTGCTGGCAAAGGGACACCGCGCATTTGCATTTTCGGGTGAAGGGATAAGTTTTTTATTAGATTACGTACCTATCATAGAGTATGCAAATGTAGCTGCTGATTACTATTCATTGGAAGGGTTGCGGTCACTTCAGTTTTCATACCATATTTTAAGTTCAAGTTCGAAAACCTGTTACATTGCCCTACCGATGGAATACAATCAATTTTTGAACAATACTTTGTAAGCTAATCAAGAAAATGTCAGTACAAATAGCATATTTTGTGTCACTAAAACCAACCGTATGTGCTCTAAATACTGACCATTTGCCTTTGTCTGTGTGTGCAGATCCGCCCGAGATAACAATCCGGCCTCGCAACCTGCAGGTTCGCGCTAGTGGCATCGCAGCATTCTTCTGTGCGGCTCGAGGAGACCCCATCCCTAATATCCAGTGGAGGAAGAACGGAAAACGAGTTTCAAGTAAGTACATATCCTATCCTATTTACTATACTAGCGTACTCTAAAACTACATACGACTACCAACATACGGATGCTAGTGACTAAATCACATTCTAACTACTGGACTTTACGACTTCAATCTTCAGCTATGGTAAATATCATCTGGAATCTTTCGATTATTACTGAATATAGGTTTGAAAATGTAAGGTTTACCAGCATCTTAGGCAAGTAACTGCACTTTGTGTTTATGAGAAAGTGTGGTTAAGTTAGAAAGTAGAGTTCTAAAAGATTTTATAATGTCCTAAAAGTTATTCTCCGAGCGAGATTTGAACCCGCGACCTTCCCCTTTTACGGGGCTACGCTACCACCTCAGCGCCACCGGAGTTCTAATCACACTTGACGAATAACTCTTGGACATGTTACTGCGGTATATCTTATGCGACAGCGGTTCCTCAAACGAATGCCATGATATTTACATATTAATCATCTTTAAAGCTTTTTAATATTTTACCTAACATCAATCACGTTTTTAAAATGAAGGTATCTACTTAAATAAGCACCAATTATTTTAATATATTTAAATGCTCCAGGACAAAGAGTAAAACGTTCACGATAATGGCTTCATCATCATTATACGACCGACGAGGTACAGCGATTTAAAGTAAATTAAATTAAAGCCCCGATTGGAATCGTCATTAACTTCCTGCTCCAATTGACCAATCAGTAACCAAGGCTACTTCGATGAAAACCGGTAAAAATCGAAAAGCGTCGCGGAAAACCGCTAACCGTCGTGGAATCAACAACGGTCGAGAATAACCGAGAATGGTCGATAAACTATTCGTGATTGAAATGTAAAGCTGCGGTGTTAGCACATAAATAGCCGGGACCGGTAATGACTTCCATAAGACCGGAGCAATGAGCTAAAAATGTATCAGCCGCTGACCGTCCATCTGTGTTGCCAGCTTTAGAAAAAAAAATCTAGACTTATACTGTCCCTTGTTTGAGACTTGTTCAAAAAATATACATATAAAATAATTATGTTTTTTATTTATTTTTGTGTATATTTATCCATAAACTATTTTTAGCAGAGCCTTGTTTATATGGAAGTTTTTTCCGAAGCCGAATCTGAATTTGAACATAAACAATACTTGCTTTTTTGCTATCAATATTTTTAGGAAAAGTTTTAGCTAAAAACAACTACAAACCTGGCAACATTGCCCCGAGCCTATACATACATAGTATACATAATGGGGTTCGCTTTCATGAAAAATGTAATCGTACATCATTCCACTCTGGACATAAAAGAGTGATGTTCATAGATTCGTGGCGTGTGATTTCATATTCTATGTGACTCGTACGAGTCACTATTATTTGTCCCAATCGGCTGTCCATCAATAATAAATGTGGGTGAAGAAATATATTAAATTTATTTCTTTATATATTTATTTTAACTTTTATAAAATGACATTTTACTTGATTAGAATTTATATGCTTGGAAACCTCATCTTCGAGGCCCCATTGATTCTCTTATTGAATATTTTAATAAATGTATTTCAATTAGGTAATAAATAAAACACACTGACATCCTGTGTCCTAATTTTTACGTGGTCTGGGTATGTTGTATTTTTTGATAAAGCCTTAGAAGCCTCGTTTGAATGAAGCTGAGATGCTTTGCATCATCTGTAGATAAACACAATTGTATTTATGTCAACTTAAATTTATTGTTATTGTCTACGTGACAGTTTGACACTTTTATACGTGACATCTAAAATTTATTTCATAGTTCGAAACATTTATTAAATGCTACTTTTTTAACAAAAGATATAAGATTGTCGACGGAAAAATATTTTTTCTTCATTTTCAATGATATTCCGCCGTGGGAAATCAGCGTCACGGCTTTGATCCCCAGTCCGGAAGATTATTTAGTACCCAGATAAAGCTCAAGACTCTTTAGGGCTGTCTAAGTGGGTTGTCTTGTCAAACGTCAAAATGTCACATTTGGACACACACACATCCCCACATTATGTAACTAGTGGTTGATAGTGCAAGTGCACTGCTGTTCCGTATGGAATACGCAAGTTTGCAAGTAATGTTCTTATCAATTGCTTAATTGTCATTTAGAATCGTCAAAAATTTGTTAAAAATGGTTTCAACAATGGATAAAACCATTTTTAACGACTTTTGACGATTCTTAATGTCAAATTAAGCGATCGATAAGAACGCTACTTGCACTGCAGGTTACGAGCCCATCGCTTAAATACAATAGAAAATATTCTCATCACAAATTCATAGCATAACACAAACAAACAATGAAGACTTACATAATTTTTTGTCTTCTTTCTAGTAGTTAAATCAGATTGTATCTATCGCATAAGCTACACAAAATTAAACAAATCACGTCACTACTTTATTTCCTACTATCTAAAAACATTTTATTCCACAACAGATTTATTTGCCAAACAATTTTCCGTAACATTCATTTGTAAGTGTACAATTTCTCAGTGAATTCGCCAACAAAATGAGTAATGTAACACCGCCCGTGCGGAGCTGTCGCGACTTGTCGCACGCTAGATTGACAATCACGGATCGCGTCAACGCTCTCAGTGATGGATGACAACCGTAGGTTTATGTTAGGGTTGTCGCTCTTATGAATATGTACGCAGTTTTCTTTGAAGCCTAATGACGATTGAGTTATCATGATTTTTTATTTTTGTCATTTTTACTTTTGTACTTATTGTGTAAATTTTTGACAATGTCACTTTTAAAGTCCTTTCTTATACTTATTTATATATTTTTACTAGCAGCGCCCCGCGTTTTCACCCGTGTAGTTTTAAATCCCGGTATTCCCACGGGATAAAATGATTAAAAGCCTTATCCTTAAAAGGATAAAAAGCCTATGTGTGTATTCCAGACTATAATCTATCTCTATGAAAAATTTCATTAAGATCCGTTCAGCCGTTCTGGAGTTATTGAGTAACAAACATTCATCCTTCCATACTTACAAACATTCGCGTTTATAATATTATTAGTTGGATCTGTGGCATAAAAAATGCAATTTATTAATACGTTGTCACTGGACTTTTAAAGTGAAACGTATTTGCTATAGAGCAGAGCAGAGGTCATTAATAGTTTAAGGTAATTTAATAGTATCTATGTGTAGTGCAAAATATTTCATTGTCGAAAGCTATCCTAAGGAGGATGAGGCGTATACCTCAAATTAAAAGATGCTTTAGCGATTAAACCCAGCCTAAGCCTCACAGCTCAAATCTGCTAAAATTCCAGCCACGTGTGTCCCATGTACTTCATGACTGTCATATATTTTACAACCCCAACAAAACTCTTTTTTGTTTACTGACTTACTCAAGTTTTCTCTGCTCCAATTTCAACCTTATCGCGACTACACACCGCATAAGGAAGGTACTAGGGTTCACACGTATTTTACCGTATGTTTTAGTGTTTATGCGCTGCAGTGAAAAAATACTTCGAGTTCTGTATTGAATCAAGTTTGTAGTCACCTGAAGGATTTATTATGGAAAGTAGATTTTGAAGCGTGACGTAGGGTTTTATAACCGGAGCGTGATGAAAGTGAACGATAGTCATGAAAAATGTAAGTATCTGATATATTTTTCTTATGTGTCGTTAGATTTTCATCAGATATTGCTGACTTACAAAGATGATTACATAAAAAGTAAGAAAGTGGTATTTTTTTATGAGCTTACGCCAACGTCACTTTTTGAACAAAAAATTAATAGTTTTCGTATGTGTAAATATAGATTGAACATTATTTTTGTATCAATTGCACTCTAAAATAATACACACATGCGAACTTTATGTTAAGCCTGCTACCGCCCGTAGCTCCCGTGTACAGGTAGTATTGCTAACTTGTATATTTGATTTCCCCCCTAATTGGTTCGATAATGTTATTTTTGATGGCGTCCCATTAAATAAATAATAAAGGTAAAACGTTTCATATTTCAAATTATGTTTATTTATTTATTTATTTATTCATTCTTAGATTCACAGTTTTCTTATTGTCTAATATAAACTATATAATATACATAATATATGTGTTATGATCGCGAAAGTTTAAAAAATACTGAAATTGTTAATGTACGGTATGTTATGTAACGGCTTTAATTTGTTCATTCGCTTTTCTTATTGTCTTTTTTAGGTTATTTTATGTGCACTGTTCACTAACCAAATTGAATGTACATTTTGTAAGCAAATTACGTATGTAGAGCTGGCTTCTGAGTAGATAAAAAAGTGCTTAAAATAAAGAATACTATAAGATACTGAGTAGACAAAAAATATGTAAAATACGACTTATTCGTTTCTTTATTCCCACGATTTCTACAAACCTCGTTGTGCAACACGCTATAATCATACAAAAAACTTAGTAAAACTCAAGTTCGCAAAGACAACAATAATTCTCACTTGTCGTAGAATACATTTTCTTGGCACTTACAAGCAGACGCGATTTAGCTGTGTCGGACACTGCCACGCAAACTGCACGCCAATTTAAACTTTACCCTGCGGTGATAAGGATTACAATTTGCGTTGCTTCATCTTTTTTATGGTGCAATCTTCGTAGAGAAATGCAAAGTGCAAGAATGTGCGGCGCGAGAGGATTATTAATAACGAGGGGTTTAAGACGCTGACAACAATTAAACAATTACACTTGCACATTTTTATTGTATTTAAAATATGAATTTAATGACTTTTAAAAATCTAAAAAAATCAAGTTAAATTGTAATATTTGGAAAAAAAAACTCATCAAAATTATCTTTTTGTTGCTAAAGTTATACTTACAAATTTTCGCAGAATGTTCGATGAGACTGTATAATTTTATATCTTTAAAAGTATGAGTGAGTAGTTATTTCACGGTTATCTGCGCGTTAGGGTGGAACCTTGCTTCTCTTTAATTCAAACTTTTTAGATTGTTTGTTAAGATTGTAGTGTAGGACGCCCTCCAGGTGGGACGACGATCCGTGTCTTAACTGGCAAACACTTCTTGTCCTGTCACTAGTTTCTTTCGAAACTGTGTGCTGAAAGGATTAAAAGTGCACCTCAAAGAGGCTCCTTTCGATTACTATTTAGGACACTACACATGATGCACAAAGGCACAAACAATGTAAACAAATGTAATAAACAACAACATACGGAAAATAGAAATAAAAGACATCTCAAATTAAAACAGAAAAGTTTATCTCCCGGCCGTCTACCACGCTACACAAATCGACTGTACCTTCTAATTAAAAATAGACATAGACAGACATTTATTTGCCAAAAAAACACACATACACATACAAAACATAAAAAAGAAATGACAAACAGTTAATAATAATAACAGTAGGTAGGTGTTTGTATGCTGCAGCAGCAAAAGGGTCTCGAGTCAGCGTATGCCTCACCACTAGTTTAGTAGTTGGGCGCTGTTATTCTGCCGAGAAAAATAAGTAACTAACAAACACGTTATCTCCAACAGGCATGCAGTCAAGATACCAAGTGTCAGGCATGGACGCGACCGCCGGCATCGGTGCCAACGGAGCCGTCCTCAGGATCGAACCGGTGCGCGCCCAGCGCGACGACGCTACGTACGAGTGCGTCGCCGAGAACGGAGTGGGCGATGCTGTCACTGCCGTCGCCACACTCACTGTGTTCGAAGGTAAGCTATACACCACTATTTTGTAACTTCCAACAAAAAATTAAGGACTGATTTGAGGCTACTGATGATAGTAGCGCCGTCAGAACTTTTAAAGCACTATCTATGTTTCTTTCTTTCTTTCTTCTTTCTTTCTTTCTATCTACCACCAAGTTATCGAGGTTTGCTTTTAGCCAAGAACGCGACAAATGTTACAAAAATTGTTCACAAAATGCTTCACAAGTAAACCTCGAACGCATTGCGTGTGAGGTTGTCCTGAGAAGTATTTTATAGCACTACAGTTTTATAGTACTAGCCCATACATACATTATTGCTGACACATGGTTCGAGATCTCCTGGTGAAGGGTTTGACGACACTTCAACTTGCACCTATTTCTTAAATAACCATGTCATATTTTTATTTTTTTATAGCACAATACGAATCTCTTACACGGAAATCATACTTTTATGTTTTTTACAGCACAAACGTTACCATATAACCCAATAACCCGATGGTGCTTCAACCTTTGCCCTTTCGTGTTTTCCACAAACGCAGCCGAATAAAAATAAAAGACGAAATAAACGGTTATCGCCAACAAGAACGTGTGAGAAATTCGAAAAATCAAAACAGTCCCACTAAGTTGGTTTCATGCTTTTTTAACCGTTCCAATTCCCATTAAGGGGGGTCTTAACGACCTTCGGCCACATAAAGTAGAGCGGTCGCGACATTCTGATCCCGAAAATGCTCTTCGAAATACTCGAAGACACTGGCCTTTCAATAAATAAGCATTAAAACGACCGAGTCCGATAGGGGGCGCCACAGTCTGAATTTATACGGCTTTTCTGTTGAATTCTAAAATTGTACGAGAAAAGAGTAACTTTACAGTGTAATTTAATTTGAAAGAGTAGTTTTTTGCTTGTTTTTTGAAGCTTGACGCGGAACTGTTGATTGCTGAAGCTGGGACATTTTTTTTTTTTTTTTCCCTTTTATTTGGGTAAACAAACAGTAACACAATAAAATATGGTTTAACAATATTTAGTAACTAATTATAAACTAATTGTGGCACCAACACCGTTTACCACAGATTAATAATGAGTGTTAGTTTTTGAGAGTCATGAGAAGTATGTAGTACTATTCTAAAATCTCAAGAATCATTTTCTTAAAAGTGCTAGGTCGCGTTACCGCAATATCTATTGAATTAAAGTTAGTATTAAAGGAGCGAACTAAACGGTACAAAGGAGATCGATTTTCAGAGCGACAAACATGTTTTGTAGCTTTGAGGCTCTACACCACAGGCGCGTTCTGCGATATTGCGTCCTGTGATTGCGTTTTTTCCCATATATATTATCAATACATTTTGTTCTAGGACGCGCAAAAAGTTACACACTGCTGCGATATAAACGCGCGTCCTACAATAGGACAATCGCGCGTTTAGATCGCTTACAGGGGCGAGAGGCTTTATTGCGTAGAGTATGTCAAGAACATTCCTAACATGCCTATGTTATGTATACTTAGGTTGATGGCCAGCATCACACGAAGAAGAAACAATAATAATATCAACTGCGACATTTCATATAGAAACATTCTAACAGCTAGATCTATCCCAGTGAAATTCCCATGGTATCTAAATGTGTTTTGACAGGTTTCTGTCTAGGACAAAACACTTTTCTGTTTGTTCTCGATTTACGCTTGGTGCAGACAAATTACGTACCTATGTTGTCTTCTTGTCATGTCGTTAGTTTCTTTCGAAGCAGTGTGAATAAAGAATTTCAAATGCTCTTCAAAGAGGTTTACTTCACGCACTTCAAGCACATGTCTTAAGAAATGTATGTAGTAATTATGACAGTAAATCCTTACAATTATGTATTCGCGCACAGTATCACCATATCCGCCAAGTAAAATCTCCCCTACCCGCAAATATTATGCAAAGGAGCAAATGTCCCGGCACAGAGTTATGATATAATTATCGCAATTTAAGCATCTATTTGCGAACCGCAGCTCCGCCTTGAATCGGCGAAGTTATCAAGATAACGTGCAAGTTAGAAGTTAAATTAGTGTGTAATTACTCTGTAGATCTTTGGAGTTACCGCCTACAATGAATACCTATGTGGTTTTAAATTAAAGAAATGTTCTTCTGTGCTAGACGTCTGTTTGGCGTGGTACCGCGACGAGCCTTTTCAGGTCTACACGATGCGTCCACCGACAGTTGGTCCAGTTCACGCAGACGATTTAGAAAGAGTCTTTGAGGATTTTGTTCCGCACTTATTAGCGCAAATAGACGGAAAAAGGGTAGACCTTTGCTCAAGGCGCAACATGATGCGGGCCCGCAGTATAGTACTAGTCTGTTTTTACTTTTTCTAGAAAATAATTTGAAAGTATTCTGTATGGGATCAGGATTACGCATATAATTGTAAGGTATTTTATTTATTTTTACAAGACTTGTAGCAAATGCTAGACTGAACACACATGCGCCGCTGGCAGTCGAGATAAGAATAAAATTTAACTCAGCTTTTTTGTTTACCAAACTCGATTTTACCCACTTATCGCTACACTGAAACTTCAGTTGTCTAAAGTTTAACACAATACTCGTACCTAGACTAGATTCAAACTTTTAACAGTTAAAAAGTGCGAGTACGAAGCAGCCGACGAGTTGCCAAAAAGTTGTGGTCTCATTATTTCACGTGAACATTTTCATATAGCTGCAGTTATAACTTTGAATTATGAAGTTGTATGCCAAATTGTAGATTTTCAGGCATTATTTCTTGTTTATGTTTTTAATTTATCCCACTAATACCATAAATGTGAAAGTTTAGATGATTGCTACTTAATAACACCAGAAAGGCTGAACGGATCTGGATGAAATTTGGCACAGAGATAAATTATAGTCTGGAATAGCATATAGGCCACTTTTTATCCCTTGGGAATAGCGGGATTAAAAACAACGCGGGTGAAACCGCGGTGCAACTGTTAAATTTTAATATATTTTTGATAAAAAACATTGGAAGTAAACAACTGTATTGACATTATTGTTAGAGGGGTCATAAAAAACGCTATAAATATTTGAAAAGTTGAAGATTAAAAGTGAGAAGATTAAAAGTGATTTTTTTACTCTTCTCAACATTTCTTATTACAAAGTTATTAACTCTGACGTTTTTCTCTTACTGCTACATAGAATAATGAATGAAAAATGGTGTAGGCTTTTAGCGTGCTAGTGTTACTCATATTTAAATGTTTTACGAATAAATAAGCTTAGAAAAACTCGATGAAACGGGGCATTAGGGCGTCTTGGGAAAGACCTACGTCTGGCAGTAGACATAGGTTGGATGATGACTACAAAAATAATGCAGTCAGTTACGCTATTGCTTTCTGACGAATTCTAAGAAAAGGTTTCACGCAAATGCAATAAAAAAACACAAATCTCAGATATAAAACCCAAGAGAGAAATGGCTTGAATCCCCGAAAATCACATACATAAAAACGAGTATTTCACGTACGCCTACAAATTACCTCTTAACTCCTGCTTTATTTAACATGCCACACGAGTGCGGTCAGATGTCCCCACGCAATTTTACGGTAACTCCTTAGGGGCTGTGATGTGATCCGACAGTCTGACAGGTGTGCCTTTGATATTATAGACTCTATGTCCTTGTAATACGGGTATCATTTAGGGTGGCATCGAGCAAGTGTGCGTTTAAATCAGTACGAATTTAAACTCGTGAGAACTGATTGTATTTTAATTTGGAGGTTTATATAAGGTCTTATGTTGGTTGCTAATACAAATACTGATACATGTATACCTTTAACTGAACACTAGCTCTCTTATTTATAAATTCTGCTAAAATTCAGAACATGCCCAGTCACGGGTTGTCATTAATTTACATTACTTGTAAATTGGAAAACAGAAATGCAAAAAACATTCTACTTAGCGACAGAACTATATCTATACATAAGCACGGCTATACTAGTTAATAGTTAAAACAATATACCTAACAAAAATGTGTTATAGTATTGTTTACTTTTTTGCAATATTTCTCAAATGCACTGCTGATACAATACACAAACCACTTTACATTTTATTTAATAGATTTATGTTGGAGGGAACCTTTCCTGAAAAATGGAAATGTGCAAATTTAGTACCAGTCCACAAAGCAGGTTCGAAAAATGACGTGCAGAACTACCGACCTATATCTATTATTAGTGCTCTGTCGAAGCTTTTTGAAAGGCTAGTTCATAATGCATTTTATCCAATCGTTAGTAAAATCTTAAAATAACAGAGCAACATGGTTTCGTAAAACGTAAATCAACCGTTACTAATCTGATGATTTTTACTGAGAAGGTTTTTAAAAATATGGATAGCCGCATCCAAACCGATGCTGTGTACACGGACTTTCAAAAAGCCTTCGACAGGGTGGATCACGAGATCCTACTATCGAAACTAGCCTTCAACGGAATTAGAGGTAACTTGTTGAGATGGTTCTCCTCCTACATAAATAATAGAAGTCAAAGAGTGGTGATTAATGGATACCACTCTGCTAATATCACTGCAACATCAGGTGTCCCGCAGGGATCGATACTGGGGCCTTTGCTTTTTAACCTTTATATTAACGACATAAAGGAGTGTTTTGTTAACTCACATTTTCTACTTTACGCTGATGACCTCAAGATATTTAAATCCATTATCACCCTTAATGATTGTTATCTCCTTCAGAGCGATCTGGATCGGTTGTCTGAATACTGCCACAATAATAAACTTAAACTTAGCATTCCCAAATGTAACTCTATAACAATTACCAAAAATAAACGTTTAAAAGATTATCAGTATCAATTATGTAATGAGAGACTGGCAAAGGTGTCATCCCTGCGAGATCTCGGAGTGGTATTGGACAATGAGCTTCATCTGGATAAGCATATCGAAACAATAGTAAATAAAGCGTTCAGAATGTATGGCTTTGTCTTGAGAGCTACTAGCGAATTCAATAAACCTCTTACCTTTATGTACCTCTATAACTCGCTAGTGCGCCCACAGCTTGAGTATGCTTGTGCCATCTGGGATCCGTTGTACGAAAAATATAATAATAAAATTGAAATTGTTCAAAGGAAATTTTTAAAAGCCATGAACTACAGATGTAAGGGTGATTGCCTATCATATAAGGAGCTGCTTAGTAGGTATAAGGTTGTAACGCTGAAATCCAGACGTACATTTCTACAGGCCATGTTTCTTCATGGCCTGTGTCACAACAAATATGATTGTCCACAATTGGTTAATGAACTGTGTTACATAGTGCCTCGTACTGTGCATCGACGGGCGGCACGCGTTAACCGCTTTTTCTATGTACACATTTGTCGTAGCAACGCTGGAGTGCGCCTACCGCTGCGTCGTATTGTAGACACTTACAATAACAAGTTTACTGATGTTGATTTGTTCGCAATGTCTGAACCTATATTTAAGAGAACTTTGAAAAATATGCTACTTAATGTCTAAATGTACAACATGAATTGCTGCACACGCTTATTACTATTTTTACTATAAAAACATTTTTCTTTTATTACAAACTTTTATTGCAACATAACTTAACTTCTTTTTATTTCAAAAACTTAGCTTCACAACAACTTCAATAACTCTTATTTATTCTTAGTAATCCGTGGATAACGTAGTGGGTTGTACATTTACTCATACAATCTTTAGTAACAATAAGTAAATTAAGATTACAATGTATCAACTGTTTGTTATTCCTAATAAAGTAAAATAAAAAATAAAAAATATAATATCTACTAAAATGTACGTAATACCGGTACGTGCACCGATCATGGGATCGGTGCACAAAAAATTTATAAAATCAATAGAAATAAATAAAGCTGGACAATCCACACAGCACCATCTAGCCCCAAAGTAAGCTACTCAAAGCTCGTGTTATGGGTAGGTACTAGATAACTGATATATTTAATACATACATACTTACATGATAGATTTTTTATTATACATAGAAAACACCCAGACCTACGGAACGATTTTCTGCAGATCGCACACAAATTTGTTCCGAGGCGGGAAAAGAACCCGCAACCTCTGCGTCGCAGGCGGACTCTCGCCGCTGCGCCATCAAGGTCGTCAATAACCAATAAATATGCTGGTTCTTTCTTCAACATAAATAAAATATCACCATACGCACGTGAAATTTATGATCACTCAAACTCGCAGAATACAATTTCCACATACTACGAGTAGAGTAGGTATAACAAGCCTGGGGCACCCCAACTTACTCCTTAAACAAAGTATCATGTAACACAAAGTTTCGCTTTCAGTGCGTAGATTGGCTTCTTGGAAACGAAGGAATCAATTACGTTTTGGAAGGCGGGTGAGGTGGAATTCTTTCTGGATCGCTTCCAAGTGCAGTTTTTGGAGGTACAGTCCTCTGTAATAAGAGGTTAATACGTTACATTGCCATGTCAAAGTAATTAAATAACCTCCTCTTGTTATGTTTGGTATGCTTATTTGTTTATTTATTAGAAAATCAAGCGCTATATATATATACATACAAACATTACCTATATAGGTATTGTTCATCAGCTGGAACCTTCGGGTTTCATTCCTCTTATATTTGCTTATTTATCACTCCTGTCTGTCATTTTGACGGACAACCTTGCCAATGTCAATTGTCAAAGTCAAGCCAGAAAAATCATGGTTCTAAAACACCAACGTTATCCGCAATGGTTTCAATTTAAAAAACTGTAGATACATTCGATAAAAAAAAACTCGTGCTCAGAATGAAACGTTTAATTATCCGCAAGTGAAACAAAAAACAATCGGAGCACACGTTGCCGGAGTGCGTGTAAATTAATGAACCGAAAACCTTCGATGAATAATGATATACCAGTCGGATACACAAACCGTACGCTACATCTGTATCTATAACCGAACGGAACAAACGAATCTTAAATGTAGGCAATAGGTAAACAATACCTACTTCTTACAAGTACTATTAGTGAGGTATGTAACTATTTTAACCTCAATGTTAATAAAAGGTTAAGTGTTAAGAGAGAGGTAGGAGACTCGGTCTATAGCGGTGCGAATGCCAACGTTGATTGATTCACACATATCAGTGACACATATTAGTGACACATATTAGTGACAAATATCGGTGACACATATCGGTGACACATATCAGTGACAAATATCAGTGACACATATCAGTGAAGTCACAGTTCGGACACAGTAACGGCACAGTCCCGGCACAGTTTAATACGTTCTACACTGACACTGAGAGCACTGTGGTCACGACTTTGTGAAGTGGGTATGCGTGCGTTCATAGAGAATATGAAAGAATATTTCGAACAGAACGGAACTGTGGCTTCACCAAGTGAGTGCGGAGCAATTCCAATAGGTGATACTCCCTGTGGTGTTGTTATTTATGGAATAGGCTGGGCTGTGAGGCCAATCATGCTTCTAGTTTAGTGTGTCGGCAGTTACCATCAATCGTTCTGTCGGTCACCATCGTCACGCCAACATGGCGGCGGGTGTAATCGCCACATTACATAAACTGAAACAGCTTCACGACTTTGATCCCCAGGTACGGTAGATATCCCTTCAGATCTCCCAGTACCAAGTAGCCACATTACATACCTACATTTATTCGGGCTTGCGTAAATCAACAAAGCTGAAATCAATGTGGTGCTGTCGTGGAACGTTTTATTGCATATTTTCATTAAAGTGGTAAAGTTCTGACCATTAACGGGATCTACGTTAACGCAATAAATGTTTCTCTTATGGCTTGGAATTAAGAAGGTACGCCGCAATGAAACAAAAGTGTGTTTTTGAAGTAGTGAATAGATATCCTTTATTTTCAAATCCCAGCATTTAGTGGCATCAAAGTTTACGCTGTTTACTGAATTCTTTGCTCTCCAGTGTAGTTTTTACACCGTGGAACTTATGTGATATTGAATCATGATTTAAACGTAGGTATCAATTTGTTATTATTAACCTGACATAACTATTTAAATACAAGATGATACTGTTACTATAAATATTATGATACAAGGAACTAGGTGTACGGATTATGACGATTAGTTTCCCTCCTCGAATTAAACTACCTACATCGTAATTCAAATCTTCGACCTAACGAACTCAACCTCAGTTTTCGGCGTCGGGTAATTATCACATGAATCTCTGCTATCTACAGGAAACCCAACTTAACCCCCATATCTCACGATATTTGGTTACAAACTTGCCCAAACTGGAAGCCAACTATTGGTTAAATATTATTGTCTATTAAGATATCGTGCCCGACCAAGTTACTTTGCGGTTGTGGTTTTGGCTACAGAACTACTTACTAACGTCATAGTTTTTGCATTCAGCATGAGTTTTTCTTTTTTTTTCTTGGTCGAAACACTCTTGACAGAGTAGTCGTCAAATCAGGGCAATCCTTAGCCAAAGGAAATTAAATACTACGGTACCACAACGGTTCGGATACAAGACCATACAAAACCAGCAACTACAAACCCTATATTTCTGGTTTGTACTACTAAGAACTACTAAGTCCGAACTGCAATGTTTCAGTGACCCTTGTGTTTTATCTATATTCCTTGCCTTAGCCTACCTGCTATTCGCATGTCTATATTTGACAAGGAATTTGGATACTACGTAATTATTTGCTGTAGTTGAAAATTATTTGAGCTTCTGCTTCTTTTTCAGCGTCTTGAAAACAGAATACGTAGGTAGGTACTGAGACATCTAAGAGGATATCTACCGTGCCTGGAAAACAAAGTCATGTAGCTATTTCAAGTTTTTTTCAATTCGCTTAAAAAATTTCTAGCTCTCCTTCGAACTCTGTTTTTTTTAGCACAGAAGTGATCGAATGTTAAGTTAATGAAGTGGACGTTTTTTACAAGCTAGCCCCAAACTAAGCTCAGCATTTACTTAATTCATTCAATGCATCGGAAGAAGCCTCCACGTGGCGTATCTATAGGTAACAGCTAGGGCATGGTAAAGTAGTGTCTGTCCTAATTTTCTAATACAATGACTCACCCTAACGGTGTCATTGACACGATGAATAAATATTAGAAATTAATATTTTACCCTGACAGAACAAACAACTATGTTCACTGCACAAATGTTTGTTTTGTATGTATTAAACCCACGGCCACAGAAAGTAGTGCTACACAATCATCGGTAAAGTGCTGTCATATCGATAGAGATCATCCAAGTAATAACTTATAATTTAACACTTATAATAACATTAATCTAAGATTAAAATCTGTTCACAAGATCTCCCACTGATAACGGCTATAAGTTATAACTCACGTGAATATAAATAGCGTATTACTGTCACGTGGCACAGAGCATAGACCACTGGCCACGCCCTTTCACCTGCCGGCTTAATCTGAATATAAATTATCCATAATTAAAGTGGACTCGGACACGGGGAGAATAAATGCGACCACTTGAAACAAAGCCTTGTGGTGAGGTGCAAGTTATGAGATAAAGACATAGTCAGAAGGGTTCTTTAATACTATTCATGAACAAATGAATGCTGATGGAACAGACCAAATGCCAACATAATTATGTAATTCTATTTAATGCACGAATATTTTGTTCAGAGCATAAGTGACCTAGTGGGAGTATCCACGTTTTCTAATCATAAGATCAGGGATTCGAATCAATGTTGTCCCCAAAACTTCGTACTTACCGCATAATGAATGTCAGATGTTTGACAGTTGCTAAACTGTAAACATTTTGTATGGGAAAATGTTTTATCTTTTACAGAAGTAACTTTTGTGGGTATTTAAAATAAAATATGTAAGAACTTTCTTCTGTCAATAGCAAAAAAAAAATCCGAAATCGGTCCAGCCGTTCACGCGTGATACTGTGACCAAAAAAAATTAGAGGTTCATTTATATAAAGATGCGCAATAGCAGTGTTCTTAATCGGTGAAGGAAAACATCGTGTTGAAACCAGTTATTATTCTGTCAGAGGCGATGGGCTTGCAATGCATAGAATACCAACTGCAGCTATGGGTAATCTGTCAGACGTTATATTTGGACGTACCTCTGACTACCCACGTCAGACATCCGTGACGATATTGATATTGGTGCTTGGCACTGAAACCGAGGCGAGCCAGCAAATCACTACATAGTATAAAACAAAGTCGCTTTCTCTGTCCCTATATCCCTATGTCCCCATGTCTTGGGACTTAAATCTTTAAAACTACGCAACGGATTTTGATGCGGTTTTTTTTTATAGATAGAGTGATTCAAGAGAGAGGTTTATGTGTATAATACATGGATGATATGTGCATTATGCACCCGTGCGAAGCAGGGGTGCGTGGGCGGGTCGCTAGTAAAATCTAAGCTTGTGACTTGCACCGAGTATTATCTCGTAGCCCTTGTAATGCGAGCTCAAACGGCGCCATATTTTTTCCGGCAGCTTTTGTGGGTAATGGTACTAAATTCGGCAAAACGTGTCGCGTCTGAAAGGCTTTTGATAGTGCGACGGTCATCTCCAACTCATAGACTTTAAGCTGATGCAGTAAGGTTCATTTTTGAATAAACCTGTGTGAGTTTTATTGTAACTGGTGGAGGATATTGAGTTTCGAGGAAATCGCTTCATGTAATTGTGGGTTTTACTGTTATGTTATTATTTACCAATTGAATTAAGTTTATACCAATAATAAGTAATGTTTATCTTTGTACGTAAGTATTGAATTTACAGAAGTAGGATTAAATATTGATTTGGTACATACATACTCACATTTTTTAGTACCTAGGTAGTTGGTATTCCATTCCATTATAAGAACTTCACAAATTTTGGTACAGTTAGAAAACGAAAAAGAAAACAAAAATTTTAGTGAAATTAAACTAGACACTAGTTTCGTGTGTACAACCCGGGTCACTTCGCAAGAAAGTGTAATAACAACGTGCCCTACGTTGAACTGCCCTGCGTCCAATAGTTTAGGGCACGTCTGTGCCTGTAATTTCACCAAAATTTGTGCTTACATTAGGCACGAATCACACAAATACGCGTTTACCTTAAAACTCAGCTTTTAGACACACTTGTGCTTACAATTTTAATGGCTTCTCGTTTAATTGGATTCCAGGAACAGATTAATTTGTCTCGTTGCACTAAAACAATAACTCATTGAATTAGAAAATGAAATAAATTAAATTCTAAATCGAGTGCGCCCCGAGCGTTTCTGTAAACTCGTTTTTGTGAAAGCATGAAAGCGTCGAATAGTGTTCCAAATTCGACTTCAATGTTGTTCTAATTCTGATGAAACTAAATAATGAATTCGTCTTAGGTGCCATCGCCACGAGCGTGAAAATCGCGACGAGTCCGCCCTTCTATCGTCACTTCATCTCCACCCACGATCGAGCGATTATTCTGCCAGCGTATCGTCGCGACTCGTAACGGAATCTCTGTGTGTCCGCGACGTCTCGTAACGGATTTGCCGCGTTTCTGCGACGAGGCGTTGTCCAATAGTTTGTGAATATGCGTATGACAGCGCGTTCGCTGCGACCCCGACACGTTCCGCCGCGGCGAGCGCGCGGCGATCGCCGCGTTAACATCGCCGTGTGGAGACACATTAATAATGGATGTAGATGGCTTTGAGAGGCAGGCCAAAAGAAAGATGGATATGTGACAAGAGTAAGAAAGGAGAGAGCACTGAGATAATTAATGGTAGAAAAGAGTGGAAGAAAAAAAACTGTTATATATCGAGCCCACTTAGTTACACTGGGAAAAGGGCAGGCAGATGTAAAATACAAAATGTAGGTAATAAAAAAAAAATTGGTTTGTTTAATGGACTAAAATTCGTCACATAAATAATTACATTAAATAATAATTAACTAGTGTTTGTTCTCGGTGGGGATCGAACCCACGGCCTACAGCGCAAAAGGCAGAGCTACTACCAACTGTGCTGTTAAAGTGACGTCAGTATACAAATGTGTACAAAAGTTGAACGCCTCGGGTTAACCCGCCTCATCGCCTCCACTTGCCTATTAATTTTTCAGCGTGTTCATTAGTCTTAACTCTCTTTGAACTTTCCGAATATGACTAATTAGTGCCTGCTGAGGCGCATTAACCCAAATTAAAACAATGGCGAAGTAAGCCCCGGGTTATACCATCGACGAGCTAACTTTAACGGTGCCTACAGCACCAGTTGCTTAACGTGACGATAGATAGACGACCTCAGTGGCGCAGCGGGCGAGAGTCCGCCTGCGACGCAAGAGGTTGCGGGTTCGATTCCCGCCTCGGAACAAATTAGTGTACGATCTGCAAAAATTTGTACCGTTCGTTGGTCTGGGTGCTTTGTATGTATAATAAAATATATCTATCTATGTAAGTATTTATTGTGTTAAATATATCAGTTATCTAGTACCTATAACACAAGCTATGAGTAGCTTACTTTGGGGCTAGATGGTGCTGTGTGGATTGTCTAGCATTATTTATTTATAATAATTACCATCAGTCTGAAGAATATTATAAACAATCATCAATATAAACAGTTTACATAACGACTATTCCGATTCTTCTTCGTGTCACTAGTTTATTTTGAAACAGTGGGGTGAAAGGATTTTAAATGTGCACATTTTAAGAGGCTCCTTTCGAGAATTCTGAATGGGGAAGGCTCAAAATCAATGTGTATGGAGGAAGCCTGCTACTGTTTATCATACAGCAAATGTACAAGCTCTCTTGTAAATTGAGATATTTAAGAAACAAGATTATGATTTTTCCATTTTGTTCTGTCACTCACCAGGTGATAATGATTATCAAAATCATGGTAATGGTATGGCCTGTAACATGATTTAAAAATTCATTATTTATTTTATCTTTGTCAGTGGTTTTCTCTGTTTGTCTATGTCGTTGTGTAAAAAATGATAGTTCTGTGCACCGCAGTTGCTGCTTCTGTACTCCGGCGTCACGGAAGACCAGCGTTGTGGTAGTAGCACTATCACAGCATAAAGCTGAATGACGACTGATTTTGTTGTCATAACCAATGTAATTGTTCTCTCTTTGTTACAAAAAATAAACGTTTTGGTTTGCTAAATAGAAGTCAAATTTATGTGACGGCCACGGCCACAGTACCACTCACCTTAAAACTCCACATCGACGTGCCCAATAGCAATTCAATACGTTAGTAACTGGTGCTAGGGTCCATACTCCATACACATTTTGTAAAGTAGCAATCCTTATTTTCATTTTGGATCCCTTCGTTTACGTATAAGTCATTGTGTGGTACAAGTGTTTAACTTTCTCACAAGATTCGACCATAATTTTGAGCCTTACGCCATAGTAAACAGAAGTAATAACAGTCCCACGACTTTTATCGCCAGGCACGGTAGATCCCCTCACGCTACGCGAGGTCCACTAGACCACGGGTTTAAATATATTAGATCATCGTAAGCCGACAGTGCACCGTAGGGCACGTTCATATCGTGCGTGAATTATGAGGTAAAGCTTTGTTACTATAGGTGATGGTTACACTTGACATGGGCCAACTGCTTGTTCCATCAGATGGTTATATTAAAAAAAACACTGATACACCAACTATTCGTCCTGGATTAGAATCGAACCCACAAACTACAGCGCAGAAGAGAGAATAACCTAACCAACGTAGAAAAAAAGAAAGAAAGAAACATTTATTTGACACACAACACACAGAGAACACAGAAAAAAAAACATACAAACGTAGCTGTAACGTCCTCTGAGATAACCTTTGCAAATGTCCTAGACGGTAGTTCAGTGGCTAATTAAAAGGCCCGTAATTTAAACTCTTGTAACTCGGGCCAAAACGCAACGATATTGCGAATGGAGGCAATCTGCTTGTTTGGAATTGTTTGTGATTACGGCAGTTTACTTTTGCTTTGCAAAAAGCGAGTTCAGGATGTCGATTCTAGTGAAGTAGAAAAAGTAGATTAATGATATTGATGATATAAATTACAACAATGACAGTTTTTCTTATTTATATTCCTTGAATTTTTCATAAGTTTTCAAGGAAACTGCCACCATTTTTTTACAAACAAATGACTACTTTACTTACTGATTTAACTAAAAAGTATTTAATCTATATCGCTTGACAATGGCAAAATTGTCTGTCGAATGACGGACAGGTAAAGAGAGAAAAAGACGACGAAGAGTATTCGATCCCAAAGAGTATTCGTAGCGTTGTATACTCTTTGGAGTATACAATAACTACGTAATATTGGATCCGTTCAACAGTGTAATTTATTGAGGTCAGAGGTCCAACTGTAACTTAACATAAATTAGTATATAAAACCGCTTAATCAAGCAAGACTTAGATTTATCCTCATTTTCATGCGATATGGTCTCCAATTATTTACCCGTGTATGTCCCATTTAGTAAATAGATGCAATACATTAAGGCCCCAGTAGGCTGTAATGCCCTGCCAGTGGCCCGTGGGAGGTGTTCGTCAGTCCACGTCCGTCTACGATTGTAATTTATTATATACTAGTATTTGTTTCCGGCTTTGCCCAGTCTGAAGTATCGCCGAGAGGGTAGTATAATCTGTGATTGACGTTTTTACAGTTATTTTGTTTTAAAAGTTACGACTGTTATCCCAAATTGCAGTAGACACAAGGAATTTGAATATCTATATTCCATGGGTAGACATTCTCTCAGTTTTCCCGGTGCCATTTATAAGGAGTTTTTTTTTATTTATTTAAAAGGCTGTCATCAACAGCATTGCTCTATAATACAAAATCAAAACAAAATACACCACATATCAAAACTCAATCAATTTGTTTGTTTGACAATGGAGTTGAAGCGAGTCAATAGTTCAAAATATAAATAAAAAAACCGTATCTGTTGTATGTATTTTTATTTCACTTTACTATCAAAATAAAAGTTTCCTTCAAAGAACAATAATTTTGAGATATAAAAGATCACGCATAAAATTTAGTTCTCCATTATTTTCCGTCTAAAAGATTAACTAAAAAAATTGTATTAAACAAAATACTGCCAGCTTTTTGTTAAAAATCGGGCATATTTTGTTCAGACTGAGCTCCAGCCACGTCGTCGAGTGTCCTCCAGAGGCCGCTTGCCGGCACAATCCTGACACTCGTTTTGTAACCGAGCCAACTTTTTGATCCCATAATTGGACCTGTCTGCGTATAATACGACTCCTTGGAACCCACACATGCTTTTGCGAGCTTGTGAAGGTTCCAAATTAAGAAACAAGATATAGCTTCATGACTTTGATCGCCAGGCACGGTGAAACTATAGATATCCCGTTATATTTTTATTCTTTATTGTACGCAAAATGATTTACTCCAAAAATACATAATATACAAAGTCTGTAATTTTTTTTATTGTATGTTATGTTTTTACTTAGATACAACACACAAATAAAACATAATATAATAGGCGAGCTTAATGTTGGATAGCATTTTCTACCCGCTAACATTTGGGTACTGGGAAAATATTGTTGGGAAGTGCATATTAGATGAAGGGATATACTAAACAAAGCAAATATTTAGAAAAGTGCATAACAAAATAAAAAACAAAATAAAAAAAAGCACTGTCTTCGCAATCATAATCATAAATCATTTATTTGCGTCAATGGTGTAGTAGTGGTGTAGTCTTGTAGTAGTAATTGCACGATATGAACGTGCTCTACGATGCACTGCCCTGCGTCCCTCAACTTGAGGCATACAGATGTTATGCCTCAAGTTACTCATAATTACACCGGCGACCACACTCTTCAAACCGAAACACAGCGTTGCTGCTTGGCGACAGAAAACGGCGTGGTGGTAGTTTCCCCGGACTAGCCCTTCACAAAGAGCTCTACTACTTTTAAAACTAGTAATATTCTTGTAACCATTGTCTGGCTAGGCAATACATTTTAATGAAATCCCCGGTCTTATATATTGCTTCGCGCAGTCGTTTTGTTCTTCGACGTCTTGGCCGTAGGTAGTTAGCACTATCTTTCACAGCAGACATGTCGGAGCCACTAATTTTTATCCTCTTTCAGACTTGCGAGGTTAGAAATGTCTAGACTTCGAAAAAACTTTATTAATTAATGTTTATCTAAACCTGGTTTATAATAACGGGTTATTGTAACTTGTAGAAAATAATTTTAGAGACAAAGCAAATTGGTCTGTTTTTTATTAAAAACTGGTTATTATAAGTTCCTAACATGATAACTAGCTTTTTGACATTTTTAATTGGAGGTGATATTTTCTTACAACTTTCAGTTTCAATCTTCAACCTCCAGTATAAGTAGGTCCCTAATACAAGAAACCGCTCTAAACAAAAAAACTCAAAACATGAGTAAAATGCTCCAAAGCTTCTTTCAGCCGCACCCACTATCCTTTCATCACATTGTTTCAAAATAAACTAGTGAAACGACATAAATTCAAAACAAAAAAATACACTTTCAGCTGAATTTCATCTCTTTTTGAGATTTTGGAATTAATTCTGCTTCTGCACCAGTTCAACAGGGGCCTTATGCTCACTTCGAGCAAGATTATCTCACGGTGGAGATGACGTCAATCTCGTTCGATTACTTACTGACGTTGCGTCTCGCATAACCTTTGAACGGTGAGAATGGGGATAAATTAGTTTTTACGAGTTATAGAACGAGATATGACGTCATCTCCACCGTCAGATAATCTCGCTCGAAGTTAGCAAAGGCCCCAGTTCTTTCCATCTAGGTCTCAAAACTTAGCACGAGCACTTGTACGCGATTGTACCATCCAAAACGTCTCAAGGGTAATGAAAAGGCAGTGTCCCCAGTACACCTTGTATTACCTTCCTTAGTTTACAGTAAAAAGGAAAAATTAAATACTCGAGGGAAATCTAGAAACCTGATGCTGAATTGACAGGGAATGGAAAGATTCCTTCGTTTAAAGTGAACTGAGAAAAACAATATTATTTAACGTAGAACATACATTAGCTATTAAGATAAGATAAGAAAATTCTTTTTTGCACATAAATAAAGTACATAGGCGAACTTAATGCTAATTAGCGTTTTCTTCCAGTTAACCTTTGGGTTTTGTGGAGTGGGTGGTAGTGCTCTTTGGACAATAGAAGAGAACAACTTTTAAAAACAAAAAGTGTGACATAAAAAAAAACAACTTACAATACCTACTTACATACTCGTACATAAAAATCAAAAAATACATACCTATAACTAAAATATATATACCTATATGTATATAATACAATATTCTGTTATTCAAATGCTCAATTTTGCTATTAGTATGAAACGTAACGTGTGCTGTCTAATGAATTTGATTGCTTCTACCGCTTACTCTTTTTAAATTTGGTTGACGCCACAGCTCCATTATCCATTATCCATGACGACCTCAGTAGCGCAGCGGGCGAGAGTCCGCCTGCGACGCAAGAGGTTGCGGGTTCGATTCCTGCCTCTGAACAAATTTGTGTATGATCTGCAGAAATTGGTTCCGTTGGTCTGGGTGTTTACGTATAATAAAACATATCTGTCTATGTAAGTATATAATGTATTAAACATATCAGCCATCTAGTACCCATAACACAAGCTTTGAGTAGCTTACTTTGGGGCTAGATGGTGCTGTGTGGATTGTCCAGCATTATTTATTTATTATCATATACGGTAGGTAACATTATAACAAAGATCATAGGATCAAAGATCAAAAGAATACAGAAACCAAGCCGCAAGTTTGTTGCTTGTTCGTAGAGTTTTCTGAACACTAGAGCATTACAGACACATAAAACCACTAGACACATTACATAACATTATTACATACATTATAGCTTCAATAGTGTAGGTATTATTAAATTGTAACGAGGATCATACAAAAGAGCGGTAGATACCAAGCCGAGTTTGTAACCTGTTCTTCTCAGCGTTGGTCGTGTGCAACTGGCACCTAGAGTCACCTAGTTTTAAGACGTTCCATGATCCTTTTTTTTTTTTTTTTTTTTTTATAATTATTGTACACAGTGAAAATATACAGTAAACTTAAATAACAATACTTGTACAAAGGCGAGCTTAACCCTAAAAAGAGATCCTTGTGATTTTATTGACTAAATATATTTTGACTTTGACACATACAAAAAAGTGTGTAAGTATTCTATCAATCGTCCGTTCTCTGTGTACTGTACACATACTAATACAGATCAAGCTACACAAAGCCAACGAAAAATGACCCTTACTACAAGGACAATAGAGCAAGAAGTGTATAGTCTGATGCCTATTGGTGTGTACAAGCTTTACTTGTAGGTACTTGTAAAATGTATCTTTTACTTGTATCTGTGTCACAAAAAACCTTATTACATTTTCACATAGCGCAATATAGCCCTAGTGGCTACATATTACAAGTAAGTAATGCTTTGAACAAGACACATCAGAAATTTTATTTCTTGTGCTTGCATAAGATACTGAACTTTAAAGTTATATGAATACTTGGACAGTGTAAAGAAAAATTCGTGAAAGTATGAATTCGTTTCACGTAGTTTTATAAAGTTCTGTCAGAACTGAAATTTTTGTCTGTTTTACTTTAAAACTACGCAAATGTGTAGAGTTCTTAAGCAGCTCTAAGCTATTTTAACCGACTTCAAAAAAATAAGAGGTTCTCAATTCGACTGTATTTTTTATATTTGTCAACTCATAACTTTTTACTTGTTCTATATGTATTTCTTTTATTGTTGTTGTATGTCAAATAAATGTATTTTCTTTCTTTCGTTTTCTTTTTTTTACTGGGTGATCCGAATTTGATGTTTTTTTTTGATCGAAATCTAGTCAAGACCAGCTTTCGATCAAAAAAAAGGAAACTTAACTCAAATAGGACCACATGACTTGACATGTTCTCCTATTTGAGTTTTCCAGTGTATTTGAATTAGGTTTTTTCTTGTAAGATTTATTATAACATTGGAAGGACGCCTTGTGAGAACGACCTCACATTTTGATCCCTAAGGTGTGTGTAAAGATGTGGGTCTCTATCTTGTCTATTCTAGGGAATCAATTTAAAATTTGCTTTAAAGAATTTTTTTTTTTTACAAAATGTATGTGTTAATAGTTATAATGTTCATAGTTAACAAACAGTTACACAGTTACAGTAACAGTTAGCTATCAATAGACCGTTACGAACTATGGCTACGAACGATCTGGAGATCGCTCAATCCATCCAAATCAGTCACAATCGGTCCCCAAGACGCCTTAGCCTTCTGAATGGCAACACTGATAAGCTGAGCTAAATATGCAAATTTTTTAGAACCTTTGTTCAAACTCCAACCAAAATTCACTCGGGCAACGTTGACAATATTCCAAGTCTGCAATATTCAGGCTCTTGTAAATCGGATTTAGCCGGCGGAAGTAAACCAATGAGCCGTCTCCATCAGATAACAATAACAGCATACATTTTCTGGCAAATATACCGCGCGCTCTACACGGTCGGTTAGGCTGTGAATGTATTTCTTCTTGTCGGTGCATAAAATGTAGGAATATACAAACTAGCGGTAGGAACTCAGCCGAAAGTTGACTTGTTCTAGGCGTGAAACCTAGATTTACCTTTAGTCCAGTCGGGGCAGACATAAAACTAGCCTGAAATAGAAAAAAATCCGGGGATCTATTTTTTTTTTAAACGTCGGGGGGGTGGTTGCTAGAATAAATCTCGATTTTCGAACTAATCCCGGTAGAGGGTTTGCCGCCATCTTGTTTCAAAGTTAAATTTTTTCGTTTTTCTGAAATAACTCGTTAATTTTCAACTTTAGGGCAAAAATGGTAATGGCAAAGTTGTTGGAAATTTAATTTCTCAAATGTTTCGTCATGATCATTTTTACACTAGGATCAATAATTGCAGAGTTATACTATAAATTTAAATATAATTAAATATAAGTTTAAATATAAAATATATGAAAAATAAAAACAATTTCAGCTCCGATTTGAGTATAAATCCGAAAATATTGATCGTGGAGTAAGAAAAGTGCGAGAAATAAAAAGTTAAAGAAAATAAAATTCCACCCATTACGATTTTTTTGACAAACTTGATAGTATAACTCTGCGAATATTGATCCTAGCGTAAAAATGATCATGACCAAACTTGTGAGAAATTAAATTTCCAACAACTTTGCCATTACCATTTTTGCTCTAAAGTTGAAAATTAACGAGTTATTTTAGAAAAACTTTAAAACAAGATGGTGGCGAAGCCTCTACCGGGATTAGTTCGAAAATCGAGATTTATACTTCCAACCACCTCTCCCCCCCCTCCCGACGTTTAAAAAACTCGCTCCCCGGAATTTTTTCTATTTAAATGTCTATCTCGACTGAACTATTGCTATGCTATGAATGATTGACGACATTGTTAGGACCGCGGGAAGTCGGTGGATGGAAATGGCTCAGAATCGTTCTTACTGGAAACGTATAGGGGAGGCCTATGTCCAGCTGTGGACTTCAGTGATTTAAATAAATAGCGAACTACATACTTAGCAGGGCTACTTTCACAACATTATTTGAGCAGATAATGATATTCTACTTTGGAATATAAATTGATGTTTAACTTATGCCTCAACTGATAAGTACGTAGTTAATGTGTTGGTTGATGAAACCCACACAAAAAGTTAAATTGTACTAACTGTTTTCTTCTTCTAAATAACACAGACACCTTTAATCACAAAAATCTACTAATTTAAGATATCTGTATGAAACTGTATTCCTCATCTTAACCGATAGTTAATGTGTTGGTGAACACACCTCAAGGGTTTTATGACCAGGAAAACCTAAAAAAAAATAAAGCAAGTAGTAAAGAAATAAATATATCTTTTCAGTGGTAGCTGTACGTACATCCCATAGCCAGGTAATGCTAAGCCTATTTGCCGACATACATACGCTCTCAGCTCGTATCCTCTACCGACAGGAAAGGTGAACCTTTTGTAAATGAATAAAAAACATTTTCATAAATTAGAAACTGAAAAGGTTTCAAAATTAATATGAAATAGCAAATACAAAAAGGTGTTTTTTGTCGATTGCATGTTTATAAAACCTAAACAAATTAAATTTGTGATACCTATAATATAGACGTAATTTAGTAATGTCTAATTTCACATATTTATATCACTACTTTATAAAAAGCAGTAGGAATACTGTTTTTTATGATGATGTATCATAATAATATGTTTCATATATTACTATACAGAAAATTGCTTTATAAGTGGTGTGAATAAATGGATGAGTATGTAAATAGTGTGACACCCCTGTCTCATGCTCATCCCACTTTCCAGAACTCCTTGCGTAGGTAATCAAATATAAACAGCGAGGGAAAACATTTTTCCTGTTGTTTTCACATGTAAAATGTATTAAGGTTTCACTTTTTGGAATTAATATTTATAGAATGTGCCGTTTTTTGCGTAACTCGGGTTTTGAGTGTCATGGGATGATGGATGAGATTTTGCGTAGGTCATGCGTATCAGGTACCTTCGTATTTTAATTTGGTTCTGGAAAATTCAGGGGTCATATCTGTATTTTTAAACCTATCACGAGTTACGCCTTACATATTGAAACCATAAATGGTGATCACAAAAATATTATTTGTAAATGCCTCACCTATTCATTGATACTAAAGAGTTGGACCAACGATATTTCGTGTTTTTTTTTATTTTCTCGTTTTGTAGACGTCCCGCTGTGCATTTATACCAAAACGATCAGTGAACCAAACAAAAAAAATATGCGTGGATGTCAACCGTGCCTGGGTTTCAACCAATTGAAACTCAATGGCGAGAATATCGAGAAAAAAAAGCTGTTGGATTCGTAAGCCTATTGGTTAAATTATTTTGATCGGAACGAAATTGAGCAACACACCGCGACATCTTTACTTTTTATGTTATTAAGAAGAAACGTCGTAGCATTAACGAATTGGCTCTGTCAGAATTGTACAAAGTAAGCCAATGAGGCGCGCTATGTAGCCGTTACGCGATGAATCGAGTTATTGAGACGAAAACACCACGCTCGCCCTAAATGTATTTCCTTTTGCGGTAAATGTATTTTCTGTCAATCCAAACATTGTTATTGTGGTTGGTTTACAATATGTTTATGATCGTGAGCAATATAATCCATCCATTTTCTATCCATACTTTGTCCTTTATTCTTTATACACACAGTAAAACCATACAGTAAACTTAAATAATAAAACATGTATTACAAAGGCGAGCTTAACCCTTTTTTAATTTGTTTATTTGTTACACAAATGTACGAATTAAAAACTTATAAGTGCAATAGGAGGGCATAGATATGAATTAGACTTCAATAAAATAAAGATATCTGAGATATTATGCAGACACGCAGATCGAGGTAGTACTTAGCCGGACGAGCCCTTCACAAAGAGCTCTACTACTCTAGAGCTATATAATTTCATGTAAAAAAAATCTTATTACTTATGTATACGTTTATCACTATGTTATTTCTTGGTGGGGTTGGACCTCACGGCCCACCAATGTGGTTTTGTTGAATGAACACTTTTTGCTTTGATTTAAATATGATTATTGCAAAGCATGATACGAATATCATGAATAAATGAAAACGTAAACGACGAAAAACTCTTGTTTTAAATTCTAAAGTTGTTTCTTACACATTTTAATGGTTGTAACATACCTAATAAAGAGAGTTGTTGTTTGTAACAAAATAAGCCTACAGCTGTACCTAATTCAAAAGTCCCCTAATATTAGCAAAAACTTTCTACACAATATAATCTGATGCTCTTATGAGAATTCCCGAGAAAATGTTCTGAATTTTCCGTATCTCATACGGGATCTTTGCCGAGATGTTACGCCGGCCCAATGGATCCTATCTAATCTCATAAGACCTTGTCTACACTGTATGTTAATATAAAGTTAATTGTACGTTTTGCGTGCGTGAAATGAGCCCCAGTTTTATCCCGCAACTGAGAGATTGCGTTGCGTATTCAGATTTGAATGGATACATTGAGACTGTGACATAAACGCGTTTCTTAAGATGCTGACAACCGCGTATGTCCATCAAACGCGATAGTTTTTTACTTTGTTACAAATTTAATTGGCTGAACTTAGGTATATTAAGGTTTCTGGTTCCCATATTACATTTTTAAAGTCTCTCTCTTGCAATAATTCCAAATCCACTGCCGACTTTGTCTAAACGTAATACGACTTTCATTATGGTTTGTTTCAATAGTTTTAAAAACAATTCATCATTTTCAGTCTGTGGAAGACACTTGGCATTGATTCGACAACCTTATAACTACAAAAGCAACAATTTTGGCTCATATTTGGCGAACAATGCTCTTTACACCTTCAAATTCTCTATTATATTAAAGCTCCCGACCTTAACGCAAAGAATACACTTTTTGTAACAATAAATGTTTGAGTTCATTGTGCTGTTCAAACAATGCCAAGCAATTTTACTCCCTATGTCCATAAAATACAGTTCAAAATAGAACTTGTACTTTGTGAATCAACTGTACATATCGCACAAGGGCACCTTTTGAAACGACCCATGGCTCAGACAACCTACGATAAAGCTTAGTCTGGGAAACGTAAGGCACAAAAAATAAGAGATTAGATGATAATTTAATCAAAATATGCCAAAATAATAAAATAACAATTGCTGAACTTTCCACACAGCCCCAAACTAAGTCAAAACTTGTGATATGGGAACCAGATAGCTGATAATACTTAAATCCTTTTTTTTGTAAATACATACTATACTATAATATTTAATGACACGCAGAGAACAGAAAAAAAATATAGCTTGCTGAAGTTATCTCCAAGTTACAAGTAAACGGTAAAAATTAATTATTTATTGTAAAACAGACATTTAGGGAACATAAGCATAAAACATCTGAAAACCGAAACTGAAACAGCTTCACGACTTTGATTCCCAGGTACGGTAGATATCCCTTCAGATCTCCCAGTACCAAGTAGGTACTAATTCAAGATTCTTTGAGGATGTCTAAGGGGGGTAGTCAGAGGTACGTCCAAACATTACATTTGGCACATACCCACATTTTGCAGTAGTTAGTATTCCATACGTGACAGGTTGCAAGCCCATCGCCGCTGTTAGAATACTAACTGGTTTCCTCACGATGTTTTCCTTCACCGTTTAAGAGCACTGGCATTGCGCACATAAATTTTTCGATAGAAAAATCCATTGGTGCACGACCGGATTCGAACCTGCGACCTTACGATCGGAAGGCGGGGTCAGTCCCACTAGACCACCGGTGCTCCTACAACCTAAACATCTACAAAGGCGACTTAACCCTAAAAAAGGACGGCGATCGGTTCTGGTTCTAACAGACTATTGTTGAATATAGAAACAATACATACGTTATACATACGCTATTTTGATAGTAGCGTTTCGAGAAAATCAAAAACTTGCACGTCGTGCTAACATTCATAAACTAGAAGTTTTTATAGTGACCCAAAAGTTATTGTCGGAGTTGGATTTGACGGAAAAGCTAAGTCTGGGAAGAGAATTCCAAAAGCAAGAAGAATTGTAGGCAAACCATACAAAACATCCTCAAACTTACCTTCCAATGCAATGCAGCTACAACATCAGGTGTAACAAACACGACCAAACTAGACAACAAAAAGCAAAATCAAATTACAACGACACAAAGCCCTCTCGACATCTCAGCATTCCAGCATCCAACAAAAGAACTCGCATTCAACAAATGTAGCGCAAGTGTGGACCATTAGCGACGCCGACGGTAAAAAGTGGCTTCGCGACACGTGTACCGAGTCCGACCATTTGCGTTTTCTTTTAGGCTCCCGTAGACGGGGAGAGCTACTCGCCCGGACCACTGTTCTTTCTTAATATGGGATTAATACTGCGTACTCGTTTATACGTCATCAAAATATCTTGCGTTGTTATTTGGTATTAAAAGATGTGAGGAGACAGAACTTGCCCGTACCAGACCACTCTTCTTCTTCTTGTCGTGTCACTAGTTTCAGTGAAAGGATTTTAAAGTTATTTTAATTAATTTATTAATTATCTTGTGTTTTAAAGTGCGCCTCAAGAGGCTCCTTTCGAGCACTCGAGTCTTGTTTAGATATGTGCACGTTCGTTTTATCTAGTTCTATATTTGCCAGCTGCCGTCAGCCCATCATTTGGCACAACACGCACATTTTGCAGTAATTGGTATTCCATTCATTATTTAACGACCGCAGTGGCGCAGCGGGCGAGAGTCCGCCTGCGACGCAAGAGGTTGCGGGTTCGATTCCCGCCTCGGAAGAAATTTGTGTACGATCTGCAGAAATTTGTTCCGTTGGTCTGGGTGTTTATGTATAATAAAAAATATCTATCTATGTAAGTATATAATGTATTATATATATCAGACATCTAGTACCCATAACACAAGCTTTGAGTAGCTTACTTTGGGGCTAGATGGTGCTGTGTGGATTGTCCAGCATTTTTTTTTTTTTTTATTACACACTAATATGTAGTTAACAAAATCTTTGAATAAATCGTCTAAACGTAGCATAATAAAAGGTTTAAGCCAGGAGGTCATTCCACACAATAGCTGCTTGTTCAAAATCCCCACAATAACTGAGATACGGGAAGATACGTGTTGAAATTTCTGAGGATTCTACTCGTCAGCGTGATGGATTGTAGCGCTCAGGACTCAGGTTACGACTTACTAAGTGCGTCTTATGTTATGACGGCTCGTGCTTTCAGCTTACATGAATAAAATAGGTACATTTTAAGAGGAGTACAACTCTTTGTGAATGGCTTTTCCAGGGAAAAGTACTACAATGCTTTTTTCTGCCGTCAAGCAGCTTTGCTGTGTTTGGGTTTGAAGAGTGTGGTCCCGGTGAAATTACAGGCACATGAGGCTTAACATCTGAATACCTCAAGTTCATGTACACAGGTCACGTTCCTATCATGCGTGACTTAAGAAAAGAAAAGTATTTAAAAAAAAGTATAAGTAATATATCAGCTATATGGTTCCCATAGTACAAGCTGTGCTTAGTTTGGGGTTAGATAGTGCTGTGTGGAAGGTCCACCAATAGTTATTTATTTTTTGTTTTCTCACTGATCCACACAACCAACTTTAAATATAACTAGTACTTACTTAGAGAAATTAGTAGTCGAGCACGTGACGATTTGGAGTGGACCATTATTGCGATTTATTTAGACGATTAAACCGATTTTAAAAACGAAAATTAAACGAAATCAAGAGAAAACGCCTTTAATATTAACGTCACTACTAATCCTTAAAATTGTAATTAATACTAAACTACTACTACTACTTAACTAATTAATACTTAATTGAGGGCAAGAGGGCAAGAGACCAAGAGGCCGAAGCCCGATACGTTGGTCTGATCAAATCCGCACTACTCTCGATGTGAAGGTCTATGAAGCTTTTCATATCGCCAGCAACAGATCTATATGGCGAAGATTTGTGAATGACAAAGTGATCCGTGGGGTCACGACCCTCTGTAGTGAGGAGTACGACGCAAGGAGGGACTAATATTTAAGCAAAACTGTAGGCAGCAGCTAGTCTACAATAGATATTAAGGTCTGCTTACGTAAGCACTGGCTTACGTAAGCAGAGATACTTGAGACTGCTCAAGTAGCGTTCAGATACGCGGTGTCCCGTTCAAGAGAAACAGTACGCCCATAATCCACGATCGAACTACCTGACGCCCTTTCATCGAAATGAGACGCGACCGCTACGCTAGTCTGGGATGGGGATTAAGATATTTTTTATATAATTTAATAGTAAAATTGTTGAATATACAGAAACAAAGAGTAGTTAGAGCTCTTTGTGAAGGGCTCGTCCGGGGAAGTACTACCACCACGCCTTTTTCTGCCGCCAAGCAGTCAGTTCAGTTTGAAGAGTGTGGTCGCCGGTGTAATTACAGGCACATGAGGCTTAACATCTGTATGCCTCCATCAATCCTATTTATTGTGCGTGACCTACGGGGCAATGTTTTGTTTATAGGTGATGGTTACCACTTAACATCAGGTGGGCCATCTGCTTGTTCCATCAGCTAGTTGTATAAAAATAATAATAATAATTTAAATATTTATTCTTTTTGAATAGTTTACAAAATCATAAATAGGCTGATATGCACTACCTAATATAAAAGGACAAGTATTTTTTATTTAGACGCAAGGGATCACTGCTTACAATGCAATGTCGGGTGTGTTGGAATCATAATTTTTTTTTGCTTGTTTTTTCTCCTATTTTAATGGGTTATCCATTCATACAACTTTCCGCAAATACTCAAAATAATTAATAGCATGCAACTTGCGTAATTAAGAATA
Source organism: Plemyria rubiginata (assembly GCA_963576535.1). Taxonomy (NCBI): domain Eukaryota; kingdom Metazoa; phylum Arthropoda; class Insecta; order Lepidoptera; family Geometridae; genus Plemyria; species Plemyria rubiginata. The sequence continues at coordinate 9,489,325 of OY754917.1, read as the reverse complement.
TATAATCGAAAGCAATTTTTGTATATTAGCCGACAAACACCGAGCAAAAAGCTTTCTAAATTTTAATTAATGATAAACACGCACACACTCCTTATTGCTGAAAAAGCAATTAAATATCGCTTTGAAATATCAAAAGGCTTCTAAAGGCTTATTCGACGCATATACGTTACGTACTTCATTCGTTTTATGTGATCCTTCATAATTTGATTATATGCCTATCCTCGTATGTGCCAAATCATAGACTTGCCTCTGAATACCTCACAATACATTTTAAAGGGATGATTTAATTTTCGCTGCTTATGCAAGGCGTATTTATTGTATTTTTTTTTATCCCTTTCTATCAAAACAGAATGGCTTTGGAGGCGCCTCAAAGTGGCTTCTTTCGAGCTCTACTAAAGATATTTTCTCCTTTTTTTTCTTATATTCAGATATTCCTGTAAGTTATTTCATCTAATAATCTTATAGATATAATTTATGTAGTCGCATCCTAATAGGGCCTTATGCTTACTTCGAACGAGATTATCTCACAGTGGAGATGACGCCAATCTCGTTCGATAACTCAAAGAAGGCGTCTCGCATGATCTTTGAACGGTGAGAATGGGTATAAATTAGTTGTCCCGAGTTTGAACGAGATATGATGTCATCTCTACTTTGAGATAATCTCGCTCGAAGTGAGCGTACGCCCCTGGGCGTAGGCCTCTCCTTTCTTTCCGACGCAACCTATGAAGAAGTACAATAAACAACACATAAAAGCCTACTACTTTTGCCTTACAAAACTCCAATAATTGCCTACAAGTCAAGGAAGTAACATACTTTACGAAAACAGAACTTAATTGTCCGTCCAATGGCAACTTCAGGAAATGCGATTTGGTACAAATGGACATCTGTAACTGCCGGCGGAAATCGGGATAACTTAGTTGCTCTGTCGAATGTTTGTGAAAATGTTTGTGAAAATATTGTGAACAATATTTTCTGCTTCTTTATTTTCTTTGAGACAATGTTTCTTCTATACACTAATAAGATACTAGGGATCCGCCCGCGCGCCCCTGCTTCGCACGGGTGCACATTATCATGCATGTATTATACATATAAACCTTCCACTTGAATCACTCTATATCTATAAAAAAAACCGCATCAAAATCCGTTGCGTAGTTTTAAAGATTTAAGCATACATAGGGACATAGGGACATGGGGATATAGGGACAGAGAAAGCGACTTTGTTTTATATGTAGTGATGATAACTGCCGCCTATGTGTAAATTGTGTAACCTCACAATTGCACTTCAAGTAATTCTCAGAACAAAGACTATTTTATTCTAAACTAGCTACTCCCCGCGGTTTCCCCGCGCATATTTTAATCCCGGTATTCCTACGAGATAAAAAGAAGCCTATGTGCTATTCTAGACTATAATCTATCTCTCTGCCAAGTTTCATCCAGATCCGTTCAGCTGTTCCGGCGTGAAAGAGTAACAAACATCCATCCATCCATACATAACATTTTCGCGTTTTTATTATATAGTAGGATAACTGCCGCCTGTGTATCCTCACAGTTGTTAGCACCTCAACTATTTCTCAGATCATAAACTAGTGTATTCATTATTAACTTCTTTTTACGGTTTACTGATTCTCCAGTAACTTGGCTTGGCAGCCTGAATCTTTCTAATCTAATCGATATAAGACCACTCCATTGAAAAAGTATGAAAGCTCTAATAGCGTTTTATTTATTTATTTTCCTCTACGTCAAAGAGACCCTTTTGACGTCGAAGTTGAAAGCCTCTGTGCTTATATTGTATTGAACATTGATTGTGTTACGCACCTAGGTATATTTTTTACATTATTTTTTTTGAAAACAAATGCAGACCTTTTGTATTTATTGTGAGTAGATGATTTATTCATGCCCCTATTCACAAATTTTACAAGATACTGTGGGTGCCTAGGACAGGATTTTGAATGGAGTACATGTAGTTTTATATGGAGGAGTAGGTATTAAATCAAACTAAAAAAGGTAAGGTTAGTTCAATATTATGGAATCACAGAAATCAGAAACGTTTATGTGCGTTATCTAAGTTTAGGTTAATTGGTTTTATTGTAAAAAAGTTTGCATCGTCATCATCATCATCATCACAACCCGGTATCACCCAGTATCACTGCTGGGTGATAGGCCTCCTTCATTTTCTGCCAGCCTCTTAAGTCCTTTGCGTCTCTGGTCCAGGTGTTTCCAGCGACCTTTACGATGTCGTCGACCCATCGCGCTTTCGGTCGGCCTAGATTTCGTCGGCCTGATTTCGGAAAAAAAATCGGGTTGAACTATAGCTACCCTGGTACCTGAGTTGAGGGTTGGGGATAGGGGGGATGCATGTGGGGGTAGATGGCAAGTCTTATTTTACTATTACTACTTAATTCTACACTTTTTTAACAACTGGAGGAATACTGATGTTCAAAATTAAAAAAAATATTCTAAAAAAAGTAAAAAAAAATTTTGATTGTGTTATTTATTTAGCCTCTGCTGAAACAGTCCTTAATTTTTTTCTGGTAGTTACAGAATATGGGTGTATATTGGTGTCAGCAAGCAACTGCCACCAGCAAGCAAAACTGCGGACGGCAGCTAAGTCTACACTAATTTAGTCTAAAAACTGCGTACCGCATATGAAAGTACTGCTGTAATAAATATGCTACCAAGCAATTTTCACATAAGACGAAGACAAGAGCTAATGTGACTCTCGCTCGCACATTTTGAATTGTTAAAAGATATTAAATCACGACACAACATGCTTTTCTAGTTTACGTACATAAGTAAACTTTTGAGTAGGAAAACTTGCATCAATCAAAATGAAATTTTTACCAAACTGTGTGCAATGTGATTCCACACCAAATGGTTGTTTGCGATTTTTCAAAATTGGGATAAGTGATTTATATCTTTAAAAATGTAGAATCGTGCGAGCGAGAGGTACATTAGGTGTTGTCAACGTCTTAAACCCGTTGTATAAAAGTCGATATTTCGCTGGCTTTTAAAAAAGGATTGACGGCTAAACTCTGTTTGTGCAATCTCACTTTCCGTACTACTTCCTTTGACGATTGTTAATTCATTCGGTTATGAAATTTTTATAGGTTTTTATTACTTCTTTATTACATGCGGTACTGGCTATTACAGGAGTCATAAAGAACGCTCTAACCGCCTTGTTCATAACTAGCATTTGTCTGCGGCTTTGCTCGTATTATACTACAAAACCTAATACCTTTAATAAAACAATTCTTGTATACATATTTAAGCCCATTATAGTCTGAATCACAGAAGCGGCTTCAACGAATTTCATGATATTTAGTATGCAGGGAGTTTCGGGGGCGATAAATAGATCTATATATATATATCATTACCTTGCCGTAACACAGTTACAAACTAGCACGGGAGGTAAAGTTTTCATAGTGACAACCCGCAAAACCGTAAACATTACATTTTGTTTAAGTTTTATTGTTATGACAAACGTGTTCTTACCTACTTAAGTTTACTTTTATTGTTAAATTCATGTTTAAAGTTTTGATTAATAAACTTATTCTTATTCTTATCTAGCTAGGATTCATTTCAAGGAAATGTTTTTCTTCTTCAGTAGATGGCGTTGTTAAGCAACAGAGCAAAGCTCGGTCACTCAGATATTATAATTAATACTAATACAGAAACTGGCAAGAGTTTCTGTCGAAATTATAATAATATTTCATGCTTAACAGTTCATTAAAAGAACTTTTGTCATTGAATGGTATAAGTGTAGTGTGTAAGTAGTGTATCTAATGGAATAAGATTTCTCTTCAAGAAATGATGTGAACAAACAATACCAGCGCTCTCAATCGATGCAGGAAAACATTGCAAGAAAACCATATTGCATTTTAGTATAAAATGAATGTTATATAAGGACGTAACTCTGACTATCCCCTTATATCAAAGAATCAACTACCGCTACTGACTGTACTGTACTTTTAATTTCAATTTCGTACAAGTGCCTATTTGAGAGTTGTTTAATTTTCTACCAGATTGTTTATCCAATTAATCGAGGGCCAACCAAATAATGAAGTCTATTCTACACAAGTTCAGAAAAGCAATCTGTCTTCCATCTCTCTCGCACTCCGTATATAATTGTGAAGAGCTTTTGAGAGTAGTAGAGCTCTTTGTGAAGGGCTTGATCGGGGAAGTACTACCACCACGCCTTTTTCTGCCGCCAAGCTGCGTTGCTGTGTTTCGGTTTGAAGAGTGTGGTCGCCAGTGTAATTACAGGTACATGAGGCTACTATAGTGCGTGACTTACGAGGCAACACGAGGTAATGGTTACCACTTAATCACTGAAAGCAATGAATTGCCACAAAACTAGCCCGTTTATAAGGAACTTATTAATCAAATTTTTGCCGGAGAATTTCATTTGGCAAATTAACATTTCACAACTTCGCTGACGTCGAGATTTCCGCGTTGTTTGAAGATACGGGATACAAAGGAACCTTTTCACTACCTGATTTATTTGGAGGAATCCGGAGATTTGTAGGTGATTGCATCAGTGACCCATTTAATTCAGTCTTGTGGATGATACGGCTGATTCGATTGAATCTTCTAGGAAATCTATTCAAGAACTGGCACGTGGAAGTCGTAGAGCATCTACGCCGTAGGAGGACCTTGAAAGGCGTAGATGCTCTACGAGTTATTGCCATAGACGACAATGGTCTACTAGGTACTTCCACGGCGTAAATTAAGATACTACAGCATAAATCATAAGCTTGCGTCATTCATTTTTTGTAGTTTCAATAAATTATTGAAAGAAAGATTAAATACATCATAGAAATGTTATTATTTGAAATAAAAACCATAAAATATGTTTTTTTGTGAGAAAAATTGAATCTACCGATGTTTATTATTTGCAGATAAAAACCTAACATATGTTTGTTTTACAAGTAAAATAGAATCTACCGATGTAGATCTAAGTGTATTTTGAGTGACATGATGTGTGTGCTCGAAAAGAGCTTCTTTGAGGTGCATCAAAAATCCTTTCACCACACTGTTTTCAAAGAACTAATGACATGTTAAGAAGACGAAGTGACTCATTATTTTTGAGACTTTTTTTCTGATTGGGTGTTGTATAATCTCTTTGATAGACTTCGTAGGCTTTACCAATAAATTTCCATTCCTTGCACAAATATGTCATAACTAGTAGCGCCCCGCGTTTTCACCTGCGCAGTTTTAAATCCCGGTATTCCCACTGGAAAAGTAGCCTATGGTTATTCCAGACTATAATATATCTCTGTGCCGATTTTCTTCAAGATCCGTTCAGCCCTTCTGGAGTTATAGAGTAACAAACATCCATCCTTCCATCCATCCATCCATCCATCCATGCATCCATACTTACAAACTTTCGCATTTATAATATTAGTAGGATTTACATGTGGATGTTTTGGTTCCAGCTGACAAAACCCCACCCGGATTCCCCACCATCGCTCCGCCCCCCACCACCATGGTGGTAGAAGTGGGCCACACAGCCACCCTGCCGTGCCAGGCTGGTGGAAACCCCACGCCCAAGATCCGCTGGCTGTGGAACTCTTTGCCGCTGGACGTGGCTGCCAACCCGAGATATGCACTACTCAACGATAAGATGCATGGTGAGTAGATTAAACGTGTGCATGTCTCCAGCTTCCTCATATTGAAAATGTAATTTCTATAAATGCCAATATTTAAAGCATAATTAGTGCACTCATAGATTTGAATCATAATTTAGCTGCCAAATAAACAACGATGCTATAAGCTTATAATAGTGTGTAAGCTGGAGTAACATGTCTCCAGCTGCCTCAGTCAGTGTGGGCAAACGGCTAATGATAGAGATATATAGTAAACGCAAGGATTTAGTACCTATTTAGTGCACCTGGTACCAAAAATTTCAGGTCTGTAGCTAGGAAACTCTTCGAGTTATAAGACTTCATAAACGTGTAAGCTGGAGTAACGGTACGTGAAAAAGCATATGCTCGTTCTCTGGAATGGCTGGAGCTAGCAGGTTGCTTTAAGTCTCCAGATTTAGTACCAAACGAATTAGCGAGGTACCAAATATTTGAAGTGTTTCTGTTCAAAACTCTATGAGTTACAAGCTTTTCCAGCTTTTTTTGTTTGTCCAGCTTGCACATGTTAGATCTCAGCAACCACAATAGGTACAGACTCGGTTGTTGTCTCTGAACCGAGCTATGAATTAGTGCACTCGGTACCAAAAATTTGGAATCTCTAGGACAAGCAGTTCTGTTGTAATCAGCAAAATAACATTTAACCGCCAAAAATTCAAAGCATTTCGACGCGACCATAAAAATGATGCGTTGTACGCGTACAGAGTCTGTACCTATTGTGGTTGCTGAGCTCCAACATGTGCAAGCTGGACAAACAAAAAAAGCTGGAAAAGCTTGTAACTCGTAGAGTTTTGAACAGAGACACTTCAAATATTTGTTACCTCGCTAATTCGTTTGGTACTAAATCTGGAGACTTAAAGCAACCTGCTAGCTCCAGCCATTCCAGAGAACGAGCATATGCTTTTTCACGTATCGTTACTCCAGCTTACACGTTGATAAAGTCTTATAACTCGAAGAGTTTCCTAGCTACAGACCTGAAATTTTTGGTACCAGGTGCACTAAATAGGTACTAAATCCTTGCGTTTACTATATATCTCTATCATTAGCCGTTTGCCCACACTGACTGAGGCAGCTGGAGACATGTTACTCCAGCTTACACACTATTATAAGCTTATAGCATCGTTGTTTATTTGGCAGCTAAATTATGATTCAAATCTATGAGTGCACTAATTATGCTTTAAATATTGGCATTTATAGAAATTACATTTTCAATATGAGGAAGCTGGAGACATGCACACGATTAAACACAATTTTTTAGGTTTTCACGCGGCAACAGAAAAAATATATACTGACAATAAATAAATAAATAATGCTGGACAATCCACACAGCACCTTCTAGCCCCAAAGTAAGCTACTCAAAGCTTGTGTTATGGGTACTAGCTAGATAACTGATATATTTAATACTTACATAGATAGATATATTTTATTATACATAGAAAACACCCAGACCAACGGAACAAATTTCTGCAGATCGTGGGAAAATTTTTAAATTTCAAAAAACAAATACTTGATTACTATTAGCCACCGCGGAAAGCACAAATTTGTTCCGAGGCGGGAATCGAACCCGCAACCTCTGCGTCGCAGGCGGACTCTCGCCCGCTGCGCCACTGAGGTCGCCAAACATTAGTTTTACCCTTCGAAAATTAGTTAGTACAAGTTAAGATTTAGAACTATCTCCACTACCTGGTTAAACCGATGGACCAACGACACTGTATCGCGGGAAATTTAGGTGGGCCATCTACTTGCTTAACAAAAATGGATGAGATTGAAATCTGTTTATCCAATTATGCCAAAAGCTAAAGAAATAAACGGAGTTTTCATTTGTTTCTGCAAATAAGAGTTTGACGCACAAGCATTTTATTTGTAGAAGTGTCTTCCATTTCTAGAGATTTCTCGCGACATTGTGTATACCGGAGTGTATTGTGTTTGTAGTTGACCTATTCACGCTTTGCCTGCCTAAAGAGGACTTTCATGTGGAAAGTCCTCTTAGGTATTTTGTTTTTACATTTTATAAACATAATAGAAGTCTTTTATGAATATACCAGAAGGAATAATAAGAGCATTATAATTGTATGTACCTCTAACAACCCTAGAAATTTCTGGATACGATGAAATCTTTGTGGTTTTCGTAAGTACACTATAAAAACTAATAAATAAAAAAATAGGTTAATTACGCTTTCACAAAATCATGGGGTCACCAACTTGAGCCCCGGGGTCACCGAATTTTGTTCAAACCCGGAAGATGTGCCCATTTAGTAAAGACTGCGCGTAATTCCGCTAAAACCATAAGCGGCTCTCTTTATTAACTCATATGAGTGTTATTACAAACAGAAGTTAAATATTTTCTGCAAGCAATATTGATACTTAAAGCTAACATGTGAAAGCTTTTATTGATTTAATGTCAATTTTCAGATCGGCTTCAATATATCAGATACTTATCATCGCGATAAAATTTTCTCTCTCTCGTCAATGTTTCGCATATTTTTCTATGTCGAAACCAAAATTAGGTATTTTCACCATGGCAACACCACCTTAAGATAATGGTACCAACAAAAATAACCGGTTATTTATAGGTAATTTGGAATTAAGGGGTTATTAGGGACTCAGAATGATAAGTTTTGTACGCTACTATTTACTCGAGAAACAATGAACACGAGAAACGAGAGCACATGACAGATGTATACGCATATTTGCATTTATTTTACAAATAAAAAAAATAAACAACTTTACAACTTTGATCCCCAGGCACGGTAGATATCCCTCCAGATCTCTTAATACCAAATACAAACTCTATATTTTAAAACAATAATAATACAAATTCGTAAGGCTCTTAAGAGCTTAGCATTTTTCCGGCACTGACTTATATAAACTGTAGTACCTCCCACAGCCGTATCTAAATTAATTAACCCAAAAGTTCCCCGCAAACAATTAAATCCTGCGGTCGGCTCCCGAAATGTTAATATTTCTCAATTTTAATGCCATTATGCACTTCACAAGAGGTGAGAAAGTAATTTAGATTCGGCTAAAGCCTCGGTCACGTGATGATAGTATGTACCCACTCGTACTAGCTGGTTATATCATACTTGACAATCATCACTTACAATGACAACAAAGCGGGTGCTGTCGCGCTAGTCTAGACATTTTAGATGCTCGTATTTTTTTATTGTCTCCCTCGGATAAAGTTTTATAACATAATCAAAAACTATTTTAAGAAAAAACTGACTTTATATGAATTGGAAAATACACTCATCCTACTATTAACTCAAAAACTACTCGTTAGATCTGACTGAAATTAGAAATAAGTTTTTATTTTTTGCTGCTTGTCATGTGTACGAGTATCCCACACATAACAAGCACCAAAAAATAAAAACAAATCATCAAAATCGGCCAACGCAGTAAAAAATTATGAGTTAACAAGTATATAAATAGTATATCAGCTATCTGGTTCCCATATCACAAGCATAAGCTTAGTTTGGGGCTAGATAGTGCTGTGTGGAAAGTCCACCAATATTTATTATTATAAAAAAGTCGAATTGAGAACCCTCCTACCTTTTTGGAGTCGGTTAAAAACGAAGTAAAACGGTAGTTTTAAAACAAAATCTCAAGGGTTTCTTTGAAATGTTTTGTAAACTAAGAATATAGGCGGCAGCTTCAGACAATCAAACCTTTTCTGCTGTATACATATATTACTCTTAAGAAGCCAGGAAACCGGACGCTGTTAGTTAGTTTTGTCTATTAAAAAAAAATAAAAAAATATTAATAATGCTGGACAATCCACAAAGCACTATCTAGCCCCAAAGTAAGCTATTCAAAACTTGTGTTATGGGTACTAGATAACTGATATATTTAATACATGATATACTTACATAGATAGATATTTTTTATTATACATAGAAAACACCCAGACCATCGAAACAAATTTCTGCAGATCGTACACAAATTGGTTCCACGGCGGGAATCGAACCCGCAACCTCTTGCGTCGCAGGCAGGCTCTCGCCCGCTGCGCCACAGAGGTCGTATTGGTAACGGTGACCACTTACCATTCGGTGGGCTGTAAGCTACTGTATAAAAAAGGTGATAAATGTATCTTTATGTTAAGGTTAGGCTGAAATTTAACATTACAGAGCCAAACAAAGTACTCTTCCTGCACAAAATCTACTAAGGAGATTCTGTATACATAGAAAAAGTCACCTATATGTAATTAATTGTGTCGAAACTATCAAAATAAAAATACATTGGAAGAGACTTGTAGCGAGCACTTGCCTCGTATAACTGAAGCCTTAGAGCTCGGACTTCGACTTTTAGAATCTCATTTATTTTAATTTATTCGAGTAGATTATTCTGATTTCGATATTTCGAGAATTTTATTATTGTCTCCTACTGTGGAAGACCCCTCTAACTTTTGTTTGTGAAGTGGAGCGAAGTTATTGTAAAGGCGACCAGTGATTCTGTGGAACACCAAACAATGATGTTGGATTTAACTGAAGAGTGTTGACGTAACTTTCTCCTTTATCAGAAGTCGTTTGCAAAGATTTGGACTGCTTTTGTGATATTACCAAACAAATCCCAGTTTTATTTAGGTGTAGTTAGGGAATGGTCTTAGTGACTTTCTGATCGTAAAGACGAGGAATATAATCAAGTTCTGAGATTTTTTTTTTATACAAGCATCTGATGGAACTAGTAGACGGCCTACCTGATGTTAAGTGGTAACCATCACAAAGCATTGCCTCGTATGTCACGCAAGATAGGAACGTGCCCTACGATGCACTGCCCTGTGTCCATCAGCTTGATGCCATACAAGATGTTAAGCATGTAATTACACCGGCAACCACACTTCAAAAACGTGGTAGTACTTCCCCGGACGCGCCCTTCACAAAGAGCTCTACTACACTCTTATAACACTAACTATTACTACTAATACAAAAAAAAATATTTTCTTAGAAAAATTGACGTGCGTAGTGCCGGTGCTTTCTAACGGTGAAAGAAAACATCGTGTGGAAACAACTTAGTATTCTAGCAACGGCGACAGGCTTGCAACCTGTCACGTATGTAACTGTAACTTACTGTGAACAACAAAAGTGTTGAAATGTGTAATATCAGTTATTCCACAGAAACTGTACTATAAAAAATACTGTTTTTGTGTTATTTAGAGGAAGACGGGGGAATGCCGATCACCTGAGAGGAAAATGTTCTATTTGTTTTTCATTCGTCTTATGTTAGTTTTGAGGTTTAGAGTCTCTGTTTGCTCAAGCGTTACAACCTCTGCGCTGCAGCGTGCTCGCTGTGTTTTAAGGCACCTTATTTAATAAGTTATTGGAGTGAGCGGTATTATCCGACACGATCGCCATTACCCCTGCTTCCCCTACCCGTAGATTAAATAACTAGTTTGCACTTACACTACAGCACAAGTACCCAATACCGTTACAAAAGCGATCGTTAATCTCCCTAGTTAATATCAGTGCCACAGATCGGTGGCCAAAGTAAAGGGATAATCCTATAATGACACTCGCCGAACTGATTCCACAGTATATGACGTCATCAATACTGCTGTTAATCTGATGTGAGGCCGGTTCGACGCCCTGGGCGGTTCCAGCCCATTTGTCACTTTGTAATTGGTTTACTTCGATTGCGGATATGGGCTGGATTTTGTCTTTAGTTATGACGACCTCAGTCGCGCAGCGGCCGAGAGTCCGCCTGCGTCGCAGAGATTGAGGGTTCGATTCCCGCCGCGGAACAAATTTATGTCCGATCTGCAGAAATTTATTCCGTCGGTCTGGGTATTTTCTATACAAATTAAAGAAAAATATCTATCTATGTAAATATAATTATAATGTATTAAATTAAATATACCAGTTATCTAGTACCCATAACACAAGCTTTGAGTAGCTTACTTTGGGGCTAGATGGTGATGTGTGGATTGTCCAGCATTATTTATGTATTTATTAATATAAAACCGAGATAAAAATTCTGTTTTTCTTGGCTTGCTCGAACTGAAGCCTAGACTCACTTACCCCCGGTTTCTGAAAGCTCGATCAACACTAATCGGCTGTCAAGTCACATGCTAAACAGTCGATTAGTGTTGATCGAGCTTTCAGAAACCGAGGGTAAGTTTACAAAACATTCATGTGAACTTTGAAATTTTATATAATAAACAAATTATTCATTGCTAAAATTGTACAACACAACATATACGTTTAGTTTAGATTTAGCGACTTGTATGTTGGAACTTGGTAGCTATTTACCACAAACGTGGAAGATATTCCGAATCTAGTTTATAGGTTATGTTCGAGTTTTCTACAAGTGACAACCGTAATTTAACGGCATTTATCACCATCATTTCGGCTCTAGGACATCTCCAAATCCTATTATAAAACATTCTGAAAATGGATTTATTTTTTACAGCAAAGATTTTTTTTACGCTTCTTTTTTTTAATTATTACACAAATATTAAACTGCTACCAACATCGTTTACTGGACGTCCCGTAAAATAAAAATTTAGATATATCATTATAATTTTTAATCTTGAAATGAAAACCTAGGTATGCTAAACGAGCTATGCCCCCTGCCATGTTGCCAGTTCAACCCTATAAAAAATGACGCTCATGGTTAGATCAATCGGATTACGTTTTTTTATAATTAGAGAAACAAAAATGTTAGTTACTTAAAATCTCGGGAACGATGGTATCTGCAGAAGTAGGTATTAAACTGTGTAAGTATCTTAGGTTAAACTATAGCTACCCTGGTACCTGAGTTGAGGGTTGGGGATAGGGGGAAAGCATGTGGGGGTAGATGGCAAGTCTTTCCCTATAGTTCTTTTTTCTAGGAAATGAAAAAAAATTTCCAAAAAATTTCCTTCAAATTTCTTCACTTTAAAAAAAAAAAAAAATAACCCTAACCTAATGAGAATTCCTTCCCTTGAGTCTTTTTGTCATAGAGATGAAATATTAATACCAATTTTTTTCATATAAAAAAAAAAAAACCCTAACCTAACTAGTAACTTACCTGAAAAATTAAATTATTTTTTTTCATTTCCTAGAAAAAAGGACTCAAGGGGAAGACTTGCCATCTACCCCCACTTGCATCACCCCTATCCCCAACCCTCAACTCAGGTACAAGGATTGCTATAGCCAACCCGAATCTTAAATATTAACAGAAATATTAACTAATAAGGGAACGCGTAGTTCAATTTCAAAGTCAAACGACGAAAACCGTTTAAAAAGTAGTACCACCACGCTTGCCTTTTTCTGCCACCAAGCAACGTTGCTGTGTTTCGGTTTGAAGAGTGTATGGTCGCCGGCGTAATTACAAGCACATGAGGCTTAACATCAGTATGCATCAAGTTGATGGACGCAGGGCAGTACATCGTAGGGCACGTTCCTATCGTGCGTGGCTTACGAGGCAATGCTTCGTTATAGGTGATGGTTACCACTTAACATCAGGGCTTGCTTCTGCTTGTTCCATCAGCTGGTTGTATAAAAAAAACTAGTTTACCTAGTTTGATTCATCGAAACACAAACGTATAATGTGCTTAATTTGTCTATTCGCTACGTTACAGAAATCTTCGTTACCGTGCACATACTCGACGTTATATTCCTTTGCCAGATTCTTAGAAACCAAAGCTTTTGAGAAACCTCACATACCTATGTACCTACTTGATTTAAATTAACGTTAAATAATGTTCCAAGAACGTGGCTGTTTATTTAACTGAAACTAGCATTTGTGTGTTTGCATTCACTTGAGTTATTTATTTAAACTTACTAGACATTCAGTACGGCCACGCTTAGCACCGCTTCTTGGAATCCTCTGACTAAATAAATATTATTATGGTTTTATTTGAGATTAGTACCTGTATTATTAATTAGCTAGTTTTTTTTTTGACTCCTAATTTGGACATACAAACCTTTGTTGTCTTTCTAGCTTTGCCAGCATTATTTTTAAAAACATTTATTCACATTCAAGTGAGAATGTGTAATGTTGCCAGTGTCATATATTCTGCGCCCGGGATAGATACACGGTGTGATTGCGCCCACCGAGTAAAATTACGATAAATTTGCATACAAATGCTGGGACCTTCCAACTTTGAATGGGACGCTATGGTTGACTGTTGTTCCAGCAAAAAGCAAGCTTAATTCTAACAACAATAACGGGCTCGGGCGTTGATTAAGGTTGGGTTTTCTGTCTTTGTTCGTCAGTGATGTTTGTGTTGCACACATTCACTTGTTATAGTTTTGTATAAGACAAAACGTATTATTTCGTCGCTTCATTCTTCAGTTAGAAACATTGTAGTATCCTCTTTATGCTACACATGCTACCTTCGCACATTTAAAAAAGAAAAATAAATTAAAGTCATCCCTGTCGCCGTGCGGCCTACGACAGATTGTCATTCTGTTTAGAGAAGAATCACAAATTTTTTCTTTGGGACCCCTTTGGTGGTGGGAGGGTGTATATAACTTCGAATGAAGCGTACTCATATAATATCGATCGCACTTCACTTTGCAGGTTCGTTTGATATTTATTATGGTGAATTGCACCATCTAACGTTTACGTCAAATCGTTCGCTGAATCAGAGATTTTGCTACGATTAGACGTTATAATTTAACGACAGATGGTGCAATTCAGCCTTCTCTTTGTCAGAAAGTTCTTCTGGAAAGTGCTACTTACCTGTTTCCGTTGCTAAGCAATGATGCTCACATTGCTGTGTACTGATTTTATATAGAGTTCTTAGTGATAAATTTCGTCATGGAAAGCACTAACAAATATAGCTGCAAGAGTGACGCTGGCATTGCTGTATTCTGGTTTGGAGGACGTGGGTTCTGGCACACAAGATTCTTAAACAGCTTCTCGCTCGCACGTTCCGTAACTTATAATGATATAAAATCACTGAATGTTGGTTATGAAAAGGCACAAACAACAAAGTTACGGAGAACAATGGTTCAGGAAAATTATTGTTTTGATCCCATCGAGTTAGAACTAGTTTTTCTATCTGATATTGTTGTACTTTTAATCAATGAAGGAAAACATCACTGCACTCGTTAGAGTTTTATTTTAACAGCAGTAATGGGCTTGCGATCGGTTATGTTGATGATAGATGAGATGGCGTTGTTAAGCAACCGTCGCATTGTCTACAAAATTTGAGAGGATAACAGGCCCGCAGGGATGAAAGGCGTGAAGATGTTTCTGTTTTTTTTTTGTGTTTGTATTGAGTTTTATGCATAGAAGAGAATTTTCTTTTTTACAATTTATACGTTTGACCGCAATCTCACCATATGTTAAGTGGCGATGCGGTCTACGGTGTAGCACGCTTACCTAGAACATACCTATTCACTTGTCTCTTGAAAACATCCAAATTGGATAGGCAATCGGAAAAACAGACGCCGGTAAGGACTTCCATTCTTTGGCTGTTGAATATTTTCGAGACTTGTTTTCGTACCTTGTTGTACAAACAATGTAACTTTAATATCGCGCCATACAACATCCAACATTGTACATTTTCCGAACTTTCCGTTTTTCCCGTAACTTCGTTGTTTATCAGCGATGCAATGCACAAACTGCATTATTGCAAGTTTATTGTTGAAACTTCGGACACAGGATAAAAGTACACTAAAGAATATAAAAAACACGATTTTTCCAAGATACCCCTCATTGTGACAGCCTTCACAGCTCAGTTGGTAGTAGCTCTGCCTTCTGCGCCGTAGGCTGTGGGTTCGATTTCCCCCGAGAACAAATATTTCTGTAATGAACATAGATGTTTGTTCTCCATCTGGGTGTTATATAATATTTTAAATATGTATTTACAAACAAAAAGTATGTACATTTATTATATCATCTATCGGGTTCCATATATAGCTTGGCTTAGTTTGGGGCTAGATAGTGCTGTGTCGAAAGTCCACCAATATTATTTATTTATTCTGTAGTCATCAGGCTGACGAGGATGAAATAAACCAGCGTTTTTTTGTCAGATCTACAGGGACAATTTTTAATATAAGTTTCCGTATTATTGGGCCACAGAGTAAAACTATTGGAGTAGTAAAACTGGATTACTCCATAATCCTCCACGAAACCAATATCCTCTTTATCTGTGCTTTATGAGACAGCCTAAGACAAGAAAATGTTATCATAAGAGTCTTCAGGAAATATGATCGTTTAATCAACCTCAGGCAAGTAAAGGCACACTGTGCACTGAAGCGTTGCGGGCGCAGCACCTAAAAGCCAAGTCAGTGTAGTGTAAAAGAAAGAAAACCTTTCTTTAAAATGTCACGATAAGTAAAATTTTACACAAACAATATTTAATAACATTACACACACGTAATCATAATTTTTATCTAGTTTTAAAATTCATATCCGACAAAAAATATTATATGAAATAATAATTAAAAAATAGAACAGACTTACAGTTGCAATCCCCAGACTCGGTATATGTTCCGTCATGTGGATAAAATCTACGTCGTCTTTTCGAAACGCGCTAAAAAATATTAGATACATGAAAATGACATTAGTTTGACTGATACTCACGCCAAATGAAATTTTCATGCTATTTGCGTATGCGTATTTCGCAAACATAACCTGGATCTTTTCTAGATCTCTTGAAACATGTTGTACCGAAATAAAACTATAATGTTTAATGCGACATGTTCTCTCAACAAAACTACTAACATTTTCATAAAACTTCCATCATGGCTTCATCATTACACAATTCTTATCTATTTTACTGCTTCACTCGTAACTTAACTATCATTCGAAACCCACGAAAACTCATAACCCATACCGCAACGCTTTAGTGGACGATAAGCCTTACACGTCCGGTTCAAAGAGCTAGATTAAGCGGACCTACGTAATAAAGCCTCCACCACTATACGTTGACATGTGTTCGCTATGACTTAGAAGGTAGCGCAGGGTCAGGTTACACCGGCGTTTATAACGGCCAAGCTATTTCGTGGGACGTTTATGAATAGCGTTTATATTTCTTTTAATTACGGGCCTCTTGGTGTCTGTTGACAGGTTCCGTTGAGGCGGGCGCACATTACATGCTTTTAAGGTGGTGCACATTAAACTTCCAGCTTCGTATTTATACTAAAGTATTGCCTGATAACAAAAATTATCTACGATAGAACAACACCGATAGCAAAAGCCTTAAATTTACATATTACTCTATTGTAAACTTAAGGCTATGTTTCGCACCTCAATATAGATGAAATGCCTTGGTTTATGAAAGCGTAACAGGTGTTTCTATGTTTAAGGGCGAAGATATGCGTCCCACGGGGCTGTTTAAAGTGAAGATATTCGGCCAACAAATTAGTTTTCGGATAGTTTATTGTACGCTCAGGTATTATAATAGACTAGTTGCGTCCCGCGGTTTCACCCGCGCAGATTTAAATCCCGGTGTTCCCACGGAATAAAAAGTAGCCTATGTGCTATTTCAGACTATAATCTATCTCTCTGCCAAGTTTCATCCAGATCCGTTCAGCCGTTCCGGCGTGAAATAGTAACAAACATCCATCCATCCATACTTACAAACTTTCCCGTTTATAATAGTAGGTAGGATTTTCCCGACGCGATGTTTCGACTATGTTGTAATAGCCATTATAAATACCCGTGTTATATTTCAAATTATGTGTTATGATCTAGAAACTTTAAAAAATACTATTATCATGACCTAAAACCTTGGTCAGCGTATGTTATTGCGAACTAGAAAACTAGAGCGGTAACGTGATTGTGGCGTAATTCTTTTAGATTGAAATTAAAATAAACCTCAATTCCCAATGAAAACCAACTGGCACCGCAACTGCGAACAAATTCTAGTCACGTAGGCCAATAAACTGGCTTGAACTAAGCCCTATTTTGGGGCCTAGGCGGGTATTATTTCAAATCTTTCATGAGTAGGGTTGTAGCGGCTCTATAGAATCCAAAGGGCTGCTAATACCGCTGATTTATTCGATTTGCCTTTATTTATTTGTTAAGTAGGGTAAGGAGGGACAATCAGGAAGGCTAACTTGATAAGTGCTTGTATTTGCATGTAGTTACATTAGCTGAGGTTTTTTATCCTTTACTAAAAAGAGGGGTGATATTATAGGTATAGGAACATTTAAGCCTCGTAAGGCTACAAATTATCGGATTACAACGCGATTTTTTTATTAAATCCAATCTGTTACCTCATGATCAATGTTGGCTAATATTTGAAGATTGTTTTTTTAATACAACTAGCTGATGGAACAAGCAGATGGCCCACCTGATGTTAAGTGTAACCATCACCTATAACAAAGCGTTGCCTGGTAAGTCACGCTCGATAGGAACGTGCCCTACGATGCACTGCCATCCGTCCATCCACTTGAGAAGTTTTGGCTCAAAAAATTTTCAAAACACAGTTACTAAAAATATTTTTTTAATAGTTTCTTCTTTTGTTGCTCACAGTACTTTTAACATCGTTGAAATGGCGACTTCTAGTCATATACAAGCACTGGTAATAAACATAAAATACAGAGCAGTGGATAAAAGCTAAAATGACGACAGCCGTATATTCGCTATATAACGGTCTCAGAACCCAGAATAAGTTTATCAAAACTAATTAATTTCTCAAATCCTCGTGAACGCGAGCCGTAATACAATCCGTGAATGGAATTGGAACGGAGGATCCGGCTCAAACCGACGATACCTACTCGTACCTATCAAAGAGCTGTAACAACGAGCTGATAGGCTCCTCGGATCGATAGTGCTTAGCGCGAGCTTCACTTGTTTCATTAATTTTATAAAAACTATTCTACGCTGTGAACTCTCGTCGGCAATTTGATTCCTTACAGACTTATTCTTAGGAGGGTGTCGTGTTTTAATAATGAATATGTGGGTGACCGAGCTTTGCTCGGTTGCTTAACAACGCTTGGTTGATGAAAATAACATGACTTAAAATACATGTGTATTACTAAGAAAAGTGATTGTAAACCAGCTGTACCGGAAGTTATCAAAAGACAAATTACATTATGCAAAGGAGGCAAAGGTGTCGAGTAGCATGCAAAATAATAGTATTATTATGATGTGTAGGCTATTTAGGCTTGCCCTAGATGAGAAGTTTTAGGAGATGGCTGTCAATCTTCCAGTAGAGGAGAGGCACCCCAAGAAAAAGAAGAAAAGATGTCAGGAAGAGTCATATTATAAGTTGAATTCTTCATTGTCTGAAAAACGGATAAAATGACAATTTTTAAAAATGAATCCTAGCTAAGATCGATGCAGGGAGTTTTGGGGGCGATACCCCCGGAAACTCCCTGTATACTAAATTTCATGAAAATCGTTGGAGCCGTTTCCGAGATTCAGAATATAAATCAATATACAGGGTTACAGGAAAAATCGTGCTAGATCCGTTAAGGGCGTGGAGTACCCATCATTTCTGACTTATTTCACTATGAAACACCCTACCCTAAACATAACCCTTTTCAAGCAATTCGACTTTTAATTTTTTTATTGAAAATTTTGTGCACCTTAATTATTATTATTATTGCATTTTTACATGTGTAATAAGATGCTTTAGGATGTCAATCATTAAAATAGTGCATAAGTTAATTGAATAGACCGTAGTAGACAAGTGAAAGTTAAGAAATAAGAAAAAATACTAGAAAGTTTATTTTTCTCTAAGGGATATCTAAAAAAAATATTATGGCAATTGTTTGTGAAATAAGTCAGAAATGATGGGTACTCCACGTCCTTAACGGATCTAGCACGATTTTTCCTGTAACCCTGTATAAGAACTGCTCGTTTATGGTATTAGATAAAAATATAAAACATTAGCAAAACAACATGGAATTAAATCAAATAAGAAAGTAAAAGTCGACATCAGAGTTCGTTTACATTTTATGGCTTCATAATATTAAATTATTTATCCGGTAAGTTATTTAATCAGATCAATCGAATACGAGAATTGTATGATTTCCTATTAAGTAAAATAATTAATCCGTTCATTCATTCATAATTCAACTGAATATCATGTTTTCGTGTGTGTGGAATAGTCCGTGGTTATGCATCAGTGTCCTTGTACACTAGCTATCACCTTCGGCTTGGCTCGCGTATTGCAATTCATTTTGCAATCAATAGCAAACATTAATATTTAAGACCACCAAGAAAAGGCAAGATTACCTAATTAATATAGAGGACTAACGTTGGTTTTTAACCCTGAATCAGAGTCCGTTTTGCGGCGCGCGAAGTAATCACTACAATATAGTATAAAACAAAGTCGCTTTCTCTGTCCCTATGTCCCTATGTATGCTTAAATCTTTAAATCTACGCAACGGATTTTGATGCGGTTTTTATTAATAGATAGAGTGATTCAAGAGGAAGGTTTGTATGTATAATACATGTGCATGATAAAGAAGAAAAACAATGTGCATTGTGCACCCGTGCGAAGCAGGGGCGCGCGGGCGGGTCGCTAGTATTTTTATATGTTAAATATTTTTTTATTTCTTAGTAAGTACCGCAGTAGTAAGTTTTGTTTCGTAATTAAATAAATTTTCGTGGCAATAATATTCGTGGCATAAAAGTCTCATATCATCTATCTGGTTAAGCTTTGTTAAGGGCCAGATAATGTGAAAAAAAGAGTACAAATTATGTCACTTAAAAATGCTTACAAATAAATCTGTCATAACTTCAGACCTTCGTCTGGATACGTCAAGGAACATACCAAACAATCCTGTCACCGAATCCCAAGGGACCTTTCAGACGGCGACGGAATTTCCTCCTTATCCCGCTTTGTTGACGTCTTTATCCTACTAATATTTTAACAAAACTTAAATTTACTTACATATGACTATATATCATTTTGAAACACTCTTTTGAAAAAAAAAGGCAACCAAGTGATAAGTAATGGTGCCAATTCTGTTGTATAATTTTCCTAACATATTCTAATTTGAGAGCACTTCTAAAAGACCGAAATAACAAGGACGGCTATAATTTTAGAGCTGTCAGATTAGGTTAGTTTAGGATAATGCAACAACAGATTCGACACCAATATGATACTACGATAAAATAGCAGAAAACCCGCGGTCTAGTGAGTCTGGCTCAACGCATCAGCTTTACCATTCAGCTCGGCAATGCAGCTTCAAAGAAACCAATAATTTACTAAGACCTAGTCTAACAAGAAAATTATCTAGAGCTAGAGAAGGGCGTTGTTAGTATTATGAAGATTTAACACTGAGAGTAATAACACTGAGAGTGGGAAGTGTGGAACGCTAGGGGGTTATAATACCGAGTTTACATTTTCATTCATGCTATCATATGAAACACACTTGTTTTTTTGCGATTATTACGAGTATTACCTTACCTTAATTTCAACTTTGATTTCGTTTTACTTGTTAACTATCACTTTACCCACTTTTTTTGTTTGTTTACCTACTTCATTATCTAACTACTTACCTAGTAAATACCTACCTAATTAATTTGGCTTATAAAATGTAGATTCAATTTGGTTACTGCGCAGTGTACATCAAATAGATTAAAATAGACAATAAGAATAATTGTGAATCTTAGTATTAATAAATAAATATATTTATGAGATACACAATGATAACCTAAGCTAAACAACGCCAAATAAAAGTGACACATATTACAATGATATAAAAGCGAGCAGTGAGCAGGCAGCGTCTATCGTAGACTTTTTTTTTAATTTCCTTGTTGATGTTTGTAATTTAACCTTGAACAGTTTCAAATTCAACGATGCGAATCATCAACCATCAAGTATATCAACTTGAGGCATACAGATATAAGCCTCATGTGCCTGTAATTACAGCGACAACCTCACTCTTCAACCCGAAACACAGCGTTGCTGCTTGGCGGCAGAAAAAGGCGTGGTGGTAGTACTTCCCCGGACGAGCCCTTCACAAAGAGCTCTACTACTCTTTGATTGAATGTAGTTCAGTTATGGAAATATAAGGGGTTATCGATTGTACACTACCCGTAACCTACTGTGTACACTCACCTTATTAAGAAAAAACTCCATTGAGTTTCCATAAAATTCTTTGATCTTCAAGTAATTGTTAAACAATGTATTTGTAATTTTATATAATGTCAAGAATGTTCAGCAATCTCTTTGATAAAACAATATCTCAACGTCCTCAGAAACTTTACACGCAACTAAAGCACTCTGTCCCTTTCAGGTACCTTGCAAATAGTGAAGAGTGAGGAAGATGACCATGGAAAGTTCGAGTGCGTTGCCGAGAATTCTATTGGCACGGAGTTTTCGAAGCCAACCCTGCTTTATGTCAAAGGTATGTGTAACTTAAAACAGTGTCAAGTTGTGCGTTGAAGATGTTTGAAGAGGAAATTGTTAAAAGCAGAAACTTTAGTGCCTAAAAAGCGGAGACGTGATAGATACCTATAAGAAGGTAAACCTGTTCGTTCGTTTCATTCAGGTTTATAGTTTTTATAAAAAAAAACACCTACCACTTTGACTTCGTATACTGTTGGCACGACTAAACGTTCCGCGACGTTTCTTAATTGTAATAATTAAATGCTGCAAAACTTATGAAAATAATATCCCAAAAGTTATGATTGGTTAAAATCTGTTACTTACTTACTTATAGGTATCAGAATAATCAGAATAATCAATTTATTGGTAACAGTAATTACAAGTCAGTGTTTCAATCGATAAAATAAAAATAAATTTTATGAGAATAAATAATAGATTGCAAATAATAAAAAATTATAATTGCACACATTCTAATGAAATTATAAATAAATAAATTCGTATAGCATTTAAAAATTAAAAATATCTTAGAAACATTAAAAAATCTTTGTGATTTCCTGAAGTGTAGGTAAGCAGTATAGAACTAGTAAATGCTGCAAAAGCATGCGTAACTAAACAGGTCAGAAAAGTGCCAAATATAGCGGACTTTTTAGCGCGCTTTCGTTTGCTTGCGGGCTCCACAGCAAAAAATCATTTTAATTTCCTTTGGTTTCATATGTAAATACTTTATTAGATGTAAGTAAAAACAAATGTTGTATTCTATGGTGTAAATTGTTTGTTGTTTATTGTTATAATTACTATGTATGTACCTACTGTTTGCTAAAATATATTCTGTGTTCTTTACTTTTACTTGTCTACCGGTCGCATGTCACACCAGGCCAGGCCACGTCTGAAAACCAGCGTTGCACTGTACCTACGGTACCTAGGTTTAGTGCAGCATTTAAGCTGAGACGTGACCTTTTTGCCCCGCACAATTTTAGGCCGCTATGACGAAAAATTCAGTTTTTTACGTTTATGAGTTTCCGCATATATGTGGTCGTAAAATTGTTACAGCCAAATACTAAAATTTCTTGATTAGCTGTGACGTGACCATCATTCAAACCTTCCACATTAGAGCTAGAAGAAAATAGGTGGCGAAATTACTTAATGATCCATCATTCGGTCGTCACACGCCACTGCGATTTACGAAGAAGACACTACATACAAAAGCCACAGGGAAGAAAGAGACACAAAATACCTCTAATGCGTGTGTGACAAATAAGGTTGCAGTGTAAAAAGAGCCTTACGTCAATCAAATTAGATTCAAAATTGTGCAGCGATCACTTGGAAAGTTGTTGCAGCTTTCGGCACACGGGTTGCTCGCTTTGATTTTGTCAAATGGAATTGGACTGTTGCTCGTTAGCTTTAAGTTTCAATATCGCCTACACAGATTAAAGGTAGTTCGGTTGGTGCTATTAGTACTAGTACAGTTTGAGCGCTCTCATTATAGTGGAGTGCCGTGGTTTGATGGAGAACTTGTAATCAGGGTTGTTTTGGCAGTCACGTTAAGACGTAAACGAACTAGTAGTTGGGACGTTTATGAGGTTTGTGGGTAGATTAACCTGCCAATAAGAATTTTTGCTTTATATACAAACTAGCTGATTACGCGGCTTTGCTCACGCTCGTTTACTTTGAAAATTTCATACAAACTTTCATCCCCTATTTTGTCCCTTTGGGGGTAGAATTGATCAAAATCCTATCTTAGCGGATGCTTACGTCAAAACATCTACCTGCATGCCAAATTTCAGCCCGATCCGTCCAGTGGTTTGGGCTGTGCGTTGATAGATCACTATGTCAGTCAGTCCGTCAGTCACCTTTGAGTTATATATATTTAGAAGATAGAAGATACGGATACGCGAAAAAGAGAAATCAAAGTCGCAGTCAGACAGAGTATTTTTTTAAATAAATAGCCTGCACACTTTTACTAACCTAAAACTGTCGTAACAAATGCAGCACGTAAATAAAAGACCTCCCCCCATTCCTAAGTGGTCCACATTACAGAAAGTAGACTGAAACGGCCGGACGAACGTAATATTCGCAATATATCTCCAGCGATAGTGTCGCCTCTGCCGGTGTGAATTGCTAACTTTTGCATTAGATGAAAATGGGGGTAGGTACGCATCATCAACAAGAAAATATCCACTGTTCGACGTTAGTCATAACCGATAGGGCATAGCTAAAGTGACACACGATATTAACGTGCCCTACGACGCGCTGCGTCCAGTATAAAATCGTGCTCATAATTTTACCGTCGCCTGCTGCTTAACGAAGTGTGGTGGTAGTACGTACTTCCCAGAGAACTCTAACTACCTTCCTAAAAACATTAATATGTTTCCGCGATCTTACGATCAATCAATCGGAGGCCGTAAAGTTCAAAATTTAGAACAAAAATAATGTTTCAAAAATATTTTAACTGTACAAATCAAAAATGTTCATCTACTTTGGTCGATGACCGTGCGTCACAAATCAAACGCAACTATGACGCATGACGTCAAAATGAACACCCCACGTCTATCAAGTTTTATAATAAATGGCTAGTTGCGCCCCGCGGTTTCACCCGCGCAGATTTAAATCCCGGTATTCCCACGGGATAAAAAGTAGCCTATGTGCTATTTCAGACTATAATCTATCTCTCGGCCAAGTTTCATCCAGACCCGTTCAGCCGTTGCGGCGTGAAAGAGTAACAAACATCCATCCATCCATCCATCCATACTTACAAACTTTCGCGTTTATATACTAGTAGTAGGACAACAATGAATAAATGATTATGATTAAATTGCAAAACTTCAGGCCCTTAATCCAACTCTGTAATTTCAATATCGGCAAGTATGACGTTACATTTCAACGTCAAGATGGAAGTACCTTGTCTATCAAGTTGTTTATATTAAGCCGGGTCCGCAGCGCCAATTTTCTAACAAAACATGTTACATAACATGTTAAGCATAACATGTTTTTAAAACAGCCCGTCTGGTGTGTTCTGTTTTGTTTATTGTTTTTGTTTCATTCCAATTCATTTCAAAAATGAGTTCCGACGAAGAAGCTTACACATATACAACATAAAATGTGACGATTCCCCTCCCCGCAGGCGAACGCGGGTGATGTTATCCATTTGTCTCGGCAAACATGTTTTTGTGTTTTTGCTAACAAAACTGTTAAGCCACGCCCCTATTTTGTTTTGTAAACATGTTAAGATGTTAGAAAACACGAAAACACGGCGCTGAGACCCGGCTTTACACAACTTTAGGCCCTTAGTCCAATTCTGTAACTTCAATATCGTCTATCTAGACCACTGGCTGGCAAAGATAGCCGCCAGTTTCGTTTGTCTTGTTCCTATTATTATTTGATGGATTTTCGGTTGAAGTTACGAGTAGCAGAGGCTTCCAGTGAGTAATCTTTGAAATGTGAGTTTATTTATTTCGCTTTGACGAAGAATAACCAAAATACGCAGAGAACCATTCGCATACTGATTTTGTAATGTCCTAAAAGCTATATCCGAACGGGGTTTGAACCCGCGACCTACCTCAAAAACTACTCGTCAAATCTGACTCAAATTAAAGAACCACATGACAAGCAAAAGCTTTCGATCAAAAAAGAAAAACACACATTAAAAAAACAGTCAAATTGAGAACCTTCTCCTTTTTTTGAAATCGGTTATTTAGAGCTAACTAACACATTTGCCAAAATAGATAGTCATTTAGCTCTTATGACTTGTCATCTACGTGAAGTGATCAAATTGGTCCGCCCCGTGTACAAACTGTATCTTGGCTATCCTGCTTCTAAATTGTATTGACAGTAGGTTTCAACTTTGATCAAGATTTATTATTTATGAGTCTTATGTACTAACTAGTTGCGCCCCGCGGTTTCACCCGCGCAGATTTAAATCCCAGTATTCCCACGGGATAAAGAGTATCCTCTATCTCTCTGCCAAGTTTCATCTAGATCCGTTCAGCCGTTCCGGCGTGAAAGAGTTATAACATCCATCCATCCATCCATCCATACTTATAAACTTTCGCGTTTATAATATTAGTAGGATAGTATTTTTTGAACATTCGCGATCGTGCAATAGCCGTGGTCGCGGACAAACTTTAAAACGTTACATAAAGAAGTTTATATAAGAAAAGACACAATGTGTTTAGTGAATAAAAACTTGGGTATTTTTATTACAAAAGCACTGTCTAGAACTGTTGTAACTCGATAAGTTACAACTTATTAATTTAATCTACCTTATGAGATAGACTTAACAGTTAAGTTAAAAAAACCTAGTTCAGTCTTAACTAGGGTTAAGTTTAAAATAAACTGGTAATGTGATAACTGTATTGGTCAAATCCAAAGTTTTTACTCGCATTATCCCGTTTCAAGCTGATGTTGATGACGACGGATGTCATTTTTCTTTGATAGATTGTTTTGTATAAAAACAGTATTACTTTATTTTACTGATAGTTAGTATTTTACTAATTTTAAATTCATGCTAGTTTCTTTTCGAACTGGATGTCTGCCAATTTCTTGTTTGTTTTACAAGAAAGCCAATTCATTCCGAGACGACCTATGAACTCTATGTAGTTGACATAAGAAACAAAATGCAATGATTCGGCCTTCATGAAATGCACTTTAATAATCTTAATCTCAAAAAATCTAATAATCTTTCTTTCCTGGTAAAATAAATCCATTCCGCTTTACTTGCCTTGACATTTTTCAATGCCTTTTTGCTAATTAAATCTCATTATTTTTGTAGGAAAAAACTTTGTAATTTTCTTTATTCTTTAGGTACTTATATATGTCTATAGTAACACTTTTATAAGATTACAATAGAAGTCTTGCCATCTGTCTGTTTGTCTGTCAAAAGGCTGTACGTTTTTATCAATTATTCTAATTCCTTGGTTTTTATCACGGAATAGAGAAAACTGGTTTATATATTGTTTTTATTGATTGTTTTTAAGAGACCGGTGGTCTAGTGGGAGTGACCCCGCCTTCCGATCGTAAGGTCGCAGGTTCGAATCCGGTCGTGCACCAATGGATTTTTCTATCGAAAAATTTATGTGCGCAATGCCAGTGCTCTTAAACGGTGAAGGAAAACATCGTGAGGAAACCAGTTAGTATTCTAACAGCGGCGATGGGCTTGCAACCTGTCACGTATGGAATACTAACTACTGCAAAATGTGGGTATGTGCCAAATGTAATGTTTGGACGTACCTCTGGCTACCCCCTTTAGACATCCTCAAAGAATCTTGAATTAGTACCTACTTGGTACTGGGAGATCTGAAGGGATATCTACCGTACCTGGGGATCAAAGTCGTGAAGCTGTTTCAGTTTTTCAGTTTTAACGGATGAATATTCTCGGTTCAGTTTTCTTTGAAAGTTGACTTTATTTTTGATTGTTTTTTGGTTATTTTTGACTATGATTCAAGAATGTTGATAACGCTTTGGTTTTTGAGTGTGATACACACAATATATGTTCTCTGTCTGTTATTGTGTATCATAAGAGCGTATTTGCAATAAAAAGTATAAATACATGCATTATATAATTATCAGCTATCTCGTTCCATACTACAAGCTTTGACTTAGTTTGGAGCGAAATAGGGCTGTGTGGATTGTCCACCAACATTTTTTATTTATTTATCTTAATGTAAACACCATTTTAATTAAGCAGAGACAATAAAAGGACCTCTTCGCGGAACTAATTTTAATTAATCGTGAAAACAATGAGGAGGCTACGGTACCGTTTTTGAATAAAAGAATTATAACTTTCCTTGCAGCTATGTCGAGCGTGTGGTCCAAGCTTAGCAGAATTCAGCGTAGGGCACGTTTCTATCGTGACTTACGATGCACTGCTTTATTATGGTAATGGTTATCACTTAACATCAGGTGAACCATATGCTTGTTACATCAGCAAGTTGTATAAAAAACTTTAATAGTTATTTTTGCTAGAGAATATAGGAGTCAAGACTTTAGAGGCGCCCAATGTAATAAATAAAGAAATAATGCTGGACAAACCAATATAAATATAAATAAATCTAATTAGTTATAGCATAAACGTAAGTACAAAAATACGAACATTACAAAATGCAAAAAAGTGTATGCTATCAACAAAATCTAATTGTTCTGATGTAGGGTGATGATCCCTCATCACCTCGTCAGCGAGTAAACTTCTCGTTTCAATTTAAATGTATGTCTTTAAGTCGTCAATATATATTTATTATTTATTACCTACATAGTTGCAAATAAACATTTTTGATTTGATTTTGATTCGATTTTAAATATAAACTCAATCAAACTCAAAATGTATGTTATCAATAAAAATTTTGCATAATATCAAAAAGCCTATGTCTTACACCGCTGCCTCATCCATCGCGTCAGTGAAGAATAGCCACCGCAGATCTAAAGGATGTCTCGCGGACGCTAGCTCCGTCCACGTCTCACCTTAATTAAAAGAGGGTAGACAAGACAAGCTTGGCCTTGATGAACTGTCTAGAAAACAGGGATAATTTGCCTTAATAAGTCGTTTGTTTGATTAAAAATAATAAAAAAGTTCAGGCTTTTCGTGTTGTGAATTGATTAAAAGGTCGTTTGTTTATGTTCTTTTTACACCACTCTGAAGAAGCTGATGGCTGATGGCTCATTGAATGTTAAGACGCCTTCTTTTATCGTGTCACTAGTTTTTTCGAAACAGTGTGGTGAAAGAAATCCAAGTGTGCCTCATAAAAGCTCCTTTTGCGCGCTCGACACCATGTTTTTAGGTTCTACAACATGTCGGTTTCCTTACGATGTACATATTCCTTCACCGTTTAAGAGTACTGGCACTAACCTATACAAAGCATTGCTGTGCGGGTCACGCATGTTGCTCTGCCCTTTTTCCATCATCCTGAAGCATAATGGCATAAACCTACTTCCTTCAGACACAGCCGAAGGCAGAAACAGACATGGTGGTAGTAGGTACCACAGAAGAAATAAATTGTAGTAATTTATACCTCCCCGGAAGTAAATACTAAATCAATATGTTTAACATAACAAAATAAACATAAAATATTATTGAAAACGTTATTAACACCCAAGGTTAGGGAAAATACTAAAAAAAACGGTGATCCGAATCAAAGTGTATTTAGGGTGATTATGATTACAGTGTCAGTCAGTGAATAGATATCTCGTTTAAAATATAAAAAACATAAATTTATCGAAAACCAAACATGAGAAGCGAAGAAATACATCGTTATGTATAATACCCAAATATCTACATTCAATGTTACCCTTATCCCTCGCTGTTACACCGGTTACACTACCCTAAAGGCAGGTATACATTAGTGAAACAAAATGTAATTACAACGTTGAATGGCTGGCTTCTTTGCGAGTTTGCGATCGACCCAACGGTATACACTGGCACAAAAAGCCTATAGAATATAAGGTATTTTGCAAACAGAGCTGATATGCGTATAGAAACGAAACTCATATGTATTTATTTCGCAGAATAAGGTTTTAAATACGGGCAAAAAAAGTTGACTGAATACGCATAAAGTGTGTACCACTGTTCTACCCGGGTAAAGAAAGCACTTATGCACGTATGAGTATAATTTTATTGTAGTTTAACTACATACTTAATAGTATGTTCCTTAAATCATAAAAACTGCCGAAAATGTGGGTACCTATGTAATGTGTTATTTGGACGTACCTGTGACTATCAGACGTAAACAAAATCTTAAGATGGTACCCATTTGGATTAGTATGTACTTATGGTACTTTTTTATACAACTAACTGATGGAACCGGCAGATGGCCCTCCTGATGATAAGTGGTAACCATCACCTATGACAAAGCATTGCCTCGTAAGTCACGAACGATATAGGAGCACTGCCCTGCGTCCATCAACTTGAGGCATACAGAAGCCTCATGTGCCTTTAATTACACCGCGACCACACCCTTCAAACCGAAACACAGCGTTGCTGGTTGGCGGCAGAAAAAGGCGTGGTGGTACTTCCCGGACGAGCCCTTCACAAAGAGCTACTCCTAAAATTATTGTGATTTTAAATTGTAATTATGTTTTTGTCCGCAGTGAGACGAGTGGCGCCACAGTTCTCGATCCCGCCGCCTCCTCGTTCTGAAGTCATGCTGGGAGGGAACCTGACGTTGAAGTGTGTCGCTTTTGGATCCCCCATGCCGACCGTCAAATGGAGACAAGGTAACAAACTATCCTTTCGTGAGAGGCTGACAACTTTCAAAGAACTTCTTATCATCACTTTCCAACATTTTTGAAAATATACACACATACTCATATTTATATACACTGATATTTATAGCGGCTATATAGAGTATACTTGTCTTTGTCACTTTTATGCCAACAAAAAGACAGCAACCGACCTTAGCGGTTTGATAAGCTAATGGAGCGCTCAGCGACTAATGAATAAGAGGGATAGTGATTATATTAAAACGTTGTGCATAAATGTGCTAGCGAAATGTTGTTTGAGGGTAGTCTGCGTATTTTGTTAAAAAAAAATTAACTATATGTTTAACTAAACAAAATTCATTCAACTCTTTCTCGTTGGTTGGTTTTCTTTAACTTGTTTTGCCACAGGATTAGCTAAATGGCTCACGCCAGAAGACAACCCCCCGTTCGGGCTCAACACGCTCAAGCTGGAAGACATCAGGGAGTCTGCCAACTACACCTGCGAGGCGGCCAGCGTGCTGGGCGTCATCGAGACCATGGCCGAGGTCAAAGTTCAATGTAAGTCAGTTTCTCTTAAGCAACGTATTTTCTATCTTGCTAATATGTATCTTACTAATGTGTATACAGAGTGGCCAAAAACTCGTGGATCAAACGCAACTTAGGGGGATTTAAACGGCGCGGGTGAAACCGCGGGGCTCATTTTTTGCAGCTGATGACACCATCTAACCCCTAGTTACGTTTGATTCACGACTTTTTGGCCACCCTGTATAAATGCAATTTGCAAAAGTTATGACGTACTGACGATAGATATTACTGCGGTGTTAGTTAACTTTGAACACAAGATAATTTATTGTAATCCTATGAATGGTATTAGTTAAGTAGGTATTACAGATATTTCAGGCCTGAGTCTAAAATACGCCCATCAATATCTATCATTTATTTATATTGTCAAAGTACTCACAGCTCCATGAAACACGGCCAATTTCAGCTACAATTAATCATGAATCAGGCGACATCCGTTTGTCTCAGAGGACCGCGCAACTTTGCAACCCTTTCAAATATAATTTATAACACTAATTCATAATGGATGGCTTCGTCTTAAATTTGTCAAATTGATTTTGGCAATCCTCCTTTCGGGGAGAAGGTATTACCATAAATTTGCAACAGTTATCCTAAGAAATTATGAGTCTGATATCATTTTCTCTTTGAGTACATTACAAAAATGACGACTGGCACTGATTTGGATCAGTTGAGCTATCTATAGATCGTTTGCAACGGTCTGCAGATAGCTCAACTGTTTCATATGTATTTTGTATATTTTGTAAATAATTACAAAAATGTAACTTTTTGTAATGTATTGAAGAGAAAATGATTACAAGAAATCATTATGAAACCTGAGACAAAATTAAGTTGCAGCAAGCCTTTCCAGCACTTATTTAAATAAGATGTGTAGGATGTTTTAAAACTTCCTCTCAGTCTATCGGCTTTTCTTAAGGCTCCGGTGACAGCGGCTCGCAATTTCGAAGTGCGATTGGCTATTATTTCATTTTATTTCATTTCGGGGAGGTTGTTTGAAAAAATAACTCTAAAGAAACACGCATAAATACTGTTCGAACACAAATAATACAATAATATAAGGGAAACATGCTCGAATCAGAAATCATTTTGGTATTAGTATGTTTGGTCTTACGTTTACCTAATACCAAAATGATTTCTGACTCAAGCACATTTCCCTTATATTATTGTATTATTTGTGTTTGAACAGTATTTATGCGTGTTTCTTTAGAGTTATTATTTCAAACAACCTTCCCGAAATGAAATAAAATGAAATAATAGCCAATCGCACCTCGAAATTGCGAGCCGCTGTCACCGGACCCTTAACTACATATGTTATGACAGTGGTAGTAAGAAAAAAGCTAGTATTCCAATAGTGGCAATGAGCTTGCTGATTGTTACGTATGTAAAACAAAATGCAATACATGGACTTGAGCCAAATTTATATTCTGATGTACCTCTGCGAACCTCTCTGAGTATGCTTAACTACTTCGGCACCTGTTTAGAAAGATGTTTACGGGGTCGGTAAACACAATGTTAGCCGATTTACTCTATCTCTTTCATCTAAAAGAGACCGCGGTTCGATATGGTACCTCAGTCTTTCTATATACAGTTGTTTATGTATCTTTTTATTGCCCATGGTGATGACTACACCAACCGTGACGTAAGAAGCAAAGAATGAAACCCCGGCATAACTGCTCTCAGCTACTTCAAAAGTTATTTCACAAAACAAGGTCTCCCAAACACCTAAGGTGGGTTTAATAAGACTCATATTATCATATCAAGTTTGAACAGGCAAAACAACATGGATCCCACAGGATGGGACCTGTTGCTAATCTTTGGGGAAAGCCTCGTTTTCCGGAATTACTAGAGAAGTACAGTCGACATCAAAAGTGAATCGAGCAAGCTCCACGATTGTTATCCTGAATAAAGAAAGAATGAAAAATTCGTTATCAACCCAAAGAAACAAAACATACATATAAAAAGTTATAATAACAGTAACAATGATTAAAACTAATAGAAAAAACAGTGCAGGGTAGGAAAAGACGGCTACTTATACTACAGGCACATGGCAGAAGGTATTTTTATGAACATACGAAATCTTGAAAAGAAAATATCTTATGTATACACAACTTTTTTAAGTGTACGTACGTATTTATTATCTACGTATCCCCAATAGACCACTTTAGACTGAGGTTATTATACCTTGTTCACACCAGGCTAGTAGCGAGGTGAGTAGTACCTCCCACAACGGTATTATGGTGTTATCAGCCAACCAGTGAACACAGACGCGTGGTGAAATTATATAACAATATTACTTGTATGTCAATGTCTTATGGCAACTGCATAGAGTCTGCTTTATGGTCAAAATTAAAGTAATATTGAAATAAGAATGCTTCAAGAGATGGTGGTACGGGTCCTGGTGCGAACTGCTGAGGTTCGTTTGTAGTAACTAAAACAATAGGCTCTTGAAATACCAAATACAAAGCTATAATCTCAAGCTACAAAATCTCTAGGGGCTTTCAGTTAATGACTGTTACTTGGATACTCCAGTATAAATAATCATCACAGTGTAGAAGTGAACATAGGCCTCTACATTTTTTTTTAATTTTCGTATGAATCATCTTTATCAGCCTGTGGAAGTATATTGCTGGGCATCTATGCCCAGCTGTATGTTACTCAAATTGTATTTACCTACTCGTGAATAAAAGTAGAGTCCAAAGTTTTTACTCGTATTTTTTTAATGTAACCGCTTACCTGATGGTAAGCGGTCGCCGTCGTGGCGTTATCATTGCGTTGCCATTCGGGAACGTTTTTCTTGAAGCTGTTCATATGACAGCATTAAGGGAAAACTTGTTTGAACCGGTTTTTGTGTGTTGTGTCTGCTTGCCTAAGTAACAAGTATAATACTAACTAACCTCACCCCCACAGCTCCTACAAATAGGTGAGTGCAGGAAATACTTGATGCCCTCATTCGACAGAGTAAACATTTCGGAGCTATGTGGGTGCATGCTTTTGCCTCTTATGAATGAATGAAAATACTTTATTGTACACCAAACAAAATAACAGTACACTAAAAATTTAAATAACTGTACGTAGCATGGTGTACTGTGGACGGTCTTATCGCTGAGAGAGATCTCTTCCAGACAACCTTATGGTGGTTATATTTATGGTGTTTTATCCGTCTAAATAAGATCAGCAGAGCTATTTAAAAAAACCAGATATGTCAAAATTTGTCTCTCCTGCTCTTGTTTTGTTTGCGTAAACAAAAAAAAACGGAACCAAACCTTTACGTTCGGAAACATTTCTGATTTTTTTTAAATAGCACTTCAGACGGTACTCGGGATTACAGTCCATGGGCCTATTTATTTATTTCTAAATTTCAAACCCAAGACGCATGCAGGAAAGGAAATAATACACAAAAGCGCAAAGAAACGAAAAAAAAGAGATTCTTCGCTTTATTCGATTTCTAAGATTCGATTTTATGCACAAAGTAAAATACTAATAATAGAGAAATTGTCTGGAATCGTCACTTATGTTACGAATTATTAGAAAAACAAAAAAAAAGGAAAATGAATAAATAAATTGTACAAAGTTAACTTAGACTTCATTAAGACAAGCCTTTTGTGAAGAGAATATATTTTCCTTTTGTGAAGAATAGAATTCTTAAATCCATTTTTATAGGATCAATTCATGCCCAGATGGTATTAACATGGCATTACACTATGATGTGGCCCAAGTCTTACCCTAAGGTAGTACGTACGGAAACCGAGAGGGTATACAATTAACTTGCCAAACATTCTCGGGACTTACCCGAATTTGGTTTTGGTCAAAGTTCAACATGTTGTGTGGTCTTGAATTGTAAGCTTTCGCCGCAATTTATGTTATTTGTGGGTTTCTACAGACCGTGCACGAATAAGTACCTATATTTATCCAGTCGAAAAAACAGGAAGTATAACCCTTGCAAATAAGAATGAAATCTGAATCTGAAATCAGACAAGCTTCATGCAGCTTTTCGCTTTTTTATGATGGTATTAAATAAAAGATATTTGTTTTTCCCCAGCTCTACCCGGGCCCCCGACAGAAGTGCGACCGTCAGAGGTGACCGCCACCACCGTCCGCCTGGCATGGACCTACACTGGGCCTGAAGAGCCCCAGTATTATGTCATCCAGTACAAACCGAAATACGCTAACCAGGTGAGACTTTTGAATTTGATAACCTCTGTGTATTGGGGACTTGTTGTCTGTTTTTCGAGGCTTAGCTGCGTGGGACTACCACCTAGATTCAGCTAGATTTGAGTCGTTAAAAACTGATAATTTTGATTCTGAAGTTCTTATTTTTGTAACGATTTTAAGCGCAAAGAGGCTTCTTTTGAGCGCATCTGAAACGTGTTTTCGAATTTTTTTAGGTTCAACAACATGCCACCGGTTTCCTTGCGATGTTTTCCTTCACTGTTTCGCAGGGCTGGCAGACGGCAGTGTTACACATAATTAAAAAAAAAACTAAATTTTTGAACAGAAAAACTTAAGGGTGCAGACCGGTCGGTATACCCATATACGGTATTTTAAGTTAGATTTTTCGGTATTTTGATTCCACCGAATAAATGATTTTTGACATTTACTTTGGTGAATAATTTTAGATACCGAAAAGATTCGTTACCCATTGCGGTATGGGAAATATCTACATGATCTTAGAATAGCATTTTGATTTAATACGTGAGATAAATAGACTTAATATTAGCGAATTTTTCCTATTTTTATTCTAATAACTACTAAAACCCCCTTCTGTTCCTTCAGGCGTTCAGCGAGATATCAGGAGTAATAACTCAGTATTACTCCGTCACGAACCTATCTCCATACACAGAGTATGAGATGTTTGTGATCGCAGTCAACAACATCGGCCGTGGGCCGCCGTCATCACCAGCTGTCATTACAACTGGCGAAACTGGTACGTGATTTATTCTTATATTTTGCGCATATTCTATAAGACCATCCACCACGTTTGCTAGCCTTCGTAAAAGGGTTGACTCATCGGTGTACTGGTATACAAAACGATTTTTTAAATCGATAAAAATTCATACAATTGATATCGTGGATCGATTCAATGGGTAACGAGCTATTTCGATATAAAACGTCGACTCAAATAAAAAATCAGGCATATCTGAGCCTGCGTCATCATAATGGGCATCTCTTAGTTCGCTAACGGATGCGGCTCTTCCCGTTAATTTCATAAAGATTTGTATTATTAAAATGTGGTCACTTACAACTGAAATCCCTACAAGGAACTTACTGCCCTGACCTCTAGAATCTCTTTGAAGATATCTAGGGGAGTAGTCAGAGGTACTGTGGCCCCCATGCATCCTCCGGACTACTTAGGTCGTAGGGATTTAAACCCGCATCTTTGGTACACTTTCAACTGGAGACAAACGAGGCTTTGTTGTCACCATTGATTGGGCTCACCCCTTCAATTTATCTGCCTTAAGGCGTATTTTACCATCTGCCAGTCTTGGACTTGTCAAAAATTATAACGGCAACATTTGAATCTGCTATAAGTACATAGCGTTTCTCCTAGTTTTACCAACTAAGACAAACGCTCTTAAAATATACCAATTTGAATCATCATAGTAGTAAAATTAATTAAGTATAGCTTAATTTATTATCTAAATATTTTACCACCCATTTTTCCAATTATAGTACGCCAATTCAAATGCTCATATGCCATCTAAACGTTCGCTTTTTCGTTTAATTTCTATACATTGCTTCAGATCAAACTCTCCCATTGATTTTATTTCTTGCTTTTGGAATTGGGTAAATAGATCTTTTCATTTATTCTACAGACCTCTTGTCTTTTTAAAAAATACTAATTCGCCGCTGGCTTAAGGCAAAATTCGCTTTTAGAAATGTCAAAATATGATCGTATTGGAGATGTTTGTTGCGCTTTATTTAACTAAAATGTCTACATTGGCCATAAACTATGAGTTTTCTTTACTGATATGGTGTTGTGGGGATTGGAAGTTACTGTTGAAACACATTTGACTTTCACTGTATTTATTTAGGTTTTCCCTTTTGCTAAGCACAACAACCGGAACCGATCGCCCGTGCGCAGTAACTGACGACCGCTCGTTCATACCTTTCTCATGCACTCTAAATCGCTGACATACACAATTCACATTCATACCTACATGTCCCTACACTACAACAAGGTTGAATCTTGATTCATCCCCTTGTTTCTGGGGAGCGAGGATGCTCTCTAATTGCGCGAACCATAGTCTTGGCATGTCAGTCCAAAATTCCGGGATACGCGTGGACACCGTTATCGCCGCTAAATCCGTTGCATTTTCTGATGTGCTGGCTGTCAGTGGACTTTTTACGGCTTCTTTCACTGCATCCGGGGCCACTTGTGGTATTGAAGGTTGTTGATACATTTTTTTTTTAAGTTCTAAATTACCAATCCACCAAATTTATATCGAATCACGTCGGGGTCACCACAATCCCCACAGTGTAATATCTGGTACTCAAAATTATAATTATTCTGCTGAGGCTCTCAGCTAATAAACCTTGTAAGAAGTTTGTAAGGGTGTAGTGTCCTATCGGTTAAGGTGGTATCAAATAAATACTAACAATATGACACAATCTGACTGCGAATTTTGCCAGTATACTTACTTTTTGCCCAGCCTCCTTTAATTAGGTATTTCCTTTGGTCGTTTTTACATGCAACGTATATACGACGTACGTGGGTCGCATCCATGTAAGTTTCGCTTGAGTTAATACATTACTTATCGTTTATTTTGCACTGTTTCTATCATTTTTAGTAGTAGATGTAGTGCGTGGTTTTATTTTATTTTCTCATGCACCCCTGCGTTTTTATAAGTGTTAGGATTATTGTTTTTCACAGAGTAAATGAAGCGTTCAGTCCTAACCTAATAATATTGTTGAGAGGTTCTTCTTCTTTCTTCTTTTTATGGCTCCTGTCATAGACAATCTTGCCAATGTCAAGTGATTCAGAGATTATACTCTTTGTAGTTATGTTTCTAGTCACGTCAGTCCAAAGTCGAGTCAGTCAATTGTTTTGAAGAAAATGGTGGCGGTTTCTTCAAAACATTTGAAACATTTTCGGTCAAATCACGATATCACATAATACACTTTCATTTCAAATGCTTACACTTTGTGCTAAGACCACATGTTGGTTAAAATACCACCAAAATTACACAACACAACTCAAAATAACACTAGAAAAACAATTAAAATGTAAATGCTATGTTGCTTCGTAAGATGACAGGAAATGAATATGTTGAGAGGTTGATAACCGTCAAATATGACACATTTCAACATTTTTTTTTTTTAAGATATAAAATGAAAAGTTTCCTGTCATCTAACGAAGCAACATAGCATTTTCATTTTAATAGTTTTTCTAGTGTTATTTTGAGTTGTGTTGTGTAATTTTGGTGGTATTTTAACCAACATTACTTGTGGGCTTAGCACAAAGTGTAAGCATTTGGAATGAAAGTGTATTATGTGATATCGTGATTTGACCGAAAATGTTTCAAATGTTTTGAAGAAACCGCCACCATTTTCTTCAAAACAATTGACTGACTCGACTTTGGACTGACATGACTAGAAACATAACTACAAAGAGTATAATCTCTAAATCACTTGACATTGGCAAGATTGTCTATGACAGGAGCCATAAAAAGAAGAAAGAAAGAAGAAAGATATAAAATGCATTTTTTCTAATTCAGCTGCTTTCTAACACCTTTGGCTACAGGCTCACAAACGTCAACCTATTTACAACATCTGTGTAACATAGTTTTCATAAAAAACGGGATATTTACCATGATTTGTGAGTTTGATTACTTCCCGATATTTCATGGTAAATATAATCCCGCTTTGAAAATTTTATTCAAACCATGATACTTTCAAAATTAACCAGGTTAATTAATCTGGTGTAACATTCAACTGCTAATTAAATGTTTACACTTATATTTATCTGAGGTTAGATAATGTTATAATGCGCGACACGCAAAAAGAACGCCGGAATGAGGGGGAGGGGGTCATCGGGGGATGGCGCGAGTATTTTGTATGCGCAAACACATCTCCTCCACTGTTTTCCAGCGTTCTTTTTCGTTGACGTGACTTAGCTTGAAATCCGGCACGGAGAATATTTTAGTGTTTAGTACATACAGTTTACAGTGAAGCACCTCTGTGTGATATCCCGCAATTTATTCTACGACTAATATTGTATTTGTTTTTTGCGTCCGTCTGCAGTGGACAACTTTAATGAAGGAGCGAGTAAGTATTTCTAATAATTCCTATCTTGAATATGACGTGTTCTTTTATCAGTACATACTCGTTCTAAGTTTGAATTCTTTTTCGTGTTTTTTTTTTCGTTTTCTGTATGGTCACGCCCACACGCTGGATTTTGTATGGATGGATACTCTGAGTACTGAAATCTCTTAGTTGTCAAACATCATTGCGATTCTCAGTTATTATAATAATCGTATGCAAATATATGTTTATTAATTTAATATTCAGTTTGTGATCTGCTATAGTATATCAAAGTTTGATATAAATTTAATTTCCCCACTTGCCATAAATACTTCACAGCATCAAAGAGCTACAAAGTAATTTCTCGACATCATAATATCAATTTAACAGAAAACCACCTCAATGTAACAAACGTCGCACAAATAAAATATGAGAGAGTAATGAAAACGTGGTCATATAAAATTGCCGAGGTTTTTTTATGTCTTTACGTTTCTAATAAAGGGAAAGTTAGCCAGCGACCCGGATTTTCGCCCGGAATGGGATTATGGCGTTTTAATATTGCATCGTCTCCTAAAAACTTTTATTGTTTCGGCTCGTTCTGAGTATCATGAACAGAGAAGAGATTTTTCATTGAGTGACGCCCCTTTTTTCATCGTGTTATGACTAGCGATTACAAATCCTGTTAAGACGGCTATTGTGCTTGCGACTCTTATTGTCCCTTTATTTTTATTTTCATTTTGTACGTAATTGAGACGCGTTTCTACTCTTTATTTGATGTAGCGCTGTTTGCGTTATTGCTTTTATGATAGAACGTAGGCGCTTAAAGAATTTCAAAGGAATTAATTTCAAAGGGTTTATATAAGGTTTTGTTATTTTCTTCATGCGCCTTGATATTTATGATGTATCTGGGAATATATTCGGTAGATAATTACTATATAGAAAATAATAATAGATTATTATTTTCAAAACTGATTTATTATTAGGAAATCTCTTAGCTTTACCAATCTATATTATCCCCGTGTATGTGTATAATTAACCCCGATATTATCTGATTTATTTATATGCAGTAGGTAAATTTACCTATGTTAATGTTTGGTACTAAGAGATCTGAGGGGATATAAACGATGGGGATCAAAGCCGTGAAGTGATCAGTTTGTTTCTTACCAAATATTTATTTACAGAACCCGGTTCGGCACCAAGAAACGTCCAGGTCCGGCCCCTGAGCTCCAGTACCATGGTGATTCAATGGGACGAGCCTGAAACGCCCAACGGACAAGTGACTGTAAGAAAGCCGTTCTATAAGGACCTTTATTTAGAGACACTGGGGGGGTATGAAGGTTCTCGAATGGCGACCACGAACAGATTATGAACTATGAAAACGAAGCGTGGGACGCCCTCCTACCCAATGGACTGACGACATTGTTAAGACTGCGGGAAGTCGGTGGATGGAAAGGGCTCAGAATAGTTCTTCCTGGAAACGTATAGGGGAGGCCTATGTCGAGCAGTGGACTTCTTTAAGCTGTTGATGATGAGATGATTGATTGATTGATGATTCAAATAAGACGGTCGTAGACGAATGTCTTTTTATGCTACTTGCTGATAGAACTAGCAGATAGCTCACCTGATGTTATGTATTTACAGCTCTACAAAATCTACTTCACAACGGATCCATCTCAACCTCTCCAGGCCTGGCATTCGCAAAAGGTTTGTCAAACGAGGCCTTCTGTTTTTTTAGTTCAATATCATCAACACACAACCAGAACTAAATATTCCCTAGTTCCTTGCAAATAACTAAGAACGTGTTATCTAAAATGTGTAATCTAAGATTATTTTCCTCCAGCATACTCGTAGCTGGTCAAAAGATTCATATTTCTCATAGACTATCCCTCATTACTCACGGTTCTACCAAGCTGCACTACTTTTAGGGGATAGTCAACCTCAACCTCCGTGGCGCAGCGGGCGAGAGTCCGCCTGCGACGCAAGAGGTTGCGGGTTCGATTCCCGCCTCGGAACAAATTTGTGTACGATCTGCAGAAATTTGTTCCGTTGGTCTGGGTGTTTATGTATATAATAAAAAATATCTATCTATGTAAGTATATAATGTATTAAATATATCAGTGATCTAGTACCCATAACACAAGCTTTGAGTAGCTTACTTTGGGGCTAGATGGTGCTGTGTAGATTGTCCAGCAATATTTATTTTATATTTATAGTGTTCCCTTCTGTACTACTCTCAGAAATTTTATTGGGAATTTTTATCGATACTTATCATAATTATTTATAGTACTACCAATACAACAATACAATCAATATACTTATATGTAAAGAATTTGGAACATTCGATGAAAAACACACGTGTTAATAAGTTTATAAAAATGCAGAAAACAAAAACCATTCAAGAATAAAATATGAGAATATACAAGAGAAAGAGGTTATTTGGGAGTGTATTGAAATATGTTTTGTTTTAGGTTGATAACAGTCACCTCACAACAATTAGCGAGTTGACACCTCACACGGTGTACACAATACGAGTCCAGGCGTTCACATCGGTGGGGCCCGGTCCGATTTCAGCTCCAGTTCAGGTCAAAACTCAACAAGGTAAGTGGGAATATAAAATCTGTAGTGTATGTGAATATGCAGGTATTTATGTGTATAATACTTAGTTGTACATAATAATACAATATAATATATGAATGTCAATAAATAACGTCGACCTTTGTAGTCTCGTACGTAGGTACACATCACCGATTATACAACGTTTAATATAATACCCTTAGAACCAGGAAACATGGAACCTATTCTACAGGTCGTGGCGAACAACATCAAGTTCGACGATTTCTTAAAGGTTCGAGGGTTTCATTCCTGAAATTCCTCTTAAACTTTCTTCAGATATGAAACTAAATACACCATGAGGCAACCTATTCTTAGCTCTTGGTTTTTGGCCATAAACGTGTATAACGTTATATAAAATGACGGAACCAAGCGATCGTCTCAGTCTGGCGTCAACCGTTGTGTATGGCATGTTAAATTATTTAACGGATATCTGGTGAAATTCAGGCGAAAATACTGAGTTCTACCTAGAACCGGCAATGCGATGCCTACTACATATTAAAGTACAAATGATGTCAGAAATCTAAAACACATGAAATATTTACGAGCTTAGGGGCACAGCTCGCTTTGCGTATTTCAGGAGCATTATTCAACATACAGTGAGAATGGTTTTCCTTACGCTTACGATCACAATCAAGCATCTTGTATTGCAAATTAAGTATTCGATGTTGAAATCCAGTTAGAATATCTCTCTCACTTTATTCTTTATTCTTCCGTCAGGTGTACCTTCTCAGCCCTCCAACTTAGTAGCAGTCGAAGCAGGCGAGACGTCAGTGACGCTCTCGTGGAGACGACCAGCGCACGCCGGCGACAACATCGTGTCCTACGAACTATACTGGAACGACACTTACGCTAAGGAGCACCATAGGAAGTGAGTTGTCTTGTGCCAAGTGCTGGAGTAAAAACTCGTGACCAGTTTACCAGAAGTGAACCTAAGCAAGCTGACTTGAATATTCCAAGACGTGTGACAATTTTTCTTCAGGCGAATACCAATAACCGAATCGTACACTCTCAACGGTCTGTACCCCAACACTCTGTACTACATATGGCTGGCTGCGAGGTCACAGCGAGGCGAGGGGGCTACCACCCCGCCCATTGCCGTCCGGACGAAGCAGTATGGTATGTGGTGGAAGGGTCACGTGTGTGGTAGGGGAAGCTCTTACAAGAATTTGATCTAAGAGATTCTTATTACGAGAAATTTGGTATCTAAAAGTCGTTAAGGAAATCATTATCAACACATTTTTCGCATACACATTACTCTTTTTTATAAATTTAATTAAAGGTTTGTACCACCATGATTGTAACTACTAGGCTAGATTTACTGATCCGACTTTGAACATTGAGCCATCAACATTTCATAATACAAACTTTGTAAGTGCGAAAAATAATATTGATATCGCCGATAGC
Source organism: Plemyria rubiginata (assembly GCA_963576535.1). Classification (NCBI taxonomy): domain Eukaryota; kingdom Metazoa; phylum Arthropoda; class Insecta; order Lepidoptera; family Geometridae; genus Plemyria; species Plemyria rubiginata. The sequence continues at coordinate 9,446,440 of OY754917.1, read as the reverse complement.
TTTAAACTTATCAACTACCCACGCATTGAAAGCTGGCTTCAACCGTCGTTTTGGTAAAGTCGACAAAACTTGAATGTAAACAGAAATTTACATATAAATATCGTCAGCTTAAACTCAAACATATACGACTATTCTACGAAACTAACCATCTTTATATAAAACTCTTTTATATGTGATAAAACCTTTTTAGCGCAACCTTCTGTCGGCAACCCATCTCAAAGTAGCGTAGTTTAAATGTACCTAAGTAAGTTTACACTTCCACTAAAAGTATCACTTGGTTTTACTACGAGGCTAAATTACCCCTTGACTTGACTCGGCATTTAAGTCCACTTTACACGACTCGTATTAAACAGCTTCCTAGTTGAATCCCGAGACGAAACGCTAAACAATTTATGAGAAATGCTTTCAACTTTCCGACTTTGCAAAATACCGTTTGAATAGATAACTAGATCAAGTTCTTGAATGAATCTCCTCCTCGAGCTTTGTGAGTGTGTGAGTGCGAGTCCGTGAGGATTCTAAGGTAATTCCCTAAAAATAATTCACATTGAGCACCTGCCCGGCACGCCGCCAGTATTAAAAGCACAAAGCACCAAGTTTTTATATCACAATATGTGTTTTGTAATCGTTATTGTCGAAACGGTAATGTGTACGCATTTCTTATGTCCCGAGCGAAGCGTACACGGTACCTTAGTAGTAGCTTTATGTTGTACGTAGGTCAGTTTTAATGAGGTTTTCACCTCGAGTTTAAATTATTTCTACCAATTTGCTCGCGACATGAATAGCATTGCGTTTCTGCATTGAATAAAGCTCAATCCTGCAAATAAATTAACGAATTTAAAAAGTCTCGTGTCGCGAGAAAAGGACGTAAACTTTTTTGCAGCAGGAGAGAGTGATGAGAAAAAGAGATGTATGGGCGAGCGGATCAACTTGCATGCCTTTATTTTGGAGCACATTTTCGCATTCAGTGATTGCATCGGTTAGGGTAAAGGTTTTGAGTTTCAGGTTACGGCTATATTTAATAATGAGACATTTTAGTTCCTGGAGCACCTCCGATGAATGTAACGGCAGTTGCGTCTTCGCCGACCGCTATTCGGGTGTCGTGGCAACCGCCGCCGGCCGAGCGAGCGAACGGCCGGATCGCATACTACAAGCTACTTTGCGTCGAGTCTGGGAGAGGCGACTCTGAGGCGACGGTCGTCAAACTGAACCAGACGTCGTTTCTCCTCGATGAGTTGAGACGGTGGACTGAGTACCGGATTTGGGTGTTGGCTGGTACCAGCGTGGGCGACGGCCCGGCCTCTTACCCGGTCACTGTGCGCACTCACGAAGACGGTACGTGTCTTGGACGATCGTTCAACTGTAATAACTACTGGTAGTGACGCTCGATCTTTTGATAACAAATCTATAATGGTGGTCGATATTTTTTCAAGCATTTATGCATGTAGGTACTATCGTAACTTATATAATATGTATTAATTGTTGAATTAACATGAATGTACTATTTTCTGTTTAGTGTTACCATACTTATGGTACAGTGGTTTTCATACTTATTTTTTTAGTTGGCACTTATAAATAGAATGCTAAACTAAGTGCGTCTTCGACTTTTTCTAATTCTGAATTATTTGCTTAATTAAAAAAAAAAGTAAGTATCCGTAGTTATGAGCCGAGTGAATAATTACATAAAATAATTTAAAAGCGGGATGTTTATTTTATTGACTTGTTATTGATTATAACGACAACCATGCAATAAACTGATACTAATAAATCACAAAATCGAGCGTTTTCAAGTCAAAGAAACAATGTCCTAACAATGAATTTGATTTATAAAAATAATTGAAACTAACAAGTTCTTTGGCTATGTAATATCAAAGGAGTTTTCATATCTTAAGTTCCTATTTTATGAAGTACAAGTTTTAATTATATTTTCATAATCCTTTGATGTTACATTTTGTTTAAAATAATTTGAAACATAAATTCATTGACTAACAATAATAAACTAATACTTTTCATGAATTCTCGGATCGCTGTGGTGGTATAAAACAAATCAAAAATTATCCATGAAACATTTCTATTAACTGTGATTCTGTCTGTGTAATTGATATGGATAATTTTATAGGTGGAAGGTTGAAGTCGAAATGGAAATAAAATTTGATTTTCTGTAATGTGACTGAACATGAGCTAAATGATTAAATGAAGTTACAAATGAACGATCCATTTCGACTGTAACACAATTAACTATGCAACTGGTGGTGGTACAAATCATGTCTGCAACGGTTTAGGTCATTTATTTATCATAACGAGCGCTACTACTTATTACCAAAATACTAATGTCATTCTTTTCTTTTGTTCCTTTTTGAGAGCACATAGCAGGATTCTAAACAAGGAGGTCAATTTCTCGTAACGAAACTTTACTATGCTTGCTGGATACTGTATTTATCATCACAATTTGGTTTCACTGTAACTTAGCCGCTACACTGGCGGCATAGAGTCGATATTTCCACTCACTGTCACATGTAATGATTTCATTCCGATGATTCCGTCGACTCGCTAAGATGGCACTCACTGAACTGCAATTTTATAATGCACCTGGTTTAGTGTCTAAAGCACCGTTATTTGATTTTGGCGCACATGTTGAGTATTTAGCGATGGACACAATTTTGCATGCTTTCTTACGACACCGCACAGTTTTCGTTCAGTTTATCACCGGGCACCGGATAGGTCGCCTGCGGAGCGCAACCGGTCTCAGGTCCGGTTGCGGTTCGCAAGCGTTGCACCTTTAGGAGCGCTCAGCACATAGCGACGACGCGAGGTGAGAGAGCGAGTGCGTGCCTCGACGCAGCCGGTGAGGTCCGCTCCCCAGCGGCCTCGCCCGGTGAGGTCCGCTCCCGAGCGGGCCACACGCACCACCCACGGCCCGAGCGCCGCATTTGAATACCAATACCGTCCCACACCACACGCGCGCATGCAACTCACAACTACCTACTTCTACTCACTATACTCTACTACTATCTACTATTAGCGGGAGCGTCCGGGCCGAAGCCGAGTCCCGAGGATCCGCTAAATTCCACTAAACCCATTGGCCGCACAAGGGTCCGACGGATTCGAGCCTACCACCTTCGCCCGAACACCCGATGCTCGGTACTAGACTACGCGCTACCTCTATCTTTCTCTCTCTGTCTATCACTTGCTCTTGTGCTACAACTTCTTGGCAGTAGCAGTTTCAGTCTCGCCTCTCTTCCTTCTTCCGTATCTCTATCAGACTATCGTGCATGCACACTAGATAATTGTGACATAAACAGAATTATATTGGCTAAAGTGCGCTATTGCCGTTTCTTATCGACGGACGGGGAACGCACGCATCGTCACATCGGCACCGACCACTCCTGTTAAGTACCTATTACCTACTATCTTACTTACCGAAACAGTATATTCGAAGAGCACAGCAAAAGGACACACACAATAAACTAACATCACAGAGGATAACACGAGGTACGAGCCATCACACATACAGAGCCAACAGTGGGAGCACATTGACAACAAGACACAAAGAAGCACACACACAATGACTGCAAAGCGGCCGTCGCGTTAATCAATACATGTGCGTGTGAGTGACTGCTCTTCGGGGCAAGGACTAGATACGTCGGCATTCGCCTTAATCTTTTCTCTCTTCAATTGTTTCTATATTTGTTTCCTCGAGCTGTTTTCGTATTTAAAGATTCCTTGCGAAGAAAGCTCGCGCAAGCATTTTCAACCCATTCGAGAAATGAATTTTCCATTTGTGCACTGGGAACAGAAAAAGGCAATGCACGCGAACGTAGACCGGCGCCGCCCCGAGCGGCTTAAACGAATGCGCCTCCTAAAGAGCTCAAAATATACGAGGAAGTAAAATAAGAGTGCCCCTATTTCGCCGACAAGCGTACTACTCGTAATCTCTCACTTAGTAGTTCCGTTCGCCCTGCAATGTTCGCACAATTTGTCTTAAATGTATTTGAATGCGTTTTTCTCTTTTTTCTCTCGTCACTGACTTTGTATGGGCTGCCGGTAACCCGTACAGCTATAAAGAGTGAGTATAAGTTACTTTAGTGCTTGTATCGGTGTGCATTTGTGCTTGTGCCTATGCTTTACGTAGTGTCTTCCTAGTAATATTCTAATTTCTCGAACAAACTGCAAGCGGTTATCTGACAAGCATGTCTCCGTAGACGTATTTTGACGAGTTTAAAGACTTGGTGTGGTGATCAATTTTCGATTTTACTCTCCCAAGTCTAACGTCCCGAAGCATGATCCCTTGCAGAGTGTGAATAATGATGTTCATAGATTTAGACACGCAGCTTGGATAACTATAGATGACTTTACTAAATGTTTGACTCTTTGTAAAGCTTGACGATTTAGTTGTTCTATGATGTGGATTGGAAGGTAATGGTTTTTAATTGGTTATGGTGATGTGAAAGGGCATTTATGATTATGTCTCAGTGTGTGTTGGTATTCAAATGCCCGATCGAGATGCTGAGGCGTGTGTAGTCACTCGCCTTTGACCGAAATACTCTATCAGCATCACCGACGGGATTACCGACCGCACTATGCTTCCCAGACTTTTTGAGGCTTTACTCCGAATTTAGACCCTTAACTTAATGCTTAAGGTAGATTTTCTAGTGCTCCCGTAGATGCTGATAGGGCATTTAAGTCTATTCGAACAGGTTCGGCTCCGATGTCTCACATTGTTTACGTGTGCTCACAGTGCCCGGAGAGCCCCAAGATGTGAAGATAAACGCCATGAACTCCACTTCCATTCATGTGGCGTGGAAGCCGCCGCAAGAGAAAGAGAAAAACGGCATCATACGGGGATACCACGTCCATGTTCAAGAACTGAGAGACGAGGTAGGTACTTTACAACTAGTTTCATTGTATGCAATAGTAAGGTTACGTTTAATTTAAGAAATTATTGCCTCAGGGTAAGGGTCTTCTGAACGAACCGATGCGTTTCAACGTGATGGACGAGACGATTTTGGAACTGAACGTAACAGCACTCCAGCCGGATACGAGGTACAGCGTGCAAGTGGCTGCACTCACGAGGAAGGGAGACGGCGATAGAAGTCCGCCAATCACGGTAAAGACTCCTGGTGGCGTGCCAAACAGGCCAATCGTCACCCTCAAGTAAGTTTATTAGCACTTCAACAGCTTAACGAACAATAGTAATTTAACTGTAGGAAACGTTTTGGTAAACTGTTGCTCTTTTCCAGGGTTTTGGAGAGAGAACCAGTAGTCGCAATAGAGTTAGAATGGTTAAAACCAACTCAAACATATGGAGACTTACTCGGCTATCGGCTGAGGTACGGCAACAAAGATCTCAATCTTTTCGAAGAAATCAACTTTCCTCCAAAAATGGCCAATCATAAGATCACAGATCTTGAAAGAGGCGTTCAATATGAGTTCAGGATAGCAGGCAAAAATCACATTGGCGTTGGACAAGAGGCTGTTAAGTACTGGTTGACCCCAGAAGGTGCACCGAAAGGACCTCCTACAAATGTGACGTACCATTTTCAAACACCAGATATCATCAGCGTCAGATGGGAGCCTCCAGTGAGAGAAGAAAGAAGTGGCCAGATAAAGAAGTTTGACATACAATTCTACAAAAGGGGAGACCAATCATCGCTTGTTGAGAAGACAACAGAAACAATGAAAGCTGTATTCACCGGATTAGAGGAAGATGCTCACTACATCTTCAAAGTCCGAGCATACACTGACCAGGGAGCTGGACCTTATAGCAAAGACGTCACTGCTCACACTGAAAGAGATATAGGCAGAGCACCGATGTCAGTCAAAGCGGTTGCTACATCAGAATCGGGTGTTGAAGTATGGTGGGAAACCTTTAGATCAAGAAAGAAGATCATAGGTTACGTCATATTTTATACAATGACTCCTGTAGAAGACTTAGATGAGTGGCAACAAAAGAATGTGCACGTAACACATTCTGCAGACTTAGAAAACTTGGAGAAGTTTGCAGAATATGCTATCGCGGTAGCTGCTAAGACGGTTGATGGATTAGGACGTTTATCTGAAAAGGTAACTGTGAAAGTAAAACCGGAAGAAGTGCCTTTACACTTAAGGGCTCAAGATGTGTCCACGCACTCCATGACATTGTCATGGTCACCTCCGTTACGATTAAACCCCGTTAGCTATAAGATATCCTACAATGCAATCAAAGAGTTTGTGGACTCCCTTGGAATGACTCAAACGCAAGAAATTCCGAGAAGGGAAATTATTGTTAAGCATGAACGGACAGCGTACTCAATTAACGATCTCTCACCGTTCACAACGTACAACGTAAACGTAAGTGCCATACCTAATGACGACTCATATAGACCGCCAACTAAAATCACTGTTACCACTCAAATGGCAGCTCCCAAACCGATGGTAAAACCGGATTTCTATGGCGTCTACGAAAATGAAATTCTTGTCATTCTACCTCAAGCTTCCGAAGAATACGGACCTATTTCACATTATTATTTAGTTGTAGTGCCTGATGATAAAGCCCATAATCATAAGAACCCTGATCAGTTCCTAACCGAAGATTTAATTAAGAATAACGCTAGAACAGATGATGAAAACGCCCCTTATATTGCTGCTAAGTTCTTACAGAGAAATATTTTGTATACATTCCATTTGGGAAATGACGAGATGTACGAAGGTTTCTCAAATAGAAAGTTGAACCCTGGAATTAAGTATCGAGTGTTTGTGAGAGCGGTTGTGGATACTCCTCAAAAGCATCTATACACTTCGAGTCCGTTCTCGGAGTACTTATCTTTAGATATGCGTGAAGCTCCCCCTGGTGAGGAACCCAGCAGACCTGACCCAAAAGACATCAATGGTGACCCGGAGATTAGAATAGAGGAAAATAGAAAAGAAGCAGGCATGATCTGGGTAATTGGTCCCATTATCGCCGCATTGATGCTTTCGCTACTGTTGGTATTGTTATTCATCGTGAAGAGACGAAGGCAACCTTGCAAGACCCCTGACCAAGCAGCAGTTACGAGGCCCCTGATGTCAGCTGATGTTGGATTTGGTGCACCGTCAGACCCCGTCGAAATGAGACGACTGAACTTCCAAACTCCAGCGATGATTTCTCATCCACCTATTCCGATATCCGAACTGTGTGATCACATTGACAGGCTGAAAGCGAACGACAACTTGAAATTTTCTCAAGAATACGAAAGTATAGAGCCCGGACAACAGTTCACATGGGACCACTCCAACATGGAAATAAACAAACCCAAGAACCGTTATGCTAATGTTATTGCCTACGACCATAGCCGCGTAATCCTGCAGCCGATGGACGGTGTACTCGGCAGTGACTACATCAACGCCAATTACTGCGACGGTTATCGTAAACATAATGCTTACGTCGCCACTCAGGGGCCCTTGCAGGAAACTTTTGCGGATTTCTGGCGAATGTGTTGGGAATTGCGGACAAACACGATAGTAATGATGACAAAACTGGAAGAACGGACGCGAATTAAGTGCGATCAGTACTGGCCCAGTCGCGGGAACGAGACCTATGGAAACATGAACGTGGCGATTGCCGAAGTTCAAGAACTTGCAACTTACTGCATCAGGACGTTCCAGCTTACGAAGGAGAATAATGTCGAGCGGCGGGAAATCAAACAGCTGCAGTTTACAGCTTGGCCTGACCATGGAGTGCCGGATCATCCAGCACCGTTCTTGCAGTTCCTTCGTCGCGTCAGAGCCCTGAACCCAGCCGACGCCGGTCCGCTAGTCGTCCACTGCTCAGCGGGAGTCGGTCGAACCGGTTGCTTCATCGTCATCGACTCCATGCTCGAGCGTGCCAGACACGAGCGCACGGTCGATATCTACGGACACGTCACTTGCCTAAGAGCCCAACGCAACTACATGGTGCAAACCGAAGACCAGTACATCTTCATCCACGACGCTTTGCTCGAAGCTGTTGTCTGTGGGGATACCGAAGTGCCCGCTCGTAATCTCCACGCTCACATCCAGAAGCTGATGCGTATTGATACCATTGAAAATATAACCGGCATGGAGTTGGAGTTCAAGAAGCTAGCGAACATGAAGGCTGATTCAAACCGGTTTGTGTCGGCAAGTCTGCCGTGTAACAAACATAAGAACCGACTGGTGCACATTCTTCCTTACGAGTCGTCGCGAGTTTGCCTGTCTCCTCGCGATGGGTCTGACTACATCAACGCTTCGTTTGTGGACGGGTATCGGTACCGAGCCGCTTACATCGCCACCCAGGGACCTCTGGGTGACACAACAGATGACTTCTGGCGCATGCTTTGGGAACACAACTCTACCATAATCGTGATGCTGACTAAACTGAAAGAAATGGGACGGGTGAGTTGGAAGTCTAGAGAATATCTAAGTTATAATTATATATCACTATTTGACATTATTCAGTAGTAGTAGTAAGAGATTTATATTTAAACTATAATACGATTGGATAGCCTACTCCGGAAGTAGGATGAGATGTCTTCTATCAAACCTTTTTTTGTGACTGGCCTTTTCTTGTTTTTAGGAGAAGTGCCATCAGTACTGGCCCTCGGACCGCTCTGTTCGCTACCAGTGCTTCGTGGTTGATCCTATCGCTGAATACAACATGCCCCAGTACATCTTGAGAGAATTCAAGGTTAGTTTTAAATTAAATTTGTGTTGACATTTCAACAATCTCCGACAGAACCAAACTAAGAAAAGCTATCATGGGATATGGGCATATAGGAACTACATATCTGATGGAATACTTTATACTTTTTTCGTAAATATCGTACATATTTTTTTGCGTAGCTTGATTGGTCATTCCTAACCGATGGACAAAGTAATGTTCTGCGCGGCGACCATTTGGGTGAGCCCAAGTGGATAACAATAATAATATTTACATCCAAATGATTTGTAGGCCTCCTGCAACCTACAAGGAGGCCTACGCCAAAGGGCACACAGAAAATAACCGAAATTTATAACAATTGTAAAAATGGTGTAGTATGCAAAAAAATAAGCCGGCTGCCGCTTGCAAAGTTACGGGTAAATGGGTTATTATTAAAATTAATTATTATATAAATGATTTGTAGGGGCTTCGTAGGGCACGTTAATTTGTCGGTTCCAGCTTTAGCAGTCATTAATGCATGAAGGCGCTGGTGGCCTTTATACTTCACCACCACAGTTACCCAAAGTCACAAGTACATACTAATTATTTGTTACTCTGTAGGTAACAGACGCACGTGACGGCGCGTCACGCACCGTCCGTCAGTTCCAGTTCACGGATTGGCCGGAGCAAGGCGTGCCAAAGAGCGGCGAAGGGTTCATTGACTTCCTGGGGCAAGTCCACAAGACCAAGGAGCAGTTCGGACAGGATGGACCGATCACTGTGCACTGCAGGTCAGTTGAAGGACTGCTTGGGAAGGAACGGGGAAGCTCCAGTAATGCGTTTATTTCATATTGTTTTCGGTGTATATTTTTAGACAATTACAAAATTGCTAAGCGTGACGTCGTATAGCTTCTGTATAGCAGAGTGTCTTAGCGTAGCGTTATTATAATAGTGTACTCTTGGGCAGAGTGGGAAGATTTTTACACTCTTTGGGGAAGATTGAAAGTTCTCGGTTTTTCTGCTTCCCTTTTTTGGTGCAGATAATGTCAGCTGTCACATTTGACAATATAGCATGTCATGAACAGGGGCCTTATGGTCTTAGTTTATTTTATTGTTAGGAACAAAAAAAACTAATACATCCTGAACATGTCTAGGGACAATAAATGGTGGACATTATATTCTTGAGTAAACCTACGTCGTAGCAACCGTAGCATCGTGTCCTACGCCGTAGTACTTCGTAGCAGTGCTACGAAATCTTGAAGCATAGTTATATTTTTAGCTACAGCAGCTTTTTAAGTGTTTACATTGTTCGGCAGTGCGGGAGTGGGTCGTACCGGAGTGTTTATAACTCTGTCCACGGTGCTGGAGCGGATGCAGTACGAAGGAGTTGTCGACGTGTTCCAGACGGTTCGCACGCTGCGCACGCAACGCCCCGCCATGTTGCAAACTGAGGTAACGCAACACTGTTGTAGCAACCAAAACCTACGCCGTAGTCATAACTACATAGCACACAAGTGCTGAGAACTATTCTGCCATCTTATGGCAAAAGGGCACATCTAACATTTTTTTCAAAATTGAGTTATACACATATTCGGATCAGGAGAAATGGGCGCATCTGCAAATTTAAAATAAAAACTCTATCTCAATTCTGCATTGAGTTACATTAGAATTTTTGTATAAAGCTAAAAGGAAAAATCATGATTTTACAAAGAATGATAATAAATAAATAAATGATAAAATATAAATATAATACGTATATATGCAAGTAATTGCATTTATTTTTTCTATAAATAACCATAACAACCATTTGAATGCATATACATTGAAATGGTTTTTATTCCCGAAAAACATCAACCCCAAAAAACCTTAAAACCTATTTTTCTAGTGATTTACAATTTGTTAGATGTGCCTTTTTGCGGTAAGACGGCAGTATTATGGTTTGTATTTTTTTATTTGTCTTAAAATAATTACCTATATTATTCATTATTGTTTAACAGGACCAGTACGAATTCTGCTACCGCGCCGCTTTGGAATACCTCGGCTCGTTTGACCACTACACAAACTGTCGCTGAGACCGGCTCGTCTAGATGCAACTGCGTGGGACTCCTTTTATGTACTTAAATATGAACGCGTAACGTGGTACGGGACAAAGAATGTTATCACAAGTTAAAAAACATTCCTAATTCAAAAACGAAATTAGAAAAAGCTGCGTTCTTAATTTCAAAAATAGAACTTGCGCGGTACCAGAGCGGACGAATCACAAAATTGCAATCATTCCTAGTTCTAATTTCAAAACCAAATAGATGCGTTCATAATCTCAAAAATAAAACTAAAAAAAAAGATAGTGACATTCGAATGAATGTTTGAGTCTCAAACACGTCTCAAAATAATTCTCAAGCTGTCAAGCATGAATCGATATAATAGGTACTTAAACCTATCTATTATTGTTTGGAATACAATCAAAAGTGATCCTAGTAGTATGCAGTAGAATAGTATGTTAGAAAACTGATCCAGTTTTTATAATTTATTTAACAGGCTCGCTCCTGTAGAACTGTAATTAATAGATTAACGAACGAATACTGTCCACACTAAACCAAAACAAAGACAATAATATTTTTAAAAATATAACCAAGTATGTAAAAAAAACTAAAATTAGCTTTCCTCATGCACGTCAGACAATAGACATCCACTCAGGTTAGATTATTTTGGGGATTTTTATGGTAGGTAGTCAGAGGCACGTCCAAACGTAATATAGACTCCTATCTATCTTATATCACTTTATTAATCAGCTCGCGTCCAAATTAAACTCAATCCTTTATAATTAGTACCCGAATTTAAGACGGATATCTTATTTTTGCTTCTGGAATAGCAATCGCCAATGACTACTTAAATCCTAAACGAGACAAGCAACTAAATGTAAAGATTCATTCTCCATTTATCTTCTATTCTACGAGTGTCTCAACGAGGTCCAAAGACTGGATTGTCGTATGCCAGCATTATTATTAAATTACAGTTGCACTTGCCAATCAGATGAGAGATTATTTGACGGATGACAGACAATCCGTACCGTTATTATTGCCTCATAGGTTCGGGCATTAGTTATTTTTAAAATCCATAATACTCCAGTGTTAGGATTTTTAATATTAATGTCAATAAAACAACGTCCTTCTTTGTCCCGTGCCAACCGATTAGGTAGACTGACAGACCATGGAGTCCCAAAAGCGGCTAGCGATGTACACAACATCCGATTAAAAGCTCACATCGTGATGTTGACAATGAGGCTAAACTAACGAGTGCCTACGAACGCTACTTATGATAAATTTACTATTGTGACCATAAAAATCTTGATTGTGAGTCGAAAGGGTAATAATAATAAAGTATATTATCCTATGAACTTATGATAGTCGATAAAGCAGCTGTTCACGCTATTTTTCCCTTATATCGAACAGTTCAGTGTTAAAGTCCATATAAACGGTTGATTATTAGATGCGTTTAATGAAAATCTATGATATCGGTCAGTGTTAAGCATTAATTAATTTGCTATGGATATAAATAAAATTATTCTAGTGAAATCAGTGCGCTTAGTATAACTTATATGATATTCAATTCTGATCAAATATACAGACATTATGTAAAATGTATAAATAGTTATTACAGCTGTAATTAGAAGTTTATTTTTCATATCGGGTGTTGAAATATGTTTAGGTAGTGTAAATTTGTGGTACTTATCAAGTTTCATCATTGCAATATTACGGAACTCTTTAGACGAATCGGCTGTGTCGTGTGAACTATATTTGTGTCAGTCCTAAGTGTGCGTAGTGGGTAAATTAAATTATGTAAATACTTGTATTTCCATGGTAATTGTAAATCAGAACGTTGTGTTTCATTCATAATTTTCTTGCCCAGTTTATTGACCTAGCTTGAACATCGTGAGACTGTCATTTTGTATGTATTTTAAATTGTGAACATTTTTATTTCATATCAATTTAAGTTCAGAATCATGTATCGATAAGTTTGTATGAATTCATTTTGTAATTAATACATGTAGGGTGGGTGTCACCATCTCAAAATACGCTATTCGTCGGATAAAAATATATCCATCAGCTTGTCAAAAGCAAAGATGGATGGCGATGTTAACTCCCCCTTAGTAGTTTAAGTTTTGTTATCACTGCTTGCTTTTAGAAATCGTGATTCGATGACATATCTATTTGTAGGTAGAAAAAAATGTTCTTGTCTATGTGAATATTTATGTAATTAAAAAGGAAATACGAATTGATTTACCTAACGTATTTCGTAACTAAAATGTATGAATTTTTTGGACAATGATTTTTTGCTGTCACATTTGGCTTTTTTGAAGTCATTTTGTTTCTTTTTTTTTAATTATGGATTTAATTGAGAAAGGAAAGAAATTGAACATTTCGACTGCCAGGACCTATCTTATTCACACTACTCTAAGCTATCTTTAAGTGTAGTACTTATCTTATACTTTAATCTTTTACAGTAATCTCCTTGCATAGTAAAACTAAGGACTTTAGGTTTTTCACTCGTTTTATACAACTATACCTTCTTGTATTGATCTAACTTACGTATAAGTTAAATTTGAGCTTGTATGTAATTTAGTAAGTAATACGCTGTTTTCAAACGTTAGCTGTAGTTATTGCAAAGAAATAATAATAACTCTTCTTAAAAAATGTGCGGTGGAAGTGGACCGACGTTGGCGGCGACCATCGTTCGCAACTGCCAAACATTCGTTTAGAATATCGGAAAAATAAACCTATACAATACGAGAAGTAGAATTAAATGAATTAATTGTTATATTGGAGGATATAGTAAATTTAATACGCGTTAATAAATCATGTATCTTAGCGGGAGCTGATGCTACATGCTAGTGTATAGGCAGCTTTATTCAGCTAAATAGCAGCAGCTCGAGTTAAAACTTACCTCCTTATTAAATGAACTAAGCTTTACAATCATTCCTTTTTTAATGTTGTTATTTTTTATTATTTTTTGTACACTCTTGGGGCGTATTCTATTTTTAAATGTTTCCGAACGCACACGAACGATCTCAAGTAGGTACAGATTTTCAAAAGGCGTAGGTAGAATCAATTCAGCTTAACTTAGTTTGTTGATAAAAAAATATTTTTAATCACATTATTAATTAATTTACATGCCATATATGGTGCTGTTGTACCTAATTTTTAATTATTTTCCACACTATCATTTCATGGTTACTGGCTACCTATATATTATCATCCCATCCGTTGAATGTTTATTAAAAGACTGATTTTTCCAGTTGATTGTGTGCCGATTATTTTAAATTTGTTTGTATTGATTTGAACTAATGAATTGATCGATTACGTTGTATTTGTTGTAAATGACATCAATTTTTGTAATTTGTTGTGTAAAAATATTTTTATACAGTAATTTTATAAGTTAATAATATCCCATAGAAATGTAATGGTCCGATGAATGAGACTGTTTTTTTTTAGTATAAAACAATGAACCTACAATCTCAATAAAAAAACTTGTTTCTAATGTATTTGTGTTCAGATTCAACTCGCCATTAATTTGCGCATTTTCGAAACAAAAACTGGCAATAATCGCCCTAGCTTTAAATTTGTAATTAATTTAGTGCAATTAAAATGGCGGACGCAGTTTTGGCGGGAGTGTGAATGTAACTGTAGGTGTTTGTAGACGAATATTATTATTTTGTAAAATACCCGCGCTGCGTCTCGGGCACAGTGGATTCGCAAATTATACATAATGTATATGAAGAAATAAATTTATGTGAGACCATTTAATAAGATTTTCATATTTTAAACCAACATAACCTAATGCTAGTAGTATAATAATAGTAGTAGTCTTTGTGAAGGGCTCGTCTGGGGAAGTAGGTACTACAACCACGCCTTTTTCTGCCGACAAGCAGCAACAACGTGTTTCTGGTTTGAAGAGTGTGGTCGCCGGTGTAATAATAGCCACATGAGGCTTAACATATGTATCCCTCAAGTTGCACTCGAGTTGGACGCAGGGCAGTGCATCGTAGGGCACGTTCCTATCGTGCGTGACTTACGAGCCAATGCTTTGTAATGCTTTTGCTTTGTGTAGGTGATGGTTACCACTTAACATCAGGTAAGCCATCTGCTTGTTCCATCAGCTATTTGAATAAAAAACAAAAAAAATGCTGCAGACATCTAACATAATACCTAGAGGTAATTCCTGGTAAAAAACTGCAGTAGTTTCTAAACTTTTGTAATAGGTACCTATCTATGCCAAAGTTACAAAGGGGTATCTACATAGAGTATCTACCTACGCTTCAACAACATAAGTAATCGCACTACGCATTACTTATTCAGGCAACATCCCTCTACTAGTAATCCGGTTACTCAAACATTGTCGGTCCCCGAATTGGCACAATGAATACGTATTGCTGAGCGTTAATTATAATATCTGAGACGTGCCCCGTGAGATTGGTCGCCATTGTGTGGCCACTGGCTAGCAATGGGTCGGTAGACGAAGAACTTAAGCGGCCAGATATGGCATTGGCTGTATGTACGGTACTTATCTAAACTACTTATTGCCTGTGGATATTCTGATGTCCTAGTTCGATAGAGATAGAGCTTTTTGACTTTAAATTTATATTACACTAGCGATCCGCCCGCGCGCCCCTGCTTCGCACGGGTGCACATATCATGCATGTATTATACATATAAACTTTCCTCTTGAATCACTCTATCTATTAAAAAAACCGCACCAAAATCCGTTGTGTAGTTTTAAAGATTTAAGCATACATAGGGACATGGGGACAGGGATACAGGGACAGAGAAAGCGACTTTGTTTAATACTATGTAGTGATTGTAACAAGGATCATTTGTACATAACTTTTTGCAAGAAAAAACCGACTTCAATGTACCTACAGGAAAATACCCTCTTATGAAAGTTACTTGTCAGATCTGACACAAATTTAAATGGAACCATACGAAAAGCAGCAGCTTTCGATAAAAAAATCATCAAAATCGGGTCCACCCATATAAAGTTAGAAGATGACAAAGATAAAAAAGTCGAATTGAGAACCACCTATTTTTAAATGATATAAACTAGTGCATTTTCCAAACAAAAACAATAGAATCTGCTGCCTTTTCCAAGTATTTAGATCCACGCATTGCATTGCTATGATAGATATTGTGTTAGAGATCCAAGCCTTTGAGTCGTGCAACTCCATGATAGCAAGCCGGTTTAGAATTTGAATCGCTATCCAAGGCGGTATGCTGCAGGCTCGATCTGCCATCAGTATCGCCTAAATCCGAAGTCTATTCACGGAGACAGCTTGTCGAATTCATCAGCCACATGCCTAGTGGGCTACTGTTAGCGACAAAAATCCACATTAATTACAGGCACATGAGACTTAAATCTACATCTGTATGCCTCAAGTTGATAGACGCAGGGCAGTGTGGGGCTAGTAGGGCACGTTCCTATCGTGCGTGACTTACTGAGGCAACGCTTTGTATAAAAATGTGATGGTTCAGGTGGGCAAGGAATACTCTCTGACGAGAGCGTCAGGCGTTCTGAGAACCAAAGAGTACCTATCGCTACGCTAAGACTGATAACATCACGGGCCTCCGATTCTCCATACAGTGGCCTGACGTTACCAATTTTTGACGGCCCCGCCTCGGAACAAATTTGTGTACCTACGATCTGCAGAAATTTGTTCCGTTGGTCTGGGTGTTTTCTATGTACATATAATAAAAAATACATATATTTTTTAAAGTAAAGTATTAAATATATCGGTTATCTAGTACCCATAACACAAGCTTTAGTAGCTTACTTTGGGGCTAGATGATGCTGTGTGGATTGTCCAGCATTATTTATTATTATTAATAACAAAATACGAAAATCGAAATACAAAACTCAGGCTTGAGGTTCTGTTCCGAAATGTATTCTAGGGAGGCTTCTTACCTCTTTCTATAAAATAATCCTTCCCCCCACAGCGCCTAAATAAATCTTATTACAGTGAGAGGCCTCGCATTTCCGGAGAAATTCACTCAATAAACCTAAAAAGTACACCCTCGGTGTGTGAAAAATTAATTTATCTCACCCATCTCACCCTTATGCCATATGTAAATGAAATTGAGCGAATCCTATTGATGGCGAAACAGATAACATAACAGTTTTTAAGCGGCATTTCACTGCTCATGCTTATGTAACATTAGTTAGCTAGCTCTTCATTATTAGATAAGGTACTTACCTACCTACAGATACCTTTATTAACCTATAGGGAAAAACGGGGTCGGTTTTTATGTTATACACCTATACTGCGATCTCGTAATCTGAATATGAAAGTAGGTGGTAGTCAGTCAAGTCCAAACATTGTTTAGTAGTATTATGAATAATAGAACTTCATGGACGTAGGGCAGTGCATCGTAGGGCTCGTTCCTGTTGTGCTCGACTTAGGTTCGATGCAATGCTTTGTTATTATTATTACCTATAAGTGATAAATATAAATAAACAATAACTAAGATACGAGGCCAGCCAGTGTTGTGTAGTTGTCGTGTATAGTACCTACCTACCTCCTTCTAACTAAAGCCCTGAACTTGAACCTAAAGAAATAAGCACATAAGTGAATAAGACTTAAACTATCGGACCAGGCAATCAGGACTTGAAAAGAGGTGGAATCACCTACTTATGATTAAAAGTAGAATCATAAGTAGGTGATTCCACCTCTTTTCAAGTTCTGATTGCCTGGTCCGATAGTTTAACATATAAGCACAAAAATGAATAAGACTGCAATCAGGACTTGAAAAGAGGTGGAATCACCTACTTATGATTAAAAGTAGAATCATAAGTAGGTGATTCCACCTCTTTTCAAGTTCTGATTGCCTGGTCTGATAGTTTGTTTTTTTTTTTTATGGCTCCTGTCTATCGACAATCTTGCCAGTGTCAAGTGATAGAGATAATATGCTCTTTGCTATGTTTCTAGTCACGTCAGTCGAAAGTCGAGTCAGTCAATTGATGAAAATGGTGGCGATTTCTTCATAACATTTGAAACATTTTCGGTCAAATCACGATATCACATAATACACTTTCATTTCAAATGCTTACACTTTGTGCTAAGACCACAAGTAATGTTGGTTAAAATACCACCAAAATTACACAACACAACTCAAAAAAACACTAGAAAAACAATTAAAATGAAAATGCTATGTTGCTTCGATAGATGACAGAAAACGAATGTTAAAGCTTGTTAAATAAAGCTGAATTTACTTTGCAAGCTATGTTAGTGACACGGGCGTCAAATGAGAATCCGTCTTACCCGTTATTTGAACTTTTGTGGAACGAAATGAGAAAATAGACTGAAATGAGATAATAGATTTCGCTTTTATTTTTTGGATATTTTTCGACACATCAGCAGTTGTTGTATAGTAAACATACCTCTATAAATTATGCTTCTATAAATTATGAGACGAAGTTTCAAGTTTATTATGACTTCTATGTCTACTAATGTATGAATTTTTTTTTCGCATCTATCCTTAAAGAGTTAGTTCCTAGTAAAGTGGGAGAAAAATAGCACCTAAATCAATTTGAATTTGGAATGTGGATATTGTTAGAAAAAGTTCTAATCACCATCATTAATATTCTAGTCTTCAATCACGAAAATTGTATATTGCATAAAAAGTAAAATTGCATAAAAAGTTACGTACAGTCGCGCAAGTAATTAAAGAGGAATTACATGAATGAAATTTCAAGAGTCGTAAAACGTATGATGCTGGGGCCTAGAAAACACACAAAATAAATTAAATTTTCTTTATTATACAAATTAACATAATTATTACAATCAACAATAACTTGTCGCAGACAAATCGTCAACACAATACATTGGTGTCGATTCTGTTGTTGCATTATCCTAAGCTAACTTAATCTGACAGCTCTAAAATTATAGCCGTCCTTGTTGTTTCGGTCTTTTAGAAAGGGATGGCAATATTTTTAGAGCTGTCAAATTAGTTTAGTTTAGGATAATGCAACAACAGAATTGGCACCAATATTAAGTAACATAAATAAAATGTTATTGTCTTAGATTTTTAAGCACTTTAATCAAATGCTTGTTTATATACCTTATCTAATCTAGCAGACTTTAATACTTAAAATGTAGTAATATCACTTGTCGGTGGTCATCGTTTCAATGCAGGTCTGAAACAAAAGAAAAATGTGTTCCTCAAAACAAAAAGTACCATTTAGTATGTTTTGTCCCAACAAACCATACTATAGGTCCCCCACACATCAGTTCCGTGTCAGGGACGGGGCAGGGACGTGCTTCGTCAGGAGTCTACAAAAATATCATTGCATACATTGGTGTCGATTCTGTTGTTGCATTATCCTAAACTAACATAATCTGTCAGCTCTAAAATTATAGCCGTCCTTGTCGTTTCGGTTTTTTAGAAAGGGACGGCAATATTTTTAGTGCTGTCAAATTAGGTTAAATTAGGAAAACTAAACCGAATTAACACCATTGTCTATGAACTCGATCACACATGTCCGCGCCCGTGCCGGCAACGAAGCAACTAAGTTTTATGTGTGGTGCTTTTAGGAAACCGAATGAAGACGTTCGCGAAAAGCCTACACTACTGAGAGTTTTTTTATTAATACATTTTTCATTGCTATTTATAATGGTTATTATTTTACTGCTACTAGCGACCCGCCCGCGCGCCCCTGCTTCGCACGGGTGCACATATCATGCGTGTATTATACATATAAACCTTCCTCTTGAATCACTCTATCTATCAAAAAACCCCATCAAAATCCGTTGTGTAGTTTTAAAGTTTTAAGCATACAAAGGGACAAGGGGACATAGGGACAGAGAAAACAACTTTGTTTTATACTATGTAGTGATTTATAAAAGATAGAAACCCTTAATTTTAATCCAACACGGGATATTTTCATAAAACATCAGATTTATCCACCGATTTTTTTTTTCCAAAAATAAACAATTTCAAGAACTTAAAACAGCAAAATTACAAAATTTCATTCACTTGGATGACATAACTTTTTTCAAGTACGGTCCGATTTTGAGAAATTTCTATGAGACAAATGTGAAAGTCTATCCTTTAAAAAATAGTATTTTTCCAAAATCGAATGACTGAAATATGTGGCAAAAAACATAAAAATTTTCAAAATGACTTTTTTTCTCGTATTGTGACCCTTTTTATGAAGTCGGTTAAAATAAGCCGAATGTGCTGAATTGCAGAGAAAATAATCTCTTTTAATTTACTTATGTATTTCTTATACTCACTTTTTCTGAAATCCGAACATACTAAGCAATGTCGGCTGGTTGCTAGGTAGCGATGTAGTTCGCTTCAAACCAGGCACTCGGCACGTAACTCGCTTCGAATTCCTGATTGGCTGGCTCGACGACATGGGATGTGATTGGCTGGCCGGGATTGATTCGGGGGGTGATTGGCCGAATGATTCCTGGGGCAGATGAAACGTATAATTTAAACATAATTCGTAATTTAATTAAAGAAACACTACTATGAAAAATGACAATCATCAAGCTCTGAGCAAAAGCTACTTTACCCATACTCAATAAAGTAATTAATTATTAAATCTGTGTATCTGTATCGATTTATCGCCCCCGAAACCACTTGATACCATTATTATTTCTTTAAAATCGTTGTAGCCGTTTCCAAGTTTCAGATTATTTTTATACTAGTTGCGCCCCGTGGTTTTACCTGCGCTGATTTAGATCCAGGTATTCCCACGGGATAAAAAGTAGCCTTTGTGCTATTCCAGACTATCTATCTCTCTGCATAATTATCAGATCCGTTCAGCCGTTCCGGCGTGAAAGAGTAACAAACATCCATCCAACCATCCATACTTACAAACTTTCGCGTTTATTGGAGTAGGATATACAAGAATTGCTAGTTTAAAGGTTTTACCTGAGAATCAACTGGCGTGACCAACGTTTCCAACGGATAGGTGTTCTCTACAGTTTCTTCACTCCAGCTCTTGTCCAATCTCTTCCTGACATTGCCGTATATGGTCTTTGTTCTAGGACTAGGTTCCAAGATAGGACTTCGTTTAGGGCTATTGTATAAAGAATTCTCTTTCTGAGAACTATCTAAGTCTTCACAGACAGTTTCATCATTATCAGTTTCTACATTAAGAAAATGATTATCATTTTTAATTGGAGATTCTACAAGTATTATATTCGAAGAGTCTGCACTTTTTGTAGACTTTTTGAAGGGGTTTTTGCTTTTCTCCGGGGAATCTTCGATGATTATACTTATATTCAATTCTTGTTTAACTTTATTTGTTTTTGTAGTAGTCAGGTTATTCGAGTTAAATTCTTTTTCAGACTTTCTAAATGGATTTCGTTTGATCTCATCCGATTCGACGTTTTCACTTGCTTCTGTGGTAATTGGGGAAGAGAAAAACTTGCTTTCCACGACATTTTGGTCCATAACTGTCCTGGGAAATCGACTTAGTTTCATTAGTATACCAGTTTTGCCATTTTTCAAACATTTTCTGAAGGATCGTTCTTTGTTTTCTAGGATGGGCGATGTTGATTTTTCTTTTTTGACTTCGTTCACGATTTCATCTTCAGCTAATCGTTTTTGTAACGGTTGGTCAGTTTTTTGGCGTTTTGTATTCGGTTCTATGCAATACATGCTGCTTAGAGATTTGATTGATAGGCTGGAACAAAAAAATAGATGTTTAGTTGTCAACAGATTCGAATAAAAAGGACTATGTACACGGTTTTGTTCGAACCTGCTGCAGACCTTAAAGCCTGCGCCACATTCTCGCGAGAATCTCGCAAGAACACGAGAAACGAGGTTCCACGTTGTCTTTCTCATGTTTTTCTCGCGTTCTCGCGACAATGTGGAGCGGGCTTTAGCCATTTAGTTGTGGCTAGTTAGCATGACGTAATTTCCCTTGTGTATGTGTAAATAAGTCATGCATTTATGTAGTAAAATTAAAATAAGTCTTAAGTTAATGCGCGCGTACCTATGTGTATAACTTATATATCAAAGTTACATGCCTTCTGCTATTCAGAACCTATCAACAATTATTCAAATTGATAGAGTAGCCGAAACTCCACTGCTTACATGCTGGGTATTTTTTTTTACTTTTACATATTACCACTAACTGCGGTTTTACCCGCGTAGTTTCAAATCCCGGCATTCCAACGGGATAAAAAGAAGCCTATGTGCTATTCCAGACTATAATCCACCTCTGTGCCAAATTTCATGCCGATCCGTTCAGCCTTTCTGGCGTTATTGAGTAACAAACATCCAAACTTTCACATTTATGATGGTGGGATAAAAATCTTTAAAATTCAGCTTTTTACCTCTCATCTTCCTGTGTCTCAGGAACCACTGTACTAACAAGGTTGACAACTTTGCGGGGTTTGCGAGTGTTTGCAAATGCACCAACGACGTTAGCTCTCTTTTTCTTCCATGGACAAGGGTCGTGGAGATACGACGCGAACTCAGAACTCCATATGCTAGGATGGCTGCTAACTTTCTCCTTCCAGTTGCTGGTTTTTATGTTCGTGTTCTGAAATATAAATATAGGTTATCAGACGTTTTTCCGAATTCCGAAAAAAAACATTCAATTCAAATCGCAGTTTAACGTATGTTTTAGAGACATTACATGAGCCGTTAAAGGAAAAAAAGAAAGAATACATTATCATTCAACTTATAATAATAACCGTTAAACGGATTATACAAAAAAACCAATAAATCATGAAAGCAAAATGTGTGTGGCTTTGAGTAGGATACTTTGGGGCTAGATGGTGCTGTGTGGATTGTCCAGCATTATTTATTTATTACTTTAATTGCTTATTACATATAAATTTTGATTAAGGGGGGTAGTCTGAGGTATATACAACAATATTGGGATAAGTTTAGATAGCTTACTTCTGTAGGGCGATGGTCGGGATGCCAATCGTCCATTTTTCTCAAACTGAAGGGGTCTAAGTTCCCCAGGGCGAGTTGGAAAGCCACTTTGGGATCCAACAATTCCCCGGCATTCACACACAACGCTTTCTCTGTATCTGAAACGTTTAAATAAACATTAAACCATTGTTTTTCATACAGTCGCTTCCACTATTGTTTATTTTTTATACTACATACTTTCAGATAGAACAAGCAGTTGGCCCCCCTGATGTAAAGTGGTAACCATTACCCACAACAAACTACTGCCTCGTAAGCTTCTTTTTTCGTGTAAGTTTATGCATCACAATGATAATTATTCGCTTGTAAGAAAATTATAGCAGATGGGTAGTCATAGTACAGGGTAAAAGCTGACTAGTTATTAGGTAAAACAATAGGCTACCTTATCGCTTAGAGCTATATCTTCCAGGCAACCTTGGAAGTATCAAAACTATTCAGAATTGACAGCCGTGTACACCACGATCGAAGTCGAGGGAGTACCACAATCGAAGTCGAGGGAGTACCACGATCGAAGTCGAGGGAATACCACAATCGAGGTCGAGGGAATTCTAATACCTTCATCGTCAGGATCCGTCAACCGCACCATGGTCCTGTCCAGCGGATCGTACACATACTGATGCTTGAAGGTGGCCTCAGCTTTCAGGAAGTTCACTCGGTACTCGTCTGTCACTGTCAGGTTAGAGCGGTTGAAGAAGCTGGGTAGCTTTTTAAGAGCCTGCGGATTATAAATAAATATAAATAAATAATGCTGGACAATCCACACAGCACTATCTAGCCCCAAAGTAAGCTATTCAAAGCTTGTGTTATGGGTACTAGATAACTGATATATTTAATACATTATATACTTACATAGATAGATATTTTTTATTATACATAGAAAACACCCAGACCATCGGAACAAATTTCTGCAGATCGTACACAAATTTGTTCCAAGGCGGGAATGGAACCCGCAACCTCTTGCGTCGCAGGCTCTCGGCCGGTGCGCCACAGAGGTCGTCAGGTCAGATTATTTAGATTGAATTATCTAATACCCTTAAACATTCAAACCTTTAAACTCTTGTATCTTTATTTATTTATATTTATAATCTGAATGTCAAAAACGGCTCCAACGATTTCAACGGAGATTTCCCGGGCGATTACACGATCTAGCTAAGTGTGAAATTACAGTGGGCGCCACAACTCGAGGCGGGTAGCGGAATTCGTAATAAATGAATAAATAAATGCAAATAAACAAACAATAAACCTATAGTGATGTCTCAATAATTAAATAAACAAATAAATTATTGAAAGAAATAAATAAATCAAATGCTCACATTAGCAAAGTTTGGATCCTGTGTGGCAGTAACAAACTGCCTCGCTTTGGCCAGACCGATGCCTGGCAACGAAGCCAGGTAGTCACAGCCCGACATCACACACATTTGACGGAACTTGTCGAACGAGTAATGCTCTATAGGACATTTCATTACTAGAGGCAGCTTGGCTGTTTCGACTAGAGTGCCTGTACCAGTGAGATCCATTTTGAAAAGCACCTGAAATTATAAAAAATATGTAGGTACACACAAATACAGATCAAGCTATACAAAACAAAAGCAAAAACTGGACACATCCGCCGCATGTTATATTTATATTTATACCCCGTTTATACTCAGCTCATGTCCGTGGGGATAAATGGGCAATGCCAGAATGCCAGAAAGGCCACTTCCATGTTTGCTCTCGATGCCAGCGAACCCTAAATGCACGGGCTAAATGTGAACATACTTTACCGGCGACCGACGCCAGCGCGGACTAGAGATGGGCGCTTACCCGGTAAAAACCCGAACTTTGGGTTTTTACCCGTTTATACCCATTTTTACCTACCCTATTTTGAATTAATACCGGGTAAAAATTCACATCTTTTTTTGCTCATTTATGTTTTTATTTGTTAGTTTTATTCTGATTTTAATTATCTTATCTTAATATTCTGATTATCTGATAAAAAAATGTCATTCTAGCTTATTTTTATTCTGATACTTTGAATTCACACAAAGATAATAAATGAAAGATATGTTTTATAGGTACTATTACTACTATTACTGGGGAAAGCTGACCAATGGGTGGCCACCGCACCACAATTTGATTATGACAGCGACATTTGTTTGTTTACCTTTTATAACATAGTAGAAAAAACGGTGTATAGACTATATATTTATATATATTTATATATATTTTACCCTTCTAATTTTTACCCACCCGCCCATCTCTAGCGCGGACACATGGCCGGCCACATTGCCAAACCTTCTTATTTAGCAAAGATTTTATAATAACCCAAAAAGTGTTCTTATTTAAATTAAGAAACTCAATTAAGAAACTTACCTTTGTGCATCCAAATAATATCAGATCAGAATCCTCAGTAATCACAACATGTGCAATATTCTTCATATTTAAATATGCTAGTTGAGAATCAGCTTCATACGGTGCAACTATGCAGTCTACATTCCTCTTCCGACATTCTTGAATTAAGCTTAGCGCCATCTCGTGAGTGATATCGACACTGCGACGCATGTAGGAACGGGCTTCTTCTATCTGCAGGGAGGTTAATCATCATTAACAATCACAACTTCACAACAGTAGCCTGAGTAGTGGCCTAAGCCAACATCTTAAAGATTTCAGGATGTTCAATATCAAATCATTTATTTATAATCTATTTTGACCATTCCTAACACTTTTGGCATTATGATTAATCTTAATGCCAAAAGAGTTACAAGTGCTGGAAAGGAACCTCTTGAAATAATAATAAATATTGGTGGACTTTTCACACAGCACTATCTAGCCCCAAACTAAGCTTATGCTTGTGATATGGGAACCAGATAGCTGATATACTACTTATATACTTTTTTTTTTGTAAATACATACTTATAATATTATATAACACCCAGACAGAGAACAAACATCTATGTTCATCACACAAATGTTTGTTCACGGTGGGAATCGAACCCAAAAAATTAAAATGCACTAGAAATTTTTTCACCACACTTTTTCTAATGAAAACCATCATTCCATTACATAGGGGCTGTCTTTTTATTCTATGGGAATAGAATGGATATATTGGAACAGTGTGGTGCCATAAAAATTTTGTTAAATGTGTCTATTAAATATAAAACCATAATTTTTTGTGTGTAATAGTTGGATGACATACCTTTCCAAGGCTTAATAATTCAGCGGCTCTTTTCTTTGATATATTTCGAGACCTAAGAGGTAAAAGTAAGTGTTTAATGAATTATGAGGTGACCTATCAACCTCTCACAAATTATCCTACTAATATTATAAATGCGAAAGTTTGTGAGTATGGATGGATGGATGGATGTTTGTTACTCTTTCATGCCAGAACTGCTGAACAGATCTGGATCTGGATGGAGAGATCGATTATAGTCTGGAATAGCGCATAGCTACTTTTTATCCCATGGAAACACCGGGATTTAAATCTGTGCAGGTGAAACTGCGGGGTGCAACTAGTTTAAAGTATATCCAGAGCTGCCATGACCATTCCAGCATGATTTGAGATGAAAATAGTGTGTGGTTCCTAATTTGTCATATTATATCTAACACTCTTTTCAAAGTAAGTAATTTATTTCCCTACTCAACAATTAAAACTTAACAACTTCACTGCCGACCCCGCAAATTCGCGGGGCGCTGGTTAAGCGCAGTGTGCCAGCTCCGTATATAAGCAGAGTAGAGCCGCTCAGTTTGTGAAAAAAAAAATATCGGATTTCCTCAAGCCACCCTCATAATCAGGCCGGCAGCAAAGTTGTTAATAATGTCCCACTCAAATTTTATAACACATTTTTACATGTGACTATATTTACAACACAACATGAAGTGGAATGTTGCAGAAATAGCAGATTTTTCTTTTCCAGAAATTATTATGTATTACAAATATACCTAGTTTCATGCTTTTTAGGAAGTAGAAGACTTACTCTCTTCTTTTACTCTCAGTCATAGCCTTGGCTGGTAAGTGCCTACCATCAAATACTAAAATGGGCTTCACATTCTTCGCAAGTAGCATATTTACATACTTCAAGCAGTATCTTATGTGCCTGAAATGTAAACATTCCATGATCAGATCAAGCAACTATTAGTGAAAACCAGAACAAAATAATGTTCGGTACAAAAAGATAGGAAACTAATAAAGAAATGACAATCGGTAAAGAAAGCTTGATTACTCACACATCAGTGTGCTCTCCTCGGACTAGCTTATCAGCACAAGCAAACGCACCTTTGTGAAGCCAACAGTATGAGTCTATGGCAACGGTGCATCCATTGAATTCACTTATATTGGTCTGCCTCGAAGCCTTTTCGATAAAAGGTAGCAAACCAGTAATACCCATGATTTGTTTTGCAACACAATTTGTAAGCTGCCTATTTATAGGTTTTTGTAAACTGTAATATTTTAATTATTGGCACAAACATGGTCAACTAAATAAATAAAACTACTCTCGTAGGTACTCCGTACCTACGTGGTAAATTTTGTAAATCTTGCAGTATTCTGAAAGAAATCTTGCTTTGCTTCTATAGTAACAAACAAATGTTAGGTACTGAAAGATCTGTGACTGAAAGTCTGACTGAAATCGATTTCCCAAGACTCCAAGAGTATACCTATAGAACGATAGAACGCTCTAACGCTACCTTAGAGCATTTATAACTCTAAGAACGCTACGCTAAGATCGATTTTCTTCATTCATAACCTCAATCCACATCTGTCACTGTCAGGCAAAGACTGTACTGTCAGGTACAATTTTCTTTTATTCGCTCCTTGGAGCAGGCTATAGCTTACAACCATACCGCCTAGTCTAACGTTATTAATTCAGGTACCTACAAAATATTCGCGCTTTTGCGGGCCCGTTTACGAAGTATGTTTCAGAGAGGCTTCAAATTGCGGTTAAAAAAATAAGAATGGGAACATAACGCGCAACTACAAGTTGCGTCATTGCGTCACCTATTGCACCAAGGTACGATATAACTGTATGCTGTATGTATTTTATGTGGTAAATACGTGTAAAAATTCACGGAGCCGTGGATACAAAATGTATATACCTACGTTTGGCAGAATGTCGTTGGGAGTCT
Organism: Plemyria rubiginata; assembly: GCA_963576535.1. Classification (NCBI taxonomy): domain Eukaryota; kingdom Metazoa; phylum Arthropoda; class Insecta; order Lepidoptera; family Geometridae; genus Plemyria; species Plemyria rubiginata. The sequence goes on along the minus strand of OY754917.1, from coordinate 9,418,783 downwards.
TAGCTTTGTCTTGTTTGCAGACCTAAAATAATGCAATTCTGCGGGTAGTCTATCAAAATAATTTTAGTTAGCAGCAATGGTGGCACAAAAGTTGGCCTCTTCTTATGCGCACAAGTCTGCTTTCACTGATAAACACTAATATTTATGTACGAAGTCACTTAAAATGCGATTTAATCCTCGCGTCGTGTCATCAGCAGCAGCTATAGCTCTTACTTGTGCTGTTACCGCTGCCGCGTACTTTTACAAGAGCCGTAACACCGGTCTAAACGAAGTAATGGTGTTTTGTAAGCTACAGTTCAACGCCCACAACTGTTTTGATAAATTGATGAGTTACGTGGAAGCGGCTAAAAAGAGTGTGGATGTGTGTATGCCTGGAATACAGAATCCAGCGATCCAGGGTCGATTAATCAAGGTCTTGATGGAAAAGAAAGTCAAAGTCCGCATTGTAATTGATCGTTCTGGGTACAACGAATCCAATGACTTTTTTATCAAGGAACTCATCTATGCCGGTACGTTATCCTATAGGTTTATGTAGGCAGCTGAACTGGTGGTCAGCGTCGTGCATAGTTGAAGCTGGTCAGGGGCACCACCCTCAGGGGGGTGCAGTTAACACCCTGAAGATCACTAACGCAAGATGCATGCACGATTTTTGCGCCACTGCTCCCACTACTCGTTCGTCGGTGGTAATCGGCGCTTCTGCTACACATTTCTTTTTAAAGACTTAGTTTACTCTTTGTAAACAGGGAGCAAAACAGTACTGGCTTTCAACCTTAGTAGGTTTTTCCTCCCTAGGGAAGAAAACTAATTTTCTGCCCTAGGGATGAAAAGTGATTTGAATTTGGAATGTGCTTATTGAGTGAAGTAGGTACTTTAAAACCCTCTACGCTCGGGAGTCTACTCTAGAATCCGTCGCTCCACTCTCTGGATTCAAAGTAACACTCCATCTATTAGACTTAATTGTTCTACCTATGGGAATTAAAGGATCAAATTTCATTCCATTTGAATGAGTCAAGTACCTGTCTAAAGTTTATGTAATGTTTCAAAAGAGTTGGTAAACCCCATCTCTTAGTAGCATGCTAGGTTTTTCTGGCGAAGTCTGAGATTCTTTCAGTAGGTATCCTTATCATTATGTAGGTACCTACCATACTACACGCAAATAAATTGAGTATTTCATTCTACATAAAAAAACTCATCAAAGATTTTATTTTAAACAAGGTACCTCTGTTTTGTAACTCCAGATTTTAAATATGTTGTCAAAATAATAATATAAATTTTTCAGGAGCAGAAATCAAATGTAACACCAACCAAGATAAAATGCAACACAAATTCTGCCTGGTGGATGATAAAGTGCTAATGACGGGCACACTAAACTGGGGCAATGATCGCTCATCAGATCATTGGAATTATGTGTACATCACAGATAAGTCACAGCTTGTTGATCCTGTCAAAATAGAGTTCCATCAAATGTGGAATGAATGTATAGACATCAACTGTTGTGACCACCGAGAAGAAACAACGGAGGAAAGTGGTGGGGAGACAGACTCTTGTAATGCAACTGTAGTAACAGAGATTCCTGAACCATTCAGAGAAACTGTTTCTACTCCAGAAGTGTGCATAATGTAAATTGATATTCTACTAGTCATGTTTACAAATGTTTTGCTCAAACATGCCCCGTTTCAAAGAATTTTAACTAATATTTTTTTAAACACAGACTTACTTATTAATTTTTAATGTTGATAATTTATAAATCGTGGTTGGCATCTGCCTTTTTTCCAATTTCTAATTTCATTTGCACCCATCTATATTTCAAAATCCAATTTATTTCGAAACTGCTTTTTAGAAGAAAAGTGTTTCTTCTATCCTTATCGAATATTATATCTCTTTTCATTGTACTTTCTTTCTTTCTTCCAATGAACTTATTTTCAAAATGTTTTCAATTTTATTGTTTTTTAATTTCGGCCTACTTTGATTTGATTTTTATTGTTAATGAATTTGTATTAATTTATTGTGTAATTAAAATTTTATACCAAGATCTGTTTGTTTTATATTTATTTTCTTGTAATTTTCACAAACATGTTTATCCAAATACCTAGATAGTAGAAACTTAAAACCTATACAAACTTTTTCTTATAGCTAGACCCCCTTAAATATTCTATTCACCACCTCTGATAGCTTTGTACTTGGCAATTTCATTTGGGAATGACTTTGATAGTTCCGACAATAGGCCACTCTTGAAACGCTTGTATGAGTCTATCTTTCCTTTCACTTCCTCATTCTTGGCTAGAGCCTTGTCAATGCAGTCTTTGGTGTACAATTGAGGGTTTCTGCCTTGGTCTATGTACCTGAAAACCAGAATAATAATGACAAGTGTGTTCTAGTCAGTTTTCAAAATGAATCTAAATAGTAAAAAAATGTTATGAGACTACACAGGATAACACATGCTTGGCATAGTCTTGTAAAAAATCCACTTCAGGTTGCTAAGTCTTCAAAGTAATCTATCACTTACATTGTCACAGCACATACAACTGCCCTGGCTGAATTAGCATACAAAATGTAAACAGCCTAAACAGAAAGGTTAATAGGGATTAAGATTCTGTCTAGTTTTTCTTAGAGCTTGAAGAAAATTGATAGGAACCAACTGTCTTGGCTTTTTAAACATTTACAACATTGTAAAAATCATGGGATGCCGAATGAAGAAACTCCAAACCTCGTTCTTCCTGAATATGTATTAGGCCTATGAACAGTGGACTTGACGATGAATATGATGTAATAGTACTTACTCAAACACCTCAGTTGGTACATGAATATCATGGACTTGAGACTTCAGCTTGTCCACTTCCTGCAATCCAGTTACCAGCGACTGTCTAGAACAGGAAATCTAAGTTTTAAGCTCTGTCAGTCATGGAAGTCTAACTCTGTCCTAAAAGCATTCCACATACTTATTTTATATTCTTTGCCTAAAAGGATTGTAGGTAGGTTTGTATTGCATGTAAGGCGGCGACAAGACTACGGAGTTAAAGCATGCTTAAAAGAACCCGGCTATGTGTGTGGTAAGCATAATATGTACTTAACTTACATTTTTTGGTTCAATACACTTTGTCCTTGTGGCTGAAAGTCACTGACGATTATTCGGATCTGCCTTACATTTTCAATAAACATTTCCAGCTGTGTTTCAAGATTTTCTAGTGGCGAAGACATATTTACGACTGTATTTTCTGTACCTATTCCTCTACTAGACTAATCAACCAAAGTTTAAATAATATTTATTTAGCAACAACAACAACAAACAATACAAGGCCGCATTCCGAAATGGCTATAATCGATCACAGCGCTCACATCATCACCTCACAGGCGTTCCGAAAAGAAAGAATTGCGATTATGACAGCTCAGAGCTGTCATCAATTCGGAACGCTCGTAAACGCACTCACAGAAATATCCTGAGAATCATAACCTAAAACCTTGTGTAACAAACTGGGACTGGTTGGATATTTTCTGGATTTGTTATTTTATGATCGCAGAACATATTATACCCTATTAGGACTATAATGCGACTGAAAACATGCGACCTCATCACAAATAACAACAAAACACAAATGCACAACTGTCATTTTTGACAGCGCTCACATTTGATATTAGCCCCGCGTTCCGAAATACGCCATAATCGATTTGAGCGCTCACAAACCCGTACCGAATTAGCGTGAGCGCGATAACGATGACCCATGAAACGTCATAGATGACGTCATGACATGCGCCATCTTGCGATTACGCCGACCATGCCATATTCTAATATCAACTGTGAGCGCTGTCAAAAATGACAGTTGTGCATGTGTGTTTTGTTGTTATTTGTGATGAGGATGCATGTTTTCAGTCGCATTATAGTCCTAATAGGGTGTAATATGTTCTGCGATCATAAAATAACAAATCCAAAATATATCCAAGCAGTCCCAGTTTGTTACACAAGATTTTAGGTTATGATTCCTAGGATATTTCTGTGAGTGCGTTTACGAGCGTTCCGAATTGATGACAGCTCTGAGCTGTCATAATCGCAATATCTAATTCGGAACGCCTGTGAGGTGATGTGAGCGCTGTGATCGATTATAGCCATTTCGGAATGCGGCCTAGAATATGGCGCGTAATCGCAAGATGGCGCATGTCATGACGTCATCTATGACGTTTCATGGGTCATCGTTATCGCGCTCACGCTAATTCGGTACGGGTTTGTGAGCGCTCAAATCGATTATGGCGTATTTCGGAACGCGGGGCAAGAAAGTCAGAAGACTGCCCCCCCCAGCGTTCCAAAATACGCCATAATCGATTTAGGTTGAGGTTGAAAATTATTTATTTCTCTTAAGAATTAGTTGACAATTCACTTACAGAGAAAACTAATGCTAAGTAAAGTTTGTGTGCCTTTTGGCATAAGGAGCAGCTTATAATATAAAATAGGTATGCATAACTTATCACACAACAACAAAGAAACAAGAAACAAAAAATAGCAAAATCCTACGAGGTAGTTTGTGCATTATAAAAATATGCGTTTATGCGGTAGTTAGATGTGGTGTTTGAGTAACTTTTTAAATATGGTATGTGAATGAACTTCCCTTATATATGATGACATATTATAGTATCTTCGCCGTCTGTGATGCGCTTTATTGTATAGTGTATACCTTGTGTATACTCTTTGGTGTTTATTCTTCTTCCTATGATTTTCTGACCTCTAATAATGTAAATATTGTAATTTGATATGTTTATTGTTTTTGTATTTACAATAATTGTGTCGAGTGTCTGTTCCCAAAGTAGTTCAATGTTCTAAACCAACATGTTCAAAATGGTACAGAACTCTGATTCTAAGACAGTCACAGTTTTCCAGTCGGCTTTTGCCGGTGCATTTGCGGGCTCGTTTACGAGAGCAGTAGCCCAACCTCTCGATGTCCTGAAGATTCGGTTTCAACTGCAGCTAGAGCCTATCAAATCTGGATCCAAATACAGTTCTCTTCTTCAAGCATCAAGGTCCATTATCAAAGAGGAAGGTATTAAGACACTCTGGAGTGGTCACGTACCGGCACAGCTCTTGTCAATAACGTACGGAGTAATTCAATTTTCTACTTTTGAGAAATTGACACAGTTGTGTCAGACTGCTGACCCTACATTTTATAGGGAACAGAAGCATTGGATCAACTTTTCTAATGGAGCAGTGGCATCTACCTCTGCTACAATAATTTCTTTTCCTTTCGACACTGTGAGGACGAGATTGATTGCCGAGCAGAAAAGTCATAAGGCCTACAAGGGATTCATTCATGCATTTTCCTCAATGGTCAAAAGTGAGGGTCCTGCAGCTTTATTTAAAGGTATCATACCATCTATAAGTCAGGTAGCTCCACATTCAGGTATACAATTTGCCACCTACAAGCTCTTCACAGAGAACATATTTAACAGATTAGAGTTCTTTCAACGGCCAATCAGTTTAACAGCTACAATAGAGTCAACTATGATGGCAAATTTATTAGCTGGATCCATAGCAGGGTTCATTTCCAAAACTGCTATATACCCATTTGATTTGGTCAAAAAGAGGTTGCAGATTCAAGGTTTTCAACAGCATAGGAAGAGTTTTGGCAAACAAATGTACTGCAATGGATCTCTTCATTGTATAAAGTTGATTATAACTGAGGAAGGTTTTCTTTCATTGTATAAAGGTTACTGGCCAAGTGTCCTCAAAGCTGTTCTAGTCTCAGCATTACATTTTGGTGTGTATGATGAAGTGAAGCATTTATTTTCAAGGTTGCAAAACTAAGCATTAATCTCATCGAATCTGATCTTTTTATAAGTGTTTGCTATTTATTGTGTATCATTTAAACTTCTCAATTTTCTCATCTATCCTTTAGAGTTTGTCCATTGTGCTGTGATATTATGAGTAATAATAGTTTCTAAGGATGTAATTTATGTGTACCTATTAAATCTGTTTTTCTGTTTAAAAAATATTCTTATAATTTAAAACATACTGACTAAAAGAGCTAATACACTACATTTGTTACTTACATTTTATAATAACAATATTTAACTAACAAAATCAAATTTTCCTAATTAATTGTATTGATCTCTACCACCTTAATAAAATACAACTGAGCAGGCAACTTAACTTTAACAGAATCAAGGCTTGGATATATATTTTTGCCAGTTTTTGAGCTGAAACATGCAGCAAGAAATAGGCCAGCCGGTAGTGATAAAATAAGAAGCAAACAGCCCATTTAAAAATCAGCCAGCTAATAGGGGTATGCCTCGCAAATAAGTTCTAACCATAAGATATCACATAACCCATATTCCTCATCAGGGTATCTTTTATTGCAGGTTGCAGTTCCTTCTTCATGTAAGTCGTCAATAAAGTCCTAATGCCTTTCGTAAAGATATCCTCCATTTCTCTCGAGATATCCTCTACGTCTTCCAATTCATCTTCAGGTCTGAACAGCTTGCTTCGTTCATAGTTCATCCTAGACCGCGGTTCGTAAACATCCCAATTCTTGTCATTTGACCTTCCCTCGAACCTATCGAAATCGGAATCCATCATGTCAGAATTGAATGTAAATTCGTCCGATCTTCGTCTCCTTCTTAACGGCAAATCCTTATTTCTCGACTTTTTATTTATATACTTTTCGCACCCGTAAGCGTAGACACTTATAAAGCCTGGTTCGACGAATTCGGAGTCCGTTTTGACGTTGAATTTGCCAGGGTGTTGGTTCAGAGGTCGCGTGTGGAAACCGATTCCTGCTTTGCGTAGTCTGAGTATCATGTTGCAGCCGTCTCCACGGCGCCGATACGGCTCTTCTGGATATTCGTATGATCGGGCCTCAGCATAATGTCTCCTCAATCTCCTGCTTTGCGGTATCGTCCTATCTAGATCGTTGGTATTGTAAAGGTCCACGTTACCGCTGATGGTCAAATCGTGAAACAGTAGCATGGTGTCTAGAGAAACGTTCCTAGGGTCGAAGTAGCATTTCTCCACTCGGACCCAGTTGGAGTTCTGTGGAAGACGGACCCGCATTCGGGTGACGTACATGTCTACGGGGGCAGTTCGCATTTGCTGGTACATGCTGTATCCGTCGAGCTCAATGCTTTGACTCTGTAACAAGAAATATTAAAAAGGTTGTTTACACCTCCCAGGCACTTGTCTTTTATCTCTACTAGTTACCGAATCTACTCAAGAACCTTGTCATTTCTGTTGTAAATCCGATATAAACGCCAGCATAAATAGAGCTAGTTCCTTGCTAGCTATTGTATATAGCATAATTTTAAAATTTATTTCTAATCTTATATTGTAGAGCCTCAACGCCTCTACACCTGCAAAAAGATTTAAACGCGCTGTCTGCGTAAAGCGCGTCGAAATCTTTTAGTCGTTTAAATAGCCACAGGTAGATACTATACCCACCAAAGTATTTTGATTCCGTACCTATGGGTACGGGTAAAAAATGTCTGACTGACATCTTATTAGGTACTTAGGTACCTACCTAGGATATATAGGATAGGTACCAACAAAGAAGTAAAAGCCCTTTTCTACTCACCAAAGGTGTATCCAGGTTCTTAGGTTGTGTCCGCTTGCGTCTCTTCAGCTGGTCTAACGCTGATTCCAGGCGGGCGGAACATCTCTCTCCGGCGATAGGCACATTGGTGAGCGGGGATAGTCCACCGCTGATGGGCCCAGGTCTGCCGTCAAAGCGCTTGACTTCGTACAATGGAAGAAATCTGGATTCTGAAATTAATTTTCATACTGCAGATTGTTTTTGGGTAGTAACTAGTAACTCAAAACGTCTCTCTCTCCCAATAAATCTACACTACCCACTACTATACTAAATAGAGACACGGCTCATACGAAACATCGGCTATCGTTTTTTAACAAAGTAGGTACTTTAATTAAATACCAACTCTTACGAAACCTTAGACTAGGAATTTACGAAATTCTATCCGATCCTTAGGTAATGTCTATTGAAAAGTTTTCAAAGTGGCCTTTTATTATTTTATTAAAAGGTACATAGGTACGCTTATTAAAAAATAAATTGAAAGTTTAATTTAACCAGTATCTGTCTAGGTAACTATTTCGTATAAAGTAAAACGGCCGCACACAGTTTTCACTTCTATTGTTTGAATGCTCAGTACCGTAAAATCGTCGTGAATCTACCCATGTCTATACCAGTCGTGAAATACCTACCAATCTACCAACTTTACCTACCTACTGTAAATTATAAAAGTAATTAAAAGAAACAAAGGATGGTTTTCGGAGAAAGTCTTTATATTAGCGTCTAAAGAAAGTCGAAAGAATTGTTTTGATTGTGCTCGCCTACCTCACGTCAGTAAGTATTTTGTTATGAGACATTAGGCACCTACCTAACTACCACAGAACACGTAAAAGTGACCTACTAAGTCCAAAAGGTACCCACAATATATTTGACATAATATTTGAATATTACATTATTCCTCAACTTATATTAGGTAATATTACGTTCATGTGTATAACATTAAATTAAGAAGGTTCGACATGAGGATCAACTGCTAAAGGAATGGAAACTCCTAGGAGCCAAGCTACGAAGGTGTGGAGGAGGAAATGTAAACCTACATAAGTAAACTAATCGTTACCAAACATGAGTAAGCAAACAAGAAACCAACTTATATCTTGTTGATTGTGCGATAGAACAAAGATTAGGTACCTACTTACTGGTCCTAAAAATATAGTGCAATCTCAAAGTTTCTAGTCCTGCGCCCGAAAAGTAATCTGACAAATGGATCTACCTTTTTCTGGCTCGTCACTTGGAAGCTCATTACCACTACTAGCTGAAGCCGTTTTCGCAAATAATAAAAACATCCACCAAAATCTGCTCATTTTCATCACAATAAATCATGAAAAAAATACCACTGGCTGAATAGAATTATTAAAATAGCGCGCGAAGGAACTGCCAAAAAAATATAAAAACCGCGAAATCTACGAATTTACAACATGGCCTCTCGGCGCGAGACTGAGTCGCTGAATAACGTGAGAAAGGTAAGACAAGAAGAAGCTTCGAAAAATAATCCCCGCTTCGATGGTATAGGAGGCAAAGCAATCTACGATTTGCGACAAGTGCCACTGCCAGCCGCTGCCTAGTCTAGAAGAACCGATGATGGCGTTATCAGACCGAAGAGATGCTTGCAACGTCTCCGAGATAGTGAGATGGTTATTCTTAATTTATCTAGGCTGGTACCACTTCAGTATGCGTACCTAGGTAAAGTAGGTTTATAGTTCTCCTAGTAGCTTCCTTTGTATCAACATTCACGCAGATACTTGTTAGTAATAAGGTGCCTGAACCTGATTAGGAATTTATTGACCGAGCGAGCGAAGCGTCTCAGTTTCCACATTGACCAAAAATGCGTTTGTCCGGATGTCTGTCTGTCTGTTCTCCTCTACAGGTCGCATTTTTCAACCGATCTGGACGAAACTTGGTACACAGGTTATATGACTTATTAGATTTTTTTTGTCGTCGGGGATTTTTGATTGGAGGGGTACTTCCGCCAAAAAAAGGGCAAAAAGGGGGCTATTTGATATACTAGATATCTCCACCAAATGAGATCCGATTTCGATTATTCTTTTTTTATTTGAAAGGTCGTAACTATAAGTTGGTCTCATAAAAGTTTGGCGAAGATCTGATAAGGATCTTCAGCATGATGAACAGGATAGCTCATCAAACAATCGATGGTTTTCAATCAAATTTGAGAGAAACACAAAGGACCTCATTCTACACAAGATGATGCAAAAAAAATCTAAAAGATCAAAAAAATCACAAAACGGAAAATGCACTTGCACATTACATTCCTCAAATAGCTCACTTTTAGTATGCTCGCGAGGTCTACAGCTCCCAGAGCCACTAGTTATTAGTGCTGCTCATGTTTTTCAAGGTTGTTCTCGCTTTAGTTAGTACCTACTTGGCATATCCTACAGATAAAGGTACCTTTACTAAATAATTACTTACCTAATAAGATGCACAAAGATCAAGCACGTCACGGGGCGTATAATTAATCATTATACTAGCTAAAAACCTACCTACTAAACTTAAACTATTGTATCTTTCATCTGCAACTATCAGCTTTTACCTACCTTTATTATCGGATTGGACATTAGCCCCGTAGCCGGGCTATGTATGACTGCAAGTAGACTGTGACTCTATTATGAAAAGAAATTAGGTTGAGTCGTTTCGATGTGGACGGGGTAATGAACTCACTTCTTAGCTTTATATTATTATGGGCGCGTTATCAGAAGGGTATTAGGCATAGCTTTATCGCCGTAGGTACATCCTAGATAACCACTATCTGCCACAGAACTATATCGGTGGTAAGTATCTGCTTATTATTATAAGTGTAGGTAATCAATGTATTTGCCATAGAAAAGACTTCAACGCGCGCGTTTGCTCATTTCGTTAGGAAACCTTTGAGATTCTGGGGACCTGACACGAAATCGGTACTATCAGGGGTCCATTGATGTAATGTAAAAAAAGTCATGTCTCCAAAATCAAATATACCTAATCTACCTAGATAGTAAGCCCAGATTTCTGTTTTGGGTAATAGAGCAGTTAGTTACCTAAGAACTACTATTATTTCTTCTGTGCTTTTAGGTAGGTAGAATAAACAACAGGGGTTACTCAACAGGAAGTTTTCGTACCATTGTGTACCAGTGTGACTGAAAGGTGTTACTCAACGGGAATAATGTTTGTACATGTTGGCAATAGATAAATCTAAAACTTCACAGACAGTGTGACGTGACCTCGGAGCTTTGAATTAACGCAAGGCTAGTCTCATGGTGTTTGGAAAGAAATATATTGTATTTTGTATGAATACGTCGCCACCCTCTTTGTCTGTGTTGGCAAAATCCAAGCATTCGTTCTGTCTATTGTTCAACGTTTCATTATAATAGCAAGAGACATTTTGTGTAATCGTTGTGTTACCATTGTTACGTAAATTTTTCTGATGAAATTTCCGTGAAATAGAAGATTTTTCGCAAGACCTAAGTATGCCTAACGTGACCATATTCTTTGACTCAAAACGGGATTTCATCAAGAACATCTTTTAATTCTTTCATCGCTGTATGCGTCACACAAAACATTTATACTTACTATAGTTTCTGATTTCATAGTGCGCATGTAAATTTGGGTTCAAAACTTACCTATTGAATTCATTCGATACACAATCATAAGACCGAAAACTGGCTTTTATTGTATCGTGCATGCGATAAGCCCAGACGCCTTCTGCCGCGGTGATATCCAAATCCTTTGAAGCTGTCCTTTGGCACCATTCCTTGGTCGGGCAACCAGTAGCTCTTACAAACCAGTTAACCGAATCATAACAAGCAAAAACATAACTGATCGTAAAGCTCCACACGAGGTCGTACACGAACAATGTCATTGTACCTATCAGATTGTGCAAGCGTGGAGTTCATTGACGGAGTCAGGGAATTAATAGAGCTATGGCTACCCTGCTCTTTTCGTGTTCAGTCAATCAGTCACTATGACACTTGTGTCGGTGCCCCTTATTAGGTTACAAAACAGACTAGTGGCATATAGGTATTACGGGACCGAAAAAAGACGACCCTTTTTTTTTTTTTTGGAAGGGGAAAATGCCTTCGCATTTCCCTTCCGCCATGGGGGTGACGGAAGGGGGTATGTGGGGCTCGAACCCACTGAAAACCCTCCTGTGAGACATCCTCCGCCAAAAGGTGTAGCGAGATGGGGTCGCGTTTGCATTCACCATCTAAAGAAGACGACCCTAGGGCAGACCCCCCCAGCAGCGTGAAGTTTTCACGATATCGTATCGACGCCACTGACGGACGATACGAGCGTTTATCCTACTAATATTATAAACGCGAAAGTTTGTTGGTACCTACCTACATACAACATCCATCCATCCATCTATCCATACTTACCTAAGTATGGATAGATGGATGGATGGATGTTTGTTACTATTTCACGTAGGAATGGCTGAACGGATCTGGATGAAACGTGGCAGAGATATACATTATAGTCTGGAATAGCACATAGGGTACTTTTTATATTGTGGGAATATCGGGATTTAAATCTGCGCGGGTGAAACCGCGGGACGCAACTAGTGTATATACTACGCCTAGCCCCTATAAAAATCCACAAGCTAGCGCCTCTGACTACGTCCCGTCCACAGCTCCATCCGATGGTGTAAGCAAAGTGCCATTGTACCCGAACAATGGGGAAAGCAACGTCCACCCAGGTTTTTGGCCGCAGGAAGCTAAATCTAGTTCTAGCGCATACATATCTAGGATTGTTTGCGCTAGGCTAACTTGGACAATGCACATTGTTTTCTATACCTAGGTATAGGTAGGTACCTACATACAGCCCCGCACTTGATTTTTGTTAGCATTCGTTGGAGGGAACATTGTGCTTGTGGCTCACGGACCGAGTACGAAAATAACTTGCATGAGCGGACAAACACCCCTAGGTGCATCATGAAAAAATCTGCTTTTTTATTTATAAACGAGCGAACAAATTTAATGTGTCTCGTTGAACCAACCGCTTTATGCAAGAGACATCAACGCGTTCGTTATACCCTTCATTTACCTAATTACCTATACCTACCTACTGTGTTAGGTCCTACGTAAGTAGGTACGTGTAATAAAATTGATAGGTACATTACGTAAAACCTATACTTTAGTAAGGTACCGACGTTTTTTTACCGACGTTTTTTCGACGACCTCCGTGGCGCAGCGGGCGAGAGTCCGCCTGCGACGCAGAGGTTGCGGGTTCGATTCCCGCCTCGGAACAAATTTGTGTATGATCCGCAGAAATTGGTTCCGTTGGTCTGGGTGTTTTCTATGTATAATAAAAAATATCTATCTATGTAAATATATCATGTATTAAATATATCAGTTATCTAGTACCCGTAACACAAGCTTTGAGTAGCTTACTTTGGGGCTAGATAGTGCTGTGTGGATTGTCCAGCATTATTTATTATTATTTTACCTGCTTTTATTTAGTGCTATCACAGAACAATCATTGCGATTACCTACGTACTATGTAAGTAGGTACCTAGGTACATACTTACTATTATTATTTACTTTTCTTCTGTGCTACCTATAGGTACACTTTTCTTACAAACTTTTGTGACACTGTAATTTAAGTTTTTTATCTTGCAGCACCGATCGATGATCGATTCTATCTCGCTTTTTTCATTCAATTCACTCGTTCAATTTTGACGTTTCGTTCGTGAATTCGTGATCGTGCGTGATTTCTTTCTTCACTTTTGCTTTTCACAAAATCATCAAACCGACTGTCCATCGCAGTCGAAGTTAGGCTGGGCATTTTTTTTTTGTTTTTCTTGAGTGAGCTGAGTTGCCTTGTGATTTAGTGAAGTGAATAAAAAATCAAATTTTCTAGTTTCCACGACGTGTGCTACAATATGTGTTGTTCAATGTATCCTTACGTGTGTTACTGTAATGGATAATTATTTAATTACCTTGCGATGGATCGGCAAGGTAACTGAAGACGTTCTTGCTATGATGAGACAAAAGGCTTGTCCTTCACACGTTAGTAGAGCACCGTTGTGCAAACAAGCCTCTTATCTACTCGGCGAGTACATTTAGAGGTGATTATGGCTATGTTAATGATGTTTACACACTGCATGTAAGTAAAAAAGTATTACCTCCATTGAAAGTTTCATTTACAACGCAGTTACTAACTTTACTGGTGGTGGGCTAAATCGCTTCATAAATAGAAACTTTCTAATAAAAAGCAGTCCATATGCCTCTTACTACTGCAGTTTAAATAGACATGGCTAATATAAAGGGTAGAGTTAAAGCACCCAAAAATGGCACTAGTAAGAGGGGCCGCGGTAATCCAAAACAATCCTTGACAGGTCAGAAAAATGCTTCAGACTCTGCAAATAATGTAATTGAAAATAGCGGCCCACGAAAGGCAGGAGATCTCACTGCATTACAACAAGTTTTGATGCAAAATGATTCAATTGACTTCAATAAATGCACAGAAAAACTTCTAAAATTAAATAAACCACCTAAAACACGAAATCTGAGAAGTGACAGAAAACCTCCAACAGAAAAGCTCCCAAGATTTTATACAAAAAGTGGACGGCTTGTTGGACCCAGAGGGTGCAATGAAGGCTTAATGATGATTGACAATATTCTAAAGGGTGAACTTATGATAGAAATTGAAATGCCAACAAAAATAATTGAAAAAGCAGTTGTTACAACCGTAACAAACAATAATGAAATGGGAATAAGTGACCAGAATAGCAAAATTGGTTTATCAAACCTTCAGCCTATAGATGAAAAACAGAAAGAAACTCAACTAAAAAATAAAATAAAATCCCCAGCTGAAAACAACAATCATGTGGGAATCCAAACTAGAAGTAAAGTCACACTTCCAATTAAAAACGAAAACAAGAAAAAAACTGCTGACAAACCAAACAAAAAAAAATCAACAATAAACAAAAAGATCACTCCGAACAAAACCAGTGAACAGAGAAAAATCAAGAGAAGAAAACAAAGTGATAAAACAGTAAAAACAAAACAGGTAACCCTTAGCAATGGCTTAGTGCTCACTCTTGCACTCTTCCAGTGTGATTACTGCCAAAAAATGTTTAGCAGTAAAGCATCTCTACGTAGGCACATGTACAGTCATCTCAAGTTAGAGCAGCACCGTTGTAAAATGTGCTCAAAGAAATTCCGCTACAAAATGCACTTACACAACCATGTAAGCAGGCACCACAAAGATATGAGGAACCTTCAACCCATGGTCTGCCAAATTTGTGACAAGGAATTCCTATTACAAGAAAATCTAGAACTTCATCTTTCCACCCATATCAAGAATGAAAACTCCTTCAAATGTGTCTACTGTGACAAAAAGTTTTCATATCACTTACTGCTAACTCAGCATGAGAAACAGCACCTTCTCACTGGAAAGTACCAGTGCTCAGTCTGTCAGCTCAGCTTTGATTCAATCAACCGCCTTAAATTCCACATGAAAACTCACTTAAAGATCAAAGACTACATCTGCCAACACTGTGGCAAGGAGTTCTTAAGAATGAACTCATTGAGAAGGCATGTACAGATATGCCACAGCGGTCACAGGCTTCAGTGTCCAGTTTGTAACAAAAAGTTGAAAGGGCACTTAACGGAGCATATGAGGACTCATAAGCAAGCAAGGCCTCACGAGTGTGATCTATGTGGACAGCGTTTCACGCAATCTACACAGCTGACGGTACACAGAAGATGTCACACGGGAGAGAGGCCATTTGGATGCAAGATATGTAACCGACAATTCACCCATTCCAACTCCCTCATGCTACATATCCGCCGCCACACAGGAGAGAAACCATTCAAGTGCACCGTCTGCCCGCTCTCTTTCTCACAACTCCCCCACATGAAGACTCATCTTTTTAAAATACACAAACAAGACACTCCTTATAAATGCCAGAAATGCTACGCATTTTTCAAGATGAAAAAGCAAGTGGTTAGCCACGAAAAAAACTGTAAAGTCGGCGAGCGAGAACTGACTTTTGAGGAAAAGATTCAAGCTTCTGTGCAGTTTGAGGAGATCGAAGTCCAAAGCCCGATGTCTATTTCTCGGATGCGGTACCTGCTTGCTTTGCTACTGACGATGGTCGCCAACGAAAAGAGCCTCAAGTTTCTAGGTGCGTAACTTTTTAAATACCTACACGCTCATAAATCTAGCACAGTTTTCGTGTGGAACATTGCTTCCTGTGTGTGCGCCAATAACGGGAGCCTAAATTCCCCTACACGTCTCATAGTCATTTACGAAACACCCACAATCGTTACAGTCGTAACTCCTCCATACATTAGACATCAACGCGCTCCGTGTACCTACGAACATTATCTGAGGTCATTGATTTAATGGGTGGAACAAGGTTAATCAATAACAAACGATGCGCTGTGTCATCATTACCTACATTACAAATGCAAGTGTGGTCAGTCCAAAACCGAACACTTTATTATTAGACTGGGGTCTGAATTGTGTGTTTTGTATGAGTGCAGTGTGCTTGTGTGACGTAGCACGTATTCTATAACCGAGCTTTATCCATGGGTAGAAGGAGTCAAACGTACGCGTGTGCAGCAGGGAGCCTAATATCATCATGGTTTTTATTTTAGCGAACATTCTAGTCATTGTAAGGCGCAGGCGTTCCAGCGACACGGTAATTTCGATGAGTGAGTTCATTCATTGTGTTTTTAATTGGTGTCGGACGGTGACGGTTAAGGGATAGGGAAATGGTACTTATTTTATGGTGGATTAGGCCGCTTTTCTTTTGAATCGACTGCAGGTGGTGGAATGGAACTATTTTTTTATTTAAGCTTCGACTTGTAAATATCCTGTGCTTTTGTATTATGTTTGTACTGATTGACTGAAATATTCGACTTCGAGTCACCAGCGATGCTGTAACATTGGCCTTCCTCATGCGGTTTAGGTGTGAAACTACGACTTGTGTAAATATAAACACGTAAACGTTCAATATCCTGTAAATAGTGTTGCATCGAGACGGCTTCTTAGACTCAGTCAGTCAGTACCGACGTGTTTTAAGATACTAATGCGTTTCTTTCTATCAGGGTTCAACAAACGTCCCATAGAGGAACTGCTATTGGAGTCAATCGAGGCTATTGGTCAGGCGCCGTGCAAAGACGCATCTCTTACGCCCATAGTACGTCTCAAAACAAACATCCGGTTACTCTTAGAAGGAACCATTCCTTTACACCAAATGGAGAAGTTCAGGAAGGAACACAAGACTACCGAGGAAATCCTCGAGATATTGACAGATGAGAAGAAGGTTTGAGGATTGTGAGTTAATTTAATCATGGTAACAATTTGAGGGGTTGTGCAAGCAAAGTATATTTTCAATCATTTTGATTTTGTAAATAATCACTTGTCGTATTTGTTGAACAGTAATTCAACTTTTCAAATAATCTTATTTATGCAACTACCTAAATAACTACAAATCATAAATTATGTTGAACTAGATACGCAAGTTCGACCGCAAGTATAGGTAAATAATGTTTGGTAATTTAAGTGATCAGATTTTTCAATAGTTGACTGAATGATTTCAAAGTTTACTTAGATTTAAGTAAGTGTTAAAAAGAGTAGGTACCTACCTAGTTATATATTCACGTCTTGACTTTTGTGTTTTCTAGAGCTTTTGCATGAACGAGCGCAAGCAAGTAGTGTTACTAAATTAAATATAATTGCCAGTAACAAAAAAAACTAACTTTATAAGGTAGGCGAGTTTGTGGCTGGCATGAAATGATGAATTGTTTAAAGCTTCTGAAGTTACCACCAATTCTGAGAGCTCGATCAACACTAATCGGCTGTCAAGTCCCTTGCGATCTCTATCTAATTTGAAAGACAAAGTTGAAATAGCCAGTGACTTGACAGCCGATTAGTGTTGATCGAGCGTTCAGAAACTGGGGGTAAGTCTCTTAACGTTACAATAATGACATGCTATTTGCACAGATTTGTGTCTATGTCGGCTTCTGGACCAAAGGGTTGGTCCGGGTCACGATCGATAGTATTTTTTTATGGTACAGTCACAGACACCCATGGGTCTTTTGTAAAGTCTATATTTCGTGATCCAGTCACGTTGGATGTCATAAATATTTATTTGCAAACTTAGCTGCAATATTTTTGCCAAATCTTGAGAAAATGGACACTGAATAACTGAAGTGGTTAATCTTTTGTTAATCGATGCTATAATTATATTTGTATTATTCACGAGGAAGAACGATTGGTGCCTATTGGTTACCTTACTAATCGTTTATGTTATTAGTGTTGTCCGAATCAACTCGATGTCATGCTAATTGACAAGCGATGTTCATATTTTATGTCGGCATGCTCCCATTGTGACTCATACGACCTCCAGCCTAGCCTAGCCTTTATTCCTAACTAATAACTTTATCGATTTATGTAGACGTTACCAAAGCGACCGCGGGCATGTTTCATAGGAGTTAAAACCTTATTTCAGCTATGTTGAGAAAGAAATTCATTTGAAAATCCACTGATTGCCGCGAACTTTGTTTTGCTTGATAAAGTTTATAGGCCATGTCAAGTGTGTGTGCGAGAGAAATGCACGCGCGCACCAATATTCAGTCCCCGCTTTTTACTGTTTTAATTGTAAGTAGTTTTTTTAAATTACATTAAATTAAAAAAGTCCACTACTGGACATAGGCCTCCCAAATACATAGGACCTCTTTGTTTGCCTAGTCACTACCATCGGCTGATTGTTTTATTGCCGTATCTTCGTTAAGGTACTCAGGAGATGGTACTACCCATTTCCCGTTGCGCGTGCTCTTTAAAGATATCCATGAAAGCTGATATAAGGTTCCTATTCTATGCCTAATCTATCTGTAAAACATTTTTTATACAACTAGCTGATGGATCAAGCAAATAGCCCACCAGATGTTAAGTGATAACCAACGACAAAGTATTGCTTTATAAGTCACGCACGATAGGAACGTGCCCTACGATGCACTGCCCTGCGACCATCCACTTGAGGCATACGTATGTTAAGCCTCATGGTACATGAGTAATTACACCGGCAACCAAACTCTTCAAATGGAAACACAATCCCGGCAGAAAAAGACGTGTTGGTAGTTCTTACTTTCCCGGATGAGCCTTTATCAAAGAGCTCTACTATTAAAACTATGGGGAACTTGACATAACAGTGGTGTCGATTCTGTTGTTGCATTAACATAAAGTAACCTAATCTGACAGCTCTAAAATTATAGCCGTCCTTCTTGTTTCGGCCTTTTAGAAAGGGATGGCAATATTTTTAGTGCTGTCAAATTAGGTTAAATTAGGAAAATTAAACATCAGAATTGGCACCATTGTGTAGGTAACGATGCAATGAAAGCAAGCTTTGGAATAAGGCATAGATAAAGTTAGATGTGAATAAGTTCACATTGTGATTGTGTGGAAATAAAGTAGCAAAATTAAGAATTTTAACTGTAGCAATAATGACGCAATATTAATCTTGAATGTACTTAGGAGTCTTGGATATTTCGAAATATTTTTAACAATGCATAGTTGATGAAACTTGCCATTATATCAAAGTGATCAGTCCAAAGATATATTATTTTTACTGCATTTTATTTAATATTTATATTGGTTATTTGAATACGTTAGTATACCATTCCGATAGTGAATGATTGTGCCATGTTGTTGGGTGTTTGATTAAGTTTATATTACTTATTTTTATTTGTATAAGTTTAATTGTTATTATTTTACATTTCTTTTTATGCTAACATTTTAATAAGTACTATTTCATTGTAAACACTATATATTGTGCATAGATTTTTATACATATTGATGTGGGATGTGTTTAAATGATATTAAAGAGTACTATTTTTTAAATTCACATAAATGCCTTAGCCCCACTCATGATAGTAAAAGTTTTAAATTGTGTATATTCCAAGCAACTTTAGTATTCTAGTGCCATTAATTTGTATAAGAGTTCAGATTATATTTATTTTACATTTTAAATAACAGAATATCAAAATGGCAGTTTTTTGACGCGCGGAGACATCAGTCCCAATTGAAACTGAACAAGTACGGGTTCGATTCCTGCGCCGGTACAAATATTTACACGATCTCAAAATATTCGATGGTCAGCGTCTGTGGGTGTTAAGGTACTACTACTAGTTTCTTTCACCCTTTACACAAGTTATTCGTGTATGGGGTTGGAAAGAACAGAATATTATGTGACTGTTCATAATTATTTTTTATTGATAAATAATTGTATTTTAGGTGCTTCTATGTTATCATTTATTTAAAAGTTAATTGTTTTATTATTCTGTATGACTATTTTTTTATTATTCAACAAACATGAATATGTATAAATAGGTAAATTAGAAAAATTGTGAACTACGTCCAAAAATAGGTTTGAATTGTGGGTAGCCAAAGAAAAATTTTATGTATTGTGTGACCCGCCTTCAGTTTTTTAGTAAAGTAAGATTAACGTCACTTTAGTAAGGCCGGTAGGTTTAATTTCTTCTTCAGTAAAATGCTATACATGGTGTCCCAGAACTCAACGTCAAATCCGAAACGGGGCGACAGGATTGATTGTAAACATCATGAGAAAAATCAGAAAAAATCTATCCCATGCAGTTTTAAAATTATGGGCACCCATAATTTTCAATATCATCATAATTTTCTGGGACACCCTGTTTATAAGTTGGATGGTGTTGACTAGGTACCTATTTAAAAATATCTCATCATAAAGCACTTTTGCCCCTGATTAAAATTTAATAGTAATAACTTACCTACCTAACTTATATTATGAGAACTGGTCCGTTAGTAGTAAAATACCAAAGAAAATGTGTGAAATAAAATATTTATCATGTGACTATATTTGGGTTTTATTTGTATCTTATTCTTGAGAGAAACTTCTAATTATGTAATAGGTAGGTACTAAATTAAACCTGCAACATACTATATATGTACGTAAACCTATGCATAGGCATATGGAATTTGCTTTGAAGCTATAACGAGTGAACTAAAGTTTCTAAATTCGTACTAAGTATCTTTTGAATGGAATGTCCGATTTAAAAGATTCAAAAAGTAGGTACATGTACTTAGGTATAATCTAGGTATTGAAACTGCTGTGCATACAAAATAATTTATTTGGGTAAGGATTATCCTACTTCCTACTATCACAAACGCGTAAGCTTGTAAGTATGGATGGATGGATGTTTGTTACTCTTTCACGCCGCAACGGCAGAACGGATCTGGAGCCCAATTCCAGACTTATGACATTTACGTTAGAGATAGACATCTGAAATGTCACGAAAATCATCAAATGTTTATACGACATATATCTAACCGCGCCAAAATACGTATTCTAGCTACCGATAGACTTTGTGCCACCGTCTGTCTGAAGTTAGCCGATTGGGGCATCTTCCATTCGCTATTGGCCATTTAGGCACAAACAGCTAACCTCAGACCGGTTCAGGTGGCTACGTTAGTAGACATGTCAAAAAGAAGGTTCATTCATAGAGCTTCCACAGACTATCTCGCACTATAGAATGCCAAGACAAGTTCCGATAACTTCCGTTTCTCAATAATTGTATGTACGATGGTACATACATACAATGTCTTCAATTTTTTTTTCTAGTAATTTGGATTTATTATGCGTTCTTGTTGTTGTTCATAAAAGATTTATTTTAATCAGTGTAGTTTTCGTATAAAATATTAATTACAGTTTTTAAACTTGTTTACATTATTCAAGGAATATAGAGTATCAAAATTATTTAGCATTTTTAGAAAACAGAACATATATCTTTCAAAATTTCAAATCGTGCGAGCGAGAGATACATTAGGTGTTAAAAATATGCACAGATTATGATCATTCAACATAGTAAAAGAATCGTACAATTACTAAGTCCGTACGATTTCTGTGATTCGATCGTACAGTTGTAAACGGGAATAAATCGTACGAATACGATTTAAATCGTACCTACATCTGGCAACGCTGGAAAAAAGGATAGTTAATAAAGCTTCCACAGACTGTCCCACACTAGAAACGGTCCGTTTCGATCTCTATAGAATAGTTCGGTAACACTAACTAACTCTGCACTGTCTTCAATTAAATACATTGTCTAGTACTTAAACTGGGTTAATAATGCGTTCTTGATGTTGTTCATAATGAATTAATTTCCATGATTACAGCAATGTCAGTGGAGTGCATATAAAATACTAGTTACAGTTCTAGAAACTTATTCGCATTTTACGAAACGGAATGTTAGGTAGGTAGATATAAAAAAAAACTGACTTAGATCTGGCATCCCTACTAATCTGTGATTAGTAGGCGTTGCCAGATGTAAATTGTATTCATTTAATTTTTTCCCCGTTTTACTATTATACGCTCGAATCACAGGATACGTACGTAAATGTACGATTCTGTGCTTCTTTATTCTATGATGGCTTTCAAGCGGTGGTCTTAGAAAGTTCAGCAGTCAATGTCATTTACATCCATCAGTCTTGCATTATGTCAAATCAAGCAATCAAACCTTATGGAACTTTAACAAACCAAACTACACACTACTCACCATGAAGTTGTAGATAAAAATGGAGGCCACACTTGGAACTACAACTTGAGTCAAATACCTACGTATGTCTATCTCGCTCTCTGTGGGCAGACCTCTCTTTTTAGTGTGGACTATAGTACTAGTATAGTATTCTCTTATCTGTGACTATAGTATTGCTATCTATCTATTTAGAAAGAGAGGGTCTGCCCACATAGAGCGAGATAGTAATACATAGGTTATGCTTCAAGTAGGTATTCGAAGTGTGGTCTCCATTTTTATCTACAACAAAGAGAATGTAAAACTACGAGAATCTACAACTTCATGCTACTCTCACCATGTTTTTTAATGTTAAAAATAAAATAAAATTTAGAGTCTTTATTGGTATGAACAATGTTTTACACAGTATAAGATTGATATATTTGCTATGTATTCGAACGATAAACAGTCGTTTCTTAGAGAAAAAAAAGAGAAAATAATTTATCTGTGTACCGTGTTGTTTTGGTTGTGTTGATGAAGGTGGGCTCTAAATTTGACATTTTATCAAGGTAAATGGATGTTTTATGGAATATTTTGTAATAATTAGGGTACGGTAAAGCTATTTACGTCATTGGATTTGCGAATTTCGTTGTAGTTTTCTTGTTTTCGACATAACTGGTACCAAAATTTTCATTTTTTTACGTATTCATTATGTTTTTGTGTTGTGGTTTGTACATTTTGGCTTACAAAAATGATAAAAACTTATAGAAATATTATTTAGGAAGCTAACATCGTTTACAGAACTTAGATACGTGGTCTAGTATTTTTTTATTTAATTTTCATTTTCGGAAAATCAAAAATCGGGGAGGCGCGCGGTTCGGGGCGTGTGATATTGTTGAGCGCCGTATTCGCTATAATTCATATGCAAAAAAAAAAGATTCAAAAGGTTAATTAATTATTTATGAACCAGCAAATGAAACGCTCAATCTGATGTACATAAAAAAATGTTTATGACGTAACTTATTTTATTACTAAATTTTCTTACATAAATTAAGTACCTATTTACGACTTTTTTTTTCATTTTTTCTCGAAAATCGGGTTTTCTAAACACCTTGCGTACGATCGATATCACTCGATTAAAAACATCTGGCAAACCCTAGGGATGCTTACGCAAATAGTTTTTGTATAATCTTTGATAGGTTAGGTATTGTAATTTGTAGATTGCATATCAGTCAGTCAGAATGAAAAAAACTTGCTAAATATCAATTCAAACAAAAGTTGTTGATATGTTGTTGGTTAGGTACCTAAATAAAACACACACAATAATAATGAATAATAACGACGACGTGGTGAGAGTGCGGAAAATATATCCGACTGCAGCCCAAACTATGAAACTAATATGTCAGTCCCTCATGAACATGTAGTGTAGAGTAGTCAGTGTCGACCGCTGCTGACCACTCGATACGTATCTAGCGGCCTACGCTCGACAAATATCTACAGTGACATTGATAAATACGAAATCTGTTGAAATTTTAGTGTCTATTGAAATTTGACAGTTACCGTGATATATGTCTACCGTGGCATGCTAAATGTCTAGTGGTGATGTCACTCGACAGTACATGTCTACCAGCCTACGCTCGACAAATGTCTAATGTGATATTGCTAGAATACAAAATCGATTGCAAATTGTCGTGTCTATTGAAATTTGACAGTTTTCGTGACATATGTCTAATGTGACAAAAAAGTCACGGGTCTAGAATCGGCCCACTGGATGAAACTTGGCAGAGAGTTAGATTATAGTCTGGAATAGCTCTTAGGCTACTTTTTATCAGGTGGAAATGCCGGGATTTAAATCTGCGCGGGTGAAACCACAGGGCGCTTATTCAAGATTTATACAACAATAGGTAATATAAAATGTTTGCTATAGAGGCTAGAGTGCATCAAATAAAATGTCAGAATATTTTAATAATTTGTTGACGATGCATGCTAAACATCGATTAATTATGCTCATTTTTTTAATTAGGTACGAATCAGAAAGTTGTATAAAATGTGAAAACATTTGTCGAAAGACCGAATCACGACCGAATGAAAACAAAAAAAAGCGCGCCGATTATGATTGTTGTGTGTGGTTCCCGCTCGTTCATTGTTCGTGACCCCGACGCAAGTTCAAATAAGGGCGCACTTTTTGGGACAGTGTGCAATGAAGTTTGCCGGGGCGCCTATTTCCACCGACTTTTTTCAACTTTCATTCGGTCTTTTTTCACATTTTAAACTTTCTGATTCGTAAAACAAAAATGTCAGCATAATTTCATAACTAATTGATATCTAAATAATGTTAATGCATGCATTGTCAAGAAATTATTATAAAATGATGACATTTTATTTAATGCACCTTAGCAAACATTTATTATGGTGGTATAAATCTTTACTGCATTAGCTTTGAGAGATAAATAGAATTCAACATAGTTAGTATGTGGAAATGATGATGATGATCTAGAAAGTCGGTAGGAATAATATTATGATGAGTTACAGAATACCAGATAGTTCCATTTCAACTAGCCTTCAGTTGATAGTAGTTCTATCTGTCACTACAGCGAATGCGTCACACTCGTACCTACTGATGCAATGACCGCTGCGCCGTTCTGCAACCATACCTAGGTACCTACCTCCGCGACCAGATTTTGGATAACTACCTACCTATCTAGATATTTATGGGTTTTCTCTATTCCGTGATATTTAGGTACTTTTTACTAGCTACGAAATTTCAGTAAGTAGGTACCGACCAAGTACATTTTCGCAGTGAATGTTTGTACATGTATAATGCTACTTAGGCATTTACTGAAGCTTGTTACCTACTTATGTTTTCGATTTTGCTGAACTTGTTGATGGGCGAAGAAATACCTAGGTAGGTACCTACCTATCTACTTCAGGGGTAGATCATCATTTAGTCTCGGACGCAGTAGCGGATTTACCACCAGGTTGAGCAGGCCTAGAAATCCTAGGACGGCAAACTAGGCTTAAGGCCCATTTAAACGATGCAAGTTTATTGCCTGTTGCATACAATAATATTATAGCAATAATTGGCTAGCATCATCTGTACAGCATATCACATTCTTGCTAGGCAATTATTGCATTCAAAACTGTCCCTGGTATAAACAGCAAGTACAATAATTTGTTATGCAATTTTTGTATTCAATTGGATGCTCAATTTTTTTATTTTTGTTTGGTATTTCCATATGTTCGAAACCTTTAAACTCCGAATCCCTTTCCAAATGCTGCTAGTGCAGCATTACGTGCATCACGATTCTTGTAATTAAAATTTTCATTGTGTAGGTATCCGATAAATCTCAATAAACTTTATTAAACCAGCAGAACCGAATTCTAAAATATGAATGAAAAAAAAAAATCTAAAACGTTCAACACTTGAATGAAAAATTCGCCAACGCAAATACGAGCGATTCTTGAACGAACGCACCAAAAAATTGTACACGCACGTACAAGTCTGTGTTTAGACAAAGCAAGACTTAAAAGCTATAATCTCCTAAACATTATCGTATTGGTGTAAACAAAAGACAGCTGCAATTATTTTTGTCAAGATTTGCATTCAATAATTGCATTCAACTTTTTTACTAGTATCCGCGTGTAAACAGTTGCTTACAATTCTCGAAGGTCATTATTGCGCTTCATTTATTGCATTCAATTATTATTGCTCTTGTACGTACAAGAAAATGGCATCATGTAAATGGGCCTTTATGCTGCCGATTGGAATGGAGGGAGGACTCGGGAGTGGAGGGAGGGAGCTCGCTCGACGAATAACTTCCTAGCAATCAAAAGCAAGCAGTTTGTTATTTGACAATATGAAATGTCAGTTTTGACCGTAAATACCGGATTTGTGAGAAAAAAAAGTCGGTACATATAATACCTTCCGAAGTTTGCACTCATTCGACGTAACGTGCCAGAACTGCTTCACAAACACTTCTCTGCACAGTGCGCCGTGCACCAGTAGACAACAGAGACTGGACGACGATTTCGTGGACGCAGCGCGCCTATATTATTTATGTGCTTATAATTATCTTTTACATGTGCAACAGTATGTATATTACATAATATATCTAATAAAAATATTAATATTTTGATAATACTTATTATATATTGTTATGATAGGTTATTTGTTATAATATACTTATTATTATAATAATTATTTTATGTATTACCTATATAAAATTAATATTATACCTCTTTTATATCTTGATAATTTTATTATCAAATAATATAATATTATTTGATTAAAAAAAATATGGAAACGTCCGAGAAAAAGGCGCGAATGGACGTCTGAAATGGATGGCAGACCGTCCATTCCGCTCAACAACGCTCCCGCAACTGAACTTTGCGCTAGTGTGACAGGATACGCAAACATTGAAACACATTCAACAGTGAACGCTTTGATGTTCACTAAACCGAAACATATACCGCATGGCAAAGTGCACATACATTGAAGAAATCTTCAACGTCTCGTGCAAGTGTATACATAATATGGGATCACATAAGTGCGGCTATATCTGGCGCCGGCTTAAAGATTTATGTGCTCGTGGTTCTCTCATTCGTGGTTATATTAACAAACAATCCAAAGAGTATACAATACTTACGGAACCTCGGAACAATCAAATTCAATATTCTCTCTCTGGCGTAGCCAGTATTGCCAATAAAAAAAAATATATGAATGCTGGACAATCCACACAGCATCGTCTAGCACCAAAGTAAGCTACCTAAAGCTTGTGTTATGGGTAGGTACTAGATAATTGATCTATTTAATACATGATATACTTATAATAAAGATATTTTTATTAAACAGAAAACACCCCGACCAACGGAACTTTCTGCAGATCGTACACAAATTTGTTCCGAGGCGGGAATCAAACCCGCCTCGGAACTGAGATGTCGTCAAAGCTACGGTAATTGCCGTGTTCTACGGCTTTCAGGCCAAAGAATGACGAAATCCACGGCCTACGGCCGTATCGTTGTGGCCGTAGCAGATTTGTAGGCTTTGCAAAAAGCCTACGGTAAATAATCAATTCGCACGTTTAATAGTCGTATACCGTCATAGTACCGTCCTACTCACCCAAATATTGTTTAACAGGAGTTCGAGAGGAACGGCACATATAATGTTGAAAAGTAACAACATTAAAAATTATTGCAGAAAACCCACCACCTAAAACCTCAATGTTCCTACCAAAAAAATTATGACAAAAAAATATTGGAGAAGTTTTAGAAAAATATTTGAATATTTTTTTCAAACAAATAGAAAAAGTTTGCAAACATTACCCAAATGGTGCTAGTTAAGGACGTTTTTCCTTTTTAGTAGTTTACAGTAACATGGCTCAACGTTGGTCATTTTCCCTAAAACACGGCTTTTTTACCTCATGTACACGGCTACCTAAAAATTTTCATTGGCAACACCAAGAAAGAAATTCCTTGGAAATAGCGTAGCGTTTATTACTCTTGGCTAGCGAACTGCTGTCGGTTTTTTGGGGTTTTTCACACACAGTTTATCTAAATAGGATTATTTTCAAAAAATAGGACATACCTACATTACATTTAAAATTTCTGTGCCCTGTAATAATGAGCAACAAATTGGAAGATGGATTTGAAAAAGGACACTCAGATAATTTGCCTACAGTGGACTCTTTCATGGTTTTTGAATATTTAAATAACCGTGTGAAGTATACCAGCGCTGAAATCCGCAGTTGGAAGCTTGAAAGGTATTTATTTAAAACTCGTTCAGAATTCAAGATAATAATAACTTATAGCCGGGACTTTTGTAAACAAAGAAATGTCATGGTATGTCACTGTCAAGTCAACAAATCAGGGACAGATAACACTTTTTAACCATGGATCACTATTTAGTGGTAATGGCGCGCGGTTTAGCGTGTGCGAATATAATATTTTATTTCCCAGCCGAATTTCAGAAAATAACACTAAAAGCAGGTATAGTGCGCGTCACGCACAAATATAACCAAAAATGTACGTGTAAAAATGACGATATAACTGGTGAACAATCCGCCTTATTGTTGAAAATTAATATTCGTCCATTTTATGTAGGAAGTTGGTTTTTGGACCAGTTTTTTTGGCAGGACTGACATCGACTCATTGGTGTTCATTGGTGTTGACTCGACATGGTCCATTCACCGTTTTGTTTTGGCATTCCACTTCAGAGTTCGCTTACGTTCGGTTGTGGGGTGCTCTAGTTGAATTTGTTCATTATTGTTTTTATGGTTTTGTTATGGTTGTTGTTAATTTTGTTTATTTGATGTGAATGGAGACAGTGCCGCTGCAATATTTTCCAACGGCTGGTTCAGAAGCAATACTCTTTTCTTTACCATCAATATAAAAAAGATTGATTCTCACACACAAAATACATTGGTG
Organism: Plemyria rubiginata; assembly: GCA_963576535.1. Lineage (NCBI taxonomy): Eukaryota > Metazoa > Arthropoda > Insecta > Lepidoptera > Geometridae > Plemyria > Plemyria rubiginata. The sequence goes on along the minus strand of OY754917.1, from coordinate 9,390,309 downwards.
ACCTCTGTGGCGCAGCGGGCGAGAGCCTGCCTGCGACGCAAGAGGTTGCGGGTTCGATTCCTGCCTTGGAACAAATTTGTGTACGATCTGCAGAAATTTGTTCCGATGGTCTGGGTGTTTTCTATGTATAATAAAAATTATCCATCTATGTAAGTATATAATGTATTAAATATATCAGTCATCTAGTACCCATAACACAAGCGTTGAATAGCTTACTTTGGGGCTAGATGGTGCTGTGTGGATTGTCCAGCATTTTTTTTTATTGCCGTTCATAAAAACTAGGCCAAAAAATTTCACAGGTTTTAATAACACTGTAATAGCACCGAAAAGATTTGCGGCTTCTGCAATGTCTAGACAAACAGTACTACGAGATTCGAGCGATACTGATAGCGACAGAATTAGCGATAAATTGAATTTTGCGACATCGCCATCGTGGTAAGAGTCGGTGAATGACCACGTTATTTGGCACCGACCATAGACAAAAGGACTCAAGGGAAAGACTTTCCATGTACCCTTGCCTTACCTTGCAACCGTACTATCGCTATATGAGTATTAACGTGCGCATCCACCGCATCCGCATCGCTGCGTACGGAGCGGACGGATTTGTTGCTTTGTATTGATTTGTATGGTACAGCGTGCACGGGATCGGCATTTCAGCGCCAGAGATCGGTATTTCTGCTGATGACCTCATCCGAAGTGAACGCGCCATTCGGAATTGCTTTGAAAATACCGTCACTGCCGAGGTAAAATGCGGATGCAGTGGACGCACCCCATCGGCATTTTGTAAATACTGACGCTCCGTACGCAGCGATGCCAGTGCGGTGGACGCCTACCTTTATATTCTTTGCGCTTGCGCTCTACTCTACTAAAATCCCTCTACTTCTAAATGGATTACCCTATGTAAACAATATATTTTGCCCTATCCTTTTTAGACCTAACTAAACCCTACGAATAAATACCTATCAAATGACACTAAAAACAACACAATATCTACACAAACTTCACAAACAAAAAAACATGCTTTCAATGTACTGATGGCGTTAATTAACCTTACAAAATTTTTGTCACTTCGTTTATTCTGATTAAAAATAGTAAACTAGGTATGTTGTAGGTCTATACAACAGCAGTGCAAGTAACGTTCTTAACAATCGCATAATTTGTCATTTAGAATCTTAAAAATTCGTTAAAAATGGTTTTATCCATAGTTCAAATCATTTTTTTCGAATTTTTGACGATTCTAAATTATGTCAATTATGCGATCGATAAGAACGGTACTTGAACTGCAGGTAGGTATGTAGGTATTTTATACAGATACAACATTAATTCTGTTTTGTGGTGCCGGTTTCAAGTTCACCTAAACATTATAGACCGGGAGTAGGTACGCCGTAGGGTTAACTAAGATTAGTGGATACCTACCATGTTTTTTGTTTCGACGCACTGAAAAGGTGCAGCTGCATCAGAGTGATGTGGTAGGTTTACATGAAAGTTTAATGCCGTATGATTATTACAGGTCTATACGAAAGTCGTATGGTGACGATGCTGTAGGATATGTCCAAGTTCAAAGAGATGGGAATATGTGCACAGTAAAGGCAAGAATAACACCGGAGCAAAAAGAAAAAAGTAAAGGTTATAGCTGCACTCTTAAATGTGAAGAATATAATAAAACTATACTTGATGTTGCATGCCATGATTGTGCTGCACAAAAAGGAGGTTGCAAACATAGTGTAGCTTTCCTTATGTGGATCCACAGACGCAGTGAAGAGCCGTCTCCAACTGAAAAAAAATGTTACTGGGCCAAACCAAAGCTGGCCACTGTGGTTACAACCTTGAAATTTATAAAAGCCAAAGATATGGGTTCCAAGGCTGGAGATATTGATGATAATGATAATGTGAGGAGTGAGCAATTTTTTAACGAACTGGTTCAAAAAATACAGTTAAATTCTATTAAGTGTCAGTTAACATGTTACGTTTCACAGAATGACCTTAAAAAAATATCATTGCATAGCTTGATAAATGATTATAAAAAAGAAGGTAACGACACTAACAGTGCACAAGGATTCATCGATTATTGTACAACAAAACATACACCAGAAAAGTGTTCAAAAATAGAAGAAGAAACATTATCTCAAGCTCAGTCTCCTTTATGGCATGAGATTCGATATTGCAGAATAACAGCATCAAAAGTACACGACGCCGCCCATTGTAAAACCCCTGATGGTTCATTAGTTGAGCAAATATTAGGTGCAAGCATACCAGAAACTCCTGCAATGCGAAGAGGCAAAGAATTGGTACCTGTTGTTAGGGCAGAAATAGCAAAATTAAGAAAATTAGTTATAAAGAATGGTGGGCTTTTTTTGAAAAGTGATTGGCCTATTTTCGTTGCATCTCCTGATGGCATAACACAAAAATATGTTATAGAAATAAAATGTCCAATGACCACACAAGGCAAAGAAAGCTTTGTTAAAAATAATAGTCTCACAAACAAATCAAAAGGTCAAATCCAGCTGCAAATGTTTTTTTGCAACAAACCTCAAGGGCTTTTTTGTGTTGCTGATAAAAAGTTTGAAGCTAACAGACGAATAGAAATATTTGAAGAGGTTTTTGATGAAATATACTGCAAAGATCTTTTAGAAAAGTCAACAAGTTTTTGGAAGCACTCGATCTTTCCTAAATTGGTCGAAACTTAGGTATTAGGTTTTAAAATTAAATAGATAGCTTAAATACCTATATTCTTGGTTTTATTTTAAACTTGGTTTCCAATTATGCAATCTTGAAGATCAACTACTCCACAAACAGATGTCACAATATAGTCTAACATTCTAACATAACCATTGTCAACACATGCATTAGGTGTAATTATTTCAAATTCCCTTGAACGCCCTATAGGTACTATACTTCTCTCGACGTATAATCGAAGGGCTGCTATTCTTTTAGTTTCTAAAACTTCTCCTTTATTTAGTTTGGATCCTGATACCTACTTACAACAAAGAGCAGTGGCAAGTAGCAGCAGTATATTAGCGAGTGCTGCCAGCAGGCTGATCACGTAACTTTTGTTGCATTCAAAATCCGGTTGCCTATGTCAATTTTGGCAGTTTCTTCTTCTTCTTTCTTTTTGATGGCTCCTGGCTCCTGTCTACAGGCACGACTTTTGACGACTTTTGTTACATTCAAAACCTTTTGTTAAATTGACATAGGCACCCGGTTTTGAATGTAACAAAAGTCGTCAAAAGTCGTGCCTGTAGACAGGAGCCAGGAGCCATCAAAAAGAAAGAAGAAGAAGACACTGTTGCCAACGTATTCGCACAAGCAAACTCGCGCGTCATCACCACTAACTAATTAATGATCCGTGGCCGTGGTTAAAAAATGTTATCTGTTCCTGTTTTATTGACTTGAGAGTCGTGACATTATATCATGACCTGACATTTCTTTGTTTGTTTACAAATATCTTTTGATTCTGTGGACCCGAAGCCCGAACCCGAGTATGGAGGCATGCAGGCATCGCATCGGTCGGATTATTAATATAATTATCATCAGTTTATTTTATTTATTGTACTAGTGCGCGACGCGAGTCTGATTTCCTTGCGAAGAGTGAAGAAACAGTAATTTTACTACAAATAATGCTGTAATTTATTTACGTCTATGAAACTAGTTGAAACTTTGTTCAAGTTTTCAAAAATAACATTGCAACGTGAACAAAATTCACGTAGGCTTTGTTGAATACATGTTACGGGCGATTAAAAAATATCTTGTCTCAACGTGAAAAATTAAACAAACATGGGCACTACCGGCCAATCTATAACTTTGGCTAACAGCATCATTGGTGTGGGGATTTTGGCTATGCCTTTCTGCTTTCAACAGGTATGTTTTTCTATGTACCCTATTTAATTTCTACCTAGTAGTTAATTTTAACACCTTGAGTCTCAAATAACACCGGTTTACCGTTAGTTTTTACATGCCATACAAATATTTTTCAAAACACATAAATACCTACTAGAATGATACAAAATCGTGCTTGGCTATCAGCACACCGTCTGCTCGCCTTAGAGTTAATTTCTAATATAATAGTCTCATCTGCACCTGTAAATAACTAGACAAGGTTAGAAGTAGACCTACCCATTTATTTTTTTGTTTATTCATTTTGGGAAGACCATCGGCACATTATAACACAATAGTGACTTAAAAAGCTAACACTGAGGCCATTTAGAGACCTCCACTGATAGAACAATTTAAATATCATACAGTAAATATCTATACTGATACTAATACATTTTAATTAAATATTGAAAAAAAATAAGTTATCCATTTTTCTTAATAACATTTTACTTTTCAGTGTGGTGTATTATTAGCTGGCCTAATCTTGATTACAATGGGCTTAATATCCAGACTATGTTGCTACTTCCTACTGAAATCTGCGCACATAGTGAGAAGAAGAAATTTTGAGTTCCTTGGTAAAACTTGAATACCTATAAACATAATTTTCTATTTAAACAGATGTAGTTTGGGTTAAACTATAGCAATCCTTAAGTCAAGTCAAGTCAAAATATGTTTATTCAATAAAATCGCAAGGACCAGCTTGAAACGTCTTAAAACTAGGTGACTCTAGTGCCAGTTCCACTCAACCAATGCCAAGAAGATTCCTAGGCCTTGTACCTGGTACCTGGGTTGAGGGTTGGGGATAGGAGGGTTGTAGGTGGGGGTAGATGGCAAGTTCTTCCCTCGAGTCCTTTTGTCTAGGTCCTAGACAAATTGAATTAGGTAATAATTTTCATCTCCTAGACTCTAGCCGTCTTATTATAAAAATGTGAGTTAGACTAGGCTTAAGCCAGGACTAACTGGTCCGTGGTCTAACTTTGATACCGAAGTTGGTCCCTGCTCTATAGAAAAATCAAAGACTTAGACCAGACGTTATTATAAAACGGAGTTTATCCCCTAAACCACGGTTTAAAGATAAACCCGAACGACCTCTAGTTTAAGTATGGTCTAACTAATAAAAATCTCATTTTGCCAAATTTTATTTGGTCTCCCACATAAGTTTATTCAATAAAACAACTTGTAGCACTGCATTATCCAACATACATTTCAAACTCTAGACTCCGATCTAAATTTGAAATGTCAAAACGCATGGGTTGCCACGAATTTGTCAATATCAAGTTGATAACGAGATTTAAAACAAAAAGGCGGAGATCTGAGTCAGAAGAGAAACTAAAAATTGATTCGTTAAAACGAAAGACGAGGTAGTATGCGCATATGACTTTAGCCTGCGGCAAGAGCGTACAGTTATACCAACTTATCTAAGCCGGTCTGAAGTTAGCTGTTTAGAGAATTCTCGATTCACTATTGGCCATTTATGCACAAGCGGCTAACTTCAGACCGGCTCAGATAAGTTGGTGATTCCAAAATGAATGAACGATTGATTGCCATAATTTGTTATAGTCTGTGGATATTTGTTGAATGATTATGTTCTGTGATGATGAATCATGGACTATCTCAGGTACTATGTAGTCTTCGACTAAAGTGTCTTTTGTAATACGAAAATGATAAACCTGAGATGATCCTAAATTTATGAGATAAACCACGTTTAAGTTGTTTATAATAAGAAAACGTGACTTGAGCTAGGTTTAAACCCAGGTTTGATTTGTTTATAATAAGGCTGAAAGTGATGAAAATTATTACCTACTTCAATTTACTTCACTTTATTAAAAAAAATACCCCTAACTAGGAATTTAGCTGAAAAAGTAAAGTTATATTTACCTCTTCATTTTCTATAAAAAAAGGACTTGAGGGAAGGACTTGCCACCTACCCCTACTTGCAACCCGCCGACTCCCAACCTGTAATTTATAGATAAAGACTTACACCGCCGGTTTCGAAAGTGCGATCAACACTAATCTGCTGTCAAGATGTCACTTGCTAACTCTATCTAATTTGAAGAAAATGCTGAAATAGCAAGTGACTTGACAGTCGATTAGTGTTGATCGTGCTTTCAGAAACTGGGGGTTAATATCCAGATATTGTGGTGATTAAAATGGTTAGTACCTATATTCTATACAATTTTTTTTCAGCTTTCCATGTATTCGGTTCTGTTGGCAAGTTGGCTGTAGAACTCGGTATAATTGGCTTCCTAATGGGCACATGCATAGCCTACTTTGTGGTAGTTGGGGACCTTGGACCACAAATCATTTCTAAAATGTTTAACATTAACCAAAGTGACATATTACGGTAAGTTTTAATGAATCATTTAATTTTTCACTAACTGGTTTGACAAATGTTTTCCTTCTCTGTTATAGCGCACATAAAATATAACAAAACTCCATTGGTGCACAACAGGATTCTCGAACCCACAACCTGAAAATGTAGGTCCGAGCAGAGATCCATTCACTAAGGCTTTCCTCACTCAACAATCCTATTAACACTCAGCTGATGCACCTGTTTTGTTAATCTCCTTTTGATAAATAATAAATAATCAAGCACACATTGCACATTCCGGAAAAATATAATTTTGATCCACAAAAGTTTTGCATTAATTTGCTCAAAATTATTATGAAAACTACCTAGTAAAGCAATTGAGAAGTTGCTTGACCATTGTCAGCCCCTTAATACCCGCAATAACCCCCAAAACTTTATGTTTTAGGACATCAATAATGGTGATAGTATCATTAGTCTGTGTGCTGCCGCTTGGACTTTTAAGAAATGTGGACAGTCTGAGCAATGTCAGTGCGGCTACTATATGTTTCTACTTGTGCTTGGTTATAAAGGTACCTACTTTGCTTTTATTTTATTTAATTGGGTAGACCAATCAGCGACATAAATTGTGACTATAGAAATAAAAAAAATGATGTAAACAGATTTAAAAATAACAAGAGAATCTATCATAGAACAAGTAATACAAAGATTATGAAAATAATGTACTTATTGTTATTTTATTACCTACTCAAAATAAGGTGATAAAAGTTAAAGTAAAAAAAATAAACACAGGTCTTTTTTTTTTTTTTATACCACCAGCTGATGGAACAAGCAGATGGCCCACCTGATGTTAAATGGTAACCATCGCCTATAACAAAGCATTGCCTCGCAAGTCACGCTCGATAGGAACGTGCCTTACGATGCCCTGCTCTGCGTCCATCAACTTGAGGCATACAGATGTTAAGCCTCATGTGCCATAATTTGCCCATAATTTGATCGGAAATCGCCAAAACCTACAGATTTGAAGATAAAATTTTGGGTTAGATGAATAAGCATAGGTAATGCTAATATAAAAATTATAAATTGCAGGTTATAGTTGAAGCAGCATCTCAGCTTCCTTCCGGTGCCTGGCATCACAAGATGGAGTTGTGGAAGCCATCGGGGCTGCTACAATGTGTGCCCATCTTCTCCATGGCGCTATTTTGTCAGACGTCAGTATTAAAAAACTAGTTGCGCCCTGCGGTTTTACCCCCGCAGATTTAAATCTCGGTATTCCCAAGAGATAAAATGTAGCCTATGTGCTATTCCTGACTATAATCTACCTCTCTGCCAAGTTTCATCCAGATCCGTTCTGCCGTTCCGGCGTGAAAGAGTAACAAACATCCATCCATCTATCTATCCATCCATCCATCCATCCATACTTACAAACTTTCGCGTTTATAATATTAGTAGGTTTGTTAGCTTTGTGTTTAATAGCTTTAGATGCACATGAGACTTACAGTAGGTACAGTAAGTAGAGTATACCTACTGATATTGTTTTGATAACTTCCAGACAACTGTTCGAAATCTTCGAGTCTCTCCCGTCGCTTTCACTGGAGAAGATGAACGTGGTCACCAAAAACGCGATAAACATATGCACATGCGTTTATTTCACGCTTGGCGTGTTTGGGTACATTGCATTTTGTTCTCATCAAATATCGGGTAAGCTGGTTCTGTATTAATTATTTTGCATCATCAATCAAAATAAAATTGCTTTTTTTTGACAGCTTTCACAGCTCAGTAAGTAGTAGCTCTGCCGTCTGCGCCGTAGGCCGTGGGTTCGATCCCCATCGAGAACAAATATTTGTGAGATATATTACATAGATGTTTGTTGTCTGTCATAGGTATGTATTTACAAAAAAGTATATCACAAGCTTTGACTTAGTTTGGGGCTAGATAGTGCTGTGTGGAAAGTCCAGCAATATTTATATTTATTTATTAATTGCTATATTATAAACTAGCGACCCGCCCGCGTGCCCCTGCTTCGCACGGGTGCACATATCACGCATGTATTATACATTAAACCTTCCTCTTGAATCATTCTATCTATTAAAAAAAACCGCATCAAAATCCGTTGCGTAGTTTTAAAGATTTAAGCATACATAGGGACATGGGGACATAGGGACAGAGAAAGCGACTTTGTTTTATACTATGTAGTGATACGGCAATACGAGACTTATCACCGTGAATTATAACAGTTTTACGTCACAGAATGATGGACGTAGCGCATTGCCACATAGCTAGGGCATTTGCTATAGGTAGTGACAATATTAAATTATTACATTCAATATCAGCGGCCCGATTACGCTAATTTCTGGCTATCGAGATGGCTTTCAGTTTGACATTTGATTCCCATCCATCCTATTTTTATTGACGTAGTTCGATCGTAGTGACGACCTCAGTGGCGCAGCGGGCGAGAGTCCGCCTGCGACGTAAGAGGTTGCGGGTTTGATTCCTGCCTCGAAACAAATTTGTGTACGATCTGCAGAAATTTGTTCCGTTGGTCTGGGTGTTTACTATGCATAATAAAAAAATGTCTATCTTATTATATAATGTATTAAATATTTCAGTTATCTAGTACCCATAACACAAGCTTTGAGTAGCTTACTTTGGGGCTAGATGGTGCTCTGCTGTGTGGATTGTCCAGCAGTATTATTATTTAATTGCTATTACATTATGGGAATCAAATGTCAAACTGAAAGCCATCTCAATAGCCAGACATTAGCGTAATCGAGCCGCAGGTGGGACATCTGCTTGTTCAATATGTATTTTATATTTTTTGCATATTATTTATTTTAAGATCTGAATACTAGAAGGTTAAATGTGAGTGTGTTGTTCCAGGTAACATTCTAATGAGCCTAAGTCCTACGATGGCGAGTGACGTCATAAAACTAGGCTTCGTCATGTCTTTAGCGTTCAGTTTCCCTCTCATCATATTCCCTTGCCGCGCTAGCCTCTACTCTCTGCTTTATAAGAAGGTACAATAGATACGGTTACGGTTTGAAGGTACATAGAATGGCTAAGGATAATATTTATTGAGTAATCTTAATAAATATTAAAAGAAAAAGATTAGAGGATCTAGTAATGAAGATCCAGGGCTAAAAAATCCTGGATTCCAGCCAGAGATAATTTAATTTCTAGGCTATTTATTTCTGCATAGGAATGTCACGTCACAAAAAAAGTTTTCCGTTGCAAAAACTTACCCTCTTATTCATAATCCCTTTTAAAGCGGTTCAATAGAGTATTCTTGTCACTGTCACTTTCATGCCAACGAAAAGACAGTAACAGTCTTATCGGTCTGATAAGCTATTGGCGCGCTCAAAGACCATTATGAATGGGCCTTAGTATAAATAACTTGTTCTGTCACTAACACCTTGGGCTAAAGTTTTTTAAATGAATATAATGCCTGCTTGGTTACTGAAAATTCAGGTTTAGCTTTATTCATTACGAAATTGGAGATGGTACGGCCACTGCCGTGCCCCCAGATAGAATTACAATAATTTGACTTATCCTAATACTATTATAAATGCGAAAGTTTGTAAGTATGGATGGATGGATGGATGTTTGTTACTCTATAACTCCAGAACGGCTGAACGGATCTTGGTGAAAGTTGGCACAGATATATATTATAGTCTGGAATAACACATAGGCTACTTTTTATCCCGGGATTTAAAACTACGCGGTTGAAACCGCAGGGCGCTACTAGTACAAAATACTTTCAGATACACTCAGCTCAGCACGACAACATCATAAACCACTCCATCCCTGAGACCACGTTCCGTTGCATCACGGTGGCCATAGTCGCAGTGGCTCTCTTCATCAGTCTTATGATCCCGGATATTGAGCTGGTGTTGGGACTCGTCGGCTCTACTATCGGAGTGCTGATTTGCGTGGTGTTCCCTACCGCTTGTTTTGTGAATGTCACCTTTAAGAATACCAATGAAAGAGTTTTGGCAAAGGTTAGTGAATACGGATACAGATTCTTTATTGGTAAAACAGTTAGCAAGTCATGGTGAAATTGTATGTAGGTACATTGGCACATTATACTTCTATTAAACAAAACATTATTAAACATTTAACCTATTATACATTATTTCTAAACTGCTGTCAGCTGCATAGGAATTCTCTGACCGAATTATGTGCTTTTCTATTAAAAGCTTTTTTAATTTATTTTTGTAGATGCCGTCGGATGTAAAAACTGAATACTGTGTGTAGTACAGGAAATTTATTAATTTTTTTTAAACTTTTTAACCCATAAAATATTACGCTATTTATAGCTTGCTTATTTTAGGCTTTCGAGGATCATTAACTTTTTCATGGGTGATGACAAAGATTACAATAAAACCATATCTACACCTCATGGACACACGATCAAATATCGTTTAGTTGTATAGGTCGCGTCACGTAAAAAGAACACTGGAACGAGGGGAGGGGGTGTGCGCGCAAACGCATGACCTCCAACATAAAACAAAAGCTAAGGTTTTTTGCTCTTGAGATTTTTTTTATGTGCTTCTTGCCCACTGGTGCCGAAAGCATAACATGTCCTCTAAAGAGGCCAGTAAACGGCATAGAAATTGCGGCACTTTCAAGCTGCAACTGCATATGATTTTCTTTATTTTTTTCTGTAGTTCACGCAAATAGATCGTTAGCAGGACAGCTATACGTTGATCAACTCACGGCCGAATACTCAAACGCAACTCAGATTTAAGCACGTCTCATGTGACGAGTTTTTGACGGAATTTCATTAAAAACTGCCAGAAAACCACGACTTGAGACGTGCTCAAATCTGAGTTGCGTTTGAGTATTCGGGTGTCAGTCAATCAATTAGGGATGACCAGCTACACCATTTCTAATGGACTATTATTTCGTTGTTTCAGGCTGTTTTGGTGCTAGGTCTAATTATAATGGTTCTCGGAACTTACGCGAACCTACAGGCAGCTGAAGATAAGTTGGATAAGTACGACGAACGCTACATCACTCAGGAACGGATCGACAAGATTGTAGAGGACTTCTTCGAGAAAAGGGGAGAAAAAATTGACGGTAAAATCCATTTACACTGTTAAAAGTGAATCAAAGTCAAGCTTGATATTTATTCAATTTAATCACAAGAATCACTGAAATGTCCTAAAGCTTGAAGAATTTACTACTTTAGAGACTAATTTTTCTTATTTCGTTTCAGACCCGTATCTAAAGCAACGACCCAGAGAACCAGTTAATCTAGAAGAACACAAACCAAGCAAAACAATAGCTAAAGATTCGGAAGTGCAGCCTCCAAATCCAGTACCTCCCGAGTCCAATTCCAATGAACTGAAAACACCAGATACTAAGAACAATATAGACATAGTTAGCAAAGAAAAGTTACTCAATGAAGATTTGTTACCAGAGAAGATAAAAGAAGACGAAGCAGCTGATAAAGTATCTGAAACACATCCTAGGAACGTCAAAGGTAAATTGGACGAAGCAAAGCTTGCCAATGGAAACATGGAAAACAAAGAACAAGAAAAAATAGAAACTAAAGTTAATGAAGAAGTCAAAGATGAAAAGATTAAGCTGGAAAAGCAACAGCAACTGATAGAGACCATGAAACAACACGGTGAGGAGCAAAAAGAACTGATGCAAGAGCAAAAGGAAATCATGGCTGAAATGATAAAAAATAAGGATGAACAAAAGCCGAAAATAGAACCATCTGCTGAACCTAAAATTGAACCATCGAATGTTCCAAAACAAAACAAAGAGAAGTTGTTGGAAGCAATAGAACAGCACGGAAAGGAACAGAAAGAGTTTATGGACGAGATTATAAAAACTAAGAAGGAATATGACCGGAACAAGGAAGTAAACAGCAGCGAAGCTAAGAAAATCGCCGTGGAAAGTATTAAACAGATTGCGAACATGGCAATCAAAAGTATAGGGGGCGTGTCGGAGAAACCAGTCGCTCAAGACGAAGACGAAAAGGCAGAAGATGAAGATAAAAAGGCTGAACAATTAGAAAAACTGGCGAACGATGCTGTTCAGAAGATAGCTCAAAAAGCAGTCGAAACAATCGAAGCTATCAAAGAAATTAAACAGAATCCTGATGATAACTCCAAACCGAAAGATCTAGTGAAAGCTTTGAAACCTTTAGAAGCTATTGAGCAAGCTATAAATCAGAAAATCCAAAAGCCGAGTCCCCAACAAGTAGTTGAATATGTAAACAATAAACCTAAACAAAACATTGAAAATATAGCTCAGCCTGAACTCGTTGAAAATAACGCAGAAAGTCCACAAAACAATAATAAACATTCACATTCGCCGGACGAGCCTCAATCGTATAAAGAAGGTGAAGACGCACAAGTAGATGAAAACAAATTGAATCAACACATACCAATACCATTAGCTATGAAAAATCTAAAAGTGCATGAAACTGCCAAGAAAGATCTAGAAGAACAAAGTATAGATAGTTCTAAAATCGCTAATCCTAGACTAAAAAGGGAGGTTGTTGATTGTACTAAAACAATATCTTTAGACCCAGCTGATATAAGAATATGCGCGAGTCTACTTGGCGCGGATTACAATAAACAAAACGTTATCTTACCAGAAGTTAATTTTGATAACGATATTTCGAGAATAAATCTAGATCTTTTGCATCACACTGGGCGGTCATTGAAAAACTATGATGTAAATGAGAAGGGCAAGGCAAGTAAGAGATAAAAAGCGACGTCTGTTTTTATTATAAGTGCCTTTATTTATTGTTGTTATCATTGTGTTATTATTCTATGCCATTTTAATGTTTAGCGTTTTCTAGCAGATAACCCTTTGATTTTTATTTCTGTCTGAATTTTTATTTATAAAATTGTGTGATCTCAAAGATGTATTTTTATATCTCGGTGAATTATTGTAATAATCACTTTTAGGTAGATTACTACTATAAAACATTGATAATACGCATAAATTAGCATAGTATTATTAATCGACTGATAATAAATTATTTTATGTAATTTTGCATTCCAATTTTCATTACCTCATCAAGTATAAATAAAACGAAATATGTAATTATGTATTATTATATTAATGGTAAATGCAAAGATATTTTAACTTAACTCACTATTTATATAAAAACTATATCTTAATACATTAAATCACTTCTTAGTTTTTTTACTTTCTTCTAAAACGGACTTTTTCTTTGATCTGCAAAAGAAAAATGAATTATAAATAGATACCCAGTGTTTCTAAAATTCCACTAAAATTTAAAGTTAGTTGTTCGTATGTAGTTTTACGTAACGTCAAGCCTTTGTATGTATGGAGATCTGATAATCCTGTATTGGACGTGCTGTGAACTCTCTAGTCTCCATACAAATAGGCCTTGAAAGATACTCTTACTCCAGACCGGTCATTAGAGTTACGGTCTAACAGTATAAAACATGACATTGTCGAATTGCGGGCAATAATCAATTATCTACAGGCTACACTGCAAAGGCCATTACCCCAAGTACTGGTTATGTTTAAGTGCATGCATGAGGGGGGCACAGATTGAAATAGGCCTTTTCTTTTATTATTTACCTGGTCTCGGCGGGCTGACTGGTATTGGAGGCCCGCCGTCCGCGACGCGACTTATTCGCTTCAGTCTCCAACGTCTCTTCTGAAGATTCCGCTGGGCTACTTATATCACTTCTCTGTAGAATAATGTTTTTGATAAATTAGCACACATCAAAAAGTAACAAAAAATCTGAAATGAAATCTGAAAAAACAGCATCAGGACTTTGATCGCTAGACTGTAGAAGTCCTCTCATATCTCATAAATACCAATTGAAAATAATTTTGAGGAAGTCTAATAGGAATAGTCAGAGGTACGTACTATGGGTACGTAGCTCTGACTACGCCTATTACACTTCCATTTGACACATTTTACAGTAGTTGTTATTCCACACGCGATAGGTCAGCCTATCACCGCTCTTTGAAGGTTTCCTCACGATGTTTTTAGGGTTTCGTACCCAAACGTTAAAACGGGACCCTATTAAGAAGACTCCGCTGTCCGTCCGTGGGTTTCGTACCCAAACGGTAAAACGGGACCCTATTAAGAAGACTCCGCTGTCCGTCCGTCCGTCTATCTTTCCGTCTCTCACCAGGCTGTATCGCATGAACTGTGGCAGTTGAAATTTTCAAAGGCATGCACATAAACCTACGGATTTCCTCATTTCTGATTCTATCTCGTAGTGAAACTCCCAGCATAGCTCTCTCCATAGCCCCTGTACAATACGTACCCTAGAATCGGTGGACTGCTTCCTGCCTTTAGGCGTGTGCAGCGCTTCGATAGCTCTGTTGAATGACGCGCGCCGGTTGGATTGGCGGCTTGGACTATCGGCGACAAGGCCCGGCGAGCCGAATGAACTGTCGCCTGAAACATTACACATTTTTATTATTAAAAGTGACAGGTATAGTTGTTCCATCTCCCGAAGACGGGTTGGTCTTAATTGTGTGTGTTTAAGCACATGCACGTTGTTTATGTGTGCGTAAGGTCGGGAACCTTCAGTATCGCCCAAACTGTCATACACATACAACACACATACATATAATACACATCACAACCACAAGTACCTTTCACCCGCCTTCGTGAGATAGAACAACTGTTACCTCTTTCAGTTTTATTCGTTTTCGGTATTTGGTTTTTCGTATTGCGAGCCTGGGTTTTGTATAGAAAGTAAGTTCTGAGCACGTCCAATACAGGTTTATCGAGTCTCCATACAAAATCCACCCTGACGATACATTAACGGCTGGTTTCTGAAAGCTAGATCGGCCCCGAGTGTTGCCATAAGTCAAAATGTATATTCATGATCCATGATCTCTACAGGGTAAGGGTCTGAAGCTATTCGTAGATCAGATACTTACCAGCGACATCAACCGACGCGATCCTCCTGTGTATTTTAGCTGCTTTCACTACTTTAGTCTCTGAAGCAGCTCTAGCCATGCGCGCTGGAATTATACGCGGACAATTACAATAAACAACAACACACATTCGCACAAGTGCATTCGTGCCGACACACAAGAGTATATATAAAAAAATAAGATTGGTATTATAAAGAGGAGCGTTCTTAAAAAAAACAAGATTGCGATGGTACTTACTTTTGTTCGATTGATCCTTGAATATTTCAAAAAAGTAAATAGTTATAGAGCTCCCGAGAAATAAAATTATATTTTGTCGTTGATAAAAAAATATATTTATATCTTAAAACGCATTGATAGAATATGACGATGATTCTAATGATGCGTGTGTTAATGCAGCTATTTGCCATACCAGTAGCATAGTTAAAAGTAAGTAGGTATAGTGTAATGAGCTAGAAGCCAACTCTAGTGGCGTAGTTTTTAAGCTGCCCTAAGTCTTTTGTCATGGCTTAAACAGGCCGAGACACCTAAACTTGCTTTCCGAAATGTTGACTATTAATTTGTGCGCGAAATGTGTACGCGGTTACAAATCAAGCTACACATCCAAATAAAAATTACGCTTACATGAGCAGGGAGCCTGATTCGTATCCGTATGTACACAAGACCTACAAAAGAAAAGTTAGATTTATAAAATCATGCGCGGGGAACTAAAAACACTAAGCATACTCACATCTCATCTTGCTAGCGTCAGAGGCGATCGACTCCGGCGACATACTACTGAGTTGGAGCTCCTCCTCATCCGGTGGGCCTAAGCAAGCAAGTTAGTGTGCAAAGGGTGAGAGGAAAATACAATTTTAAGACCACCTGTGCCTCTGTATAACTAGCAGGCAAGTTAAATTTATCAAACACTGAATTTGAGTCATGTTTTATTGTATTTTTTAACTGGGATAAAAATTGGTCTAGCGCGAGTTCTCCATAAAAAAAACAAACAAAAACCTAAAAGCTTAAGGGCCCGGCGACAGCGGCTCGCAGTTTCGAGGTGCGATTATCTATTATTTCATTTTTGAACAGTATTTATGCGTGTCACTGGATAGTTATTCTTTCAAACAACCTCCCCGAAATGAAATAATAGCCAATCGCACCTCGAAACTGCGAGCCGCTGTCGCCGGGCCCTTAAGCTTTAGTTATAGTGTAGTTTAACTGAAACGGGATGAGAAAATTGGTCTAGCGCAAGTTCTCCATAAAAGAAAAACAAAAAAAAAAGCTAAAAGCTTAAGCTTTTGTGAGTGTGTTCTATTCTATTTTTTCTAAGATGAGTCATTTAGGATAATTTTTTTCATAATATCGAAAGGCATCAATCGTACTGTTTTGAATTCGGGCTTGTTAAAAAAATCTACTTTCCTTGTAGGTATTTTGTAAAAGTATTTTCTTTGTAAAAATCTTATATATTCATTATCAGATAATTCATTATAATGACTACGAAATCCACATTTCTCTTGTATGTTGCACCATACAGAAATGTGGATTTCAGAGTGACAACTAGTAATAATTACAATATAGGTATGGTAAACTGAAAAGGAAGTTCTATGGAACCTTAATAACTTCACTACGACTTTCTTGCCTTTCTGGTACTCTGCACCAGGGGTTCCCAATATTATTTGGCCATGGAACCCTAATTGATCATACATTTTTCGGCGGAACCCTAGCTGGCGGTTTTGGATAAGTTTACCTTGTAGTTTGAATATATGCAGGTTAGACTCGGAAGAAAGAACACAAGAAATAATTATTATAAATATTGCAAAACATCGGGGCGATGCGACGCGACAATGCGGCGCGGTTATGAGTATTTTCCATGAACTTTTTTTTTTAATCTGGGACAGACCGCGGATCCCCTGTGACCCTTTTACGGAACCCCTGGGTTCCGCGGACTACCATTTAAGAATCCGCTCCAAACTACACACTGGTCCAAACATTACTTGTTGTACAAGCAACCAAGTTCAGGGCAAAAGTGGCCTTAAACGACGATTATTATTTATTCGAACGACTTATTATTTATTCGTACACTACAACTTCTACAATAGACTACCATTTACAGTTAATGAAGCTTCTAGCATAAACTCCTTTAAATACAGACACGCTGGCTTAAAAGTTAGCACCTACCGTTATGAGGAATTCATTGATAACACACGATGTGGTAGAAAATACAAACAGCAGGTAGCTATTGTATGTACCTACCTACCTACTACATGTATTTTGCCAATATTATATTATTTTCCTATTGATTTATTTTAGTGATTCTGCCTTTGTCCAATACCGAGTAGGTTTTACCCTAAGACTTAAGAGTATAAATAATTAATTAATATACTACTACGAATAAATAATTTATTCGTAGGGTAAAACCTACTAGGTATTTGACAAAGGATTAAGTTATATTTGGTTCAAGTTATTAAAATTACCCCTAGGCAGAAAAATTTCAGCATTACAGTATGATTATTATAATAATGTCGATCGCAATATCGTTTGAATAATAATATATACTTACTGAACTTTGAGCAAACGCATTTTGTAAATGTGGGTTTTATACTAGGTTTATAGATTTCGCTACAGCATTCCAAAAGCACAGATTTTTGATAGAGTTTGTTGAAAACTGACACAAAATCAATGCTTGAGTACCTACCGAAAAATAGTTGCGTGTTATTTAGGACTCGTGAACTCTCGAGCCCTACTACAGATTTCAAAATCTTCTTACAGACATATTTTTTACACAGACATAGAATTCTATATAGATTTCAAAATCTGTAGTAAAATTGATAAAATGACTCGCAATGTGTTTGATTTTATCGTAAACCTGCTAGAAATACTTAGAGCTATTTAAAAATATGAATATCAAGTTTTATTAGATGTTACCAGATGACATGATATTATTTGCAAAAAGGAAAAAAAACATACAAAAGATTTTCGTGCAAATGCAATCTGGTAATACCGACAGAAATATTTTTGACAGACAAAACGGACTTGGCGAAAGGACTTTGTATCCAAGCCAGCACAAAATTAAAAAAAATATATTTTTGACAGGTGGTAATAAAGAAACGTATCTTACATGGCGGCGTAATTACATTGATTCACACGAGTGCGAGAGGGAGCCTCTCAGGCACTGAATGTTGACACCAGTGTATGAAAGAGAGGATGCAAGAACCGCCATTTAAGATTCGTTTAAAGGTACGTATATACATCAAATCGGGACAGTTTTGAACATGCATCTAAAAGCGCTTAGTTGTTATATTTCGAAATATCAAACATCAATAATTGTTCATACTACGAAGCTGCAGGGCAAAAAACATTATTGCAATAATTATGAAAAATGCTTAATGCTTATATTGTGGGAAGTAGGGTCAGTATGTTACACTTGACTTAATAGTAGGAAAGATAGGCACTGTGAAACTTTCGGCGTAATAGGCGTTCTAGATCTTTTAAGTTTGTCATTTGGTTATTCGTTTAAGATTCCATGAGTTATGACCCAAGTAAGTACTTCTGTACTTTGTTTGACTTGGGTCATAAATACTGACTTGGGTCTGACCCAAGTCAGAATTTATGACCCAAGTCAGAACTTATGACCCAAGTCAGTACTTATGACCCAGGTCAGTACTTATGACCTGTACTATCGGCCAAGTCAGTACTTATTACCAAAGTCAGTACTTATGACCTAAGTCACTACTGTCGCCCAAGTCAGTACTTATGACCCAAGTCAGTAATTATGACCTAAGTCAGTACTTATTACCCAAGTCAGTACTTATGACCCAAGTTAGTACTCATACCTTCATAGGTTTCTTTATTGAGCAAGCTGATTCTGTCTATTGGCTGTAGGTCGAAAGCCGGACTTCTATCCTCTTCGTCCTGTTCAGACACACTAGACCTGAAACATTTGCGAGCTTCACGATTAACTGGTGCTATATCCTGAAATATAATAACAAAAACTAAAAAGGTTAGTATGCGCCAAAGAGCATTGCTGTGTTTCGGTTTGAAGAGTATGGTAACCAGTGAAAATGTCTCACATCATTGCTATCTTTGACTAACTTCAATAATATTATATTTATCTTATCTTACCTAGTAGCGCGGGACGTGTTGCTGGTGCGACGACCGCGCGGTGTTCTTAAAACAGATTCTTGGTGGCGAGTCAGCCTGAAAAATGTTGTGTTCAATATCATCAATATACAATAAAAAAAAACTATTCTTTTTAAATTATTGTTAACCGTGCGGCTACGTTCTAGTTACATTACGAGGCGCAAAACGAAATTGTAGCAAATTTTGTTGAGCAACGCCTATGTGTCTAGTTTTGGAGGTCGCATGACTTTTCCTAGACTACACTTGCTAAAGGCTGTAGTAAAAACATGCATGAAATTATATTATAAAATATGACAAACGTTTATTTTTTTACGTATGTTTTCTGGAGTATCTAGTGTAGTGTGGTCTCGGAACTCATGGTAGAACTCCTGGCTAGTTTAATACAAAAATCAAACTTACCGTCGTGCGCCGGAATACTCATTGACAACACCAAGAGTGCTATGCTCCCCTTCTGCGATCGCCTCAGGTATCACAGATAAGTCTGGCTTCGTAGCCACTGTAGATTTCCTCCCCCTTCTCTTTCCTTCCACACTTAGAACACCAGAGGCCATTGAACTCCCCGACGCTACACTTTCGTTGTCATTAATGATTTGTAAACGCTTAGGGGTCAGTGGTTCGTCAAAAGAACGATTAGAATCGTCGAGTGCCTTCATTTCGCGAGACACACGGCGAGTGATAATCTTTCGCACTTCAGTACTAGGTGTTCTACGACGACGAGAAGGCGTGACGTTCTCAGGAGTGGTTTCCTCCGATTGGTTGGACTGTGTACGCTTTCTTGTGATTGGTGTTTTCGGTTTTTTATCAGTTTTAGATAAATCTATAGCTTGTTCCATTAGTTGGGGTGTTTCGTCGTGAGTTTTAGCTGTTCGCTTGCGTGTTTTTGGTGCATGAATATCGGTTGGGTCGTTGCTTTCTTTAGAATCCTCGATTTCAGTGGATAGTGCTCTAGATTTAGCGCGCTTTCGTGTAATGGGTGTTGTTGGCTCAACTTCAGATACGGTAGATGTTAGTTCTCCAATAATTTCTTTGGGGATTTCAACATCAGTAGATTTTGCTCTGGATTGAGAGCGTTTTCGAGTCGTGGGAGTTCTTGGCACATCTTCTTTTGGTTCAATTTCAGAACTAGCAGACGCGGACTTTACGCGTCTACTTTTTTGTTCTGATGTTTGAGATTTAGTGGCTATATCCATTTTTTCCGCTATAGGTTCGTCTACGTCTTTCGTCTTTAATACTGATTCGGTACTGACTGTACTAAGCTTAATGGTTTCTTGGACAGCTAAATCAGATTCCATTTTATCAATGACCGTTGTTTTGATTGTTCCTTTATCGGTTCGTGGTCGGGATTGTTCTAGTACTATTTCGGGTTTGGAATCTTCATTCTTACTTACAGTCTCTGTTTCTTGTATAATTCGGGATTCAGTAACCATCTTTCCATTACCTTTAAAAACTGGTTTTGATATTTCTGCAACAATTTCTGGTTTCGCCATGTCTTTTGTAGTTTTAGTTTCTAATATTTTTGGAACTGATTGAGATTCTGTCTTATCTGCTTTTAATATTTTGGGAACCGCTTTGGATTCTTCGACATCTTTGCTTATAGGTGATGGTACTTCAGTAGCCATGGCCTCTACAGGTTTTGATGTATCGGGTACGTCTTGTCGTTCAGATGTTTGTACAGTTTTGGGTTTAGATGCTTCTTGAGTAGTTTTTGGGACAGATTGAGATTCCAAGTTTTCAACCTTTTCTTTTTCTAAAACTGCTTCTGTTTTGGGTTCTTTCTTTATAATTTTGGATGAGGATGTGGAGACGACATCTATGGCTATAGGCGTCGGTACTTCGGTAGCCATTGCTTTAACCGGTTTTGATATATCTTGTGGAACAGATGTTTCTACAGTTTTGGGTTTAGATGTTTCTTGTGTAGTTTTGGGTTTAGATGTTTTTGGGACTGAATGAATTTCCTTCTTTTCAACCTTTTCTTTTTCAAGAACTGTAATTGTATTGGATCCTCTCGCTTTAGTGTCGAATGCGGATGTGTCGACGACATCAATGCTTATAGGCGATGGTACTTCAGTAGTCATTGCTTTAGGCTCTGGTACGTCTTGGACGATTACTTCACAACGCAATTCGGTTCCTGTATATGATATTTGCAATGATTATTTGGTGTGTTTACTTAAAGTTTAATACTATAAACACGCTAGCTATACAGCTATATGAGCTCAAGCCCATACAGCGCTGGTTTTCAGTAGCGTCATAATAAAATGCTAGTTTCATTCAAATTCTAGGTGTATACGACTGAATTAAGGCAACATGATATCTCACATAAACAAAAATGTTACTTTGGCATTTATAATTTGCATATTAAAACATTTCGCTAGCTAGATGAAGTAGCAATAGGCAGGTCATATAGCTTGAAGAACAGACAACCACTGAGGAATAATGGTTCTCGAATGGTGACCATGAACCAGAAAGTAAAGATCAGGTTTGTGATTGGAGAAGGTTCAGAATTGTTCTTTCTAGAAAAGTATAGATGCCAATGTGCAGCAGTTGATTTCAGAACGATTATGATGATTATGCATAATATAGGATATAAAACTTACCAGGCACTTCAGCTTGATCTTTTACAGGCATTTCAATTTTCTCATCAGAATAGTTTAGGCTGAGTTCTTGTTCTGATTCAGAATTATCTTCAGTCAGTAGCGAAGCTTGTGCTAAAGGATCTATTGGTTTTGCTTCATTTTCGTTCATTGTTACAGTCTGCCCTGGAATTTCAGTTTGAGGGTCTGTACGTTCAACATCATCAATGATCGTTGAGTTATCATCGGTCATAATAGAAATGTGAGCTTGGTCTAAAGGATTTGTAACTTCATTTGGTGTTGAAACTTCTATTTTAGCATCAATAACTGTTGAATTATCTTCCGTCATCATCGAAATTTGCTCCGAATCTATTGTACCTTCCGAGTTTGCTGAAATAATTTCTTTTACAGATTTTGCAATTTCTTTTTGTTTTGGTTTTTCAATTTCAGCTTCTTCTATTTTCTCTTTAATTTTATCAGAATCTGATTCAGAATGAGTTATGTTTGAATCGTTAGATTTAGTTTTTTTAGACATACTTGAACTGTCAGACTCAGAATCATTAGTTTCTGACGTAACATCAGATCCGGATTCTTTATCTAGAGATCGAGTTGAAGTATCGGAATTTTCTGCAGTTGCCTTTGACGTGGATTGCAATTTTTTTTCTGCAATTTTGTGCAGCATTTCAGCTAACATTATTGGCCGTGGGCCATCAAATTGACGCGGCTGTGAGTCGTCTGATTCAATATCTGAATCACCTGAACTTACGTGTATAGAACTATTTGTACTACTATCATCAATCTCTTCAGCATCAGATTCTTCTGACGCCGACTCGCTCGATTCCTCTTCGCTTTCATTCTCATTCGACATGTCTTCGATCTCGTGTATTTCTCGCTCGATCTCAACTATCTCTTCCTTCTCTTTCTGTTCCGCCCTTTCTTGGTTCTCTGTCTCTGTCATTTCTACGTCACTGTCATCGGTGATCAGACTGGAGGTGTTCAGCGGCTGTGAATCATCAAGGCTGCTGCCAAGTACTGAACCGAATTCTATGTTGATAGGCGTTTCTACGGATAATGGCTTTACCTGATCTGTTGTAGGTGTTGCTTCCTGAATGCTTTGTGCACTGTCAGCGACGCTGCTTTCGTAGCTATGCAGAATAGATCGCCCGAAATCTTCGTGAATAGTCGTAAATGCAGGCATCGGACCAAATTCTACCGATTTGGTTGTTTTAATCTCTTCGGTAACGCTGACTGAAGAATTCCCTGCGCTGCTTTGGTAGCTGTTTAGAACAGACTTTCCAAAGTAGGTTTCCTGTAGCGGAGTGAAATTAGGCGAATCTATTCGATTAACGTCTGTATTGTCGCTTTCTTTAAGTTGTTTTTCGACTGATTCGGATAGAACGCTATCGTTTGAGCTCTGTAGGATAGATTTGTTGACTATAGGAGACAGTGTCACGTCCATGAGACTTGAAACTTGTTTCAAGGTCTTCATAGGAGTGCATTCTATAGCTATTTCTTTAGTTTCAGTGCTCTCTGATTTACTTTCTGAAGAAGTCTCTGCCTCAAGTAGTTCAAGAGTTTGTTTAGTTTTGGCGAAAGTATTCGCTTCTAACACTAAGCGCGAGAGAGACTTCTTGGTCCTAACAGACGGTTCTCTTTTAGGAGACATTAATTTTTCTGGTGTTTTCGATCGACTCCTACAACAAAAGGCGGTTGTTTTAGACTCATTTATTACGAAATCACACATTTATCACAGAACATTTTGAGAATTTCACATGATATTATAAAAGAGTACAAAGGTTTTACCGTAAACTTAGTGGACTTGGTTTAAAGACTTGTTCCTGGTTCAACTCTACTTCGGGTGTTCTTGATCGACTCCTAAAACAACATTTTATCTTAATGCACCTCCAGACAAGAAGTTAATTATAAAACGTTCATAGTTATACATAAGATACGGTGACAAATACAATACAAAATATTTTATTCGGTAACCTTATTAAGTAACTACATTTCATGTGTTTGAGGCCCTCTTTTAAGTATGATAAGTAGCAAGCCCACCTTCCTATTATAAGATCGCAAGTTCGAATTCGTGCACATACGGAATTCCAACTGTATAACACAGAAAGCCCAGTTGGTAAGAGGTCTGCCTTAAGGCCGTGGGTTCGATCCTCCCTCCCAGCTTGCCTAAGCTTTGATTAGTTTGAGGCTAGATAGTGCTGTGTGGAATGTCCACCAATATCACTACTTTTTTAAAGATTTAAGCATACATAGGTTAAGGTTAAAGTTAATTAAAGTTTAAGTAAAAGAGTAAGTAAAAGTAAAAAAAATTAAAGTTATAAAGGGTATGTATAAGGTTAAAGTTAGGGTAGGTATGCTTAAATCTTTAAAACTACGCTACTATGATTCAAGAGGAAGGTTATATGTATAATACATGCATGATATGTGCACCCGTGCGAAGCAGGGGCGCGCGGGCGGATCGCTAGTTTATTTATAAATTTACTACAATAGGGATGTTATAAATAAATTAACTACAATATGCATTAGGGGAAAAAATACCTGAGGCTACGTCGACTAGGTGAAGCAGGCGGGGAATCGGTAGACTTTCCTTCGATTCGGTCATCTTCGGTCGATTCTTTGATATCCTCCAGTTTAGGAGACTCACTGACTTCTGTCTCCATTCGATCCGGAGTACGAGATCTGCTCCTAGGAATAAATACGTTATGAATTAGCAACATATGTCATACTAGTTGCGCCCCGCGGATTCACCCGCACAGATTTAAACCCCGGTATTCCCACGGGATAAAAGTAGCCTATGTGCTATTCCAAACTATAATCTATCTCTCTGCCAAGTTTCATCCAGATCCGTTTAGCCGTTCCGGCGTGAATGAGTGACAAACATCTATCCATACCTACAAACATTCGCGTTTATAATAGTATTAGGATTGTCATGGTTGCTAAAACTTGATGATGGGAATTGCTGCTTCCTCCAAATATAAACTTCAGGATTACAAATGTTTTACTCTGCGTTTCTTATATAACAGGATGAGATTGTTAAAATAGACGAGTCGCCGGCTGGTCGTAAGTGCTCAGTGCGGCCATATTGCATTGCATGAGTGAGGGACCCGGGGCGCGGAGAAGAGGGGGAATGGCACGTTTTGTTTGCCTAAACTTATATAAATTTTGATTTAAATGACTCAATACAGCTTATATATATTTCTTTAATAAAATTAATTGTGGACATGCCACTGACTTGGCAACCTGAGATTTATATAATCTGAATGATCTTGTACTATTTATAAGTCCCCATGATACTAGTTGACCATGGCTGTG
Organism: Plemyria rubiginata; assembly: GCA_963576535.1. NCBI lineage: Eukaryota > Metazoa > Arthropoda > Insecta > Lepidoptera > Geometridae > Plemyria > Plemyria rubiginata. Next base: position 9,365,214 of record OY754917.1, on the reverse strand, counting down.
ATTACTTTAACCATCTTTTGCTTCGAAAGCGTAATATTGCTGAGTAATATAACCATTACAATAGATGTGCACGCATGTTTAGCTTACAGTAGGGTTTTCACGAATTACAAACCGAGAAAAAATTTACTCTTATCAGTAAAATTTTGGCAAAGCCAAATTAAAATTCAGTTAAAATCAGTCAGGATAAGTTCAGTTGAATTAAACTCACTTATATCTTAGTTAGTGTAAACAGTGTGGAAACTTTTATAACCGGCTTGATTTATAGAAAAAAAATTACTTGATGCTTCGTCGACTGGGCGAAGCAGACGGGGAATCAACAGACTTGGTAGGCGATTCCTTGACATCCTCTAGTTTAGGGGACTCACTGATTCGTTCCGGAGTACGAGACCTGCTCCAAGGATTAAATACGTTATAACAATATATTATGTAATGTAGTAGGGGAAGTTTGATCGCGTGGCAGGTTTCCCATGAGATGGAAGGACCAAATAAGGCAGCAATGAATGTTCCTCTCAACGAATGCGCCAAGAGTGCTACGACCAAGAAGATATGTAAATCGAGGGATTTACATAATTAAATATTGGCAGCTCGTTTTAAATTAAGCAAAGAATGTACCTGCTATGGGAACCAGATAAATGCATACATATTTACTTTACTTGATAATAGTAATTTTTGGGATAGTTTGAAATCGGTACAACCCGTCTTATCACCGGGTCGATTATCTAAAAATAAGCAGTAGCAGTAAGACGAGTTGTTGCTCACGGCTACAAAATGTATCTAAGATAGGCGAACTTAATGTTAGAAAGAGAAGAACTCTTCAAGGTCTGGCGATTCCTTATTCTCTACGCGTTCTTAGTCGTACTAACACCCACTCCACAAAACCCAAAGGTTAACTGGAAGATAATACTAATTAGCTTTAAGTTCGCCTATGCACTTTATTTATATGCAATAAAGAATTATCTTAGTCGTGTAAAATATTAAAGAGAAGACAATGACATGATATGTGAACAACTTTCCCTGACTTCCAGCCATTTCAGCTCACCACGAAAGGTCACACATTTGATAATAGTTTTTCATAATTTTGTCCGATATTTAATAAACAATGAACGGAAGCTATGGCTTGTTCTTAAAGAAGAGGACGCCGTAGTAACACTGTTTTTTTTTGCATATCCCGCTATTACCTAAGGCTCCGTCGACTGGGTGAGGCCATCGGGGAAGTCCCGACCGACTTGGTAGGCGATTCCTTGATAGCTTCCAGGATGGGAGACTCGCACACTCCTTGTTCCATTCGTTCCGCACGAGATACGCCCCTGGGAAATAGACAACTGCTTACAAGGTCTTAACCGACTTCGAAAAATTCAGAGGTTCTCAATTCGACTATATTTTTAGTTGTTACTATATTTGTTATCTATGAACTTTCGACTGGGTGAACCGATTTTGATGATTCATTTTTTATTTGAAAGCTGGTGCTTGTCATGTGGTTCCATTTAAATATGAGTAAGATGTGATGATTAGTTTTTGAATCATAGTAGTACAAGTGTATTTGAAGTTGGTATTTTCTTGCTGAGATGTTGACTAAGTCAAAATTCATTTGAACCAATGACATTTTTCTAAACGGTGAATTTGTGTTTCTTTAAATGTATGCAAACGACTATAAAAACAAGTTTTGCCTTTTCTACAAAAACCTCTGACGCAGTATAGAAACTGTTACTATAGATATGAGTGTGTTTAGTTAATTTTGGAGAAGAATCTACCTGAGGCTTCGTCGAATTGGTGATGCAATCGGGGAAGTCCCGACCGACTTGGTAGGCGATTCCTTGATAACCTCTAGTTTAGGCGACTCGTAGATTTTATCCTTTCGTTCCGGAGTGCGAGATCTGCTCCTAAAACCAAAAATGTTATGAATTAGTTATATTCAGTACTAGCTGCGCCTCGCGGTTTCACCCGCGTAGTTTAAAGTTATAGTCTTCCCACAGGATAAAAAGAAGCATATGTCCTATTCCATACAATGATCTTCTTCTGTGCCAAATTTCATCCAGATCGATCCAGCCGTTCTGGCTTTATTGTCCCAAGTTTTTTTGTCAACTAATAATCTAATTGGAGCGCTCAGTGAAAAATTTAATAAAAGGGTATGTTTCTTTTACCTCAAACTTTTCGGCACGCTGAGAATAGACCGTTCAGCGTGAGATTCGCTTTCTGTCTCTTGCTTCGGCTGTTCCATTATAGGAGGTAACGGTGAAGATCGCGGACTCAACTCGGGCGTCTTAGATCGGCTCCTACGTCACAAAATACACGTTATAGTACAATAATAGTTGCGCCTCGCGGTTTCACCTGCGCAGATTTAAATCCCGGTATTTCCACGGGATAAAAAGTAGCCTATGTGCTATTCCAGACTATAATCTAACTCCCTGCCAAGTTTCATCCAGATCCGTTCAGCCGTTCCGGCGTGAAAGAGAAACAAACATCCATCCATCCATACTTACAAACTTTCGCGTTTATAATATATGTAGGATAGGATTTGACAGCTTTCACAGCTCAGTTGATTAGCTCTGCCTTCTGTGCCGTAGGACGTGGAATCGATTCCCACCGAGAACAAACATGTGCGTGATGAACAAAGATGTTTATTTACTGTCTGGATGTTAAAAATATCGTATAACGTATTAACAAAAAAAGTATATAGGTAAGACCTATATCAGCTATTTGGTTCCCATATCACAAGCTTTGGCTTAGTTTGGGACAAGATAGTGCTGTGTGAAATGTCCTCCAATATATTTTTATTATATTTATCAAAATTATAACCATAATCATCACCCTGAACAAATGCATAGGCCATATCTGGGGAGATGCCTTTGGCCAAATGGTGGTCGGGATCACCACGCTTGGCAGGCGGAATGGTGACCACCTATTAGTTTAATCTTGTAAGGTTTCATAGCAACATAGTTTGGATGCTAGATATCCATTTCAGTACACATCCTTTCAGTTTTCTACGCTATATTCTCAAGGTCTGGGAGTGGGGAGGTAGAGGGGTTCTATTTTACCTGCATATTCTGCTGCTTCGTAATGCAGTGATGTTAGGAGAACCTTGACGCTCAGGAGTCAAGGAACCGCTTCTGTAACACGAAATAAGTATTTTCCACTTTAGGCTAGCCACATTATAAATGAAATCTACGAATTTCGTCTTGAAGCGCAGTATTGTGGTTTTTATGTGGTGCTAGCTGCACCCCGCGGTTTCACCCGCGTAGTTTGAAATCCCGGTATTACCACGGGATAAAAAGTAGCCTATGTGCTATTCCAGACTAGTCTATCTATATGCCTTTCATTCATATCCGTTCAGCCGTTCTGGTGTTATTGAGTACCAAACGTCCAAACTTTTACATTATCACTACATAGAATAAAACAAAGTCGCTTCCCGCTGTCTGTCTCTATGTATGATTAGATCTTTAAAACTAAGCAACGGATTTTGATGTCGTTTTTTTGGTAGATAGAGTGATTCAAGAGGCGCTGATTTAAATCCCGGTATTCCCACGGGATAAAAAGTAGCCCCTGTGTTATTCCAGACTATAATCCATTTTTCTGCGAAGTTTTATTCAGATCCGTTCAGCCGTTCCGGCGTGATAGAGTAACAAACACCCATCCATACATTTATCCATCCATCCATACTTACAAACTTTCTCGTTTATAATATTATACAGCTTAATATTGTAGAGAAACACAGTGCACCTGTGCGAAAGCGAGGCGGGTCGCTAGTAAATAACAAATATGACAGTAGTTACCTCAAAGGAGTACTGGCACCACTAGCTCTGATTCCCCGCCTGCCCCTCGGGGTTTGCGGCACTTCCAATCTCTCCATACTATCTCTTTCTGTTCCTGTATCCATCTCACTCCTTGTCTCCAAAGAACCCCTAGTACTTTCGGTTGAGGAGCTGCGCTGTCTCTCTCTCGCTCTAACAAAACTGAAGGGCATATCTTGTGTTTCGGTTTTGTCGTCCCTTTCGGAGCCTTGAGAATTTGATACTCGTTCAGTGGATTGGCTTCGTCTGGTTCCGGTATACCTCGGGTTAATGAGAGTGATAGGAATATCTGCGATGCTCTCTATTGACGTGTTCGGGTCGTCAGTTAAACTGCTGTTTGCTGATATTGAGAGGGATAGCCTGAAATACGAAAAAACGTGAATAATCTATACGACTAGACTTCTAGAGCTATAAAGATTGAGAATAAAGTTTGACTTTCAACAATGTAGATTTTTTTACCTAGGTCCAGCAGTGGACTTCTTTAGGTTGTTGATGATGATGATGACATTTTTTTAATATTTTTTATACTATATACGATGCGTTTAAGGTAGGTAGGTAGTGGGTAAATACCTAGGTACTAGGTATCATCCATTTTGCTTCTTACTTTATTTTTTCGATGTCTTGAATTTGGTAGAAATAAGGATCAATTTATACCTTTTTAATTTAACATTTTTTTAATGCTTACCTGGCGCGTACTGAATCTTTGTATGATTTCTTGTTAGCAATACTTTCTTCTGTGGCCAATTTCTTAGCTGGCGATTCCAATGGGTTGCTCTCATTCTGTCAAAAAATAATATATCAGAAATACTACTAATAATTGAACCTTTTTATAAAATATTCGTTTCCTTGTAGTAAATTTTATCACCTCTATAAGTAGCCTGCAATAAAGCTTTTGCCAATTTTAGTAGATACATTTAGAATACGACATACTTATATTATAACCCAGATGCCAAACAAACATCTACTTAAGTTCATCACGCAAATATTTATTTTCGGTGGGGATCGAACCCACACACTACAGAGTACAGACGGTAGCGCTACTGCAAAATAAGCTGTGTGACCAGTTAAAATCTATGGCCTACTTTTACCAATAACAAACAGGAGACTTAACTCACCATAGCATGAGAGGCGGTAGTAACATAGCTTTCAGCTGTCGATATATCTCGCTCTCTCTCTTTCGTAACTTCGAATGTTGGCGTCATTCTTGATGTAGGCGAAGGGGTCGTGTCTGTGCACAATTCCGTTGGCGTTGGAATAGTGAATCTTAGATATCTGGAAATAAGGAGGAACTTCGTTAAACTTAACTAAAGTTTGGCGGTGGATGTGCCATTACAGAGGCATCATCAGACAAGTCTACTGATGGACGCTGGTCTCTTCCCAGAGTTGCCACTTAGTCCAGTCTTCGCTTCTTCTCACGGAAGCCTTAGAGCGGCTTAACAACTCCAGCAAAAAAGTCAGTAACGCACTATAGCTCAAACGAATTTAAAAATATTTTTTTCAGAATTTTTTTAAGTTATTGTAACGTAAGTACATTGGATGTAAAAGGCTCAATAAAATAGCAACAAAATAGTTTGTCCTGGAAATTAAAGGGTCTAATATCTGCAGAAGATAATACTTTACATATTTTTATTAATAATATATTTTTTCTAGTCTATTTGTCGCCAAATAGATGATGGGCCGTAAAAAGGTCTATAAATTTCAACAATAAAATTACAAACTTACTTGTTTGTGGTATCGCTGTAGTGAGTATGGTTGCTGGCAGTCTCTAATTCCAGTTCATCATCAGTGACGTCTAAGTATCTGGATCCAGTAGGCGAAGGAACTTCACACCTCGAGTTTCTTCGCAACTATACGAAAACAAATTGAAATGCATTCAAATATATTCAACAATATTTTTATCGAATGTGAGGACATTTCAAACAGTAACCAACTAAGCCAAACTGGTACAATGGTGACCAAGTTCCTGATATAACACCTACATTCCTTTTATCTTTTTTGTAATTACAATAAAAAGCAGAGAAAAACATCTATGTACTTTACAAAAATATTTGTATTTGATGGGGATCGAATCCAGTTAGCTGTTGCATTTGGTGGATAAGCATGGGTCAGGATGTTTATTTTGTTTGTGTAATATCTTCTCTTGGCGATCCTAATCCTACTACTATTATTAATGCGAAAGTTTGTAAGTATGGAAGGATGGATGTTTGTTACTCTTTCACGCCGGAACGGCTGAACGGATCTGGATCATCTGGATGAAACTTGGCAGAGAGATAGATTATAGTCTAGAATAGCACATAGGCTACTTTTTATCCCGTGGGAATACCGGGATTTTAATCTGCGCGGGTGAAACCGCGGGGCGCAACTAGTAAACAAATAAAAAACCAACCGAACAAAAACCTACAGCGCAGAAGGCAGACCTAAGCCAATCAATTGCCGTTTATTTTGTGCTAGCATAGAAAACTAACCTTCAAAATGCTGTGAGGCGTCTCAGGCCTCTCGTATATCCGACCCACAGGGCTCTGCACTTCTGGCATATCCAGTAGCTTCTCCATCTGAGTGCTGAGATTGTGGCTCACTTTGAAGGCGCTTCGAGGAGTTTTCGGGGTACCGGTCAGGTTAAGGCGCGGGCGTTTAGTCGGCGTTGATTCGGATTGCATGTCGGAGTATATGCTGGAAATCCATGCATATAAAGTAAAAAGTGGTAAGTCAAAAATCTCCATGTCTTTGATCCTACTTGAGACTTTGTTCGTATAAATTCGACCACCTCAGTGGCGCAGCGGGCGAGAGTCCGACTGCGACGAGAGGTTTCTGTTTCGATTCCTGCCTCGGAACTAATTTGTGTACGATCTACAGAAATTTGTTCCGTTGGTCTGGGTGTTTTCTATGCGGTAATAAAAAAAAACTATCTATGTATATAATGTATTAAATATATCTGATCTAGTACCCATAACACAAGCTTTGAGTAGCTTACTTTAGGGCTAGATGGTGCTGTGTGGGTTGTTCAGCATTATTTATTTATTATTATTATAAATAGTAATGATAAAAAAAACGGTATTTTTTACTAAATTATTTAAGAAGTAAATTTCATCGAGTTACAATCCTATTGATTTAATCCTAATTTTTTAATCCTATTGGATTGTAAATCGATGGTAAATTTGTCATACATAAAAATATAAAATACCTCTTTGAGCGGGATAGCTTTGGAGTGCAAATAAATGGTGTTTCCTCAATATTGAGCATTCGTTTCAGACCTTTACGAATTTTGGGCCGGTTCATCCACGTCTCGCTCGCATTTTGAATTGTGTCCTGAAATGCAAACATTTATAATATTTCTTTAAACTCTATACACCTGTATATTTGTAGTTTGTATGTTGGGAGACTAACGGCCGAATACTCAAACGCAACTCAGATTTGCAAGTCTCATGTGACGAGTTTTTGACGGAATTTCATTAAAAACTGTCAAAGAACCACGACTTGAGACGTGCTCAAATCTGAGTTGCGTTTGAGTATTCGGGGGTAAAACTTTAAAATAAATCTTTTTTGGTTTGGTTTATTATATCCATACCTGAATGAAGGAAGATTTGTATGTAAAGCTGTTTATTGGTGACTTCGCTTGAACATACGTAGACATAGGCATAGGTTTTGGGGCATCAACTGAAACAAAAAAAAGGTTATACTGTCTCTTTCTAAGTTACTTTTTATAAAGCCGAGCTAGTGAACTGCATGACAATTTGAAAACATTCGGAATCGTCAGAATTTAATTAAACAAACAATGCTTAATGTACTGCCATCTCTTACTTATTGGTATTGATTCTGTTGTTGCATTAAACTAAACTGAAACTGAAACAGCTTCACGACTTTGATCCCCAGTCACGGTAGATATCCCCTCAGATCTCTCAAGTACCAAGTACTAACCTCAAGATTCTTTGAGGATGTCTAAGGGGGGTAGTCAGAGGTACGTCCAAACATTACATTTGGCACATACCCACATTTTGCAGTAAACTAAACTGACAGCTCTAAAATTATAGCCGTCCTTGTTGTTTCGGTCTTTTATAAAGGGATGGCATTAAAAATATTTTAGTGCTGTCAAATTAGGTTAAGTTAGGAAAATTAAACAACAGAATTGGCACTATTGACAATTATTGAAAGGAAAAATGAATAATTTTCGTTTAAATGTATAGGGGGATGGCAATATTTTTAGTGCTGTCAAATTAGGTTAAGTTAGGAAAATTAAACAACAGAATTGGCATCATTGACAATCAGTGAAAGGAAGAATGAATCATTTTCGTTTAAATGTATGGAAGGCCTAGTCCAGCAGTGGACTTCCATCGGTTGATGATGAATCCTACTAATATTATAAACGCGAAAGTTTGTAAGTATGGATGGATAGTTGGATGTTTGTTACTCCAGAACGGCTGAACGGATCTTGGTGAAAATTGGCACAGATATATATTATAGTCTGGAATAACACATAGGCTACTTTTTATCCCGTGGGAATACCGGGATTTAAAACTACGCGGGCGAAACCGCGGGGCGTTACTATTCAATGAAATATTAGACTTGACTCACTATGCCAGTTCAGATCCTTCTGTTCGAACGCGCAATGCGCCACAGTTTCGGCTATAGTCGGTATGGCGGCGCACATCGCTTCCACCAGGTGATCCCGAGCGCCCTCTCTGTCCGTCGAGTCAAACAACGACTCTACAGAGGCGGTAATGTCCTTCGTTTTTGGTTTTGCGTGGCGCAGTTTGGTGTTGTAGCGCTCTGCTTCGAGATATCTGCATAAAAAAGCCCCAAACTAAGCCAAAGCTTGTAATATGGGAACCAGATATGTGATATAATACATATAATATACTTCTTTTTTGTAAATACATATACTTAATAATAACACCCAGACAGAGAACAAAGATCTGTGTTCATCACACAAAATGTTTGTTCTCAGTGGGGATCGAACCCACGGCCTACGGCGCAGAAGGCAGAACCACTACCAACTGAGCTGTGCAGGCTGTCAATTAAAAGCTTTTATTTTATAACTATGTGTACATAATACTCTCGATTAAATTTATTATCAGAACAGCACTTGACATAACATCTGAATACGTTTGAATCGAGCTTTCAGACGCCGGCCGCTAATATTGTAAGTTAGTTTGTGTGTACTACCTTGACTGTTGTAAGTAATACATGATGAGAATGTCCGATGTTCGTGGCTCATTGCAATTCTCCAAGTATTTGATGAAGACTTCCTCCTCCAACGGCAACAAGGAGACAGACAGTATTTTCGATAAGTTGCCTGTATTACGACATCCTGTAAAAAACAAACTTATTAGCTAGTTTTGAAAAGCCTATAAGAGTTTCGTAAATAGTAATTTTAGCTAGGAAGAATATAATAACAATAATTTCTCTATTGAGGACTAACGGCCGAATACTCAAACGCAACTCAGATTTGAGCACGTCTCAAGTCGTGGTTTTTTGACAGTTTTTAATGAAATTCCTTCAAAAACTCGTCACATGAGACGTGCTTAAATCTGAGTTGCGTTCGAGTATTCGGCCGCTAAACATGTAAAAAATATGCACGTTAGGATACGTTATCGTCACAAATGTTAAAATTAATTCGTGATGTGATAGGACCCCAGCCGTGCAAGTACGGTTCTTGTCGATCGCCTATTTGTCGATCGGCTAAAGTCGATGAACCAATCAAATCGCATCGTTCCACCATTTTACACGAATTTGACGATTCTAAATGTCAAATTAGGCGATCGATAAGAACGGTACTTGCACTGCAGAATCGACACCAGTGTCAGTAACGTCACAAAATGCATTTCAACATTCGCTTTCTGTCGGTTCGGGGAACAAGAAATCGTTTTTATAGTTATTTTTAGTATTACTTTTGTGTATTTAGAGATTTCCCTTCCCTTCTTACTACTTTCCCATATAATATTGAAAATAATAAAATATTGATTATTATTTACCGCTCATGAAACATCTAATTGGCCAATTTATTTAAAAGCCCGTTAATTCACACACAGGCCCAGGCTTCGAAGTAAAGTGTTGCAACAACAATAAGCAAGTTACAACCTATTATAAACGGTTTGATAAACTTGGGCGGAAACCAAACGAGTTTAAAACAAATTATGGGATACATTGAAATATTTTAAAAAGGTTTGTTTGTATGCTGCATTGACCGTCGGTAGAGATGGGCGCTCACCCGGTAAAAACCCGAACTTTGGGTTTTTACCCGTTTATACCCATTTTTACCTACCCATTTTGAATTAATACCGGGTAAAAATTCACATCTTTTTTTGGTCATTTATGTTTTTGTTTGTTAGTTTTATTCTAATTTTAATTATCTCATCTTAATATTCTGATTATCTGATAAAAAATCAACCATTCTAGCTTATTTTTATTCTGATACTTTGGATTCACACAAAGATAATAAATGAAAGACATGTTTTATAGATACTATTACTGGGGAAAGCTGACCAATGGGTGGCCACCGCACCACAATTTGATTTTGACAGTGACATTTGTTTGTTTACCTTTTATAACATAGTAGAAAAAACGGTGTATAGACTATATATTTATACATATTATATATATTTATATATATTTTACCCTTCCAATTTTTATCCACCCGCCCATCTCTAACCGTCGGGGATTTTATTAAATCGTCATCATCAACTTGTAAGAAGTTCGCTTGGCGTTTTTCCTTGGCGGGAATCGAACCCACAGCTTTCTGGCAGAATGTCGTACTACCTACTGAGTAATCAGTACCTACTTACGTCGTAATGTAATGAGATATTATCAACAAGTATCTGTTTAAAAATCATGTCGCTCAGATTCATAAACAAAAATATTTTTACAAACATAACCACAAACGTTAGCACAAGTGCACTCACCTTTGAAAAACACATTCAACACGTGTGTCTTATCGTTCAAGCTCCCTGCATTCTGTACGCACATTCTTATCACATCCAATGCTTCGTACACCAATCCTCTGGCCAAGTACAAGTTACAACATGACTGCCAGTCATCGAGTTTATCATAATCGTTGACTCTTGAGTAGTCGCCATCTTTCACGTTTTTTATAGGCGCGGGTTTTCGCACGTGCAAGTATTGTAGGGCTGCTTGGGTTTTCTTCTGGGCCAGTAGAGAGGATAGCACCACATTGTGCTGCCATTCCGATAGTGTGTTCCCGGTTAGGCATTGAAGTTGGTCTAGGGCGAACTGGAAATAGGGAATTATTTTTATGAGTTCACAATTCTATCTATATCTCTAAGTCTAAACTATAAGTTTCAACATCATTGCAAAACTCTTTAAGGATGGCCTGTAGAAAATACACATAGCATGAGCCCACTTTTTGTACAATTTTTTTGTGCAAGTAACTTGTTAAATAAAAATAATGCTATGAGAAAATTATGAGTAGATCAAAGATGCAACAAATAAAATATGTGTTTTAATTGAATGATTTTGAAACAAGTTTTTATTCATACTTATTATTTTATTCATGCAGAATTTTCAACATTGTTTCATTAATCGACAAGTTTTTCTAAAAATAAAAACCGGAAAAACGGAAATACCTAATTAATAATACGAACAGGTGAGTTACAAGATGTTAATTTGCATAAATACTTGTTAAACAAGTTATTTTTATACATAGGAGGCAATGTCTTTTTCACTTAAGCTGATTTACAACCACTCGGGGTTGCAATGAATAGGGGTCACCAATTTTGCCGATGGTTCCATTAGATACGACATCATACACTTGTTTGCTTACTTAGTACGATAAAAAACTAATACAAATACATTTATTAACCAAAAAACAATTTCATACAATGGTTGCTTCGGGAGGCCAAAACTGGTCTAACAGTTACTTCATTTTACCCCTTTTTAATACTTCTATTATTCTTGCATCTATGATTATTGTAACATATTGTATATTACCACACTGATTTAACAAGCAATGGCCCATCGGATGTTGAGTGGTTAGTTTAGTTGTACTTACATCAAAATCCCTGTGATCAAGATGCCAGAATGCTTGAGTAGCCTTGATCGCCGTATTACTGAGGCCGAACATAGTAGGAAACTGCATCAGTCGCCGAATTACTGTCTCATACCTAAGAATATTAAAAAAAAAAATATTGGTGGACATTCCGCACAGCAATATCTAGCCCCAAACTAAGCCAAAGCTTGTGATATGGGAACTAGATAGGTGATATATACATTTATTTTTAGTAAATACATACTTTTATTATATATTACACATAGATGTTTGTTCTTGGTGCGAATCGAACCAACGGCCTACGGCGCAGAAGGCAGAGCTACTACCAACTGAGCGGTGGCTGTCCTTATTACCATCTAGCAAAGAGTCTCAGGTGTTTGAACTTCTCTTACCGCGCATCGTCATAGAGCATAGAGTAGTCAACGAGTAGATATAGCACTAAGGAGTGTTTGTGCTCCTCTGCGATATCAGGCAACAGGTAAAGCCGAAGGAGAGCGTAAAGTGACGGTGGGGGATATAGCCCACGGCATTCGCTACCTCCATTTCTCCACATCCTAGAAAAAAATCATAAATCATAAATTTAATATCAAATCTTTATTTTGAAAAAAAATAATTAACTCACCGTATTAGGTATGTACTTATCTAGAGGTAGCGAAATTTAATAAGAACGCTGGAAAATAATGGAGGCGATGCGTTTGCGCATACAAAACACTCACGCCATCACACCCCCTCCCCTTCCAGCGTTCTTTTTACGTGACGCGACCTATACCTACTCTTATTATCTGTACCTACTGCAGCGGTTCTCTCTTTACAGTGGGGAACAGTAGGGTAAAGATGGGTGTAATAATTATAAAGAGCTACTTACTGGTGTATTCTCTCTCCTCCAAACTCTTGCTCCAACAGTTGATCAATATACAGTAACACACAGGATTTGTGAGCACCGTTTTCTTCCACAACACCATTGTCTTGTATGCGGTTTAGTTTCAGGCGCCTGAAAAATGTAATAGGAATCAGAAATCTCAAATTATAATACTATGTGTTGGCCTCCAAGATACACAATACACATCTAAAAATGAAAGCCTGATTCAATTCCATGGAAAGAAGTGTCCAATGGATCCAACATAAAGATAAAAATAAGATTAAACATCCTTAAAGTGGCAAGCATCCCAATCTGGGACGCAGCCTTTTGGCTGTAAAAAGTGTACGAAAACGATCCTAACCTAATCCTCCTAATGAGCTATCCTGCTTGCGTTTATGTCAATGTATACGGGATAGAATAAGCTACCCATATGGTCAATGAACTGCTTCAGTTTAGTAGAATTTTGGTAGTACAACTGCAGCACTAGCTGAATATGACTGAGCTGTGAGGGCTGTAAAACTTAACCCTCCTATTCATAATCACTGCCATTTTATAGCGTCTATAGAGTATATTTGTCATTATCACTTTCATGCCAACAAAATAAGACACCAACAGACTTATCGGTCTGATAAGCTAATGGCGCGCTCAAAGAGCCATTATGAATAATTACTTTACCTTTTGTTATAAATCCCGTATAGCTGCGCAGCGGGGTAAGGCAAGGCCTCGGAGCCATCCACTCTCTCCGGCAGCAAGCCAACTCGGAGGAACCATTGAACCACTTGGAAGTATAGCGACACTGTTCCAATGCCTTTGTGTTTCTCTTCCATTTCACTGAGCGCTGTAGATAATATTTCATTACAATTCCTCTCTTTTACCGCGTTTACGCTGCGTTTATACTCAGCTCATGTCCGTGGCAACGCGAACGTCAACGCTCTCTCTCTCTCTCTCGCGTTACCGCACGCGTTGCCTTTCGCGCATTGCCCTTGTCGCTGCCTATGTATGTCCCTGCGCGTTTGTTGAGCTAAGTGTAAACGAGGTATTACATTTAGATATTCTCGCTGCCTTTCGAGTGGTAGGAAATGTGGCCGGCCATATGTCCGCGGCGGCGTCGCCGGTAACGTGTGTGCCCGCGGCCCGGTCCAAGCCTGTCGCTTGCATGTATGGAACACACGGCACGGGCCATCATTAAGACTTCGGAGAGCTGCAGTTTGGTCTACTGTACAACACGATGGCAGAAAGAAAACGGAGACTTGCTCTATCTCTCTGTCGCGTGAATGCAGACGGGCTGCCCGGTGCCACGTGGTACGTTCAGACTTGTCTGTGCCCGCGCAGATACAATGCTTTTCTCCGGGCTAGCTCATCTAGCAGACATTGGACGACTAGTCCGTGACGGGCGGCCCGTCACGGGCAGCCTGGTAGTGAATTCCCTCTTTAGCCGCCCGCGTGTGATCTAGCCGCCGGTGTGTAGTAGAAAAAGGGAAGATGCTAGTTATAATAATATTGAGATTAATAAGGCTTACCATCAGGCACGACTAGGTTGCAGCACTTGGTAAGAATAGCATCCATGAGACCCGTGAGCTGGGTCAGTTGTTGCACACAGTGCTCGAGGCATCTCACTATGTTTCTGAAAATATTAACGTTAGTTTTGAAGACTAGAAAAAAACTCAATATTGTAAGGACCTAAAAATCCCAAAGACGACAGCTTCACGACTTTGATCCCCAGGCACGGGCACGGTCCTAGCAGGAAGTCAGAGTAGAAAACAAACTGGTTTCGTCATGATTTTTTCGTTTCCCGGTTGAGACACACGCTTAGGAATTAACAATCTGATAAAAAGACTATACAGGTGTGTTTCGTAGATAATATAAAAATATGAATAAGGGCCTTAGATTACTTACCTATCAGGCAACGAAGAGGAAATAAACAAGGGAGCTGTGAGTTCTTTCGCGTTTTCCTTCAATTCAATAGCCCTTTTCCAACACCAGTCCACCTAAAAACAGGGAGAAATGACTGATTAAGGTTAAAATCCAATCCAACGAAAATAAAACTTAATCTAACGACAATAAAGTTCAAATTGGCAAGTGTTTCTGACATATAAGTAGCCCAGTCTATAGTTTTAGTTCCGGATTGTGATGCGATTTCAGAATCACGATATTAATACAAACTGAACTGTAGTACATAACATACAATGGCTTAAAGCAAGATCAAATATCATTCATGGTTGATGAAAATTAATCCCTAACATAAAGACTATAAAGTACAAATTACCAAGAACGGAAGAGTGCAGCCGACGCCGCTATGAGTGCCCGTCGCCCAATCGTGAGCACATCGCTTCAGGAAACGCGACAGTCGAGCTTCGAGCGCGACCGAGAGCAGATATCTGCGTTGGTCTTCCTGAAATAGAGTTATTTTCTAGAATCTAGAACATTGTTGTTATGCATTGATTTATGTTTAATACGTAGCGTCTGTATCATGTTATGTTTTTGTTTTTATCCAGCCATATTTAAATAATGCTTGTTATAGTTATTATTATTTGTAAAAATCTTTCTTACCTATATGTCTAATCTTTGTTTTCTCTTCTGATATGAATGATACCTGTTTCTATTAATTCCAAGCCTAATTGTATACATTGTGTTCTCTGTAGCAAATAAATAAATGTCTATGTCTAACACAGTAGTGGAGTCGGGAAGGTCAATGTCCACTCGTGCGTAGCCGGGACATGCCGCTAGTCCTACTATCCTACTAATATTAAAAATGTGAAAGTTTGTATGTATGTATGTATGGATAGATGGACATAGGTCTGGGTGTTTTCTATGTATAATAAAAAATATCTATTTATGTAAGTATATAATGTATTAAATATATCAGTCATCTAGTACCCATAACACAAGCTTTGAGTAGCTTACTTTGGGGCTAGATGATGACAGCATCATTTATTTATTTTGTGGATTGTTCAGCATTATTTATTTATTTATTTATGTTTGTTACTCTATAACTTAAGAACGGCTGAACGGGTCTTGGTGAAAATTGGCACAGAGATATATTATAGTCTGGAATAACACATAGGCTACTTTTTATCCCGTGGGAATACCGGGATTTAAAACTACGCGGGTGAAACCGCGGGGCGCTACTAGTATTCAATAATAGCGAGTACCTGCGTATGACTAGAATGCGGCGCATACAACGGCGCCAGTCCACAGGAGGTACAGGCGGCGTACAAACGCGGCGGGTGAAGCAGCGCCGTCGGCCCCGCCTCGTCCAGCGACGTTATTATCTGGCGCTGGATGCCGATTGTACCTAGCACGCAAACTTCCGATGTGTTCAGGCATATGCACTCTGAAATATAACTAGCTGATTAATAAAAATTGGACCTCAAGGGCCCAAGACCGTAAAGAGTGGAAGGGGGATAGGCAGGCCTTTGCCCTGCAGTGGGACAATGCAGGCTGGAATAATAATAATAACTGAGTGATGGGACAAGCAGACGGCTCACCTACAGTTAAGTGCATCACACAGTTAAGTGCATCACACAGTTAAGTGTTAAGTTAACCATCACCTATAACAAAGCATTGCCTCGTAAGTCACGCACGATAGACTGCACCCTACTGACCTGACCCTACGATGCACTGCCCTGCGTCCATCAATTCAATTCAATTTTTATATTAAATGGCATGTGGGGGTAAGCCAACTTCGCCAATGTCACGTTGTAAGTTAGGTCTTAGCATGAGTGAGTTAAATAACCAGTGAATCTATGTATTGTTCCACCAATAAGCAATACTATTCGGTTTAATAAAAAATGTACCTGTACTGTAACACTGACAAAATACAAAAAAGTTGAGGCATACAGAACAGAAGCTAAGCCTCAAGGAGAAATTATCACTTTGACAGTCCACATAGCTTAGTTAGTAGTTTTAGGGCTCATCCGGGGTAGTTTGCACTTCTGCCCCCATGCCCTTTTCGACTGGCAAGTTTCGTTGCTGTTTACTGCTGGTTGCCCATGAATTTACAGGCACATGACACTTAGCATCTGTATGCGTCAAGTTGATGGACGCAGGGCAGTGCATCGTAGGGAACGTTCGTACCGTGCGTGTCTTACAAGTTGGTTAGCGCGGCCCCGTATCACGGGGAAGGTCGTAGGTTCACATCTAAATTCATACACTCAATCTAGGCTCACACTTACTAAATTGTAGTGAGTTGGGATAGAAGTGCTCCTCCAGCCTAGTGGCGTGCGAGTACGGCGTGACGGAGCCAGGATCGAGCCTCGCGTGCAGCGCCACGCTACCGCTGCCTCCCGACATTTCCGCCCACGAGGACGCGGAGAGAAACGCGTTGCTTTCCGCACGGTATGTAGCTGGAAATAATTGATATTTTACTTCAATACATTACTTTTGTATATTATTGTACTAGTTGCGCCCCGCGGAATCCCGTATCCCGTGGGAATACCGGGATTTCAATCTGCGCGCGTGAAACCGCAATGCGGAACTAGTAATCTCTATTATAATATCTACGTCCAATCTTAGAATTCTGAACACACTATAGTAATGATGGGCAAGTTCGTCTGTTACTCTTCTTCTTTCTTTTTCTATACTTACCCTCTTATTCATATTGGTAGCTGAGCGCTCCTTTTTTTTTTCTATCCTGCTTCTTAGCAATCTGTTTTCAGAAACAATAATCCAATTCCGTTGCGCTCCTTTAGCAACAAATCGATAAGTCTGTTGCTGTTTTTTTTTCGTTAGCATGCAAGTGACAGTGACAAGTCTTTATCGAGCCGCTAAAAAATGTCAGGGAATATGGAAAAGGGTTTTGGATATTAGCATAACAATACTTACAAGGCATCTGATCTTTGTACCACTGGTCCAAATCAAACAGCAACATGCCGTATTGCATAGGAGAGTTTACGTTCTCGGCCCAACATTCCCATACTAACTGACAGAGGTTCAGCATATCTGAAAATCAAATACCTTTGTAACCATAACTCTAAGATCTTATTATATGTGAGTGACTCGACCTTCACCTTTCTTTATATCGGGCTGTGATAACCATCTGCGCCATTGCTAACCACCCTGAATAACTTCGGTTCAAATTCTACTGGGATATTAACTTTTAGAATATTATGAAATCTTTAGGATTTTCTGGGTGTAAGTAAACAATTTACTAAAACATATAAAAAGCTGTCTTTTCCATACCAGTTTATGTTACTGCAGGTATGAACGTTAATGACCCGCTTTATTCAATAGAAGAGCGCTCAAAACGTGTCAAAAAGAGATAAACGAACTTACTGTCTTCTCCCTCATCCCCCAGAGCAGACTTGATGGAGTAAGTGTGACAGGAGATGCATTTGCCTCCTAGTATTTGTGCATCATTCACATTGCTCAGTTCTACTTGGAATCTTATTGTGGCTGATGTGAAATCCTGAGACAAAAAATACTTTTGTAAAAATGAAAACAGCTGGACTATAAATTTAAGTTTTATAAAATCTAATTACCTTGAGAAAGTCCACTGCTGGAGATAGTTCTCACAAATATTCTATTCCTAGGTACACTTTTAGAACACTTTTAAAGAAGAACTACTTACTTCTACAACATCTTCCAGCTTTTATTTAGCTATAGCTTATAAGAGATATAGAGATATAAGAGATATAGATATAGATAGAGATAAGATAGAGATATAGATTATAAGAGATATAGATATAGATCTTTAAATATCCCTAGAGTGGAAATTATGCTCTTTCAGATTGACTAGTTGACCTCGTGAACTTCGTACCGCCTAATGTATAGGGAGTAGCTCTGCCTTCTGTACCATAGGCTGTAGGCTCGATACCCAACGAGGAAAAACATTGTGTGATGAAAATAGATGTTTGCTCTCGGTCTGGTGTTATGTAATATTATATGTATGTATTAACAAAAAAATATTATATTAAGCAGGAATATCAGCTATCTGGGCCCCATATCACAAGCTTTGGCTTAGTTTGGGGTGAGATAGTGCTGTATGGAATGTCTACTTTTGTCCCTAAGGAAATGATGAAAATGTACCTGATAAAGACACTTTGTATCAGACAGCATCCGTTTCCCTTGATAAGTGAGGGAGTACATCACACCTAATGGCGATTCCTCCTCCTCATACCTATCTACTGCTGAGAATATGACCCAAAGGTAGCAGAAAGCCCTCGGGTCATCGCAGGGCTCCTAGAACAGAATACAAAAAATATTGTGTCAAATAAATAACTGTAAGATTTTTTATTATATTTTTAGTATAAAAATTTAGGTTTTATGCATTGCGATGTATGACATATCTTAGCTATCAATACACATAGTATTAGTTCAGCATATTTTTAATTTTATATCACAGAGCCTAAAAGCGAGGTTATGTAGCACTCTGATATGATCGGCTAATACTTACTGCTGCCTTAAGGGTTCAGAAACGACTCACTTTCTGTTTGCGGAATAATAAATCGTTGGAAATGACATGTTTTACTCATATTCATATTGTTTTGCTCATTTTCATAGAATTTATAGTTCTGTAGGTGTTAACACAAACAGAAAGTGGTTTTTGTAGATTGATACCCCGGTGATGAAAATGAAAGGACTCTCTGTAGTCAAAACCTTTTACATAATAGGGATGTATTATATTCTCAACCATTCGCTAGAATAAAACTTTTGGAATTCTTCAGACCACACCAAAAGGAACATTCTTAAAAATAACTGACTTACCTGAAATCCAAAGTGTGTGACCGGCAAACACTCAATATTGACCTGTGATGTGAACTCCAGATCCAAATTCATCAGATTCCATATTTGAAAAGCGCCAAAGTTGAAACCTGCCGCCACACTACCCGTCTGTGGGATATACTCCAAGACTGTCACTCGTATGTGGCCTCTTTGGGATTTCATACGGACTGACCCATCTGGGTTGCGGAAGATATACAGTGAGTCAATGAATGAGTTTTCATTGAGGAGTACCGCCAGATGGTGGTCGTTTTCCAAAGCCAGTTCACGTTGTTCTTCGATACGATGAATGGCATCCAGGGGTAGGAAGCTCAGGTTGGTAGGTTTCAGTTCATTTAGGACTAGGTCTTCATAGCCTTGGGATATATATTTTAATGCTGAAAAGAAATATTATTGAGTGCTGAATGAGGAGTTCTGGCATAATATAGGACCCCTCCATCACCTCTCATTAATGTCGTGAGGGACGATAAAGGGATAGGTTAGTAGCTTGAGTACACAACACCAATATTGCTGATGCTTAAACTATTGCCATTTGCCGCATTGGTGAGAGATGTCTTACCAATGCGGTAATGAATGACAAACAGTAAATTTAAAACTAATTAAATAGCCGTATTCACACTGCACGATCCAACGCGCTCCAATCGCGAGCGGAAAGAGAGCGAACTCCAATTCATGTCCTCGGATCGCATGCGGTACTCCAATTCGTGCACTTGCAACGTCAGGCGGCTCGACCACACCGACCGCGCCGCGCCGTTAGCCTCTTGCCTCGCGCGATCGGAACGCATTGGATCGTCTGTTGTGGATCCCGCTAATAGAACGTTGGAAAACCGCATAGAAAATACAAACAAAGGGTTGGCTATAGCAATCCTTGTACCTGAGTTGAGGGTTGGGGATAGGGGGGATGCAAGTGGGGGTAGATGGCAAGTCTTCCCCTTGACTCCTTTTTTCTAGGAAATGAAAAAAAATACTTTAATTTTTCAGGTAGGTAAGTTACTAGTTAGGTTAGGGGTTTTTTTTTTATATGAAGAAAATTGGTAGTAATATTTCATCTCTATGACAAAAAGACTCAAGGGAAGTAATTCTCATTAGGTTAGGGTTATTTTTTTTTTGTTTTTTAAAGTTAAGAAATTTGAAGTAAAATTTTTTTTCATTTCCTAGAAAAAAGGACTCAAGGGGAAGACTTGCCATCTACCCCCACTTGCATCCCCCCTATCCCCAACCCTCACCTCAGGTACAAGGGTAGCTATAGTTTAACCCAAACAAATTGTAGCTTAGGGAACATACCCATACTATGTGACCAATTTTTTTATCCATCACCAATTTTTTTTCGACCCCTCCCTCCCCTCGGTGACCACTCGTAGTATATGCCAAGACCCCCCTCTCCCCCTTTAGTTTTGACGTGGTAATACTGTGAGTTTAAAAAGCTCTCTCAGTAAAATCGACTATGTAACAAAAACCTGAGCCCCCCCCCGGCTCCTGTGACTGACCGTAGTATTTTAAAGACTCCGCTCCCCCCCCTAAACAGGTCACGTAATATGGGTACTTTCCCTTATTGTCTTAGCATACCTTGAATCAAAGAAGCCCTATTCAAATCAAATGCGAAAATCTCTCCTCTCTTCGTTCCAGTAACAATGATGCCATCAAAACAAGTGAATATGCCATCTGGTGCATTGTCACAAATAGTCAGCTGAGTCACCACAACATCTGAAAAGAAAGCAACTTCTGTAACCACAGTTTTATAGGTAATAACACTTGCTGTTGAATGTTTGTGTGTGTGAAATATTTAAACTTGAGGTATGGACACAGCAAGTTTAAATTCAAAGTCTTGGTGTTAAGGGTCCGGCGACAGCGGCTCGCAGTTTTGAGGTGCGATTGGCTATTTTTTTTTTATTTAATTCATTTCCTTATATTATTATTTTATTTGTGTTCGAACAGTATTTATGGGTGTCACTGGATAATTATTCTTCCAACAACCTCCCCGAAATGAAATAAAATAATTGCCAATCGTACCTCAAAACTGCGAGCTGCTGTCGCCGGGCCCTTATCATGCAATGACATTTTGTTTTATGATTTTATATTTATCTCCTAAATACTAACATTGAGCAGCTTAAAGTGCATGCTAATGTGGCTAGAAATAGCATAAATAATTACCTGTTTGTATGCATCTTAGAATTTGGGACCCGTTGATGTTGAGTACAACAATGATGCTGATGTCATCACACTGTAGGCTGATTACTAGTTGTTGGGAATTTTCAGTGAGGGGGGTCGGCAACTCTACTACACTAGTAACAGTGACATTGGTGCTGAAATTGAAGATAAGAACATAGAAATTACCTTTTTACAAATCAAACACTAATATTGCTGTGACTTAATTTACATAGCTCTCATTGACCATTAATGGTGATTTATCTGTTTTAAATCTACGTAATCTACCTCAATGTGGCTCCAAGCGTACGCGCGGCTACTTTCATCCCAGTCCTGAGATCCACAACACAGAACTTGGGACCCAAAGCCAGCCAGCCATGTTTCGTGTCTTTGAGAATGCCTCCGAGAGGCGTCTTATCTGAAAATAACGCGTGTGATCATCACCCACAGCGAAATGAAATAGGTAGTAATAAATAACGATTTGGTCATCTTTGCATTTTGCGACACTTACCAACAAAATCATCAGTAGGCTGGAGAAAACTGAAGACCGCAGGTGAAAGGTTTGTTGTTTTCACTAAGGTAAACACACTGTCTTGCAGCTTCTGCATTGTAGTGAGATTAAAATGATCTGATATTTTCAACTAGCCGAAACTTGAATATCTATCACTCCATTGAGGTTAAGAAACATAATATCAGTTTTCACAGTAATTAGTTGATTATGAAGTTAACGTTTAGAGTACAAGCTAAGAATAACTAAGCCATAACATTAGTCTGTTTTTAAGTCGTAATCGTAAATAATAAATTTTATCCGTTAGTTTTCTTTATCCGACCGAATGAAGCTCGCTCGCTCGCGCGCGGCGGAATTTCTGTCAATCAAGAAGAAACAGTTTTTTGTTTATTTCCGTTGTTTGACATTGACATAATATTTATTTGATATTGTAGATGCCGCTGACGTTGTCTATTTGACTGCTTGCTGACATTCGTTTTCACAGAGAAAACTACAAAAACTACAATCAATAGAAGTTTTAGTCAGTGAATCGAAGGATGAGTATGGATGAGTATCACTAAAAAGAATCAAAGAATGTTTTAACTTCTCAATTTCTCTCAATTTACTGTAAGTACATAATTATATACCTACTACAGTATAATAAATAAATAAATAAATAATGCTGGACAATCCACACAGCACTATCTAGCCCCAAAGTAAGCTATTCAAAGCTTGTGTTATGGGTACTAGATAACTGATATATTTAATACATTATATACTTACATAGATAGATATTTTTTTATTATACATAGAAAACACCCAGACCATCGGAACAAATTTCTGCAGATCGTACACAAATTTGTTCCTGTTGGAATAATGATGCCATGAATCTGTACACCATGCAACTTGTCCGGAGTCTAGAGATAGGTAACAGGTTTAATGACTAAATTTTGTTCCTATCTGTGAAACGTTGTCTCTGTGACATTGACAGCTTCACCTTCTTGCGTTCAGTCAATTACGATGTACTGCTGTTTTAGTCTGTAACTTCCTCTCTCTTCCCCTCCGGTTCTACACACGAAACATGACTGTTCTAATTATGCTGATTTTCAAATCCCAATTAATCAATGTAATCAAATAATATACTTGTTCGGTTTAGTGAAATTTACTTTCATTCCTGTACCCACATAACATCCACTGCACATCCTGGCTCCCTGCTCAACAGGTTTTGGGTCCCAGTTAGCCATTGTGAAGGAAGAAGTCCTTACAGGGTGCAGGGCGGATAGAAGGAAGATTCAAAGAATTGGATTTTATATTGTGTGCAATGTCACAGCCACAAGAAGGTAATGTTGGCGGGCACACGCCTCATGTGTCGTCAGCAGGCTTGTATACATTTGATAAATTGGATGGGATTGGTTCGTACCACAACTGGAAGTTCCAGATGAGAATGGCACTTGTTATGGAAGGCTTATGGGCATGTATTGATGGTTCTGAGACTAGCAGCAGCACAGATCAAAAAGCTTTGGCGAGAATTTGCTTGGCAGTAAAACCTAATTGCATCCAGTATGTACGCGATGCTAAGAGCGCTAAAGAAGCATGGAAAAAGCTACAGGATGTATTTGAGGATAAAGGACTTTATCGGAGGGTTGTGCTTCTAAGAAAACTTCATAGATCCGACTACCATGAATATAACTCAATGAGTGCATACATAGAAGGTATAATGACGCTAGTACAACAACTTGCAGACATCGGAAGAGTCATCGATGATAATGAAGTAGCAGAAATTTTACTTAGCGGATTACCACAGGATTTTGATGTTTTGGTTTCTGGTTTGGAAACGGCTAACCTCTCTGCATCTCTAACGAGTGAAGCAGTGCGAGCTCGGCTTTTACAAGAAGAGTTCAGGAAATCCTCAAATAATGGCAAAACAAATGAAGAGGTGGTGTTGTTAACAAAGAGAAAACCACTGATTTGCCATTACTGTCAGAAGCAAGGGCATATCAAATCCAAATGTTTTAAAATGAAAAATGATTTGAAGAAACAAGGCGGTAGCGGAGTCAATTTGGCTGCGGAGTCTGCGGACACACTGCTAGTGACAGCAGTGTCACTCTTATCTGTCTACGGAAGCGTGGACTGGATAGTGGACTCCGGGTGTACTTCGCATATGTGCTGTGACATGGACCTTTTTAGAGACATTGACATACAGTTTAAGTCTAAAGTCACAGTTGCTAATGGTGAAGCACTGGAATGTCAGGGTCTTGGTGCCGTCTCTTTGAACCTCAATAATATTAGTGATCTTAAGATTTTATCTAAAGTAATGTTTGTTCCTCAACTGACTACTAATCTTATCTCAGTTAGTCAACTGACAAAGTCAGGTTTTAGTATTGAATTCAAACATGATAGATGTAAAATAATTGATCCTCAAGGCCAGCCTTTTGCTAATGCAACATGTTTCAAGGGAATTTATAAGCTTGATTGTTTTCCTAATCTTAATTGTATTTCAGAATGTAATGTTGCTACCACAAGTGAACAAGCAGAGCAAAGTTCTTTAGCAGCTATTTCTAGTGTGCCTTTGGAAGTATGGCACAAGAGACTTGGGCATTTGAGCTTGCATGGTATGTATGGGATTCGCAATCTTGCAGATGATGTTGTTTTTGAAGACGACTGTCATGGTAAGTTGAAAAATTGTATCTCATGTATTGAGGGGAAGCTTACAATGAAATCTTTCCCCAAAGGCCAGGCAAAGAGAGCTCATCAGTTATTAGAGTTGGTACACTCTGATGTTTGTGGGCCCATGTCAAAAAATAGCTGGGGTGGTGCACGGTATATAGTTACATTTACTGATGACTTCTCTAGAAAAACTTTTGGTTATCTTATGGGTCATAAGAGTGAAGTTATGAAGTGTTTTATACAATTTAAAACTTTAGTTGAGAAGCAAGTGGGTAAAGCAATCAAACGTTTTAGAACAGATAATGGAGGGGAGTATTGTAGTAAAAGCTTTGAAAAGTTTCTATCCAGTGAGGGGATTATTCATGAAACTACTATTCCTTACAGTCCTCAGCAAAATGGCGTATCTGAACGCCTTAATAGGACCCTTATAGAAAAAGCCAGATGTATGCTCTCTGAGGCACGCCTAGACAAGCGTTATTGGGGCGAGGCCGTTATCACGGCAATTTATCTTAAGAATAGAAGTCCCACGGCGGCTTTGTCTGGCGGCATTCCTGAACAGGTGTGGACAGGATCCAAAGTGACCCTAGGCCACCTGAGAGTATTTGGTTGTAAGGCATTTTCTTTGATACCAGAACATAACCGTCACAAATTCGATGCAAAGTCTAGGGAATGTATTTTTGTGGGTTATTGTGAAACGTCCAAGGGTTATAGGTTAGTTGATCCAACTGAACCAAAGAAAATAATTAAATCTAGAAGTGTTCATTTTATTGAGTTGACAGAAAATAATGATAAATCTAATAATATGATGAAATATGACATGAATACGGATTTTAATGAGTTGAAATGTGATACAAATACTATTATTAAATCTAAAATGATGAATAATAATGAGAATAATTTTAATATTAATGACAAAGTTTCTGTACCAATTTTAAACTGTGATACTAATATTATTAGTGAACTTAGATCTCCTTCTGCAATTACAGGTGGTGAAATGGAGAGTGGATGCGTTGGAAGTGAGGCCCCCAGCGCAACCGCCTCTACCGATGCTGATGGGGAGGCATCGCCATCTAGATTCGTCGACTGCGACCAGGTGGAAGAAAATGAGCAGTCTTTGGCAGAGGAGACTGACTCTATGGTAGAATCTAGCAGCAACTCGAGCTATGAGCAGGCACAAGAGGTGCCAAGTCAACGTGCTGTAAGGAGCACAAGAGGTATCCCACCTAAAAGGTATGGTGACTACGAGTATGATTATTCTCTCTACTCTCATGGGCAGATTACGTTTGACGAACCTGCGACGTATGAGGATGCTATGGCTAGTCCTCTCCACATGAAGTGGCAGGCAGCCATGCAGGCTGAGTATGACTCGCTGATTAGTAATAGTGTCTGGAGGCTAGTAGAGAAACCTCTAAATACAAACATCGTAAAATGTAAGTGGGTATTTAAAGTCAAGCAAGATGCCTCTGGCAACTTTGAAAAGTATAAGGCTCGCCTTGTTGCTCGCGGTTTTAGTCAAAAACCTGGTATAGATTTTGATGAGACTTTCTCCCCAGTAGTCAGACACTCGACAATGCGTATTTTATTCAATTTAGCAAATGAGTTAGATATGGACATAGAGCACATAGATGTGACTACTGCTTTCCTTCATAGTCAGTTAAAGGAACAAATATTTATGGAACAACCAATAGGTTTTGTACATGATAATAATAAGGTATGTTTGTTACAGAAAAGCATCTATGGGTTGAAACAAGCAAGTAGAGTTTGGAATGATACTGTTAATAAATTGTTACTTGGCAATGGTTATTCTCAAACAAAATGTGAACCTTGTGTTTATGTAAAAAGAAACTCTACCAATAATTTAACAATTTTAGCTCTATATGTTGATGATTTTTTTCTGTTCAGCAATAATGATGTAGAGAAAAATCAATTATTGTCCATTCTTAACAGTCAATTTAATATAAAAAATTTAGGCCCAATTAAAAATTGTCTTGGAATAAATATTGTTAGAAATAGAGAAAAGGGCACAATATTGTTGAGTCAAAAAGATTACATTAAAAGATTGTTAATTCGTTTTGGAATGTCAGACTGCAAAGGTATTTCAACACCAATGCAATTAAATGAAAAATTTTATAGATCTGAAATTAATGTATCTGATAATCAATATAATTTTAGAGAATTAATAGGAAGTTTAATGTACTTGAGTGTCTGTACTAGGCCAGATATAACCTATGCATGTAATGTTCTTAGTCAATTTAATAATTGTTATGATAAGAGTCATTGGTTAGCGGCAAAAAGGATCCTTCGTTATTTAGCTAAGACAGTTGATTTTGGTTTGGTTTTTGTTAAATGCAAAAACTTAGATCTAAATGCATATGCTGATGCAGATTGGGCGAATGATCCTATAGACCGAAAATCATATACTGGTTTTGTTATTAAGATAGGGTCTAATACTGTCAATTGGGAGAGCAGAAAACAGCGCTGCGTCGCTATGTCAAGTACTGAAGCAGAGTACCTAGCCATTAGCGATGCCTGTAAAGACATTCTATTCATCAAACATTTTTGGTTAGAAATAATGAATAGAAATATTGTGTGTAGGATATTCAATGATAATCAGAGTGCGCAAAATATGTTAAAGTCTATCCATTGTCATAAAAGGACAAAGCACATAGATGTACGCTATCATTTTGCAAAAGATCTGATTAGTAAAAACTATATTTCAGTTTCATACATGCCTACTACAGAAATGATAGCTGACATTTTAACAAAAGCTTTGTCTTCATGTAAACATAATGACTTTATGTGTCAGCTAAATGTGAGAACTCCTTGAAGTTATATGTAACTATGTAAAGAAAGTTGGAGTTCCGTTGTATGGTGTAAGGGGAAGTGTTGGAATAATGATGCCATGAATCTGTACACCATGCAACTTGTCCGGAGTCTAGAGATAGGTAACAGGTTTAATGACTAAATTTTGTTCCTATCTGTGAAACGTTGTCTCTGTGACATTGACAGCTTCACCTTCTTGCGTTCAGTCAATTACGATGTACTGCTGTTTTAGTCTGTAACTTCCTCTCTCTTCCCCTCCGGTTCTACACACGAAACATGACTGTTCTAATTATGCTGATTTTCAAATCCCAATTAATCAATGTAATCAAATAATATACTTGTTCGGTTTAGTGAAATTTACTTTCATTCCTGTACCCACATAACATCCACTGCACATCCTGGCTCCCTGCTCAACAGTTCCAAGGCGGGAATCGAACCCGCAACCTCTTGCGTCGCAGGCAGGCTCTCGCCCGCTGCGCCACAGAGGTCGTCATAAGTATGTACTACACATGTAGGGTAGGTACGCATGAGAATGGAAAGCTCATGCGTGAGTACATTATTCTGTGATGGAAAGTCTATCAAAAGATCAATACTAGTATTCAAATGTGAAATGGTTATTTAGAGCGTTCATAATTACATCCTACTAATATAAAAACGCGAAAGTTTGTAAGTATTTTTTTTTCACGCCGTAACGGCTGAACGGATCTGGATTAGATTTGGCAGAGAGATAGATTATAGTCTGGAATAGCACATAGGCTACTTTTTATCCCGTGGGAATACCGGGATTTATATCTGCGCGGTTGAAACCGCGGGGCGTAATTAGTACCTACATAATATATAAAAATATGTAAACATACCTACATAAAAAATTTGTACATATATATTAAATAGGTATCTACAGCTTTTATTGATAAATTATTCAACCATTAATTCTTCTTAACATCAGGTGGGCCATCCATCTGCTTGTTCCATCAGCTACATAATTGTAAAAAAAAATGTGTTGACCTCAAAAAGTTGAGCTACAGATGTAATTATTTTCTACCTAGTGGTGGTAATTAGCAAAGTTATTAGGTAAAACGAAAAAAATCATAGCACATAGGTACATTTTATTGAATAGGTACTTATGATTATTAGCTATCTAGTGTTACATCAAGGAATATTTTTTGTGATTTCATTATGTGATTTATACCTACTTATTATTGCTATAAATGTAAGTACATTATAAATTTACTAATTCATAAGATTATTGTTTAGGTTGGTAATGTTGGTTTGTCAGTTTCTACTTCTCGGCCGCGTAATTTACTCATGCGCAGACAAATCTTTTGACTTTGTTCTGTCCGTCCAGCGTGGATTGAATTCTACCAATTTACTTACCCAGGTACGTTATTTCAATAGTTACTGTTGTTTTAAATGGAAGCTTAATTTAAACTTGGTTTGACTTAGGTAGGTACCTACTAATTCAGATTCGATAGCTACCTCTAATACTATCTACCTATATTTTGGAATGGGTGTAGTACATCCCTACGAACCTACTTTTAAAGTACTACTATTTATTTCTTCTGTAGTAATAATAGCTGCCCCCTGACATCACAAGAGGTTTAATTATACCTACTACTACTTACTTACCAACTTGTCTTATGTACCTAACAAAAAAAATATATGCGCAATACCAGTGCTCTTTAACGGTGATGGAAAACATCGTGAGGAAACCAGTTAGTATTCTACCAGTGGTGATGGGCTTGCAACCTGTCACGCAGGTTATGGAATACTAACTACTGCAAGATATGGGTAGGTATTCGCCAAATGTAGGTAATGTTTGGACATGTCCTCTGAATACCTCCTGAGATGTCCTCAAAGAATCTGAAAGCGTACTTGATACCAAGAGATCTGAGGAGACATCTACCGTGTCTGGGGATCACAGCCGTGAAGCTGTTTCAGTTTATTTACCTACCATCTACCGACCTTCCTACCTCTCTTCGTAAATTCAAATATCTAATACTAAAACCCGGAGTAAATCCATTAAACTAGCACTTACGTAGTACGTAGTATTCAAATTCCTTGTACGTAGTAAATACCTAACAGACAGACAAAAGACTGGCGACGAATGACGATGATTGACATGTCGTCGCGGCGAAGGAGACTGCTAGTCCTCATATAATTTCTACAACTTATTACAGTAATAATCTACCTACTTTGAGCATTATGATTTCTTATTGCGAGTAAGTGGTGTGACTGATACATTTACAACATTTCTATTAACTTCGTTTTCATGTGGACTTATTTTTATCTGCCCTTGTACAATATTCACCATAGAAGTGTAAGGGCTTTGGTTATTAACAGGGGGAGTGTCTGGTAAATTATTTGTTTCACTACGACTATTGACATTATCATAGACTGTACTTTTCATTGATATGTATTTTGGGTTGCCTGCAGGCTTATTCCTAATTCCTGGACTAAACCCGTTTTGTGTCACAACTGGGTTGATAGGACGTGATGACGCATTGGTTTCAGGTGAAGGCATTTCACTGCTCGCTGTTGAGGGGTTATCTAGAGAACTATTTCGTGTAACTTGAACGCTGTTTGACCTCGAAGAATTTGCTAAGGAATGTAGTGTTGATGAACTACCTTTCATGCTTTCTAATTCCTTAGAAAACACTTCTTCACTTCTTTGTATTCGTTGTGCATGAGTGGTCATATTTGAAGGAATGGATTTATTTATTGAAACAGCGCTAAGAGACCGGCTAGGAGAATGTTTGATGCTACTATCGATGGAGGTTGTAGCGCGTCTGGATTCATATCTATAGGCGGTTCGAGCATTAACCTTTGCTTCCATTGATCCGTAGGCGCTGTCTTTTGTAGAGCTGTGTGAAGATCCTTCTTCTTTTACTCCATATCTTCTAACTACATTATCAGGTGCTACCGGTTCAATATTTTGACCGTCATAGGATAGGGGATTTTTTTCTACTTGTTGTTTATGACCATCAATAACTTCTCCTGTTCGAGGGTTTATATGTTTTTCTGTATCAAACCGCAGGGTTACTCGATGAGCTTCATCAATTGGATGATTTCTTGATCTATGTTCCAATTCTGTATCACTATCTTCATAGGTATTTTGCTCACAAGAGTCTTCTTCCTAGAAATCATAAAAAAGGTTTTAGTCGATATCTTAACATGAGAACATCTTTGTCAGATTCTTATCTTTGTCAGTTGCCTTATAAATGCCATCAGAACTAGCATCTGTACCTGTAGATGCTAGTTCTGATCTGATTGAAATGTATTACCTCTTCATCAGCTTCTTCTATGACACTATTTTGAATCCACTCTCGTATTCTTTGCTTTTTAGCTTGACGATCAACCGTTGTTTCAATGCCATTGTCTCTGAAGTGTTTTAATAATATATTTTTTTCATTTGGGTCACTGTGGAAACTGTACATTGATGGACACAGCTCATCTATATCACCACCAGCTGCAATTATAAATGATGACATTAATTGAATTGATATAAATAATATTTTTTTATTCCATATTTTAAGTGCTTCGCGTTATATCTTACCAACTCTGTCAGTGTAACCTTTTGCCATCCATCGATCATCAGAGTATCTAGAAAGTTCTGAGAAATTAGATGATCTTTTCTCTTCACGTGGCTCTATAAACTTTTTAAACATTCTCTGAGCTCTCGATGATACCATTTTCCATAGCTTTGGCTGTCTTTTCAATGGGTTTGAGCTATTGTACCAATTGTAATAACTGAAAATAAAATAAACGTATCGTAAATATCTAACTTGATTAAATACAGATGTTTGAAATTTGTAGCTGAATGCGTGATTAATTTTACCTTGTGTAGCGAGGATCGTCGAACGCTGCTTTCTGCCAAGGCAAACACCCTGTGAGGCAAATGAAAATAACTATTCCAAATTGCCAAACATCATGAGTAATTAACGCTCTGAAAGCGAAAATAAACATAATCCATGAATGTGTTGCTTAAATGGTTACCTAATATCAAAAAAATCACGTAGTTTTTTATATGTAGCATTTATATAAACAGTTATTTCAATAAAATCTAAGGTGAAAATCCTTGAATTGAATCTTTCTAGCACATGACCGCCCAAATACTATGAGAGATAAACTAAAAATAGCTCACTTGTAACTACTGTCCATTGATAATTTTAGTACTTCAGGGGGTGAATACGGTAGCCATTCATTTCTTCTCCTGACTGCTGACTGAACTTTTCTTGTCTCTCCAAAGTCACACAGCTTTATTCTAGAGAAATCTGACTTAAATATTAGAATGTTGTCGAGCTTCACATCTCTGTGAACTAAATCTCTTTGGTGTAAATGCTCCAAAGCAGCAGCCATTTGTTTTGCTACTCTCTTTGTATGAATTTCTCCTATTCCGGTATCGAGCATGTTTGAAGTTAAGTCACCTGGAAAAATAAATTGTTTCTATAATTATGTAAGTTTCCTAATAATTTGGAACTCTCAACCAAATCCAGTGGCTCTGTTTCTATTTAGGTAAGAGGCGCAGGGCTAAGCAGTCATAAACATGCTTGACTTGTAAGAAACAATATTTAGCTGATTTCTTTCACAAAAAAATATCAATTAATAAATGCGGTTTGTTGTAAACAAAAAGCTTACCTAAAGGTGCATATTCTTGGCAAAAAACATAGAATCCGGCCGTCTCAAAAGCGACATCAAATGTCGTCACAATGTTTTTGTGTGCGCTTAAATGTAGACTATAATGGAATTCTCTATAAAAGTCTCTGATAGAAACGTATGGTTTCGGCAACGCTTTTAACACAATCTCAGTGTCTGAAGCCCTGTGTTCCACAAGTAGGATTTTTCCAAACCACCCTTCACCTACGATTTGCAGTATATCAAACTCTTCCACTAAACTCACCTAAAATGAAAATAATATAGTCAACCAAAATTACGTACAAACTATTTAATTAAAACCTCCTGACATCGTTAACTATTTGTTACTTTGATTTTTGTGAAAACTTTTGGGTTTTAACACATGAATGAATAACAAATGAACACGGGAAAATTTACCTTTTCCAACTCAAATTCTCGAACCTTGTGTATAGAGCCCGTTAAGGCTCTCCTACTTCCACTGTTCATAATGAGTTATTTAGACCTCATCTTAAATCCTGAAACAAAACAACAGTAGATAATGTTTGTATAAAGTAAAAGTGACCTCATGCTAAAGTTGACTAGATTCATGGTGGTCTCGGATGTAAGAGCCTAAACGTCCTCATTTCTCATAAATTCGTTGAGTGAATACTCTTGGCTGATGGCCAGGATCCGATGTCTACTCTAGATCCAGACGGCCCTCTGACGTCATTACACTACGTCATGTGTACCAGCTCATCCCAAATTTAATTGTTCAATGATATAATGGACGTCTTTGTCAACGTTCCTTCTTCAGCAAGTATAGGTATTACACGAATCAGTAGGTACAAAATGGAAATTCAAAATCAAAGTAGCCGAATCACTGAGTTAGATTCTTACTCAATGAGCCGAATTCAATAAATTTTTATTTAATATATTTTTTGGTTTTTCATCCGAAATTTGAAAACTAACTATTTAAATGAATTTTCAAGTTAATGACTAAAAATCTGAAGCTTGACGCTAATAAATGTTACCTACAGGTACCTACGTAGGTAACAATGTTACTTTGGGTTCATGGATAGCAACTCTTTTTTGAACTACAAAAGGCTAAAGTAAATAAGTAGATACCTACCTACTTAAGTAGTCTAGCCCTCACGTAATTATATTATGACGAGTAAGAGAATCAGAAAGAACAGAAGAACGAAACAAGATGAAAAGGAG
Organism: Plemyria rubiginata; assembly: GCA_963576535.1. NCBI lineage: Eukaryota > Metazoa > Arthropoda > Insecta > Lepidoptera > Geometridae > Plemyria > Plemyria rubiginata. The sequence continues at coordinate 9,331,897 of OY754917.1, read as the reverse complement.
TAGACACGCCTTCTCTTCTTGTTTCGTTCTCTTGCCAGCAAACAAACAGCTTCTTGTTTGACATCTAGCTTTTAACCTTTTAACTTAATTATTATCTCCATGTGTATTTGCTTTATATAAAACGATAAAACTAATTATTGTAATGTTATGTTTTTCTTGTGGTGTACAATAAAGAGTTTTCTATCTATCTATCTATCTCTTTTCCACTTATCTTCAGATATACAATAACTCAATAACCCCCAAAAGGTCGCTTGGTTATTCCTTTGCCTTTCTTGCCTTTCAAGCGTCAATAATATGTTGGTTGCTATAGATTATAACATTTATCCGTAGAATTCTTTGTTTATGTAAGTATTCATTGTAGGTTTAGTAGGCTAAACCTAATTTAAAAATAGAGGTAATAACATTGCAAAGTATTTCTTTAAATTCACATTAGACTTCCCCCCCCCTGTCTTTTATGTTCATTCCTGTTCATCCCAAGCTTGACTGGAAGAGATCGCTGTTAGCGGTAAGGCCGCCCATTGTATTACTACAATTGTTAGTTTTTAAGTAAAATGTGTTTAATTAATTTTGTTGTGGTATGTAGGTAATCAATAAAGAGTTATCTATCTATGTAAAGATGTATTTGAAGATAAGAGGAAAAAAGAGACAAGGAGAGAATACAGATGTATCTGAAGATAAGCGGAAAAGACTACGTAGCCTACGTAGCTCAGTTGGTAGTAGCTCTGCCTTCTGCGCCGTAGGTCGTGGTGGGTTCGATTCCCACCGTGAACAAACGTTTGTGTGATGAACACAGATGTTTGTTCTCTGTCTGGGTGTTATATAATATTATAAGTATGTATTTACAAAAAAAAAGTATATCAGCTATCTGGTTCTCATATCACAAGCTTAAGCTTAGTTTGGGGCTAGATAGTGCTGTGTGGAAAGTAAAAAAAAAAAAAGAGAAGGAGTTAATATTTAACTAATTTAAAAGCCAGACGTCAAACATGAGGTTGCCTGACAGTGCATTTAAAAATGTAATGTTCATGAAAGGAAACTCTGTGTTCCCTTACTTTTTAGTCCGTGCTGGTCTAGATCACTTCTTTTGTAATTTGTTTTCTGAAAGTGAACGTCATGAACCTAGATACTTACAACCCTACGCGATTAAATTAAGGTATCATGGTAGTTACCTAGGTACCTACTCTACCTAAGTATATTATTGAATGAGAGAGCGAAGCGAACGAAAATCTTACAATCAACTTGGGTGACTTGGCATGTGTATTACCCCAAAAAAAATAAAGTTACATGTCATATGAAAGGGCTTGGCTTGGACATTCCAAAACCATTTTTTTTTCTAGGATGCCCGCTTTTTTGGATACAACAAAAAAGTTAAATTAAGCCTTAAATTACCCAAGAGCTCCCATTTCTAAGTTTCGTTGGCATCAAGGTTATTCTACTGGTCGGCCAGTTTCTTTGCTTTTTCAATTATTTTTTTCTTGAAATAAATTTAGAAGGTACTTGGACTCATTAAATGGTGATTGCGACCTGTTCTGATGATGGAGCCAAGGTCTGTTCAACGGAACTTTTAATAAATAGGCCAATTCAGTTGAAACTTGGGGACCATATTTAGTTAGTAAGTGGCAGCCAGAGACAAGTCCAAACACAATGTTTGGACTAGCCTCTGACTACCACTTACTTAATTATATTTTCGGAGCGTTCCCGTCGCTTCACGAAATCTCAGTTCGGGGCGAACTACTAGATATAGGTAGGTAGGTAATCAAGATATTTGAGCATAAATCTAGTGACAGAACTTCCTCTGGTTGTCTGGTCAAACGACACTGGTTTGCTTGTGAAAGAGTCCTACACGCAAAGGACCGGAATTCGGAAAGAATGGCGAACTACTAGTACACCACCAGCCTTTCCTTCATCCATGGCACCAGCAGTGGTGATTCTGGTGTGCTGTGTAGTAAGGTTCTTGCTCGTAAGGTTTATTTACCACCTCGTAAGGTTTTATAATTTATTCTAGATGTATTAGGTAGGTATTTACCTAAGTGGGTAGGTACCTACCTAGGCTAAGAAAACCTGACCAAAGACATTTGAAACTGGACCACTAAATTAGGTAGGCATCTACTCTAGGTACCTACCTACTTCATTTATGATAAACAGAAATGAAAATTAGCAGCCGCACAGGGCAAAAGCCCTTCTTCTTCAAATAAAGCACAATGCACTTAGAATTTGTCCAATCACTTTTAATCACAATTCACTATAGGTAGGCGTCCGTCATGCATCCCAATTTTCTTGCTAATCACTTTGATATTAATCACCTGGTATTGGTAATCTCCTAGTATTCCATGTTAATCGTATTGAGGTGTATTTGTGATCTAGGGCGGGTGGGACAGGTTGGGCGCCCGACAGTGGTTCCTCGACTGACGGCGCGTACGCAGCGGCTCCCGGGAGGTTATTTTCGTACTACTGCAATACAAAAATCAATTTGTGACGGAAATGTAACGATCAACGACCTGGTAGCTGTAAGTGAAAACTGCTTATGTTTTGGGTGCAATTTGATGGTATACGTATTTCAAAATTACCCTACTACCCTACTCTCTTTCTATAACAATGTACTCTGTGCCTACTCTATTCTACTACTAAACACACATAAATTCAGACCAGTTAAGTACCTAGGTACCTACTATACTTACTTACCTACCTTTACCGTAATATAACTACCTACAAAATTGGATTAATGTTGTAATTTCCTTCCATCAAACCTAAGACTAATTACAGTTGAAAATTTCATTCTTATTTATATTTTTAGTTACCTACTAAGTACATAGCTACCCAGTATATCTGACCTATACTACACACTACACTTTTTAAGTAGTTAACTACCGACAACATTACAAACTTTAATCCTTCTCATCGATTTCTATGACGGCGACCAAACTACCCTATTAAGGTATACTTTTATTTATTTTATTACTTATTCTAGTAACTAATTCCAAAAAAAATATCGACCTTCAAACTGAAAATATTTATCATTCTAAGCTGTCAGATTATTTTTGGTGGTTATCGTCAGCATCCTAGTAGTCTGTGGTGGTTATGTATGATACATAATTCAAGGAATTTAGATACAACGTAGGTACAGTACAGAATCAATCAAACTGTGCTACCGTTTTGAACCAAGGAATTTGTAACTTTGTAGGTAGTAAGTAATGAGCATCACTAGTAGTACCTAATAGGAAAAGGAAAGAAAAATAAAGGAAAACTCTCTTCTCCGACAGGAGTATTTATGTTCCTTGTACTACATATTCTGCTATTACACAAGAAGAAAATACATATGTAAAATATTTATGTAGGGATGGATGCTACGGTAGAATGTAGAAAAAGGAAAATGAAGGTAGAATGGTCAGGAAGAAAATACATTATTCTCGATTAATCGGCACGGCGGCGGCGCGGCGCGCGCCGGTAACGGCGGCGGCCGGCGGCCGCGGCGGCACAGACAATGAGATAAAATGCATAGGTACCATTTCTTTGAATAATAGCGCTAATTCCATGTTATACTTATGTATACCTTAATATACGTATTCCGAGGTTCACAGTGGAAGACGGGACGTGGTAGTATGGTCTTAAGAACTTACAGCCTTACTTATAAAAACTGCTTAAATAGGAGTTTTAGCATTGTTTAGTTAAGAGGTGTTTAGCGCCTTTAGTACTACTTTAATATTTCTTACTTATAAAAAATATTTAAGCAACGATTAGCAAAGTATTGGTTGAGCTCTCCTTGTCTATGGAAATGATCAGTTTTGCATCATTTTTCTGATACTGGCCACATTTTGCACCAAAGAAAAGTAAAGTTGACACCGTTCAAGGAATTTGAATACAAGTACAGGTGTCTTATCCAAGGAATTTGAATACAAGTGTCATAGCTATAATTCCTTGGTAACGTTACTACAATTCACGACACTAGTTGCACCCCGCAGTTTCACCCGCGCAGATTTAAATCCCGGTATTCCCACGGAATAAAAAGTAGCCTATGTGCTATTCCAGACTATAATTTATCCCTCTGACGAGTTTCATCCATACTCTGCGAAAGTTTGTACCTACTTTCACGGCGGAACGGCTGAACGGACGTTCAGCCGTTCCGGCGTGAAAGTACCTACAAACTTTCGCGTTTCCAATACCTATTAGTAGCATTTATCATGGGTTTACCCAAAGAATTTGGATACTTGTTTATTCTTCTTAGGGTTTGTCCAAGGAATTTAGAAACGGTTTGCCAAACTTGTTTCAAATTCCGCAAATACCTAGTACCACCTTTCTACCTACCACTAACTAGTAGGTATGCTAACGCATCTACCTACCTATCTTTATTGTAAGGAAGCTGAATTGAAAAGTTGAAGGACATTCCTGAAAACAACTTGTGTATTTATTGAATTTCATTTCATTTAACAAAGCCTAACAAACACAGCACCTCCACTCCACACACTACGTTGATAGGTGATGATCTCTATGTGGGTGCCATAGGTGCCATCTATGGCGCCGATGATTTACGGAAATCCGCTAAAAGACCGAAATCACTCTGCAGCTTCTGTTTTCTCCCGCATTGTTGATGTAATGATGGAGCATTGTGATGCCGGTGCGATGGCCACTCTAACACACAGGCGTGTTATTGCTTGCTGGCTCACTCATGCCATGAATATCTGATCTGCGCGGTCTTGTTGTATCTTATGTCGCCCCAGTATCTTATAACCGCCATGACTTGTATTTCAACCGGTATGTCTCCTCCACGGCTGTCTTCAGTCAAGTCATGGCGAAGAATTTCAATGATCCTCAGCATATTTTCTTTTGAGAATTGGTACCTCCCTCTGAAGTCCTCTTCAGAGAGTTCAACAAGCGTATCCCACCTTTCTCTGAAATCTCTGGGCCTCCACTGCTAGATTAAGTTTAGGCCGAAGACAGTATCCCCGACCGTGTCGCGAAAAACGCGTAGGTACATCGTTCAAGTCCTCCTTTTTTAGGAAAAAAATATTCTCAGTTGGTAAACAAGATAATAATGGCACACAAACACGGTATATATTTTCTTCTTCTTGGACCGCAGATTAAAAATCAGCTACTTAGGCTCGCTAAACCTGGGGTCGAGGTTGTTTAATTTGACAGCTCTTTAAACATTGGTTTTAGAGGCTGTTTAGCCCTATTATGTGTTTATAAGTAAGAAAATCCTTAAGTAACGGTTTAAGCGTGGTTTAACTTTTAAATTGCGTTTATAAGTAAGGCTGTTAAGCCTGACCCTTGATCAACATAATTTCATTTTCTCCCCTTAGTTAAGCGACGTGAAATTGCTGATCTATGCTTCTTATTAAAAATTACATCAAACGATATTAATTGTCCCGATTTATTGAATAAAATTAAATTTAATGTCCCTAGTAAATGCAAAAGATTTAATCCCTTTATCCATATCCCTGTAGTTGGCAGTAATTACCGGCAAAACTCATTTCTGTGGCGAGCCAGCGCGAACTTTAACAAGTTAAGTAAAGATGTCGATTTAGACCTCTTCTGCACGAGTGTTAAATCAGCCAGGCAGCGAATGAACAGGGAGTTCTTCAATAGTGAATAAAACGTCCATAGGTATAATTATCATTATGTTCACTACTTTATCTTTCTTTTATTGTTTTTTCAGGTATTGTGTTGACTACGGTGCTCACATTAATGTTTATGCTTTTATAATGTTGTTTAACCGTGAAAACCTTTTATTGGCTTTTGCGTTTTTTATATCTGCTATGTTATTTTAGTTATATTAAGCTGTTGGTTTTCCAATAAATAAATAAAATAAATAAATAAATAAAAATAAACATTGTCAAGTCAAGTCAACTGTCAACTCAACCAACAGCTGTTGTTGCTGTCGTTGATTGATCATTCGTTAAAATTCGTTTTAGATAAATAAAAATCATTTCAATAATGCCCAATATTTATGCGTTGATTAGTGCTAGTGCTACACAGTCTTTAAACAAAAAAATTGATTTTGAGTTGAGATCTACTTGGAAAAGTGCTCCTGGTAAGTTTGTTGAGCTAGATTGGATTATTATTATAGATAGTTGTAGGTTAGATCAATGTTGATTTGTGTTGGTTCAATACATAATCACAAAAAAATGCAGCTTATTATATGTCTGTAGTATAGTCTACATACTATAACTACTTCAATAAGTTGAATTTTTTAAACTGAAGACAGCACCTGTCACACTATCTGAGTCCTATGTTTTTGTCTAACCGTTATCAACCAAATCTCTTTTGGTCAATTAAAGTAAATAATGATTTATTCAAGAATTCAGTAAAACAAGAATCAAAATATGCAATGGCATGGCCCCTGCACTAGGTAGAACCTGTAACAGACCTACAATACTTAACTGGGTAAGTATACATATTAGAAATTGCAATGAGAACCAACAATTCTGATTGCTTTTATAAATCTGTTAAACCTTTTAGTACTTAGATACTCAAGAAGGGTACTTTATTTATTTAATCATATGACAAAAATATAATAGGCGAAACAAAATTTAAACAGTATTAAACTAAAAAAAAACAAAAATTAAACAGTTTCAAACTAAATAAAACAAAATTTTATAAAATCTTCTAAACAATACTAAATACTAAACTACACTAAACACAAAACACTACTAAGAAGGGTACTAGGATTAAATCTTGTGACAAGCTTTTATCAACACTTATTAAAAAGAGAAAAGATTTATATTTTTGTATGTCAAACAGGCTCAATAATTACTGCCACGTTACGGGTTAAATCTTGTGACAAGCTTTTATACTTCTTAAAACGAAAAAATATTTATATTTTTGTTAGCGCTGGACATTCCTCACAGCACTATCTCATCCTAAACTAAGCCAAAGCTTGTGATATGGGAATCAGTTAGTTGATATACTACTATAGGTACTATATTGGCTATAAATTTGCCGCAAATACACAAGCACATAAAAATAGGAATACCGAATAGCCATGTGAAAAGTGCCACTATCAGAAATGTACATAAGCACCGAGTTTCATCTAAATCTTTACAGAGTTATGTAGAAATAAATATTATTGTTATTATTTCAGCCTGCATCGTTCCACTGCAGGGCAAAGGCCTCCTTATCCCCCTTCAACTATTTACGGTCCAAGGTCTAACTTTCGGTAAATGTATCGGGCTCATCCCGCCGGCCGCCATCTCCGTCTGGGTCGGCCGCGGTGCCGCTTCCCGTTGTTTAGGGCTCCACTCTGTTGTTGCTCTCGCCCAGAGTTCTTCTGACATACGACACACGTGGCCGGCCCAGTTCCACTTGGTTCTTGCTACTTTTTGGGAAACGTCAATAATTTGAGATCTGGAGCGCAAAAAAAACTAACATAAAAAAATAAACCTATTATTTTCAGTAAAGGTACGTTTTTTAAAAGCAAGCCAACATACTGACATTTGCATGAATAGTGGGCTCTTTTAAATCAATATACTTTACCTAGTTACAGTTAGTATCAAAAGTGGATGACGATTCGCAATGCCTCTAGCTATACTAAGTTTGAATTCTTTATTTCCTTACGATTTAAAGTCTCATACGATACTTGTCTTGTGCCTTACGACTGTTTCCTTTGTCGGCTAGCAGTAGGCAGTATTGCCAATTTGCAATTTACTTTTAACACTAAAAACGAAACTTAAATGCCCATAAAAAGGAATAACATCCGTGCACTTTATCGCCTGTTTAGGCTTTAGACAGAAGCGTAGCCAGGAACAACTGAACAGGAGCATAAAAATCGTGACATAAGCTTATGTTCATTTATTTCACGTTGTACCACGTAATACCTACCTTAGCGTCTTGTGAAAATAAATTATGATGTTCTTTATTTATTTTTATTTATAGACGAGCAGCTTTCGCTGAAAAGGTTTACGTCACAGTGTTGAAATTATTGATGATTGAATTTTAATTGTTGAAATTATTAAAAATTGAAATTGAATCGTTGAAATTAGGTATTATTATTTTAAATTTTTTGTCTTTATTAGTTCCAGTTTTTAAGCACTATTTTACTTGTTCGAAACTAGTTGTCGAGTTTATTTTTACGAAAGTTTATTGGCATAAATGCCTAACAAAGACTTAAATATCAAAGGTACAACGAAGAGGAAAGGTACAAGGGCGGAAGTCGATTACCTAGAACTTCAATTTTAATCAATTTCCGTTCAGTAAACTGCATCAATTTAATTCACGTTTTGTATTAAAATATTAGAGATCGCGCAATATATTTATGTCTAGAATAAACGAATGAGAAACAAGAGCCAAGATGTAGTCGGCATATAAAGCAAATCATAATGGGACGCGACAACAATAAACGATTTCGAAATTCAGAATAAGTTCAGAACCTTATTTCTTAAAATTTCTGATGCCGACTATACCACAGTACACAGAACATTTGATCGGGAGATTTTGTTCCTCTGCGAAAAACAGTTTCTGTCACTTCTCTACAGAAAACTCCGGCATGTCCCTTCAAAACCTCACTACGTCCAAACCTTGCTTAGGTATAGGCAGACGACAGCAGAAATACATTCCGTATACTGTGGGGACAACTTAGCCGGGTAAAAAGTGGTGACTAGTGGGAACGGGTGTCACGTTACTTTCGATTTATTGACTCGTCAAAAGACTCTTTGGTGTTGCCATTAACATTGTCGTGAGAGAAAATCGTGGGTGTTCTGTATTTATCATGTTGGTGTTGCTTGTTGGGGCATTTCGACAGGTATTGCTGGCCTATGAGACGTGAGTTTCATTTCTTTCTATTTCGAAAGGCAGATGATTTTCTCTCCATGATCATGAGTAATAATAGACTGGATCCTATTAGAATATACGACTGAATTTTGTAATTAAGAATTACTTTTCTTTGGATCTCTCTGTCTCAGTCTACGGAGGTCTAGTTAAATAAGAAAACCTACAAAATTTTACTTAGGTATTTCGTTTTTGAATAGCACACATATCTATAATATACTTTGCATTTGTTTTATTGTAAAATAAAATTGCCTTGAATTACAATCGAATGTATGTAATTCAAGGAAGAAAGTTCATATGATCTGAAAGTGTTTAAGCCAGCAGTGGGACGATATAAGCTAAGGAATTAATTTTTCCCAACTTGCCTGACGCTCAGCCGTGTTTCTAGATATCGAAGCTAAAATTGAGATAACTTTCATCGTATCATGTTTTGCAAGACTTGATTAGATTTTACACTTCAATAACACCAAGGAAATCGTTTAGTAAAATTATAGACCAGACCTATTAGCTTGCTCATAATGTTCAAGAAATCGGCAGTTTCATATTCTTAACGCATAGTAAATCTATTTTAATCATGCATAAATCAGAGGATATACCGTTGTCATGCTTCGTCCGATCAGAAATGCATCTTCGATAGTGCGTTTGTTTGTAGGTACCTACTGGTTGTTGGATGCCAATTTAGTTCAACTGTCTTTTATTATTTTTTCTGCAAAACATTCCTTGTTCTCTCCGGTCCTGTTTTGAAAGAACATTAATGAACTTGGTTATTTCAAAACCGGAAGCTTCAGCAGCGACAAAAATTTTCTTCACCGCTGTTCATCTCATACAGAACAAGTTAAAATAGCTTACAAACGTAGATTTACATATCCAGCGTTAGAGGCTACTTTTCCACCCATGGCCTTATATATTTAAAGGCCTACAAATAGGCAAGGGGCATGTTTAGTTAGAAGTACCTAGCCTGGTCCAGCATCGATAATTATAGTTATTTCAGCCTTTAGCTTAAAAAAATTGTCAACACAATCATGCTGAGCTAACTATGCCCGGGTTTCATCAGAATGGTTTCCTTCGCCGTTCAAGAGTATTTTTTTTTCGAGGCTATTTAAGCACGTTCGATTTTAGATTCTTGAAATTTGTAGACACGACCGATGGTGGCCCGATTACGCTAATGTCTGGTTATCGAGATGGCTTTCAGTTTGACATTTGATTCCCATAGTTGATTGAGTGAGCGAAGCGAACGAAAATCTTACAATCAACTTGGGAGAATTGGCATTTTATTTAATGCTTTTTATTTTTATTTAATTGGAATTTTATTTTTTTTAGCTATCGACTTACCAAATTTCATGCAGATCGGATAAACGGTGCACACATGTATGTATGTTTGCATGTTTGTCCGACGATAACTTGAGAACCGTTTATCCGATCTGCATGAAATTTGGTAAGTCGATAGCTTGTACTTGAGAAATTTACTGGTAAGTACTCGTATAAGAGTAAGGTTTTTAAGGGGACAAAAATTAAAAAAGTTTAGCAAAAAAATTTAACTACATGTCATATAAAAGGCCTTGGTTTGGACATTCCAAAACCCTTTTTATTTTTTTTAGGATGCCGGGTTTTTGAGATACATCAAAAAAGTTAAATTACAATAACCAATGACCCAAGAGCTCCCATTTCTAAGAGTTTCGTTGGCCTCAAGGTTTTTCTACTGGTCGGCAATTTCTTTGTTTTTTCTATGAATTTGTTTTTTTTAACAGATTAAGAAGGTACTTGGTTCTCATTAAATATAAAAAAAAAAATATATAATAATGCTGGACAATCCACACAGCGCTATCTAGCCCCAAAGTAAGCTATTCAAAGCTTGTGTTATGGGTACTAGATAACTGATATATTTAATACATTATATACTTACATAGATAGATATTTTTTATCATACATAGAAAACACCCAGACCATCGGAACAAATTTCTGCAGATCGTACACAAATTTGTCGCTCTCTCACTCGCCCGCTGCGCCACAGAGGTCGTCGAAAAATGGTGCTGTTCTGATGATGGAGCCAAGGTCTGTTTAACGGAACTCTTCAATAAATAGGCCAATTCAGTTGAAACATGGTTACCATAGTTGGTGGCAGCCAGAGACAAGTCCAAACACAATGTTTGGTTGGACTTGCCTCTGACTACCACTTACTTATATTTTCGGAGCGTTCGCGTCGCATCACGCAATCTCAGTTCGGGGCGAACTACTAGTGTAATAGCAATTAAATAGGATGGATGGGAATTAAATGCCAAACTGAAAGCCATCTCGATAGCGTAATCGGGCCGCGGATTCAGGGTTTCCGATCTACGTGGCGTTACCATCCAATAACACTGTTTGGTTATTGCATATATAATAAATCATTTGCTTTTTTTGGGGGTTGGCCGTTAATTACATCGTATTCCGATTAGTTTAATTACAAAGGTATATCTAGAAATCCTAATGGACTTCCTGTTAGCAATTGGAAATTGCTCAACACAAACAGTTCATAACGCTTATTCTATTTCTACGAATATCCCATCTTGTTTAATAACTATGCGCTCAGTTTTATAGATCAGCATTCGTTCAGCTAGGTCACTTATATCATTTACTGTTGAGCGTTGAGCATAATATCTGGGAGCTTCTGTCTGGGAGGCACAATTAAAAAAAACTACATAAAGTCTTATTCCTCTAGTTTTACTTACTTAAGAACTAAATGCTGCCTGAACTGAGTAATTTTGATTTCTACAGAATTCGAAGGCCTACCAGAGTACGTGTCACAAGTGTCCCAGCTTTTCTTCTGAAAATCCGAGTTCCTACCATAGTGTTAAAGTTTAGTAACCACAAACAGCATAATGGTCTTCTAATAGTGGTGTAATAGTACAAATTAGTGTTTAAAAGCAGGCAATAATAGCTGCTTATGCAGTTGTATGGGCATTTGCAAAGTTAAGGACGCATATTAATATAGTTTGAACAATGGTAGAGCACTATTAGAACTGGGTATTAGAATTGAACAATAATCTTGTTATGTCCACCTTGGTTTGTCTTAAAAGGTCTTATTATATTATTGGCTCTATCTTATATGCTTCTATTGTAGTACTATTATAGGTGCACTAAACTGTAGATTTTATACTACGATTGAAAGGTACCTAGGTATTTTTATATATATAATAAATAAATAAATAAATAATGCTGGACAATCCACACAGCATCATCTAGCCCCAAAGTAAGCTACTCAAAGCTTGTGTTATGGGTACTAGATAACTGATATATTTAATACATTATATACTTACATAGATAGATATTTTTTATTATACATAAACACCCAGACCAACGGAACAAATTTCTGCAGATCGTACACAAATTTGTTCCGAGGCGGGAATCGAACCCGCAACCTCTTGCGTCGCAGGCGGACTCTCGCCCACTGCGCCACTGAGGTCGTCGAATATAAGTACGCAAGTTATTTTTGGATGTTGGTGGCTAAAATCACATCAATGATTTGAATGGGATGAAAATAAAAGTAAATGTAGTTCGTAACCTGGAAAAGCATAGCAATTTTATTGATTTTATTTTTTTTATATAAGAACTGGGCTTGGGCTGGAGGCTGGAAGGGCTTTCAGAAACCGGCGGTAAGCCTGTTATTATAGGTTACGCACTTATGAACCACGTTTAAATTATTCTCCTCTACCGTAAATACTTTTACAATTTCTCTAGAAAACAGAAAACATTCAATTCCGTGTTCAATGACCAGTTGCGAAAGAATCTGCAAGTGACATTAACAGTAGCCAATTAAGGGCTTCCTGGCTAAAGGTACTGACACACGTGCTCAAAAATAAGCATGCTTCTTTTGAGCATGCTCAAAAATCAACCGACGTTCGACCAAATAAGCATGCTCATTTACTAGCACGACATGTTCACACGTGCTTTTATTGGGCAAGGCTCGAAAAAATCATGCTTTTAGCTCGAAAATAAGCACGTGTGTCAGTACCTTAAAAGCTATCATTCGTAGGAGCTAACTGGTTTACTTTATCGCAGAAGAATAAAGGAAAAAGAAAGAAAATACACTTGTGACTATTACATACAAAACACTACTGTCACAAGTGTGTACGTTCTGAAGTTTCTGAACAAACTATAAAACAATATTCAGAAAGAACAGCTACAGTCAAAGAACATACTAACAAATAAAACAAATGGGTAGCCTATTAGGGTAGCATAGTGTTTTTTTTCCTGCTGATGAAACAAGCAGATGACCCACCTGATGAGAAGTGGTAACCATCACCTATAACAAAGCATTGCCTCGCAGGTCACGCTTACTACGTTGTGTTTTTAGTTATCAAAGCCTAACCTTCTAGAACAAAAAAACTTTCGCATGTATACAGGGTATAAAGAGGCATCTCACGAAAAGTTAAAAAGATGAGCATTTGGGGTCTGTAAATTTACACCAGAGGCAGAAACTATTTTTTGATATAATTGTGACTCACAGATCTGTTTTTTCTGTGGAAATCAATTTCAAAGCATTCTCTAAAAGAAAGGCTTCGTTAACATTTTCGTGAGTAGCTTTTTACCCTGTATTGATAGCAGAGTTAAGCGATGTAGAAATACGGGACAAGGTACTTTAAAGTTGCCAATAGTTATGATTTGGCACGTCTCTATTGTTTTATATTCTCTTTGTATTTCTGTTTCGCAATTCTGTCATGTTTCATAATCACCTTATATAAAGTTCCATAGATATAGATAAATATATATTTTTAAACTAACGTGTTTAAATTCAGCTTCTTATGTATTTGTTTTGCATTTTTTTATAAGTATTTTAAAGCGCTGTGCAAACGTAGACGATTCTGGTTTCCATTCCAGTTGCCGATACTGAACACTTTTTGTTCGTCAAAGTGTGTTATGGCGTTAACAACACCTAAAATATCTCTCGCTCGCATGATTCGACACTTTTAATGATATAAAATCACTAAACCCAATTTTGAAAAATTGCAAACAACCATTTTGCAAACACAAAAGTTGCAAACAAACTGTGTGCAATGTGATTGCACACAGTTTGGGGAAAATTTCATTTTGATTGATGCAAGTTTTCCTACTCAAAAGTTTGTTTAAGTACGAAAACTTGAAAGTAAACTTTTAAGTAGGAAAACATGTATCGATCAAACTGATTTTTTTACTAAACTGTGCGCAATGTAATTGCACATAAAATGGTTGCATGCGATTTTTCGAAAATGGGTTCAGTGATTTTGTATCCTTCAAGTCAAAACGTGCGAGCGAGAGTCACATTAGCTCTTGTCTTCACCTTATGTGGAAGCAACTGGACACAAAATGTTTACGTATGCGCAGGGATTGGATGATTTCATACTGGTTCTATATAAATCAAAATATTCATTGGTAGCTTGTATCCGACAAAAGACAGAAGTTTTGCGACCTTCATCATCATCAAGGTTCAATAAGATTTGTTGTTGAGCTGTGTTACCAGTGTATGAAGGTTCTCCCTAAAATCTATTACCTACTCGAAATTTATTTAATTTAGTTACCTTTACAATCAAGAAGAATTACTTTTCCAAACTAAACAATTCCAGTGTCCCAGGTTCGAGTCCGTGCCCGTTAGTTAGATGCACGTTGCGGCTCGCGATACTACGATTTAATTAACGTATTGTGAGCGCCGCTATTAACGTCGTCTTTACCTTGCTTAAGGCACGTTGTACTTATTTCTGGTCTGCGCTTAAGCTGAGGCTGCAATTGCTTTGAACTTTTAAGACCGATTTTCATTAAGTTGGACATTTAACATAGCACTAAATAGTCCCAAATTAAAGAAAGCTTAATTTTTATAGTTTTATAGTGTTTACTTCACTAAATCACACTTTTTTATATCTCAAATATTTAGGGCAAGGTTGAAATCCCAAAAATAATAAAGTTACTTAATTTTTTTATCATCATCATCATCAACAGCCCACAGAAGTCCACCGCTGGACATAGGCCTCCCCTATCCGCTTCCAGGAAGAACGATTCTGAGCCCTTTCCATCCACCGACTACCCGCGATCCTAACAATGTCGTCAGTCCATCGGGTAGGAGGGCGTCCCACACTTCGCAATTTTTTTTATACAAGATGTAAACCCAGATAGGGAATGTTCATTACTCAAATGTTTGTTGTTTGTTGTTCTCGGTGGGGAACCAACCATCGTACCCGCCACCTCCAGATCTGAAAGCAGAGCTTCTTTCAACTGAGTTATAAAGGCTGTCATGTGTTATAGCAGTACAGTAAATACGGTAATTTAGCCTCTACTTGCAACTGAGGCTCGTCTCTAGGTACACTAGTAGCAGGACGAGAGTAGTAGAGCTCTTTGTGAAGGGCTCGTCCGGGGAAGTACTACCACCACGCCTTTTTCTGCCGCCAAGCAGCAACGCTGTGTTTCGGTTTGAAGAGTGTGGTCGCCGGTGTAATTACAGGCACATGAGGCTTGGCATCTGTATGCCTCAAGTTGATGGACGCAGGGCAGTGCATCGTAGGGCACGTTCCTATTGTGCGTGACCTACGGGGCAATGTTTTGTTTATAGGTGATGGTTACCACTTAACATCAGGTGGACCATCTGCTTGTTCCATCAGCTAGTTGTAAAAAAAAAAAAAAAAGGTCAGTCCAGCGCTGACCTGATGAGGTCGCTACGCTATCTGTTCATCTTGATATTTATGTGGATGTCCGTGACATCACTGCGCGGCCCTGACGGAAGACCACCGTTGGTTGCTGGCAAACTGATTTAGTGCTGAGTCAGGGACAATTTTGCATTTCTTAACTTCATAGGTATCTTATTAGTTTTTCTTACTTTGTATTATGTCTGTCATTTAGAAGTAGTTAAGTTTTGCAAATAAATGTGTTTTCTTTCTTTCTTTCAAAACGCTTCACGCTTAAACCGTACACGCTCAGACACGTGTAGAGTCTACGCAATTACTTAGGTATAAGCGTGTTTTTTACGCTGCTGGGCAAAGAGAGAAGCGAGAGGGAGGGGCAGTTTGACCAGCAGCCTACATCAACCTCTATTTATCGCACCATTTCAATCCTCTCATTGATGCAAAATATATGTGGTGTTGTGTGCACCGCCTTAACCACGATAAAGGATTATGCACCTCTATTATGCAGCGCTCTAAGGTTTCGGGGAGTCAGCCTCTCGTCAATTAAGGTATCGCTACAGCCCATCTTCCACCCATTCAGGCTGTAGACTGTAGCCTGAAACCTAAGCACAATGGCTCGGAATAATGAGGCGTTCCGTAAAGGCTTTGCCTGACGCGGCGGGGGAACCGCTCATGTCATGTGCGGTAGACACATACATACTATAGCGAATGGCAAGGTGCAGAACAACAAGTGCCATCGATGTACCTTTACGAACAATCAATATTATTCACGCGCGATTCTTGAATTAATTAACTGGTTTTCGTTATTTTAAATATCGGTAGGTACTCTCTCTGTAGCGGCACTCTGTTGCCGTTAGTCATTTCGGAAGTGATCGATTTTGCTAGATTTGCTGACGCATCTTCTAGGTAAGGTTGTGGTTATACTCATGGCTATCATGGACACTTGCAGACAGCCTTCGTATGCCTTCTGCACCGTAGATTCCCACTAACAAACATTTGTTTGATGAAAATAGATGTTCTTATCTGTCTGGGTGTCATTATGTATTAGGAGTATGTATTTACAAAAAAAAGTATATTGAGTAAGCAATATTTATCTATACCAGCATGGTAATGCTGGTATAGCCAAAGCTTGTAGTATGAGAACCAGATAGCTGGTAAGCTAGTAAAAATTTCATTTTGATCGATACATGTTTTCCTACTCAAAAGTTTGCTTAGGTACGAAAATTAGAAAAACTTGTATGGATCAAAATGATTTTTTTTAACTGTGCGCAATGTGATTGCACACAAAATGGTTGTTTGCGATATTTCGAAAATGGGTTCAGTGTAAATCCTTCGACAAATCAAAACGTGCGAGCGAGAGTCACATTAGATCATTAGACCTTAAGAGTTCATAATAATATACACACACATCCGCAATCACTCCGAGCACTGCTGCCGTTTTGTGAGGACGAGGCTTTACCATTACTTAAATGGTTTTCGGTAAATGAAAAGGTTACTAAGGTTATTTAATGGGTCTTAGTAGGTTTAAAAGGATTTAGAAATTGTTTAGACGACCAAATTGGAATAACTTAATTTAACTTTCCTTTTGGGTATGATAAGTCGTGCACATTTAATGATATTTCTGTGCTCAGTGTTGGTTTTACTTCCGACATTTCGTTAAGGCTCCGGCGACAGCGGCTCGCAATTTCGAGGTGCGATTGGCTATTATTTCATTTTATTTCATTTCGGGGAGGTTGTTTGAAAGCATAACTCTAAAGTGACATGCATAAATACTGTTCGAACACAAATAATACAATAATATAAGGGAAACATGCCCGAATCAGAAATCATTTTGGTATTAGTATGTTTGGTCTTACGTTTACCTAATACCAAAATGATTTCTGACCCAAGCGCATTTCCCTTATATTATTGTATTATTTGTGTTCGAACAGTATTTATGCGTGTCACTTTAGAGTTATTCTTTCAAACAACCTCCCCGAAATGAAATAAAATGAAATAATAGCCAATCGCACCTCGAAATTGCGAGCCGCTGTCGCCGGACCCTTAAGAACGGTAAGGTGAAATTTTCTAGACTCGATTGGTTGAATTATAAGAAATCCTTATCCCGAATCCTGCACTCTTGGAGTATGATGATGAATTAAAAAGCTTCAATCATAAAATCCACGAGTAGGCTTTTGAAGAAAATTCTGCAATACTGACAGCTTTTTCCTGAAAAGGTACGCCTTTCTAAAATTCAAAATATTTCTTTGTTGTTTTCTAACAGTTTCTATCATTGCATTCTCACGGGCCGCGCCTCAGTGTGGTTATACGACATGGATTTAATCGCTAACAGTGTCATAGCTGATTTATCGTGTTTTGGATTGTCTCCGAAAGGTCCTCGAGCTGCAGTAAATGTGACTGTTGTTTTGCTTTCGGTTGTTTACTTTGTTACAAAGTCGTAAATGTTCACTACTAGGGGCTCTTCACGACCGACCATGATGGGCAAATATAGGCCAAAATGCACTGTGTATGGTATATTTGCCTGTATTTGTCCATAAGTTGGCGCGTAATACCAGTTGTTTCAGTTTTTGGCCAAAAATCAAAAGATTATACTCTGCCATCGCTGATGCGTCTCTTCAAGCCTATTTTAGCAGACTTATGCCAGTTATCATAAACCACTAGAACTAACAAAAAAATTACCTTTTTTATGATATGTACTGCAGTTTCTTTATAAAATTGTTCTTCCTTGTCTTCTTGTGTTTGTTTTTTGTCGTGCCTTCAGATAATATTTTTTCTTGTTATAACTATTATAAGTGTATGTATCGTGTGTGAAATAAATGTATTTTCTTTCTTTCTATATTTTCTGCAGTAGGTAGCAGAAAAAAATCGAACATTTATCATTAGAAATCACTATGAAATGAAAGTGTCAAAAATTAAGAACCTGATCCCCTCGGAGCTGGAGAAGTTTCGGCATTGGAAGCTCACATTTATACTGTCATGTATCACAGCATACCTCATCAAGAGAATCAGCAAATACGAAAGTTTCATAATACCCTGCATATTCTCACGGAGTTGCCTTGTAGCAGGCTGTCCGGCACGCCTGCCGGCCTATCATGTCCGACTGTCATCCGCCTCAAATGAATAACCTATTGCATGGTACAGACGACGCTAGACATACAACGGATTTATGTAAGAAAATACAAGACTTGTTGCTTTTCTGTCGCTGGTTTGAAAATGCAGCAACATATCCTTTGAGGATTCAATTTGGTTTAACAGGTTTGTTTGTATTTTGAATTGCATAATTTTATGTTTAGTTTAAGTATTAATATTTGTTATAGATAGAGATTGATAGAAGTATCATTCACTCAATCTTTGCCTCATCAGTTTACTACCGGAGTGTACTTACCCTAATTCAAGGCACCACCTACAATAAATCATTTGACCTTAGGCACATAGACAACATTATCTAATTTTTCATGTGACAAGATTTTTACCACACTTCGTCCAAGTAAATTCCTAGAGCAAATAAACAGAATCTATCGTACCAGTTAAATTCTTTATTAAAATAAAAAAATACAGAATACTGCACTTATATACGTGATGAGTAGAGATTCTAATCAATAAGCTTTATAGCTTCTATTTCATCGTGTAATTGGGATTGTATTCGCTAATAAATAACTGAATCACCACAGTGCAAATTGGAATGATCGGTGCAGTGAATCTACAGGTGGTAGCGTAAGGAAATAAGCAGCTAGCACAATGTCATACGGCACGTCACATGTCAAACATGCCAAACGAATGCAAGCAAAGGCTCGCGAAGGAGAATTCATCAACAGACAAGGAATATGAATGAATAAGATAAAAAAAAAGGATTCTTCATTTGTTTTTGTTGATAAAACAAAACAAATATCAATGAGAGATCGCTCATCGGAAGAGAAAGCTTTCGTCTATGTACACAGCGTTATATCACAGACACAGACGAAGAAAATAAGGAAAAATAAACTGATGGTCCATTACTTTCCCTGTGGTTATGTATGTAGGTGATATGAAAAACACAACGTATCATGAATAGCTGCACACCTCATAACGTTCCATTTGAGTCCAGTCTCGCATTGTATGTTAAAAATGACAAAAAACCGTCATTTTATGGCGCAGGCGACTGGATAGATTCCCGTTTGACTACACAGTCTAATATTAATGAATTCAAAACTAAATTTTAAGAGAATATTATTTAACCAAGCTATTATTGGGGTTCTGTGATAAAATATTTAGTACCGCAATTTTATTGGCATCTCTGAGTTTCCTGCACTATACCGGATCGTTAGTCGAATATGTATGCGAAGTAGGTAGTTAGTAGTTTTAAATGAATATTAATTGTGTGCGATATTAATTTCTAATGCAATTTAATCGCAATAGTGAGGTTTTTATAGAAATGTTATCTCGGCATATCTACATATTTTATAGTCAGATGCGTTAGTATACACGTTGTAAACATCGCTATAATTTTATTGTAACAATTCGAACCGACTTAAAAGGTTGACTGAAAAAAATGTTTATGCATATTGTTTTCGATTATTTTCATCTTATTTTTGTCCAATATCTTTGTAATCTAAAATCTGCGAACGTATCTGCGAATGAATAAATGATTCAAGAATAAATAATTGTCTACTTAAATTAAATCTGTTTTTGAAAATTGATTCATAGACTGCAAACTCTGTAAATTTTAGTAAAATTTGATTTAAAAAGAATTGAAAAACATCTGAGCTCTGTATTTTCAATTTCGTAGCTTTTGCGATTATGAGTATCGAACATTAGAAACATTTTACATAATGAAACAAACATTCTTACATCTCGCTTGAGTCTCGGAACTCCGTTCCAGGTATTGCACATTACAAATAATCATCTGCAGCCTCATGTCTCGGTTTTTAGGCGACTGTGATTACTCGCCCGCGATTCCTTAATCCATCAAATTACAAGCCGGCCATCATCTTAATATCCCCCGCCCCTTACGGAGCTTTCAATAAACCAGTACCGCATTGATAGACCGTAATTATAGTTAGCTGGCGCGGCTTCTTTCCTAGCGCTCCGGTGTTCTAGCTCAGCGAACACAACTTCTACTCGCAGTTGATATTTCTGATTTAATTAATCTTCAAATATTATCGCCGACAGCGCTGAACTGTTGATTTTTCATTTAAAATTAAAAAGTTCAGTAACAACTATAATAAAAATAATAAAAAAATAATGTATAATAAAAAATATCTATCTATGTAAGTATATAATGTATTAAATATATCAGTTATCTAGTACCCATAACACAAGCTTTGAATAGCTTACTTTGGGGCTAGATAGTGCTGTGTGGATTGTCCAGCATTATTTATTTATTTATTTATTTATAACTCAAGAATTCAAAAGACGGATTTTTTGAGAATTTCTAAGGGGGTAGTCAGAGATCCAAGTAACCCTCGTTTTTCAGTAGTTGATGGTATTCCATACGTGATATCACAGGCATTGCGACGTGCGTTTTTCGAGTTCCATTGGTTCATAATCGGATTCGAATTCACGACCTACAATCAGAAGTGGTTAAAAAACAGCAGTCGCAAATCCCAAAAAAAGTAGGTCCTCGGACACGCTTTATATTTTTTAATCCAAAATAGAGTTCAAAGTACGAGTATTTTTTCTGGACTAGTCGTCGCTTGATTGCTATTGATATATTACTATCATAGGCCTAAACACGAACGAAAACGTTAATCTCGTAAACGTATCGTATCTCTATATACCTACAACAGATGAGGTCGTATATACTAGGAGACGTTAACGCAAATGTCAAAATTCACTCGTGATCAGCCTGCTGTGGGTAATTATGTGATGGTATGTTGTTTTAGGAGCTCTTCAGAATGAGCCTTCAGATGGGAGGCTTTGGATGCAAGCGCGCCTTGCAGCGAATTCGTTCGGTAATTCGATCTGCTCAAGCATTGTGGGTTTGTTTAGACTCGCAGATATGGAATGTATGTTTTGCACGCCCCTATCCTGCGGCCAGTGTTTCTATAAATGTTAAAATTAATTTATTGCTCTTGTATTGCTTCGATAAGTTCGAATGTAATGAAATCATCCAACTCATTATTTTCCAGGCGTGTTTCATGTTTTTCTGGGCATATTATACTGATTTAGCTCCTAAAACAAACAAATGGCATCAGTTATCAGTATCCGTAATGGATAAAAAAACATAAGAATCGCTCAAACGGCTTAAACAAAGAGCTATCAAAACAACACGTTGGCCGACGTGTTTTTCGTACATATTCCTTGCACCTGCATTTCAATGAGACATTTGCATACAAATACAAAGTTAGTTTTGAGAAATTTAATGCTTTTGTTAATTATGTTAAATATGGTAATGGATTCCATATCCTCCTTTTGACTTCAAATAAATGTGGATTAGAAGGAAACGCGCAGTAAAACTAGTCATAAATTATGTTATTTTTATTAGTTGATAAGTTTCTGATTTTTTTGTCGCTGATTGGGTTTAAAAATAAGAACTTCGTGGAATTAGGGACAGGAAGTCGTCTGAAATAAATTAGGTCTAATGAAGTTTCATTGTAACTAATTCGTAGGTAAATTCGTACAAAATAAAGGTCATCCTAGCACTAGAGGTACATTGTTTTATGTGAAAGTTTTAAACCAATAAATAGCGTGCTTGAAAGGAGCCTCTTAGAGACGCACATGCAATTTTTTCACCACACTGTTTTGAAAGAACGGCTAACACGAGAAAAAAAAAATACACACCTAGTTTTTAGTTGTCAGTCAACTCGGTAAAGAGGTAAAGATGATAAGTGGTCCTTCGAAAGATGACTAAAGTATATTGTGTGACATATCACAGTTTTTCCGACACCGGTCGGTCACTTACCGCCCTGAGCCCTACAAATCGTCCCCGGCTTTCTCCGGTAAACGTCCTATGAAATTGCCATCGTGAGTCCCGATCCGGCTATAAACCAGGAACGACGCGTTTATGATACGATAATAATGTGCTAAGACAATATTACAGAGGCAATAGAATAGCCGGGATGCTCCAAAAACCATCACCAAAAAGTGTTCATTAAAGGACATTCACAAAATAAGTAGGTATATTGAATTGTCTCACAATTAAATAACCATATTTTTATTATTATATTTTTGGTTTAAGGACGCTTACCTCCATAATCTACCCAACCGGCTTAAAACCCTAAGCTGATGAGGACATCAGCGTGTTTTGTTTGATGTACGGCTTAGCCACTACATAAAAGAACCAGCTGTTTCCTCACGAATGTGCTTGTAGAATCCACTCTGAGCGAACGTCTTGTCGCCCAAATATTTAAAGCCCTGAACGTAAATTGCAGTCCGTGTAGCCATCCATTTTGAAAGGCTCTCAAATCAGACGTCAATTTTATTTATACCCTTCAGGCTACATGGAGGCGTCGATGTTAGTCGTTAGAGCGAACAGATGCCAATTTGTAGACGATGCAATTTAAATTTTATTCTAAAGTGCTAAGCTCGTGAGCCGGAGCTTTCCGCAATCCCAAGAAAGTTATGCTATTCTTATTAGTATAATACCACCACATTACGTGCTGATGGTATATTGGCATAATTGCATTTTTAACTAGGAATAGAAATTTATGATGCGTGTTTTTAGTATTTGCCCTACTGACAGACATCACTACCGTTCCAAATAGAGTGGGGTCGTTTGTGAGATTGTTTGGATCCTAGCCGCGGGTCCCAACGGGACCGGCCTGCGTGACCGTGCCGCTGGCTTCTTTTAAATTAATACTCGATTGTGTTGCACTGGGCACATTGTCTCGCTGAAGTGGCGTGACACCCTGTCGTTACATCGGAGCACTTTCTAGTCGTGTTGCAGCGCTGATTTTACTGGAATTTGTTATACAAATCGCAGCAATTCTACGCCTTGAGTTATACAGGCCCTACCGACTCCAAGTTATTGCCCGGTATAAGTTCTTTTTAGCGCAAAGTTTGCATCTGCACGCACCGCGAAGTCAATAATTTTCTATTATCGTTCGCTAACACCGCCGACATTCGCTCTGCTACTGGATATCTTATTACGGAATATCTTTTCCAGTAATACCAGTGCTATTTATTAGATTGAGTCGTGAGAGCGTGCGCGGTAGCCGAGCCTCTGAGCAAAATAAATAAACAGAAATGAATATCATCCATGCCCTCAGGCGATTCAATAAACTAACGGGACGTTTGGTTTTCTACCGGTACGCCTGTCGTTTCGATGTATGAATCATATTTGTCTCTTTTCTCTTTAATATCTTTATTTATTTGTTTTGCAGCATGGACATTATAATTAATTATTGGCAGGTAGTTATGTGACTATATTTAGTTATCTTCATTTAATATCGAGGTAAATGGGTCCCTGTTATCAACCGACCGATACACATATTACTATATTGAATCATCAATAATGTTTCTTGTTATTTGCGAGGCACTGGATTGTTAACGATTGATTAAATTGCAACCAGCTCGTGTATTAGTACCTATGATTTACAATCATGTAGGTATAGGTATACCCTTTATAATATATTGCTCTTTTACGCAACTACTAATAAGCGTCGACGCCTTCCCGTAACCTATAATAAGGGTTTAGCTGTAAAAAAACAGCTAAACTAACGCACATCCATTCACAGACCACTGACAGCATCACTGACCGTTCGGTACTCGACAGCTAATTTATTACCCCCTAATTTGACTATACGATTATGATGTATAATTTAATTCAATTGGAAATCACATTCAACAAAATATATTTATGACGAAATTTGGATATACAGCCGTATTCGTTTATTAAGTAATGTAATATATTTTGTTTGTAAATAAGGCGATGACCATAACTCAAGCTTCCACTTAGATATTGCTCAGTTTGTGTCGCTGACTTATAAAATTGTTTATGGCAGTAACAAATATTGTCAGTTTTATGTCAGGGATGTATGTGCCTTTCTACTTCTATAGTTTTACTGGCCTTTTTATGATAGCACTTTAGTGGTATTTAATCGATAATACATGTTGACTTGTCTTATTTGTCATCAAAATTTATCACCCTCTTTATTATTGTGTAAAGTCTGTACTGTTAAGTCTAAACTAAAGATGCTACATAAGACATAGGGAACAAGACAAGAGTTAGTAAAAGAGTAGCTTTTTTGCTGAAGTTGCAAAAGCGGACAGAGAAAAGTTATTAAAACGGTACATACCTTAAGAAAAACCTTAGACAGACAGAAAATAATAAAATACCGTTGGATGATATGTCACTCCTCAGTGCCCTTTAGCCCCATACAAAAGCTTGCACTCTGAGAACTTTACAGAATGTAAAAAAGACCCTGAAGGATATATGAATATATTATATTATATAGTTTTTTCGCTGTTTTCGCCTGCACGATGGTTTGGTTTCTTAGGCAAAGTTTATTGGTTAGTTAGTTAGTTACCCATTGACTTTACCCACTTCAACTTTTCGGGAGTGATCAGTGGTATTTTTATGCCCTGTATAATTGATAGATAACTTTATCTATTTAGCAAAAAGTATCTCAATTCAAAGACGTTTCAAATGACGCTGACAAACCATTTGGGTTCCACATTTAGGTTTTTCAATACAGCACTTACTCATCATACACTCTATATCATCATCTTCCTGAGGGCCAACCGCGATCTCTTGAAGCATTCTTATTTCAATATTACTTTACTTTTTGATCATAAAGCTGACTCTGTGCAGTTGATATAAGAAATTGACATAAAAGTAATATTAAAAAAAGAATGCTTCATGATATCGCGGTTGGCCCTCTGCCCTTATCCCACTCTAAGTGGGGTATAGGCACAACAGGTTTTATTCCTCCACTCTCCTATATCATTCGTCAGCTCGGTGCTCACTGCTTTCTTACTCTTGTCATCTTTTACACAGTCCATCCATATTTTCTTTGGCCTACCTCTCGTTCTAAAACCATCCACACACTCTACATGTAGATAGAAATATTTTCACCTTCTCTAAAGATCGATTTCCAAGTCAATTACCAATTTTAATGGACTCTTGTTATTGTTGTTCAGTATTTGCATAGAGATTAGTTTCGAATTGCTTTCTGGATCGCGGTACCTGGTAACAGGATTTGTTGTAATTAATTTTGGTTTGCATGTTCGAAGTTTACTCTTAGTTTATTTCTAAGTATTACCAGTGCATGTGTCTATCGCAAAAAGTCAGTCAAGTCATTAAAAAATAGGCAATGTATGAAATGTATTCAAGATGCTTTACCTACTCAGTAGATTTTTGTCACCCATACGTGACAGGTTGCAAGCCCATCGCCGCTATGACAATACTATCTGGTTTCCTCGCGATGTTTTCCTGCACCGTTTAAGAGCACTCAGAAACATTTGTCAAAAAAACTATTTTTAAGTGCAGAGATAGTTGTTGCAGACAATTTTTTTATTGCTGATTATTTATTCTGCTTGTTGCTTGCTTGTTTTGGTTTCGAAATAGGTATTTCGACGACGATTATCATATAAAAATAAATATTCACTGTGCCCGTTTTTTGTTACAGATAACTAAAGAAACCGATTGCGTGATCATGTACGGGTAAGTCTTTATCTTCTCATTATATATATTATAACTTCTTTTTAAATTGTTAAATAAAAAAATTAAAGTGTTTACAAAAAAAGTATACATGTAATATTACTTTACTATCAGCTATCTGGTTCCCATATTACGAGCTTTGGCTTAGTTTGGGACTAGATAGTGCTGTGTGGAAAGTCCACCAATATTTATTCATATTTATATATTACCATTTGAACTGTCAATTTTGTAGAAAAATTGTTGTGTATTCAGTTTATATCGTACCTACTATATATTTAGTTATTTATATCATTTAGGTACATTTCATTGATAATTATTTGGTAGGATAGTTCCTACATTGAAGTTTATTGACTTCTTACTAATAATAAAAATGCAAATTTTTTTGTAGGACCTTTGTTACTTAGTTAACCGATTTGAATTTAATAATATTTAAGTATAAGTTGTGACTAGTTTAAGTACTAGGTTATTAGGTCATAAGATCCTTCAGTCGTGTAATGCATTGCATTGCCTGCATTATGCAGTTTAAGCACGTTTACTACAACACCAAGAATCCCATAGAAACCAAACAGTTCACCTTTCAAACAGACAAAGGTCCCAGAACGAGGCGCATAGAGATCACGAAGCAACCTCTCAATTTCTAAAACAAAGCCGCATCAATAGATTATTCATTCGATCGGCGGCTACCGTTACATCGCGGAGCAGCAAAACTACAGTAAAGTAACTTCTTTTCTTTCGAATGAGGTGAGTTTTATCCGCGGTAGTTCTTGCTGCTTCAAAAATAACTTTTTTGACAATGTTTGAATTTGAACCTAGCACCTTCGAGTTAGTAGTTTCTTGATTCACAGTCTTTCTAGGTACTGCTTGCATGTCGATGGTTCATCGCCTGCACTAGTGTCATACACTGTTGCATCACTTCTGCACGTTTCTATGTGGACTACGTCTGCAATCATTGCCAAAAACTAAGAATAGAAAGGGGCCAGTGACACACCAATGCTGAAAATACTGCGCAGCCTAGACTGACCATCGAGGAAATCAAAAGCTTATGTCCAAGCTTTCTATAGCAAAAAAGGTATACCATTGCGTTCTGAGTATCTGTGTTCTTTTTCTCAAGCTAGAAACAATTGCACAAAGATCTCTTACTGTTACTTATGGATTATTGCGGTTGTACGATGAGCGGTAGCCCGTACCATTGGTTTGGTTAGTGTAATTAATCTGTCAAACTAGACAATGTATAAATTAGACAGTCTGTAGCTTGTGAAGATCAAACTGCGGTGTAATTTGCACCTATCGATTCAGATTATAATTGAAGTAAGCCAGACTTGTAATTTAGTCTCAAACACTGCATTGGGCCAATCTGCGCACCATAGAGATATTATTAGCAGGTGCTGCTGCTCTACTCTTTATGGCGCCACTGAAAACCAGCGCTGTATGGGCTTGAGCTCATACAGCAAATGCTGAGTGGTGGCCTTTTTTGTCATCAAACAAATTGTAAAAGTGTTTTAAAAAATTATGAGATAAAATAAACAATTTTCTATTCTATTCTATTCTATTCTATTATTATCATCGTACCTTGACACATCCATCCGCAAAGATGAATGTGTACACACACCTATTCTTTGCTGGTATGAAGAGCACACCCAAAAGAGCTCTATAACTAAAAAGCGTTTGCGAGCTTGCTGATTACCTGCTGGTTGATTATCAGTCATTGAACCTTTTAAATAGCCAACAATATGTACATCAGAAAGCTCCCTTTCTTCACGGTCAATATTGTAAGAGGAAAAAATACTTGAGCTTCGATTCGCAGTAAAGTTAAACAATATTGGCAGATTTTAGAATCCGTACCCATAGTAGAAGTAACATCATGAAGGCGCAAGAAATCGAAGCGCCCGACTCCATAAAGACATGTTCGATTTAAAATTCACTCGGTATACAGGCAAAAAATAGGTCTCACATTATGCGGGCGTGCGGCACGATCAGGCGAGCTTGGCTGTCGGAGACAGGGGTTCCAAGCCCCGTACAGTGGTTATTGGGTAGAGGACATGTGTCTCGGATTGTGTGGCTCCTTGTTCCTGCCTGCAGTGGTTTTTTTTATAAATTCAAGCACACACACACAGATGTTAAGCTTGTAATTACACCGGCATACACACTCTTCAAATCGAAACACAGAATCACTGCTTGGCGGCTGAAAAAGGCGTGGTGGTAGTACTTCCACGGACGAGACCTTCACAATGAACTCTACTATTCTTAGAATTATCATGCTTGTGCTTTGATCAGCATGGCTTTCTTACCGCCGCTTTCTGAAAGCTGGATCAAAGCTAATCGGCTGTCAAGTCACTTGTCATCTCTATCTAATTTGAAGTAAAAGCTGTAACAGCAAGTGACTTGACAGCCGATTAGCTTTGATCGAGCTCTCAGAAACCGGGGGTGAAACAATCAAAACGTCAGTCTGTCATTTTAAGAAATACAACAATAGCAAGAGAGACAAATTCTGACGTTTCTGACTGTTTTCTAATGTTTTTTTTGTTGCCTTGCTGGTATTAATTCCCTGATAAATAAGTACATACCTACGTCTAAAAATAAATCCATTTCTAGTTTCAGTATAAGTGATGGTATGGTATGAGTAATGTTTTGTCCGCTATGCGCTCGCCCGACTCCGCCCGCCGACACACCCTCGTATCAGCCGACTATCTGTCTGATACCGTGAACAATGTTACGATGTTTTGAGAAATTTAATTAGTAGTTGCTCGGAACTGCTTTTTAGTTTTATTAGTGCGAGTCTTGTGCATTGGAGTGTTTCTAAACATTGTCGGAACAAGACTGACATCATACTGGTAAAAATAACAGGAGTTTGTTTTTAAAGATCCTTGCTGCTTATTTGTGGCCTGCTGCCTTTTGCGTGGTCTACGCAAAATTATTTATTTGGCTCGTTTCATGTTTTAATGCTTCTGAACCTAATGTTTTCTAGTAAAACCTACTACACATACATGGTAGATATATTAATTCAATTATTTTTATCCGAATACAAACCAATTGAATCGAATATTTATATATGTAAAGAAATAAACCAGTGAGAAAATTTGTAACTCAGATTTGTTATTAAGATTACAAATGAGGAATTAAGGTAGTAATAAAATAATGGACGCGACTTTCAAGTTAACAATGCCTTAAATTCAGAAGACCTAGGAAACTTTGCTCTACTACCTACCACTTCAAAAGTGGGGTTTGAGGTCACTGATTTCCAACTCGCATCTGTCGCGGGTTAATACTCGTAATTCGGGGCTCGACTACTCACCTCTCGCGTCGGTCGTATGCCTTTTTTTACGATGGGAAAATGCATTACGCATGTCCTTCGGCCCGAGGAAAGCCGAGGGGGTCTGTCGGACTCACCACCAGACTGGTGGCATACCGACTAAAACCATCGATATTCCGGCAATTCACCAGTGACATGCGTCCTCAAACCGTTCGTCATCAGACGATTCGTTCGATGACGCGTTAGCACTTGACAGGGTTACGGGTTCCCGGTCGGATTCAACGGCGACCCTGTCGGTGAGGGTCCGCGTGAAGCGGACACTTCCATCCACCCCTTGTGGGGCGAGGGGATATCCCGGAACATTAAGGATATCCCCTGGCAACGGAAGCCTGTGCAATGCAGGGCTTGGGTTCCTCACACCCGGACCGAGCTGGCCTCCGTCGAGTCCGAGGCCACAGAGGTCGTCAAATCTCTTCTTGCGACTTAAAGTCGCGTCTGAGGCATTCTCAGAATTATTTTCGATATGAGCCGTATTTATTGCGCTCGCGGGATTAGTTCAACGTTTTATGTTGGTTCTATAATTTATAATTATTGAGCATTAGGTCTGTTTCTTCGCTCTGCGTTATATTTCATAGCATTCACTTGCAGAGCACCATTGGTCTAGTGGGAATAGCCTATTCTCATCGTAAGGTCGAGGGTTTGAATCTGGTCGTGCACCAATGGATTTTTCCATTCGTTAAATACATGTGCGATATACTAGTGCTCTCAAACGGTGAAGCAAGGCGTATGAGAAAACCTGTAGTATTCTAATAGCGGAGATCGGCTTACAATCTGTCACGTTTGAAAAATACCAACTACTTATAAATGTAAGTATGTAAGTACCAAATGTAATATTTGGACGTACCTCTGACTACCCCCTTAGACAAGAATCTTGAGTTGGAGCTTGGTAATGAGACATCTGAGGGCATATCTACCGTGCCTCGGAATGAAAGTCGTGTTGCTGTTTTGTTTTTCGGTTTGTAGCTTTGGTGTTGTAACACCGTGATTTGTCGGTAAACTTTTACTTGCAGTTACATGTTACTTGTTTTGTTTGACGGATAGCTTGTAAAAATGTTTAAACTCATTATCAAATTAGAGTAGAATTATGTCAAAAACACATATTATTATTATATCCTACTAATCGTAATATTATAAACGCAAAAGTTTGTAAGTATGGATGGATGGATATTTGTTACTCTTTCACACCGGAACGGCTGAACGGATCTAGATGAAACTTGGCAGCGAGGTAGATTATAGTCTGGAATAGCACATAGGCAAATTTTTATCCCGTGCGAATACCGGGATTTACATCTGCGCTGGTGAAACCGCGGGGCGCATTTAGTACATAGATACCTACATGAATTATTTATAACATAGGTAACAACCACCACTAAATATCAAAGTAATAGCATTAAAACGTGGGTTGAAACAAGGTGGTCTTCCATACCGGATCCCGGCACTGAAATGAGATATCCAGACGGATGTCAGCCATTTGTACCGGTCACTCGGACCCTTGCACGAAGGCGTGAACGCTTGCTTTGAAATAGGGAAACCCACAGCCAAATGCCGAGAATTACGTCTGGCAATTGTTTAACACTTCTTCTTAAGGGTCCGGCGACAGCGGTTTGCAAATTTGAAATTGCGAGCCGCTGTCGCCGGAGCCTTAACTAACTGTGGGGTTGTGTGTTTTGTGCCAAGAATTTAGGCTGCATGTCCATTGACGCGGAGCGAGGCTGCGGAGCGGAGAAACGGAGAAATATTAACCTATAGGATGGCGAAAAATCTCCGCTCAGCATGAGGAGATTTTATGCGATCAATTACAATCCTATTGGTTTATTTTTCCGTTCCGCAGCCTCGCTCGCCCGGCAATTGTTTGACACTTCTTATCGTGTCACTAGCATTGTGGTGATAAGTTTTTAGTGCATCTTAAAGAGGCTCCTTCGAGCACATGACACATGTTTTCGAGGTTATTAGGTTCTACGACATACCGGTTTATGTTTTCCTTCACCATTTGAGAGTACTGGCTACCTTTCTTAGACAAGTGAATATCAGTGTCAAGAAAAACGCCTTTCTGGCATTGAGCTCTGCATAATATGTGATATTATAAATATTATTTTGTGCAAATGTACTGCAAAATGTTACGTCCCTACCGTAGATTTTGGAAAGAGATAAAAAAAAAACAATCGACTGTTTTGTTGAGTAATGAAAGACCCAGTCTGTTTTATTTCAGGAAATTCCTAATTTAGTTCGTGTTTTCAGTCTAGCAGATAACAATAAAGCCAAATCAGTTATCTTCAGTAACTTTCCTCTTAATAATCATCTAACTAATTAAATTACAAGAACCTTTGACCCTATTAATAAATTTGCCTTAGCCGACCGAATTACTAAGAGCAAGATTACAATTATTGATGAGTTTTCGAATCTCTCTAAGTAGTCTTGGAAAACTGGACAAAGGCTCTTCAGTTTGCATCAAGGGATAATCTTTAAGAGGATAATTGTAAGTGCACTAAATGAAACAGTTAGAAAAAGGTTGGTGTAACTTATAAGTTCTACATAATAAAAAAAAAAAAAGTTCTACAGAATAAAAATTTGGGGTAGATGATGTTTCTAATGTTTCTGAATTTGATGGCCGTAATAGCATTGTGGTTTGAATACTGTAGTACAGTTCATAATCATATTCTTGTTCTTATCCCGCGAAGGCATAACACGTTTTCTTCTTGCACTCTTGTATCATTCGATAGATACGATTGATACGTGTTTAGAGAGCCTTTTAATCTATCTATCTATCTAATCTATCAATCTTATTATCAATCCCGAATATCTATATATATTTCAGTCTTATAATCCCTGTAACCGCAGCTTACACGAGTTTATACTGCTGTGTGGTCAAATATATCAAGTTTAAACTTTCCTGATATCATCCCGCTACCGCTCTACATTTGTGCCGTCTTTTCATTCGCTGGGCGGTCCACCGGCTAATCGGTTTAAGTAATGTACATTAATTAACGTCCGTCCGTGGATTACCGAGGCCGGTGTCCACTTGCAAACAATATTTTGTCAACTTGCACGTCGCACAAACCGTGCGGAGTTCGTGCGCTGTTACAATGTTACACGATAATTTTCTACATCTAAGATACTTTACACGCTTCACGTTATTTTTTAAAGGGTTATTTTACTAGTGTTCGTTAATCCTAGTTTACGACTGCATTATTTACTCCAAGTATTTGTCTATTTTTTTTATTTGACCCACTTTAATATTTGGAATACTGTATTTCATATAAATAATAATATAAATATTTATTAAGGCTCCGGTGACAGCGGCTCGCAATTTCGAAGTGCGATTGGCTATTATTTCATTTTATTTCATTTCGGGGAGGTTGTTTGAAAAAAATAACTCTAAAGAAACACGCATAAATACTGTTCGAACACAAATAATACAATAATATAAGGGAAACATGCCCGAATCAGAAATCATTTTGGTATTAGTATGTTTGGTCTTACGTTTACCTAATACCAAAATGATTTCTGACTCAAGCACATTTCCCTTATATTATTGTATTATTTGTGTTCGAACAGTATTCATGCGTGTTTCTTTAGAGTTATTATTTCCTCCCCGAAATGAAATAAAATTAAATAATAGCCAATGGCACCTCGAAATTGCGAGCCGCTGTCACCGGACCCTTAACCGGCTTACTTATTACTAACACTAATTACTTAACCATAACCATAACCTTGCTTTAGGTTAGTGACCCGTAAGACTTTTAGCAGGTAGACATTAAATAATCAAAGTAGCAATGATCACTTATAGACTTACATCATTACATTCACGTGAAAAATTAACAGCCTTGTCAGGTTAATTTACAAATCAATATGTCTCCATAAATTGTAGAAATATGCAAATCTCTGAAATCTGACAAAACTCTTGATAGCAGCGCCAACAACGGTTCCTTTAGACAAATGTGGGCGATTTGTTTTGGTTGATTGGGCCGTTTCTGGGATGTGTTGCCTGATTGTTTTCCGTGAACCCTTCAAGTCCCAGATGATGAGAAGCCGATGGTTACAGGAGATAGCCAATCTCAGGCTTGATGTATTGTGTCTTATTAGATGTATTGTGCCCTATATATTTACCATCGTCAATGCAAGTTTTATTACCGTTGCGTTGCTTGTTGAAGATATAGTCGTAAAATAACCTTTTATCTCGCCGAGGTATACTGGCAGATTTTTATGCATTCATTTTAGCATTTCACAATCATAGTTACACACGTTGAAAATATAAATGAAAGTGTTATAAAATCATTCATTATAATTTCAGAAACTGTTATAGTAAGAAATTTACGAGTATTACACAAGACACAGGCTGACAATCAGTATGTCCGATTATTCGTCTTGACTAAGACTTGATTGACAGACTCGACTTGAAACTTAGTAAATGTTACTTCAGCAGGTTCGATTAGTAAAACAATATGTGTACCATGGCACTAAACGTCATAATACAATCGACAGGTATCTCTTGATCACTGTGCTAGGGCAACTGATTAAGCTATCGAATCTAGGTTGTTCCTCAAATGTTTGCGTCTACTTCGCTCATTTTTGTGTCAGACTTCAAACACTCTGTTGAGATGCTATTATGTAAAATATTTGAAAAGCTTCTTATATATATAATACACAATGTTCTAACATTATGTATCGCGTTACTAACAATGTGGGTAATATATTAAAAGTTTTTGCAATATTTCTCCCTTACCCGCTTCATTTGTTACCGTCGCGTCTAGGATTTATACGCAGGCAACATTATCTCCACCCGTCAAAGTGACTAACGTCGTATACACGATATATTCATATTAATGGTCACCGGCGCCTTATTCATATTTTACACGGGCAACACAGCGAAACATATTGTGTGTAATAATTGGACATGCGTCAAGCGTGTGACGGTAATGCGGTCGTAAGTTAGCCGGTGGCTTGGAGCGTGTCATTATGCCAATCTCGACAATTGAGTCTCTCGGCTCGCCTGGAGCCGTCGAGATGATCTATGAGCTGGTGAATTGGCTCCCGCTCAAATTAGCCTCCAAATCAGGTGGGAGTGGAATGCCTCTTGAGTTCTGGGACATTATTGCATCTGTGGGGTCCATTATTAATTAAGATATAACAGCTTTTTCGCGGTAGACAATTTAATCTCCTTCTTTCGTGATGTATTAAGATCAATAGTCAAACTATGTAAAACTGAATTTGACTGAGGACTACTTTAACAAGCAGTTTTTTTTTTTTTTATACAACTAGCTGATGGAACAAGCAGATGGTCCACCTGATGTTAAGTGGTAACCACCACCTATAAACAAAACATTGCCCCGTAGGTCACGCACAATAGGAACGTGCCCTACGATGCACTGCCCTGCGTCCATCAACTTGAGGCATACAGATGTTAAGCCTCATGTGCCTGTAATTACACCGGCGACCACACTCTTCAAACCGAAACACAGCGTTGCTGCTTGGCGGCAGAAAAAGGCCTGGTGGTAGTACTTCCCCGGACGAGCCCTTCACAAAGAGCTCTACTACTCTTAAAGTAGTGGTAGATATTTCTGTGGTAATAAAAGGTAACAATCTCATGAACGAATTTTTTATCACACTAGGGCTCATAGAGAAACCAGTGTGATAACAAAAACCCATTTAAAAGGCATTCTTCTATTGGATTGCGTTTTCCTTTGCATAATTTCAAGGTTATTTTTTCATGAGAGCAACGGTGTGGTCTAATAGGAGTCTGCCTTCATCGCAATATTGCAGTTTCTAAATCTTTACTTTACACTGCGGTCAAAAGGTAGGTATTTCTAATCTACTGTGCATGAGGAACAAACTCATTAGTCTGTTCTGTTTTGTTTTTTCTGAAAAAATGAATTTCTCGGTGTAAGTAGAGCCAATGCTGTTCCACTTCAAGGCAAGGTCTCATAAACTCTCCAGTCGTAATATTATCATAAATAAACCCATGTTTTAAAATAAATCTGTGTTCACCAGCGGTGAATAATCGCTAATAGAAGGGATCGTGCCGTTAACACCCACCGCAGACGTTTGATTAAGAGCGAGCTAATGAAATTAATAACCGTGGAACAGTCTAGCGCCTCCTTTGCTCTTGACAAATGACCGCGTGTAATTTCACACGGGTCAGCAGCAACTCAGGCTAGGCATTACAACGATTTATCCTAGAAGAATACAAAAGAACGGTAGGAACCAAGCCTTAAGTTTG
The DNA here is from genome assembly GCA_963576535.1 of Plemyria rubiginata. NCBI lineage: Eukaryota > Metazoa > Arthropoda > Insecta > Lepidoptera > Geometridae > Plemyria > Plemyria rubiginata. Next base: position 9,296,408 of record OY754917.1, on the reverse strand, counting down.
TTGCCTGATTTTCTAGGCTTGGTTCCATGGAAGTGTTATCTAGGTTCACCTAGCTTTAAGACGTTTCAACGTGATCATTGTGATTTATTAGAACGTTTATTATTTGATGTGTATTGAGCATACACAGACAATTATAGTTTATTTTTTAAAAATTCCTTGTGGTGAATGGGTTTCTTACTTCATTGGTATTAAGTAGCTAACAATTAATTTTAAACATCTGACTGCAACTAGGACATTTCACTAGAAAGTGGTCTTCTTTATCATTACAAGCTTCACAATTTGTGCTGAATATGGTCTTAGTAAGTCTTGCTACATTATTTTAGCAGAACTTTTATCTTATGGTGATCATGCGTCGCTGCAGTCGGTAAAGCCTTATCCTTTAAGTGGACGTCAATAACACTTGAAATGATAAAGATGTTCCCAGATTTAAAAGTGTAATGAGCACCCATTGTATCTTTTGTTGGGTTTGTTTTTTTGATTTGGTGCTTTACGTTTGTTGTGTTATCTTCGTGTTATACCGACTCAACAAATGAACGAAACAAATACGTTCGTTCTGCCTCTAGCATCGTCACTCCTCTGTATAAGTCAGTCTCTTTCTTTTTTAAGCTCTTTGTGTGATTTACCTCCCTTGTTTTTGTTTACTTGACCTGAAGTAATAGCACACAGCTCTTTCTTGGACATTATTTTAGCCAGACTAGCTTGAGTCGTGGTGGCTCTAAAATGGTAACTGATTATTTAAGAATAAACTTTAACAATGTGAGCTGTGATAAGGATCAATGACATGAAGACTATAGACATTTCCGAAGTAGCTAGAAACACAAATAGCCACTGACCTCAAAAAATTATTGACGTCAGTGCAAATAGCACATGCATACTTATTAGCTTGAATTGATACACCTAGGTATCTTAGGCATTCCAGAATATGCGACACAGGAAGATGTAAATAAAAGAAATGACAGAACATCGAGTTTATGACATCCTCAACGCGATCTAAATATTTATCTCGGCGTGCGCCAAGCATAAACATATTTATTACAGGTTGCAACATACCTAAAGGTCAATCTATATGAAATCATATGCTTCAGCGCCGCTTTGTTGCTAACCACAGCACAGAATTGAATTAGACGCTTGTATTTGTATAGCGTGTCTAAATGCGACAGCTCGTGTTAAAAATGGTCTAGTTTTACAAGTCTAGCTACCGCTTGCAGCCGCCTGCAGCAGCACGAGACCGTTAACAGAAGCGATTACAGAGGCATATGCCATAGCTATAACACATGCCATACGTCTTTATGACTTTAACCATGCAGCAGTGGGTAAAGTTGTGCTGTGGATAATGAGCTGAGCTGACGCACGCATATGAACGATTGATGCAGAATAATGCCGTTTTGGAACCCGCAAGCACCTTATCATTCAATAATGAGCACTGGTGCAATTGGAGCGTTGGCGGTCTAGTGGTGATGGCGGTTTAATCCTAATGTTAAGGGTTTGTTCAAGAACGTATTACTATGAGCACAGTGGCAGCTCTAAGTGTGAAGGAAAACATCGAGAGGAAAGTTTGATCTGCATGTTGTAGATAGACCCTATTTTTTTTCGAAAATAGCCTCTTTTAGGCGCACTACTAAAACTACTAAAAACTCGTGACACAACCACAAGAATACATTTAAAATTGCTCTCAATACGCAAGACAAGCCCAGAGCCCGATGATAGAGCAGACGATGATATGATGCTCGACTACATTCGATAACATTTGAGCCATCAACGTTTCACGGTGCAATCATCAAGGACAAAGTCCTCAGCCAATGATTAGTAATACCTTGGTAGTCCACAATTACCGGAGAGATCCCTTGGCTGCAATTATGCATGCGCTTTACAAACATATAGGGTGTGCCAAAAATACTATGATATTAGCCGCTTTGAACATTCCGTATACTTGTTCCTGCTTGCAAGGGTTAGTGTTTAATGTTGTACCTTGATATAAATAAAAAGTCGACGAATGTGAGCACCTAGACAAACCATCAAAGATTTATTGGTGAAATATCTCAATAACCTGTATTATATTGTTACTTAATAAAAAAAAACACGGTTAGGGCAATATTTTTATAATAAACATAATTTGTTTTTTTTTATGATATTGCGCTTTGAGCTTGAGGTTCATTATTATTAAGAAGAGAGAGGTATTCCTCAATAAGTATTGGCTTTTTCTTAGTGCTTATTATAAGTATTACTTTATAAAACTTGTACGTCACTAATTGCATGTAAGACATCAATAACGGATTTGGAATGTCGTATATAAACAAAGTGAATCTAGTCTCAGTTCATCATAAAAGTGAATCTAGTCTTAAGTTCATCATAGTCCATAGGAAATTAAATACTTTATGAAGCATTTAATTTCCTATGACTGGACTGGTACGACAGGACTTGCCTGGTATGCAGCTGCACATTCTTCAGAATTAAGTAAATTCCATTGGTTTCCATTGGTAATTTTCGTGTACTTTTACACCCTGTATATTCCCGTGATATAGTAGTATCATCTGCCGGTATTTATCATAGTGCACTTGCGGATGGGACGCACTGAAACGAGATCGTAGGCGCGGGCGCAGCACGATAAATCTGCCGCACTTAGCTTGCAACCGGTAAATAACTATGGGATTTCCGCGTGCGAGAGCCGAGCATAAATCTATGCCCGTATTGTGATATTGTGTTGCCATTATAGGTCGCCGGGGAGGCTGGACGTGCATAAATACCCCGGGATCGCTTGTCGTACTTGTCGCCTTCTCAATGCACATCTGAAAGTCTCAGATGCCGTTTCCATATCTCAATGCCCAGTCGCACCGTGGCGACGCCGGTAATAGTCAACTTCTGACTCATATCTCCATGTTGTATATAGCTGGAGAAAATATTCAAATAACGTCGTGATCAGGATTATTCGAATCAAACACCATCTTTCTTGTCCCCTACATCGATAACCAAACATTGTATTGAATAAACTGAAAGAGAATTTCTAGATTAGCGGTTGCGCGTCGGTTCAGTCGTCCAGTTCTCCTTTCACGTCCTAATAGGGTCGGAGTCGGTGCGCAATCGAGATTGCTCCACCAGGAACGATGCTACACGTGTTCCAGTCGAAATTACCATTATTATCGATCATCTCGCGCCAGCGTCTAGTAACGACCCTCAATAGGCGTAAGTTGGACTCCGCAAATCTTATCGAAGGAGCGCGAGCGGCTCGTAGCGGAACCCAGACCTTTCGCCCATCCTAATTCGGTTATGTTTATCTTCTTCCTTTGGCACGCTGATATTCAAAATGATTCTGGCAAACCGACAACTACGCTTTAATAATGCACCTCATTACAAGGTTCATCGCTTTGAACTATAAGATCATCATTATAGACACTTAGAAATTGAAAGAAAATTGAATTGTAATTGCGCTCAGTGTATGCTAAACGTTCCATTCTCCACGACGACGGTGCTTATGGCAATTATTGCATATTAACTGAATTGAATACTCTCAGCAATTTGTACTTACTTTCATTAAATTATTATTGAGCTCGGGCATGTTTTGTGTGATTAATGGGGTGTGTCCGTACGTTCGTAGCTCGTTCTTGGGCGAATTATTGAGATCGCTTTGTTACACTGTCGGTTTGATGCTAATTTTATTTAGTGTGCGTGAAATTGGATGCCGTGAGCTTTTTGTCCATAATAGCAGTCTTCAGTGATAATTTGTATTGAAATGTTTTATGCAAAACACCATTGCATTGAGAGAGTGTTATTGCCTAGCCAGCGGCCTGCCTCGACGATAACAGATAGTCATGTCTGGATATCTCTGTAATAAAATGTTAGAAGAGTCTATTTGATCCTTTAACGATGGTTTGCTTTTATCATTATCTTTAATTCACGCTATTATATTCTTATCCTCCGGCGTTAAATATATCTTATTTGACATATAGTATAATAAATGTGGACATGATAGCTATTATTCACATATAACCTTCCTAAACATTTTTGCATTGCCATCTCGCATGTATTAGGAGTTGTCTCGAGTCTCCATATTTATTGGGAACCCAAGACCAGTGGTAAATCTACCAGCCTCTACCATACATTTGCGTCTAATGCCACACCTCACTATCCACGTTAATATCTCTTAACAAAACGTTTAAGGGCATGCTGCTTTCGCGGGACTAGCGACATCGTTTTAAGACAGCCAGGTGAATGTGTGGAGCTCGCGAATGTATGTGAATGTTCCCTGCAAACTGCTCGTGAACTCTCTTTATTACGCGTTCTTTGGTTTTATTTGCCTTTTACTGGCTATTTATGCGCTAGAGATGCACTTAATATGGCCTTGAGCCTTAATTCAAGGACTTTTTGTTGCTTTGGTATGTCCGTATAGTGTATTATCAAATTCCACTGTAGTTTTTCTACCTGTATACTTAGTAGGTAGTAATAGTACCTTAGTAGTATAGTGTGTGAGATTTGATCATTTAGTATAAGCATTTTCAACGGCTTTTAGTTTCATAAATGAAGAAAAGCCATTAGTCGAGTGATTTCAGTGAACATTACTATATTTAGCACCTAATTACGACAAACAATATCTATTTCTAGAGTCACACGCCAAGTATGTACAAGGTGTTTGAATGAGTGTTTGAGCATTTGACAAGTAATGCGTAGTTCTGATTGATTGGTGTTGTAATTGAGCGGGTCTAGTCTCGTAGAATTGAACGTAGTAGATGGTTAGTTTTTATGGTTCTCCGTACAATTACTATGAATATTCGTGTGTTGTTAACACAGTTCGCTAAATCGTTTTGTAATATTTCTCCTTTCATTATACTAGAAGAGTCGGGCCGCCTGACAAGCCTATGAAATAAAATAAAGATTAATTCTGATTGCGCAAAACCGATAATAGATGTTGCGTTTCAAATTTATGATTACGAGAAGTCTAAACCATAATAGTACCTCAGCCCATTCAAAATCATCAAACAGCAACACACCCACATAACTTGAAGTTATGTTATTGATAATTCAACAGTAGATTCAACACAAGCAATCCAGTCCGACATAAATCTTCACTTATCACATCGCCATGCGATCCCGGTCGTTCTGTTTATACACGACCCGATTTCAATTCGAATCATACAGATAATAAAAACACAGACGTTGTAATGTTTGCTTGTAAACTTGTGGTTCAGTGAAACCGTAGCTGCCATACGGATTTATATGAACTGATCGAGCGAATTCACGGGCAAAAGCAAGTAAGAGTTATATGAAACAGTAGACTTGTACGGACTGACCTTTCTGCGTGTCGTCCGGAGCTCAAAATGTTCAGCGATTGGCGCGATGTTGTAATCAAATAACTATGATTTGTGAACGACTAGATGCGTAGAAAGTAACGACGACGAAAGATCGAGTATTCATACTGGTATTGAACAAGTCAAAGCAAGTGATACAAACTACGCAATAACTTTGATTATGCGACTGCGATATAGCTTAGAAGAGCTCTTTGTGAAAGAGTTTGTTCCAGAAAGTACTACTAGTGGCTCTGGGAGCTGTAGACCTCGCGAGCATACTAAAAGAGAGCTATTTGAGGAATGTAATGTGCAAGTGCATTTTCCGTTTTGTGATTTTTTTGATCTTTTTGATTTTTTTTGCATCATCTTGTGTAGAATGAGGTCCTTTGTGTTTCTCTCAAATTTGATTGAAAACCATCGATTGTTTGATGAGCAATCCTGTTCATCATGCTGAAGATCCTTATCAGATCTTCGCCAAACTTTTATGAGACCAACTTATAGTTACTACCTTTCAAATAAAAAAAGAATAATCGAAATCGGATCTCATTTGGTGGAGATATCCAGTATATCAAATAGCCCCCTTTTTGCCCTTTTTTTGGGGGAAGTACCCCTCCAATCAAAAATCCCCGACGACAAAAAAAATCTAATAAGTCATATAACCTGTGTACCAAGTTTCGTCCAGATCGGTTGAAAAATGCGACCTGTAGAGGAGAACAGACAGACAGACATCCGGACAAACGCATTTTTGGCCAATGTGGAAACTGAGACGCTTCGCTCGCTTCGCTCGCTCGGTCAATAATTGTTGCTCTGTTCTAATTGTAAGAGAATGAGCGCCGGTGCAATTGTGTTCACATTAGATTTTAAACTTTTACATATCAGAGAGTAGTTATCTGCCAGGGCACAGTGCAATGCAAAAAACGCAACATACTTTTTAATTAGCTAGCTTTGTAATATCTGCCTAATCAGTGGGGCTTATTTATTTCTTAACTCTACATGTGCCATCTGCAAAATCCGTCCCTTTTCGTAACAATCAAGAAATCACGGAAACCACTAGACAAGTTTACGAACAAAATATAGATTACTAGTAACTCGCAAGCCAGAAGTGTCTACCACTAAACAAACATGCAGTGTCTCACGGACAATCGGCTATGCAATCCCACGCAGTATTGTCGTTTGAATTGGCTAAAACCACATCCAAAGCGCTTGGAAGTTTTGTCTACTGCTTGTTTGATCGTAGACTGCTTGTATATTTCCTGTTTGGATTTGCTTTTGTTCGTTGCGGAAAATTCACCATGTCATGAATTCAACTTTTTATTTTTTTGATTATTTGGACTAAAACCAAAGTAAAAAAAACTACATATATCAAATATTTACACGCCTTTCTACCACAGTAAATATTATTTGTGTACTGTGCTTCTACTTTCCTTGTTGCATTTATTCAATTCACTTTTATTCTTGTTTTCACGAGCGATGTCGTGCCCAGGTATTTTATCGTGCACTACGAAACTTTCAACTAATTCGAAACCAGCACTAAAGTTTACTACCACCTACATATCTCATTAGGGCGCGTTCTAACAAGCTAGTAACTCGTAAAATTAACCCCATATCGCATAGGAGGCAACTAATCGCAAACAAACTCGTGAGAACCAACTGCTCGAGTGCTGCCAACTTGTCTACCCAAAAAATAGAAATCACAAATTAATATTTTCTTCCAATACAATAAACAAGACTTAAAACTATTATCCCAACTATCCCAACTAATATTATAAATGCGAAAGTAACTCTGTCTGTCTGTCTGTCTGTTACGCTTTCCCGCTTAAACCTCTCAACCGATTTTGATGAAATTTGGCACAGACAATCTTTAGACCCTGAGAAAGAACATAGGCTACCTTTTATTGCGAAAAAAAGAGATGAAGAGATTAAAAGTACGCAGACGAAGTCGCGGGTACCAGCTAGTTTATTATAATTTAATTTATTTTAGGTACAAAACTAAATCAAAACATAGACACAATGAATTATACAGGGTAGATTTATTAGGACTTCAAACAGAGCGTCATACTTTTTGGGGCATTATGAACCGCATTCACAGATTTTGGAAATATGTACAGTCGGCGAAAAAAAACCTGAAATACCAAACACTTTTTTCTTATTTCGATCGATCCTATTTCATGTAGGGATCAATACTATGAGACCATTTAAGGTATGAATACCTATAAAAATGTCAGAAATTGTCAAAAACTACCCATAAATTTTATACAGAAAAGCGATTAATCAACTTGAAATACTACATATTATGGGTACCATGTTACCACAATGCCAATACCTGGAAAAAAATATTATGATAAAGTAATTGGACCTAAAGATAATGAGTAGATAATGATTCTGTTTTGCGATCTTTAGATTTAAACAAAATGTGAAAATCTATAAAAGTTGGCAACACCACGAGCCCAATACAAGTGCGAAATGACATTTTACGATGCGATACCAACCGGTATTCGTATAATTAGACCGTAATTCTATTCGCACAGGATTCTGTGCCAAATACCGTGCACTCTACTCTCTCGACCGGATGGTCCTCCTCTCTTGTATCGTTTTAATCAGATTAACCTGAATCTAGTTTGACCTTCTCATACGCTTACTAGCGGAATTCTCATGCCATGGTTTAACCAGTGCTCCGATGTACCTATGTGTTGCTATAAACATTGTTTTTTTAAATTGCTGATTAAATGTTGGTACTGAAGTAATTGCAACCTTTCACGCATGGAATACCAACTACAAGTCCACATTGCAGTGGACTTGTACTAAATCTTAATATTTGGACGTACCGCTGACTACCCCCTTTAAACAATCTTCTGTTGTTATTTAGCGCTATGATATCTCTGGGGATGTCTACCGCGTGCTGTTTCTGTAATATTCTGGTTACTATTTCAAACATAAAGAAATATTAATCATCTAAAATTATTTTGTTGGATAATTGTGAACCAACAAAGACTTGAAAGCGATCTCTTCCAGCCAACCTTTGGATGGGCAGAAACATGTTGCATAAGAAGTATGCATACTTATGCATTAAAACCGTCCATGGACGTTTTGATACATATATTTATTACATTTATTCGCTTTGTATAATTAAAATGAGTAATCTTCCCTAGTTTATTTAAGTAATTCTAGACGTTGAGCTGTAACGCAACATACTTCAACAGTAATTAGTCTATGCAGTACAGATAAGCTTGGTATTATTAGATCACTTGAGAATTATCTACGTGCCAATTACTTTGTTATTCGTATAAACCCGTTATTTACTTTCAAATTAGATTGTCAATAGATTCATATTTCAAGGTCGAGAGTAAACCTGTCATGTACTGTGCGTGGAATGGAAACTCTTATTTTTTTGCCAATACAAGGAAAAAATACAAACCACTACCTAGTTGCATCACATTGATGACGAGATCTACCTAGCTGTATCTCATTGATGCTTTCATTCAAGAGTTAAAGCCAGAAAAAATTCATGAGCATGTATGTCCTTATATATAGTTTGATTGCTTCCCGATATTCGACCCGTGATCATGGCATGCAGCTGTGCCGAAATATAGGGAAGCAATTAAACTCATGGTAAATGTCCCGTTGTAAATCAAAGTTATGTTCGTAATCGTCGACGACCTCTGTGGCGCAGCGGGCGAGAGTCCGCCTGCGACGCTAGAGGTTGCGGGTTCGATTCCCGCCTCGGAACAAATTTGTGTACGATCTGCAGAAATTTGTTCCGTTGGTCTGGGTGTTTTCTATGTATATAATAAAAAATATCTATCTATGTAAGTAACACAAGCTTTGAGTAGCTTACTTTGGGGCTAGATGGTGCTGTGTGGATTGTCCAGCATTATTTATTTATTTATTTAACCATGATAGTTTCAAAAATTATATCATGAGGATTTAGTTGTACAGGCGTATGTTTATACAGATAAATAGACACAAAAACTTCTTTAGAACTAAATGCTAATTAAAAAGATTATGACCGGACTAATCGCTCTTTACGATAGCGCCAAAAGAAACTGAGGCTGAAACTGTTTAATCAGCGACAAAAATTATGGATACATATTTAATTGAATCATAAGGATCACTTGAAATGTCTTAAAGCTGGGTTAATCTAAACGTCAGTACCACTTTTTTTTTTCATAGATACTTTTCTGTTGTGGTGACAACAGAAGAGTTATGTCGGAATCTTACCGATTAAAACCCAACGGGATCCTACTACACACCTTGTGCCGGGGCTGTGGGCACGCTTTCGCACTCTTCCATGGCAAACGTCAGTACCACCTACTACAACAATTATTTATTAACAGGAAAAACAAGTTGGCAAGAATGGCAATTGAAAAAAAACCTTTCACAAAGAAAACATTTTTTTTTCTGTGATTTAGTAACCTAAACCCTAGTAAGTCTAACCCCCGGTTTCTGAAAGCTTGATCAACACTAATCGGCTGTCAAGTCACTTGCTATTTAAGCTTTTACTTCACTTACTTTTAGATAGAGATAGCAAGTGACTTGAAAGCCGATTAGTGTGGATCGTGCTTTCAGAAACCGGGGGTAAATCTCACTTTCCATACAATCTATTTGATTTTGTCGAAGGCTTCGAAGGCTGAAGCCTTTTATCGATTTTGAGTCATTTATCGAAAAAAACATATTATGCTGAAATTTTACAACATTTCCGGAATTCAGAACAGCTAGCTATGCCTAGAAATCCGCCCTAAGGGATAATAATAGGCGATTGTTACTCTCCCAAGGTTCCTCTCATACAATACGAGTTTAGTTACTTTCTCATAGGAGATTGGGTTCTGATAAAAACCTATTGGTGTCAGCCTCCAAGATACCGGGCGTACCTGAAAGCGCATGTACAGCACCTATCGCACTGACACGGACCATGGGCTAAGCAAACACTATGCTGTTGCGACCCAAGTTGGAAGAGAGAGCGATTCGCACAATTTATTAAATTAAACAAATAAGGCTCACGGCTGGAGTCCTCAGAGACGTGCAAGCTACGAGTGTAGTTACCTAAAGTAAAAAGGTGTTTTATTGACTTATTAAGATAGACTCAGTATTATATTTGAGTCCATAGGCTCCCGAACTAGTTAAGAAACTGTGTTTCAGGAGCCAGAAATCTAATTAAGATCTTTTGAGGATAACTAAGTGTTGCCCATGGTCAAGCATATCCAAACAATGTCCATATTTCCTGAAAGTCAAGTAAGTAAGTAAGTAAGTGAAAAGTGTTCTGTATTTGATACACAAATATCACTTTAAATTGTGTTAAAACCAGAAACCTTCATCATCGATATGAGGATTGAAAAAATTTAGGAAAACACTTGTTATCGGCCCCGACGACGACGTGCCGAGGCCAATGACCATAGGCGGAAAGCAGTAAAACTTTCGGTCACTAGCCCTCCATGCGTCAGATTTATCACTGATCAATTGATTGACGCACATATAATAAAAAAATGATGATGTTTCAACCAAGGAATATAAATTCTACGTGTTTCAAATTCTCGTCCGCCTCAAACTTGGACCATCCGCATTTTACCTTTCACCGTCGAGAGATATTGTCCGTGCGACCGCGATCCCTACGGCTCATTACCATATACTGTGCCAGTGACAGCATCGCAATTAACTATCTGTTTATTGTTGTTGAATTATAAACGGCATTGCGTGACACCAACGGTACTACATGAGGTATACACTGCTGCTGCTACCTACTTCTTTTCTTGTACGTGCGCGCGGTAGCTTTTGTTTCGTTGTGCTAGAACTACAGAAATGAAAACCGATAGACAACTTAAACAGATTCACAACTTTGATCCTAGGCAGGGCAGGAGAGATCTCCTCTCAAATTGCTTAGTACCAATTATTAACAACTGAAGATTCTTTGAGGATGTATAAGTTGGTAGTCAGACGTACGTCTAACTAATTACACACATCACGTACCCACATGTATACATTAGTTGAACGAAAGAAAGCAAAAGATAAAGTTTTTATTAATAACGACACAATATGGCACAACAAGATCGACACAAAACCTAAATAACAGTGATTTTAAACATAACTAATATATCTAAATATCTTGAGACAATTTTACTGCCAAATATGCGGTCGTAGCTGTCGCTCTCATATCGGCCTTACCAGCAATTTCCTCGATGACAGACGCTGCTTAAATCATCTTCAATAGATGTAACAGGCCAATGATGATGAGACATCAATACGACCATCATACGATCCTTTTTACATCCATTGAGCAAGAACTTAGATTCTCATCAGTGTATTGGAATTCGGAGTGCTTGCAAAATATTGAAGGATTGTAATTTACTGAATTATTGATGTAGTGCAGGCGCTCGTTATCACATTCCTGCACAGATATTATTGCTTTGAAGAGAACAATGTTACAATTCGTCTTTAAACTGAACTAAAGTTCACAATGAAATTGATATTTTTTTTTAATTAATTGATGAAATGTTAAAAAAACGAACAATAAAATTGATAAGTATAATAATGTACAAAGAGCAGTCTTATCGCTTAAAAGCGATAGCGACAACCTTGGTTGGAGGCTGGAGTCCTTTATTCCCCAGCGGATGTCAGCTCCTCGAATATGACCTGCCCTAGTCACTTGCTAATTTTTCGAGCTATGTCGTTGACTATGGTTCTCCTACGGATTTCCTCATTTCTGATTCTGTCTCGTAGTAAACTACCAGCCATCATAGCTCTCCATAGCCTTACTTTAAGCTTGTTCATGAGGCCAATAGTAAGCGTCGGATTCATTGATATAAACAGTTATAATCAATGGTCGGATTGTAACCGAATGTGTGTGCAGTTGATGCCCTTGTACTCCGGCGTCACGGAAGACCAGGCTGTAGTAGTGCATCAAACAGCTTAAAGCTGAATAACGACCGATTTTGTTGTCCTACCCAATATCGTTCTTTGTATTTCGTCTATGCTACATATTGCTTTGTTCGAGTTAATTTATATTTAACAATGGACTTCCGCAAAGTCACGCCTGAGTCAATTAACTATGTTTTTGTGACACCTGAATAAACGTTTTTGCCCACGAGCTCCTGTTCTATGATATAAATTGCATCAAATATAAATTACTGCTGGTTGTTCGTAGATAAATTTTAGTATTGGGTTAAATGTCATTTTAGTTTACATTGTCTCAAGGCTTCCCGGCGTTGTTGCACAACGGAATAAAGTTGTATTCACCGCTGGGATTTCAAGGACGGCAAATACGTATTTTGAAGTTATTTTTCTAGCTAGAGGAATAAGGGTTTGGTCTGGTGGTTGCCCTAAATAAGTTCCTCCATCATCTCCCATAGATGTAAGGGACAACTAAGGGAGAGAACCAGAAAATGTGCTGCAGCATCTTCTAAGCCTTCTGTTCACTAATCCACCAGTCAAGCGTTGGTGAGCATACCCCAAAAAACGACATACTCAATTGGCATTTTTAATATAGGGCTCTCCATTTGGGTATGGATCTATGGCGCGTGATGTACTTTTTCTAATTATATCACAGAGTCGTTAAAAGTTATAGTTTGATGTAGTAAGAAAATCTTTGTGGGACCAAAATATATTTTGGGCTGAAACCACAGAACTTTATCGAGATAGTTCTGTGGCTGAAACTATGTAATGTTGTCGATTTTTATCTTCAAAAATATTGGAATGTGCGAGCAAGAAGTTTGTTTCACGGTTGTCTGTGTCTTAACAAAACGCTCCGGTTCCGCAAGGACACCCTAGGGATGTGTGTGGATATACCCTTAGATTTAATGTCTGTGCCATTGTTTGGTATTTAAGCCCTATCATCTGATTCCACACACTTAACCTTTCACGATTGTACAAGTTCCCGTGTATTTAATTTAGAAGATTGTCATTTTGTGCTTTCCGTTAGCTTACTTGGCTTTTGATGGAAACAGATTGTTGTCGAAGCGTTTCGTGACTCGCGTTTCATTTTGTTATAAGTAATTGTTATTTTTTCAACTTGCTGATGGCCTACCTGATGTTATGTGGTTGCCCTCGCTTATAGCAAGCAGTTTATGGTTTCTTTTATGTTTTATAGTGTATTTGAAGTCGTTTTTTTTTTAAAGTTGAGTTGGTACTATACATATTTTACTTTCTATATATATAAGAATATATATACATACTTTCTATATATACGACCTCTGTGGCGCAGCGGGCGAGAGCCTGCCTGCGACGCAAGTGGTTGCGGGTTCGATTCCCGCTTAGGAACAAATTTGTGTACGATCTGCAGAAATTTGTTCCGATGGTTTGGGTGTTTCTGTGTATAATAAAAAATATCTATCTATGTAAGTATATAATGTATTAAATATATCAGTTATCTAGTACCCATAACACAAGCTTTGAATAGCTTACTTTGGGGCTAGATAGTGCTGTGTGGATTGTCCAGCATTATTATTACTATTATTATTATATATATTCCAGCTAGAGTTTAATTTGGTGTGCTGCCTGCTATAATTTCGCTAATCCATTGAACCCACTTCGTTTATTAGTGAGCGCCCAATCCCCCAAGTAAATGCAATACCCTGAGGCGGTTGCCAATTGGCCTTGGTAATTTGTCTCTCGCATCCTCGTGCGATTGTGTAAAGCGTGCGTTTGAGTTATAGGTTAATTAAGCAGCTCTCGGCAGGTGTGCAATTGCCTTTACTTTTTGGGAGTTCTTGGTGTTGTCTGATTTATTATTTAAAGATGAGAAAGTTTAAATTCACTATTAGAAGAAGTCGAAGATGGGCTCCTCCATAAGTTGCCATGTAGTATTATCTTTAAGTCATCATCAACATCAGCCTGCAGAAATCCACTGCTGGGCATAGGCCTCGTTATCAGGAAGAACGATTCCAAGCCCTTTCCATCCACCGACTTCCCGCGATCCTAACAATGCCGTCAGTTCTTCGGGTAGAGGGCGTCCCACATTTCGTTTTCCTGTTCGTGGTCGCCATTCGAGAACTTCTCCGAACGTCGAGATTTTTGAATTGGTACTTGATACAAATACTAAGAAATCAGAGGGAATCGTACCTGGGAATCAAGCTGTTTTTTTTTATTACTACGAGCTCTTCCCATCCACCGACTTCGCGCAGTATTCAAATTGTCTGTTGGTCCATTGGATGATTTGGGTGAGGATTGTATTGTAAATCCATAGGTAGGTATGCAATATATCATTTTTGAGACGAAGAAGTTAAAAAATATTGTCACCGAAGGAAGGGGTGCTGAATGTCGTTTCCGTTCCTAAATACACGTTCATGTCCACATCCAAATCCGTTTTGAAATTGTAAAAAATTAACCATGGTTTTAACATACGTTGGCGTTTCGATTTTGAATTAAAGAATTAAAAAATTTACGTGCCGAGAAGTTAGTTGGTTAATTTTAACATCTATTATACAAATGTAAATTGCACTGAAGATTAATTCGGATTCATAAATTAGAATTCATAGTGCGAGTTCTGGGACAAATAGCGATTAAACTATTTAACGTTTCTTCATCTTTCGCACACCGTTGTCAACATTCTCTCTTCATCTAACACCATGAGAAACAAGATAAGATTGTGTTAAATAATTACTCTGTCACTTTTTCTTTTCAAACATAATCTTGTGTCCCATCTCATGTCGATTCCGACACATAGACGGCAAAAAACTGAGCTATGAAGTGTGTGCCATTATTTATGTTCCTCAGATAGTATTCCACTTTCGCTCTCGTACAAACAATTAAAAATCGACTTCAGGGTACGTGACAGTGAGGCGTGTTCTTATCCAAGTGTTAACATGCGCATATATCATTGTTCGGGTGATACACCTGCGAAGCCACGCCCATTACCTCTTACCCCGCACCTCTCCCGCCCTTGTCTTTCGGCTTACCATCATCAAGATACCATTCCACGTTGAGACGTCCTAGCGAGCGGTCGCTGACGCCTTCGTTAAGTTTAGTGCATGAACTGTGTGCCGTGATAAATGACCCTTGGTGTTTGCAATATTGTTTTTGTTGGCGCCGGTTTTTTGTGAAGATTTGAAGAACTATTTGTAAGTTATTTCTATACCAATTGTATGAATGTTAAGTTTTTAGGATGTTAAAAAGATCTGTTTCGGTTATCATGCCGCCGGCTACCAAATAGTTAGAATGTCACGTATCAAGATTATGTTTAAGATGAAAAAACCTATAAATTAAGTAAGGACAAGTTGAAAATACGCTGTCCGGTATAGTAATTCGATTTTGGATAGCTCACAAAAGTCTTACTTTTATGAAAATGACATGTATACAAATGAGTGCAATGAATGACTGTGGGCGGAGTTTGGCGCTAAAACTTATCCACGCACGCGCATTCGTCGCTGGTTCCGCGGCAAATGTTTTTTCGACATCTTCAACAAGTTTTCAGTCTTCACGAAGGAAAATGAATCTTGTGATGAGATAATAATGTGTTAGCTTTTATTGATGTTATTGTTGGCACAGTTATACAGGCGTAGATCAACTGAAAATGTTTTTCATTAAAAAATGCATATTATATGTGACGTTAATTTCTTATAAAGTTGAATGAAAATTCACAGTTGCTTGTTGAAATTTGGTTGCTTCATTCAATGAAGTCAATATTTTTATTTACAACAAAAGTAACATAATTAATTGAAGCATTAATTAAGAGATTGTGGCAATAAGAGAATGTAACTTTACACTTTCGAAACGGAAAGGTAAATCCCCGTCCTTAATTATAAGAAATAGCTGATAAAAACCAGTTACAAACAATTATGAATATTTTTCAAATTCGTGTGAGTTTAATCATTATAGGAGAAAATCATTTTTACTTGTTTACCTTTTTATCTAGTCGTTTATTTTTATTATAAGGTCTAAAAATGTGGACCTACCTTAGTCGTGGTATTTATTATTAATAGGTATTTATTAATAGGTACTTAATTAAAAATATCTTCAACTGACATACAACCCACGCTCAGACTCCTCTCATCAAAACACTACTAACTTGTCAGTAGTCACGTGTTAGTTTTAAAAGTGTCTAGTATCTAGGTATTTCAAAGTCAATGTGAACAATACATCGCCATAATCTTCATTCGATATTTACAGACGCTTTCAAAAACATACAAAGGGTTCTTCTTTTGGACTCTTTGAAGCGGTTGAATAGAATGCTGCTCTAAATAAATCCAAATTACAACGACCCGTGCTGGAGTATCCGACGCATACAATAACTATGTCGTATGCGTTCTATTAACGTGTCTATCTAGTGTGGGCGTCTCGCCAGGGTTACCGGCGGCGCAATGTTTACGAGTTTTATGATCGCTAATGGTCTATAATACGCACCTTTTGATGCGAAACGTGGAAGGTTAAGTTATTGGTGCGGCGGGCTATTGATGACCTTCCTAAAGCAATTTGAAAAACTAATTTGTGGACCGTTTCGCACGTCTTTATTTTCTCTCGCTTTATTTTGGCTCGTGCGCGTGGCATAAAATGAAACAAAAAATAAAGAGGAAGTTAAATTTGTACTAGCCATTATATCAAGTTCAACGATCTCTGTAATGTCACTGGAAACCTTGGTAATCACGTTACGCAAAAGATTTGCAACATGACATTGTATACAATGTCATGTTGCAAAAATAGGAACCGAACACTCGCATGTCTTCAAGTCTTTAAACCGAGACGGCTAATAGATGCACCGTGACTGCATATGTGCTCGGATCGCGACCGCTCATCAGTTACCCTTACCGTTCAAGTAATATTGCTGAAGTACTGAAGTTTCACTCAAAAACTGTTCGTGATTGTGGCACGCTTCAATATTATGCTTCCGAAAGGCGTTGTGAGAAATTTAAATTACAAGTGAGGATTTCAGAATAAAAAAAAGAATTCTAAATATAATAATCTAAATAATGATATTCTTATATCTACCTATATTGATTTTTATGAATCGCTAAGAACTTTTTGTACCAAACAAGGTGTATGATTTATGTTGAAAGCCGATTAGGAGAGACACAGGCATGCTCATAAGCACTTACTGGAATCGCTACATTCGCTGGTCTCTATATGTTGCTGATTTCATATTATTTGTTGCCTTTATGGTCTTCGATTTAGCCCGGAGCCCCGTAGCTTACACTGCAATCGCTCTGTCGTGGAGATAGAGTTATCTAGTATTGATTTGTTGCTTTCAAATTCAGCATTTTTTCTTTGCTTCAGCATCTTTCTAGATGAATATTTATCATGAAAATGTCCGGATAAATCTAAGAAGAATATTAATTTTATGTATTCGCAGAACCGGTGGCAAAGATTCAATATTTTTATAACATGTTATATTCATAAATTATGATTGCCCGTGTTATTTTTGTAGTGTAACATTTAAAAAAACTTGTATAACTATGCGAATTATGTTATCAAAGTTTATTAAAAAACAAAAATATTTACGACCAAGTATTTTACAAAAAAATGCATACCTAGTTCAACACAGCATCGGAGCGTCTCGGTCGCAGTTATTACGAAATAAAATATTTATTTATTGACACAGCCGGTGCCTAGTGGAGTCAGTAATGTACATAACATTACTGACTAGTAAATAGTTATTTACTCAATTATAAAAATAATAACAATAGCGGCGATGGGCTTGCAACACGTCACGTATGGAATACTATCTACTGCAAAATGTATGTGCCAGATGTAAGGGTAACATTGACATTGACCCTTAGACATCCTCAAATAGTCTGGAGATCGTAGTCGGTACTAAAATATGTCAGGGAACATCCACAGTGCCTGAGGATCGAAGTCGTGAAGCTGTTTCTGGATTTTAGAATACTTCTTACAAAAACAATCTTCTTCACTATCACTACATCACTACTCACTACATAGTATAAAACAAAGTCGCTTTCCCTGTCCCTATGTCCCCTTGTCCCTTTGTATGCTTAAATCTTTAAATTAAAGATTTGGATGCGGTTTTTTTTAATAGTTAGAGTGATTCAAGAGGAAGGTTTATATGTATAATACATGCATGATATGTGCACCCGTGCGAAGCAGGTCGCTTCGGGCGGGTCGCTAGTTAAATATAAGATGACCATTTGATTAATATTTTATCGAACGCGTTAATAAACTTAGTACATGATTAAATCCATTTAAGATTCGCCGGCGACGGGAAGTCTTCAATTATTGTCCGTCATTCGCACTTATGATTGTATGTGTATCGTACATGACTAACGTCCGGTGGTGAACATCTGCTCTACCTTCTATACCCATGTCTTGAGTCTCTTCAATCAAACCAATCTTCAAAGCAAAATGCACTTTACTGTGAACGATAAAGACAGTTTTATGGCAGCTTATTTTCATGTAGATTGTAATTTTAACGTAGGTAATTAATATTGAGCAATCGATTGAAAACTTTATGACTGTTATTTCTTCTTTGCTATCGCGTTGATGGCATTTTCACTAATTGCCGCAGTAATATATGAAACTAGTTGCGCCCCGCGGTTTCACCCGTGCAGATTTAAATCCCGGTAATCGGAAAAGTTTTATACCTACGATTGCTGATATCAGTCATTGCTCAAAACGCAACGATAGCGCGTGCTAATCTTTCCTGTGGCGACATCTAGTTATTATTTTGAAACTAAAAATGTATCAGCTAAATACGGTAAAATGCTAAATATCTGCCAACACCCGGTATTCCCACGGGATAAAAAGTGGCCTATGTGTTATCCAGACTATAATCAATATCTTTGCCAAGTTTCATCCGGATCTGTTCAAAGAGAAAACTGAAAGAGTAACAAACATCCATCCATCCATCCATCCATCCCATCCATCCATCTATACTTACAAACTTTCGCGTTTATAATATTAGTAGGATTTTACTGCAAATGCAAGCTTTCGAAGCTTCCCCGTTTGCTGTTGGATCGTAAATATGTAAATCTATTTATTTAGCGTTATGTTTAACAGTTCTAGGTTTATTGTCTATTTAGTTCCTTATTCATATTTATAGCTCGCCCATTGATTCAGTCTAAGATCATCAATAGCGTTTCATTCATAGAGTTTATGTAAATTGAAGTTATTTCATTTCACTCGGTCTATATTGTAAACATCCGAATTTGATTTATCGTATAGTCGTTCTTGTATGACTTATCGCATCGGCTCTTTATAGGCTGATAGTTGACAGGAGATGGATGTCTGGTTGTTCCTTATTGCTGTCGTTTGTTCTTGAATTTATTGGACACGAAGTAACGGTTGTGCCTCCGCCGACCCTAAGGTGGTCGTCCGTGCCCTCCTAATATATTGTAAGAGGAAACGGCGACTGCGTAAACCTGTTGACTTTCCTTAATGCCATAATTTATAGTACAAATGAATGTATGTAACTCCTGGGATTGCTTATTTGAGAAATAATTGAGCTTATAACGCAATGTGTGTGTGACTATTGGAAGTTGTTATTTCACACAGCGCCATCTAGTCCCAAACTAAGCCATGCTATGGAAATTGAAAAGCAAAAATGAATATTTTACATGCCTAATTTTTTGTAACAAGTGTTTATCCTTGGTAAGAAAAAAAGGGAAGTAAATAATAATTCGTAGTAATAATTCATTCGTACTGCTGTTGCCTGTTGAGTGAACTTGCTTTCACGTTCTATGTTTAACTACCAGCAATCAGGTACACTTCATCGCCGTGTAAAACTCATTCATGACAAACCTTTTTGCAAATATTACTTTTCTATATCTGTGTAGACTCGTTTTCCTATAGAAAAATATGTTTAAGAAACAATGAAAATTTAAGACCCCATACATCTCTCATGTCATGAAAACAAAGATAGAGCAATGAATATGTTCTAACTAGCGGTGGCGTTGTTATTTATGGCTGGCGATACCATCGCATCGGTACGGACTTGTCAATCACTGGTATATTCCACATGTCAGAAATACACATACAACTTGACCATGATAAAAGATATTCAAGCTTTAGTACGTCGGAATAAGACAGGTGGTTGGGAAAAAGCTGGAGCGTGCGCGCCGATCCGCCACGGCCATCCATCATCCGTACGCGCGAACGCGTAACGAGCCCATTCTAGGGAACCGAGATTCTCGGCTTACTCTTAAATCTTACACTACAGACTGTTCTTCTTATTGATGGATCACAAATTTGTATATTTAATAACGTACATTTTGTATATTTTCGTTCTCCACCGACCTCGTTACATTAATGTTTCTTTCTCAGTTTAAATATTACCATATTTAACGTCGTTGTGAATGCCCATTGTTATTCCTCTTTCACTGGCACCATTGATGGAAATACGAAGCTAAGTTTAGCCATCTGATACGTTCGGTTTGTTTTGCATATTTGAATAAATAATGTGAGCTCTGCGTCTTTCACAAAAAGGCTCCCTAACGATGGTCAGATGGTATCTCCTGCGTGACGTTTCAATACAACGTGGATCAATCTGGTGGCGTTTGACGTATGAAAGTATCGGCCAATCAATCGGTCCCCGGCTCCCTAGGCTGCTTATCGTGCAATCGCACCACCCACTCGGTTGCTTAGTTGAGCACGTGCGTTGGTTACCGGGCCCATCCGAATATTTAATAGACAGGTTCCTTACCTGTAATTGTTCAAAAACATCTCACATGCATGGCGGTATTTATTTGCAATCTCTCGTGAACTTTGTTTAGCTCGGATCCAGTCCAGGAAACTCAGTGTTTCGCGGAATGTGAGGAGCTTCGTGAGAGGTGGCTACATGATACGATCGCACTTTCCTACCATGAGAATCTTCAAATGTTTTTCATTCGTGAGCCTTCGAGGTAATTCAAATGACGTACTAAATATAGCAGCACCTATTATTTCTTCTCGGGTTCGCATGAACGAAACATGCATAGTATACCACACATCGTGTAAGTATCATTGAAAGCTCATCGTTTTATTCCTACCTTGTCTCGTGCATACATACACTATCAAATTAAACTCTAATGACATCACGAGTGCCTGCTATGAATTCACAATTGAAAGCGTTCGTTAATAAAAGTTATTTTTATTATAATATTTTATCTGAATGTTGCGACGACGGCGTCATCATGTCATGGAATGCTTTTAGCTTGCCGCATCTTAAGATACGAAAGTGGGCTATTGTCCGTTGTTTCCGATTTCAGTTTATCATTCTCCTCGCGTTGTGTATTCTAATCAACAGACAGAACTCGTTTTAGTAATATATTGTCACTATTAACATTTCTAAGAGTACCTATATATCGTATTCTATAAAAAGTTGCTAAGGAGATTTTATTGATTAAGTATTGTCTAATGTCTTTCTTTTCTTTAAATATTTACGACGAATGGGATATGCTTAAGTTAAGCAATAATAGGGAATTATATGTATTGAATTACGTATAACTATTAATTAGGAACCGTGTGTATAACCATATCATAAATTCTAATTTAAGTGTAGTAATGAAGCCTAAACTTAGAACGGTATTAGGTATTATGGACACAGATAAGATCATAACTACTTCAGTCTTCCGATTATAAAATCATGTTTATTGTAAAAATATTAAAATTAAAAGATTTCGTCTTCGTTATTCGGGATAATGGTTGGTGATATTTTCGACTAACAATTGATATCTCTAATATTTAAATAGCTTCTCAAAAAATAAATGGTTTGAGATTCTGAGTTATCTTGTACGCAACAGCAGTGTGATGTAACATTCACGGGCGTAATCTCAATGTTTTATGTCCGCTAGGAGACGTGACGAGTGATTAATGACTAGTGGAGATAGAGACAGTGAGTATAGAGCGAGCCATCGACAATATTGTCCCATTTATTGCTAATGATGTATTGAATACCGTCCCTACAATCAGCAAGAGACTTTCTAATACAAACGCACTAAACGATGACAGCTTTGACGCCAACATCATAATCAACATGGAATGTATCGTTGATTCATAATTTCTTTTTCAAGATTGCAGTCACGGCCTCATACTTTCCATAAACACACGTTGCGTATCAAGCTCAACATGTAATTTTACAAAAACGTTGTTATAATGCCCCACGAAATTGCTGTGATTTGTTTCTGAACTTTGCGAGCCATTGAGGCATCGATAGTTCTCGGCTCGATTGCTCGCAATTACTCAATAATCCGTGTTGATTCTACAAAATATCATTGTTCTCTATGTAGTCTAACTTATAATAATATGGTGTTGCTCACACAAAATTGTTACTGCTAACTATTTTCGCAACAAACAGTACTTAGTATCACTGAGCACACTTCCGTTTTCCTATAAAGTGCACCAGCCTTTTCCTCATAAGTAAGGCATGTTTCAACTTTTTACTTCATACTACTAATATTATAAATGCGAAAGTTTGTATGGATGGATGGATGTTTGTTACTCCGCCGGAACGGCTGAATGGATCTCGATGAAACTTGGCAGAGAGATAGATTATCAGACGGGCTACTTTTTATCCCGTGGAAATACCGGGATTTAAATCTACGTGGGTGAAACCGCGGGACGCAACTAGTACTATGTATAACCCACTGGGTATAACTCACAAAAAGTAGCAATTAATTTAGCTCGCGTCTTTTCGTCACCAGAGTTTTTTCAATCTCCATTCTTAGAACTGAGATAAGCGGTCGAACCAGACGATGACGCGTTTTTATAATGATCCCATGCACCACCAATTTTTTTGGATTTATCAAATAAAAATTCATGAATAACTCGTAGTTGATAAGCTATTTTACGTGGCGCTACATTTGGAGATTAACTTGAAGTTTAATAAATTACTTTTGCCGATAGAGGCTGTTATTTATAGCTCTTGAAATTAACAGCTTTATTTTAGAACGTGTGTTGCTCATAATTTTGGTTGTGATTAATTTCTCTTACATTTGTTACGTCTGGCAGCCAAGTATTGCGTACATTTGCAGCAGTATCTTCGGTAATTGCAGTTGGTATATCTTACTAAATGTATTCACTACTTTTATTTGTAATTTTATTTTATTTGTTGTAAGGTTTAGCTTTTTCTTTCATTACCGTTTTGTCATCCATTTATTGTTTTGAAGTGTTTTCAACTTTTGCTTTAAAAAAAAAGAAAGTTCAGGACTGCATATCATAATTTATCATAATTTAACTCACCATACCTCTATCTATATCGCTCATCTCGATCATTAGCATCACCCATAATGTTCCCAAGCTGCACTATATCCAGTCTAGAATTAATTTCATAGTTCCCGCAGTCTCGAGCCAGTAATTATCTGCATCGATACTGCTCGGCTCCGTAATGAAGATATCGGCCCATCTATTTTATTGCAATTATGAGGAACGCGCCCTGTCTTATTTATGTGTACCATTTCTCTTTTGTTGTTGTTCTTTGTTGGTACAGTACATTTTGTGTTTCGGTTGGAATATTGAAATTATTTTTTTAAGAGGTCAATTTTGTCCTAAAAATAGACTGTCGTATAAATTAGCTAGTTGTTTTGGCAACCAAAAAGTATTTCAACATGAGTTTTTCTCGGTTGCCAAAAATAAAGATCGGTTAAATATCGGTTTGATGAGTTATAGTTCTAATATTCCCGTGTGCACGCGTTTCTTCAATCTTCGTTGGCCGTTCACCGGTAGTCGCGACGTGCATTAATAATCGACTGTAATCATTTTTTATCAAGCGACACAGTATTTAAGAGGTTGTTGATCTCAGATAGACTCAGCTTTCTGGTAGATGTTTGACTAAGCATGAAACTTCGTCGATAGTGTTTTCGTTTTATTCATACCTCTAGAAGCCTACTGTTTCCACTTGGATGCAAAGGACCTTAGACTAAAACTATTATTGTTTCAATCTAAGATAGGAACATTAGAAAATCTATTGAGTTCAGAATTCCAGTATTCTACAAACGGTTGTTATGTATAATATGTATCACTAGCGACCCGCCCGCGCGCCCCTGCTTCGCACGGGTGCACATTGTTTTTCTACTGTATCATGCATGTATTATACATAAACCTTCCTCTTGAATCACTCTATCTATTAAAAAAACTGCATCAAAATCCGTTGCGTAGTTCTAAAGATTTAAGCATAGGGACATTATGGATATAGGGACAGAGAAAGAGACTTTGTTTTAAACTATGTAGTGAAGTTTAAATATTTGAACGTTGATTCATTGTTTCAGAAATACCACACCATACCTATACAAACGGCAACGTGTAAAACCAACGTGATATAAATGTAAGTACCCACTTAAATTACAGCAATTATAATTTAGCAATTTGCCCAAGGTAACGTCTTGGCTTGAATTCGCACAATAATTAAAACTTTACCGGCGTGCGAGCATGACTTTAGTTGGTGGGTTTGTTGGGCCAATTATTTTTGAATGCCTTTTCCTTTTGCTTCGGAGGGCACGTTAAGCTGTCGGTCAGCTCTAGTAGTCTATAGGCGGCCTTAAAACTTTCATAATTATGACGTCGTCTAATATCGTATTCATCTTCTTTTTCTTGTCGTGTCACTAGTTTCTTTCGAAACAGTGTGGTGAAAGGATTTTAAGTGCGCCTCAAGAGGCTCCTTTCGGGCACTTGACACATGTTACAGAGCTTTTTAGGTTCTACAACACGCCGGTTTCCTCGCGATGTTTTCCTTCACCGTTTGAGAGTACTGGCATTGTGCACATAAAATTTAAATTAAAAATATCGTATTGTAGAGTTTCTTTAGTATATTGGCCAGTACGAAAACAAATTTATGTCCCGTTTTAACGTTGGTAGTGAAACCTTAGACACCTTCGTTCTAGTGAATCTATTTTCATACTCTCTCTAATTGTGTCACTAGTTTCTTGTGAAACAGAGTGGTGAAAGGATTTTGAGTACGCCTCGAAGAGCCTCTAGAGCAAAGGGGCTATATTTTTATAAAAGCTGGTTTGAAAGAAGTTTCACGTTATCTCTTAAGGTTTGAGTTTAACAAACTCCTTTTTTTCCAGTCTTAAATTCGACACATCGGGCTGTGCGTTAATAGACATAAACCAAACATATTTTGGTGTGAAACATTTAGAGATCAGTACCTACCCGCAACTAATGATTAACAATACTGAAAATACACATAAAACTTCAAGAAATGAGGAAGTTTATCTGCTCGCTCATTGCTATTTTCCTCATATACTGTCTTGAATTCATTATGCTCTAATCGAAGTTGGCCTCTTTTACAATTCTAATAAACTAGTTCAGGGAATTGAATCCTACCAACTTAGGCATACCGTATTTTATGACTTGTGTTGTATATTCATAGTCATAGGTGTTAACTTTAGCTTTTTTTATTATAGTTTCCGTGAAACCGTTTCTATGCATGTTTTTGTCGTTGTATCAATATCGTTATTTCAATGCGTTACCGTCTACAAATGACCCTGCGTTTAACATCGTATTGGTTTTTCTAAGCGTTTTGCATATTCGATTTGTATTTGTTATGTTATACGTATACGATTTGTTTGAAAGTTTAATTATGTGCTTGGAATTTTTAGAGAGGTTGTTTTTATTTGTTGCGCAACTGTTTTTTTAAACATGTTTTATTATGCTGTTTTATCTCGTGAGTGAAAATTTCTAAGTAGAATGTAAAATTACATTCATCTTAGATTTTTTTTTCAGTTTTTTTCCTGTTCGCAATACGTACTCGTAGGTACTATACTTTTACTTTCTATATTTTTTAATATTGCTTGTTTACTTTTGAAACTGCTTTGTTTATAACTAACAGGGCCGTACTGTGAAGCTCTCTGCTGTTCATCTCCCTGAATTGTTTCCGTATGACATATTCATTTATTTTTTATATTCTCATCGATCGTGATTCAGTACCTTTTTTATGAGGTTTATATGTATTTCATATGGGTCCTACTTTATTTTGTTCATATAAGGAAATGTATCTCAATTAAATCATTATTTAAATTGTGGTAACTACTAATGATGAACTGATAATAAAGTTTTGTTATATCTTGTGCCAAACAAACCAGACCTTTCTAAACATACCAACCATTTAAAGCTTTTGTTACTCATAAAGTAAAGGTAAAATGTTTAAGCGTATTTACCAGTGAGTGATAAAGATGCAAGTTAAACAAATGTGTGAACAAGAACAACGTCTCTCAATATGCAATAATATCAAAATTACAAATTTGTGTACAATCTGCAGAAATTTGTTCCGTTGGTGACTTGGGTGTTTATGTATAATAAAAAATATCGATCTATGTAGTATTAAATATATCAGTCGTCTAGTACCCATAACACAAGCTTTGAGTAGCTTACTTTGGGGCTAGATGATGCTGTGTGGATTGTCCAGCATTATTTAAAAAAAAAAAAAATACTATTAGTAACTTTATGTTTGCTAACAAGTGCACAAGAAACAAAACATCCGTCACTACAAACATGCAATAAACTATTCTAAGAATTAGCTAACCTATGTACTCATTAATCGCAATAATTACATTTCTAAACGGATGTGTCTGTCCCTCTCCTTTGCGGAAAGGTACCTATATACGAGATAAAGCGATCTAGATATACTTGTCAGATCAAGATCAGATGTAGAACAAACGTCTCATTATTTATAGAGATAGATACGTTTCTCGGTGGTAAATAAAGTGTTTATTAAAGTCTGTACTAAGGTGCGCTTGCTCAACGATGATGCAACTGCGCTTACCTCGTTAGTTGACAAAGTTGGTACCTGATTGTAATATACGTCTTTTAAGTTGGCTGTTACCTTTGATAAATGATAATAGAAATGTTTATATACATATTTTAGTAAAATTACGGACGGTAAGAGAATATGGGAGAAAATAACGTTTTGTGACCTTCGTTTTTGGATAAGGACAGGACGATGAAGATGTTAATATAAAAAGATTTTGATGTAAGGTATAATAATGATTTATTTTATACAAAGGTATGTTACTTGTTTGTTTATTGGTGCAATATCTCAATAACCTGTAGTAAGTAGTGTTAAAAAAAAAAAACCAAACAAACTACTACAACTAGAAAACTGAAATTTTCAGAATAGCATGACAACTGCTAATGTACCTAGACCTACTACGAGCACATAACCCCGTATCTTTCACTCGCTCGAACATTTCGGCATTTTGGAAAATGTAATTTCAATTTAAATCATTTAATTTAAATTGATTTATTTATTTATTTACTTAAGGAAGACCAACAGCTTATCAAAACATAAATTCTAAGTAATATAGGTTATGAGAAGCCAATTAGCGGTCCTCACGTATGGTTACAGAAAAGATGAGAAACAAATGCGCAAACAAACATAACGGACTTAAGTACGTACCTACTTATAAAGATATAGAAATCTATAACTTTTTTATCTTCGTGTTTATATCGAAATTATTGCCAACTTTACTTTATTAAGTAAATAACATTAAAGTTTAGCAAGCTAAATTATAAAACCTAAGCATGCTCGCTTACCTACCTATCACTCATTTATTTAAAGAAGTCACTGCTCACCAGCCGCCGCGCCGAGCTCACACTCGTGCAAAACAAATCTATTGTCTTATTATCTTTATGGATTTTATTGAGTTTACTACTTGCTCGGTAAAAGAATGAGTTCTGTCTGTAATTTGTGTTGACGAATGGTATATAAAGGAGCGGGTATATATTTAAATGAAAGATGATTCCTATTGTTGCCTTTGGTGGATAAGCACGGGTCAGGATGCTTATTTTTCTTGTGTCTAATGTTCAGTTTTTTTTATAAGTATTAATCTCTTGGCGATCCTGATGAATAAATAAATGTTGAAACATGCTAGCGAGAGGTACATAAAGATCCAAACGTTGTAACTTTCGCATTCATACCTACATTAGTTAGATACATTAGTAGTAAGAAGTTTGATATTATTGTTCTCACAATTTCACCTTATTTGACGGTTATCTAAAAGTGTAATCAGCCACAGTACTTTAGAGTTTGATTCTCTCTGGTGCCGCCTCCGACGTAACGTGAGTACGATTAGCCACGCGTTTAGATGCATCGCGAACGACTTGTGCTCGCAAAGCTTTAAAAAAAAAATATTCACCTCCGTCTTTCTCTCTCATTTCTCTACACTTACAGTATCTCGCTTGAGTTGGCAAAAACTACAGATTACATGTTGCTTATGCGAGAGGTTTCCTATTTATCTACTTAACCTATATTCTTCAAATGTTTTAGGTTTTTGGTAATGATGTGTATTTGAAGTTTAAGGAAAACGCCATAAATTTTAACTGGTAGTTTACTTTATGGCGTTTTCAAACAGTCGTATTCGAGTCGAGAACCCGAAAGAAAAATTTATGAATGCGGTGTGACGTATTTTTTTTTCTCAGAAACATTTTCAGGATTTGATGATGTCAATAATTTATTTAACCAATCAAATTCCTAGTTTCAGTCAGTCGTTTTTAAAGTTTGCTTCTGTGTCATTTGAAACAACAGCCTTTTAACTTCTGCAATTTGTCGTGCCTGCTCACTATCGTCCCCATCTGGTGGTCCGTGTATAACGGGTAGTTCCCACTACTTCCCACGCGTTTGGGACATGTAGATCCCCCTACGCAGGATACACTTGTGTCCAACCTAAGCACTGCCGTTATCTGAGGTCTGGCTGGAATCTACTAAAACTCTTTGTGTTGAAGGCTTTCCATAAATAACTACTATTATTACTTCGGAACTCATTCATTAGAAATAGTATAACTACTGAACTTGTCGAATACGTCTTGTTAATTCTTCTACCGCCTGTAGTCACACAGTGCCACAAACTCTAAAAACTGAGAGGTCCTTTTATGGGATAGGGCTTCTCAGTCTACAATAGACTGCCAGATCGAGTCAGGCAGAATTCAACATTCACCTATAGAGGTAGGAATGGACTAAGTAGGTGGCTCACCGAAGAAGTGTTTTATGATAAGAATTATAATAATATAATTTTACTTGTGTGCTTGAATTGAATCAGTTGTGATAAAGTTCTGTATTTTGTTTTCATTTCTTGTCCAAGACTTCTAATCTGAGTTGAACAGTTCTAGGTTTGTAATATTGTTAGCCGTGCCTTTCTAACAGCTTATTAGCCTGAGGGTTCCATGAGACTGATTAAATTCCAACATATCCCTTCAGGCCTTCGCAATCCGTTGATTCAATTTATAATCTACATCAAGTAAAGGAGTTGCTCTCTTCCTTGCTTCTCGACTTGACAGATACATACGTATTGAGTACAGTTCTTACTAGAAGTAGCTTTACAACACAACAATAAGCGATCGAATATCTTATTATGTGTACAAGTTGGCGTCGTCGCGTCAAAAACGTAATTATCTTAATATAGAAGTGTCTTCGTCTCCGGTTTTACCGTTAAAAGCTTTTTAAGTATAAAACATGTATTGAATGGATTCAGTAAAGTTTTAAAGCCTATGCCTATCTGTACTTATCTAACGTGAAGTTCTATTTATACGAATCACATGAGGCTTTAGCCGTCTATCGTGTATCTGTGTGGCGAATTGAATGAAAATACTATTTTAATGCCCTCGCCTTTCATGTTGACTGGTCCGCTACGTGTTTTTGTCGGATTTGCGTTGTACTTCTTCTTGGTAGATAAGTAATGTAAAGTATATATATATATTGACCTCCAGAAAAGATCCAGCCCTGACTTCAGATTTTTTATAGTGCAAGTACTTAAGATTATGTGAGGATGAGTTGAATACAGGAAAATAAATAAATTGACAATCATTTTCATCAATTCTAGATGATGAAAGCGTAAAGGGCAGCATAGATTGTAGTAGTTCATTCCAATTATTACAAGATGAGAATGTTTCCAAAAAATCCGTTGCAAGTTGTTATTCATAAAAACGTTCTGTTGAAATCCAAATTCGGTATCAATGATATCGTCGTGACGTGACAAATGACAGTCGACGGAAGCAGTCACAAGAAGCCAGTGGCTTATCATAATGTTGTTAGTTTTTGTAAGATACGAGTAGGCGTGAAAGAGTTAACTACAGATGATCGGCTTATAACGCGTGGAAATCAATTAAGATTTCATATTGCATTAACCGTAACACTTCAAATACTAAATGTTTTTTATAACTTAAATGATTACCATGTAGAAATTCGTTTACAGAATGTTGTTATATTTCATAGATAATTGTTGATTTAAGATTTAGAACAATAATTCTAGCTCAAAGGTCGTCGGACTAGAGCGTCCCAAATAATTTCACATACCGTGTTACTCATGCAAATAATTGTTGAATTTTTGGCAAACAGTTACAAATTATTGGCATTCCACAGCTTTCTATGTCTTGGGTGTCTAGACTCATTAGTAACTGATTTACACATACATACTAACTTTCATTGTTATTGTCTGTTTAATCTGCGCGTAATATATGAGTTTTTCTTAATCATTAATTAATAGATAAACTTATCCTTATCAAAGCTCTGCGATATCAGTCACTATGAAGTTGAACTAGATTTATATTTGAATCATTTTTGATTTTGATACTATGAGGAATGAACAAAGTTACATCTTTATGGCCAGATCCATACAATACGACGTGTCTGTTAGGTACTTTCTCCAAATTTTTAAATGTACCCACATTTAATAATTTGGAAAAAATATATAAATAAAATAAAACGAAAGAGATCACTCCTAATTCATAGCTTTGTTATTTATTTATATTTATTTATTTAAGCCTCCTATAACTTATTTATGTACTAGTTAACATCATTTAATTATTTGCAATTTAAATTTTACATTAAGTATTGTTTGTTTTATTTTGTTATTTTGTTTGTTTTATTTTGTTATATTGTATTATATTTATCACACATATTTAAAGTGTTTGTGGTTATAGGTCATCCCATTGTTGGGCAAAGGCCTCCCCCCTGTTTCTTAACTTTGTGACATGATCGGTTGATAGCAGTGTTCATACATTCATTGTTAGGATATGTAGGCAGCATTCTTTGTTTGTTGATATTTTGTGAGGTTCCTTGGTTTTTTTTAGGGGGGTGGTAGTCGTGAGCTCCCTCGGTGACTAACCGTCGTAACTTTTACCGTCATAATTCATAACTTTGTAGTAAAGTTTAAATATGTTACAGTCTGAGTAAATAACAGTAATTCTTAGCAATATTAATTTACAAGATTTGACCTAACAGTGGAAGCAGAACCCAAACAGACAGTTGCATAATGGATGAATGACAAGTGTACTCGGAAATTCGTGACGTAATTACGAGGAACTATAAAACCAAGATAGTGTTCCGATAAAAATATCGCATCGTTCTTTTCACGCCCATATGTTTCTTTAGAAAATGGTTTAATACTTCCCACTAAATCAGCAAAACCAAATAGCGCATTCCTAGTAAAATATTATCAATATTAGATAGTGTTACCTCGATATACATATATTTTTCGAATAACGAATTTGGAAGTCTTAACTCTCATAATCTATTTATAAATACGTGGCTTTGTAGTACGTAGTATAGGATAAAAAAGAAATATCTTAGGTAAGACAGGAAAGAATTCGCATAAGTTTAGACTTCCAAATGCTTCTATTCTCTCTTCAATCTTCTTGATAGCTTTCTGTAGAATTTAGAAAATTCGAAAAATTCTACTTTTCAGTTTACATAATATTATGGTTAATTATGTCATACAACCCTATCACTCGATCATCAACCCTAGTCTATTCGCAATAGGATCTCTGTATTAATTTAGAGTCCCGTAACAAGATCGCGTGTGCTGTCGTCCGATGTTGCCGACGATATGTCACAAGATGGGTTGTATATTTATATGGATGGATATATAGGACTTCCTGTGTTTGTGAGCAATGGTACGGTATCACGCGAATCTCGATGGGTGAGCCTCGATAAGACTGCATGGCCGGCGAGATTGTATGATTAGTGATGCAATTCTGATACTTACGCAACTATTGATTGTACTTGCTGATTGTGTTGAGTGTGTACGTCTGTTACTTCCGAGATTGAGCAAAAGCTCGTAGATTTTAAATGAAATATGTTGGCATAAAACGAGTAGTGAAAAATTCATGAGTTTACTTTTTACAGCAAAAACCAATTCTAGAAAATTGAATTATTTTCTCTATTCTACGTACGTACGTACGTACTTGCGTACGTACGTGGAATAGAGAATAATAAACGTTACGTACGTATGTTACTTATTTTAGTTAATAGAAATCTACATCGTCTATAATGAAGCAAAGCAGTAAAAACAAAGACAACTATAAATCGAGCGAATGAATTAGTAGTCAATTCTGCTGTAAACTTTCTAGAGTCAAGTAAAAACTGTCGCCATCAAGGCCCACTTACCGTGAGTTTCCACAATTAGCGCTATTTGCGTTAATGCGCAAGAGACATGCAGTTAGATAAACTCCTGCTTAGATCCGATGACCACTGCGCAGAAATGTAGAGAAAGCTGTGCGCAAGCGCAAGTGATCTAAGGGATGTTTTATTCAACGAAAGTCATGTTTTACATAAGCTTGAAGTGTTTCAGAGATATAATAGAAGCGAGTGAATCCTAAGTTTAGATCGTGTGAGCTTTCCCTTATTTTATTACAAAATAATATTTATTTATATCTTGCAGAACCTGTTACATGAGCTTTAATAGAACGAACAATATGAGGTCAATCAACTGTGACAATTAAGACATAATATTTAGTATCCTCAAAACTGTTATGTAATAAATTACTTGTTGAAATTACTTGCTAAAGGTCTAAAATACCTATAACTTATTTCTTAAATAATATATTTCATACATTAATTTAATTTAAGTGGTAACTTTTTTTAAACTTTTTTAAAAACGGTTTGTAATTTTATTATAATTACCGTTGTCAGTTTTTCCGGCCTTTCACTCTTGCCTGCAATATCAGGCAAGAGTGAATAGGTTGTCTTTTAGACCGTTCTGTCTAACGTCGGCTATACCGTCGCTTACGTGAGGTGAGGTGAGGTTGTAGTGAAATGATGGTATAATATTCACTGTAAAAAAGGCCTCCACCTTGGCTTGACGACTGCAAAATCGCACGCTTGCTATGCCCTCTGAAGCACAGAAGAACTCAGTTGATAATGCAGTCACCCTTCCAAATGGTGATCGCGCAGGACGTTGCCTTACTAATTCAATCGGTTAGGGGAATCAGGCAAGTTACGCCACCAGCATCATGGTGCTACAAATTGAGCACTAACTCAATGTGTTGCACACAAGCAAAAACAAAGTCTAACAAGCTGGTGCTTACAAATGGCAGAATGCGACAGCACCGAGACACTCCAATTTTATTAGCACATCCAACCGAGATATAAGCAGCCCTTCGGTATCTAATTAAAATTTATGCGAATACATAACGTTATTCACTTATCTCAGCACTTCGTGCTTGTTTATACTCCAACATATCAGTATTTTATAATCCAGTCGCACTGACACGAGCAATGTTTTCGTTTCGAACGCACTTAAACCGGACCCGCGCTAATACCTAGACGCTTTCAAACCCTTCCGCAGCTAAATCTTTATCGCCACCAAATCGACTGTCGTAAATCCAACTCGGTCCATTGTTGCCGTGGTTTGCCGTACACATCGCTTATATGGAAGCGACCAAAATAAATCACGAACAAAACCATATCGGCGCGATCGTAGACTATCTCGGGATCGACCGCGGGGGAGTAAGAGACCGTATCTCCTGATATTACGCTATTGAATTAGCATTACCGCTGTTCTCGATATTGTTGCTGGTTGCATGGCTCATAATTCAGTGTCGCATTATTTTAATTTTCGTCGTGCCGCGGACGGGTCGGGGATCGTGCGAGATGGCGCCTCGCGATAGCAGTAGATGCACTCACATCTCTGTTGGCTACCTCCTTAGCTGCCGCTCGCGTGCCGCACGAGCCACGTGCTTCTGCTATTTACACAGCTTCTGTTCTGTAGCTGCTGGTAACTGTGCTGTGGAATCTTTGTCTGAGTATTCACGTGTAACTTCCAGAATACACCTGTTGAAAAATTGTGTTCAAAATTTGCATGCGACAGAGTTTTATCACATTTTGAATATCACAAGCCCGTCTTAACCAAGAAACTTTACTTCGAGTCATAGGTGGTTTGTATAAACTACTTGTGATAGAGGGCTACCTTCGATTCGACTCTATCTTTAATTATCTTATTTCCTACTCAGTAAGCATACCTTCATTATAATCCCATCAATAGGTACAATTACACTGTTTTTGTTACAGGTGGGCCGACCTGAATGATCTTGACATCCACAGCTCCACCTATTAAACGTAAGTATTGTCGCAAGAAATATTCCATTGATTTTGTTATCTTGTTTATTTCCTGATGTCCCAGCAAGCAGGTCATTGATTTCTTTAATAAAGTTGAGTAATTGCTATTATTGGCCATTGGTTTAATTAACCAAATAGTATGTCTAAGATAACGTATCTCGTTGGAATTAATCAAAATTGCCCTGAATATTGACGTTTCGTAAACAGATTTCTTCATTAATGAATCAAATATAAATCTGTATTAGTGAGTATGCTATATAGATAGGGAGGTCTCCGTATTTAGAAAAAACAAACTCTTATTTATGAAGATTTAACAGAACAGTTTTAATGTTAGAAAATTCGATATAAGTTGAACCCATAGAAGCAGTTAGGAACACTGTCACAGGTTAATGTAATTATAATTAAATTCATTACTTTTAGCAAAGCATTGTTTCATACATCACGCACGATAGGATCGTGCCCTACGATGTACTGCCCTGTGTCAATCTACTTAGAATATACATACAGATGCCTCATGTGCAAATTTTTTTACTAACCACACTTAAACCAAAATAAAGCAGCGCTGCTTGGCGACAGAAATATGCATGTACATAATAATATTGTCTTCTAACGAGCAAATAAACATAGATTTTATATTTTTAGCTCTGACGGTGAAGTGGAACAGAACATAAAAACTGAATAACTACGTTCTTGTACATATCTTCACGTCAATATTAATATCGCATCACTCACTGATTCAATGATAAATCAATCGATAGAATCAATACTATAGCCACCGTTATTCAATTATCGATAGGTACTTTGTCACTTGACCGGTCCGGACCCAATCAAATCAGAAGTTAACCCCAATATAGCAGAGATCTGCGGTGTTTCGATAATGATAATATTGTAATGTCATCCTGTCTAAAAGTAATTTTATTGTTGTTGTGCAAAATATCCCCAGTTTTTAACATTTTAATTGAAGTGTTAAAACACCTAATGCACTTACTTGTCTAAGTTATTTAATATATAATTTTTACCAACTGATCTTTCTGAGAAAGTAGGTTGAATACCAATAGTAGGTACCATAGTAATATTTTTATTCATTTGAAATATCTACTTTCTGTAAATTAATTTTAATGCCTTTCTGAAAAACCTTATGAGACATTTAAGGAAGCTGACGATTCAGTAAATAGATTTCACCAAAGTTATAGTGCCTTGATGACGCAGCATAACCATCATTGCCTACCATCTTATCAGCCATCTAAAGTACTATCGTTAGCATCAGGTAACTGAAATATTGAATAATAATTGGTGCACATAAGACTGGGCGGCGCACGATAGAGATGGTATCGGCGAGCGTGCCGCATCCATCAGGGCTGACCGTATCTGTGCCCGTATCGCGCTCGAACGATAACCATTGTCTTACAGACTACAGTCTAACCGCGCTGTCACAATGGGGAGCAGCCAAGTTCGCGGGTGTCGTGCATTCAAACCAGACTCTGTGTTCACTTACCAAGTGAAGATATCTTGTTAAATATCGATAATATTCAATAAGGTATCTTATTGTACTCTCGTTCCTTTATGCTTTAAAATAATATAAACAGAGATAAGCACAGGGACAGGTAAAGCAAAAATAACTTTTATCATACTAGCTGTTCTTCACTCGTGTGCTGTCTTCACTTGAAAGCCGCTCACATAGGTAGAATAGCTTTCCTTTTGATTGAAATACCTGTCCGATGAACTGCTGTCGCTATAAACAAGCCTTTACGCCTTACCATTGATAGTATCGCAAAATTTGTGCTCGCCCCCAATCGGCCGTTTGTCTTCCGCCGCAAATGAGCTAAGTAATGGGACATGGTCCGCATAAAAGGAGCGGGTCTCTGCTAAACTTCTGCCTAGTCATTAATAAACCGTGAGAACAAATTTCTCGAACAGAAATGCTGTGTCTGGTATTAGGCCAAATGTCTTTACGGTCAACATTATCGAGATAGCATTACCGGTAAATTTTCTATTCATATCGCGGATCTCTATCGGCACATCTTTCTGCGTCATTCACTAGATATAATTTAAAAGGGAGAACAGTCAGTTTTATATGCCTATAATTTCAACGTAATGCTAAAATTATTGCCGTATATTAAAGTTTCCACCTAGCGTTTGGAAACTAAAGGTCTATTGAAGATGTAATAAGCATAACTTACTGCATACAACCAATGGTAGTTTAAATGGTTCCTAGAAAATTACATTAATTAAAGCCATTCGAGCTCCTTTCATACGTTCGACTAGTTTCTTAAATAATTTCACACCCAGCCGCATAAAATTAGACAAGCTTCCAATAGACGGTCACATAAATTCACATGTCGTAATTTCGTCGAATCATCCACACCGCACGCGACCATTTAAACCCGAGGCTACCTATTGCCACTGCTTAATAGCATTAGCGTTATTGTTCTAGTGGTCATTAATAAGTCGCCGGACAGTTCTATTGGCCTGCACTCCATAACTGGAGAGACGATGTGCTTTGCGCTTTGGCCCTCGGTGTCACGAATTTGTATAGCCTTAGAAAATTATGGAGCCGTTCCCGCCATGTTCCAGTATGTTCCATCTAGATCCCTGGGCGTACCGATTGCGATATCTTTCTGTATTTTAGATAGCAGCCTTGCGGTCAACATATTTTATTGTAGTTTTAATGGCCGTGTGAGATTTAATAGTCCGTGTGGGAGATGGTTTTAACTGCTTAAAGCTTAGGAACTTGCCCTTCTCTTTCACTGTTCTTTATCGATCGTCTGTTTAGCTGGAGGCAGTTTGTTTTAACTACCGTTGATGTCTAGTCCTCTATTTGCGTTAGGCTTTGTCTGCCCAAGCGTAAATAAGATGAAACCTGGAAATTAGACCTTAACTTTTACGCCCTAGATGCGTAGATATAAAATAAGTGAGTCTTCTTGCTTTATTTGACGCCCTCAATTGTTGTACACCAAAAGTACTATGTAACAAGAAGATTTCTTAAAAAAAAACAAAAACCCGAGTGCCCGAACTAAAAGTATAGGTAGGTAGGTAAATAAGATAATGTTTTCAATTTGGTACTTTATAATATTGAAATCCATTCTTCAGTAGTCATTATTCTTCATTTTTATCATTCGTCTCTTGACGAATGTCAATGTATTTATATAATATAAAAATGTAATGATAGCAGGCAGTCGAAGGCTCGTGTACCTATGTCCTATCCTAGCAGTTTACTGACGCCTGTGCATAACTCATTTTGATCACTTTGGGGCTACCAGCATTTAGGTACATTTTTTTATAACAAAATTCTTCATATCTTCGAAACGGCTGCATAGATTTTGATACGGTTTTTTCTAAACGATTTGTATGACCATAGAGAAGGTTTTATGATATATTTTAGTATCACTCATGGCCTAGTTCGCTAAAGTGACTTAACGAATTTTGCGTTCTGGTTTTGTCTTTGAGGGTTAACTTTAAATCAAAAACTAATACATTAAATAAATAAATAAAATAAATAAATATTGGTGGACGTTCCACACAGCACTATCTAGCCCCAAACTAAGCTTATGCTTGTAATATGGGAGAACCAGATAGCTGATATACTACTTATAATACTTTTTTTTTGTAAATACATACTTATAATATTATATAACACCCAGACAGAGAACAAACATTTATGTTCACCACACAAATGTTTGTTCACGGTGGGAATCGAACCCACGACCTACGGCGCAGAAGGCATAGCTACTACCAACTGAGCTACGTAGGCTGTCAAATTATTTGAAAATACTTCATCACTCTCTTGATTTTGATACCCATATTGCTATGATAGCAAAAATATTTTTTTTAATGTGAGAGAATATCGCTCCTCCTTTCCTTCCCACGTGACTTTTTGTTTTTTTTATTTCTAAGGACACTTGGAAAGTTGCGACGAATCTTTTGATACTAGAATCATCAAAATCCATCCAGCCGTTTGGTTACTACGTGGTAATAAAGGAAATATCGAAGGAAGGATACATACACACATGCATATATACATACATGGATAGATACACGCCAAACACATAACCCTCGCGGCACTCGGGTAAAAAACATTGTAAATCAAGTTATTTCGCCTTGTAGAATGGGTTTGACACAGATTTTCCTAGTTGGACAATTACTAAATCGTTCAATTCGTTTCACCAGCTGTAAATCCACTTTGTAGAGGGAGCACACGCGCATCTGTCAATTAAGTACAATTAAGTGACCGTGTTGATCGGATTCTTTTGATTCGCCCCGACACGCCAGCGAACGATATCTTCGAGATTTCAAGACAGGAATTTTTTACTAACACAAGTTTTGTTGCAACTAATTGGTTACAAGTTATTCAATGTTAAACGTACGCAAATTGCCTAACCTAAAAAAAAATTGCAAATTGCTTTATCTAAATTAAACATACATGTCTATAGTAAAACCATGTACGGAATGTGGCAATAAGGGCATTGGTTTCTGCTTAAGTTATAAAAAAAACTTCTTTCCTTACACATGCTCTTAGTTGTAGGTTTATGTTTTTTACATCAAAGTATGGGCTCTACAATTTTATGTTTGAAGTATGTTTTGTCGTTATCTAATTTGAATTAAATATTTCCCTATTGTTTTCCTACTATAACGACTAGTATTTTATCAGTGTCCTCATTCATAATCACAAGCATAGTTCTATTACAGTTTCGCAACATCCTGCAAATTAAGTTGATAAGCAGTCATTAATTGAATTTCCAGGAAGATAATGACCATTATCTCACGTAGCATTGACTAGTAGTCATCTTGTTAATAAAATAAAATAACATTTCTATAATAAAAAAAATGTATTCAAATCTTCAAATATCAGGTTACAGTTTATAGTTTTAACCAGACCGATTTGAGATTGCTTTTTGTTACATTTTTGCTAGAACTATACCCAATTACAATGTAAATACCTACTAAAATGTTTCGCAGTTAAAAGGATCTCGTACCTAAAGGGACCTATCAAATCTTACGCTGCCATCTGTCTTACAGTTTATTGATTCTTACTTAAATTAAATGTTCAACAGCTTCAACTTTCACAGAACCGTGTTAGGTTGTCTATCGAAGTAAACAAAAAACCCAAGAAAAATCATAATATACTTATATGTATATAGACGTTGTATATAGACGTATCCTCACATACCCTGAGTTACTGCTGTTACAGTTGGTGGTGTGAATGGAAAGCCCTAAAGTGCGATTCCGAAATGTGCTTGACCAGTCGTCTATGTGAATAGAGCCGCGGACAAAAACTAGCTTGTTATAAAGATGACGGTATACATCTTAATAATTGCCTGCGCAAGATACAACTATCGGAGCACTATTTCCAACATAATAAGCATTATCATAACAATAACAAGCTAGTAACTTCACGGCATTCGATGTGTTCATGAGCGCGATAACCCAACAAACGGGCTCAGTTGCTTCGTTTACACGATACACCGCATTCGTATCATTCGGGACACGTATCTATTATCTTTTTTTGGTGTAAACCGCATTCGTTTTATATCTTCAGTTATAAGTGTTTGTTTGTGAAATTTGTGTCTGCTAAAAAGCTACTTATTGTACCACAATCTTTAAGTTTCTAACATAAAACGCTCATTTGAAGGTAACGTTATAGTTAGAATAAGGTGTGAAAGTTTGATTCTCTGAAACAATGTAAGCTTAATTTCTTTATTAATTACAATCATCAGAGCGAGTCAATATAATCGATGTTGGGATATGGATCGAAATCGATATTGCATCGACCAATACGAAAGTAATGATTGA
This sequence comes from Plemyria rubiginata, assembly GCA_963576535.1. Lineage (NCBI taxonomy): Eukaryota > Metazoa > Arthropoda > Insecta > Lepidoptera > Geometridae > Plemyria > Plemyria rubiginata. The sequence goes on along the minus strand of OY754917.1, from coordinate 9,256,163 downwards.
TGGCACAGGTAATTTATTTTTGAGCCGTATAATTATACTATTGTTGCCATTGGCCATCCGGCACCAAGTTTACAGAGTTAATGTCGGTCGTGTGTTCGTTTGTAGATGAATGAGTTACGTGTGACTGAATAGCTCGAAATGTTGAGATGCTGTCTCGATTTCCCAGCAGGTTGGTTCATTAATCACCTCGCATTTGTACAAGGACGACAATTGTCTTTTAATAAAAATTCCCGACAATTCTTTTCGATTACGAAAATCAGGCAAGCTTTTGTATGTGGGTGGTGTGTGTTTATTTCGACACTACAAGCATTATAATTTACTTAAGCAGGTACGTCTTCTAAAATGTTAGTACATATTTTGGTAGCACTGAATAAATGACTAATTCTTAGTCATTATTGCTCATCTGACTTAAAAATAGTTTGGCCAGAAATGGAGTTGTCGTTAAAATATTTATTTAATTACACCCCTATTAAGCCTATGTGGTTAATACGGGAATAATATTAGAATTTCTATGATATACCTGTAGAGGAGTAGGGTATGGAATTTATCAAATAGTAGTAGATACACATTGTATCGTTGTCTACAAGATCGCTATTATGTTGAATAAAGTCCATCAATGGTTACATTATTAACTCCAACTTTGTCGATAATTTTTCTGGCATTTTATAATAGTGCTGTACTATATAATTATAAAGTTTGTATTCGATGGTCGTTGCCTATGTTATCTCAAGTCTCGCTTGTCAGAGTAGTACATATTTTATATACTAAACAGGAAAACGTATAAGAACCTACCGTCACTTATTTTAAACATCTTCGAGAAAAAAAGATGAAACCGTTTGCTCGTCTGCTGCTACCAAATTTTGAAAATTAGAAACAAGGTTTGAAAAACATTCAAAGTTTAGTTGAGACTTGTCAGAATATATATATAAGTATATATAAAAGTTGTGCATAAATCACATTCATTAAAACAAGAATGTGATTTATGCACAACTTTTATAGTGGCATTCTAATATACAGTTTCAATTAAAATTTTAAGTTGTTAGTGAGTTTATGTTTCACCATTCGCTGTCGTAATTGCTTGTTAACTTGTCAATTTTATTGATGAGCCTAGGTACGTACGTAGGTAGTTGTAGTTACGAAAAACTATTCAAGCAACTGATTTATATACATACGTATCATCATTTTCGACGAAAACGCATTAAATCAGTTCGTGCTTTAAGCAAACATGAGTAGGTACCTAATTATTTCCAGTTTTTTGGTTTTTTTGGCTAGCATATTTAAGAAACCAACTTTTCTAAAACGATATGACATCAGTTTATACAACAACACTTACCTTGTTTCCTTTAGTTTATATGAAATCCAACTTTAGATTTTCTCTTGGTAAATCTCCTAAACAATAAGACGTTGTCAGCATTTTGTTTCAGTTTTGTAAATGTGCGTACCGTATTGCTTAGTACCCCAGTTATGTCATTTGTTATCACATTCAATGTTTAATAATAAAAGTGTAACTAATAATTTTGTTATCTCAATTTCAGTTTCTTAAATTATCGCTATGTTTATGTTCTCCTTCATTTAGTATTTAAAACATGAGTTTTGCTTTTAGAACATTTTTATTCAGCCCATGTATCCTAAATGTGACTTCCGTTCATGAATGTTTGTCTACTTCTCACATCTAGTCTTCGTGTTCAGGAAGGTTGCGTTCAGAAAGTTATTTTCTATCTGCAAACAGTAATTAGCATACGAAAATTTACATAGGCGCCAGCACGCTATGTTAATGAGTAAAACTGACTACATGCAGGCTTGTGTCATTTCATATTAGCTTTCAATACAAAATTAGTTTTATTGCGCTCGAATTTACTTCATTTGGTTAGACTTTCAAGCAATATTCAGGGAAAACATTTCATGCAAAAGCTCACTAACAAACAATGTCACTCATTACATGTCTCAAAACTGAAGTCTATTTTGTATTGGAGTGAAATATATGTATACTACATTGTATTTCGTATTTTCACTGTGGGGTGTAAAATGGTTGCCGGTAGTCATTCGTATGACCCCGCGACACTCTGAATACATTATCCACAACAGACAATTGAGCAAGAATAACGTCACTCACGTTGTCCTCGTCGCTTTTGAATGTTTTCATAGACTACTGTTCACTATCTAATGGAATTCAAAGGTATGTTCAATACGTGTAAACTAAAAACAGTATAGGGGTCCATTGTTCAGCCCTGTGGTGCAACGCATCTAGTGACTCGAGCATACACTACTAGCTAAGAACTCTATCAATTATTCCCGATTTATCGGATTTGATATGCTCGCAGCAGTCTTCAGTTTTATTTTTAATCTCTAAAATATGCGCTCTTGAGATTGTGAGATCTTTTTTGATATTATTCCAAAGCTGACGAGAATGGGCGTTTTCATATACAAAATACAAATTTTTTTGATTCATTACTGGCAGCCCAATGTTTGTGCTTATGACACTACTTCACTTCAGAGAGAGATGACAGATGTAAGATTTGTGTTTTGCTTTTGTGTTTATTATGATATGTTAGAGGAACTTATGTAAAAGAGATTTTTTTCGGCTCGCATCTCGCATTTATCGAATACTCCTATATTTTTGACTGACTTTGATATTGGAGAAGCTCCTTGTAGGATATAGGTGTTGCGCCACAGACACTTTAATAATAACAATACATATTGAAGCAAACTGTGCATTTCCAGCGTCAGCATGGTGGTCGTGCTGAACGGCGTGCTCGCAGACGACTGCCCGACGTCGGTGCGCGCGCTGCTGGCCGCGCATCCCGGCTACAGAGACGCGGCGGCGCAGCTGCTGGCCGCCGCGGCGCGCGTCGTCGGCCCGCAGGGACTGCTCTATGTGGCGCAGAGGGAGCTCGCCGCGGTCGTGCCGCATGACAGTGAGTACCAACCTACCAACTGTACCACAAGGCTGGTATTTAGTACTTGGTGAGCGGGTTGGTTTCCTCAAGAAGTCCGCTGATAGGCCCTTGCGTGTCGGGTGGCGGATGCTAGTTCAGCCACCCGATGTCCTCCAGAAAAGCAGCTTGTTGATGCAGTTGCAGGCTTCCCCAGCGTCTTCGGTGCTCCAAGATAGTGTGCTCGTTGAGATGCCGCACTGCTGCACTCCAGGAGTACATGTGCGGCGGTTTCCTCTGTGTTGAGGCATCCTCTGCATAGGGGACTGTCTGTGACACACAATGTAAAGAGGTGCTTGTTAAGTGAGCAGTGGCCTGTGACAATACCGATAACGAGTCGGAGTTTGACACGCTTCAGGCTCAGGAGTATTCGGGAGTATCTGGGATAGCCTCCTTCGACTGTCTGCAGTCCTTTGTACCTACTTGCCCAGTTGTCTTAGTGTAGTTCAAAGTACCTCAAGGCTGGCCGCGCACCCCGGCTATAACCAACCACACTCTTACAACTACAACCATCACACAAAAACGCTTTATACGTAAACGCAACGTACTGTGTGTGCATCTTCATTTAGCTTCACTCAGCCTTTGAATAACGCGTCATTATTTTTTTTCAGAAAACGTCAGCATCATAGGATCAGACGACGCCACATCATGTATTATAGTTGTAATCAGGCATTCAGGTAAGATAGCCATGTTATTGTTACTTCTTTCTTCAACTTCTCATAACGTACCTACACTTCGCTTTTTCAAAAAATACCCATTTCGCAGAACGTCTTTTTTGCAAAATGCGCTCAAATGAAATAGATATGCATTCAGTGTTGTTTTGTTTCCTGTATAAGTGCTGTGTATCTACCATGCTTGGGGATTAAAGTCGCGAAGCTGTTTATTTCTGTTTGTTTTTCTGTAATATCTTTTTGAGAAAATAATATTTTTGACCTGAAATGTCGTTAAAAAACTGTCAACTATTCCAGGATCAGGAGCAGTGGCGTTGGCGCATCTAGACGGGTCCGGCACGGCCGAGGCCGCCGCTGCCATGGTCGCGAGGGTTCAGCAACTAGCCGTGGGCTATCCCGAGGGAAGACTCGAGCTGCAACTGGTCGGGGGGTTCACAGATCCACACAGATACTCCGACGAGCTGTTCGCTAATATTATGCGTAAGTTACCAAACTCATAAACGGTCTTTATTCAGTACAGTCACAGGGATTATTTTGAAACGTCTTATACTAGGTGAATCTACCACCAGTTAATCGCGACCAAAGCCTAACAGAAAACTAAGCTTGGTTCCTGGCTTTTTTTTGTATCATCCTTTTTACAAAAAAAATGTAATTACCTACTAAATTGTTTATTTTCTAATGAGTTAGAGCATAGTTGAGCTATGCGAAACACAATACATTCAAGATTTAAAATTAAACTCCTGAATCTCGAGTAATTCGAATCATGTGCAACATTTGGCTAATAATCGCTGTAGCAGTGATAAGCACCGACATAATCCTATACCTGTAATCCAATATTACTATCATAAAATAAGCCACATCATAAATTGAGATCTTACTAAAATTTTGCAGAAGTATGACATAATTGGCCACCCAATAAAACAAGATTCAGACGGAGGTATATGATCCATTAGCGGGAAATCGCGAACGAAGTCGGAAATAAATTATTAGTATTGACGTCTGAGGTCAGAGTAGAATTGTCAGGCTGCCAAAGAGCTAATGTAGCGAGCTATAAAGCTATGTACACTTATCAGCTGGCACTGGTGAATGTTTTAGCGGGAGACGTTTGTTATTGTAAAGCACCAAAACTATCGTCAGCCTAAAGAAGTCCTCTGCTGGTTTATCGCCGTGGATAAACGTTGGAGATCATTCCTTCCACGCAGCATTATCTAACCCCAAACGCTAAAGCTTTGTAGGTACTAATATGGGCACCAGATAGCTGATATAATACTTAATTACTTTTAGTATATTAAAACACACAGACAGAGAACAATAACCATTATTTCGGTCACTGCTAATTTTTCGTAGATGTTCGTTTAAACATGGCTTTAATTTTAAGTGGGCGTGGGTGATTCGAGCAATCCATTGTGTCTATCTACCGCTAAGTGTCTGCAATGTGATAGGTATTTGTTAGAGGGAGTGACGATTTTGTGACTCAGCTTGTAAGACTATTTTGCAGACTTAAATTTTATGGACTTGCTTTCTTTTGTGTTTAGTTTCCGGGAATATTGTTCGATAGCTAAACAAATAGAAGACAAAGGCCAGATTTTTTATTGAAAAACTGTGGTTTCGTGACAAGGCGCGGCACCGTTATGGAAGACCACGCATGTAATGGCAGGATAAGCTAGAACCCTATGAGAGTGACTGGCGAATAAAAGCTCAGCCGAAGGGGCCTCCCGGCTCAAAGCAGAATAAAAGGAAATGAAGGCAGGGCTTTTGCCATTTTTTTTTATTTACCATTTTATTTACAATAAATGGTATTTCAATAATGGTGGTTTTTGCCTCAATTAAACATTATGCTATCTATCTATCTGTTCAGCTTGTATGCACCCGCTGCTGGGTATAGGCCTCCTCTTTAAAACACCACTCTCTCCGGTCCTGTGCCAATTATGCGATCAATCGACTCAAATATTAATACAACATTAAGTGTAAACTGTTTTACCAATAAAGAATCTGTAATGTAATAATTATGCATAGAAATGCATTTTTAACGTAACGTAACAGTAATAGTAGGTATATCCATGGCGGACTTGTATAACAAGTGTTTTTAAACCTCTCTCAATCAATTTAATTCATTTATTCAGTCATAATTGTTTTAAAAATTATATATGAATGTTACTTACATCTAAAAAACACAATAATAATTTACATCTAAATTTAAACATTTCAATCTAGCCCCTTGCATAGGGGTATACTGACAGACATACATAAGTAAAGAAATCTTGTGAAAATCTTGTGCCTACTGTAAGTCCTATTGTACCACCTCACGTAATAAAGAAAAAAAAAATTAATTTGAATATTTTTTCCATTTCCAGTGTCATTCCACCGGCTAACAGTCGAGATAGACCTCACTCTCGCGTGTTGCTGTGAGCTGAACACCGCGCTGGGCGGGGGATCGCCCGCGCCGCTCGTCACAGGCGTCGGAGTCGACATCAGGGCTGGTGACCTGTTCCCGGCCACCTTCCCCGACAAGGGACCCGAGTGCCCGCTGCGAGGCGCCAGGACTATCACGGGGGGGCCACATTCAGCGCAGGTTAGTGTCCGCCACTCGTCACATTCTGTTCCCAATCCGGTCGTGCACGAATGGATTTTTCCTGGTAAAAAAATTATGTACACAATGCCAGTGCTGCACGGAGCGCACGGGCCTAATCCAAGGCCAAGGTTCGAACCCAACATTAATTGGTAGTTGTGAGTACCTGCCATTTCATGTTGGGTTCGAGGCGTCCTGTAAGAACTTTCCTACCGTACTACAGGTGTTTAGAATTGCACTTTTCTGCATTGTTAAGTAAATATTTTCGCCGGTGTAATTACAGGCGCATGAGGCTTAACATCTGTATGCCTCAAGTTGATGGACGCAGTGCAGTGCATCGTAGGGCACGTTCCTGTCGTGCGTGACTTAGACAATGCTTTGTTATAGCTGATGGTTACCTTTTAACATCAGGTGGGCCAACTGCTTGTTCCATCAGCTAGTTGTATAAAAAAATTATATAATAAAGCCCAGTAATTATATAATAAAGCACAATGTGTTACAGGTGCTGGATATCTACGACAACGGCGTAGGAATGCTCCGCATCGGTCCGTTCAACTACGACCCGCTGCGCGGCGCCGACCTCTGGCTGGAACAGTCGGACGACTTCATTCTGCAGCATCTGAGCACCACGCCCGCGGTCGAGGCGCCGCATTTCGTACACAATGTAATTATATAATTATACTAGCGACCCGCCCGCGCGCCCCTGCTTCGCACGGGTGCACATATCATGCACATATACATATAAATCTTCCTCTTGAATCACTCTATCTATTAAAAAAAACCGCATCAAAATCCGTTGCGAAGTTTTAAAGATTTAAGCATACATAGGGACAAGGGGACATAGCGACTTTGTTTATACTATGTAGTGATTTATTGCGTTAGAAACGACAGCCAAAACACACAACAGAAACAGAGGCAAAAGAATATACTGTTGGTGAACTTTTTCACACAGCACTATCCAGCCCCAAACTAAGCCAAAGCTATATGGAAACATGATAGCTGATATAAATATATACTTTTTGTTTGTAAATACATAATAACACCCAGAGAGAGAACAAACATCTATGTTCATCACATAAATGTTTGTTCTCGGTGGGAATCGAACCCACGGCCTACGGCGTAGCAGGTAGAGATACTACCAACTGAGCTATGAAGGCTGTTATACCTATAACGTCGCTATTCTTATCTCATTATATGTGAACTGTTATGTTCTTATGAGAATAAATGTCTTTAAACCCAATATCTGGAATTACGAGGGCGGCACTGAAAATTTCGGGAATCAAGGAAGTGACACAACATTACTATTTAAAAATGTATTTATTGCTTTTCGAAGTATTCTCCGCGAAATTTGACACATTTTTCCTTACGATGGAACCAATCATTGAAGCAACCATTCCATTCGGAAGTTGGGGTCTCCAAAATGGCCGTTTTGTAGGCGTCCACAGCTTCTTCAGGTGATGAAAATCTGTGACCACGCAATTTATTCTTTATTTTAGGGAAAGTATAGAAATCATTAGGGAGGTCGGGGCTGTACGGTGGATGGTCTAATAATTCTATGTTTTCTTGCTCTAAAAACTCTTTTGTTCTGTGCGCGGTGTGAGAACTCGCATTGTCGTGATGGAGGATGATGCGGCGGTTGCAGTTCTCTTCACGGAGTTCAGAAAGGACCTGTGTACTAGTATAGTATTCTTTTATCTGTGCCTATGGCAAACAAATGCTAGCATACCATTCTGCATTAACCGTTCTTTGTCCCTCAAGAGGAATAGTCGCAACATGGCCGGTTTTGGAGACAAACGTGGCTACCATTTTTTTCAACACTCCGTGAACGAACAATTTTTGTTGGCTTTAACTCATTTTCGAACTCCCAAACTCGTGACTGGTTTTTTGTTTCGGGTTCGTACGCGTATATCCAGGATTCGTCACCTGATACGATGTTGTATACAGCATTTGAGGATCCTGCGTGGAATCTTTCGAGAGTTCTGAAGCACCAAGTAACGCGAGCCGCTTTTTGCTCTTCACAGAGCGAATGCGGTATCCATCGTGAAAACAACTTTTTTACACCTAATTGTTCATGCAAGATTATTTGTATTTGACTCATGCCAATGTCTAAAGTTGCCTGAATTTCGCGGTATGTCACATGTCGATCTTCCTCAATCAGCTTACGCACAGCATCAACGTTTTCTTGGGTGACTGCAGTTTTTGGACGACCTTGACGGGGATCATCACTGAGCTTGACACATCCACGTTGAAATTCAGCAAACCAGCGATAAATTGTGGTTTTGGATGGGGCTTCATCACCAAATGCAGAAATCATCCGGTCAACACACTTTTTTTGTGTTAAACCACTTCGAAAGTCATATTAAATTATCGCTCTTCAATTTTCTCGAGTCAATTCCATTTTCTCAACGACTAAACAAGTTTGACAAAACCTTGTGACAAGACCGAGAATCTTTTTTTAAATAAATAAATGGTATTTGATTTATAAAACCAAGGCGTTTTCAATTAAAAATATTTTAATATGACGGGAACAGTGGAAATATTCCATTCCCGATACTTTTAGTGCAGCCCTCGTATTAGCTTTGCTTGACTGCTGAATCGTAGCTAGATCGACTTATCGCCCCTGAAACCGTCTGCAAATCAAATTTAATGAGCCGTTGGAGCCGTTTCCGAGATTCAGATTATTTTTGTATATTCAAGAATTACTCGTCTAAAGGTGTTCGATATTTATTGCGTGTACAGTCACGGAAAGAATAAGTTCGTCACCTTAGAGTTGGTTTTTGCTTGCACTAGATTGCAAGAATCAATTTATTTATATTGATAAAAACCAGTGAAGTTTAACATTTAAATAAATGTGACGTTTCGCTATCCAATAAGGTTTATATTGTTTACATCACGTCAAGCATAGCCAAGATGTTAATTATGTTGGCAGAATTAGGGTTAAATAGAGTTATTTCATACATCGCCTTTCAAAACAATGTCAGAAGTGTGCTGATTGAAGGCTAATGTAAATTTCAGATCCGCGTGACGTTGAAGTTCATCCAGCAACATCCGTTTCCGGCGGTGACAGTGTTTCCGGACAACCGACCGCATTACTACCGACGAGATGAGCAGACCGGATGTTGGACTCCCATGCGATTCTAAACACGAAACTGGACCTTTATTCCCGGAAACACTATTGGAACATAATGCCCTTGTTAATCCAATCCAATCTATATCTATAATTCTCAGAACAAAATCAAAATCCAAAATAGACAGCCCTTATTCAGTCTACCAGAATTGCCATGCGTAAAAATATGGATAACCTTATTTTTTCCATGAGATTCTAAATTTGATATACATGCCGGCATTTAAATTGACGAGTGCGAAAACGTATGCTAAGAAATAAAAATTGGCATTTTTTCCTAAAGAAAATATCACAGAGTTGCAATACCATTGAAACTAGAATTTTTGGTTGAATAAAACATGACATGCTATATGTTTTGACAAATTCTATAGGTATATTTTATTTTGTAATGTTTTGTTTATAAATTATAGTAATGCATGCATTCTCTTGAGTGTTGTTGCATGTGAGTAGGTAATTAAACATAAAATACATTCCTTCTTTTGACTTACAATTTGAATTTTGAATTTTTTTTTATAGGTATTACTTTTTGGTCCAGTACATCTGGAATGAATTATTGACCTAATCTGAATCATTTTCTGCTGTTGAAGTTCTTTTAGATTTACTATTATTGTATATTTTGTGACCTATCTATTATGTAATGTTATAGATTGTTTTTATTAATTTGACTTGTAAATGCACTTCTTGCCTATTACAATAATTGATAGTGATTCGTAAAAGTACTTTGATTTATGCGAACAAAGTTGTAAATATTCTTAGTGAGACATTAGGTATAGTTAGATGACTTTGAAATACTTAGTTATTGTTGTGTGAAAATATTATAAATATATTGAAAGTTAAAATGCTAATATGTGTTTTTTTTATTGCAGTATTTAGTAACATCCTCATAAACCTAATACAGCAGTATATCTACACAAGTTTCGCCCCGCGGTTTAACCCGCGTAGTTTTTAATCCCGGTATTGCCACGGTATAAAAAGTTGCCCATGTGCTATTCCATACTACAGCCAACTCTGTGCCAAATTTCATCCCTATCCGTTCAGCCGCTTTTACGCGAAAGAGTAACAAACATCCATCCATCGATACCTACAAACTTTCGGGTTTATAATATTTGTAGGATTTATATTATGTTCACATTGCAAAAAATAACATCTTCCGACGATGTCTTCCTTCTTTAGCGTACGGGTGACTTTCCTTTTATAACAATGTACTCTGTGCGGGACTGGCCTATAAATGTAAAATATGCGTGATTCCTTAGTTTAGTCTCGGATGAAGATGTGAAACAATGATACCTTGAAGTTTGTGTTTGTACCTACTTATGTAAATATTCATATGCCATGGGATAGGTTAATCACTCTTCCAAATTAAGAGAACAGCTGAATTCTCAGTCTAGGATTAATAATTAATAGTGGATTATTCTCACAAGGACAATAAAAACAAGGAACTTACATTACATACTGGCATTACAAATAATAATAATAAGGATGTGTTCTGTGTTCAGCAAAGCGAGGTGATCTTGGATGAAGTGACTGGAAGTGACCCTTTAGGGTGATCGAACAAATGCTTATTTTATTATACGTCTGTCTGTGCCAACGCCATCTAGGAGACATCGATCTGCTTTTTTGTTGAAGGGTTCGATTACAAACTTGACAGATAAATTGAATAAAATGCCATCATCGAATTGTGCTGAATGCGGTTCACTAGAAGGCGTACAAAATCAACATGTTTTGCTGGAATGTGTCTGTAACAATGCATCTAAATTAGGTTGTTTTGGAAGACAATGTATGAATGTTGGTATGGTTTGAATATCTTGGCTCTTCCCCTGTCGGGTCAAGCCAAGATGCTAAGTATTATATGTTGGCAGAATTAGGGTTATTTAGGTAGATTAAGTTTTGATATGTGGTGTATTTTGTTTTGATGTTGTTTTAGAGGGTAGTGTGGTCGCCCAGCGACAAAGACCCAAAATAAAATAAAATAAAAAGCCATAAGCTATGTCCCTTGTAGTCTGCGTGTCAGTGTCAAACATCTTGATTCTGTAACTGTCAGTGTGACAATCAACAGAAGTTGACAGAACAGACATTTCAGCATACAGAACAGACAGCAACAAATGGATGAAAGAAAACGAAGGAGAGCAGCGATTCGTTTCCTGTCATCTAACGAAGCAACATAGCATTTTCATTTGAATTGTTTTTCTAGTGTTATTTTGAGTTGTGTTGTGTAATTTTGGTGGTATTTTAACCAACATTACTTGTAGTCTTAGCACAAAGTGTAATCATTTGAAATGAAAGTGTATTATGTGATATCGTGATTTGACCGAAAATGTTTCAAATGTTTTGAAGAAACCGCCACCATTTTCTTCAAAACAATTGACTGACTCGACTTCGGACTGACGTGCGTGACTAGAAACAACTACAAAGAGTATAATCTCTGAATCACTTGACATTGGCAAGATTGTCTATGACAGGAGCCATAAAAAGAAGAAAGAAGAAGAAGAAGGAGAGCAGCACTGCACCTACCTACGCAGTATACTTTGTTTTGTTTTCTCTCTTGATCTGAAAGACGAATTTGTTGCGGTCTTACTCAACTCAAACAGTAGGATTTGTATATTTACCGAAAACAATGGACAAACCGACCGTCACGGACCAGCCGCCTCCATACTCGGCCACTATGTCTCAAGGTAAAGAAAGTTCCAAACTTATTTTCCGAAACCATATTCGATGTTTATGAATCACAGATAAGCGGATTTGTGCTGTTCACTGCGAGACTTGGTTTATAGATATAGGTTTATACCTACTGCCACGTGACCATGCTAGGGTTTTCAACTTTTGTGAAGACGGGCTTTCTAAGCTCATCTACTTGTGAATTTCAGGTCCACAACCGTATGTGCAGACGCATCAGCCGTATCCTCAGCCGACAGGTGCCCAAGGAGTGTACCCGCCCCCGCCACCTGGGTATACCCCACAGGGTGCTCCTGTGGTGACTGGCTATGTACCCAACTACGGAGCTACCAACATCATTATTCAACCGCCTATTATCGCCGTGGGGGCCTGTCCCGCTTGTCGAGTTGGTATGCTGGAGGATGACTTTACATGTCTGGGTATAATGTGTGCTATTGTTTTCTTCCCACTTGGAATTCTATGCTGTCTCGCTCTTAAAAATAGAAGATGCTCAAACTGTGGAGCTTTGTTCGGATAAACATTGATGGCCCAAGACAATTTATTTTATCTTGAAAGATCTACTATGGAGTCATTAAAAGACTTGCTTTTCTTTAGGGTTTAAAAGGTCAATTACTTTTTGCTAATTAGTGAGGAATTCAAAAGGAATGAAGATAAAATTCTGCCAATTACAAATAATAATTAATTAAGTTGTCCAGTTCAATGAACCAAAACATTCCTATTTGTGTAAAAAAGGGACTGTTTCGCCATCTCTTAAGTCTATCCAACAAAAAAATATACTTACATCTCTATCTAAGATGAGTTTGTATTTTCTTTCTTGAATGACTTTCAAACTACATAAGTAGGTATGTAAAATGTTGAACTAAAAAAAGAGAAACAGTTATACAACTATGCTCCCCAAACATTGCAGAGATCCCATTGCATCTCTTAGTAGTACCTAGGTTGTATAAGACATTTTATAAAGGAGACATGCCACTGCACTAATTAGTAAACCTATATGGCTAGTCTGCCGGTCTTATCTATTTGAAAGTCATTTACAGATAAACAAATTACATGCCTACAATCTGTTTGTAGGTAATTATGTGAATGTACCTATTTCTTTAAGGATTATAACTTCACATTCTTCTACATTCTTATTAATTACAATTCTTAATTGTCATTTAAATTTAAGCTTAAACCATTTATTTGTAAAGATGACCTCATCTTAACAATATGGTATACCTACCTACCTAAAAGTTAGTTAGAAAAAACTATTGGATAATATTATCTGATTATGAAATTAACATCGGCTGTCAAGTCACTTGCTATTTCAGCTTTTACTTCAATGTAGATAGAGAGCAAGTCACTTGATAGCTGATTAGTGTTGATCAAGCTTTCAGAAACGCTTGAGCGGTCTTATGCAATTGTCCAGTGTACCAGCAGTACCTAATTACGTTTTAAATCAATGCTATCGCCCACTACCGTCACCTATGATGGCTTACGAAAACAAATATTCATCTAAAAAGATAAAAGGATGAAACACATTTTTCTTTTTGCTTCTGAAAGTAGTTCCCGCTTTAAAACACCTTACCTTAATTTGTTTAAAGTCTTTTTAAATTACAAACTTTCAAACAAGTGGAGCTGTCATTGAGCGTAATGTAAATATTTTTTATAAACACCATTGTAAATGAAGATATTGATGTGTATAACCAAAACAATTAAATTGTTAATGCCATAGCCATTTACAAATAAAATTTGATTGATGTTGCCATATTATAATTATTAGTGTATCAAATAATATTCAAAGATTCATTTGATAAATGTCTAGATCTAGAGAAGTACCTACAACTTTCCGATGCTGAGTAAGGCCAATTTCATACAATATAACTTTCCGCACACATAAAGTGCATCTTGTCTGTATCCTCTGTTCCATAAATGAAACGTGCTATCCAATGATAGAAGAGATTTTACGCCGGACGAGACGGCCCGTATGACAACTAAATTAACGAACGCAAGTACCAAGGAATTTAGAGTAGGTACACATTATTCTATGCTCATTCAAGCTCTGTTTACCTACTTGGTGCAATATATTGTTGAAGTGGTATTCGTCCCGGTGCGTGTTTTTTCTACGATTCTCTGTATGGTATATGTTATGGCAGCTTACTGGATGATGGTATACCTATAGTGCATAAACTGACGCAGATGGTTCTGTCTTGTTGCCTCGAAACAGCCTCAAAATCTTATCTTATTTAACTTACATTATCATGAGTGGACTATGAAATCATCAAAAAAATAATACATTATGTTATTATTGGAAATTACTTATTAGGTAGTGTAAAATAAAAATATTGTTATTAGGTAGGTAAGATAGACATAGCCACAAATGCCTTATATTCTCAGTCATAAGAGAACATTGTTAATTATACCTAGGTATTAAGTATACATAATCGTTAATTATATTATGATTGAAAAAAATATGTTTTAAACTTAAATTTATATTTATCTATAGTTCTGCAATAAAGTTTGGATACAAACAATATATTTTTCTTCGTAACTACGGAACACATCACAGTTATTCTTGTAAGTTCTTAGGAGCTAGATAAGTAACAACGAAAATATTTAATGGCTTCCGTCATGGCTTAGCGACTGTTATAGCTGGGACCGACGACTGGTGCTCGCTCCGAATCACGGTGAATGCCACGCCACCCATCCATCGGTAACCGTTTACAGTCGATCGTATGGTAAGGATCAACTACGAGTCTACGACAGCGACACGCACGATTCTACGGATGTTTTTAGAAACGTTGATATTGTAACCGCCGCTTTCTAAGAGCTCACTGATCTTTATTAAACATGTAGGTAGGTACGCAATAGAGATCAATCTGAAATAGCAAGCGACTTTCAGTAAAACATAGCGACAGTTGCGAGTATCTTTGGGCAGGTAAGTACCTATGACGAATTTCAGTATAACTCAACTCATTTAAAATTGGGACACACAATTAGTGTCTTTCATTTACCTACCTACATAATTTATCTGAAGTCTCCGGATTTAGTAGGTAGATGGGTGCCTATTAGTACCTGCCTTGTAGGAAGCAATTATTCCGCAAAAACAACCCCTTGCCCTTTAAATATATTAAAATACTCAAGCGGGTATGTAACGCTAACTAAACATTAAACCCGGTCCGTGTAGGAAATTTTATTACCTACTGAAATTTAGTTTGGCAGCAACGGACAGTTTGGTGTCTGCATTGTGCTGAGGTTTATTTAGTTTTTATTACGAGTAAAATAAAACTCAGGTTGGCAGTTACATCACATGTAAATTTAATGAAAAAACCGTTATCTACGATAACGGTAGAAAGGGCACGAAAAAATTACAAGAGTTTTCAAATAAGTAATAATTTGTAAAAAGAATATCAATATGTAGGAAAGAATAAAAGATACCTATCCACTGCCTAAATATAAAAAAATCATCTGCGTGACGATCCATTGCAACTCTTTTGCATTCTATCGTATTCTTTCACATCTTTTCGCATGTTTTCGCATCCTTTCTCATCCTTTCGCATATTATCGCATTCTTTTGCATCATCGCTCTGGCCGGTTTACCTACTTAGAACAGCGACATTGCCATGGATCTATCATCTAGTAGTTTTACGACCTCAAGGCGATTCAGGTTTAGTGAGAGGTAAAACTTTATCGACTTTGGCTGTCTTTGAATTCATCTTATCCACACTGAAGTACTAAGAACCAACCTTTAGTAGGCTTAGGTTTACCTTTTTTACCTGCGGTATACCTAGGTTCATTCTGTATTGCTGTTAATGTAAAAAAACCACCAACAAGGAAATAGTAATAATATTATACTTATTATAAAAAAACCTATAGTAAGTATTTATTTTATCATCCCTATTTTTTCGAATTAGGTACTTAGGTACATGGATTCGGTAAAAAGTGAAGACAAAGTATAACTACTTACTTATATTTCAATTCTCTCTAAACTAAGGCATGTGCAGGCTTGTACTTCGCGAGCCCGTTAATGCCCCATTAACTTCAATAATTCAGCTAGTTAACGACCCGATGCGATGTGGTATTCAGTAAATGTTCACCCAGTATTGTAAAGTACGATATGCTCTGTTTAGGTTTGAATAATTTTATTAAAATAATATGTAGGTAGCTAAACTTTTAAAAAGCTACAGTACCTACCTAGGTACTCATAATACTATTTAATTAATTTATTATGGTGGATATTCCACACTTCACTACCTGGAACCTGATAGCTGATATGTTAGGTATTTGTATACAGGTACATGTAATTCAGTTTCTTACGAACCTTCATCAGGCACCAGTATTTCACAATGCAATGCATTTTTGGTGGAAACTATCACTTATAAGAGGCCTCCAAGCTAGCTCCATCTAGTTTTATAATGTAGGTGCCCACGCTACGGAACAAAATATTTTGTGTGACATATTTTCAGACACTACCAATGATAAATGCCCCAAGATTGTAATCTCGGCGTGATTTATTATTATACATCTCTGGCAACGTAGGTACGTGTAGCATTTCATTTTGGTTTCTCCAATAGCAATCTGTAGTTACTGTGTTAGTCTACCTTATGTAGTAAAACAGGAAAAAGCTCGACATGGTCGATATCCCCTCAGGTCTCTTAAGACCATGTTGGTATCAAGACTTTTTGAGGATGTCGAAGAGGGGTAGTCAGACGTGCGTCCATTATACTTACATAATTATGTCAAAAAATTACATTTTGCAGTAGTTGGTATTCCGCATGACAGCATCATCCTTCCTTCTTTCTTTTGAATAGGAGTCATTTAAATTGAATTGCACAGAACCGAAAAGGATTAAAAATTATCAGCAAAAACGCCATAAATACTATTATTACTATCAGCGAGCGAATCCGCGGGCAACACCTAGTTCTAAATAAATACACGCTACGACGTAGAGGTGCTACGAAAACTTACCTAGACATAGACATAGACAGTATTTTATTGGCCACAAAAACACACAGCATACAATTAGGGTATTGTAGGTAGGTATAATAAAAATAATATTAAATAGAAAACAACTTATTTTACACATTAATTAAAATCATCTTTCTAAGGTAGGTAATTTGAAAAGAAGATAATAAAAAATAAAAAACTATAGGTACCCACTATACTCTACCACCCATGCCTACATACTATGAAACATATACTAATATTTAACATTAACCTAACAATAGTGCTGTGGGCTACAGCAGCAAAAAGGTCCCGGCTCAGCATTTTGCTTCACTATCCGAAGACAGGTCAGCGCTGTTATTCTGCCGATACCTTGGTGCAGTCACCTGTACCTACGAGTTAAGCGCTACGATTTCTCTACGATGTTGTACATTTCAACAGTCGAGAATTCAATTCAAGTTTCTGGAAACAAATTACGTCCCGTTTTGTCCAGGAAAAAGAAATTGAGCGCAAATCAAAATAACTGCTTAAATATTTACAGGAAACAAAATGTTAAAAGTTAGCCGCAAAGCTTGTAATAGCCGTTTTAGAAAAGTGCCCCGCCCCACTTTTATGGGGCTTCTTGGGATGCTTAACGAAAGAAAACTTTGTGGACATGAATTCTTAACTCTAGGCATTATTCTTGTGTCTGTATTTCCAGGAAATGAAGATTGACGACTTATAAAGAATTTTGTTCATGTCAACGTTGAATTTAACTGAAGTAGAGTAATTTCTGTTTCCGACCGCTTTCAAATAATCTTTTCAGTGTAGGTCGGGCGTTTCTCAGCTGAGTTTAGCCAGTTTTGGGAATATCTTGTATTGCAGAAGATAAATACCAACCTAAGCTATTGAAAACTAGAGCAAACTACTGCACAGAGGCACTGGTGAGATAAAATTAAATACTTAATTACCTGACGTCTCAAAGGATGTGGTTTTCGGTAAACTATAGGCATAAGAGGCACTAGTGAGATAAAATTAAATACCGGGGTAAAACGGGGTGGATAGAATTCCAGAACCTCATACTTTGGGAATTCAGGTAATTAAGTACCGTAAAACGGGGTGGATAGAATTCAAGGGGTGAATGAATATGACCCCATAAAAGCAATTATTAACAAACATTTTCAAATAAAAACACCAAATTCTACATGTAGAATTTGGTGTTTTTATTTGAAAATGTTGCGTATTCAAATGTTTGTTGATAATTGCTTTTTTGGGGTCATTTTCATTCACCCCTTGAATTCTATCCACCCCGTTTTACGGTACTTAATTACCTGACTTCCCAAAGGATGAGGTTTTCATTCAATATTGATATTTATATATATTGTAATAAATATAATGTAAGCTTATTTTAGCTGGCTAAAATAACGTTTTTTATGCAGATGATCTTTTCGGGTGAGTCATTTCAAAAAATCAGGAAGTTTCTTCCTATTTGATTTCTTAGCCAAGTTATCTTTTGTTTCACTGAAAAGTCGAGGTAACCTTTTGTTTCCAACTCTGAAGCCCTAAGGAAAATGAATGGCTGCCACCGTGGCGGCGGCAGGCATTCATTTGTTGAATGGTACAGTCGGCGACACAGTACCTCCGGCCTACTGAGATCCACGAGATAGTACAAGTGTTCTGGCACGGGGATATGGGAGTACCTATAAATTGAGGGGCTGCTTGTTTGTAGCCTGTTCTGCTAGGTTCAAGTGGGACTGTCGTAAATTTAATTAAATAAATTCATTTTGACTTCGGTTTGAAACGCGTATTTTTGTTAACAATGAATTTCCTAGCACTATTTAGAAAAGTGTCTAGTAGATGTAAAGCTCTGTATTAAATGAGTTCATCTGAGAAGTTTTTTTTTATTCTTTATTCTTTACTGTACACAGAAACAACATGTGAAATATTAAATAATAATTTTTTTTACAACTTATAGGTAAAAACGCTTGACCGCAATCTCACCTAATGTTAAGTGCTGATGCGGTCGACAATGTGGCACGTTGAGTACTAAAATAAGTACTTACCTATACTAAGTTTTCATTTTAATTATACTCTATGCCTTAGAATATATAAAACTGTCGGGAGTACCTAGTAAAAATTAAAGATGTGAAAAAGCGCTCATTATCAGGACTATTCAATCTCTTTCTCAAAAAAATAAAAATGAAATTACCCAAGAGACTTTGATATCTAAGCTCAATCAAACACATAAAACTAGTTACTTGTACCTCTACGTATTATCATTTTATTTAGAGAACTCTCTGAAAATGTCTGCCAACTTGAACGTAAACAATTTGTAAACTGACCCATTAAACCTCGAGTACTGTACCCATGAAAATAAGATCACTTTTGGGAAAACAAGGTTCAAAACTGGAGCCTTATTCACTATGACAATAGGAGATTCCTTGCCCCAAACCGTGAAACGTCAAAACTTGATATTGGACTTTATTCTTTATGGCATAGGAGATACTTTGCCCTGACCGTATGACGCCGGCTGCCTTGTCTTAGCTGTGATCGCGGTGCAAATGGTCATAGTGAATAAGGCTCCTGGCATCGACCACTATCGCGGTGAATTCACTACGGTGGTTTTTATCCGTGAATCCAAAACTGTACTAAAGAAGAAGAATGAAGAAATTCTAATATGACAACCTTCACAGCTCTTGGTAGGTACCTAGTAACTCTACTTTCTGCGTCGCAGGCCGTGGGTTCAATACCCATTGAGAATAAACATTTGTGGATGAACATAGATGTTTGTTCTCTGTCTGGTTGTTATATAATGTTATAAGTATGTATCTACAAAAAAAGTATAGCTGTAAGTTCAGTGATTTTAAACCTTTCAAGATGTTGAAATGAGCGAGCGAGAGGTACCTTCTTACATAACATGTCCATCGCCTCAAAAACTGTTTATATGTTACTTTCATTAAATAAATTAATGAAACTGAATAGTCTAGTCAGTATGCTCACACCCTTAGGTGGTAGGTGCTCTACGTAGAAGTGTACCAACTACAAAGTTAAATTGCAATCGCTGTGTAAACGACAGTTGCCTGGCAATGTGTTCGGTATACTTCCACCAAATATTAAATCTCAAAGAATCTTGAATTAGTACCTACTTGGTACTGGGAGATCTGAAGGGATATCGACCGTGCCTGGGGATCGAAGTCGTGAAGCTGTTTCAGTTTTTTTTTTCATTAAAACTCAGTTTAATGTAATTCTACCTGAATTTGTTAGTCAAAACTGAAACATTTGCAACTGTTTCTATGTATTTTGTACATCCTACTTCCATCCTAAAAATATAATAAATGCGAAAGTTTGTATGGATGGATGGATGGATGTTAGTTACTAAAAAACTCCAGAACGGCTGAACGAATCTTGGTGAAAATTTGCACAGAGATATATTATAGTCTGGAATAACAAATAGGCTACTTTTTATCCCGTGGTAATACCGGGATTGAAACCACGGGGCGCTACTAGTTTTGTAAATAATTGCAATTTTCTTTGTAAATAAATGTACTAGACAAATAAAATTATTTATTTATTGGACATCTTGTGCTGATTCCAGATTTCCTTCACTCCATTGTTCATTCTCATCTTTACTCATTACATTACACATGACCAAGGCTCATCATCTCACTCAGGTCCTTTTTCTGCGCTGTAAGCCGTGGATTCGATCCCCGCCGAGAGCAAACATTTATTTGATGAATAAAGATGTTTGTCACCTTTATTATCAAATCAGACATTATTGACCTCTACACGGTCCTGCTACCTTTGGACTTGTCCCATCAGCTAGTTGTGTAAAATAAATATCATTGAGTTTAACAATGACGCACTTTTAACTTCCATTATAACCTCAGGTCCGCGTTCGCGAACGAAATGGGGACATGAGACGCGTGCCTACCCGGGAACAATTCCGGTCAGATGAATAGCCATTTATGATCTATGTTAGCTGTGAATACTCAATGCATAGGTACCAAGGGTTCTATTGATTCATATGCTTTGAAACAAAGAGTTTTACGCAGACTGTCTATAAACACTTCTTCCTTGATATAAACACTCATTTGAAACCATCAAACAGGCATCTAGTAGGTGCTAATCGAAGTTCGGAAAGTATAATGTTCTCGATAGTAGCCAGCGGGGCTGTGCGGGAGCCGGCAGCAAATATCCTACTCAAAAGTTTGCATAAATACAAAAACTGAGTTCCATAATTAACATCTTTAAAATCTTTAAATGTCCGAACAAGATTAGCATTAGCAGTTTTCTTCATCATTCAAGAACATCGTCCTACTTCCTTTCTCTGTTAGATTACTTATTGAATTATATAGCTTCAGTATTGGTATTTTAGTACATTGTGACGAGGATCATAAAAAGAGCGATAGATACCAAGCCGAATTTGTTGCCTGTTCTTCTGCGTGTTGGTCGCGTGGAACTGGCACTAGAGTCACCTAGTTTTAAGACGTTCCAAGATGGGCTTTGTGATTTTATTGAATAAACATAATTATTTTAAATTTGACTTTGACATCAAGAGTTTCTAGGCTTTCGGATTGTTAAACTGTTAGTAACTAAATGAAAGCAGCTATGAATGCTGAAGGCTCATAGCTGCTTTCATTGCGTTCAGTGTCACGTTGATGTCCTATCTATAAAGTTATTATTTGCAATCATAGCAAATTGAAAACCTCAAGTCAAGATTTACGAGCGTCTTGAGGTTGGAGAAATAATAATAAAAACTGTGACATTTCCAACAATATTTTAACACCCCGTCTCAGTTTACGCTCTAGAGAGTTTTTCATTTAGTCACATTGCTGAGGGGACAAACTTTATGTCCGTATCTTTAGTCAACTTTTCTTCTTACCTCATAGCTCTAAACCACAGAAAGCCATTGATTGAAAAAAAAACATGTTCCCTGATACGTTTATAAGATACTAGCTGAACCCGCGGCTTCGCTTGCGCACGTTCACCCCTTTGGGGGTTGAATTTTGAAAAAATATTTCTTAGTGGGTGTCTACGTCATGAGAAGAATTGACCTGAAGAGGCGTGAGAAGGGTTTATCCTGTGTGTTGTCATCAGTCAATCACTTTTGCCGTAGATAGATGTCTTGACCTAACACGGGCAACAACACGCGAATATCTTAGATGTTGTATATTTTGGCAGAAATAGGTTTAATTAGAGTTAATTAGTTTAAATTTTGATATTTTATGTATTTTTTTTATTTTCACCCTAAAAATAAAAAAAATATGAGAGATATTATTACGTATATTCGAGTCACATTCATATCATCGAGGAAAGAACATCTTGTCGAATATTTTAGAAAGTGGAGCGTTTACATAGATATTGCTGGGATGTAATTTTTCCTAATTAATTATCTATATTTGCTTGATATTATAGCCTATGCCATAATATATTGCCTATATTTCCAAAGGAAGAATTAACCGACCTACCGCGCATTCTTTGCCAGCCTTCACAGTCTAGTTGGTCTGCCTTCTGCGCCGTAGGCCGTGGGTTCGAACCCCACGGATAACAAAATTAAATGTTTGTGTGATAAACGATATGTGTTCTGTATCTTGGTGTGTTTAAGTATTATATCAGTTATCTGAGTCCCATATCACAAGCTTTGGATTAGCTTGGTACTAGAAAGTGCTGTGTGGAAAGTCCACCAATATTAATATTTATTTATTTTGTGTTCGTCTTCTGGTTTGTGGTCACCATCTTATTATTCAATCATATTATGTGGAGGAGCCAAACAAAACAACCATGAACACTAATTCAATAACACCCACGAATTCCAATTACTTAAACTTGAAGCTTTGACATTCATCTGGGTAAGGTGTAAAAATTACTCTCGAAAACTTAACGCAGCTTTCACACCATGATTCTGAGATTAATCCAAAGCAATCACTACATAGTATAAAACAAACTCGCTTTCTCTGTCCCTATATCCCTATGTCCCCATGTCCCAATGTATGCTTAAATCTTTAAAACTACGCAACGGATTTTGATGCGGTTTTTTTAATAGATAGAGTGATTCAAGAGGAAGGTTTATATGTATAATACATGCATGATATGTGCACCCGTGCGAAGCAGGGGCGCGCGGGCGGGTCGCTAGTATTAAAATAAAATTGCCCGTTCTTAAAAACGCACATAAATACTCTTTTATCGTTTTGGAAAACAGTGGTTTCTAGATGACATACCTAGTTTTTCAGTTTCGCTTTGAGTAATCCCTTTCAATAGCAGGGCAAAGTCTCGAGTCCCTATATATTCGAATATAGGGCAGTGTAAACCATTTGAAAACCGTGCTATAAATGATCCTTGAGATAAGAAATATTTGTCAAGAATCTTTAAAAGATTTTTACCCATCATCATCATCAGCAAGCAGAACTCTAATGCTGAATATAGGTATCCTCGTTACATTTCCAGAAAGAAATATTCGAAGCCTCTCTGTGTAAAATAGTCTTTTAACACCCTATATAAGGCGTTGTAATGAGGAAACAAAGATTAAAGCCTCACTGAGTATCTATTGTTCTCAAAGTGACGACGAATACCTGCTACCTAAGACCTTCTGATGTAGAACTCTTGTGGCGTAGTGCAGACTTCCAATCGTAAGGTCAAAGGTTCAATTTTAAATTTTCTCAACCTTGGGAACACCATTTATTAGAAATGACTTACCGCTGGTTTATGAAACCTCAATCAAAGCTAATCGGCAGTCAAGTCACTTGCTATTTCAGCTTTTACTTCGAATTAGATAGAGATAGCAAGTGACTGGACAGCCGATTAGTGTTGATCGAATTTTCAGAAACCAGGGGTTGGTCCTATAGTTTCAGTAACCTTCGCATTTAACGAAGTATTTTCTCGCAAGTCACGCACGACGGGAATGTGTCCTATGATGCACCACCTACGTTTGCACCGGCAACCGCACTCTTCAACCGAACTTTCTGTAATGTTAATAAAGAATTTGAATTCATACCGAAACACAGCAACGCTGTACGCACATAGGCTACTTTTTATCCCGTGCGAAAACCGCGGTTTTATTTATGTCTCTATAATCCCGCGGGATTTAATTCTGCGCGGGTGAAACCGCGGGGCGCAACTAGTAGGTATTAAATATTTATGATGTAACGCTTATAATTTGTAGGGATGTCGTTTCAGCTACAAGCAATCAGTGTAGACATTCTAACAATGTGAAACATTCGTTTCCACAATGCATGGTAACGCCAAAATTATGGGGAGACCATTCTTCAGGAAACACAATGAAAATGGGTACCGAATCCCTGGGGTTCCATATTTATTAGAACGGTGACAGCTTTACAGTCGTTTGAAGGTGTTCCAAAAGCTGTGACTGTTGCGTAGCGGCCGTAATATAGCAGAGGACTTACCTCGACGAGATTTTTTTTAACGAGTGGTTCAATTGATTTCAAACTTGAAGTAAATATACTTCTAAATAAATAATTAAGAACGACATTTTTAGTTTTGGTAAACTACCCATAATAAGGGTGCCAAGGGATGTCAAAGTTTGTACGAGAATTTTTGTACGCGTAGTGCGATTGACTTGAAACTAAAAGTAAATGTAGATAAATTACAAAAAAATATACTAATTTAGGGTTTTATCTCGGGTGGAATACGCGAGCGGCGTCAGAGGCGCAGCGGTGGCTGGCGAGGCGCGGGGCGGAGCCCTTAGCGGGCCGCCGCGCGCCGCCGCGCCGCCGCCGCCGCCAAGCTGGGACCGCTGTATCTACAAAATTTCGTAATTTTGGTGACACAATACGCTCTCAAAACGTACACTCTCTTAAAGTTGTTTTTAATTAGATAGGTACTTTAACATACCTATAGTTGTCGCGGGTGAAACCGCGGGGCACAGCTAGTGAATATATATAATAATGTAATTTTTTATTATAATTTTTTATTATTTATTTATTTTTTTATTAATTCTAATATTTTCTTCGTTTCGGGTTCTATATTCTTATTATTATATGTACACTAGTTGCGCCCCGCGGTTTCACCCGCGCAAATTAAAATACCGGTATTCGCACGGGATAACAAGTAGCCTATGTGCTATTCCAGACTATAATCTATCTAGAAGCCGTTCCGGCGTGAACAAGAACTAACATCCTTACATCCATACTTACAAACTTTCGTGTTTATAATAGTAGTAGGATAATAGTTTGGTACCGGTCGGAATTTGTCAGTGCTGAAACATCGGTGGGGTTTTAGTCCAGTGTGTTTGTCACTATGTGACTGTAAGCCTGACATCCCCCCTGCTTTCCCCTAGTAAGAGGCATGTGTAATTGCTTAAGCATTTTCCCCAGAAAAACATGGGTTACAGTTGCTATTTTAACAAACTCAGTTTTAAGGTTTTAAACTTTTTAACCTAGGTTTTAAACAGTGTCCTTTACGGCCAAATAATTTTCTCTTCTGTGTCTACTATCTAGTTACAGGTCGACTGACGAACCTTTGTCCGTTTTTGAGAGAAAAAGAGTCTTGGCAGACAGATACAAATAATAAGATCCTTTAAAGTGTTTTTACTAATTGAGCCACGGAACCCTGAAAACATTCAAACGAGTAGGTAATCTCGTTAGCGTCTCGGTTTCAGTGTCGAGTGACACGGGACGGCGCGATGCTATCGAAATTCAGCTGAGCACCATGTGCCCAATTAGGATTTAATGATATTTTCGATACTTCGCGGACGTTTCAGATTACGCGTAGTTTAACTCTGAAGTAAGTATGCTTGTTCTTTGAATGAAGCTTTGGTTTTTGATCAATACCTACTACTTTTTCTGTGTATACAAAGAGTTCACAAAATTAAAAAATAAGTAAATGCCAATCACGACAATTTGGCAGCGTAGCACGTTTTGACTGATTTCTTGACTTTCCACTGTAATAAATTCGTTTAAGTAGTGAGGTTTAAATCCTATGATTCATGAATCGCTAAACTTTTGTATAATCTAGGCACCATAGTAAGAGACTACATAATTTCTTTAAAAACAAGAAAAAGACTCCTAAATAATGATTGAAGTACCCTTAGCACGTCACTGTATATTCCGATCACATCCATCCCGCTCGGATGACGAGACATGCACGTTCAAAGGATTTAGTGCACTGTTACTGATAGGATTGCCTGCCTAGCTTTGGCAATTTTGTCATGCAATGTTTGCTGGTTGATGCATAATCAATTTTATGAAGCCAGATTATAACGGGTTTAAGAGCAAAACAGTATCCGTCTTATTATAAAAATGTGAGTTAGACTAGGCTTAAGCCAGGACTAACTGGTCCGTGGTCTAACTTTGATACCGAAGTTGGTCCCTGCTCTATAGAAAAATCAAAGACTTAGACCAGACGTTATTATAAAACGGAGTTTATCCCCTAAACCACGGTTTAAAGATAAACCCGAACGACCCCTAGTTTAAGTATGGTCTAACTAATAAAAATCTCATTTTGCCAAATTTTATTTGGTCTCCCACATAAGTTTATTCAATAAAACAACTTGTAGCACTGCATTATCCAACATACATTTCAAACTCTAGACTCCGATCTAAATTTGAAATGTCAAAACGCATGGGTTGCCACGAAAAACAAAAAAAAAAAAAAACAGCTTCACGACTTTGATCCCCAGGCACGGTAGATATCCCTTCAGATCTTCCAGTACCAAGTAGGCACTAATTCAAGATTCTTTGAGGATGTCTAAGGGGGGTAGTCAGAGGTACGTCCAAACGTTACATTTGGCACATACCCACATTTTGCAGTGGTTAGTATTCCATACGTGACAGGTTGCAAGCCCATCGCCGCTGTTAGAATACTAACTGGTTTCCTCACGATGTTTTCCTTCACCGTTTAAGAGCACTGGCATTGCGCACATAAATTTTTCGATAGAAAAATCCATTGGTGCACGACCGCATTCGAACCTGCGACCTTACGATCGGAAGGCGGGGTCCCTCCCACTAGACCACCGGTGCTCTCTGCACCACGAATTGTGTTGCCACGAATTTGTCAATATCAAGTTGATAACGAGATTTAAAACAAAAAGGCGGAGATCTGAGTCAAGAAGAGAAACTAAAAATTGATTCGTTAAAACGAAAGACGAGGTAGTATGCGCATATGACTTTAGCCTGCGGCAAGAGAGTACAGTTATACCAACCTATCTAAGCCGGTCTGAAGTTAGCTGTTTAGAGAATTCTCGATTCACTATTGGCCATTTATGCACAAGCGGCTAACTTCAGACCGGCTCAGATAAGTTGGTGATTCCAAAATGAATGAACGATTGATTGCCATAATTTGTTATAGTCTGTGGATATTTGTTGAATGATTATGTTCTGTGATGATGAATCATGGACTATCTCAGGTACTATGTAGTCTTCGACTAAAGTGTCTTTTGTAATACGAAAATGATAAACCTGAGATGATCCTAAATTTATGAGATAAACCAGGTTTAAGTTGTTTATAATAAGAAAACGTGACTTGAGCTAGGTTTAAACCCAGGTTTGATTTGTTTATAATAAGGCTGTATGAGTCTAACCCCCGGTTTCTGAGAGCTCGATATACACTAATCGCTGATATCACTGTCAAGTTACTTGCTATTTCAGCTTTTACTTCAAATTAGATAAAGATAGCAAGTGATTTGACAGCCGATTAGTGTTGATCGCGCTTTCAGAAACCGGAGGTAAATGTTCATAAACGATGACTTTTGATTACACTCAAATGACCGCTATTTGGGTGTACTTAAAAATCATCAGAAGATTACCCATAATCGATGTATGGGTAATCTTCTGTTATGCGGAAATTACATACATACATACATGATATTTTTGTTGAACCGTTGTAAAATAATTCTCCTAAACATTAACCTGTTATAATAGGGCCATAGGTAACTATCGCCAGTTATTTTTAACCGACGACATAAAAGAATGTTAACATATATTATGCGAGTGAGATAATGTATAAAAGCTTTGAGTGGTATTTTAAACATTGGTCTTCACATATTTTTTATTCTTTATTCTTTATTGTACACAGTGAAAATATACAGTAAATTTAAATAACAATACATGTACAAAGGCGAGCTTAACCCTAAAAAGAGTTCTCTTCCAGCAAACCTTGAAGGATTGTGAGAGATTGAAATTAGAGGTGGGTGCGTGTACAAAAAATATTCTTCACATATGTTTTGTTTATTTCGACCTAGACCTACCAGTGACATAATGCAATTATACATACATGCATGTACATGTACACAATTGTTTAGATATGTTTTGGATCAGCCTTTCAGTTTCAATCAGATTCAAGGCTCAGGGCCCACTTGCATGGCACACTTAGTTTGAGTTATTTAAAT
The DNA here is from genome assembly GCA_963576535.1 of Plemyria rubiginata. Classification (NCBI taxonomy): domain Eukaryota; kingdom Metazoa; phylum Arthropoda; class Insecta; order Lepidoptera; family Geometridae; genus Plemyria; species Plemyria rubiginata. The sequence goes on along the minus strand of OY754917.1, from coordinate 9,227,950 downwards.
CTCCTTAGGTATGTACTTTTTATCTATAATTTATTTGTGTACTGACTACTTTGCATGATCCTTACCATGTCAATGCTATACACACTTGTAAGTGACAGCGCATAATATACTCCCTACTTTATTTTCATTATCTACTCATAGTAGGTATTATGTATCTGTCGTTGGTGTGTCGAAATAAATAAATAAATGTATGCATTGATATCAGGTGGGTTATATGCTTGTTCCATGTCTTTTTCTAACAGTACAAATAAGTTGTCAGAGTAGGTATATAATAGAGACGTGAACCCATATGCCTCATTTTAAATCGACTATTCGGACGCCCAATTCGATTTTATGCAGACGACTCGACATACGCTCGCATGGAAAATTTATTCATTGCCATATAATTCTGTTTTCATCCTCAAACTATTCACGATTGCAGATTCATGTCTGGATTTAAATGTAAGAGCAATGTCACCCGGGCGCCCTCGCCACCCGCTGACTTTACAATACAATTCTTTTGTTGAATGCTAAGCAGTCCACTGCATACCAACTACTGCAAAATGTTTGTATGTAGGTACCAAATGAAATGTTTGGACTTACCTCTGACGTCTTTCCGGAAATGTATAGAGGAGACTTATGTGGTCTATGGTGGATGTCTAGTTGAAAATGTTCTAAGTATTAGGTATAATCGAAACTTCCAAGGTTGCCTGGAAGAGATCGCTGTCAGCGATAAGGTTGTCCATCGTTTTACCTAAATATATGCTGTCCTGTACTATGATGGTTCTGTGTGGACAGCGATTAAGAGTCTATCTGATGATGGTATTAAATTAACTACATTGTAACATGGATGATGAGCCCCGGTGGTCTAGTGGGAGTGACCCCGCCTTCCGATCGTAAGGTCGCAGGTTCGAATCCGGTCGTGCACCAATGGATTTTTCTATCGTCCAATACAAAACAACCATTGCATGCCAAACCATTAGTAGGTGGTAGATAGTGTACAATACATTAGATACATTACATTACATTGAATATTTGGATTAAAATCAAAATAAAACTTTTATTTATTTACGAAGAAAATTACAAGGTGCAGACTACAAGTTGTAGGTACATACAGTATTTGTATGTTTTTTCTATTCTAACAAAATGTGGGTACGGGAAGATGGGGGAATGCCGATCACCTGAGAGAAAAATGCTCTTGTTCTTTGTTTTTTTCATTTGTCTTATGTTAGTTTTGAGGAGCACCGGTGGTCTAGTGGGAGTGACCCCGCCTTCCGATCGTAAGGTCGCAGGTTCGAATCCGGTCGTGCACCAATAGATTTTTCTATCGAAAAATTTATGTGCGCAATGCCAGTGCTCTTAAACGGTGAAGGAAAACATCGTGAGGAAACCAGTTAGTATTCTAACAGCGGCGATGGGCTTGCAACCTGTCATGTATGGAATACTATCTACTGCAAAATGTGGGTGTGTGCCAAATGCAATGTTTGGACGTACCTCTGACTACCCCCCTTAGACATCCTCAAAGAATCTTGAATTAGTACCTACTTGGTACTGGGAGATCTGAAGGGATATCTACCGTACCTGGGGATCAAAGTTGTGAAGCTGTTTCAGTTTTTTCAGTTTTCAGTAACAAGGATCATACAAAAGAACAGCAAGAACGTAAGTTTGTTATCTGTTCTTCTAGGCATTGGTCGCGTGGAACTGGCACCTAGATTCACCTAGTTTCAAAGTGATCCTTGTGATTTTATTGAAATACTTTTTGACTTTGATGATTAATTCAAAGAATGTTTAAAATACCAGGTAGATTTATCTGTACCTAATAATTATCGTTTTCAAGTTTGCTAATCTCAGATTATCGTATCAAGGATCGACCACACCTGCGCGACCATAGCGACTGCGAAGCTGGAGCGACTGCCGCGCAGCGGACGCTACCCATACCATAACTATGACGACCTCAAAGGCGCAGCGGGCGAGAGTCCGCCTGCGACGCAAAAGGTCGAAAAAAAATCTCTTTTTTTTGTTATTTTATATGTACATTGAAACTCAGCCAAAATCAGTCTATTTTTTCCTCTTCCTTGAGTCACACTTTAAATCCTTTCACCACACTGTTTCACAAGAAACTAGTGACACGTTAAGAGACATAGAGTCTATTTCTATTTTTTTAGGCTAATTTAGTTAATTATTTTTTGTTAATTTCAAATTTAACTAAGTTAGCCACAAAAATAAATGATTGATTTTCAATGTACAGTGATGGTTCAAAAACCTTCGTCAGATTTCAACTTGATTCATTCAACGTATCACGAGCACATATTACCTTTTGAAACTGTCACAATACACTGAGTTAGAGGAAATAATGTTTTATCTTTTCGTAGGCAAAGTTCAAAATCACAGATCAATGATGTTTACCTGTTTATTTTGTCAACAAGATAATTTTTCACTCCTCTTACTCAAAAAGACCGTCATAGTAGCGTACCAAAGCGGGGATAAAATTGCGTTTTTTCAACTTGGGGGAAAAAGTTTCAAAAACCGGCTCTAAGTTGAAGAACATTTAAAAACCGTCACTGTACATAAATAACAAAAAGGTTGGGAATGCTTAGATTGTGCCGGGCCTGAGTCACAAATGACTATTCTTTGACGCTCCCACGTCGCGCCCGCTTCCCGCGTTATGACGCGCAGGTGTGGTCGAAGCCTCAAGGTGTTCAGGAGCTGGCACGTATCCAGCAGGATGATCCGTGAAAATTTATTGCTTAACTTCTCCAGCTTCACTCGATAAGGGGAAGACTGACGACTGAAAGTTGCGGGCCCAATTTTTTCCGGCTTCGATTCTGGCTACAAATATTAATAATATCTTTGAATTCTCTGGAATAAATTCCAAATTCCTTGGATTTCTTAAATGCCTGCATTCAAGAAATCCATGTGAAATATTAAACCAACTAATAAAGATAATACGAACGTAGACTATCTCATTTGTAACTCGAAGGATTTTATTTCTACACTAAAGACATTTCCAAAAATCATCTCCAGTCTTTTTTTGCTGCCACTCACTAGGAGTACTTATAGGTACAAATAACAAATAGAATCTCCTTTTAAAACTCCAATCGCTTCGAACCATACAGCCAGCATCAGAAGTCGTGATGGCTTTAGACTTTCACCATAGTTAATCACAAACCAATTTTCAGACCAAGATTTTAATTCTTGTAATCCCACTATATCACATAGGTACATATCACATCACATCACTCAAATGATATCATAAATGTGAAAGTTTGGATGTATGTATGAATATTTGTTACTCAATAACGCCAAAACGGCTAACGGATCTGGATGGAATATGGCGCAGAGATTAATTATAGTCTGGAATAGCACATAGGCATAGAGGGCATCTATTCGTCCACCATTCATTTTACTTGGATCCTAACAGTACCACAAATTTTCCTTAAAACTTTGTATGAAAGGCTTCGCACCTAAACTTAAAATTCAGGTCAAAGTTGGAAGGTCAAAGCATATCAAGCTCCACAAACAATGGGCAACGAGCACTTCTGCGTTCGTTGACAACTTTGAGAGCCAATATCCGGTGTTACCGAATTGTTTTATGTGACGTCACTCGAGTTGTGGTGGCGCGGCCTGATGCTGTGGTTAAACTAAGCTTCCTGGATGTTGTATAACAATGTCATTAGTGGTAGCGGCCTCGCCTTCTATGTCGTTAGTAGTTACCAATGAGCTTTTCTGTTCCAAAAACGTTGTGCTTAGTGCCAGTAGGTACTGTCAAATGGTGAAGGAAAGCATCGCAAAAAAACCGGTAAGTCGTATTTTTTTTTTTTTATATATTGGTGGACTTTCCACACAGCACTATCTAGCCCCAAACTAAGCTTATGCTTGTGATATGAGAACCAGATAGCTGATATACTACTTATATACCTTTTTTTTATTTATTGTAAATACATACTTATAATATTATATAACACCCAGACAGAGAACAAACATCTGTGTTCATCACACAAACGTTTGTTCACAGTGGGAATCGAACCCACGACCTACGGCGTAGAAGGCAGAGCTACTACCAACTGAGCTACGTAGGCTGTCAATAATATATACCTAAGGAGATTGAACAAGTGTTCGATAGGTGGGGTTATCTCAGGAAGTTTTATAGCATCGCGTCCCCACGAGGGACGAGCACTTACCACATACCCACATTTTGCTGCATTCCATACGTGATAGAATACTAGCTAGTTCCCTCACAGTACTACACAATAAATCAGAATCTAGAGCAAACAAAAACGCGAATATCCAATAACAATGTGAAGTGCCATTGTTTTGCATAATATACTTAAGAATGTGCTCATTTTAATGAGTCACAGTACCTATAATTATCATTCGCACAAAAACACCGTTCTCCCAAAATATCATGCAATGAACAAGTTACGAACAAAAGTAACTTTGGACGTCGAAATGGGCAATCTGGCTCGCCGGTCACGTATTCAGAAAGCGTTTATTTTTAAACAGAGTCCAATTTTAATGCTAATCCTCAATTTAGTCGGCTCCAATTCCATTCTGGACCTTTATGAAGCTAGGTATAGAATTTAGGGTCACACACACACATGTATACTTAATCCGTACCTCCTAGGCGCTGCAGGTACCTATAATACCTAATCTTTATATCCAAGACGCTACGGTGTCGCATAACTACCTACCGATCTTATCAGTCAGTAGTAATTCATTGTTAGAGAAGGGCCAATTGGCACCAACTGGCTTTTTTTTACCAAGCTTCTGCCCAAACTTCGTATGAGATGTTATTGTTGATGTTTTAACATAGGGCAGTGTTGTTGTACAGCGGCAAAGCCCCTAAAATAAATAATATAAAAACCTATATATAGTTTCTTTTTTGACATTTATAAGTGTATCTCTGCCTATGTAAAGAGATGTTTCTATAATAATAACCACAGAAAAAACATGATGGCCGGCTTCTCTCAATATCCACTTCGACTGAAACTTGATTACCAATTATCGATTGATTTCTTGTGTAGAATGTTCTTTAGCTAAAGTACCCAACTATATTAGCTACAGGTCCCAAAAAGCGGCGACCGTTATGTTGTCGCCGACTATGTTACGAGTTATTGCATAATATGTTTTTTAATGCGTCAGCTATCTTTGGTAAATAAAATCTTAAAATATAATGGAAGTGAAATTCTAGAAAATAAACTAACGATAGTCACTTATTACTGTGTTACGAACCAGTGCTTAGCTATATTTATACCTCTAAATCCGATGGACTAAAAGTAGGCCCAGGCTCCATACATACCTGAAACCTACCTGAAACAACTCCTATTTCATAATTGGTATCTATGTAATTTTTTTTTATCGAAGCCATCCTCACTTTTAATCAAAATAATAGGCGCTAGCTTTACGAAAACTAAGGCATCCTAACCATACTAACAATCTTTGCCTATATATATTTTATTAACCTATGTATATAGGTACTTAGGTAGAACTTGGCTGTTGCTTGGTTCAAGTTGGCTCAAGCACTTAACTTCAAAACTTGTTTGAGCGTTAGGTTACAAAACTTTGGTTATACCTAAGTTTATCCACCTAAAAATGTAAGTAGGTACTCGTAAGTGGCTTTGTTTGGTTAGTACTCGAAAGAGCCTTAGATGTTTACTTCACATCACATCACCTTGTTCTTTTGAAACAGTGTGGTGAATGGATTTATTAGTGACACGACAAAAAGAAGAAACCATATCAAGGGAAGGTTGTGGGTTCAAATGCCACTCGGATAATAACTTTTGTGACAGCATAAAAATCTGAAGAAGCTTTATTATTTTGTACAGAAGCTTGATTAGATATGTTATCTCAAACACATTTGCGACATCTGTAGATTTTATGAAGGTATGAGTGGCGGTATTAATAAAAAAATAAATAGGAAATGAAGTAGATTGATCATGGGAAAAATAAAGAAAAATAATAGAATGCAGATTGATTGCCGAGACAAGTCTGATAGTCCGCCGATAACGATGTGAACCCCACGGTAAACATAAACCCAAGCTAGACGGCATAGAGTAGATACCGTTTGCACAGAACAGCTCTAAGGCAATAGCTGTCGCAGCGCGACGTTTTTTAACATCCTAATCTGGCAACACAGAACACTTCGTCCAACAACATGGCCGCGAATGCATAGTCATAATTTTCCTCGAATTTAATTTATCTTTTAAGTACTGTAATAACTGCAAATAAACCAATATTAAAAGCCAGTCTTCGTGATTCATCTCAACCCCAACATAACGCCTCAACATTGGTCCTACGAGCCTACAAGAAACGAATCAGCTACAACAGGAACTTCTCAATACAAGAAAACGGACGACATTTTGCCGCACACGGCGAATAGTTTTACCTACAAGAGGAATCGACTTCAAGCATCATCGTCAGAGCCGGAAAGTCACAAAATCATACATACAAGGAGCAAACAGGGATCCCGAGCGAGGAGCATTTATTGGATAAAGTTTGAATGGAATTTTCGCAAAGCCAAACCGCCATCTTTGGAGCGCCACGCGATACCGCATGAAAGAATTCAGCTAAGTCCTATTCCTCTGCTTTTGCCCACTCCTACCTAATTACATCACGAGCAATACCTAAGTAAGCTGCAAAGTGCGAACATACATAGTTCGGGTTAAATGCACGCCAAGCTTAGGCACGCTAAACATTCAAGATTTCAAAGGGTTTACGCTATTCTTGCACACTTAGCATGGGTTTTATTTTGCTAGCAAGCAGTGTGTGCGCAGTGACGGGATTGCATAGTCAAAGCTACAATCGCGCATCGCATGGTGCACACATCATTTACCACTAAGTTCACAAGTTGCATTGAACTAGCCAGTGGCTCACATTGCCACGCATTTCAGTCATAGAAACGTGGCAATCGCCACATCAGTGGCAACAAAACCTATCATTTGGTTTTCCATCTTTCAACAAAACCTAACATTTGGTTTTTTCAACTTTCAAAACAAAACCTATCATTTGGTTTTCAACAAACAAAATTAGACATTCATTTGTGCTTCATTTCAGCTTCACAGTAAGCAGTCAAGTAAGTCAATAAAACTTGTCCAAACTCCACCTAGGTAAAAATCATTCCAGTAACAGCATTTACACCATTCAGTTACAATGTCTGAAGCCGATCTAAAACTACTTGTCCGTAAGCGAGGAGCCATCAAGGCCCGCTTGACAAATTTCAGAAACTTTCTCAATTGCATCCCCAGTGATCAAGATCTAGCCTCAGAGCTCATTCTTGAGGTTAATATCCGTCAATCAAAGTTGGAATCATTACTAACAGAGTTCAACGATGTGCAATTCCAGGTTGAAATGAGCTATGAAGATCTTACTGAACAACACAAAGAAAGGGAAACCTTTGAAAGCTCATACTACAGCACCATGGCCCGGGCCCAGGCCATTGTGCGAAGTCTTCCCTCTGCAGTGACCAGTGAGACCAATTCAACCGGTGAGACCAAGCCACTTATTGATCATGATGAGGACCAAGAGGTAAGGCAAAGAAAGGTAGGTGTAAAATTGCCTGAAATTAAACTTAACAAGTTCGATGGTACATACAGCCAATGGTTGGAGTTTCGGGACATGTATGACTCAATGATACACAACAACTCAAACATTATGGACATCACAAAGTTCTATTACTTGAGATCATATCTAGATGGTAGTGCGGCTCTCGTTATCAAGTCAATTGAATTCTCAGCTCAAAATTACAAAGTTGCATGGGACTTAGTATGTGAACGGTACAACAACAAAAGACTATTGGTAGGAAACCACATCAAGTCACTGTTCAAGGTATTTCCTGTACACAAAGAGAATGCATTTCAATTGAGACGGTTAGTCGACACATATATAAAAAATTTAAAATCTCTAGAAATACTTGGGGAACCCACTCAACACTGGGACACATTACTCATATACATTCTGTGCAACAAACTAGACACAGAAACATTACATGAATGGGAAAAATACAAAAGCATGAATCCTGATCAGACAAACACATTTAATGATTTGATTAAATTCATAAGAACTAGAGCAGATATGTTAGAAACATTAGAACAAAGATATACAAAGGGTGAGCGTACAGAGAGTTCACGAGCAATGGTAGCACAGACACAGAACACCAGCAGAAAGAATTGTCCTATTTGCCAGGATGAATCACATGCAATTTACAACTGCAAAACTTTCTTAAACATGTCTCCTAAAGACAGGGAAATCAAAGTAAAGGCATTAGATATTTGTATGAACTGCCTATTCAAAGGCCATCCATCAAACAAATGCAAGTATGGTTCATGCAAGCACTGCAACAAAAAACACAACACATTATTGCACATACACTCCCATAAGGGTTCGGCAGAACATAACAAAACAGATGATCAGAATGCTAGTGCTGTTTTGTTCTGCAATTCGTTGCCGCAGGGTCTCTTGTCGACAGTTGTAGCTCAGGTTCATAATACAGACCATAGTAGGCCTGTCCCTGTACGCGCTGTACTGGACTCCGGCAGCTCAGTCAACTTAGTGACAGAACACTTTTGCAAAAAATACAACATACCAACTAGTGATGTAGTCAGTCCTCTGACATGTCTGAATAGTGTTGAGACAACAGCCAGCAAGATGTGCAACATAAAATTATCATCAAATTATTCTGATTTCAGTATCGAGTTAACTTGTCTGGTCATCAAGGACATCACTGGTCCGTGGCCTCAAGGTATCATAGATAGGAAGAGTCTAGGCATTCCGAAGGGGATAAAGCTAGCTGACCCTGAGTTCAACCACTGCTCACACATCAACCTGCTGATAGGTAATGGCACATTTTGGCATCTGCTGCGGCCAAGTAAAATTGAGTTGCCAGTAGGTAGCATAACATTATTTGAGACAGTATTTGGTTGGATATTAGGAGGAGCACAATCAACCTGTGATCTTTTCTGTGGCATCACCCAGAAAGGTACAGTCAAAGAAAACACAGAAGATCATTCAATCCAAGATCAATTAGAGAAATTTTGGAAATTAGAGTCAATTGATAACAGCCTATCTCAGTATTCAGCTGATGAAATGGCTTGCGAAAACGATTTTGTTCAAAACACCAAGAGATTAGCCAATGGCAGATTTGTTGTAAACATCCCATTGAAGCAGTCTCCGCGCATATTAGGTGACACATACACATTAGCTAGACAGAGGTTCTTGTCACTAGAGCGAAAATTCAAAACAAATCCTGATCTAAAGAAAACATACACAGAATTCATTCATGAATACATACAGTTAGGGCATATGAGTGAAGCCTCCTGTCAAAACAGGGTAGGTTCATACTATGCACCGCATCATGCAGTAATGAAACTAGACAGTACTACCACCAAGTTAAGAGTAGTTTTCGATTGTTCAGCAAAATCAACCACTGGTTACTCATGCAATGACTTGCAACAGGTAGGTCCAATCATACAAGATGACATTCTGTCCATTTTACTGAGGTTTAGGCAGCATAACATAGCTCTAACATCAGACATTGAAAAAATGTATCGTCAAGTTATGGTAAATCCAGAACAGAGGAAGCTGCAGCAGATCTTATGGAGAGATGAACCACACCTCCCATTAAAGACTTATGAACTTAACACAGTCACATATGGTAGTGCTGCCTCTTCATTCATCTCAATACGCTGTCTAAAGCAACTGTCGCTTGAGTGCAATGACCCTAAGCTGCAGGAAATCATTTCAAGGGATTTTTATGTAGATGATCAAATAAGTGGAGCTGGCACTGTTAGCGAGGCTATTGACCTATATACTAATCTAACAAACACACTGGAAAAAGGTTGCTTCCCACTTCGTAAATGGAGATGCAATAACAAGCAAGTTAGCGATGCAATTCAAGCAGACACAGCTGACAATTTAAATATGCCTCCTAGCAGCAATTCAAAGGTACTAGGACTCACATGGGACAATAATGCAGACACTATTTGTTTCACCACAGAGGTAGATTCAGACACAAATGTAACCAAAAGAAATATACTATCAGTAATATCACAAATCTATGACCCGTTGGGTCTAGTAGCACCAGCAGTTTTGGAAGCCAAGATCATGCTCCAAAGGCTCTGGCTACAGAAACTTTCCTGGAACCAACAGGTACCAGATGACATCAAGGATATATGGGTGGCATTTGTCAGGACATTATCTAGACTGAAGGATATTCAGATGCCTAGGCAGGTACTCATACATGATCCAAATGATGTGCAATTACATATCTTTACAGATGCATCAGAAAGTGCATACGGCGCCTGTGCATACATACGGTCAACCACCGACACACACACAGCTGTACACTTGCTATGCGCCAAAGGAAGGGTAGCGCCTTTGAAACCAATCACAATTCCACGCATGGAGCTATGTGCGGCGCTACTAGGTACACAGTTACTTGTCAAAATTACACAATCAATGAGAGTCAGTTTCGATCACTGCTTTCTTTGGACCGACTCATCCATCGTCCTGGGTTGGTTATCAATGCAACCAAACAAGTTACACACATTCGTAAGGAATAGAATCTCAGAAATACAGTCCACTTGCAATAACCATGTTTGGGGGCATGTTCCTTCTCAGGAAAACCCTGCAGACATCATATCACGTGGCTCAATTGCTTCTGCTCTAGTGCAGAACAGCCTGTGGTGGAACGGTCCACAATTCCTGAAGCAGTCAGAGGAACACTGGCCAAAGTTAACAAACAAAACAATGAGCACACTACCAGAAGTAAAAACAGTTTGCCTGGTAACACAAAATAATAAAATATGTGAAACATTTCCATTTCACAGGTTCTCAAACTTCAAGCGCATGCAAAGAGTTTTTGCATACATGCTCAGATTCATACACAACATCAAAGAGTCAGACAAGCACACCGGACCGCTCACATCACAAGAGTTGATAGAGTCTAGAAATGGCTTAGCACTGTTAGCACAAAGGGAATCATTTCCTACAGATTACACAGACATACAGTCAGGTAAACAACTATCTAAGAAATCTAGATTATTAGGTTTAAATCCGTTTATCTCAACATCAGATAAATTGCTGAGAGTAGGTGGACGCTTGCCACTCTCCAATTACACTTATGACAAAAAACATCCAATAATTATCAGTAAGGAACACACATTCACAAAACTTTTGTTTGAACACCAACACAAAATCCTCATGCATGCAGGTCCACAACATATACTGTACTCATTGAGAGAAACATATTGGCCAATAGGGGGACGGGACTTGGCGCGACTTGTGAGTAGGCAATGTCTTCTTTGCAGTCGTTACCGGGGAAACACCGTAACTCCAATCATGGGCAACTTACCAAAGGAACGTATAGAGCCGGCCTTTCCGTTCGAACTCGCCGGCGTCGACTATGCTGGGCCTATCATGATGTCCGATCGGAAAGGGCGTGGCTCTCGTCTAGTCAAGGCATACATCTGGATCTTTGTTTGCTTTACAACTAAGGCCATTCATGTTGAGTTAGTTGGTGACATGACAACAGAAAACTTCATCGCGGCGCTGAAAAGGTTCATCTCACGCAGAGGGAAGCCTTCGGATCTATTTTGCGACAATGGTTCCAACTTTGTAGGCGCTCATAAAGAAATCAATAATATTATCATTAAATCAAATTCAAATGCAATCACAGATGCATTCACATCTGATTCGATAAGGTTCCATTTCATGCCACCTCAAAGCCCTCACTTAGGCGGGTTACATGAGGCAGGCGTCAAGTCTGTCAAGCACCATTTGCGTCGCGTCTTAGGCTTGGCACATTTAACGTTTGAAGAACTATCTACCACGCTTATACTTATCGAAGCATTACTTAACTCAAGACCTTTGACACCCCTCAGTACTAATCCTAATTACTTCCTACCACTGACACCTGGACACTTCCTTATCGGACGAGGCTTAGTGGCGCTCCCAGAAGCAGACTACACTGTGGTGAAGACCACGAGGCTAAATCGATACCAGAGAATGCAGCAGCTCCGCCAGCACTTCTGGACCAGGTGGCAACAAGAATATGTCAGCGAGCTTCAAATCCGAACCAAGTGGAAGCAATCGCAAGGTCACATCACACCAGGATGCCTTGTTGTTATTAAGGATAAACAGCTTCCCCCCCAAAAATGGTTACTGGGTAGAATTACAAAGGTCTTCCCAGGAAGGGGGGACAATATAAGTAGAGTGGCGGAAATAAAAACTGCCACTGATACCATAAGAAGAGATTTCACAAAAATATGCATCCTGCCTATCGATCCAGTTGAAGAAACCTCTTCAACGGCGGGCAGCATGTCGCAGCGCGACGTTTTTTAACATCCTAATCTGGCAACACAGAACACTTCGTCCAACAACATGGCCGCGAATGCATAGTCATAATTTTCCTCGAATTTAATTTATCTTTTAAGTACTGTAATAACTGCAAATAAACCAATATTAAAAGCCAGTCTTCGTGATTCATCTCAACCCCAACATAACGCCTCAACAATAGCAGTAGAGTATAATTTCTATTGTATGGCTGAAAACTTGATAATCATGTTAGGCGGCTTATTTTTTGTTGTGCTAGACGTACTTCATTTGCTTCGTAAATGTTTTTGAAGCTCGTTATAAGAGAAAAATGAATACTGGACCAGACCAAAACTCACCTTTGGCTAGGTTAGGCTATTCGTCGTCATGACGATGAAAAAAAAGCAGAAGTGAATTATAATTAGCAGTAGAGGAAAGCAAAAAAGAATGTGGGAGTTAATTCTCATTTTGTACAAGCATTTCTAAAAACTTTGCATTACTACTGCAAATGACGTCACATGCGGTTTTGTATGGTATAGACACGGAGTAATAGTAGGGCAGCGGTAGCGAGCCAGGCAGGCACAGGAAGCGATGGGACCCGAGTCTGGACTATGTCACACCTACACGCGCCTCAGCGGACTGAATTACTGAACTTTTGTTATAAAAAATTCTAGTTTAAAATAAGTAGTAAAAATGCGTATACAATAAATTGTTTAATATATCAAAACTGTAAATAATTTATTTCTTTATCTAAAACGATGCTAACACAGTTTCACACAATTTCTTTTCTGTTTTGTACTCTAAGCTCCCACCATAATTATTTTTCACCAGTGGCTTCAATTACAGATTGTTATATAAATACTAGTCTTAATTTTTTTAAACCACTAATCGCTAGATCATCGCATGTTACAAAATAAAACTTTTTTGGTTTAACGAAGTCACCATCACGCTTGGCAGACTAATTAGCAGGTAAATTCTCAGACGAACCAATGCATTTTAATGCTGATTATAAAAAAAAGCAAATGCCAAAATTGACATAGGCAACCGGACTTTGAATGCAAGAAAAGTTACGCGATCAGCCTGCTGGTAACATGCCGCCGAGCCGGTGGAAATATAAAAGAAATTACATTTCGGTGTGAGTGCGGTCTCGAAAGCGGGATCCGAGTCGTTTAATTTAGCGGAACAGAGGTGAGCAGATATCGCTTCGGAAACTATGTCAAACGTCTGCCACTTGTGGATACTTCGCCAGCACCTTATTGTACAAGAACTCATTTACCTACATAGTATAAAACAAAGTCGCTTTCTCTGTCCCTATATCCCTATGTCCCTGTGTCCCTATGTCCCTATGTATGCTTAAATCTTTAAAACTACGCAACGGATTGTGCTGTTTTTTTTAATAGATAGAGTGATTCAAGAGGAAGGTTTATATGTATAATACATGCATGATATAGTAGAAAAACAATGTGCACCCGTGCGGAGCAGGGGCGCGCGGGCGGGTCGCTAGTACATAATATATAGCTATAGATAAATGATAGAATATACTTCCGGTAGGGGTATTTTAAAACATTCGGCTTTCGAAATAAGAGCTAGCTTGACAGACAAATTCTGATATTTCCGAACGAATACGTTTCAGAATAATAACAATGATAAATGTATGCCAACATGTTAGTTTCAGATTGATAACAATGCTTATTGTATGCCAAAATATTAGTTCAACTGCCTGTACCTGTGACAACGGAGTCCGATAGGCTAGGACAGTGGTTGCTAGCTACCTGTTATTTTACTAAAGTAAGAGCAACTAGGCCACAGCGTGGGTGGCAGCGTCCGGTCCAACAGCGCAGCATCCGTTCCCTGAAGTATTATCACTGCTAACTTGTTGGACTATACTTATGCATGTTACCTACTAAAACTGAGTTACTGTACAATAAGCTACGCAGGGCAAGGCATGCAGTGCAGGGTAGGGCACGTCCCTATCGTCAGTACCTGACTAGGTAATGATAAAGATAAAACGTTTTTATTCAGTACGGTCTTACAACATTTGTTTGAATAACAATTGGTAATTAAACCTACCTATATGTCTAAATTACTATATTTGTTGTGTTCAGACCGAAGGTCATGAATATGGTTTGAGCGCCTCGCTCTAACTATGCCTAGACTTGTATGTAGACGCGAGGGGGCTGCTAGGTGATGGTTAAAACTCATCAGTTCGTCATCTGATTGTTCAATAACAATGGTTAATTTGGCTACGGGCAATTTTTTTTTTAAGAAACTGTTTTTTTCTAAACCAATGTTGCATTGAAATTGCGCGCGAGCCAGTCATATTCCACCCCTCCCAGGCTCTCTTGGATACCACAAACAATGCTGTAATATCAGTAACGTTTGTAGGCATAAGATAGACTCATGACGTATCTTGAGGGTTAGTTTGAGTTTGAGCCCAATATTTAAACTTGTTTGTTGGAATGGATTCTGTCAGGGACACAAATTAGTTTCAAGTTAGAATGTTGTATAATTATAGGTTACTAGTAGCGCCCCGCGGTTTCACTCGCGTAGTTTTAAATTCCGGTTTTCCCACGGTTTCAAAAGTACTCTATGTGTTATTCCAGACTATATTATAATATATCTCTGTGCCAATTTTCACCAAGATCCGTACAGCCGTTCTGGAGTTACCTATAGAGTAACAAACATCCATCCATCCATCCATCCATACCTACAAACTTTCGCATTTATAATATTAATAGGATTATGTCTGGGGGCTACAATGTTCAATAATGAAAGTTAATATTGTAAAATCATAATAAATTTGCTTCACCTATACCTCTTTATCTGCTTTTATTTTTTACTTAATCCATACTTAGTCATCACCCATAATATTACATGAAGTGTACAGTCATATAAAACAATTTTCTTCAGTTATAATTTTCAAAATGATATTACAAATTACTTTTGTATTTAATTTCAGACAGTCCTCCAGTTTAGTTGGTAGTAGCTCTGCCTCTGGCGCTGTATAGGCCGTGGGTTCGATCCCCACAAAGAACAAAAATTTAAGTAATGTAGAACAGCACAAAAATACCTAGATATTAATTTATTCTATGCCTGGGTGATATAAAATGTTGCAGCTAACTATTCATAAAAAATCAGCTATCAGGTTTTTTACAAGCTTTACTTAGTTTGGGTTTAAAATTAAATAGTGTTGTGTCAAATGATCTATATAAAAAAGAATTCTGACACAGTAATACCAGATCCACCAGGCGTAAAAAAACATAATCGTATTGCACGTGACTGTACCTCCTCACAAGAAAATCCTATACGCTGAAAAGCTGAAAGTGGTTGCTAAATTATATTGTATCTCTTTTCATTCAATAAAATGAAGTGCTTTAGCTATTAGATTTATGAGAAAACAAAACATGTGGCCTTATCTTTAAGTAGCGGTTTTCTTCATAAATATTAAGTACTAGCTGCGCCCCGCTATTTCACCCGCGTTGTTTTAAATCCCGGTATTCCCACGGGATAAAAAGTCTATGTGCTATTCCTGACTATAATGCATATCCCTGCCAAGTTTTATCCAGATCCGTTCAGCTGTTCCGGCGTGAAAGACTAACAAACATCCATCTATCCATTCATACTTACAAACTTTCGCGTTTAGGTAGTAGTATTACTATTATCATCATCATTATCAAGCTGTAGAAAGCCACAGCTGGACATAGGCATGCCCTATATATTTCAAGAAGAAACGAATCTGAGCCATTCACTAACATCTTGCGATCTTCACGATAGGAACGTGCCCTACGACTACCCTGCCACCAACTTGAAGTATGTTAAGCCTCATGGCCTGTAATTTCGCCAGCTACCACACTTTTCAAACTGCAACACGGCAAAGCTGTTTGGCGGCAGAAAAAGGCATGGTGACTTCCCCGAGCGAGCCACATACTTTTTAACCGACAAAAAAGTTTTATGAAGTGAAGAAGACAAAGTTAATCAATTTGGTGCCAAAGTGCAATTCTAGCTGCATCGGATATCGTAGGTATATACTGTCTATCAGGTTGCTGCGATCCAAACCGCAAACTCCATTACGTGATAAAAGCTTTGGAATTGAATCGTATTGCTGTGTTTTGAGCCGTCTGATTGAGTGCTAGTACCTACCACCAAGGAATATAGATAAATCAAATTCCTTACCTACCACCTATATTCGTTGCCTACTAACTACTATAAATAAATAATAAATAAATAAATAATGCTGGACAATCCACACAGCACTATCTCAGCCCCAAAGTAAGCTATTCAAAGCTTGTGTTATGGGTACTAGATAACTGATATATTTAATACATTATATACTTACATAGATAGATATTTTTTATTATACATAGAAAACACCCAGACCATCAGAACAAATTTCTGCAAATCGTACACAAATTTGTTCCAAGGCGGGAATCGAACCCACAACCTCTTGCGTCGCAGGCAGGCTCTCGCCCGCTGCGCCACAGAGGTCGTCGTCGTCGTACTATAATTTGCATATACCACCTTGTATACTTAGTCTTCTTCTTCTTTTCTCCGTTTATAGCAAGGAATATAGATAAACCCAAGGATAAAACATAGTATTTAAATTCCTTGGTTTATACTCTTGCCTGTATTTTTTTTTAATTTTGTGCTGGCTTGGATACAAAGTCCTTTCGCCAAGTCCCCTTTGTTTATCAGTTTTATAGTCACTTCATTCACTTTCTCACATGTTTGAAAGATAGTCTTGCCAGCATAACAAAGTACTCTCTGGTTTGCCAGTGTCAAGTGATTATAAATAAATAGTTTTTAGTCAAGTCGGCCGTCATTTGTGATGGGATTTCGTCGTGTTTGATGAAAATGGTGGCGGTTTTCTTAATTTAAATTCTAAAGAGTTCAATGAAAGTAAATTGATAATAATTGTATGTTTAAAGATTCTGAAAAGTGCGAGCGAGAAGTTGTTTGGTGGTCGTCTGCGTTTTAAATTGTGTACCAGAAGAGGAAGATTGCTCGGAATGATGCTATTAAGGGCAGGTGCCTTATCTCCGATGAAACGATCGATTCGCGACACGAGAATGACAGTCATTTGAAGCAAACGCGCGACCGAATCTTAAACACGTGTCATTGTATCACTCGAAAAAAGGGGAAAAAAGATTATAAACACTTGGAACAAAATTATATAACTTTTTTGCGATAAAAATCAACTTCACATACACTAAAATTACTTAATTTTTATTTTTGTGTTGTTTGGTATACATATTTTAAGAAACAAGTAAAAAAAGGCATGTAATTAAATGCAAGCTGTGTAAAGATAAATTTTCTACAACCATTTTATAGCCCGTGGCCCGTGGCGGGCCATTTTCTAATACTTTAGTTTAAACCCAAATTCAGAACAATGATTGCATGAATCTGCACCACTCGCGTCTTCGACACTCACCATGCTAGGGGTGATCTAATTCAGTGTGTCATTTAGCGAAGGGTGTTAAACAGTTTATCAGTCACCAGCCGGGCTATCGCTTCATTGAACCGTGAAATGACACATCCTTCGCATTGAGGATTTTAAGCCCAGTAAGCTTTTAAGCATTCTAATCAGATGCTTGTGTGTCCAACGGCACACTATAATATGTTATAGTGTTGATTTTATTTTATTTTTGTTATAACCATATTAACCACATGTTTGTTATAATAACATGTAATGTGTGTGTTAAAGTAGCAAATAAATGTATGTCTATGTCTAAGTCAACGGCTGGGCAAAGTTTTTTAAGGAACCTTAGTACTAGATGGTCTAGTGGGAGTGATTTTCTTATCGTTAAGGTCGTGCACCAATGGATTCTTCGGATTTCCTAATTTTTAGCTACAAACTTGCTATCTCTATCGAATTTGAAGTAAAAGCTGAAATAGCAAGTGAGCTTTCAGAAACAGGGGGCAATTGTAGTATGTTATGATAGTGAAAATCACCCTATTTTAATCAAATAAGCCTGTCCAACATAATGAAAGGCAATGCAAATCCACAATTTCGGCAACGTTGCATTTTTTGTGCCACTTGACCTGCTCCGCGTGAAAGCGTAACTTTCACGAGATGACGAAAGCGAATAAGTACTTTTGAGACCTACTTTTTATGAGGGTTTTAACCTAAATTTAGATTTTGAGTCTTCAGTTTAAAAATTTTAATATGAATCTGTGTCATCTGTCACATCTATTTGTGAATCGGACTTCTGGTAAATTAAAATTTCACAGCTTCACGAGTTTAACGGGCGCGGTAGAATAACAACAGATCGATTAGTAGCAAGTAGAATTCTTTCAGATGACTAAGTAGGATAGTCGATATTACGAATAAAATATTTCCTGAGCTGAACTTTAGGCTTTCTTATTTCTGCATTTAAAATGTAGTATAAAGTATTTATCGAAATACATTCAATATGTAAGCATTTCTTTGTCTATCTTCTTTCAAGAAATGCATTCATTAAACGGTCCTTTGTCTAGCTGAAGATAAGACGAGCAAAGACGAAACTAACACCAAATGCTACTCACATTGCATATTGCACAGGAAACGTAAAACCGCTTTTATCCTACAGGATTATATTATTGTGTAAGTTTATAGAAATTTATTTTTGACCTAAAGTATGGAAAAAGTAGCAAATTAAAAAATATTAAACAGTACCATAGATAGAAGACAATAACAGTGTGTAAGGTGATAAAATAATATAAAATTATTTATCACGTAAATAGGTAAGTACCTATGTTACCCATGCATGCATGCATCGTTGTGTGGGGTCAAAAAGGTCATCGTCTCGGCTTTAATTTAAATCATCACTAGTAAAGTTACATGCAAAATCAAAATGGAATATACAGGTTGGTCCAAACAGTGACGTGACGTCCAAAATAAAAAAAAAATGCACCGGTCACAGGTCAATCAATCACCACCGCTCAAAGGGATCAAAGTCCGTGGGATTAAAGACGTTGTCAACATAATAGCCGTTTCAGTTTTTGAACCAGAGTTATCTGTAAATACCCCATGTATGTTTGCCGACTTTTCGAGAAAGAGAGTTTTAAAGCCTAACAAATTACAAAATAAGCAATTATGAGTAACTTGAACCAAATTACTAGCGAAAGCAATTTTCACCCTGGTACCATGGAAAACAGATTTACTGTTTTCTCGTCGTCTTCTTGTCATTCCACTAGATTCTTTCGAAACAGTGCATGTGGTGATAGGATTTCCAGTGTGCCTCAAAGATTCTCTTGTCGAGCACTTGACACTGTTTTCGTGATATTATGAAAGGTTTGGGTCCCTGAATGTTTGACTTTCACAACATAAAATATTCCAAATAGAGTACGCGTACGAGTATGCGTACCTACCTACCAACAGATCTATGTAGATGTACTAAATCAGTGTGCGTACTTGTGTACCTACGAAAATAAATTTGTACTACTAAAAAACCATTGAGCTATATTTATGAATACCTAAATCAAAACCCAAAACAGATTTTATTTTCCAGACCGTTACATTCTGCGTATTCTGGTTTAGGTCTGCAACAGCTGCTCTCAGAAATAACTGCACGAATCAAGCTGTCAATTGTAGCTTTACATTCAATAAAAAGAAAGCACAACACACATTGAAGTTAAATATTGATTTTCTGATTAAAAAAAAAAACAATAACCATTTATTTTCTCATAAGAAACATCATACACTTTTCAAAACCTTATTTTCTTATATTCTATAAGTTAAAACCATCAACCACATCTGTCAAGCTGAATCGGTTGCTTGATTTGTACAGTTATTTTGGTTGTCTGTTCTTGCAGATATCGAAGTCAGGAGTAAAGAACCAATAAACAAACTAAAATAACAAAACCAGCGTTCGTTCAGTCAAATGTGTTTCGGTAGAATTCGATTGGAAGCTATATTGGGCGAGCTGACACTGGAAATTGTGAAAATAAAATACCTAAGCGCTGTCGTTTAGGTACTTTGTTGACTTTGCCGACTTCGTTCGACGCGCTCAAACGTAATTGAATATTTTTGAAACGGAATTGATAACTTTTTTACTGTAAAATGTGTTGTTTTTATCGGAAACAAGAACAAGCAATAGCAATACCGTAGCAGTAAAATGAATCGTTGCGTATTGTAGGGTCACTGAACATTCGGAAACCATTCAGGGTTGGCTATAGCAAACCTTGTACTTGGGTTTAGGGTTGGGGGTAGGGGGGTTGCAAGTGGGGGTATGTGGCTAGTTCTTCCCTTGAGTCCTTTTTTCTAGGAAATGAAAAAAATTAACTTCACTTTTTCAGCTACATTACTAGTGAGGCTAGGGTTTTTTTTCTACTGGGTCGTTCGGTCGGGTCGGGTTCAAATCCCGTAATGCACCAATGGATTTTGTCTTCGAAAAATTTGTGTTGCCAGTGTTCTCTAAAACACATTACTTTATTTAGTAGTTGGTAATTAACTAAAGTAATTTTTTTTTAGTTCATCTGCTTGTTCCATCAACTACTAGTTTATAAATAAGTAATAAAACAAAAACACAAAAAAAAAACAATTATTTATTTATCCATAGACGAGAAATAGACATAGATATATTTTTAGTAACCATATAATTTAGTATTACAGATAGGTGTCTTACTTAGTACCATAATATTTATAAACACGCCAAGACGCAATGGCACATTCTTAGAAGCTTTATCAAAATACTGAACAACGCATTTCATGTGTAGCTGATCAAAGTTGCTAGATAGCTATACAAAGGGTCCGAATAGTAAAACTATATAGATACGTAAGTCTTGATATTATATTCTATTTATTATACAACAGTGATTATGCTATGATATTTAGATAACAAAATAAAACAACATAGGCGTTAGCTGTGACTCCCAGGCAAGTTCTCGAGATGATATTAAATCACAGTTTTAGTAAATCAGATCCAACTAAGTTTCGTAAAATAACATTTAGTAATAAAACAAAAAGAAAAAGTGTGAAGCGAGAAGTTGTCTAGCGGCTGTCGTGTTAAACATTTTAAACATTTGGTTTTAGACATACATAGTACAAATAAATTACCTACTATAAAACTTTATACAAATCTTGGCCACTGGATAAACAAAACGTATGTAGTTAGGTATAGGTAAACATTAAGGCTAATAGCTATTATAAAAAAAACTAAAATATATTTTACAGTCTTTTGAACAACAAAGAAAGAGCAATTTTGATTTGGTCCCATCACAACAAGGATAAAACTTTAGATTTCCCACAAAGGTTTTCAGGTAAATTGATATGGAGTTATTTGCTATAGGTTGGCTTGCTCCCATTAAGTTTAATAAAAAAAAGGTACTGCCTCACTGGTGCTCACTTTTGCATGTGTTAAACTAACTATAGTAACGTACTTTCGACATTTTGAGCACCACTGACACTTGCCAAAAATGTCAACATCAAAGCTAACAAAAATGTCGTACCAACCCCCGGTTTCTGAAAGCGCGATCAACACTAATCGGCTGTCAAGTCACTTGCTACCTCTATCTAATTTGAAGTAAAAGCTGAAATAGCAAGTGACTTGACAGCCGATTAGTGTTGATCGTGCTTTCAGAAACTGGGGGCTAAGCCTCATTAAGCCAGCTGTTGGTATAACATTTGCCGATTCAAGAAAACCTAGAGAAAAAAGAAAAAACACATGGAGCTCAGTCGCGCTGTTTACAAACGGTTTTTCAAAACAAATTATTATTTATGAGCACAACATTACAGGAAATGTCCAACGTTATGCTCATAGTTAAATAAAATAAATAAATAAATAATGCTGGACAATCCACACAGCATCATCTAGCCCCAAAGTAAGCTTCAAAGCTTGTGTTATGGATACTAGATGACTGATATATTTAATACATTATATACTTACACAGATAGATATTTTTTTTTATTATACATAGAAACACCCAGACCTACGGAACAAATTTCTGCAGATCATACACAAATTTGTTCCGAGGCGGGAATCGAACCCGCAACCTCTTGCGTCGCAGGCGGACTCTCGCCCGCTGCGCCACAGACGTCGTCAAACTAAAGTTGGCACTGAGTCACCTAATTTTAAGACGTTTCAACGTGATCTTTGTGATTTTATTGAATAAACATATTTTGATTTTGACTTTGACTATGAAGGTGCAGTTGGAATTGGAACTTATACGACTAGTAGGAATGTCTTACCCCGGTGCCAGATATGAATGATCTTACGTGAT
Organism: Plemyria rubiginata; assembly: GCA_963576535.1. Classification (NCBI taxonomy): domain Eukaryota; kingdom Metazoa; phylum Arthropoda; class Insecta; order Lepidoptera; family Geometridae; genus Plemyria; species Plemyria rubiginata. Next base: position 9,205,468 of record OY754917.1, on the reverse strand, counting down.
CACTGATCTGCACGCTTAGTGAGGCACGAGAAAAACTCTTTACTATCTCGTGCCTCACTGACAGTCCCCGCACTTGTTGTGGTAATTTTGTTGTGAAACACCGGTATTTCTGAGTTTAATTGGATTCGTAGGCGGAGTGTTTGATTGAATGCTGCTAGCATTCAATCAAACAATAATTGTAATTTTAATAACAATACAGAAACCTCTTAAAACTGGCTCCAAAGAAAAACTGAGTAAAACTCCGACATACTCAGAGTACCGGAGACACATTTGTTTGAGGCTTTGCCTCAGATGCGATGCGATGTGAAGTGAGCCGATACTAATCGGCTCACTTCACATGGCACTAGCCACAGATAAAATATAAAAACAAAACAAGATAACATAATTTACCCGACACGATTTTAGAGACACGAGGGCCAAAAAAACCATTCAAAAAAGAAAACAAAAAAAAAACTATTGCAGCAGTATACAGCAGTAAGCAAAATACAGAATATTTTGCTTTGTCGTTTTCAAAATTAGCGCGATAGGCTCCTTGGTCCCGCATGTACTATAGTTTTGGGTTGCACATAATAACATTCAAAAATGAACCTTGTCTGCATTACCAGACAGTTGAATATATTAAAAATAAGATAAAATTTGAAATAAATAAAGGTACTTTGAGCTGAATTATGTCTTGGTAATTATAAGTCGGTACCTGGCTCAAGTAACTCTAAGGCAATATCGCATTGGCCGTCCCGTTTATGCAAATAGTTTGTATACAAGACGACTACAAAAGTAAAAACGGCCACAAACCGACCTCGTTTACGAGTCCGTTTTATCTTTTCGTCTTATGGGTTTTAGGACAGGGAGCTTTATTTTTATTTGGACATAATAATACACATCGTAAAACTTCATTAAAGTAACAGTCCCTACGCTCACAATAACTTTCTGTATGAATCCAAATTGAATTTATATTAATTAAATTTAACGGCAGCCTTGTTCACAAATGTGAAAATATACCATACTCAGCCAAGTCCATTAACTTCATACTTTTCCTTACATTCTTAACGCTTGTGAATATGGGGTGGATATTGGGAAATGCACAGAATTCGTGAAATGCTGGAAATTCCATTGCTTTGTGTATTTCATTTAAAATTCAGCGCTTAGTATTTACGACGGAATAATGAATTTGACCGTTTGTTTGCCATTTGTTTTCAACAGCATCTGTTGAACTGGCTATTTACGTCTTAACTTTCTGACTACTAGCACCAGCCTCCAAGTTTAGGCCTTGAACATCTAAACACAATAGTGGAAACAATTACTGGCGGCTTTATAATTTCAAATGCACGCAATACACTGCGTCTTACATTGAACGTCAAAATAGACTTTGACCTTCGACAAGTAACAATATGTGATGATGATGATGATGATGATGATATGATGATGAAGCATGCTATTAAAACCATAAGCCTTTTCTCGTAGTTTGCATACGTTGAGTGGTCTACTTATTCAGAGAGCCTAGTGCAAGCTTTGAGCAACCTTCATGTTCTAAGCCAGGTGCACGGTTGAGTAAAATATACTCGACCGTGCACCTGGCTTAGAACATTATCGTATCGAAAATATGAATAACAATCGAAACGGGCGTCAACAATCTGATTATATTTCCGTGTTACACAAATCGAGAGAAAAACTCGCACTGTGTTGGCTTCGCTTGTTCGGGAGTAAAGTACTTATGCTATAAATACGAGGCCTATTTTCACACAAACGTCAAAACAGTCACTGAACAACACAGGATCGTTTTTCACTCTGTCCTGGAGACCTCACGAACCTGTTAAGGTTGATCTTAGGGCTGCCAGTCGCACTATCGCTGTCCCCTTTGGCACAAGTCTTGTTCCTCATTATCATCAAATCCGTTCTGATGCTAGGCCTTCGAACATTCGGGGCTACCACCCCGCACGCATCTGACAACCTCCTTTTGATTGACAGTGTACACTTTTTACTCCGGTTGCTTTGACTACTAGTAGGAGGCAATGTACAGGGGCTCCCAAAAGCGGTGCTCACACGTTTATGGTGGTTCGGAGCCATCTCTAGGGGTAAGTTAGCGACGACAAAGAGTTCATAGAATAGGTCCTCGACTTGGTAGTTTTTTTTTGCTGAAGTCTCGATGAAGACGCACGCTGTGTCTTGGGATGTGCAGTATGCTGATGCTTCTTCGGGTTGCACTGTTCTAGAAGCAGAAATTTTATAATCAGACGATGTAAACAGAACTAGCAACTGTTCCAAGCCAGGTCAACAAGCCAGGATAGTTTAGTAAAGAACTAACTTGCTATCCTAGCTTGAAAATTAGCCTCGTGCAGCCCGGGCATTCAAATTGATAGATAGATAGATAGATAACTCTTTATTGATTACCACAACATCAAACACATTTTACTTCAAAACTAACAATTGTAGTAATACAATGGGTGGCCTTATCGCTAACAACGATCTCTTCCAGGCAACCTTGGGATGGACAGGAATGAACATAAAAGAGGGGGGGGGGAGTCTAATGTGATTTGAAATACATACATAGCAATTTTATTACCTCTATTTTTAAATAATATAAATATCTACATAAACATTACAATATTGATAGTTAATTACATAATTACATTATTGATAGTGCTTCCTATCGACTTATTTTTCTTTTTTTATAATGGGCACAAGTTGGATGTAAAAATGCCGTATGCTTGTTTGCTACCTTGGTAGTATAAAAAAAACTTACTTATGCTCCTTATCGCACTTGTTCCCTGCTATTGCCATGGGTACTCGCGGCACCTGCCGCTTGCCTCTGCTGTTGCCACTGGCTGCACTCGCCTTGGTCTCGATGATCTGCTCCCGGAGACGGATCACCTCCTCGAAGGACTCACGACTATCCATCGCGAATACAAGCACGAAGATGTCGCCTGGGGATAAAACAGAGATGGTAAAAAACCTATAACTACTCCTTTGACGACTTCTGTGGCGCAGCGGGTGAGAGTCCGCCTGCGACGCAAGAGGTTGCGGGTTCGATTCCGGCCTCGGAACAAATTTTTGTACGATCTGCAGAAATTTGTTCCGTAGGTCTGAGTGTTTTCTATGTATAATAAAAAATATCTATCATGTAAGTATGTAATGTATTAAATATATCAGTCATCTAGTACCCATAACACAAGCATTGAGTAGCTTACTTTAGGGCTAGATGATGCTGTGTGGATTGTCCAGCATTATTTATTTATTTCAAAAACTTCTTTTCTTCTTGTCGTGTCAATAGTTTGTTGAAACAGTGTGGTAAAAGGATGTAACAGGCTCCTTTGCATAGGGTATCTGCTTATTTGGTAATGATTATCTCATATATTATTTAAGTACGATAAGGAATGGGATATTGATTCGTCCTCGATCTTCTTTCAAAGCAAAATAGATTTTAATTTTAACTGTTTTTATTACTGTGACACCTTCGGTTTTAATAGTGTAGCGTTTTATTGTTATGCGTTTAATTTGCATTTAATTTATTGATTTCACAATTATTGCCGGAAATGCAGATACATACTGAATTTCCGCAATAAACTGATTAGCATTGAATCGGATCGGAAGAGCAATATCCGGTGTAAGGCTTCAACTCTACATGCCGGCATCCAATCACCATAACTCTTTCCTTTAGTTGCGCTACGAGGAATATTAAAAATGTTTCCCCGTAATGCACCCGTGCTGACGTAAAATTTGTAATTTCCATTTCAATTTCCTATAATTAGCACGCAGCCATTCACAGGCATTTCTTTTTATATTCATAGGAATCACTACATAGTATAAAACAAAGTCGCTTTCTCTGTCGCTATATCCCTATGTCCCTATGTATGCTTAAATCTTTAAAACTACGCAACGGATTTTGATGCGGTTTTTTAATAGATAGAGTGATTCAAGACGAAGGTTTATAAGTATAATAGGTTACATAGGTTTACATAGGTTTATATGTTTACATGCATGATATAGTAGAAAAACAATGTGCACCCGTGCGAAGCAGGGGCGCGCGGGGGCGGGTCGCTATTAGTTACTTATAAAGCACTAGTTCTTGTTTTGGTACTTTCTTTTTAACACCTTACCTTCACATATACACTTTAAACCTAACCATACGTCGATTCGACGAACAATTTTAAGCCCTTTTAAGTATTTAATTATCAATGTTTCCGTTATTTTTATTACTTAAATACATAAACCAAGTATTATTTTAGTAAACAAACCAATAAAGTGTTTTGCTATATAAATAATTACTTTATGCCTTGTATTATATGGCACTGGTTTTAGAGATCAAATGAGATGTACACCTAAACTGCCTAATTCCTTCTAGCTAACCATTCGTCGAAACGACGATTTTCATAATATATCGAGAAATAAAATAATTATGCGCTGGACTCCGTCGTTTTCCGATAGAGCTCTGCGTACACAGAGTTGGCAAACGACGACGCTAAGATCGGCGCACGCGCCGAAAAATAACAGCAATATTTCTGTTGTGTACTCGTCGATTCGACGAAGGTTAGGTGCCTAGGGTTAAAAAATGTGATGAAAGGATTGAAAGAGGCTCCAGACTGAATTCGTTCATAAATTAATAAAAAAATACCAATAAGCTCACAAAAAAGACTTCTTCACCACGTGAACGTCGAGGTCATCCAGCTCCTCGACCACATAGACACAGTGAGATGACTCAAAAGCATCAAACATTTTGAGTGCAGTGATAGACCGATTATTGTGTACGGTGTAGGGATAGTGCTACTTTTAATGAACACAAGAACAAAGTGTCGCCTTATATAGAGTCCATTGGCACTTTTCTTACAGTATCTATATTATATAGGATACTGTAAGAAAAGTGCCAATGGACACAGTCTTAGTAATATTAATAAAAATTAAGTCAAAACAAAAGTACTCATTAGCCTGCTTGGCTAGATTTTAATGATATTAGGGTACCGCATGTCATACGAAAAACGAATTTAGTAAAAAAATTAAATAGAGCCTCCGGTCGAGCAGTTGCCACACGTTTTAGAAATTCTTAGGTCCTATGACATGCTAGTTTCCTCATGATGTTTTCATTCACCATTTGAGAGTACTGACAGTACTGACACTGTGCACACACATTTTTAAAAACTCGACCGGTTTTAAGCCCCATTACCTTGGAATTGAAAGCGGGGCCAACCATCAAACCACCGTACTGGTGGTCTAATTAGTGGTAGGCCTCGTCAGTCAGTCAGTCTCTTCGCCTTAAATAACAATCAAAGACCCCGTATCTTTACGCTTACACCTGTATGTAAATTATTTACATCCTCAGGAGAATTTCCATTATATTTAAAGCTCATTTTCCGAGCGTTAACTACGCTCAACAAAGTGATGAGACTGGCACGAGGGGATTGCCAGACGACAAACTTAACTGTTTAGTAGGTGCTTATTTGTTACAGAAAGACTTTTTTACGACTTTTTTCCAAATATGCTGCGAGATGTTCTTACTTGAATGACTATCTGACAACGTACATCTAAAGTTGAGCGTTTTATTAATCCGTGGATATAATTGGAAGCTGTTTAAAATAGCACAATGTATCAGTCGTTTATTGTTCTTAAAGTGAAATTAATTATGAACTAACATCGTACATTATCAAACTCATAAGCATGCATGTATTATTTCTGAAACATGAACAAATACTCCAGCATAGATTTAGTAAAAATTTTGTATGAAATTCTGTTTAACTTATGAAATATTTTAAACCAATCCTGGCTTAAGATATTTCTTAAGTTTGGAATTCAAGCCTGCAATAATCTATTTTTCTGTGTCCTAACTATAATCGCACTTATCAACACTGATCGCTCAGCCGCCTGATGTAGATATTTTTCACATGAACTGCCATCAATGTTATTTGCATACGTTTTTTATTTAATTACCTATTCACTTAATAATATGTTCCTAATATTTTATTATATTAACTGGCACACGAACGTTTTGGCCAAGGCTGTTAGTTTGTAGTTGTATTGTATTAAATAAATAATGCATAAGGCAATATGATGTGTATGAGTTATTTAAATGAAACATTATTAACTATACTGCATGGCATAAGGCAATTTAAGATGTTCAAGAAAATATTTACTGACAGTTGGATTGACCAAAATGTCTTCTGCATTACTTATTTTTACTGATTGTCGTAAAATTCCTTTACATGCTAAAAAACTTTACAAGTAGGTACTTTTTATATTCACCGATAAAAATATCTGAAGCGCTAAAACAATATCATTCTTGTATGTAAAAATACAGCTCACAACAACTGAATTTAGGTATGAGTCATTTGAATATGACGTCAATTACATATTCAAATTCAAAATATGCTAGGATCTTGATATACAACTAAGTTAATGTATCAAGCAAATGGCCCATTTGAAATTAAGCGGTGACCATCACAAAGCATTGCCGGTTGGCGGCAGAAAAAGGCGTGCATGGTACTTCCCCGGACGAGCCCTTCACAAAGAGCTCTACTACTCCTAGTAAAAAAAAACAGAGTCAGAGTATAATTTATCACCATGGCGTATTGGATTTACCTTTTTAAATAACTTGTTGATAAAACAAACTAACCTAGCTCACTAATCTGTTATCGCCACGGCGCCAAAGCTCGGTTTTTAACAAAGAAACGATACAGATTCGTAAACAAGTTACGTCACTGGCCACGCCACCTGTAGCGTGACTCAGAACCGCCCGGCGCGCTGCCTTTATAAGCAGATGGCGCGCACAGCAGTGGTGATTCGCTTGCCTGCGCTCAGACCGAACGGAGTACTGAGGCGAACTACTAGTTTTCCTTTGTTGTCGTATAATTAAAGTAGTCGTTTTATAATTATCTATAGGATGGGAAATTGTATAATTTGTCATTTACTTACGCAGATTGGTTGACGTATTGGTGATTGGTTATGGGTTTTGATTATTATACAAATGTGGAATTCGATGACGTGTTCTGATTAAGTGAGACTACCCTTCATGACTATCTAACCATGTATGCTCTTTCAAATCATATCATATCGACAGCCGTTCGCCACCCTGGGGCCCGATTCTCTAAAATAGCCAACGTGTCTATAGAGTGTCAGTAGTGTCTCAATAGAATGATTTTGAACATTTGGTAGTCTACAAATTAAAAATGGTCATTGACTTGCCACTGTAGTGCCATTGAAACGCCATAATAAGACAATTGTAATAATCGGTAGTCTGGTTCACTATCGTTTATCAATGTCATCATGGTGGCCAAAGTTACGGTATTCTGTAAATATTTTAAGTGTATTTGACAGTTGTGTCGATCGTGTTTGAATGGTGTTTTGGTCATCGAACCGTCATTGTGAAGCTATCGAACAACGACACCTATTTCTCGATTGAATTGGTTCAATTTGCTTTTGATTTTTGATTGATTGATTTGATTTTTGATTTTGATTTTGAATTTGTATTTTTTTTTAATTCAAAATAAAGTGTTCGGGGGTGTGTTCGTCTTACGTAGTGAAAATAATGAAATGGGCGTAGGTTTTCATTAGAGTAGGTAGTAGACCTCTTTGTGAAGGGCTCGTCCGGGAAAGTACTACCACCACGCCTTTTTCTGCCGCCACGCAGCAGCAACGCTGTATTTCGGTTTGAAGAGTGGGGTCGCCGGTGTAATTACAGGCACATGAGGCTTAACATCTGTATGCCTCAAGTTGATGGACGTAGGACAGTGCACCCTAGGGCACGTTCCTACAGTGCGTGACTTACGAGGCAATGCTTTGTTATAAGTGATGGTTACCACTTAACATCAGGTGGGCCATCTGCTTGTTCCATCAGCTAGTTGTATAAAAAAACTACTTTGCGGTGGCGTATTTTGGCATTGGCTAATAGTGCTGACCGCCGGCCAACGTCCTTTTGCTCCAGCAGCAGCGCCGCAAATCTCGGACTAATGAGGCTGCTAGTGAATGTCTTTCGTGAACAGAGCAGAATGGAATCCCTGCTGAATTAAAGGATTGTATGTGAAGGACTACTTGACACTCCATGTACAACAGTGATAAAATTAAACTATCTGAATAATGAATTTATTTATGAGGTTGTTCCTTAAAATTACAAATGAATCGAAACATTTCAGATTATGGAGAACCCCTAGCAAAGGTTCACCTACGTCGCACCCAAGTACGTCATACATGCAGCCTTTCTTGAATACGTAGGTGTTTTTTTATCGTCCTTGAGGGTCCTCGTCCTAAAAGAAAAGTATCACGATAAGAACAAGTTAGAACAAGTAGTGTAGCTGACATTTCAGATTTCTCGATTTAGTTTTTTTTCAATAGATTGGATTTGTACTCGTTGTAGTACTGAAAAAGATAGAAAAAGAATACTGTAGGTTCATCTTAAAATATACATCAACAAGAAAATCTTATTCTCACACCTCTACATTGATCCGGCGTTTATTGCAGGCAGTATGCTGTGACACTGTTGAGCACAGTGAAGCCTTGCTCCCAACGCCTGACTGCGACCTTCTTTGCTCCTGTTAGAGTAGCCAAGAGGCAACTCTCGGTTGGACTCTTAGAGCTGAGAGATGGTTTTTGCTAACAATTTCCATGTTGCCCCTGGAAATGTTGAAGTGGAAGTTCATTATCTTATAACTCAAAACTTATTGTGAAAAAATATTTGTATTGCACTTCAGAACACTGAACTTAGATCACTTTATATTCATCACGTTTTTTAATTATTCTCCCAACAACAAGTGGGACTTTTTCACTCACCTTATCGTCATCATTATTTGAAAAGAATAAAAACTAAGATATTGCAATTCAATTGAATTTTTTGTACTGGTATAAAATATTTCCTCCAAAATGAAAAGTTGAAAAATTCCGCGCGCGGCTTTGACAGCTGGTAGTTTTTTTTCAGAAAGGCAAAGACCAAAGAGTAAGCATAGGTACAATAGCTACCAAAGAGTATACAATAACTACGTAAATGTAATTTGTCGTGATAAAAATCATATTTTTTAACAATAAACGCATGTTTGTTGTGACATTGGATGTTTTTGATAACAAAACGGTTTTATATGATTAAAAATCCCTTAATATAAAGATTTAATTGATAAAAATAGGATTTCAAAAAGTAGTAGGTTTGGTGGACCTCTATGGTCGCATGGTAGATTTTAGATAGCAACACTACTACTGACATTCTATCGACACACTACTGAGACACGACTGAAACGCCATTAAAGTTTTTGCAGAATACCAAATTTGCAACAGTTGCAAAATAATGTCAGTAGTGTGTCGATAGATTGTCAATGGCGTGTTGATTAACTCAAAGTTACAGAATTGGGCCCCTGGTCGGCGACAGCCGTCGATGCTTCGCTGGATGGCGCTGACGCGTTGACGGCAGCCGTCAACAGGCGGCGACGGCCAAGGAATTTGTATACTCTATATTCCTTGGCGACGGCAGCCGTCGACAGTTGGTGACGGCTGCAGTTTTTCCAATGCCGTTCGTCTGTTAGAGCTCTTAGTCACGCACGTTATAAACGTGCCCTACGATGCAATGCATCCATCAACTTTGTTACCTCGTTACAGATATTTAACCTCTCTCTCGTTGACTGTACCAATATACATGTGGCTTCACTACACACAATATTGTACCTCATTGTTGCTAGCTTCATGTGGTTTCCTAGTTAAGCTTTGGTTTGCTGAAAAGCGACAACTGTTTGTATTTGCATTAGCGTGTCATTGTTTCACAGTATTTGTAATTATGATTACAAAATAGTTACTACTCTATTTTTTTTATTTGCCTATTTATCCAAACAACTTTTCACGAAGAGCTCTACTGCGAATTATATTATTACTAATTATATTATTTATCCATTATATCCCATTACCTTATTTGTCCTATTTTGTACATTTTGCAAATAATTGTTTTCATCGTAATTTTCTTTATAAGTAAATATATTTCTTTCTCCTTAAAACAATAAAGCTACGTTTTCACTAGGGGACATGTTGCGGAGACAAGTCGTCCGACATTCACGTAGTTTGTCTCTGCAACTTTTTCCCTCGACATATGTGACATTCACACTAGCCAGTAGTGAACAGTATGTCGCCCGAGGAGATTTTTTCATTTTCATTTTCGGAACACAAAGCGACACACGTTCTCACTAGTCAAATCCTGTCCGAAGACAGTCGAGGGACTCGAAGGTCGCGCGTGTCGACGCTCGCAGAGCATCGACTAATGACAAGTCCTGTAACACCAAATACCAAAAAATAATGGTTTATACGAGTAGACAGCGGTCGTCATTGACAGGCATAATTTTCGGAGATATGCCTTAACAAGATCATATTGTTGTTTCAGAGGCATCAGAGGCGGAGAGGGCATGCATGTTGATATTACATATTACTTACTTAAGACGCAGACAACCGTCAAACAACTTCTAGTACGCACATTTCAGCATTTTTTGAAGATACAAAATCACTAAATGGATCACTATGGATCACTATGGAAAAAATGAATAGCAATTTCTAAACGGTGAAGGAAAACATCGTGAGGAAACCAGTTAGTATTCTAACAGCGGCGATGGGCTTGCAACCTGTCACGTATGGAATACTAACTACTGCAAAATGTGGGTATGTGCCAAATGTAATGTTTGGACGTACCTCTGACTACCCCCCTTAGACATCCTCAAAGAATCTTGAATTAGTACCTACTTGGTACTGGGAGATCTGAAGGGATATCTACCGTGCCTGGGGATCAAAGTCGTGAAGCTGTTTCAGTTTTTCAATTTCTTTCTTTATTTCTTTCAATTTGTTCGTACAAAAACACTGTTAATACCAGTTCACCTCCATTTATTATGGATTTATTTTGATTATTTGTGGCTTTAACCGAGCGGTAGAGCCTATTCAGCTTCAAATAAAACAGACAAACTTACCATTTCTAACTTATCTTTCCATTTCTAGCAAGTTAGTTCTTACGCGTATTATGTAAAAATAATACGCGTATGTATGAAGTATTGTTCTTCAATGCTTTTTTACTTAAAATTCTATATTCAATCCAATTTCTACCTTCACAACAATGTGGTATAACAATATCGTAGTTTTATTCGCAAATTCTTTGTATTTTTGTTTAAATATGCGATGGATTTCCAATTATTCCATTTCAATGATCATCCTCATCATAATCATCATCTGAAGGCGTCTGTCTGTAATACATTGACCCATCACTAGCGCTATCCGAGAGCACTGGTGGTCTAGTGGTAGCGGCACCGCCTTCCGATCCTAAGGTCTTCGGTTTAAAACCAGTCGTGCACCGGTCAGTTTGAGATTTTCTTCTGAAAAAAACTATGTGCACAATGCCAGTACTCTAAAGTCAAAATCAAAGTCAAAATATGTATATTCAGTAAAATCAAGAGGACCATCTTGAAACGTTTTACAACTAGGGGACTCAAGTGCCAGTTCCACGCGACCAACACCGAGAAGAACAGGCAACAAACTCGGCTTGGTATCTATCGCTTTTTTGTATGATCCTCGTTACAATGTAATAAAATACTTACACTATTGAAGCTATATAATAAAATAACAAATCTAACAGAGAAAGGACAAGTAAACGGTTTCATAAAACAGCACAAGCTTATAGTAAGTAAAATAACAAGATTTTTTTTAAATAACGTAATAGTAGAGACGGTGTAGTAAAACGGTGAAGAAACCATCGAAAGGAAACCGGCATGATGTAGAACCTAACAAGTTTTATAACATGTGTCAGTGCTCGAAAGTTAAAATCACTAAAAATCCTTTTACGAGTACCACACTATTTCGGAAGAAACTAGTGACTCGCCAAGAAGAAAAAGCGCTACCCGTGTGATTGTTTTGGCAGTAGAATTGCCAACGTGAGTGAGTCTCCACTAGGTGAAGATCTGAAGATCTTCGTAAGTTTATTGTTCACGGAATAGCACTGCTGATCGCCTCTGTGGACGTAAATTGAAGGTATTGGCTTGACCATTGTATAACGTGAGCTATAACCCGAACACATTAAAAATACAGTTATTCTTGTCGGTCTAGTAATGGTTGAAACAATTTTCAACTGTACCGCATGTTGTTACAGCTCAAAATACCATAGCTAAAGATGTAAGCTTAAATTAGGGTCAAACCAAGCTTGGTATGTAGGAGCATAACGGAATGTGATTTAACGAGGTGCAACAGTTTAATTAACGGCCTTAATTAGGTTCTGTATTATCTAGTGAGCAGTTTGGGTTAGATGGGATGAGTTTTGGCAAACTTAGGTCATGATCTAGGTCTCTATTCTTAATCTAGATCTAAGACAAGTGATAGCACTTCGCATCACACTATGTTACGGCAAACTACACACACACACACTGTACACAATATGTATCCAACGGTTGTCTGGTAGAGATCGCTGCTTAGCGATAAGGCCGCCCATTGAACTTTTAGTTTTAAGTTTGTTTTTTGTTGCATCCTTAAGTTGTGTGCAATAAAGTATTTTCTATCTTCTATGTATCTATGTACTATCTGAATGTTTGGATGTTTGTTACTGAATAACGCCAGAACGGCTGAAAGTATCTGGATGAAATTTGGCACAGAGGTAGATTATAGCCTGGAATAGCACACAGGCATATCTTTTTATCCCGTGGGAATACCGGAATTTAAAACTACGTGGGTGAAACCGCGGGGCGCAGCAAGTAGTAAATAAATATTGGCTGACAATTCACAAAGCTCCAACCAAATTGCGCAAAGCAATTGGGAACCATAGGTAGATAAGGTATTTTTTTGAAAATAAAGTTTTAGTTTACAGAAAACTTACACTTCAAAAGTTCATTCAATATTATCCACCACATATTTTAAAAGTGAAAACAACATTACTATTTTCGTTTTATAATCATAATATGATTTCCGATTAAACTTCCGTGCACCATACTGGTTAATTGTATACATATGTAAAAACAAAATTATCCAAGCTTATTAGAAAGGTTTGATTGTTCGTCTGTAGAATGTATACACACCAAAAACCTGGGATATAACCTCATATAACATAGTTCATAGTAGTAACAGATTACCTCAGTAGTTGATAAACAAACAAGCGAGTATTTTTAACTGAAAAACCCTGTTATTTATCCAATTAAAATATACCCACCCCACACTACTTGTTAGCTGTATGAATATGGGAGGGAATTCTGTGAGGATGTTCTCGAGTACGTAGGTACTCCACTGTGAGTTGGTACTCAGTAGAATGAATTATGGTACTTGTTAAACCACTCAAACTGAAACAGTAACGTAGCACACAATACGCTTGCACTTGAAGAGGATAAGTACCTAAACAGTGATACACCAACAATGTAGCAACTTTAAATGACAGCCTACGTAGCTCAGTTGGTAGAAGTTCTGCCTTCTACGCCGTAGGTCGTGGGTTCGATTCCCACCGTGAACAAACATTTGTGTGATGAACATAGATGTTTGTTCTCTGTCTGGGTGTTATATAATATTATAAGTATGTATTTACAAAAAAAAAAGTATATAAGTATAGTATATCAGCTATCTGGTTCCCATATCACAAGCATAAGCTTAGTTTGGGGCTAGATAGTGCTGTGTGAAAAGTCCACCAATATTTTTTTGTTTTTTTTTTTTTAAATAAATCTGTGTTCAAAAATAAGTGTCTGATGAAACGATGAAACAATTGACTACGTGTAAAAAAACATGACTTACTGTTTTGTTTCGCTTCGGCCGTCTACGAAACCGGAGCTTCATACCACCAGTTACGAAGTAATTTATGATACAGCGTAGCGTAGGTACTAGGTTTCACATACATAAATAAATACAACCCGTAATACTAGCTAGCAACGTAATATAAATATAATACTTTTTGAGGCTTTAAAAAATAGAGATTGAAACTGAAGTCTATTTTTTTCGCATGATAAAGACAAAGTTGCTATCAAAATTATCTTCATCACGGGAAATTAGTCCACGTAGACGAAGTCGCGAGCAACTGCTAGTAAATGATTAAGTCTATGGAACATTTTTTTTTTCATAAAGAATAAACCGTTCTTTGACTATAATCTCACCTGATGGTAAGCGACGATGTAGCCGAAGTTGGAGCAGAACAGTCTAGAAGACACTTATTCACTCGAGCCTTGAAACATACCCCCGGTTTCTGTAAACCTCGATAAACAGTAATCGGCTGTCAAGTTACATGCTATTTCAGCTTTTTCTACAAATTAGATAGACATAGCAAGTGACTTGATAGCCGATTAGAGTTGATCAAGCTTTCAGAAACCAGGGGATAGACCCTAGATTTAGTAGAAGTTTCGAACAAATTAGAATATATTGCAGGCACAGTATAGCGTATTCAGAATACTCCGGCGTGCTATATATCTCGGATGACGCCTCACTAATGAAGATGCAAGGAGGTTGTATGTCACTCGTTGGTAGCATGTCGCTACTGCTCGTTAGCCCAAATATTGAAGGAGTGCGGTGCCGCCAAATTTAGTTTTGGTTTTTAATTAAAACAAGGCTTTAACAGAATATTTCCAAAAATAAATGTTCTTGCTGACAGCTTCTTGGGGCCTGCACTCCACGCTTTTAGATCGATGAACACCAAAAAACATAATAGTAGGTATTTATTACTACGAAGTAATAAAAACACTGGTCTTTTTTATGTGGTCAAGTGTTTCTCGTATATCCAAAACAAAGGTCTTGTTTATTATAGACCTTTGTTTTGGATATACAAGTTGTAGGGTCGCGTCAAATAAAAATAACGCTGGAAAACAGTTGAGGGGATGTGTTTGCGCATACAAAATACTCGCGCAATCACACCCCCTCACCCTCCTTCCAGCGTTCTTTTTACGTGATGCGACCGTGTGACCGTGATACGTGATGTGTAAACTTTGCAGATGATCGCTTAATAAAACGGTACATTCTAAGCTTTACATAATAAAATATCCATCCATACTTACAAACCTTCGCGTTTATAATAGTAGTAGGATGTATGTACCTATAAGTTTTAATTAATAAAAGTATGTACCCACTTACTTTTAAGTATCTATGGCTGAAGTACCTTCTGTGTGAATGCTGAAATAAGCGATTATTATTAAATTGTAATTTTACGCGCAAACTGGGTTTATTCTTGCGGACACGCCGATTTCAGAATTGAAAGTCAATGACCGGAAACCATTTATGTCCAACGCTTGTTGGTTTGCTACAAATAAAATAGAATCCCGCTTTTTCAAACAGATCACTATGGTTGTTTTTCTTCTTGTCGTGTCACTAATTCTTTCAAAACAGTGTAGTGTAGGTTTTTAAGTGGCTCAAAGGGGCTCCTTTCGAACACTTAATAGGTACGTGTTTTAGAAGTTTCTTTTAAGTTCGACGATATAGAAGTAAGTAAAAGTAAAGTAAAAATCTTGAAAAAACTGGTTTTCTCAAGATGTTTTCCTTCACTGTTTGAGAGTACCTACTGGCATTGTGCACAGAAATTGTCTTGTGGGAGTGACCCTCTCACTCTTGAAAAGAAAACATCGTGGAGATCAGAGATACCATTTTTTTTATTAGATACCTAGTCCCTTATTCATAATGATCTTTGAGCGCGATCACAGCGTATCAGACCGTCTGTTGCTGTCTCTTTTCGTTGGCGCGAAAGTGACAGTGACAGGAAAACTCAATTGAGCCGCTATAAAATGGCAGGGATTATGAATTAACGGGGTTAGTGTTTGCTACAATTAAGGAAATCACAAGGGTTTTTATACCAAAAGTTATTCTCAAGGGGAAGGCCGTGCTTTTTTCTTTAAATCTTTGATCGGAGATACTCCCTAAAAATCCTAAAATAATAATTGTGTTGGTTCAGGTACTAAGAGATCCGAAGGGATACCTACAGAGGCTACAGGGCCGTTATGCTAATGTCTGGCTATCGAGATGGCTTTCAGTTCGACATTTGATTCCCATCCATCCGAGGAATTTAGCATCTATCACAAGGAATTTAGATACCAGATCCATCCATATGTTGCTATTACACTATGGAAATCAAATGAAGAGAGTATTATATTCCGAGATCAAATGTCAAACTGGCAGCCATCTCGATAGCCAGACATTAGCGTAATCGGGCCACCGAACTGCCTACATAGTATCCTACTAATATTATAAATGCGAAAGTTTGTAAGTATGGATGGATGGATGTTACTCTATAACTCCAGTACGGCTGAACGAATCTTGGTGAAAATTGGCTCAGGCTTTTTATCCCGTGGGAATACCGGGATTTAAATCTGCGCGGTTGAAACCGCGGGGCGCAACTAGTGCCTATATAAATGTGCTAACATTTTTATATAAAACTTTTTATTCCACACGGTCGCAATAACTTTCAACGCCACACAAATTCATTACAATGTAAATCCCCTATTACATTTGTCAGCGCGTAATGTGGAGAGCTCCATGCGAATAGCCGCTTTGTGTTGGTAACTCGCCGATTCGTACGAACTGTCAAAAGGCACAAATTTGAAGGCCTTTGTTTGGATAAGAACATATGGATCACAGAAATAAGTTAAAAACAATATGAAGTTGGAATTAATCGACAGTTCAGTTGATTAGCTTTGCATTCAAAGCTGTAGGTTATGGATTCAATAGCCAAGTTACCGAGGTGCTTGGTTTAAAAAAAAAGTATTGAAAAAATGATTGATTTTGATTATTTACAAAAAAAAAGTATTTAAATATTATCCTACTAATATTATAAACGTGAAAGTTTGTATAGACGGATGGATGTTTGTTACTCTTACACGCCGAAACGGCTGAACGGATCTGGATGAAACTTGGCAGAAAGATACATTATAGTCTGGAATAACACATAGTCAACTTTTTATCCTGTGGGAAAAACGGGATTTAAATCTGCGGGGGTGAAACCGCGGGGCGCAAATAGTATTAAATATTTTGATGGCTTCATTGTTTGGTTAGAGGCTATTTCAACGCTGTGTATTGGTTAGTAAATACTAGTAGTAGTAACTAGTGAGTAATAGTAACTATAATATGCATTGTTACTCCTGTTTTTTTTTCTTTTTTCTTTCAATGAACTTGCCTAGGAGAATAAACAGGGCTGCTAGGTATTAAACATGTAGGTAGGTAGACAGTGGGAATTCTCATCCACCGCGTAGCGCTTCCACTCTCGTAGCACCTCTTCACTCGTAGAGTGTCTACGCCGTAGAGTGACTACGGGAGAACCTAATTATGTTTAGTTTTAGCTGTCTGGATTACTTCAATTTATGTAGCTAGAAGTGTTATTTTGTGCTGGGAGAAGAATAGGTTTAAAATGAAACATATGGTTTATAATAGTGTACAGTATCCAGAAATAATGCAAATAAAAATTTTAAGCACTGCCCCTGATAATCTAAAATCATACGTTAAGGCTCCGGTGACAGTGGCTCGCAATTTCGAAGTGCGATTGGCTATTATTTCATTTTATTTCATTTCGGGGAGGTTGTTTGAAAAAATAACTCTAGAGAAACACGCATAAATACTGTTCGAACACAAATAATACAATAATATAAGGGAAACATGCCCGAATCAGAAATCATTTTGGTATTAGTATGTTTGGTCTTACGTTTACCTAATACCAAAATGATTTCTGACTCAAGCACATTTCCCTTATATTATTGTATTATTTGTGTTCGAACAGTATTTATGCGTGTTTCTTTAGAGTTATTATTTCAAACAACCTCCCCAAAATAAAATAAAATGAAATAATAGCCAATCGCACCTCGAAATTGCGAGCCGCTGTCACCGGACTCTTAATTGCTTGCGATAGGTGTCTTACACTTATAGTTGAATTGTAGTTGGACAGGTAATGACTCTGTTGTTTACCAGTGGTTGGTGCCTGTGTTTATATACATACCTGATACCTATACCATATGGGTATATCGGTTGGGTGTGCAGATGTACTCGTAGGTGTGGGCTACTGGTCTACAACAAAGATGTAGATAATAGTGATAATATGCACTATGTTTGTGTTTTTAGGTAGGTTAATCTGTTGTGTATGCATGAATTATGTACGGCTGCGAGGGCGGATACAAAATGACCGAACTGTTTAAAATTAAATTTAATGAATATAATTAAATACTAATTAATTCTAATTAAAAGTACGTGACTAATGTCTGAAGTAAAGAACAGAAGTGAATCACTTTTAATATGTCCAAAAATTCACACGGTCCGACACCTGGTTGAAATGCAGTGTAAGCATTTCCTTTGTATCGGTCGCGGCAGGTTAATCGTTGCGAAACGCGGCGCGATTCGCGAGAAACCCAGGTGCTGTAGCTGGTTACATAACATCTCCCTCCGAAAGATCTGCATCTATTTTAAGGCTATTGCCGAGAATAGTGTAGATATTGGATGAGCTGGTTCTCTGGAAGCAGATCCATCTTTGGTTTCTATATGGTCTGACTCATCTTCCTTCTTAGAGTAGACTTCGTTTAACTTTATTGAGTCAACTTTTAGAACTCGTGGCTTATTCAATTTTCGAAACAAGAGCACGTTGATGAAAAGTGCAGCTGCACCGAACATGGTATAGAGCGGAATCGTTGTGTGGTATAATTATGCTTTCATTGTTTTCTGAGTTCAGAGTGACTTGTTCTTGAAGAGCTATTTTATAGTTACTAGAATGTAGGTGGTTCAAATCAATCGTGTTCAGTTTTATGGTCTTCTTCACTGGTGCTTTATACGCCTCCTCTTCATTGACCGGTATATCCAAAATTTTTAACATCCGTGCGTTTACTTTGAACTTGATGGTTACTTGCAGTTAAGGTTGAAGTATGAAGTGCGCATCCTTTAGGTATGATGGCCAGATAACTACCCTGCAGCATCCTGTATAGGTCTTGAAAACAAGTAAGGCGAACTTTCGTGAGATTAGGAAAGCTCAACACGTAGTGATGATCATCTAACTGCTTCATGGCTTCCGAAGATAAGATAGCTGAAGTGAAATGGCAGGACTGGTGGATATGCTGTCGAAGTAAAAGTTCCTGGATGCAGGTCCGTTGGTCCCCGTTGTGGTGGCTTGAATTGTCTTCGCAAAGGTGACCGTGGTTATACTTCGGACATTCAGTCTCCATAGACAATAGATCTTTGTCGTGAATTGCCACAAATGGATAGGTAGGAGATAGGATTTTGTCATCATGATTAGGAGATAAGGATAATCTGTAAAGGATATAGTTAGTTGGACGAACGAATCGGAAACATAATAATTAAGAAATTATCATTACCTTAAATAATCCCTAAAACTAATACCTATCTAAAATTTCCTCCTTATTAAATAAAGTCTCTAATCTACTTATCCTGCTTTTATAGGTATGTGTCATACCTAAGTTCTGAATGATGAATGCTCTTACTTTTAATGAAGGCAAATCGATTTTCCAATTTGAAACTGTCCTATTTTAATCCTATTTTAATGCTTTTTATAACCGAACCTAGGCCGTCTATGAGTTTGACCTTGAATGATGAAAATTGTTTAGAAATTAATGTCATCTAATTTAACTTTTAGATATTTAAGGTGAGGAAAGTAAAGTGAAGACGTTTTATTACTTAAAAGCGGTGTTTTTTTTTTAATATATTTTAAGCATTCTTATATAGTCCGTATTCTTAACTAAATGCTATCTAAATGTAGCCTGGACAAAAGAATGGTAATGGGAAATAACTCAGGTGGGTCCCAGTTTGAAAGGCAGAACCCCTGGTCCATCATTAAGACTCGAGTGTTAGCTCGTCCGCTTGTACCAGATGGAGGCTTTGGATCAAGGTCAGGACGATGAGGTACTCGTTTCAGACGTGACTTACGTACACGTCGCTTTCTTTTATTTTTAGTGTAAATATGTGTGGGCAATTTTTTTACAACCGTATCCCGTCTGAAGCGGGGCGCTAATTTCTGTATATTTGCCATAGGGTTTTTAATCAATACCTCTTGTACAGGATTATAATTGCGTTCGAGTTCTCGACCCTTATTAATGTTCTCAGTTATATCAGTGCGACGTAAAACTTTTAACATACGCTTCCTATAGTGATCCTGAATGTATTCTTGCATTAGTTGAGTTACATTCATATCTACGGGATCGCGAGGATCTAGGTGACTGGTTATAATGTCAATTGGGATAAAAAACTATGAATAGAGCTCTTAACAGTGATAATAGAAAGAGCGATGCCGTGACGAGAAGAGAACTTTAATAAAGCCTGAACAACGCTTACAGCGGTAGCATCTCTCAGAGAATATGCTTGAGCATATTTCGAGAAAGCATCGGATATAGTCAGAAACTTTTGGGATTCCACACTAAGTAAATCTAAATGTACTTGAAAGGGTTTTGTCGGTGGTGGTACAATTTGGAAACGAGGTCTTACTAGGTTACGATCGTATTCGGCTTGTCCGCATATATGATACTCGTTTTTTAATTCAATCCGATTAATCCAATTCCGGTAAGTAGTAATTTCAAAGATTTATAAATTGTATCTATTTCTTCTTCTATTGATTTATCTACTATTTAGTCGAAATTAAATTAAAAAAAAAATTTTATTTTTAAAATTCTTTCTAGTCTAAAGAAATTTATACTACGCCTATTATCTATTACTCTAACTCTACCAGATTTTCGTGATCGAAAAATTTAGGTTTATTTTATAAGCCTAAGTAGTACTTATGTCCAGCAAAGGACTTCTTCCCACTGATGATGATGCTATTATCTATTACTCTAACTATACTAGATTTTCGTTATCGAAAAAAAATTAGGTTTATTTTATAAGCCTAAGTAGGTATGTCCAGCAAAGGACTTCTTCCTACTGATGATGATGTTAGTAGGTAAGGATTAAAATCTAGGAAGTGAGCAACCACTAAAAAGAATCTAGTGTACTCACGTGAACATGATTCCGGTCCCTTTGCACCCACGTATCGATGGCTGGATACTCCCAAAGCAGCACGAACTGTAGATAGATTCTGACACTCTTTGTAGCTTGATAGCCACACGGGCGGCTTTTTGCGGTAATGTTCGACACGAAACCGACCGCGAGTATCCCTTTTCGCCTGCGCCAATTATGTACGGCTGCGAGGGCGGATACAAAATGACCGAACTGTTTAAAATTAATTTAATGAATATAATTAAATACTAATTAATTCTAATTAAAAGTACGTGACTAATGTCTGAAGTAAAGAACAGAAGTGAATCACTTTTAATATGTCCAAAAATTCACACGGTCCGACACCTGGTTGAAATGCAGTGTAAGCATTTCCTTTGTATCGGTCGCGGCAGGTTAATCGTTGCGAAACGCGGCGCGATTCGCGAGAAACCCAGGTGCTGTAGCTGGTTACATAACACATGTAAAAAATCGTTTTTGTTTCAAAACAATTAAAGAATTGTTTTGCTTTTGAAACCTAATGTCTCACCATTTTTCTGTTTATTTTTTGTTTTTAAATTGTTTTTAGCTATCTCTAAAATTAACTAATAATGTTCACCTAACTCGTTACGTACAATAAATGTTATTTTCGGCTGTATGCACATATATTTACGATAGAATCCAGATCAGTTGTAATATTATAGTTTTAGTTTTTTCTTGGTTGTAATGTGTTTTGTGCGTTTAAATAAATAAATAAATAAATACCGAACAATATAATAGGAAACTGTAAACTAGTTGAAACATGAATTATCGTATTGATGTAAAGAAGCATTTATCCATCTCTGGAATGTAAGATCTATATTAAATTTTATCTCGTATAAATTCAGTATTTCAGCCCTGACAAAAATACAATCGGGACATATTCGCAATTATAAATTCGAACAAATATAAGTTTAACATAAAATCAGAGAACAAAAACAAGATCTGCAGCAGTAAAAAAAGCTCATCCCAAATGTTAAATTGTATGCTATTTCCCGAGTTTTAATCCCTTTGTGAAGGAAAGTTGTAGGATGAAATTGGTTTTCCCATTAGTCTATGGCGTAGGCCTATACAGCAGTAGACTTTTCAGGCTGATATTGATGATGATGAACTCTTAACAGCGATTTTAATTAAAACAAACAATGCCTTCTCTTACAAAACCTGCAATCGAACAATGCTGCATTAAAAGTATTTGTTCCTTATTTCTTAATAAACAAAAAAGACAAAGACCCTAACTACATTAAAAGTTGTGCGGTCTCCAATGAACTCAACCGGTCATATTGTATTAAAAGTTTTACTCATCTTCTTATGGCGCGCGTCGACTGCGTCCGCATCGCTGCAAACGGAGCGGACGGAGTGTCGGTATTTACAAAATGCCGGTGGGGTGCGTCCACCGCATCCGCATAGCTGCGTGCGGAGCGGACGGAGCGACGGTATTTACAAAATGCCGATAGGGTGTATCCGGATTTTGCATCGGCAGTATCGGTATTTTCAAAGCAATCGAGTTCGCCTGTGCACCAATAGTAGCGTCGCAAACACGTCAGTACTCGAAGCGATCGGGATCCGAATGGCGCGTTCACTGTGGATGACGTCATCAGCAGAAATACCGGTCTCTGGCCCTGGAATGCCGATCCAATTGAAATGAAATGCAGCAGATGAACACGTTTATGCTTATTTATTCCGAGACCAACTGTACATAGAAGAGGTACTTAGTACTTAATACGGCTATGACTATTTCTCCTAAGACGTCCTAACTTCACGACTTCGACACGAACCAGTTTGCGTCACGCGTCATTGGTCGCCCCGCCCACTGAGGCGCTAGCAGGGTAGCCGACAAAACAGAAATTAAATGGTGTTGCCATCAAAGTTATCAAAATTACGACATTTGCTATTAAAATTATCAAAATAACGACACAATGCACGCTGTACCATACAAATCAATACAAAGCAACAAATCCGTCTGCTCCGTACGCAGCGATGCGGTTGCAGTGGACGTGCAGCATTAAGGTGAATGGTAAGGCTAATGTTCGCTCTCGCTCGCACTTTTTGACTTGTTGAAAGACATAAAATCACTAAAACCATTTTCAAAAAATTGCTAACCTTCAAGTCGTGTGTGTGCAATCGCATTACACACAGTTTAGTGAAATTTCATTTTGATAAATGCGATGTTTTCGTTCACCGTTTGAGAGTGCTGGCATGGCGCATATAAATTTTTCGATAGGAAAAATCCATTGGTGCACGACCGGATTCAAACCTGCAACCTTATCAGAAGGCGGGGTTACTCCCCTTAGACCACCGGTGCTCAATTAAACTCATTATAAGAAACCGAAGCGAATACCTAATACAATCTTGAAAATCCTACTACTATTATAAACGCGAACGTTTGTTAGTATGTATAGATAGATGGATTTTGTTACTCTTTCACGCCGGAACGGCTGAACGGATCTGGATGAAACTTGGCAGAGAGATAGATTATAGTTTGGAATAGCACATAGGCTACTTTTAATACCGAGTAAATCTCGCGGGTGAAACCGCAGGGCGCTAGTACCTAATACTATCTTGAAAATAGAAAATAATTTCAGAATTATACAAAAACCAAGATCCGCTGCAATTGCAAAACGTTCAACTCCAATGGTCCACTGCTGCATTTAAATAGACTTTGCCTTAAGGAGCTGACGCACGTCAAAATACTTCTCAATCTCTCTTTAAGGCGAGGGCTAGCGCCAACGTTCGTACATTTAATGGATATAAAATCACTAAACCTATTGATGATTTCGTAATTCGTTTAACTAGTGCTCGTGCAGCTCGTGCTTGAGTCAATTTTGATATGAACACTTGTTTGGATTAAAATTATATTTTTTCTAAATGCAATTTAGAATGAAATTTACGCGCAATTTGGATGATTGATTTTACTTAATAAAAATTTTAAATGAATTATTAAATATTGGTGTGTGGGCTTTCCACATACAGCACAATCTCACCCCAAATAGAGCCAAAGCTTGTGATGTCGGAACCAGATAGCTGATACTTTTTTAAATACTTTTTTTGTAAATATATACATAAAATATTATATAACACCAAGACAGAGGACAAACATCTACGTTCATCACACAAATGTTTGCTCTCAGTGGGCATTGAACCCAAGGCCTGCACAGGAAGCAAGGCGGAGCTACTAGAATACCAACTGAGCTGTGAAGGTTGTCAAAAATAATTTTAATGATTTTATATCTTTCAAAATGTTCTTTTTTGTACAACCAGCTGATAGAACAAACAGATGGCCCACCTGATGTTAAGTGAAAACCATCACCTATAACAAAGCATTGCAGTAAGTCACGCACGATAGGTACGATATACGAGCGAGAAGACCATTAGCTGTAATCTTCGTCTTAAATAGACTTCGCCTTAATGGCACGTAACGGCTACTTGGATGTAGATAAAACTGTGAAGTAGTTCAGACTGGGAACAGCAGGCGAAGGCAATTAGAAGCACTAGCAATCCCCTTTTATATCGTTGGCTGATAGAACTCTGCAGAAAATGCACACGCAAATGTGCTTATTTAAAAACTAAGTACCCAGTCTGAGTACCGTGTCTCAAATCCGTGAGATGAGTAATTGCTTTTAACTAACTTCAAAAAAAGGAGGAGGAATTTTTGTGTTTACCTCATAACTTTTTATTGGGTAGAACGATTTCGACGATTTTTTTTAATCGAAAGCTGGTGCTTGACATGTGGTCGCATTTTAATTTGAGTCAGATTTGACGAGTATTTTTTGAGTTATAGTAGTATAACTGTATTTTCCAACATTTGAAATACACATTTCAAGTTGGGTTTTTTCGTGAAAGAGTTATTGGTATTGGGTTTTATTTGCAAGCTTGGGTGTTGTATACACTCGATATTATGTCATGTCTCGATACTAGGCTTACCTATTACGTTTGCATGCAAAACGGCTCGTAACACCAAAACTTGAGGCCCTGGATAAAATAAATAAAATAAAAATAGACACAGTAAAATGAAACTTAAGCGTCCGGTAAACGGGTTAGTTTTGTGGCACTTTATTGCTGCAATTGTATTGCTGTCCTGCTTACGATCTATTTGAGTGAACAAGACAAATATCCATAGTTGCAGCTTGAAAGGGCGAAATTTTTAGCCCGTTTCCAGGTCTCTTTATGACTCGTCCTCTATTTGTTATAAGAAGAGATAAACCGCTCAAAATCAACAATAACATGTCATCTACTTTCTCCGCTCCGTCAATTTAAAAATAAACTGAGAACGACTTTTTTTTATATCCCACAATAGGTATTACATACTAATTGCGCCCCGCGGTTTCACCCGCGCAAATTTAAATCCCTGTATTCCCACGGGATAAACAAGTGCCAAACAAACGTGTTATAAACGTGTGCCAAGTTTCGTCCAGATCCATTCAGTCGTTCTGGCGTGAAAGAGTAACAAACATCCATCCATCCGTCCATCCGTCCATCCGTCCATCCATCCATCTATACTTAAAAACTTTCGCGTTTATAATATTAGTAGGATTATATAAACTTACGTATAAACTTTGCCTGTCAGTGTTGGCGAACTAATATCTTAAGTCACATTTACAATCCCTAAAACCAAATAAGGTACGAGTAGGAACGAGTATGTCGGGTTTTGACGTCTAATTAGGTCGGACACTAAACCGGAATGCCTCTGAAAGCGCTCTTTAGCACGGCCTTTAGTGTTGCCTTTAGTACTGTGGAAGGGCTGTAAAGCCACCCTTAGCTTCATTCGCGACGAGCTCGGGTTAAATACTACGCGTGGAAACTGGGGTGAAAGACGTGAATTTGTTTGGAATTTGTCAAATTATTAAGGTATAAACATAGACAAAGTAGGTAATTTGTCTATGGTATAAAAACAATAGTAAATTGACAACTTAAATTTTTAGTCGCATGATGCGCCTACTACATGATTCTTTTTTCAAAATCCTTTTGAACGAATGTACGATATAATTTCTGAATGAAAATTGTGCAAAACTTTTTGGTCAAGTCTACGCTGTTCTATTTTAATTTAAACTTTCATACATTTATCTCCTTCATAACGTACATTTCACACTTCAAGTTATTGTATACTCTTTGCTTCTATAACACTATAGAATGTATGTATGTGAACAATAAAATTATTCAATATACATAGTTATAGTCATAGTATACGTAGTTAGTACATTATTGTACATAGTTGAAAGAATAAACCATAAATTTTTTCAACATTTTAATTTTTATTAAACATGTTTTTTTTACTCAGAAACACAGGAATAGCATCACAACAAGAAGAGAAAACTGTGAAATATAGCAGGCATATATACATATAGTAGGTAGGTAGGAACCTACATAAGAAAAGAACAGTTAACCATGAGTACGTAAAAAAAACTCAAGGATTTTTAGAGGTCTTAACTAGTTTTTTACATGACCGGTAAGCATTACCTTATCAGAAAGAATTACAATAATATCACAACATAACGTCTATATAAACAGTAGATGTATAACATTTATTTACCGTTCACATAAAATGTTGCGAACGGAAAACAGTTCACTTTGTGCTGGGGGATTGTGTGCCTCAAAGGCAGTGATTAGCTGGATCAAGGGTATTAGCTGGAGATGAAAGAACCGGCTATAATGACTATTTTGTAGAACGAGATTTGAACAGCATTTTTCTTAATGCTCTTTAATCTTGCTGGCTCATGTTTCTCAATTAACAGCTAATTAAACCAAAGATACGTATTAAAATAAAATTGTAATTGCCAGTGCTCGGTGGCAGTCATGGTGTAGGAAAACATCGTGAGGAAACCAGTTAGTATTCTGACAGCGGCGATGGGCTTGCAACCTGCAAAATTTGGGTATATGCCAAATGTAATGTTTGGACATAGGTACCTCTGACTACCCCTTAGACGTCCTCAAAGAATCTGAAAGTACTTGTTACCATACAATCTCGACATGGTGGTTATTCCCTCAGATCTCTAGGTACCAGCTACAATACACTAACAGCCGGTTTCTGAAAGCTCGATTGAAACTATATATATATCTATCTAGACAGCCGATTGTCTTTGATAGAGTTTTCAGAAACCGGTGGTTAAGACTATAAAAAAAATGCAGCCTTCACAGCTCAGTTGGTAGTAGCTCTACCTTCTGCGCCATAGGCCGTGGGTTCGATCCCCACTAAGAACAAATATTTGTGTGATGAACATAGATGTTTGCTCTCTGTCTGGGTGATAGATAATATTAAAAGTATTTATTTACAAAAAAAGTATCTATGTATTCAATCAGCGATCTGGTTCCCATATCACAAGCTTTGGCTTACTTTGAGGCTAAGATAGTGTTGTGAATAGTTCAGCAATATTTATTTATTTAAAATGAGTTCGTCTTATAACAGTCTTACCGGTTAGGAAGGACAGTCTTCTCATGGCAGGAAAGGGGTGATTGCCCGAGGTGTCGAGCAGATCCAGTTGGTAGACCTCGCCTCGAATCCTGTACAGCTTGCGGTGGAAGTCCTCGATGGTGGGCGTGTAGCTGTCTTCGAACTTAGTCCCGAGGAAACGGGAGACCAGGGAGGTTTTACCGACGCGCGCTGACCTGGTGAAAAATTTAATTTATTTATTCTTTATCTTGTGTTTATAGTGTTTATAGCGACGACCTCAGTGGCGTAGCGGACGAGAGTCCGCCTGCGACTCAAGAGGTTGCGGGTGCGATTCCTGCCTCTGAATAAATTTGTGCACGATCTGCAGAAATTTGTTCCGTTGGTCTGGGTGATTTCTATGTATATAGGTGCAGTCATGCGCAAACGCGAGGGGATCCTCCACTATTTTCTGGCGTTCTTTTTTTTTTTTTTGCGTGACTTGACTTATACTTTCATAATTATTAGCATACCTACCTACCTACTTATTTATAATATCTACCTACTATAAATATTAATTTTATGTTTATGTTTGCAACAGCTCGAGTCAGTGCCAACATCGACACAAACCTATACAGGTTTCACGATGTTGTATTATTAATACTGTTATTTAAGTTTAGCTGAATAAATAAATAAATAAAAATAAAGGTACAATCAAAAATATCTATATATGTAAGTATATAATGTATTAAATATGTCAGTTATCTAGTAAGTACCCATTAACACATGCTTTGAGTAGCATACTTTGTGGCTAGATAGTGCTGTGTGGATGGTCCAGCAGCAGATTATTTATTTATAGGGTTTATGGTAAAAAAACCTTACTATATAGTAAACACACAAAAATAGGTTTTGGGCATTGTCTTTCATTAAATAACTTGAAAAGTCGTAAGTAACAACACGCTGTCAATATTCTAGACATGCTTCGACCTAAACTTACGGACAAACGGAGCTCAGTGTTTTATTTAACGTGTCTTCAAAGACGAAATCAGATCCTAAACAAACCCGCGAAGATCTTACGAGATAATGCCTGATAACTTGATGTTTGCAGAGGAAATCTGAATACAAGGACCGTAGGGTTTCCACGTACATCCTCTCTATGTATAAGGGTTTTGGGGAAGTTCGGGTTCAAACTTTACAGTCAGGGCAAACTTTTGAACTTACAAATAGTTCAGTATTTTTGATTGATCTTTGTTATTTACTGAATCAAACTAAAAACTTTTAGACTAGTTTAATTTTTATTAGTTTATTTTATTTTTATTTCTTAGGAAAACAAACAGTCTTTTTATGTAAATAAACTGTAATTAAGTACTATATTAACCCCGGTTTCTGAAAGCGCGATCAACATTAATCGTCTGTGAAATCTTGAAAGAGCGAGTTGACAGTCACTTGCTATTTCAGCTATTACTTTAAATAAGATAGAGATTACTAGTTACTAGACAGCCGATTAGTGTTGATCGCGCTTTCAGAAACCGGGGGTAAGTCAATTAACAGTAATTAGTAAATTATAAAAATAAGGCTATTGTTTCATTAATCATTATTGATTCGTGATTAAATTTCATATTTTCTTTTGGCGGCACGAAGTCATCATCATTCTCCTGCCCACTATACTATTAAAATTTATCCTACTAGGGTCAGCCCACTCGTCACAACCCGTTCATTTTCTTGTTTGAAGTAACCAAGACTCAAATTAACTGTGGACAAACCGTTAGACGTAACCGTATACGTGGACATTTTAAGCCACCTAAATACCCATTTAGTTGTCTAAACTGCTAATTACAGTTTCCACAAGAGACTGCCTGTCACACCTGCTGCGTGACGATGCGGTCTACGGTGTAGCACGCTTACCTAGAAGGTACCTATTCACTCGTCTCTTGAAAACCTCCAAATTACAGGCATCCGGAAAAACAAACGCCGGTAAGGAGTTCCACTATTTGGCCGTTCGCAATATAAAAGTACTTTTTACTAAGTGAACGATTTTGATTAATATTTTTTGTATAAAAGTACAGTGCTCAAACTACTCTGGACGTACGATTGAAAGGTCACAAAGACCAATTTAAAAATCACAGTCAAAACTCTCACTTTATTTTCTTTTTTTAAACTTCCGCATTTGGTGTAACGTTTCTCGCACACTCCCGTGGATTACTTAGCCAGACCGTACCTATATACTCGTACTGCTGGACCAAGTTTGCTGTGGCCGAACTCTGAGTCGAGAATGCTCTAGGCTCATTCGTCAAAAGTTTGTAGATTAGTTTATCCATTCGTATGAAATTAGAACAAGTCGAGACGTTTTTACCACGCGTTTAAATAACGTTATTTTTATTAATTGAATAGAAATACTTTATTTTACGTCATATACGACGACCTCTGTGGCGCAGCGGGCGAGAGCCTGCCTGCGACGCAAGAGGTTGCGGGTTCGATTCCCGCCTTTGAACAAATTTGTGTACGATCTACAGAAATTTGTTCCGATGGTCTGGGTGTTTTCTATGTATAATAAAAAATATCTATCTATGTAAGTATATAATGTATTAAATATATATCAGTTATCTAGTACCCATAACACAAGCTTTGAATAGCTTACTTTGGGGCTAGATAGTGCTGTGTGGATTGTCCAGCATTATTTATTTATTTATTTTATTTTATTTTATATTAGGAGAACTAAAACTGAAGTTCGATTCTTGAAACACCACTGAATGGTATTCCGAAACATGAAATCTCGATGTTCTATAAGACGAGACGCTGAAACATAATAAGCTCACCACCCGTGGTCGGCCGAGAAAGTGCTGGCGGGACGAGCTGGATGCCTTTGAAGGTAGATGGTGGGAGGAGGCTTAGGATAATGAGTAATGAAAGTCCTTGGGGGAGACCTTTGCCCAGCAGTAGGTGAAAGTAGGCTAAATTAAAAAATGCTGAATTGTAACATCCGAGCAGGCATAGAAATGATAGCTAGAAATTTTAATTGAACAATAAAGTCGTGTGTGTAATTGCATGCTTAATTCACGTGTGACAAATAAACGAATACAAAAGTTTTAAAACATGTGCGTTTATCACGTATCTGAAAGTTGCAAGCGATTTTACTCAAAGGAATTATTACTACTACGGTCTACGCTGCAAGTATACAAGCCCCAGTGGAAGTCTCGGCATACAGATGGCATACATGGAGACAGACAGACAGACAAAAGCATTTTTGGCCAATGTGGAAACTGAGACGCTTCGCTCGCTTCGCTCGCTCGGTCAATAACTGTGTCAACCCAACCGTGTAAATGGTAATTAAAATAGATGCCAATATTTATCTAGTCAATAATTTTTTATATGATCCTTGTGATACTACAAAATAAAACTATCAATTTTTGTTAAGGTTTCCGTTAACGATATTGATTGGCTAGTATAAGAACCCCTCACAAATCCGAAATAAATATAAATATAATATAATATAAATATTGTTGGACTTTCCACACAGCACTATCTAGCCCCAAACTAAGCTTATGCTTGTGATATGGGAACCAGATAGCTGATATACTACTTATATACTTTTTTTTTTTTTTTGTAAATACATACGTATAATATTATATAACACCCAGACAGAGAACAAACATCTGTGTTCATCACACAAACGTTTGTTCACGGTGGGAATCGAACCCACGACCTACGGCGCAGAAGGCAGAGCTACCACCAACTGAGCTACGTAGGCTGTCTATAGGAAAGTAGGAAATAAGTTAGTGAGTTAAGCTCACTACTACTAGTTAGTGAGTTTCAGTATTAGATATGGCAGTATTAGATAACAGGCCTTCCTATCTATTATGCATTATTCTGAGAGCTTGAATGTTTTTATTGTTCATCAAATAAATGTTCTATTTAATTTTCAGCGAAAGATTTATATCGTAACAAAACTTTACGTTCAATATAGATAAGTAGTTATAACTTTTGCCTTCTGAAGTTTGAGACACTGAAGGTTCTGTATTAAAAAGTTGGGGCTCCCAACTGACTTTCTGATAAAATAAGTATTTTATGAAACAATATTTCGATTTCATATTAAGGTATTACTTATCGACGCGACGCGTGACCCGAGGACTGGTGAGTATCTGGCTCAGCGTATCAGCATTGCCATTCAGCGTGGCAATGCAGCCAGTGTCTTGGGTACGCTTCCGACTGGCACTGATTTGGATCAGTTGAGCTATCTATAGATCGTTTGTAACGGTCTGCAGATAGCTCAACTGTTTCATATGTATTTTGTATATTTTGTACATTTTGTAAATAATTGTAACTATTAGTTGTAATTTTCTTTGTCAATAAAGCTTAAATTAATTAAGGTAAAGTTTTTCAGCAATGCCAGTGCTCTCAAACGGTGAAGGAAAACATCGTGAGGAAACCAGTTAGTATTCTAACAGCGGCGATGGGCTTGCAACCTGTCACGTATGGAATACTAACTACTGCAAAATGTGGGTATGTGCCAAATGTAATGTTTGGACGTACCTCTGACTACCCCCCTTAGACATCCTCAAAGAATCTTGAGTAAGTACTTGGTACTGAGAGATCTGAAGGGATATCTACCGTGCCTGGGGATCAAAGTCGTGAAGCTGTTTCAGTTTCAGTTTCAGTAAAGTTTTTCTGTTTATTTATTTATTTATTCATTCTTAGATTCACAGTTTTCTTATTGACTAATATAAACTATATAATATACATTGTGCATTAACCAAAACGAATCTACATTAATATGATAAAGTTCTAAATTGTTTTGGTTGTTCAATCTAGTCAGGGAGGTGTGTGTAAGAAAGATTTGATATTGTCGTAAGATTGAATATAGTGACAGCATTCACGGCTCAGTTGGTAGTATCTCTGCCTTCACCGAGAACAAACATTTGTGAGATGAACTTAGATGTTTGGTTTCTGTCTGGGTGTTATATAATATATAAGTATGTATTAACAAAAAAAGTATATACAAGTAGTATATCAGCTATCTGGTTCCCATATCACAAGCTTTGGCTTAGTTTGGGGTAAAATAGTGCTGTGTGGAATGTCCACTAATATTCATATTTTATTATTATTGTCCACAAAATGTAAAGGAGTTACGATCCTCGTATGAGGGACCGGGATTATACACAACTGAAATAAAACTCTAGATGTCCGTAAAAAAATATGAAAAAATCACGACGTGACAGGTATTAATAATCTCGTAGACCCTCAAACGTCTGTAGAACTTCTGCGCTGTACCTAGTACTATTTCACTTCAATATTTATTTTTATTTATAAGCTACTCTAGAGACAAGCTTAATTATCAAGGTGGAATTGTAGTTTGCATTACAAAACAATGCTTAATAAGCAGCACAATGGTCGCTGCAACACTAAAAGCCTCACATTTGCGGTGTGCCACACTACAATCGTAAAAACAGAGCACGCCATTTCACGTCGGCTACAAGAGTATTGTTGCAGCAGCGGCTATTTCTGCCAAGCAGCGTAGCTGTGTTTCGGTTGAAATGGTGGGGTGCTGGTGAAATTACAGTCACATGCCTCAAGTTGGTGGACGCAGGGCATGCATCGTACGTAGATCACGCTGCACGAAAAATGGCAACGCTGCTTGGCGGCAGAAAAAGGCATGGTGGATTGGTGGTGGTACTTCTTTGATCGAGCCCTTTAAAAAGAGCTCCACTACTTATAAGGTGGTGTTCTTGCGTATCAAACAAAGAAAAAAATGCATTTATTTTGGACACTCACGCAAACCATTTTATTATTAGTTGAAATTTTACTTCTATCCTAGTAGTTCAAGTTCTTGCAACTGAAATGAGCGAAGCGAGCAAATATTTCTCTTGAAGCGCTAAGACATTAAATAATAAAAGTTTATTGCAAAAAATCATAAAGTTGAGAGTTGTAGGCATTTTTTAGGCTGGATTGTTTTTAAGATATTTCATTATTTTGATGACCTTGTAATTCGGAGTTCAACCACGATATCTTTAAGAAATATTAAAATATCATTATTAAATAAATAAATTATTAATTTATTAATATATATAATTTATTAATTAAATAAATAAACAATCACACAGCATCAAAGTAAGCTACTCAAAGCTTGTGTTATTGGTTCTAGATAACTGATATATTTAATACATAGATATTTTTTTTATTAAACATACAAAAGACCCAGACCAACGGCACAAATTTCTGCAGATCGTACACTAATTTGTTCCGAAGCGGGAATCGAACCCCGCAAAGTCTTGCGTCACAGGCGGACTCTCGCCCGTTGCGCCACTGCGGTCCGTTTTTATTTCAATTACTTTTATTTATGTTAATTACATTAACATTTTATTATGCTAGATTTTGGACATCGTCAAACAAACTTGAAATTGTATGTACCTACTCATTTTATTTATCATCACATTTTGCAAAGTTTACTTCTACACCTCGCTGGATAATACTAACAAGCCAGCCAACGAAGTTATCGTAGTAACTCGTAGATAAATTTTAATATTTAAATGGCTAAAACCGTATACTGTTTCCATTTACCTGTTCTGTATACACGCTGGTAAATTCATACATCTGAATTTTAATTAAGAGTTAGCCTAACTTGCATGCACAAGGCATTCACACAATGTACCTATTCGACCCGTTACGTCTAACGGCTTACTTAATAAGTCATTAAGGCTTTTAGCATGTTTGGACGTGCTTCTCAGTACTCCTTTAGGATCATCACAGAATTTTTATTTAACAAATGTTGTATGATAAAACAAATTCATTCATTAGTATAGTACAGTTCACATTTAAGTTTCATAAAATCTCTACAGCATGATTGAGTCACAAACTCAAACATATTCTAATAATATTATTACCTACACGATAACCCATATTTGGCGCAACATACGTGAGTATATTGTATTGCACGATATTGCCCTATATTTCGACGTGTATCTGCGAATAACGCGACAATAAATCAACGTAGTCGCGACAGAGGGATTAGCACTCGTTTTTTATTTTACCGATTCGCTATTTCTCGTATTTTTTTAATGTTCTGTTAGGGTGAAACCTAGAAAAAATATACTTCTTATCCTGGATTATCTTTAATGACTCGCCGATTAAAATCCTATCCATCATGGATACAATTATTTTATCCCTAAAATTTACCGGAACTGGGCATGATTTAATAAAAAAGAATAATGTGAACCAATTAAACAACAGAATCATCTTACAGTAGGTATCTCTTTTACAAAAGCTATGCAATTTGACTATTGAACTCTTGTGTGAAACAAAGAGGCCATAAAATCAAATTAGCTAGATTCGAACATGCACTATAATAATAAAATAATAATAATATAAATTTTATTTCAGACATCTCGAAAATACATTTGTAGTCCATATTTGAATATATACCTTAAAACTAGCACACATATAATATAATATTAAATTACACCGCACAAAGAGTCAGGGCACTTTCTTCACTAGAGGAAAGGAATAGCTATGCATGACAACGACTTATAATGAAAATGCACGGGCTTCGAATTTCAGCAATATCGTTTCTATTGTTTTGCAATTTTTGGCAAACTGACGTTCCGTCATTGTGCGTATCTTTAATTTAGCTTTTCCTAAATTACTGGTGCTAAGGGCACATCTAAATTGCGAATTCCTTGTCGATCAGTTAATGTGCATGATTACTATGAGTGTGTTGCCGAATGGTTATGCGCGAACGTGCCCTACCAATGTAGCCAGTTTATTTCTGGAAAGATAAGTCTGACATAGATCACCGGTGCTCTTCCGCTGCGTATTTAAAACATTCGGAAACTTTCTGATCGGAACTTTTGAAATTTTGCTTTTTTGTTTGCTTGACTGTTCTTTGGTTGCGTGAAACTGGCGTTAGTTTTACTTTCAAAGTTATCCTTTAATCCGTTTGACAGCCTACGTAGCTCAGTTGGTATTAGCTCTGCCTTCTGCGCCGCAGGTCGTGGGTTTAATTCCCACCGTGAACAAACATTTGTGTGATGAACATAGATGTTTGTTCTCTGTCTGGGTGTTATATTATGTTATTAAGTATGTAGGTAGTGTGTGTGTAGTATGTATCAGCTATCTGGTTCCCATACCAGCTTTGGCTTAGTTTTGGGCTAGATAGTGCTGTGTGGATAGTACATCAAGATTTATTAATTTTATCCCTTTGATTGAACTAAATAAAGACAGTTTTCATTTGAAATGAAATGAAATGAAATGAAATAGTTTATTTGCGCGAAACATGGTTAAAAGATAGCAGTTCTTTGTAGGTAGTTAGGCAGTTTCACATATTTCACCAAGTCGTTGGCATGCAAATATTAACAATTAACAATAAAAAATTAAACATGAAATTAAATTACATTAGAAGATTAGATAAAGTCCACAATAAATTGTCAAGAATAGGTTGATAAAATTTTTAAGTCAATCATTAAGAAAATCATTAACATTATAAAAACTTTTTTCAATGAGCCATAATTTTAACTTTTTTTATAAATTGTCTGGTTGGTAAATTTTGTATTTCACTGGGCACTTTATTAAATATTTGCCCGCACATAGCAAAAGAGTTTTTTTTATATAGGGTAGTCCTCGGTACTCTAGAAAGAACAATTCTATCAGGGTTCCTTACACATCTTGAATATATATCTCGCGCCTTTGTAAATAAGCTTGAGTTATCTTTGGCAAATTTAGCAGCTTCTAAAATGTACATGCTAGGCAATGTCAAAAGCCTTAGCCTAAGGAATACGGGTTTACATGATTCCCAAGGAGGTATGCCGACAATAGCACGAACGCATTTCTTTTGTGCTATAAACGCTTTATTTATTTCGGTCGAGTTACCCCAGAGAACCAGTCCGTATTTTAAAACTGAGGTGACATATCCGTGGTACGCGGTCATAATAGTATTACTATTTGTAGTCTTACGTAACTTATAGAGAACGTACACAAATTTATTTAATTTATGGCATACTTCATCTATATGGGCTTTCCAATTACAGTGCCGGTCTATAGTTATGCCTAGGAATTTCGTATTATCGACTTCAGTTAGATTTTGACCGTTATATGATAATGTAAGATCTTGACGTTTTTTTCCGTAAGTCCCAAATTGTATGAAGTTTGTTTTTGATATATTTACATTTAGATTATTGTTCTTAAGCCATAAAATTATTGCATCAATGGTATTATCAATGTCAGTGGTATATTTATAAATGTCAGAGTTACAAGAAATAATAATAGAAATGTCATCGGCAAAAAGTGTGCATGGATTAGGTGTAATGTCAGGAAGATCGTTTATATAAAGCAAAAATAACAGTGGTCCCAGGACACTGCCTTGAGGTACCCCACAGTTATTTTGCACATAATTTGATCTGACAGGCTTTAGATCTTTATTAATGTCAATATTTAAAATTTCAACACTTTGCATTCTCTTATTTAAGTAACTTTCTAGCCAATTCAGAGCTGGTCCTCGGATTCCGTATTTTTCAATTTTTTCTAATAATAGTTTATGGGATACGAAGTCAAAAGCTTTAGACATGTCAAAAAATATCGCTGTTACCAATTTACAATCATCCAAACCCTCAATAATCCTCTTAGTCAAATTGAAACAGGCTAGAGTTGTAGATTTACGCTTCTGAAAACCATATTGTTGACTTTTTAAAATGTCTTGTTTACTGATGAACGATAGCATACGTTTCTGCATAGCCCGCTCAAATACCTTTGATATGATAGGAATCAAGGTTATAGGTCGATAGTTTTCTGGTTTATTCCGGTCGCCTTTTTTATGAAGTGGCTTTACTATGGAGTATTTTAATGATTCCGGAAAGCAACCTTCTGCAAAAGACATATTAATCATGTACGTCAATACAGGTACCAGTTCATTTGAACAGGCCTTTAGAATGTTCGTTGCAAAACCGTCATACCCTACCGCTTTTGTGTTTTTAAGCGTTCTTATAATATTCTGAACTTCATCATAGTCAAAAGGCCTTATAAACATGCTACTGCAAACATTGCCCTTGTGAGTATTTCGAAGGTCATTGTTTTTTTTATTTGTCAAATTTATCCAATAATTATTAAATTCCTCAGCAATTTTTTGTGGACTGTGCAATGTATTAGTCCCATGTTTTATTTCAGTTATAAGAGTCAATTGTTTTGCGCTTTCTGATTCTTGCTTTATAAGCTGCCAGGATGTCTTACAAACGTTTTTAGATGTTTTAAGTACATTCTCTTTAGAAATTTTTACTGCTCGATCTATACAGCATTTTAGAACTCGGGAGAATTTTTTATAGTTAGTTTTGTTTGTCTGCGATTTATTAGCGTAGTATTTATATCGTAAATGTCTTTTTGTTTTGCAACTAATTTTTAAACCCTTTGTGATCCATTTCAGTTTTTTTGTTTGGTTTGAAACTTTAATTTTCTTAAAGGGAAAACAAAGATTGTAAAATAAGAGCACTACGTTGTGAAATGCTTTATAAGTAGAATTTACATCAGATTGTGTATACACCTCTGTAAAAGACAAGTTGTTTAAACATTCCTTAAATTTCACGATATTGTTCATGCTGTAGTCTCTTCTATAAATTGTATAGTGCGATGAAACGTTTTTATCTCTAACAGGAATACTTAGTAACTGTGCTGTATTGTGATCAGATATATCCCAGTGCAAAAGTTCTCCTTTAGCTAGGGGAATGTTACTAATTATGTGATCGATACAAGTATTCTGCCGTGTGGCCTCTTGTATGTGCATGGTAAGATTGTAGTTCAATAAGAGATCGCTAAACTCATTTTTTCTAGTAGAATTTTTTAAAATGTTGATATTCAAATCACCGGATAAAACAATTTTATTTTTATTCTTAAAACAACTTGAGTGCAATATATTAGTTAATTTATTGATAAATAATTTAAAATCAGAATTCGGTGTTCTATAAAGACAAATAACAGCTATTTTATGAGATATTAAATCGATCCCACAGCATTCGAAATGATTGTCTCTACAATGCTCTTGAATAAATACGGACTCTTTAAACTCTATTCCTGTTTTGACTAGTACGCAAACCCCACCACGTTTTTGTCTTTTATTTCGACAGTAAGATGAACCCAGGATATAACCGGTAAGGTTTATAAAACTTTCATGACCCTTTTCGATGAACGTTTCGGTTAAGCAAATTATGTCAGGTTCCTTACTTTGTGCTCGGAGCTCTGAAATATGGATTTCCAAGAGATAACGTTTATGCAAAAATCCTGCCACATTCTGATGAAGTACCCTCAAATGATTTTCGTTAGACACGAAAAAAATCTTTACTTGTACCTTCTGTTTTATCATCCGCGCTATCTTGTGTCTGTAGTATTTGCTCTAAATAAACATCTTTGAGGCCCTATGTTCGGTGTAGAACAGATTCTAGATTATATAGATTTATAATTCGACAGATTTACTACACGACAGATCGTGAATTGGTCAGGCTCTTGGATTCGGCATGTTCGCTATTCGACAGATGTACAGGCGTAAATATAATAGCAAGTGGATCACACTAAAAATCCTTTCACCACACTGTTTCGGAAGAAACTAGTGATACGACAACAAGACCGTTTAGATTTTGATTTCAAAAAGAAAAAGGAAATCCGATTCTTGAATAATCTTCACTACCTAAAAACAAAGTCGCTTTCTCTGTCCCTATATCCCCGCATTTCCCTATGTATGCTTAAATCTTTAAAACTATGCAACGAATTTTGATGCGGTTTTTTTTAATAGATAGAGTGATTCAAGAGGAAGGTTTATATGTACGAGAATAATACATGCATGATATGTGTATGTGTGTAATAATATAACCTTCTATTGTTATTATCACGTGTATTAGTTTTAATTATTAATATTGTATGAAGTTTAGTCTGAAATAAACGAATAATAAAATAAATTTGGTTAAATTTATTGTTGAAATACATTTTATCCGTTTTTTTTTTATAAAAAACGCAACAATGGTAAGGGCTTGTGCACACAAATTATAACGGCGGTACACGAGTGAGATTAGTGCCTGGTCGCAGCTTTGATCGTTCGTCTGCGAAATTGATAGATTACTGCATCGGATTATCCGATGACGTGTATTTTTCACGTTTGCTGTGGTTTTCTCGTATATCAATTTAGATAGTAAATTTTAGAGTAGACCTATGTGGTCTTATCGGGCTGATAATGAAGATGAGAAAGCTTAAGTACCGGTGTTATCAGGCTGATAATTCGGATGGAAATACTTAGGTATAACAATAATTGTTCAGACATTTAAATTTTATAATTGTAATTTTATTAATCATCATCATCAGCATCATCATCACTATCGTCATCATCATCATCATCATCATCATAATCAACGTCATCGCCATCATCTCAGTCGGGTATCACTCACTGCTGTGTATAAGCCTCCTTCTTGTTTTGACAGCCTCTGTTCTGTGCGTCCTCTGTCCTGTCGTGTTTTCTGCTACCTTTACGATGTCGTCTACCCATCGCACTTTCAGGATCCTAGACTGCTTCGGTCTGACTTTGGTTGGCTACTCCACTGGCTCATTTCCTGATACTGTGACCACTCGGATCTCGGACTCAATGCCCAGCTCATTTTATAGATGTTGTGCTTTATTATATATTTTATTATATACAAGAAGTAATAAATAATTATATCATATTTTCTAGGTAAAATGTAAGCGAATGCGCACCTACCACAGACCGCGTTACAAGCGATTTGTGGTTAGGAATTTATTGAAAAAAAAATATACGCGTAGGTACACACACACAAACACACACACACAACACAAAAAAATTCTCATCGTTAGTGAACTTGCATTTCTCTATTTTAATGTTATTTTTTGTTTTATATAAAATTAGTAAGTAGAATATTTAAGAAAACCTGTAATTGGCTATTTTACTATACCTAAATAAGTTTTTAAATTAATTTTATCATAACTGCTGTTGGTTTTCTAATAAAATAAAATAAAAATGAACATGTTTTTTCATTTTAATACTTTAGTAAGTTTAGTAATAAAAATCTATCAACACCAATGGATAAGAAATGGCCATTACTCAGCAAAAAGTATGGAATCCTTTATCTGGATTTGGAGCGATCTAGATTTGCAACATGAATTACATTTGAGAGGATTCGTCTCAGCACCTGCTATCATCCTTTGATAAATAAATCAAAATTGACAAGAAGAGATATCGTTAATAGTCTAAGATCCGTAGTACTCGTAGAACGACCTTCGCCCATCTTTTCATCTGATGATGAAAAGCATTTTAATTAAATTTAATATGTTAGTTCTCGAGTGGGCTGTCTTAGAAATTCCTTAAATCTGTAGTTAGTGTTCGGTAAAAGTTTAAATACCTATGCACTTAATTGACAAATTGTTCCACCACCGGAATCAAACTTACTTTTCCCAGCCAAGTCATTGTCCCGTGCCACAGCGGTCTCCAATCAAAAAAGGCTTAAACAATATCTAACCTCCCTAAAAACACCCACCATGTCTACGTTCTTTCTCTCCTTCACTTTTACATTATTGATTATATCAATGTTTACGATCTCATAAAAATACCACGAAACTGTTGAACCAAATTCCAATAAAGTTGATTACACATGAATAGACCTTCGCTTTCGCTAATGTAATGAGAAAAACGTTAAAAGCATGATTTCGCTTTATTATCAATTCCGCGATAAAATGAGGTACCGTTTTATTTTACGACTAAGCTCCAGTGTTTTATTCGGAACGTATAAAAACAAGGAGTCCGGGAGCTAGCATGATTTACTGGAATCGGAAAAACGGTTTAATTATGGGTTACGGTTAATATTATAGCTAAGCGTGCTCCACCTTAGACTGCATCTTCACTTTCCATCAGGTGAGTTGGTAGTCAAACGTACAGCTATCTTGTAATAAGAAAAAAAAATTACGGATTAATATTTCAACATTATGAAAGTAAAGTAAAGCAAACTTTTTGCTAAGAAAACTTTTCTGGAGTGAAATTTCATTTTTGTTGAGTTATGTGCAATTTTATTGCATCTTGGTTGATAGCGATTTTTCGCTAATAAGTTAACTAATAAGTGACTGAATATTTTTGCGAATACTTCAATGTGAGAGCGTAGAAATACATTAGCTGCTGTCTTCTGTCCGATAAATAAGGAATGGCTCACGATGGTTACACCTAGGAGTCTCTTGAGGCGCACTTAAAATCCTTTCACCACACAGTTTTGAAAGAAACTAGTGACACGACAAGAAGAAGAAGATAAGATTAACCTCCGGATTCTGAAAGCGCGATCAACACTAATCGGCTGTCCAGTCACTTGCTATCTCAATCTAATTTGAAGTAAAAGCTGAAATAGCAAGTGACTTGTGTTGGACTCCTGTATCCGCATTTAGAATCTAAGGTGGTCCATTATGCGTGAGGGCTGATCTGGCTACAATTTTAGCCAGCCTAGCTCCTCCCAAAAGCGCAAAAGCTTCCTGGGGGCAATAGCAAGTGACTTGACAGCCGATTAGTGTTGATCGCGCTTTCATAA
Organism: Plemyria rubiginata; assembly: GCA_963576535.1. Taxonomy (NCBI): domain Eukaryota; kingdom Metazoa; phylum Arthropoda; class Insecta; order Lepidoptera; family Geometridae; genus Plemyria; species Plemyria rubiginata. Next base: position 9,163,708 of record OY754917.1, on the reverse strand, counting down.
CCCTGGCCACCGTGGGGTTAGTCAACAAAACAACAATACACACGAAATAAGATTAATTGGAAATTCTTCACTAGCTCTCGAACTATTTGCGAGACGCGATTGACGTTGTACAAATTGGATAGTTTTGTTCCGAACGAATCCCACTCGCAGAACAATTGGGTAGCGGATTGTTTTTGTTTGAAAATAGCAACAAGTAGATAAAACGGTTCGCGGTATTTTCGGTGGCTTGTCCGCAGTCTACAACTTCATTTTGTATTTTGTATTCAAATTTCTTGATGTTAGGAAGTGTCAATTTTAAACTGTTTTTTGTCAGAATGTCAGTGTTTGTCAAAAAGACAAACACTGTCATTGTTTGTCGTTACCGATTAGTAAGAGATGGCAATACCTACCTACTTTGTTTGTTACAATCGCTAAGGTTCCCATAATTTATTATTTAATTCTTTGTTACATCATTATCATCATCAACCTACAGTCCACTGGTTGGACATGGGTATTTTCCATGGCGAGCCACTGAGCCCGGTCTTCGGCTAACCCCATCCAGTTTGTGCCCGCCAACCGCGAATAGGTTGCTATGCTAACGATTTTTCGCTGGCGGATAACCGTAATCCGTGACCTACTATCGAAATGTTTTTTATCCAAGCCCAAAGCATTAACCATAAATGTGATTGCGAACACTCAATCTTCATTGAGTAGAAACTTGTTTGACCTCTACCCTTTTCGACAACGCAGGTCTGAAATTACCTACGTGAACTGTATGTTTTTTCACGTTTTTCTTTGGCATTTCTTGAGAAGCGGCCATCGACATTATTATTATGTAACTCAAGTTGATCTAGGAGGCCTAAGTTCTCTTAGGCTGCTTGGGCCTATGGCTTAGGTACCTACAACTTTTTGAAAGCAAGAAAGAGAACTTTTATTTGGTATTAAAAAAAACCATGCTGTAGGTAGTACAACAATATTTAATTTTATCAACAGTTGCATTATATTTAGAATAGAATTATAATAATTATTGTTGCAAAAAAAATTGCAACTTCGCTATTTTTACGTATTAGGTATCTTAAGAAACAGGGCTTACGAAAATGAACGCTAGGGACTGGTATCTAGCGAGCAAATGAACTTGACAAAAAATGTACTACTTTCCGCACTAATTTTTTTCTAGTTAAGTTGTATTAATTAGATAGAGAACGAATCTATCCAATTGCTGATCAAATAACATTTGCTTCCTAAAATTTATAAATAAAATCTTGTTTATACTTATCTTTTTTGTTTGACATAATTTTGAATGGTATCAAAATTTTCATGTTTTTACGTAGGTATTTAATATTATGTTCTTGTGTTGTTGTTACATTTTGGCTACATAAATGATAAAAACTTATAGAAATATTATTTAGAAAGCTAACATCGTTTATAGAACTTAGATAGGGGGTCTAGTATTTATTTATGACATTTTTTTTCGGAAAATCAAAAATCTGAGAGGCTCGCGGTGGGGGGCGTGTCATATTGTTGCGCGGCCATTTTCGCATCGGAGTTTTCTCGGATTCAAGAGGTTAAATTTTAATGCTAGGCCTCAATTTTGGTTTTAAACAAATAAATCTCGCCCTAGTTAACATAGAAGTAGCTTATAAAAGGTGTTGTTTAGGTGTTGTTATGTGACACAGGGCATACCCACATCACGAAAGCTTAAATTATCGCGATGGCTCGCCTGATGGGGGACTATTATAGCAATACCACTTAGAACATAAAGTATGCCACGCACGGCCGCTCTGGTATTGCATTGCGCCTTTTGTCGTGGACGGTGCCATAAAAGGCACAAGTGCCAGAATGTGTCAAACGATTCTACCTTTAAGCCCTGAAAGGCTTGGTCACGAAGTAAAAAGTATACAAGCCTTTGAAATGTCAGTAAAGCGTCAATGGCGTCTAAACTCCTATTTTACTTGAAGTTCCAGCTAGTATGGGTATATACGTATACCGATTCTGCTTTTCTCGCCATGGTTTCCATCATTGTTTGACACCAGAAAGTTTTTATGCATAAAATAATTGTGTATTAAAAAGAGGCAAAAGGTAAAACTTAGATTTAAAAACACTTACCCTAACATCACCAGTCGAAAGCAGTTCTTTGGCGGTGGTGCCGACTCCTCACCACAGCCTTGCGGTAAGGGAGTGCTCGGTCCTGGCGATCGCTCTACATCCGACTCGTCACCGATCCCTGCCCCACGCCGACAAAGCCAAGATGTCCCACATTTGTCTTTGCTATCTTCAACTGGGGCAGCGAACTGGCAACGCCGCGGTGATTTTATCCTCCCAGTTGCTAAAGAAGATTTAAGCGGCGAGGGTGGCGCTCGCACCGGGCTAGACGACACTCTGACAGGCGACGTTGTCACTTTGACAGGCGACGATTGCAGCGAAAGCGCACTGCGTTCCGTTGTGCCGTTCAACATTGTTGGTTTATTCACTTTGTTGTCATTGTGTCACTTTCACTTTAGTATTCACTTCACATCGAAGCTTAACTTTGAAATGTAACTGCTAACATTTTGAAACGACACTTGTTTGAGAATTGTTGCCTAATTAGACGGCATGTTTTGTACTCGTTATTTCGTGCTCCACACACAAATAAATTAGAAGCTATCTTGTGAAATTAAAAGAGGGTCGGAATAAATTCTGTAGGTATGCCCAGATCACGCTCGAACAAAGTTTTATACTAACTTCCCATAGCAAACCAAATCAGGACATTGATCGAGTAATTAAACTCCAATATAAAAGTTACATTAAATATAACGAAATTGAAACTCTACCATATAAATCATAAGACTCATACCCAGTCAGCGTAATAGGTTTCAAACTCCGATTTGATGGCATTTGTATCACCCATGTCGTCGTAAAGATAACGTTTGTGTTTGGCATTGTTTGTTCGCAATAAAATGAAGAGTTAAATCGTGTATGGTAGACACCCTTGTCCGACAAAGGGGTCGATTATTGACGTGGACATAAGAGGGGTTATTTGTGGTACCTATTAGTTAGAAGCTGGGTGGTGGTTGCGAAGCGCTGAGGCTTGGAAAGTCCTACTAATATTATAAACGCGAAAGTTTGTAAGTATGGATGAATGGATGGATGGATGGAAGTTTGTTACTCTTTCACGCCGGAATGGCTGAACGGATCTGGATGAAACTTGGCAGAGAGATATATTATAGTTTCGAATAACACATAGGCTACTTTTTATCCCGTGGGAATACCGGGATTTAAATCTGCGCGGGTGAAACCGCGGGGCGCAACTAGTGTTACATAATTCGAATAAAACTCTATTATTGGGTCTGATTATTTTTTTAATAGTAGTTTACTCTCGTTATTGCCAATTTTTCCAACAGTGCGTTTGTTGACAGAAATAAAAGCTAATTACCTATTACTCCACACCTCTTCAAATCTCTTAATGCATTCAGACCATCTGTATTGATAAAATCGTTCATTTAGAACTCTGATCCTACAAAATCTAATTTGTATTATTGGGCTGGAATCGCAATCAATGGACGGGGTCAAACAACTCGATCCCGTAGGAGTTAAAAGGTCAGCTCATCATTATGATAGGCTACCTACATGCTATTTATTAAATGAAATGCTACTAAATTGAAATGGGGTTTTTATATAAGGTGGATTTAGGTATACATACCGCTAAGTAGCGTTGCTGTGTTTCTGTGTTTTGAAGGGTGTGAAATTCCAAGCTGACTTTGGACGCAGGGCTCATCAAATCTTTGTTTGTTTGCTAAATAAAACAAATACGTTGACACTGATAGCGATGTGTAATGTGAAATTCAACAACTCGTAAATAGGAGCAAATGTATAATTTGCCTATGAATCGTTTCATGAAAATCTACATAAATGTTAATTTAAATTTGATAGGATCTAGCTGTAGTGTTACAAACAAATGAGGGATGATGACATTATCCACATATTCATTTCACGAATTACTTATCGAACGACTGCTTCGAATGGCGCTCTGCGATATCGTGTGAGCGCTGTCGACAACAAAATTATACCTACTCGAAAATACCATTAATAATTCTGGTATTGTCGACATGATTCATGATGAGTTCTGATTTTAGTCTAGATTGGAAAATTGTATTGTTAGCAATTGCTTTTTCGGATATAAAAAAGGAAGGAATTATTTTGTGATATAAATAGGCTTGTATGGTTACATAAAAAACTACTATCGACCCAGAACTAAACTCGTATCATCATCATCAACAGCCTGAAGGTACATGCTAGTCATAGGCTTCTCCCACTACATTTTCAGAAAGAAAGATTCTTAGCCCTCTATCTACTTCTTGCAATAGGCGAACTCGTGGAGGATAAAATCTGTACCTATCTGGGTAATAGGTAAATTCTCTCGGTATTCTAAATATTACTATGAATATACCAGTGTATACCAGTCGAATGGCGACCACGAACATGAAAGCGAAGTGTTGGACGCCCTCCTACCCGGTGGACTGACGACATTGTTAGGATCGCGGGTAGTCGGTGGATGGAAAGGGCTCAATATCGTTTTTCCTGGAAACGGATAGGGGAGGCCTATGTCCAGCAGTGGACTTCTGTAGGCTGCTGCTGATGATGATGATATACCAGTACGATGAAAAAAACCCTTATTTCACGAAATTATGTAAAAGATGGTCTAACGTTGTCAGTTTTACATGAATACCTTTATTTTATCTTTATAACCGAGTTATAACGGTTTTGCAGTCTTTATGAATTCTCAAATCTTTTCTGAGTAACGTTTTACTGCCACATAAAATGTTTCATTCACATTTTAACGTATTGGATTGTAAGTGAAGTGTCGCACTAGTTTCTGCTCTCTCATAAAAAATACGATTCTAATTCCGTTTAAATTTTTTAAAACAATTGTAATTATAAAATGCTTTCAAAATTAATTGTCTGATGTAACCTACCGCATGAAACATATTATAAAGATTATTGTAACTTACAAACATTTTATAATGTCACAAAAAGTTATTCTCCGAGCGGGATTTGAACCCGCGACCTTCCTCTTGAAACATTCCCTTGATTTTAAAATCTTTGTGATTTTCCCTAAGTTTAGTAAACACTATAAATGAAATAAAAAATATTGTATCTTAATCAAAGTAACGCGTCGGTCTAGTCCAAAAGTTATCTTTCTCGCAATATAAAGTTAGAGTACTTATGGAAACAGTTAAAACGATTACTCGCGCAAACTCGTGACAAGTCACACCCATGAGCACTAATGATTGAGTCGGTTGATTAAATTATTTATTACAATACACTAATTGAACTCATCTTAATGCAGCTGACTGTACCCACGGCATTTGTCATAAAAACATTCCAACTTTCATTATCAGCTAGTTCGATACCGTTTTATTGAAAATTCATTCTTATTTCTTTCACATATGGTTGAACATAAGCGTTTCCACTTTCCATCCCCGCCTCTGAAAAAGGATCGGCTATAAACGTTACACATAATGGTTCCCCAGGAATATCGTACTCTAGTCTATACCAAAAATTTACTGTTATTGCGACTAGCTAGTATGTTTGTCAGGTTTTTTTATACAACTTACTAATGGAACAAGTAGATAACCCACGTGATGTTAAGTGGTAACCATCACAAAGCATACAAAGCAAAGCAGCAAAATTTTAACAGTTTTTAGTTTTCTCACAAAAGTAAAATGGGTAACCTACTTATTCATAATCCCTGGCATTTTATAGCGGCTCTATAGAGTATTCTTGTCACTGTCACTCTCATGCTAACGAAAAGAGAGAGCAACATACTTATCAGTCTGATAAGCTGTTGGCGCGTTCAGCAACCATTATGAATAATATAATTATGCATTGCCTAAGTATTTTAATTTAACAAACAACCTTATCACTAATAGCGATTGCCGAGCAATCTTTGACAACTTTGCTTGAGAAGTTTTCCTGGTATCTTTTTCAATAATACTTATTTTATTGTATACGTTCTTAACGTTCTACTCTTGCAGGTAGCGTCCAAAGCCGTTTAACCCCCGGTTTCTGAAAGCTCGATCAACACTAATCGGCTGTCAAGTAACTTGCTATTTCAGCTTTTACTTCAAATTAGATAGTGACTTATCTGCCGATTAGTGCTGATAGCGCTTTCAGAAAGCGGGGGTTAGTCTGAGATCCGCCTTAAGCACGTGAGAAGCCAAAGTTACTTTGTAAGTGGTTCGAGGTGTGGAGTTTATGACGACAGTGAGGGACAATATCCAGATCGAAATAGCTATACTTGGGTGTCAGTTGAGGTTTATTAACCAACCTGCCAGCCAATTACGTAACTTTGACACAATCAGTCTTGTTCTTGTGTCACTTGTTCTTTCGAAACAGTGTGATGAAAGGATTTAGAGTGTGCTTCAATGATTTCGAGCACTAGAACTTTTAAGTTCTACGAAATGCCGGTTTCCTCACGATGTTTTCCTTCGCCGTTTAAGAATACCGGCACTGTGCACATTTTTGAACAGAAAAACTCTTCATGCATGATCGGATTTGAAAAGGCCGGGCCGCTATTTAGACCACCAGAGCTCTTTGGATCCTAAAAACAGGTTTTACCATCTATAAAAATAAATATATAAATAATATATATAATAATATATAATGCTATAAAAACATAATTTGCTCTGATTTAGACTTCTTGATAACCAAGTCGGAAATACATAGTTCTGGTAGCGTTATTTCGAGATAGTAAACCCTCGCCTTAAAGATAGTTAAGCGAATTATGCAAATTTAGATGCACTTAGTATAATAAGTAGTGATGGCCCTGTTCGTTCTTAAACGCTACAACTTTTTTCCAATAGTATTTTTTTTTACAGTGGAAACTTTTATCTTTTTTCATTACGCATTGACCGTAGCATTATCCCCAGAAAATTTTGTGTATCATAAATGAGTAAATAAACACCACCGTTAATTAAAAAACCAAAGTTGTTGGTGTATTAAGAAAAAAAGATAATTCGCCGTCCCCACCGAATAAAATCGTAATCGACTATTACGATAGTAGTGCTTTTATTTGAAATACCTATTCTAGAGGTCCGATTACACCTTGTGAATTTTTTTCAACAGATTCGTACGAGTATTTACCGAGTTAGCGATTTTGTAATGGATCTAACGGTTTTATTCGATTGAACAGAAAAACACTTTTTTTCCTGGAATAAAAACGTAACATATTAATACTGACTACGCAATGTATCATTTTTTATGGTAATGAACTATTACGATTTTATTCGGCGGAACTTTTGATTTTTCAATCACAGTGAAGTCACTTGCGATTACACTCGTAAAATAAATGGAATTGTTATATTGATTACTGTATCATAAATCAACAAAAAGAAACCCATTACCTTGATTTTACGATAGTGCGAAAAGCCCATCTTTTTAATAATTTTCAGTTTAGCCTCAGACTGGAAGTACAACTAAAATCGAAGTTGGACGAATAAATGGCGTCAACGATAATAAACGATTTTTTTTGTGCGCAACCTACCTATACGTTTGACATCGGAATGTTTATTCACAATTTTCACAAACTACATACTTCACTTACTAAATCACTTTTGGGTTCAGTGTTCTGATCGTGCCACTATATCGTTGTTGTAGCTGGTGAACGTAGTCCCGCGACCAGTAACTCCAAAAGTCTTGAATCATTCTTTGTGTGAGCTGACAGGTGGACAAATTTGACTTTTTTTTAAAAGATGTATCGACTATACAAATTTCGGTTTGCGCATCAAGAAGTTAAGAAGTTTTCTTGGAGAGCATGGCTACGAAGAAGCACTAAGAATCAATTTTTAATACCGAGTACAATTACTGATTTTTTAAGCCTTAAAAAGATTTATTCTTGCAATTTGCTCTTTGTACAAGCAAACCGAAGAGATAAAAAGGCTTCAATAGAAGAAAATTACAGGCCCCAAGTAAAACGAAAGGACAGAGCCAATAAATTAAAAGGGAAGCCGCAGTCGATTCAACACACACCAACAAAACAGTTTTTGAGAAAAAGTTCTCAGCGTCCCTCAATCATAAGTAGGCATTTTCCATTGTAAACAAGAATAACCTATTTATTATAATTTTACAGTTTTTGTGGCACCTCTATAGCGAAAAGGGGATCTGCCGAAATAGGAAGTTGCTTGTTGCAATTTAATACCTAAGTACAACAAGAAGCACAAAAGCTATCAAGAATATATCGTTGTACTAGTTGCGCCCCGCGGTTTAATGCGCGCAGATTTAAATCCCGGTATTCCCACGGGATAAAAAGTAGCCTATGTGTTATTCCAGACTATAATGTATATCTCTGCCAAGTTTCATCCAGATCCGTTCAGCCGTTCCGGCGTGAAAGAGTAACAAACATCAATCCATCCATCCATCCATCCATACTTACAAGCTTTCACGTTTATAATATTGGTATGTGTTATACTGTGGAGTTTTGAGAAAACAAATTTACCACCAACCTATCAATAAACCTCTGCACGAAGACTTACTCGGGTTGTGGCTTTCTTCGGCTTTTCCAAGAAGCTCATAAGTTTTTCGAACCCATGAAAGAGAAAATGAACCGAATAACCAAAATCTAGATTAGGTAGATGTTTCATTTATTGTTATTAATTTATTGTTATTTGTTTGACGACCTCTGTAGCGCAGCGGGCGAGAGCCTGCCTGCGACGCAAGAGGTTGCAGGTTCGATTCCCGCCTTGGAACAAATTTGTGTACGATCTGCAGAAATTTGTTCCGATGGTCTGGGTGTTTTCTATGTATAATAAAAAAATATCTATCTATGTAAGTATATATTGTATTAAATATATCAGTTATCTAGTACCCTTAACACAAGCTTTGAATAGCTTACTTTGGGGCTAGATAGTGCTGTGTGGAATGTGGATTGTCCAGCATTATTTATTTATTTTTATTTATTAATCATTTAAAATTTAGATTGTATGTTTTTTTTTTCAATTTTATTAAAATACATATCAAAACGTGTTCCTGATTTTTTTGTTGTTTGTGAGTATGTAAAATTTTGTTTGTATTTTAATATGTGTATTTGATACCATTAAATTTCTTGAAAATAACTATCAAAATGATTTTTTTTCGTGTTATTTTGTAATTATTACCATAGATAATTTGCACTAAGTGATACACGGTATTCAGTTTTTACAATATCTAATTGCCATAGGAAATTATCGTATTACAATTTTACTATAGTCTCCATAGTTGGTTTAAACGCCGAATACTATGGTAATATCATATTACCGATACAGTCAACAAAGCTTTTTTGGAGTCTATACGATCGCAATCGAATGTTACTGTAAGATGTCTATCGATAATTCCCGCGAATAAAATCGTATTGTTGCTTTACCGCGTAAAGTAATGTCAAAATTTCTGGTATTATATACTTTTAGCCATAACTTTGTTTGGGTAAACACAGTATTTTTATGAATCATAATTTCAATATTGAATAAAATTTAGCTATCTTTTGGTATATAAACAATCTTGGTAAGTAGGCCTACTAAGAAGTTATAGTCAAAAAACGGTTTTTTAATTCTCCTGAACATTTTGACTTTTGCGATTACGATTTTATTCGGTGGGGACGGCGAATTGTCTGTTTGTAAATAATAATAATGGTAAGATTGACCGTCGCAATACATAAATATTCGTCAAGTAGTGGCGATGTCATGTCGTCCGTTTAAGAGCCCGGTGACAGCGGCTCGCAGTTTCGAGGTGCGATTGGCTATTATTTCATTTCGGGGAGGTTGTTTGAAAGAATAACTATCCAGTGACACGCATAAATACTGTTTGAATACGAATAATACAATAATATAAGGGAAATGTGCTTGAGTCAAAAATCATTTTGGTATTAGGTAAACGAAGGCCAAACATACTAATACCAAAATGATTTCTGATTCGGGCATGTTTCCCTTATATTATTGTGTTATTTGTGTTCGAACAGTATTTATGCGTGTCACTGGATAGTTATTCTTCAAACAACCTCCCCGAAATAAAATAATAGCCAATCGCACCTCGAAACTGCGAGCCGCTGTCACCGGGGCCATAACCACTAAGGATTCTTGTAGGCCGATTAATATTTTGTATACATCTCCTTTGTATTCCACCAATGCACTATATCGATCATGAGCGAGTTCATACTCCGATCCGCACTTAGCCGATTTTTGGGTGGCTGCGACCACAACCATTTTTGAGGGATACGTGCCTGGCTATAAACATAGAAACAGAGAACAAGAAAAGAAAAATACATCTTTACAAGTTTCAACAAATAGGGTCCAGATGTTTTTCCATCTTTAAGAATATCCTATAAGGTTTTTAAGCTTCGTAAAAAGCTCGCTTATTTAAGCTATCTACATAATCAGGATTGTATTAAGTTACCCTGAAGGTACCTAACACAAAAATCTTTTAGATTGGCGTTCCAACCAGGCATAAAACACTGTAGTACTTATAGAAGCGACTCTCCTACACGTTATCATCTGTACCTACATACTTATAAATTAAAAAAAAAGCCTATGAAATTACAGCCTATACCCAAGGTTCATGCGGACGCAGGGCTGTTATATCTTTGCCGAAATTTAAGAGCTGTGTCCAGTTTTCCTTATGATTTTTCCTTTAATTAATCATGTTTTTTACGTTTTGTTTAGTTGATAAATAATAAAAATAAAAAAAAACGCGATCGAATTTTTCTACTTGTTATTTTTTGAATTCGATTCGATTTTCGAATATTATTACTGGTAGTTGTTCAAAGCTATTGAGAAATGAGTTACGTTTCTACACGCAAGAATTTACTCTCTACGTCTAAGGATCGTTTGGTCTTATCTTAAAATACCTACCGCTTTTGTAGCTATCTTTGTAAAAAATGGGTACCGGGAAGTAGTGTTCTATCCTTTGTATGCTAGTTGAGATATTGCCATGCTATACAAAAATAGTAGTAGCTACCATAAGACTTTTTTTGCCCGTACGTATTACAGTCTTCTAAGCATTCTTTCATTTTAGTTTCTGGTTTTTTGTATTGAGCCCTTCAGAGAGTCTTTCCAGCGGATATTGGTGTCGATTCTGTTGTTGCATGATCCTAAACTAACATAATCTGACAGCTTTAAAATTATAGCCATCCTTCTCCTTTCGGTCTTTTAGAAAGGGACTGCAATATTTTTAGTGCTGTCAAATTAGGTTAAATTTGGAAACTAAACAACAGAATTGACACCATTGCATCGGGCCTGTTGTGAACACTCATATACGGACAGAATAACGAAAACAAAACTCGCTAAACCACAAACAAAAATAAAAGTAGGGCATGAGTTTAAAAAGCAGCTGTTAGCCGTTATTTTTTTTCTAACCACCGGAAATCAATTTATTCACGAAGGAAATAACAATTTTATAATAAGATATGCCAATTAAATATGACAAACTAAACATGACCTTACCCTGAAATTCAATCAACACTTCAGAGGTTAAAATGAATGAATACCTTGAGATCTGACCACTTAACTATAACTTCCAATCTAGACAAGTGTTTGAATCGTTTGAATGTTAAAACCTTTTCTTTTTTTTAGACTAAAGTGTTTTGTGACAGCACCATCACACATCAATCAATAATCTGTCACTAATAATGATAGAGGTGAGATTTGAAATTGGAATGAGTGTATTACGTGATATCCTGATTTGAATGAAAATGTTTCGTAAGTTTTGAAGAAACAGCCATCACTCTTTCAAAACAAATGATGGCCGACGACGGCCAACTTTGCTGGACGGACTCGACTAAAAAGTATTTTTAATCTATTTCACTTTACACTAGCAAGATTGTCTGTGGAATAACCGCTTGTTTATTACAGATCAGTGGGAATAACGAATAAGTGCCATTAACGTATAGAAGAAGAAGGGGTTTATTTATTAAATAAGCAACGAAGCCTTACATACTTCTGCTATCGCTATCGCCTTAATTAATGTATTAGGCCCACGGCGCAGCTTAGAACGCAGACACAGAACATTTCGTGCCGGATGGTATCGTTTTTCCGGAAAGATCAGCTTTCGACGCCTTCCGGATGCATTCAGATAGTAGTACTGTAGACCCGTGTTTTTTCTTCTGAAATATTTTATTTTGCCGTCCCTTTTTTTTTTTAATACCCCTTAACAAACTTTCCTTAGCAAGCACGATAGGCCCGGTTGTTCACTGTCTTTGACCATCAACTTAAGGCATACTGATGTTGCCTGTAATTTCACCGGCACTTACAAATACAGCAATACTGCTTGACGGCTGAAACAGGCACAGCATAATATGCCGCAAGCGTTGGGAATACGTTCCTGACATTTTCCAACTCGATGAAAATAAAACATGGCTACGTTTGACTCCCACGGCTCCGTGACGTCACTCATATTGTGTGAGGAATCGCCTCTAATATTTATAAGACGACTCTCGAGTCATCCAATTATAGAACACGATACGAAACACTCGGTACTATTTATTGATTATAAATTATTATATTATATTTTTACTGACTTTACTACTGATTCTCCTTAGAAAAAAATAATTGCATTCTCGAAATGCAACTTGAAATTGAGCCTAAAAGTTTTAAAAAAAGAATAAGACTTGACGATATTTCATTTTCTTCATCTTTGTCTCAGCTATCTAGCAAATAAATAGCCTTATGGAGTGCTTTCTGGACTATCTTTCACCATTGCCACCTACTATCTGATGACATTTGTAAAAAAATATATAATTAAAGTTTAGATCAAGAGGCTTTTTCATGAAAGATTGAAACAAAAGGAGTCTAGTAATTATAAAACACTGCATGCTTGTATTCATTATTAAAATTCGATCAGGAGGCTAGAGAGTGTGAGTGCGTAGTAGAGCTCTGGGAAGGGCTCGACCGTTGGCGCACGCAAGGCAGTGCACCGTAGGGAACGTTCCTATCGTGCGTGACTTATGAGGCAATTCTTTTTTTATAGGTAATGGTTACCAGTTAACGTCATGTGGGCTATCTGGTTGTTCCATCAACTAGTTTAAAAAAAGGCTTTTTTATTGAATATTGAAACAAAAGGAGGTGGAAATTGTGGTGAAACTGCTTAATGACTTGTATTCAGCTTAGATCAAGTAACGCCCTTAAAAGTTCGCGAATGTTTGTTGTAAGCTACATCTTTGTTTCATCATACTCTTATGATTTCAGAGCAAATCAACCAACAACTAAGAAAAGGTTCAAATGGAATCACTGCCCAAACCAAGGAACTGGATAAAGTAGAATTCCGCGTCCATTGAGACAAGTTAGGCCCAGAGACATATTACATGTACAGTCAGCATGATGGTAAAAAAAAGTTTTAACGGTTTTTTAATTAATTTAATAAATAATGCTGGAAAATTCACACATCACCATCGAGCCCCAAAGTAAGCTACTCAAAGCTTGTGCTATGGATACTAGATAACTGATATTATGAATACATTATTTACTTACATAGATAGATAGTTTTATTATACCTATATACATAGAAAACACCCAGACATACGTAACAAATTTCTGCAGATCGTACACAAATTTGTTCCGAAGCGGGAATCGAACCCGCAATCTTGCGTCGCAGACGGACTCTCGCCCGCTGCGCCACAGAGGTCGTCGTAAAAGCGGGCGTGATGAGTATATCTCTTGTCTCCAACTAAAACCCGCGATACAGAACACTAAGCGGCTGGCTAGTTGGCGGTCAAGTCACTTTGCTGTCTCTGTCTTATTTGAAGTAAAAGCTGAAATATCAATTGACTTGACAGCCGATTAGCATTGATCGAGCTTTCAAATACCAAAACGGCGGTAAATACCGAAACGAATGATGTACAACGCTATCTAGGAAACAATTGAGGATTGGATTTTTAATAATCGTATTTTGTCTTAGACACAGTATAAAAAAATATATGTCAAAGTATGAAAATATCCATAAATATAGAAAATTACGTAGTGTGGCGTAAATGACGTTATTGAAACAATTTACTTACTGTCTGTACGTTCCACTTCAAAAATCTACATAAACTGTGGAAAGGTAAAAGCCATGCCCCATGTCCGGATAAGATACCGGGTGAAGGGAATATCTCAACGTTTTTACAGTACCTGGTACAGGGTGGATAAATGTAACAAACGGAAATGAAATCACCACTCTGCGGTAGATTTTAACCTGCCGAAACGATTATTTTGTTTCTTATGTATATTCAACAAAACATAAATTACAGTATTAATACTACATCGTAAAATCTAATGGTTTGTGTTATATTGGCTATGGCTTTATTGGTTTGTCTATCTGCCGCGCTTTATTTTAAGTTTTTATAGAATTATTGTTCTACACCCTGTTCAAGCACCCATCCTAAATGTTGCCTACGCCGTGATTTCCTTTTATTTACAACCATTTGCGTAGTATTATGTTAAGATTTTGTTTTGTTCGACAATGACAATAGGTTTTTATGGGTCGCAGATTTGCATGTATACTTGTTTTCTGGTTATAAAAATGTATATTTGTATGAAGTATGTATATTTGTATGAAATGTATATCTGTATAAATGTATATTTGTAAAATTACTCATTTCGTGTCTCACTCATTGGGGCTAATTATAATAACAATTTGCAAATATAAATAAAAAAAAAAACAAAAAATATATAATAATATGCAGCGTTCTTCTGCTTAAAAAAATTTCATAAATATAAGATTTTTTTAATATAACTGTATAAAAATTAAATATTCGATCAGAAAGTCGTATTAATTAATTATTAATCGAAAATACAAACGCTATTCTCGTTTCGTTTGCTGATACTTATATTCTATTTGCTTAAATATTTTTTAGGTATAATTCATATAATAATACATATTTCACATGTGCATTAATTCGTAGGATCTGTTACTATACTCTCCACACCTATCTTGATGATGACCCTCTTTTATAAAATAACCTCAATAAGTTTCAAACAATAGCCAAAAAATTAACACAAAGTTTCACCACATTTTTAAATTGAAAAAAAGTTCACACAAAGGCCTACAGAGCGTGTCTTTGAAATGAAAGGGTTCACTGCACCAGTGAGATGCGCGAAAGCGGAATTTAAAAGCACGAGTAAGTTAAAACACAAAAGCCTCGATTCGTAGCAGCTCGTAGCACCGAGCTACGGAAGGTCTACGGGAGTGCTACGCGAGTGTAGCCCCGCGGATCTCGCGTAGAACTGACTACGGCGAAAGCTAGGGATGCCAGCTGTGACCGAAATTACCCGTTATTTCGTATGAATAATAGAGTAGGATGTAAATTCGAGCAGCTGCGGTAGTAAGTGTTAGTTAACAAGTTTGTTATACTGCAACAAAGTCATGACTTTGCATGTAATTTATTAAATTTTGCAATTTTAATAGTGTTTGTAGATAGCTGATCAATTTGTAAGAAATGGTTGTTATATTTCATATATTAAATAAATAATAGTTTATTTGCAGTATCATCACAATGGATTAATTAAATAATGCTATGGAATACGAGTTTTTTTAGTTTTTGCTCATAGTAGATTATGATTTTAGATAAGTAGTATTTTTAATGAATCAATACTTTTCGATAATGTGCATAAAATTACACAATTTGTGTAGGTTTAGGCTTCTTTTAAATTACTTCTATTCTGTATTTGCGGCAGTAAATAATGATACCAGTAGCAAATTATTCCAAAATTTAGGGTAATTTCAAGCTATTGTCACCCCATAGAAGACTGCAGCAACAGATAGCTGTTGCGCTATTCGGGACATTAATAGCGCCACTATGAACAAACCATTTGTCACGGCGAAGAAAGGATGTCATTATTTTGATACATTTTGTAGTTACTAATACGTTATTCTAGAAACATCTTGATGTTTTTTCTATCTCATTCCAAACAATAAGAAACATTCAAAGTAAATAAATTAAATTAAATTGAATAACAACGACTTCTCTACATGTTTTTCTAGCTAAGTTCTTTTTTTTTATACAACTAGCTGATGGAACAAGCAGGTGGCCACCTGATGTTAAGTGGTAACCATAACATATAACAAAGCACTGCCTCGTAAGTCACGCACGATAGAAACGTGCCCTACGATGCACTGCCCTGCGTCCATCAGCTTGAGGCATATCAAGCATCCATCCATCCATACTTACAAACTTTCGCGCTTATAATATTAGTAGGATATGTATAAAACTATATTTGAATTCATTTTTCAAGTTGGCTAGATTATGGTACATCAGAGACAACAACATACTACCTATCTAATTAACTATAAAGCCTTGAATGTGTACTGTAGAAGAATAACGAGCAAGTGACATGCGATAATATAAGTTCGTTGGTGGCGATTCTGTTGTTGCATTATCCTAAACTAACCTTATCTGACAGTTCTAAAATTATAGCCGTCTTTGCTGTTACGGTCTTTTAGAAAGGGATGACAATACTTTTAGTGCTGTCAAATTAGGATAAGTTAGGAAAATTACACAACAGAATTGACACCATTATTAATTTCTGTTTCAGTGCTTACACACAGCTCAGTTGGTAGGTACGCCTATTTCTGCCGCTAAACAGCATTGCTGTGTTTAGGTTTCAAGAGTGTGACTGATTATAACTTTATGTTATAACCAGTTGCACCCCGTGGTTTCACTCGCGCAGATTTAAATCCCGGTATTCCCACGGGATGAAAAGTAGCCTATGTTCTATTCCAGACTATAATATATCTCTCTGCCAAGTTTCATCCAGATCCGTTCCGCCGTTCCACCGTGAAAGAGTCACAAACATCCATCCATATTAGTAGGATCAGGGAAATGTATAACCTACTAGCTGGTACCCGCGACTTCGTCTGCGTACTTTTAATCTCTTCATCTCTTTTTTTCGCAATAAAAGGTAGCCTATGTTCTTTTTCAGGGTCTAAAGATCTGTGCCAAATTTCATCAAAATCGGTTGAGAGGATTAAGCGGGAAAGCGTAACAGACAGACAGACAGAGTTACTTTCGCATTTATAAATTAGTTGGGATTAGTTGGGATTTCAAAAAAAGGAGAAATACAGTTAAATTGAGATCAACTGTATTTTTTATGTTTGTTACCTCATAACTTTTTTTTTACTGAGTAGACTGATTTTGATGATTATTTTGTTAATCGAATGTTGGTGCTTGTCATGAGGTTCCATTTAAATTTGAGTCAGATCTGACGAGTAGTTTTGAGTTATTGAGTATGAGCATATTTTCCAGTGCATTCGAAGCCGGTTTATTCCTGCAAAAAGTTATTTTTGTAATTCTAAATATAACATTATTTTTTCTTTGTAATTTCTAAAATGGTGTGGAAACTAAAAAAGTTCCAAACATTGGGAGCGTGCTGGCAGCAGTGTTATGAATAAAACATGAAATAGCTAATTATTGTTGACAAGGGTACCCTGTATTTTACAGTTTTTATTTCTCCTTTTGAGAGTATTCCCTTGTTTTGCAAATTATAACTAAACTTGGAGAACAATTTTTTATATATAACATTAACTTATAAAAAAAGTGTTTACGGTCAACATTTTTGGTAAGTTGATATTGTTACGGCCGGTTTCTGAGAGCCTGAAAAACGAATAGGATGTCAAGTCACTTGCTATCTATCTAATATCTTTCAGCTTTTACTTTAAAGTAAAAGCTGAAATAGCAAGCATGGCAATAAAAATATCGCAACGTGATATTTTTTTACTTCACTGTCACGTAACCACACTCTTCAAACCAAATACAGCAATGCAGTTTAAGTCCTTCACAAAAAGATCTAAGTAGTATTTCCTATTCTAGAGTTTGTCATTATGAATCGTTTTCCAATAAATCCTTGTCTAGGTATCACGATAAGCCGAGGAATGTATATTGCCGAGAGTGCATCCACATTCATTTATCTGGATAAGTCGGGACCAGGTGTTCCGCCAGCAATAACATCAAATCCACTTCTTTCTGTATTGCTTTTGATGTACATTTATTTCCCTTTTGTTTTCTTGCGCCTGAAATTATGATTCCTTTTTGTTTTGTTTGTTTTGAATGGCATAACCGATTAGTTGGTAGTACTGCCTTCTAGTTATTATGTACCTACACAGACTAGTAGACCTAGAACGCTCATTTATATACCTTATTATATACCAGCGTACTTGATGAACGTATAGTCATAATTCCACGCCTTTCATCTTCCCTTATTCAGTGAAACGAACTTTAAGCTGATAAGCTCGTTTAATTAGTTTACGGGTTTATGATTACGAGATAACTTTAAAACATTGCGAAGTTGATTGAGTGAGCGATGCGAACGAACATCTTACAATGGTTTCTGAAAGCTTGATCAACACTAATCGGCTGTCAAGTCACTTGCTATATCAGCTTTTACTTCAAATTAGATAGAGATAGCAAGTGACTTGACAGCCGATTAGTGTTGATCGAGCTTTCAGAAACCGGGGGTAAGTCTGTCGGACCATAACTTTCGAATCGTTGTTCAGATCTAATAGATTTTGGCAAGTGCAAGTTGTACATTTTTACTTAAAATTACCTAACAATCATAATATTATATTAAGTCAAATAAGTAAAGTCAAAGTAAGTAATCTTTCAAGTAAGTTTGGGATAGTCCGTACAGAAAGAAAATTTCAACATTTTAAAATCACTGAACTTAAGATGATATAAAAATCGCTATTTACAAGCGAGAAGTTGTTTGTAGGTTGTCGGCCCCTTAATACAGGTTCTAGCGCATTCAGTACCCCCTGCCAATGAGGCTATAGGAGATGATTATTAATAAATAAATAAAGAATTATATAGCGTCTATACATCGTAAAATTGTTGCTGCTATGTATGCAAAAATAATCATCAGAATGACTCAAAACATGAACATTTCTTAAATAATTGCTTCTAAAAACAAATCCAGGAAACAGGTGTACGGATATAATCCGCTAGTATATAGGTAAATTCATCCTACTAGGATAGGATATCCTACTAACATTATAAACGTGAAAGTTTGTAAGTACGGATGGATGGATGGATGTTTGTTACTCTTTCACGCCGAAACAGCTGAACGGATCTGGATGAAACTTGGCAAAGAGATGCATTATAGTCTGGAATAACACATAGGCTACTTTTTATCCCGTGGAAATACCGGGATTTAAACCTGCGCGGGTGAAACCGCGGGGCGTAACTAGTTGTACAATAAGTGTGTAATTTCCTGCGTAATCCTGAGTTATAGATGTGACCGACACTGACAAACGTCCTATTTAGGTATTGTTCTACACGTTTCGTTTGTTTGAGCGTAAGCTGAAATAACAGTGCGTCTGTGAAAGTTACCTACTGCCGCGCACATAACGAAATTTGATTACGGCACAACATACACCATTGGAGCTTCAATATTGTATTAGACATTTCAACATAGATCATACAAACTAACCTGCCTGGTCGTCTAGGCTTTGGTCGTGGAACTAGCACCTAGATTCACCTAGTTTTAAGAAGTTTCAAAATGAACCTTTTGATTTTATTGATTGAATACCCTTTGAATTTGACTGTAACCTAGTCTTACTGTTTTTACCGTGTAAAAAGTACCAATAGAATGCCGGATAGGAGGCCCTATTCGGAGAGAGTCCGAGATGTCATGTTAGGCTCCGTCAAATATAGCCACGGTAGAAGAAGTCGGGTAGTAGAAAAATGTAATTGGAAAGTTCACCAGATTTTAAAAACGTCACTTGTGCTTGTCTTATGAGGAAATCGACTTCCTTTCAAGCCCTCGTTGAAAAGAAATCCTGTAATCTACAAAAATACCAGGAGTAGGTAGCTACAAGGGGGATGGATAAGTAGTTAACGGATCCTTCCCGATTGTACGGCGCCGAACCGCGGTGCAAAGTAGGGTCACCATTCATTTGAAAGAAAAGAAGACTAAAAAACTTTTTTTATATATTTTTACAACACAAACCTACCACTATAGTCACCTTTCTCAAGCTTCTAAGGTTTGCTAGAAGAAAACTCTTGTGTACACATATCTTGTGTAACATGCGTATACTCTGTTTCTGTCTTTTTCCTATGGTATTTATTATTTTGTATCTGCTTGGTAAATGAATAATTCTAGAAAAAAAAACAGATTAAAATAACCAAACATTAATTCATTCAATCGGTTGTGTCAAAATACTCATCACAGACAAATGCCTTGAAACGAAACGAGAGAGTTCCTACTCCCCAGCAATAGTCTGGCGAATAGGCGTCGACCGCCCGCCTCGCTGAAATGGACCCGTCTGGGAGCCTTGGGATTAGTACTCTCCTTACTAATGGGTGAACGACTACGAAAGCGCAGATTTTTAAGTACACTATGAGTGAAGCTATGCCGAACAATGAGGTACTGTATAGGTTGATATACACCCACATATTTTTAGTTAATTCATACAATTATTTATTCTCAAATCAAATGGTTTATTTTGTGTCACAAAAACAGGAGAAATACACAGAGAACAAGGTTATGACAACAAAATTGGTCACTCAGCTTTATGCTACTTAGATTCTATGTTGTTACCTTGTAATACCCTTCACCTCGACTCAGCGTCCTAAATCCTAATCGTGTTACAATAGTTTTGTTTAGTGCGTTTTTAGGGTCGTCCTGATCATCAGCCTATGGAAGTCCACTGGTAAAAGTTCTTCTCTATTCATTTTCTGTCAACATTGTCCAGGCACCATAATCTAGATTATTTTGACTAGATATTGTGACTGGACTACATGCCAGGACATTCAGGACATTCCAGGATTTCAGCAGTAAGACATTCAGGTTACTTTATCAGCGCGTAGGTATTCCAAACTGGTTTCTGTTCATACCCACCTACCTAAAGTAGGTGCATTACTAAATACAAATTTCCGCTTAGCATCAGGTGGGCCGTATGCTTGTTTAGGTACATCCTTGGTAGTATGATTGCCTTCTGTCTTCTCATTGTGTTATGAGTTTCTTTCGAAACAGTGTCTCTATCGAGCCCTTGACAGTAGTACCTAGTAGTACCTATTAGGACATGCTGGTTTCTCATGATGTTATGATTAATTCTAGAGTGAGCTATCTAATTATGAAAAGCGAAGCTCAACTTCATCAACGTTAACATAGTAGGTAAGTAAGAGCCGCACCAGGTTCCTTAATTTGATCCCTTGGGATGCGTTCCACTTGTTCAATCTCGAGCGAACTTTGCCGACACCCCTACGATTTCTTGACAAAAGAAAAAGGTGGAATTTATTGTACTATTTGGACGTTTCCAGGTATATTTGATAAGTTCATTGGTCCAGTGACTCGGGAGGGAATGGATTCGAATTCAGTGGAGTTTTGTAATCTGGCAGCGACCTTTCTGTGCCATATGCTTTGAAATTACCCGGTCAGTAGGTACCTAGTATTCAAATTCCTTGTAGGCACCTACCCCATTTTGATTTTTTTTTCTTAACGTCAGTTTAGGTAGTCCTTTTTTTAAGGAGGCTTTATAAGCGCCGCTATCGGACGTGCTCATACAAAAAAGGCCTGACGTCACAAAAAACTAAATATGAAAAATTACACACACTTGGGGTATTGATTGGTCGCTCTATCTATACAAACTAATAACGTGTTGTTCTGCTAGTTATCGAAAAACGAAACATTCGTTCTTCGGTAATCTTTTGTTTTGATAAACGAAGAACTCTCTTCTTTGAGGATCTCGAAGGACGGAAGGATACTTTCTTGGACATGGTATCTGTGACTACGACATTCACACATTTTTCAGTAATTGGTGTTCCATCAGTGAAAGGTTGCAATACCATCGCCCTGCACGAATACTAACTGGTTTATCAATGTTTTCCTTCACCGATTGAGATGCACGACTGGATTCGAACCAATGTATGATGAGAAGACTGCGGTCACTCCCACTAGACCTCCAGTGCTCTTGTATAAATCAGATCTTTTCAGCACATCAATTATAGATACGGAAGTAGGTACGGAGATTTTATTTTGCTTCTGTTTTTAAGGTTTCAGAAGTAGCAGATGTCATGTCGGTGTCGTAAAACTTCTAAATATTCATGAACATTTTATGGATACTGGCTAAAGTTCACCAACTCATATACTGACGATCAAACTTCTGATTAGCCTAACCATAATGTTTTCCATTTAGCTAACTCCAACACAATCAAAGAACTTCTGCGACCGCCTACTTACCGCGTGGAGTTGTACAAAATTCTTCTGAAATTTAGTTTGCAGTGCGGGGAAGAATTTTGTCTATCTACCTTTCATAGAATCATAGAGATCATTCGGTTGAAAACGAAAAAACAAGCAAAAAATAAACAAGATTATGTATCTTCAACAAAACCGCGTTATGTTGGTAAACTTTTCCATCCAGATATGGAGCTTTTCATGTCTAGTCCATCGGGCCCTATTACCTAAGAAAAAGCAATGGTGTACCAGTGGATAGCAATA
This sequence comes from Plemyria rubiginata, assembly GCA_963576535.1. NCBI lineage: Eukaryota > Metazoa > Arthropoda > Insecta > Lepidoptera > Geometridae > Plemyria > Plemyria rubiginata. The sequence continues at coordinate 9,141,320 of OY754917.1, read as the reverse complement.
ACATGAATCGTTGCTTGCTAAATAAGCACCCCGCCGCGGTCTTTTCTGGTAAATGTATGAAAGCTTTATCGACAGCACGACATAAGGTGATTGGTTTGATCAACAAGCAACTCGTTTTCTTGCTACTGCTGTTGCTCTCGCAATTGTTTTGTCTTAGGTAATGACTCTACGGACCTCTTGAAAATACCTACTCCTTGAGCATACACGTGACGTAATCAATGACATCAGTTATTAAACATTCTCAGCGCTAAGTTTATGATTATGTGGGTTCGCTGCACGGACTTTTAATCAAGGCATATAAACCCACATATTGGATTTGTACGTATTACTGTGACCTCTGTATGAGACCCGACCTGAATTCGTGATGTCTTGAACTATCTTATCTCGTCCAAAACTTTTTTTTTTACTAAACTGTGTGCAATGTGATTGGTTGATTGCGACTTTTCGAAAAAAGATTTAGTGAATTTAAATCTAATAACATGGAATCGTGCGAACGAGAGTTACCTACATTAGCTCTTGTCTTCTCCTAAAAAGGAAGCATCTGTTGGACAATTAATAAAAAAAACACGAATTGCATCATTAACGTTTATTTGTTTACAAATTTCTTATTACCTGCACTATCGCTACCTATTTCTATTCTTGGTAGCACTTGCACCGCAAGTTTAACCTTAATTTTGCTTAATGTCCAGATTTACTATTATAAATCGACATCTAAATCTTTAGCCGCGTGGCCAATTTCATAAATATAAATAAAGCCAAAAATATATTGTAAGAACAAAATCTATTGCCGGAATGTAGCATTGTTTTAACCCATAAAAACTTTATACATTCAAGGTTAATAAAATCCTAATAGCTGAATTAGAATAAAAAGTTTTAAGTAGATTTTTTAAACCATTTTTTGACATAAATACCATTAATTAGGTATTTGTATTGATGGAATACACACACCTTGCCTTGTCCACACTTAAGACTAGACGATTATCCAACACGTACTAATAATATTCCTAACTTATATGTACGTTTATCTTTCGAAATTAACTATCATCGGCTTCATAGCTTGAATCGAACAAAAGAAAGCTTAAATTCAATAAATATCAGTGTATTATGTCATAAAATTTTCTGTAAGCGTGTTCCGTAAACGAGCATTGCCTCATAAGTCACGTCCAATAGGAACGTGCCCTACAATGCACTGCCCTGCGTCCATTAACTTGAGGCATACAGATGTATCACAGCCCCAGCACAAGGTGGCAGTAGGGCCCCGTTAGGTTTTAGTCGGTACGAGTCCGACATAACTCTTCTGTTGTCTCCACAACAAAAGAGTATCCATGAGGATTTCCCAACGTTAAAAAAAACAGATGTTAAGCCTCATATGCCTGTTAATTTCACCGGCAACCACCTTCAAACCAATAGCACAGGTTGACAGCCGTAGTCTCGATCTCATTGGCTGATATAACAATGACAGTTTACACTAGCCAATGCGATGAGAATAAAATTGCTGGATGACGAATATTTATTGCTACGGGTGTTACCACACCAATCGATCGATCATCGATCGACGGCATCGATCGATGTTTGAACGGATGAGTCGAGGTCGATAGATAGTTTCTACCACACCAATCCAATCAATCAACTGTATATCTGTATATCTGTATGGCTCAACTCATATGTATTTCTTTTTTGTGTGAAATAAACAAATAAACAAAATAACTTCGATCGACGTCAATCGATGCCGTCGATCGACAATCGATCGATTGGTGTGGTAGCACCCTAACATGGAACTAATAAATAGGTATTACGTTGCTACTCGACTCTCGTAGTATCAAGGTCTGTTATTACTGTACCTAGTTGGACAACTCGAATATCTATTCGCTAAATTACTAAATAGGCGTAGTAGCAGTTGTAGTTGAAACCGCCACGATCACGGTTCAGATAGCTTATTTGTATTCACCAAGACTGTTCCTTTATTTATAACCGACTTCAAAATAGGAGGGAGTTCTCAATTCGACTTTTTTTGTGTTTGTTACCTCAACTTTTTACTGGGATCAAAAGCTGGTGCTTGTAAATGTGGCCCCATTTAAATTTGAGTCAGATGTGACGTGCTCAAAAATAAGCATGCTTATTTTGAGCATGCTCAAAAAGCCACCGACGTACGATCAAATATGCATGCTTATTTACTAGCACGACCTGTACACACGTGCTTTTATTTGAGCAAGACTCGAAAAAATCATGCTTTTAGCTCGAAATCAGTACCTTTATAGTATTGAGTGTTTGTCCAAAGCATTGAAGTCGGTTTTTTCTTGAAAAAATATTTCCAGATATACGCAATAATGCACTAACTTCAGTGTCAATTTTATTACAAAGATGAAAAAATCTTTTAAAGTTCACTTTAGCCAATCGTGATAAAGTTATTTACATAACAAAAAAACAATAACAAAAATTTACAGAGATCCTTAAAATAAAGTAGATAATCTTTTTAAATGTTCCTAGTTTGGCATGCTAAAGCCCAGCCCACACTCACGCCTGCACACTGAACGGCCAAGTAAGTCTTCAAGATGATAAGTCTCATGTGTCTGTAATTACAATAATTGAAAAGTATTTTAAGCATTAAAAACGCTTCTGAAACATGATGGCATAAGTAAAACTTGCGGTAAACCTTTAGGATTACGATACGTGGCAAATCAACTCGATAGACTTATTTATCCTCGGCGTGAGTTTAGTCCCAGCTTAAAATTATCTAAACTTTGAACAATAGTAAATTTTAAGTAAGCTAAAGAATTTGTGAAAAATACAATACTTACTCAAATTAAATTCTAATGGTCGAACTCATACTGGAAGCTGAGGGCTCCACTTGTTAAAGTGGTCGTTATGTCTGTTGCCATTTTAGAAGACATGAAAATGCCAGTGAAATAATATTTCTATACAGTTTTTGCGTATGAATAACATGATTGTGATTTTATTGTATAACATTGATGCATGATGATGGGTGACTCATGACATGTAACTGTCACCCATCTTAATGATCACCATCATCTTTACTTTTTTACCTTTATATTATTGTATGTCTGTGTGCAAGTATTAAATATGGACCAGAAATGTAATTTCGTAGGTGTCTTAAATAAAGTTTATTATTATCTTAGGGCCTGTCACAATCAAACCAGATAATTCTGTTTTTTTCTGTTTTATCCTAAACTAACCTACTTAATTTGACAGCACTAAAAACATTGCCGTCTCTTTCTAAAAGATAGAAACAACTAAGACGGCAATAATATTAGCGCTGTCAAAGTTAGTTATATATATATAATGGCGCACAATTTATGCACGGTACGTGGGAGCAGTAGTCGAAGTCACGTCCAAACATTCTGCTAACCCATCGTCAATGTTACTTGTGAAACAATTACTTTTACGTTTTTTTAACTAACATTGGTGAAACAGGGACCGTATTATACTTATAATATAATATACACGCGGTTTGAAAAATCACACTCAGCCAATACTAATGAAACGATTTATCACTTCAACGTCTTTCCATTTACAATTTAAAACGCAGTTTTGATTTTGAAATCATCAATTTGGTGAACAATCCACATGCATCCGATAAATGTTCAAAACATTTGTGTAATCACTTGAAATACCTAATAGAGTTAAGTTTAATTTTAGCGCGTATGAAAGTTAGTTTTCCAGAATGTATAATTCTATAAATCCCATTGCATCCTAAATAACCATACAAACTCAAGAATTAAACTCATACGCACCAAAACATGAAAACCGTGAAGTCCATTGCACTCTCACACGCTAGAATAAGACAGGCATAGCGCTATCTCGCTCACACTAGTTTCTGTAGATACGCCTGTAATTGTACAAACCACGACGACTCGCCACGTAGAGATACACAATTTTGAGTGTGTGTAATCAATAAGAAAATATGTCTTACTTTCACTCATTTTACTCAGATTTTAAACTACATCGTAGATTGACATTTCAATATACTTGTATACATGATCTGTTTACATTTAAATCAGTCGCCATGTTGTGTAATCTTGTTGTAGGTTTATTGACATGGCATGTTTACCTTTAGGTTCTGTTGGCTTTTATACATTCCAGTTATAGATATATTATTTGACATGGCGTAACACCTTCATGTTCTGTTAGCTTGTTGTCACGGCTTGTTGACCTTTAAGTTATATTGGCTTTACATTGCCGTTATATTAGCATGGCGTGTTCACATTCAATTTCTGTTGGCTTGTTGACATGGCTGGTTTATCTTTAGGTGTAGGCTTGTTTACATTCCAGCTCTGTGGGCTTGTTTACATTTCAGTTCTGTAGGATTGTTGACATGGCTTGCTTATCTTAAGGTGCAGGTTTGTATACATTCCAGTTCTGTTGGCTTGTTGTCATAGCGTATTTACCTTCTGCAATCTTGTTTACATACGCGTGTTTACATTCTAGTTGTATGTGCGTGAGTAATCACGGAGGTCGCGTGCGATCACACAGCTCAAGTCAGTTGGCTGTGACACTCTGCTGCTCGCGCTTGTGTCGGCGATGGTCGTAGTTCACAAGCCGCTGGCCAACTAGGTACTTGTCGTTTTTTATGTGCTCGTATAGCTTCCGGAATTGACGTATCTGTGGATAGAAATAGGATTGAAATTGTCGTACTGAAATTTTCATCAGTTGGAAATTATTTTATTACTTGCTGCGCCCTACGGTGTTACCCGCGATTAAAAAGTATGTCTTTTTCCTCTAATATGTCCTTTTCCGACCCTCTAAACCCCCTTCGTTATCGTCTAAATAAAAGGCTTATTTATGGTTCCACCGTTATATATAACCTTGTTATAAATAAATATGTTATGATGTTATGTTATAAATTGTTAAGTAAGATGTTACGTTATGTTATAAACATGTCAAGTGTGGTACATATGAATGTTTATTTTATTGTAATACAGAGCTACTGGGCTGTGCTGCGAGTGCTACGGAGAGGCAGTAAGTGTACCTGGAAGATGGCGAGCGTGGCGGCCGCCGCGGCCAGCAGCAGCGCCGGGTAGACGCGGCGCGCCAGCAGGTTGCGCTGCGCCGCCGTCGCGCCCGCGAGCGGCGCCACGCTGTGCGCGAACGCGTACGGCACAGCGAGCGCGAGCCCCAGCCAGCACACCACCGGCGCGGCCACTGACACCAGGATGAACCTGCACCAAGCAAACACAATAATTACTATCTGGCGTATGTACTTGCTTCATCAATCAATGCAGAAATTTGTTCTGTTGGTCTGGGTGTTTATGTATAATAAAAAATATCTATCTATGTAAGTATATAATGTATTAAATATATCAGTCTTCTAGTACCCATAACACAAGATTTGAGTAGCTTACTAGCCCCAAGGCTAGATGGTGCTGTGTGGATTGTCCAGCATTATTTATTTATCAATTCAATAAGACTTCGTAGCGTTACCAACTCAACATAGTCTGAAAACCAGCGCTACTCTCTAACCCTATTGGAGAGTGGCATCGAGCTGAGACTAACCTTTTTTGACTGCGCTCACACAGGGAGAGGCTTGGTACTTGTGTTTAGGTAGTATGCTACCTTTTATTTTTTAAGTGTCTTAGTCTTAAGTACCTAAATATTTTAAGTTTTTTCTCTGTGTCTGATTGGTGTAGGTACAATTTTTTTCTTTTTTGTGTTACATACCTTCTTTAATTTACCGTTTCATGTGCCTACAACTTTTCAATGTCCCTAGGTATCTACTGTGTATTATTCTCTTCTGCCTTATTTTCTTTATTGTCTACATGCTTCTTCTGTGTGTTGTTGTCAAATAAATATATATTCTTTTCTGTTTATCTGTAGCGGGTATTTAAACCGGCTACCCGCCACCACCGGCTCCCGCAGTAGCCACGGGCCCTCCATGGGTATGTGGCATCAGTCTTTACCTATGGAACAATACTTTGGGGAAACTCAACAGACAAGCCAAGAGGGTTCAATGCACAAAATGTATTAGAGCTATAGTTGGAGCTATAGTAGTGCCATGGGAATCTTGCATGCAAGCCGTTTTTCAAGAAACTTGGACTTTTCACCCTACCATGCTAGTACATACTGGAGTGTGCTCTGTTCGTGGAAAACACAATTGTGTTACTTCACTTCCAAGGGATTCTACACACACTAAATTCGTTTCAAGCTTACTTGAGGTCCATTTCCCGTATGCCGTCCCTATAAGCCTTCTCGATAGCTCGCCGCATGCTCCAATCAGGGCCCATCATGGTGAGTGCGCACACTATCTTCGTGTAAAGGACGCCTAGCGCCCAGTCCTGCCATACGAACAGCACGGGGGATTGCTCCAAGGGCACTCGTAAAGGGATCACTAGGACCTGCGATCAAAATACAATGTTATTTTTATAGACGCTCAGCGACCACGAGGCAGACCACCCGCCCGATGGTCGGATGATATAGTGGAAGTAGTTGGCGGCAATGGCAAAGGCAGGACCGGAGAGAGTGGCGTTTTAAAGAGGCCTATACCCAGCTGCGGGTGCATACAAGCTGAATAGATAGATAGTGATTTTAATATTGTCCTATAAGTTATTCTCCAAGCGGGATTTCAACCCGCAACCTTCCCCTTGATACGGGGCTGCGCTATCAACTGCGCTCACCCAAGCCAGCCCAACTCCTTAAAAGAGGACTTGGGGTTTGATGGAAGCAATGTTCTAGCATCCCCAAATGGTGCTGTGCAGAGGAGTAAGACCTACCAGCTCATCCAGCCCCGTATTTTAAATTTTTACTAAGAAAACAAACATTTTTGACCTTGCTTTGTTAATTTGACCTAGTTAGTAAAACAGCCTCTTAAGGAATGTCAGATAATTCAAAATAAGTATACTTTTGAACTTATGGCCACAGTAATAACATACCAACTCTAGTAGCAGTCCAAACATAAGGGGCACCAAGCCGAGAAGCGCGGCGGCTGCTAAGGCCGCCTTGGCCCCCCGCCGCGCCCACAGAGCGGCCCTAGCCCACACCGCTCCCCGACCGCCGCGTGCCCAACCGGCGGCCAACGAACCCCCGCGGCCAAACGCCCAGCAAAGATACATGCCTGGAATCAATATACAAACTTTAGGCGCGTAAGCTCCATAGAATGTCAGGAGCCATTCCAAAACATACATTCCATTTAAATTTCGTACATAAGGGGGCATTAATTAAGAGAAGTGATTTTACCAAGATTTCGTCCGCCTCTTGATGATATGTCGTGAGTTTTGCCACAACCCTAGTCTCACGAAATTGAAAATGAATTATACATTATATACAGAACGGGGACCAGTGGTTTTTAAAATTAGATTAAGTGGATGACAGCCTTCACAGCTCAGCTCTGCCTTCTGCGCCGTAGGCAAAGGGTTCGATCCCCACCGAGAACAAACATTTGTGTCTGCGTGATGAAGAACATTATGAGAATGTATGTTTTGCAAAAAGTATTATATCAGCTAATTCTGGTCCTATATTACCAGCTTTGACTTAGCTTGGGACGAAACAGTGATGTGTAGAATGTCCACCAATATTTATTGAATACTAGTTGACCACGCGAACGTCGTATCGCCTGACAGTTAATACGTGTTCACCCGTGGGCATTTTGTATGGGAAAATGTTTTTTTTATTTTTTAAGCAAATTTTCTTATTTTTTTTTAATGTAAGGACCTTTTCCTGACAATAGCAAACACAAAAAAAAAAGAATTGGCTAAATCGGTCCAGCCGTTTACGCGTGATGCCAAGACCAAGAGAAATGAATGAAAATGAATCCCTATTCATTTTTATATACGAGTATCAAGATTTATTTATTCAAAACTTACCGGCAGCTGCAGTATATAACTCATGGACTCCATCTGACGCCTTCGGTAACCATATGGCCATTACTTTTCTACCAATAGACACCGGTATTACCTGCAGTTAACAGATTTGAATTAAATAATAATAATAAATAAATGAATAATGTTTTTTATAGTAAGTACTCCACTAAATATTAATACGTAAACATACAAAAGAAACAAACTGCAGAGTACACAGACAGTGTCAAGATATTTTTATATGATGCTTTAAAGTGGATTAACTACTAGTGGCTCTGGGAGCTGTAGACCTCGCGAGCATACTAAAAGTGAGCTATTTGAGGAATGTAATGTGCAAGTGCATTTTCCGTTTTGTGATTTTTTTGATCTTTTTTATTTTTTTGCATCATCTTGTGTAGAATGAGGTTCTTTGAATTTCTCTCAAATTTGATTGAAAACCATCGATTGTTTGATGAGCTATCCTGTTCATCATGCTGAAGATCCTTATCAGGTCTTCGCCAAAATTTTATGAGACCAAGTTATAGTTACTACCTTTCAAATAAAAAAAGAATAATTGAAATCGGATCTCATTTGGTGGAGATATCCAGTATATCAAATATCCCCCTTTTTGCCCTTTTTTGGGGGAAGTACCCCTGCAATCAAAAATCCCCGACGACAAAAAAATTGTAATAAGTCATATAACCTGTGTACCAAGTTTCGTCCAGATCGGTTGAAAAATGCGACCTGTAGAGGAGAACAGACAGACAGACAGACAGACATCCAGACAAACGCATTTTTGGTCAATGTGGAAACTGAGACGCTTCGCTCGCTCGGTCAATTAAGAGCCCGGTGACAGCGGCTCGCAGTTTCAAGGTGCGATTGGCTATTATTTCATTTCGGGGAGGTTGTTTGAAAGAATAACTATCCAGTGACACGCATAAATACCACTCGAACACAAATAACACAATAATATAAGGGAAACATGCCCGAATCAGAAATCATTTTGGTATTAGTATGTTTGGCCTTACGTTTACCTAATACCAAAATGATTTCTGACTCAAGCACATTTCCCTTATATTATTGTATAATTTGTATTCGAACAGTATTTATGCGTGTCACTGGATAGTTATTCTTTCAAACAACCTCCCCGAAATGAAATAATAACCAATCGCACCTCGAAACTGCGAGCCGCTGTCACCGGACTCTTAAGGTTACAAAATAAATTGTTAGGGTTTGGATACTATAACTACATACTTGCTTATATTACAAAATCTAAAATATTTGAGAAACCTGTGTAAGAAAGAGGCAGAAGATACGTACCAAAGTGAGAGCGCTGGCGAGCACAAGCGAGATGGAAACAAGCACCAACAGGCCAAAAAGTCGCAGCGGGAACCATGACACTCGGACGTAAGGCTCAAAGCCGGCCGGACCGTCGCGTCTCATTAGAGCCTGGAATAATATAATTAGATATGTCATCTACTTCATGATCGTGTCACTTGTTCTTTAGAATCAGTGTGGTGAAAGGACTCGGTGCGGTTTAAAGAGCGTCTTTTCGAGCTTGGTATAATAATAATGTTTTAAAAGTTTTTAGGTAAGTTATACGACATGCCGGTTTCGTTACGATGTTTTCCTTCGCCGTTTGAGAGTACTGGCTGAATGAAAAAAAGAAAGAAACATAGAGAGAAAGAAAGAAAGAAAGAGATTATTTCAATGTTTTTCTTTTATGTTGTACACCTTCCCACCACTTTAATCAGCTCTCTCTATCCTCTAAGGTTTGCTGGAAGAAAACTCTAACTAGGGTTAAGCTCGCCTTTGTACATGACTATATATGTATTTTTTGTGTAAATCATTTTGTGTACAATAAATAATAAAGAAAGAAAGAAAGATCGAAATAAAGAAAGAAATGGTATAAGTACCTGATGGGCTGCTCCGAGCTGATGCGGCGGATGCGGCGGCGGATGCGGCTCGCTGTGCCGCGCCTCGCCCAGCAAGTACGAGCGCAGCCCTAGGACTCCGGCCGCGCAGATGCACCACGCGCGCAGGCCTGCCTTCAGCCAGGTCCGGGTGTGCGACTGCTCCAGCAATGCGGGTAGGATCACCTTAAATATAAACGAAATCAAATAAATAATGCTGGACAGTCCACACAGCACCATCTAGCCCCAAAGTAAGCTACTCAGAGCTTGTGTTATGGGTACTAGATAATATATTTCATACATAATATACTTACATAGATAGATATTTTTTATTGTACATAGAAAACACCCAGACCGACGAAACAAATTTCTGCAGATCGTAAATAAAGTTGTTCTAAGTCGAACCCGCAACCTCTGCGTCGCAGGCGGACTCTCGCCCGCTGCAGCACTGAGGTCGTCTTTCCGCATCACAAATAGAAAGTGAGGTTGAAACCAAGCGCCTTATCACGAACAAGTGTTTCGTTAATCGCATCCCAAAACACAACAAAATATGGTTGAACATCGGTACGATACGTACAGCCACAAATTTCAAATTTATTCGTGATCAAGGACTAGTACCTACTAGTATAGTGTTTGAAATAAAAGAGTGCGAACGAGGGTAGACAGTTTTGTCTCCCAATAACAGTTGTTTTCACTCGTTTGGCCTTCAGTTCGACCCGTGATCATTGCGCATGCGACTGTGCCGAAATATCGGGAACAATCGAACTCACAAATCATAGTAAATAAAATACCTATCCCGTTTAGTTTTATATATATTAGATCTAGGGCGCCATTATATGTTACCAATCTGTCACAGCCAGGCCTTGTCACTTATCCTGCAGAATCCATTTTAGTACCTTATATCCTAAACGTCTATGAAAAAAAACAGCTTCACGACTTTGATCCCCAGGCACGGTATTCCTTCAGTCCCTTCAGATCTCCCAGTACCAAGTAGGTACTAATTCAAGATTCTTTGAGGATGTCTAAGGGGGGTAGTCAGAGGTACGTCTAAACATTACATTTGGCACATACCCACATTTTGCAGTAGTTAGTATTCCATACGTGACAGGTTGCAAGCCCATCGCCGCTGTTAGAATACTAACTGGTTTCCTCACGATGTTTTCCTTCACCGTTTAAGAGCACTGGCATTGCGCACATAAATAAAACGTCTATGACCTTTGCAAATCGCAACACAATAAAATGCTCATTAAAAACGTTATCTACATACAATGTATTAAGGAGTGTTTCCTCAATTAAACTCATCTACACACTAATAATGAGCTACTTCCCTACAAAACTCACGGGTTTCACTTTTAGAAAGTCAACAGCCCTCAATATAGCACCTGATTCGTGGATTTTAATAACTAATTTCCTAGTGATTTCTTCATTCTTATATTTTTGGAAGGTCCAACTACATAGGTATTTGGTGTGATTTAACATTGAACTAATACAATTAAATTATTATAAATACGATAAAACCGAACATCCATCTAATTTCCACTTTAATCCCCCTGTACGTTAGATATCCTAACAGACCGCGTAGTAACAAGTACGTACTCCAGATTATTTTAGGAATGTCTTAGGGATCTTTTGGAGATTTTGAAATTGGAAGTCTAGATTGGCGTTGAGATGTAACTCAAGTAGATTTTTCCTATTTTAAGCTTCAACAGACAAGGTAATAAATATTCCTTACAAAAATATTCATCCTAGGTTTATTCCAAGAAAATTATTATAATGTTATTGTTTTTGGTAAATAAATGTATTTGTATAATAGAAAATAAAAATAAAGACTAGGTAACTTTAAAATACGACCCAAAAGTATCACATACCTATGAGTAAGTATAACATCACGATAATCTAAAAACTTGAGTAACATTCCCCAATTTCCATATCAATCGACCTAAATACATTGATCTCCATTATTGTTTGTTGGTGACAAATTGTTCTCATTCGAGACATGGGTGACGTCAATAGCGATTAGAGTACACGCAAGTAATATTACCACGCCTTCGGCTTTGACAGGGGTATCATCATATATAGGGGTATTTCGTGATAAACTGAAGTGGTTGCCAATCCGCTTTCGCCGGAATGCTCACACCCTTTATCTTCTTTACAATACTCTTTTCTACCCTTTAACACCTTTATACCTCAAGGAGCGGTTTCAATTTCTACACCTTTCCAACCCTCGAAACCTTCGCTCCTCCGACACCTTTCAGCTTAAAACTCCTGTTCACTCGTCCTCCTTCTATGAGAAGTCTTTTACAGTGCATGCTTCCCGCCTGTGGAACGCATTACCTGTCAACATCAGGAAGGCAAAGTCTCTTGCAATCTTTAAAAGCATGGTCGTCGATCACTACCTTGCATGTGTTTAATATCTTTGCCCTAGGTATTATTTATATTTATATATATATATATACATAAGTATATATAGGTTGGTATATATGTATATATACATATATAATATTTATCTGTGTAATTTTTTTGTTTATGTAGGTATTTATATTATTTAAAAATAGAGTTAATAAAATTGCAAAGTATGTATTTAAAATCACATTAGACTCCCCCCCCCCTCTCTCTTTTATGTTCATTCCTGTCCATCCCAAGGTTGCCTGGAAGAGATCGCTGTTAGCGATAAGGCCGCCCATTGTATTGCTACAAAGTGTTAGTTTTTAAGTAAAATGTGTTTAACTAATTATGTTGTGGTAATCAATAAAGAGTTATCTATCTATCTATCATCAACTACGTCACGTGAGATAATGAAATGAAATAAACTCGACTTGAGAACCTCCTCCGTTTTTTTTCGTTGGTAATAAAAATAAAACAGCTTCACGACTTTGATCCCCAGGCACGGTAGATATAACTACCTACCTAGTTGCGCCCCGCGGTTTCAGCCGCTCAGATTTAAATCCCGGTATTCCCACGGGATAAAAAGTAGCCTATGTGCTATTCCAGACCATAATCTCTCTGCCAAGTTTCATCCAGATCAGTTCAGCGCATCCGGCGTGAAAGAGTAACAAACATCCATCCATCCATCCATACTTACAAGCTTTTGAGTTTATTAGTTTATTCGTTATTAATTTATTAGTTTAGTAGGATTATTCGCAACCAGTCGTGCGCGAGTCCAACTCGCACTTGGTCGATTTTTTTATTTCATTTTGTAAAAAATATTCTAGCCATATCAACGTATGTAAAAATGACAACCTATTTACCTGTAATAACAGCAGCTCCAAGCTGAGTTCATTGACCGGCGCCTCCGCGTGGACTGACACTGCGTAAGGCAGGAAGCCGGGGAGAGTTGCCTTGATGACGCGGATAGGCAGCCACAGCATGAACAGAACCGCTGTGCCGAATATCATGGCGGAGACTATCAGGCGGCGGAGGTGACACCAAACGGAGAGATGGATCATTTCCTGTTATAAATATGTTGTAATTTTAAATAAATAATAAATGAATATTGGTGGACGTTCACTATCTAGCCCCAAAATAAGCCAAAGCTTGTGGTATGGGAACCAGATAGCTGATACTACTTATAGGCTTTGTTTTGTGAATACATACATAGAATATTATACATATACACCCAGACAGAGTACAAACATATGTCTATGTTTATCACACAAATGTTGGTGGAGGTTGTTCTCGGTGGAAATCGAACCTACGGCGCAGAAGGCAGAGCTACTACCAACACCTCACAAGGCGGTCGAGATAACAACAGACTGAAAGGTGCAGCTATTACTATGTTCTTAATTTTCATCCACGGGCCAACTTCACTCACTGCTGGGGATAGGCATCTTTTTGAATATAACTATAATAAGCATTGTCTGTATAAGTCACGTGGCTTATAATACACTGCCTTGCGTCCATCAACTTGATGCTACCGAAGCTTAACATTGGTAAGTAGCCTGTAATTTCAACCGGCAACCTCTTTAAACCGAAACACAGCAACGCTGCTTGGCGACAGAAAAAGGCATGGTGGTCGTACCCCCCAGACAAGTCCTTAACAAACAGCTCTTCTACTCTGCATAATTTAAGTTAGAACAATAAACATAATAGGTTACCTGCACAGGACTGAAGTCGGGGTCATTCAAGTTCTTCAAGAACCACAGCACACCCGGCCTTAAGACCTCACGAAGCAGGAGAATAAACGAAGCGAAGTAATACACATAGACCATGCCCACAAGCCAGTGTATGAACATCAGCGTCCAGGGAGCGGCGTTCAGACTCGACTCGCGGTCTTTCAGAGTCGCATCGAACATGGAGAGAGAGCATAGGTCCAACCACCAGCCGCATACTAATGGTATTACTCCAATCTGTTAACAAATTAAAAAAGTTATTTACACTATCCACATTTATGATGCTGTTAAAAAAATGTAAAAGTTGCAATGTTTGGGCTGGTTTGCATGAAACTGGAAACAATAAATAAGGTGGTTTTGATATGTACCTAGGTCTTAATAAATGGGCTATTTTTGTGGTAATTTATTGCTGCAACAGTATAGCTGTCCACTTACGATCTATTTGCGTGAACTAGACAGATTGACAGTTGCAGCTTAAAATTGCCGCAATTTCTAGCCCGTTTACAGGATTCTTTTATGATTTATACAAAAACTATGTGTGCAGGCTTGGCTTCGCAATAATGACTGTCTTTCTTGAGGATACGGCGAACTACGTTGTGAGAAAGTTAGTTCTTTTCAAAAATTTTTTAGAAATTTTTAAGTTCTACGTAACATGCCGGTTTCTTCACGATGTTGTCCTTCACCGTTTGAGAGTACTGGGCTAGGCATGCCTACTTCTACTAAGTAGTGGCATGCCTAAGCCCCTCTTGTGATAGTTTAACCACTTTAATAAATGATGATGATGCTTGTTTTAATAAATAACTAGACACCAGGTAGGTAATTTATAAAAGAATCTAGGTAGCTTCTTAACAAGAATATAAATGCAGTTATCAGTACCTATTAACATGTTTGAATTACTAAGGATTGCTGTAAGTTATTGCAGAAATATCAATGAACTGCCATTAACCAGGAACAACAATTTAAAGTACCTAGAATTCAAGTTTACAATGTTGCAATAGTGCTATGAAGACCTGTCTTGTTTTTATTATGAGTAAAGATTATTATATTGAAATAAATGGACAGCCTACGTAGCTCAGTTGGTAGAAGTTTTGCCTTCTACGCCGTAGGTCGTGGGTTCGATTCCCACCGTGAACAAACATTTGTGTGATGAACATAGAGTTCTCTGTCTGGGTGTTATATAATATTATAAGTATGTATTTACAAAAAAAAAGAAGTATATAAGTAGTATATCAGCTATCTGGTTCCCATATCACAAGCATAAGCTTAGTTTGGGGCTAGATAGTGCTGTGTGAAAAGTCCACCACCAATACAATATATTTAAATATTAGCGGAACAATATTAAAAAAGTGAACTACCTAGTTAAGTATGTTGTCTGTTTTTCAAGGCTTGCTTGTGTGGAACTGGCCACTAGATCCACCTAGCTTTAAGGCTCCGGCGACAGCGGCTCCCAATTTCGAGGTGCGATTGGCTATTATTTCATTTTATTTCATTTCGGGGAGGTTGTTTGAAAGAATAACTCTAAAGCGACACGCATAAATACTGTTCGAACACAAATAATACAATAATATAAGGGATACATGCCCGAATCAGAAATCATTTTGGTATTAGTATGTTTGGTCTTACGTTTACCTAATAAATAAATAATGCTGGACAATCCACACAGCACTTTCTAGCCCCAAAGTAAGCTATTCAAAGCTTGTGTTATGGGTACTAGATAACTGATATATTTAATACATTATATACTTACATAGATAGATATTTTTTATTATACATAGAAAACACCCAGACCAACGGAACAAATTTCTGCAGATCGTACACAAATTTGTTCCACGGCGGGAATCGACCTCTTGCGTCGCAGGCAGGCTCTCGCCCGCTGCGCCACAGAGGTCGTCGTAATACCAAAATGATTTCTGACTCAAGCCCATTTCCCTTATATTATTGTATTGGTGCTATTTGTGTTCGAACAGTATTTATGCATGTCACTTTAGAGTTATTCTTTCAAACAACCTCCCCGAAATGAAATAAAATGAAATAATAGCCAATCGCATCTTGAAATTGCGAGCCGCTGTCGCCGGACACTTAAGATGTTTCACAATGATCTTTGTGATTAAAAAATAAATATTGGTAGACATTTCACACGGCACTAATCTTGCCGCGAACTAAACTGTGTAATATGGAATCCAGATAGGTGACATATTATACATTTGTTTGTAAATCCATAATATAATATAGCACCCATACATAATCATATTATAAATAAATAAATAAATAATGCTGGACAATCCACACAGCACTATCTAGCCCCAAAGTAAGCTATTCAAAGCTTGTGTTATGGGTACTAGATAACTGATATATTTAATACATTATATACTTACATAGATAGATATTTTTTATTATACATAGAAAACACCCAGACCATCGGAACAAATTTCTGCAGATCGTACACAAATTTGTTCCACGGCGGGAATCGAACCCGCAATCTCTTGCGTCGCAGGCAGGCTCTCGCCCGCTGCGCCACAGAGGTCGTCATAATGTTCATTACAAAAATGTTTGTTCTTGGTGGGAATCAAACCCACAGTCTACAGCACAGAAGGCAGAGCTACTACCAACTGAGATATGAAAGCTGTCTAATTGATTGATTTGATGGAATAAATATCTATTGACTTGTTTTTCTATTTTTATCACTTTGTTTATTAGGGTAATGTGAGAATTCTTACATATCTAAATATTGATTGAGTGTGCAAGTAATGTTATATACTTACTATGTAAATTCTTATGGTTATCTTTGTAATTGGAGTTAAAAAGTCCGCCGCAGGCCATAGGCCTGCCCAGTACATTTTCAATAAAGATTGTGAGCCCTCTTCACCAACTTCCCTCAATCATAATAATGTAGTCAGTCCATCGATTGGGGGGGGACATCATACATTTTGACACATACAGTGCGACACAAAAGAGTAGAAAATTATAGGGCGCCACTTTCCATACCTTTTCGACATTCACTCACATGCAGTCTTGCTCGCACCTAAGTGAATTACCCGCATGTCAAAATTAGTTCTGTTTCTACCATTTTCTAATCTTTTGTGTGGACTGTAAATGAAGTTCCACAGGTCTTTTCTTTTCATAGTAAAGTTGAGCATAATCTGAATGAAATATTCATGGATGTTCAATCAAAAGATGAACTATCAGAAGAAGTGTCAGTACTATGCTCGTGCCTATTGGATGAGAAGGTACATAATAAGGTAACTTTGGAATCTTACCTCAACCACTGAGAGCAAGGCAACTTTCACAACCACATAGCAGAATCCTATAGCCTTCTTAGCGCTGCGAAGTCGTACCAATGATGCTATAGCATGCAAAATGGCCAAGTTTGCCCCAACTAGCACATATCCAGCCAGTGCGGTCAGTGGACCAGCAAATGGACCTTCAGTTGGCACCCCAGCCATCGAGTAACCAAATCTTCCAATGTGGTAGGGACAGAATGCAAAAGTTACAATGAACAGTGTGTTCAAAGACACTACCCAGAACACATGCTCTAAGAACACCATAGAGCCATCCAAGCCGAGAAGTCTGGCCCATGTTAATTCCTCAGCAGCGGCACGGTCCCATTCCATTGGGTTCCAGTTTGCTTCATCTCCAACTAAAGGGTCCTCCCCACCTTGGCCATTGGCTTCATCTATAGCATCAACATCAACCACTCCATCATTCCCTTGGTCATTGTTGTTATCAGGAAGGGGTATTTCTTCAGGAACAGGTGGAGGCAAGTTTTCACGTTCCATCCAGTCCGGTCCTCCACCATGCATAATTTGCTCTCTCAACCAAACCAGACCAATAAACGAAAACAAAGTACAGGTTACAACGAAACAGCCCGAGAAGACATCTTTAGCAAGGTTCTCAGCAGAGACTATATCAAATGGCAGTGAGATGACGGGGTCCAGGGAGCCAGTAAAGAGGCATCTGTACGTTCTGCATGCGGTAAGAGGGACAATCCCGAGCCAAGCAAGAGCCACGAGGGTGTAATGCAGCCAGTCCTTGACGGCAGACGCCACAGAGGTGATTAGCCCGCCGACTACGTCACGGATGGGCAGTCGCCGAGGCATGTCGGGCGAGTAGATCGGCATGAACGAGAAACGGTGGCCGCACAACTCGCATATCTCCTTCCGCGAATATCGCATCCATTGCACTAAGCACTCTTGATGAATCCACTTTATAGAGCCAGTGCAGATGCAGGGATGGAACAGGGGCCGGTCTGATGATGCTTCTGATCGGCAAAACCGGCAGAAGTCCGCACCGGACTCAGAATCCATCATTGTCTCCAATCCAGTTTGTCTGGTTGATTATGCGATCTGTGAAACGAAAGTTGATGCACCACTGAATCGATTAAAATAACTGATTGAGAATAAAACGTTGATTTATTTCCTTAGCAGTGCACGCACCGTTTCACGAAAGCCTGCGAAATATAATGCAAATAATGCACAAAATTGAGGCGAGATTTTGACGAAAGTCGACAAGTATTTTCTCTTTGTTTGACAACTGTCAACTGCAGGCAGCTGGCATGGCACAGCTGCCCAGTGTTGCCAATGAACATTTTTAGGGGGCCGTGTACATGATGTAAAAAAGCCATGTTTATCCTCCTAAGGCCAGACATTTTAAAAAGCTACTTGTTGTTGAGACCGGATGTACTATAGAAAGAACAAATGCGTTTATACCACTCAGTCCTGAACCTTCGCGTGCTTGTTTTGAAGACTATATTTATTTTATGGATTTTTGCTAGAACTAAGTTATTTTAGGACTTATTACCGAGTACATTGAGATAAGTTTCAACCCTCTATAATTTGTTCTTTATAAAGGACATCCGGTCTCAGTTTGAGTAATTTTGACCTAATTAGGGTGTTTATTGAATAGAAAATAGAGAAAAATTTTATGTATTTTATTATTTAAAAATGTACTTTTATGCCATAACTATGATGTAAGGGGTTAAAATATGTAAGAAATAAAACGTAATTGCTATTTTATTTGAAATCTTAAAATGTTAGAATAAAAAATTAAACAATATAATTATAGAGCAATTAAATGTTTCAAAAAGTGTTTTAAACACACTAATAATGTTATCATCAAAATAAACAACTTTCTCATAATCACAATAAAAACTTACATTCAAAATCAATGAGATTGATATTAGTTATTGATTTTTTGGTAAGGTATGACTAAAAAAAAAGGGATATTTTAAAAATTGAGACCGAAGGCCCGAAGGCACTTTGTGTTGAACTTATTATACAAAGGCCATTTTCGCGTCAAAAATATAATCGTCATGCAATGATATCATTACTGTCGTAATTAAAACTTTAAAATGAATGAATTTTATAAAGTTACTGTCAAAAAACTACCAGATATCTCAGTAATTTACAGATTAACTTACCCCTTCACGCGGACGTAACATCTTGATGAATGAACATGACCATACTGACGACATTTTTGATTGTTAAGCCACCTTTATAAACATATTTTGAAACAATTGGAGCATTAGAATTGTACTGGCAAGCGTAAAAATAAGACTTTGTATAGGCCATCCGGTCTCAATTTGAACTGCCATTGTCAGGTGTCAGGACTGACCGCCATCATTGATTTTGTTTTAACTCTTCATACATACCAACCGTAAAACATGGTAGAACACGGCAATTGCAGTAGCATTTGCATTGGCAGCACTGCACAGCTGCTGCTGCCTGCCTTGCCATAATGCCATTTGGTTTAGATATGTGTCAACTCGAGTTAACTCGAGTTTTCTAACTCGAGTAGATTTTTTTTTGTGCTTGTGTCAACTTCGCCATTTTCGAGTTTAGCAATGATAATTGTCATGACATGGAGTTGGATCGAGGAACAAATATGTAAAAAAGTAATTGTAAAGCCCGCCCGCCCCACATTTTCGCGAGAACACCAGAAAAACTAAAAAAAAGAGTTATCTGAATTTCGAGTTAACTCGAGTTGGTGTTTATCGAGTTGGCACACCACTAATTTGGTTTGACAGATGTGTCAACTCGAGTTAACTCAAGTAGGACATAATTCAAGTTCGACTATTCTATACTATTAAATACTATTCTCGAGTTGTCTATTTTTTGGCATGTGGGTGTTAGCTAACGTCGCCATATTTTCGAGTTTAGGAATTTTTTCTAACTAATATTTTAAATGTGAAAGTTTATATAGGGATGTTTGTTACTCAATAACGCCAGAAAGGCTGAACGGATCTTGATGAAATTTAGCAAAGGGATAGATTATGGTCTCGAAGAGCAATTTTTATCACGTGGGATTATAGGGATTTAAAACTACGCGGGAGAAACCGCGGGGCAAAGCTAGTTTGTCATAAGTAGTCATAACATAGTTGGATGGAGAAACAAATATGTAATAAGTAATTTGTAAAGCCCACCCGCTCCACATTTTCGTGAAACCGCCAGAAAAACACGAGTGAGAAAATGGAATCTCGTTTATTGCGTTCTTGCGAGAATGTGGAGCGAACTTAAAAAATCATACCCTTAGTTTCGTTCTACTAACTCGAGTTGTGTAACTTGAGTACCTGCTTTTCAACTCGAGTTAACTCGAGTCGGTGTTTATACCGAATCGGCACATTCCTAATTGGTTTAGCATGTCACCAACCAACATAACTAAGCTGGACTGAAGTTAGCTGTTTGGGGATTCTTCCATTCCCTATTGGCCATTTAAGCACAAGCGGCTAACTTCAGACCGGCTAAATTGGTGGCATAAATGCCTGCTTGCTAACTGGTCAATCAATAAAATCATGAATATACTCTGTCTACGCAAAACATCAGAAACAAACTAAAAACACAAGGAATTAATATCAATCAAACAACACGTCAGCTGCTGAAACAGCTGATTGTGATTTCTCATTCTGATTTACAAGTACACGTTCTATCTACGTAGAAATGGTGAATTTTGTCGCTTTGGCGGATAAGCTGAAGCCTAATGCTGTTTATCATTTTTACTGTAGAAAGTAGAAATTATAGCTGACTATCGCTGCCTTGGATGAAGTTCTAAGATCCCTGCTGACTAAGTCAGCTGTTATACCTACATTTTCATGGTTAGAAAAATAAATAAATAAATTTTGAAACGGACAGGGTTTATTAGCCATCGTGTATTGTGAATTTGTGATGTGGTCAAAATGTGGGTAAATAGTAAATATTTTCCTCTGATACTGGTGGTCTAGTGGTAGCGGCCCCGCCTTCCGATCCTAAGGTCGTAGGTTCAAAACCGGTCGTGCACCAATGAGCTTTTCTGTTCAAAAATTTATGTTCACAATATAGGTTACCGTTTGAGATTACTGACTCTTAAAGGGTGAAGGAAAACATCGTGAGGAAACCGGCATGTTGTAATATCTAAAAATTCTTTATCATGTGTCAAGTGCTCGAAAGAAGCCTGTTGAGGCGCACTTAAAATATTTTCACCACACTGTTTCGAAAGAAACTAGTGACACGAAAAGAAGGAGAAGTACTTCACAAAATGAATAAGTCCTAAAACATCCACCAGATCCAAAATTTCATGTTAAAGGTACCTACTGGAACTGGAAGTGCTTACTAATAAGATTCTTGCTGCAATCATTTTAAACGGTTTTATCACGTTGGTAATTATAATGATTATAAAAGCAAATTGCTTGAAAGTTTTTATGGTTCTGAGGATATTTTTGTGATATTGAACATTTTAAGGAAGGAAAAAGTTGTGAGTGTGAGTAAAAGAAGAAAAGTACAAAAGGTGAAATTAAATTAAATGAATATTATATATTGTCAACTAAAGTAAACATTAACATTTTGATTTCTGAAAATTAAAAGCTACTTAAGAAGGTACTTACTATTTAATTTTCTAAATAGGTAGGCACAATTAGGTACTGCCGGTTTCTGAAAGCTTGATCAAGGCTAATCGGCTGTCAAGTCACTTGCTATTCAGCATTTACTTCAAATTATGTAGATAGAGATAGCAAGTGACTTAACAGCTGAGTATAATTATAGCTTTGATCAAGCTTTCAGTAAACAGTGGTGAGGCTAGCTTTTAATTTCCACATTATCTACAACAAACAGATAGAGATAGATAGAAAATAAAAAGCTTCTTTGACATAATGGATAATTTGGATGCTTTCAAAAGAAGTGTGAACAGGTATTTTCTAGATAAACACATCCACATCGTCGACCGCATCATCACTTAACATCAGGTGAGATTGTGGTCAAACGTTTTTACCTATAGGTAAGTAGTAGTAGTGAAAAAAAAATGAAAGCAGGATAAAATTAACAAAATTAAATTTAAATCATCTTGTTTCAGATACATACTAGAAGAATAAGCAGTCATAAATAAATCTGCTGAAAAATGTCGACAACTAAAGAAACTGTGATAAAAATAGATGCGCACACAAGCCAAGAAAATGCAAAAGCTGAAATTAACATTCTTTGCTTCAATTTAACACCATACAGCTCCCTCACTCAGTTTCTAACCTGTACTGCATTTGTATTAGTGTGCTATTTGGCATATGGATATTTTCTAGAATTAATATTTTCCAAGCCAGATGTGAAGCCGGTCAGCTTGTACATAACACTAATTCAATTTTTTATTACAATGACTCTTAGTTACATGGAATCTTTGATAAGGAATCCAATTAAAAGAAGGTAAATATACATTTATTTATATTCATAGCTACATAAACATCATCTTTCTGCCTTTATCCCACACCACCTGTGCTAAGTTCTAGTTTTTTAATTCTACTTAAAAAATATGTTTATCTCAATTTCAGAGTGCCCCTCAAAACCTATGCATTACTAGCAGCTCTCACACTAGGCACTATGTCCTTCTCTAATCTAGCCCTAAGCTATTTGAACTACCCAACACAGCTAATATTCAAAAGCTGTAAACTCATACCTGTGATGATTGGAAGTATTATTATATTGAATAAGAAATATGGGTTCCTAGACTATGTTGCGGCTATTTTCATGTGCATCGGATTGACTATGTTCACATTAGGTAAGATAATCTAAGAACTGAAAGCAAAAGTACTAAGATAATAAAAATTTTGCTTACAATGTACCTAATCTAGCTCACCTAAATACTTAAGTTTTTTAATTTCAGCTGACTCAAAAACTTCACCCAACTTTGATTTACTAGGAGTCCTGATTATTTCCCTAGCGTTACTATGTGACGCTATCATTGGTAATGTGCAAGAGAAAGCCATGAAGCAGTACCAAGCTTCCAATAACGAAGTTGTTTTCTACTCATATGCTATAGGCTATGTGTATTTGATGGTGATAACTGGCTTCAGTGGGATAATGTATGACGGATTCGTTTTCTGTTCTGAGGTAAGGCTTTTTTACTAGATTAATCGAGAATCCAGACCCAAACAACAGTATGGTTTTCAAAATTGTGCTAATGACAACGCCATCTATTATCGAATAGCTCAAAGTTATTAATAATATGTAAGAAATGGCGCTGTTTATGTTTCTAATCTTGTGTGACCAGTACTTCTTCATCTTGTCTGCTACCGACCGATAGTTGGCGCTTTACGCAAAAATTTTATGTGACGAATTTAAATAATTTCAGGACTTCCTATCAATCTACACTAATATATTCCTACTTAGTGTAAGTGGATACTGTGGGTTACAAGCTGTTCTGACTCTTGTGAGGATATCGGGTGCCACGGTCGCAGTCACTGTGACCACTATGAGGAAAGCTCTCTCCATCATCATATCATTTCTATTATTCAGCAAGCCGTTTGTCTTCCAGTAAGTACTTAACTGAATCCTTGACGCATGGTAAAGCGATGCACGTCAATGCTAGGCAGGCCTGGAAATTAACATCGCACCAGCAAGTAACCCATCCGGGTAACGGCGCGGCGGCCCGATTACGCTTATTTCTGGTTATTCATCTCGATAACTTTCAGCTTTCAGTTTGACGTTTGATTCCCATAGTGTAATAGCAATTGTATAGGATGGACGGGAATCAAATGTCAAACTGAAAGCCATCTCGATAGCCAGTCATTAGCGTAATCGGGTCGCGGGTATGTACCACGCGAATAGAAGCGCGGGTTGTGTGACTCCAACCTCCTAGTTAGTAGGAGTCAATCCTTGCATTCCGTTAGTGGGTACCTTATACAGTTACTGGGCAAATTAAATAATAGTTTATCGCGTTTTTCTTCCAGATATGCGTGGTCAGGCATGTTGGTAGTACTAGCAATCTACCTCAACCACTACAGCAAAAAGAACCCTGGCTATGTCCCGTCACTCGTGCTAGGTCTCTGGCATTACCTCAGTTCCTACTACAAATCGGAGTACAAGTATTTGAAGATAAAAACTAAAATGTATGCAGATACTGTGTAGGCTTGTATGATGTTTTAGATTTTAATAATTATTCATATGTATGTTTCTTTTGTGTATGATAAACTCAGTTTATATTGAGGCTTCCATTTGACAGATTGTGGTGATCAAACACTTATGTTTGGTCACCACAATCTTGACTTATCAAAAACAAGTTTTTTTGTAAAATAAGATTATGATGATTTTATAGTAATAAAATTCTATTTAATTTGTTTGTAACGAATTTCCATATAAGATAAGGTGTGTTTGTGTTGTTTTTATTGCGACTATATAATAGTGAAATGAAAATAAAGAAGTTTTATCAATGACATTTATTTCATTGTATGTACAAAATCTTAAAAATCTAAACATTTTCTTACAAAAGTGTCCAAATTTAACTTTTTCGATTAATTGGAATGTTATAAGACACTATTTTCATTGCTTTTATTTATACAACTTCTAGGACAAAATGAGAAGTTAAAGCATAATACTTTTAGACGACGAAAACTGAGATTAGGGTAAAGATATTTCAGAATTTTCAGTCGATATTAGATATTTATGGATTTCAGATATAATTTAGGTAGTCATTACATAATGTCGAAATGGGTAATATTGGTCAAATTAATAGTTAATAACAGGTCACAAGGTTAATTATACTAGAAATTAAATACTCTACAGTAGCTATCCATTCGCTCCTAATGTACAAATAACTCTTTGGTAAATGGTCCTAAAGCTAGCTTTTGTCTAAACACTGTCTGGCCCCTTTGCAATGCTTTAAACTACTTTAAAGCATTCTTTAAATCGAAACGACAATTTATTTAATTTCCTTAGGTAGTCTGATGTTTACAAATGAAAATAAAGAAAGAAAGGAAGAAAGAAAACTTTTTTATTTGACCGAAATTGTGGATGGAAAAATAAGTTTTAACTTTGATTGATTCAAACCAAAATAACATCGACATAAAAAAGTATCTGGATTTTTGCAAAGGAGCCTCAAAGTTACATTAGGTAATAATGACAATGACAAATTTCCAAAAAAGTGTACAGGGAATTCCGCGAAAAATAAGTCACAATATAAAGATATGATAAAATGCACAGAACACCTACTTGAGAGGAGAAAAAATATGAGATCTTCAATTTACTTTAGTCGGGCCTTACGTGATAGAAAAATATCACATCTCATTTTAGAATATGAAAATATTGCGTTACACTATTTTAAATCTTATTGCTTGTCTTTAGAACAATTTCGCTCTGTACAAAGTGCAAAATAATTTCTTTTACTGCTTAAATTTAGAGCTACACGATAATAGTGAAAGAAGACTATAATACTTAAGTTTAGATTTCAATGGACTTATGCATAATTTTTAGGCGAAGTGTGGGACGCCCTCCTACCCGATGGACTGACGACATTGTTAGGATCGCGGGTAGTCGGTGGATGGAAAGGGCTCAGAATCGTTCTTCCTGGAAGCGGATAGGGGAGGCCTATGTCCAGCAGTGGACTTCTGTGGGCTGTTGATGATGATGATGATGCATAATTTTGTGATTTATCTTACAAACAAGCTACATTTAACAACAATACAAAATTATAACGGAAAGCCGATGACCAAAATAAGAAGCTCACGCATTCCTGTAATTTTTTGTTAGTTTTGAGTATAAAAATACCAAAAACGCGCACTGCGTGTGTGGATAAATCATCGCAAAGACGATTCAAAGTGATGCTTGTGATTTTAAATTTAACTTAACATTTGACACAAAAATCTAAGAGCACAGAATTCTCGGTGGATGTGTTCCGCGAGTTAATGCAATTGTTATAAATGTAACCTCACAGCAGCAAATCGGCTTGTTGCATCACTTTTTATAATAAAACATTTTTGTTTTGTCCAAAACTATCTAAGGACCTAAGGACTCACTCAGGGCCTAAGTGATTTAAATGAAGACAGCTTTGAACACAGTACAAAATTGTTGCAATCGAAATATCCACACACATTTAGATTCGCTAAAAGGACCCTACACAACGTCTCACACGGAACTATTTCACTATATCACAGCACTAGTCTTGCACTTCTCGGTATGGTATCTCACTGGTCACTGTGAACGATTCGAAGTAATGATTGAGGAAGTCGAATGTGGGTCGCTTCTCCGGTATCGCGTCCCAACATTGCAACATTAGCCTGTAGATATCGTCCGGGAGATAGTGGCCGATAGGTTTGGGCATTCGATATCCTCTCTCCACTTGCTCGATCACGTCTTTACCGTGAAGACCTGGGTACGGAATCTGTCCGTACGTGAATAGTTCCATTAGAAGGATACCGTACGACCAGACGTCGCTTTTGATCGAGAACCGTCCGTAGATAATTGCTTCCGGCGCTGTCCACTTGACGGGGAAACGCGAGCCGGATTTGGGGCAGTATTCGTTGTCAGCTATCACTCGAGCAAGTCCGAAATCACATATTTTCGCAACGTTATTTTCACCTATTAACACGTTCCTAGCGGCTAAGTCTCTGTGTATCAACATTCGCATTTCTAGATAGTTCATGCCGGACGCTACTTGGGCGGCGATGTAGACTAGGTCCTCGAATTGGAGGAACTTGCCTTCTCCGTTCCTGAGGAACTCGAGAAGGGATCCCTTGCTCATATACTCCTGGACGATGTAGACCGGTTCCTGCTGAGAGCATACGGCGAAGAGAGGAACTAGGCGCTCGTGACGGAAGTCTTTCATGATTTTCGCCTCTTGGAGGAAGGCTTGTTTCGACATTGTGCCTTCCCGTAGCGTTTTGACGGCGACCTGAAATATATATAATGTTAGTAACGTTGAATATATTTATGTCCACACTTTTGTAAATCTTAAATGTGAGTTGTTGGGTTTATTCGTTGATTTTTTCACGGCGAAACCTATCTTAATCTGGTACATATAGGTAACGGTTTATTTCGATAAGGCGTCATTTCGAAGCAATTTATGTAACTATCCTACTAATATTATAAATGCGAAAGTTTGTAAGTATGGATGGATGGATGGATGTTTGTTACTCTTTCACGGCTGAACGGATCTGGACGAAACTTGGCAGAGAGATGGATTATAGTCTGGAATAACACATAGGCTACTTTTTATCCCGTGGGAATACCGGGATTTAAATCTGCGCGGGTGAAACCGCGGAGCGCAACTAGTTCATCATAAACAACGCCAACTACGGCAAAAATTAACAAATCTAGTCATGGCTGTACTCACAGATTAAATTATTACAACAAAAAGCAATCGCTAGTCTGGCCAATGAGCGCTTACGGATGCCGTGGAATACCTTATTGTCGACTTCTACGCAATAACGGTCAGCGCTAGACTTACGTGCCGCTACATATACAATGCTAGAAGTTTTATGAACACTGTTTGTTGTAAATGAATACCTTGTGTTTGTATGTGTGTTCGCACTCTTCTCTGTATGCCTGACTCTCTGACGAGCCTGTATTGGTCACAGCGACTTGCTCAACAACAAAATATACCAAAACTTATTTAACTAACCTCAATACTGTTCCGCCATTTCCCATAATACACCTCCCCAAAGTTCCCCTGTCCAAGTTTCCGTATCAGCTGTATCTCGGTCCGGGGTATCTCCCATTGGTCGCGCAGGTCGGGGCCTAGGTCCCACATCTGGGGCTCGGGCTTCGGACAGGGCCTCGCTAGCACGTGGCAGAGGCCTAACGCGTTTTCTGGAATTGAATTAGTATCTTATATTAAGAAAGCGCTGACTACAATGGATAAGGCTGGTGAGTGATAAAATAAATAAATAAAATAAATAAATAGTGCTGGACAATCCACACAGCACCATCTAGCCCCAAGGTAAGCTACTCAACGCTTGTGCTATGGGTACTAGACGAGGTATTTAATACATTATATATGTACTTACATAGAAAGATATTTTTTATTATACATAGAAAACACCCAGACCAACGGAACAAATTTCTGCAGATCGTAGGTACACAAATTTGTTCCGAGGCGGGAATCGAACCCGCAACCTCTTGCGTCGCAGGCGGACTCTCGCCCGCTGCGCCACTGAGGTCGTCAAAATGCGTGAATTACAAAGGAATTGGAACTTCACCTTTAGCGACTAGACACTATAATATACCTATAAGTTTTTTGTGTATAGAGTAAGAATCTTTTATTGGCAGTATGTGTAGTATAAATTTCATAAATGTTATTTTTAAGTGCTGTTAATATATGACAAATAAATAATAATAAAAAAACTCACTAGTATAAGACATCACCAGCGCCGGCAGGCTAGGAAAGGTCTGATTGGTCGCGATATAAAACCCGCCGTTGTCCAGCGGCTTGATCTTGTAATGCTTCACATGGTAACCCCGTCCTTCCTCCCAGTCCTTGACGCTAAGGCTGAAGCCGTGCGGGTTGTGTTCAGCCGGTCTCACGAGGAACGTGCCCCGAGGGTTGTTCTCGGCCAGGAGTAGCTTGTCTGCTTCTTTTCTTGACACCGTTGGGAAGAACCAGCTGGAATAAATAAAATAAATAGAAAGAAAGAAAGAAAAACTTTTTATTTATGACGACACGACACAAGACAACAAGAGCGACACAGAAACTAAAAAAAAAACAACAGATTTAATACATACATACTTATCACTAATCTAACAAGAATCAATTTAGGGGGAAATGTGTCTCTCAGTACCGTACATACGTCTCCACGTGACAAAATGGTGTCCAGCTCAGCATGATGTTGTGTTTGATGTTGGTAACACAACGTTGATCTTCCGCCAGAACCATGTGAGTACGTCATACTTTAATTTATAAGACAATATAAATAAATACTACCTATCCTAACGACTATACAAAAAGGTGTTTAAAATTAT
This sequence comes from Plemyria rubiginata, assembly GCA_963576535.1. Lineage (NCBI taxonomy): Eukaryota > Metazoa > Arthropoda > Insecta > Lepidoptera > Geometridae > Plemyria > Plemyria rubiginata. The sequence goes on along the minus strand of OY754917.1, from coordinate 9,112,329 downwards.
AATAATAAATACCAAATTACCTATAACTATGAACAATACAATAATACATTTTCTTTCTTTTTAACCAACGAGAAATAAACAGAGGAGGCTCGTATGCATCGTAGGGCACTATAGTGCGTGACTAACGAGGCAACGCTTTTTTATAGGTGATGGTTACCACTTACATCAGGTGGTCCATCTACATGTTTCAGCTGTTATACAAAAAAGAAGAACATAATTACTCACTCCTCACACTCGACAGAGCTCTCCTCAGCCACAAAGTTGACGGGCACCAATCCTTCCCTTCTCGAGGTCAGATGGAGGACCCTCCACCAGTCGGTTTCCGTATCGCTGATGACCTCCATTCGGTCTCCCTTCCGGAACGAGATGTCGGAGTCTGCGCGGGCGGTGTATGAGCATAATGCTATGACTACCCGTCTGCCTCCGTTGGTTAGACCTGGAATTTCAAAATGGAAGGTTGAGAAGCAAATCAAATAAAAACGTTTTTTTTGTGTCACAGAAACATAGGAGAAATAGGTACACAGAGAGGACAATATTGGTTATGACAACAAAATCACAAAATCGGTCGTCCCTCAGCTATTATGCTGTAATAGTCAATTCAATTAAATTTTTGTATTAATGGCATGTGGGGGTAAGCCAACTTCGCCGATGTCACGTTGCAAATTAGGTCTTAAAGGTACTGACACACGATCAAAAATAAGCATGCTTATTTTGAACATGCTCAAAAATCAATTGGCGTACGACCAAATAAGCATGCTTGTTTACTAGCAAGACCTGTTCACTCATGCTTTTATTGAGCAAGGCTCGAAAAAAGCACGTTTTTTGCTCGAAAACAAGCACGTGTGTCAGTACCTTAACACAGAGGAGTGAGATGAAATCAGTGAATATATAAATCTATGTATGTGCTACTACTACAATGCTGGTCTACTACTACAATGTGTTTCAAAAACTTACATTTCGTAGGTGGAATTCGTGTTCTGACTATATCTGCGGGCGTCCTGGTAGGCATAGATACCCGCGTGTTAGGCTCGCCGGTGTAGCGTGGATCCAGCGACGGGCAAGTCGGGAACCCCGCCTCGTTCTTGTAGCCTCCCGGAGGAAACACTGAAACTGGCAAAGCTGCGGTGAAGTCACTATAAATATAAATTAATACAAATTGTATTGAGTAGTGATTGGTAACAAGGAAAATATGTTATTGCTCTACAGTAGACGGTCTTATGGCTGTAGGTACGCGATTTTTTCAGAACGGTAACTACATCAGTTATATCAGCACTATAAGCATGGTCTAGTAAAATATTTTTTTTTGGCTTTTGAGAAATAATCATCCTACCGGCTACGCCAAGTTTTGTTCAATCAAAGGAAATTTTAATGCCCTAGCAAGATGAACTTACTCCTTACTCTGCCGGCTGCACCAAGTGTTTGTTCACTTGCCAACACTACAAATCTTGCATTATGTACCTAACTACCTACTAATCATAACGACGCAAAATCAAGTCTTTATTGATCACTACAGATTACAACCACAAATTTCACTTTCGAAATCCATCAAATGAGTCTAAATCGTTCATTAGCTGATAGGGTCGTTCAGTTTGATTCATACGGTCATTGGTGTTCAATTAAAAGATCCAATTGCCAAATAATGAGTGTGACCTCAAAACATCCAGCGGTTTACGCAGCAAATGGATGTAAATAACTCCTTAATGGTCGAGTCAAACACAAAATAGGTACTTTGTGTGCGAAATAAAAAGCTATTGTTTTTCAAGGCATGATGGCTCCAATCGATTGTGCAAAAAGTTTTAACAAAAAATGATTGATTGATTGATTGAAAATACTTTATTGCACATAATAATAACAGTACAAAGGCGAACTTAATGCTATAAAGCATTATCTTCCAGATAACCTTTGTGTATTGTGGACATAAGATGTGTCAGTAGTGCACATGAAAGGAAAACGTAGAGATAGGTACATTAAACCTAATACATTTAAAAAGTTGTAAAAATTACATACAAAATCTAAATATGTATAATAAAATAAATAAAACAAACTAAATAGTACAAACATACATACATTGTCATACATTACAAACATACATATATTGTCGATACATATAGGTATATATAATATATATAATATAATATATTATGATAGGAATATGATAATGTCAATTCACAATTGCTCATTCGTTCAGTTTGCCAAAGAGATGATCATGGATTTTAGCCTTGAACACCTCAACTGAAGTAGCTACGCGATTTGTAAGAGGAGTGTGGTTCCAGAGACGAGTAGCAGTAATTGTGAAGGAGTTGCTATAGGCCGATGTCTTATGCTGCGGAGTTACCAATTGTAGTCGCTGGCAAGAGCGAACTGGTTTGTCGTCTGCATATAAGGGCGTGAAACGCTCACTAAGGTAATGGGGAGACATAGGGTTATGGAGAATGTTATAGAGGAGGGTTAAAATGTGCTCATCCCGACGAGCTCTGATGTCAAGCCACCTTAGCTGTCGTCGAAACATAGAGACATGGTCAAATTTCTTTAGACCATAAATATACCTGATGCATAGATTTTGTAAGCGCTGCAGTCGATTTAGTTGCTCTTCAGTTGCATACTTTTAAGAAAATACTTTTAAGACGAAGACAAGAGCTAATGTGACTCTCGCTCGCACGTTTTGACTTGTTGAAAGATATAAAATCACTTAACCTATTTTCGAAAAATCGCAAACAACCATTTTGTGTGCAATCACATTGCGCATAGTTTAGTAAAAAAATAATTTTGATCGATACAATTTTTCCTCCTTAAAAGTTTGCTTTTCTAGTTTTCGTACTCAAGCAAACTTTTGAGTAGGAAAACTTGCATCAATCATAATGATATTTTTACCAAACTATGCGCAATGTGATTGCACACAAAATGGTTGTTTGCGATTTTTCAAAATTGGAATTTGTGATTTTATATCTTCCAAAATGTCGAATCGTGCGAGCGAGAGAAATATTAGGTGTTGTCAACGCCTTAAAAAGTGTTACTAAAAATAAATATTATAAAAATATTCTACCTACTTACCGATATTAAAATTATACCTGGTCTAGTTTAGTTATTTATAACGTTAAGGCTGGCCTCAGACAGCCGGAATGTCGTGCTGAATTTCAGAAACGAAATTGAGAAAGCTTGGAATCCATACTATTTACACATTCTTGACACATTCTGACCTGAATTAATCAGAATACTTGTAATAGACTGTTTTAAATGGGATACCTGATATATATTTTTATAATAAGTAGGTATACATTTTATTTTACAGAGAAGAACATATTTGTTGTATGTTCATCACACAAGTGTTTATTATGTGTGGGGATCGAACCCACGCACTGCCTACGGTTCTGAAGACAGAGCTACTGCCAAATGAGCTGTGAAGGCTGTCAACTTATAATGTCGGCAGGTACACTAGATCCTCACCCAGTCTCTCTGGTCTTTCGGGGCCATGGCGACGGCTGCAGCACTTGTTACCCATGGCGCGGCTCGCCGACTACGCCGCGCCAAGCCACGTCTGTAAAGAACAAAACATGTTTATTACAAAACAGCTGGGAACTGTATCACCTCGTGTACACTTAGCTCAAATGCGCAGGGACATGGGCAGCAATATGGGCAATGCGCGAATGGCAACGCGAGAGAGAGAGAGTGAGAGCGTTGACGTTCGCGTTGCCACGGACATGAGCTGAGTATAGTATAAATGCATATAAGTACGGTGATAATAACACTACCTAGCGTCTATACCCATCAAGCAGATGGCCCACCTGGCTAATAACCAACAGTAGTGATATAAAAACGAATATTGGTAATTACAAAAGCGACTCAGAGGAGCTCATTTAGCCACAGAGGACGGGTGGAACACCTTCATCACTAAAGTTGTATAGCTGCCAATCAAACTGTCAGGATAATTTAATATACTTAATCGGAAACAAGTTAAGATTACGCGAACCTTCGAAACTGCTATCTTGATATTATCCAATGCCTCCGAGATATTTCAGATTCTTGACTTATTTCTTACTAGCTGGTGCCCGCGACTTCGTCTGCGTACTTTTAATTTGAATATTATGCAATAAAAGGTAGCCTATGTTCTTTCTCAGGGTCTAAAGATTGTCTGTGCCAAATTTCATCAAAATCGGTTGAGAGGTTTAAGCGGGAAAGCGTAACAGACAGACAGACAGACAGACATATGTATGTATATATATAATATATATAGTTTGGATAGTTTCGACTAGTTGCGCTCTGCGGTATCACCGTATAAAAAGTAGCCTGTGTCTTATTCCAGACTATATATAATGTGTCTCTCTGCCAAGTTTCATCCATATCCGTTCAGCCGTTCCGGCGTGAAAGAGTAACAAACATCCATACATCCATCCATCCATACTTGCAAACTTTCACGTTTATAATATTATTATTAGGATAATCATCAGCATGTATAGGTCCATTGCTGGCCTGCCCCAAACGTCGAAACCCAGAAAGATCGATTCTGAGCCAGAGGGCTGAGAATAAGCAAGATGTGCAAGAAGTCTTCTTGCTATCTTTACGATGTCATCGAATCGAACCATCGAACAATAATTGCCACAAAGTTCTAAAAATGACAGAAATTGATATCCTCTCAGTCCTTTAGTTTTAGATTATTTGATTAATAAATACAAGGAATAAATAGGTTAAATAATGTTTCCAGTTTATAGAGATTGTGTTTAGTAAACAGAAGAGAAACGTTACGATGTTATGTTAAAATAATTCGTGCGTAACAAATTGGGTTACAAAAACAAAGCTATCAGAGTAAGTAAGATAACATAGCATTAATAATAATTAATAATGTACTTTTATTTTATTCGTTTTGATTTTAGAAGTAGGGTTTGTTTAATGTATGGATCTCATAAGCATCATTATAATCAGCTCTCTCTATCCTCTAAGGTTTGCTGGAAGAAAACTCTATATAGGGTTAAGCTCGCCTTTGTACATGACTATTATGTATTTTTTGTGTAAATCAGTTTGTGTACAATAAAGAATAAAGTAAAGAAAGAAAGGTGTCGCAGAATGAAGATAGCTGGTAGTTCAGGTTTTGTTAAATTCTGTTTACTGATGGAACAAGGAGATGGACCTCAGAAGTCACGCACAATAGGAACGCATCAACTTGAATGAAGCATACAGACGTATCGCTTCATGTGCCTGGTTTCACCGGCAACCTTTCAAACCGAAACACAGCAACGCTGCTTGGCGGCGGAAATAGCTATGGCGGTAGTTCTTCCCCGGAAGAGCCCTTCACAAAGAGCTCTAATACTCTAGGTACAAATAAAGTCACGGGATTCGTCAAGCTATATGTGTAACAAGGTTGTTCCTCAATTAAAACCTTTTATCTGCAGGTTAGCACCATTCATTCTTCATAGCTGTAATTGCTGTATTACGGAGGTAAATGAACTTACCTTACCTAATCCGTGAACGTTAGAAATCCGTGTCATACCCTTAGGTATGACACAGAATTTCTAACTGCTACAATAAGTAGTAGTACCTACTTATCCATCAAGTTTTACCAAATATGGGTTTTAAAAGGTGAGTAATGTCGAACACACACATAGGTACACATTCAAAGTCAAGTAGTCCTGTTTGGATCGAAATGATATATTTTGCTGAAGTGTATGCAAAGTGATTGCAGATTTTACACCTTTAAAACCAAACCAAAATGTTAAATGAGCTAGCGAGTTTTTTGACGGTTGTCGGCACCTTAAAAGCAAAGCGTAACGTTTGAACCCTAAACCTAACATAATAAATCAGAAGCTTTCGCGGCGAAGCTTGCAAAGTCATTTCTGATCGATCGGATGGGTGACCGCTAGTGGAATTAACATCTAAACTCATTCAATCTTACTATCATAAGTAAATATATCTAAATTTAAATCAAATTTTAACAAAACGTAAATCAGGATTATAGGTTTGGGGTTTCTCTTATCATTATATTGGCTTAATTTGTCTAGATAATGGCAAATTACCTTTATTGATCCATTTACTATCGTACAAAAAAGATTATGAGTAATCAAATGATTGTGACAAAAAATGTGTCACTATCAATAAACTGAATTATGAATCAATCTTTACTTTGACAGCTAGAAGTAAGTTATAGCAATGGCCTGATGATAACACAGGAATTTCATCACTGGAACTAATAAATTCATATTGGTAGACTTTCCACACTGCATTATCTAGCCTGTATTTTCTGTTCTCTGATCTAGCCCCTCTAAAGTCCAGGAAAGAACTCCACCACAGGCAGGTACCTATTTCTACCGCCAAGATGAGTTGTTTTTTTCATCTCTCGAAACTTCACTATGTTGTTTGCCCCCTGACGAGTGCTGCTGACTATTCGGACAACAAACGATAAATTGGAGTTTGAGTTGACAACGACAACAGTCAGTCCGGTAACGCTGTCGGCAATCGTCATACGATTATACCAGCATTATAGTCCATTCGAAAAAACACGACAACAGTCGTCTGCGGAGCGCTTTGTAGAGTTGTTGCGTAGTGTAAATCAAAATGTCAAAATATTCGGTAATCGTTTTGCTGAATAAACTCCCCTGTAATCAGTTAATCACCCCTATCGCTACGTGTTCTCCAGGGCTATCACTATGCCCACACAGTTTCTCACAACATGTGAGGAGATAATAGTGACGAATAGATAAACTATCGATGCGATAACAACAGTCGTTTGTGGTGATGGCAAGGAACTGTTTTTTCACCAAATTTCTGATGGAAGACGCAGATGGCCCTTCTGATGTTCCATAACCATCACCGCTAATAGAACATTGCTCGAAGTTCACGCACGATAGAAACATGCGCCCTGCGATGCACTGTCAGGCGTAGATGTTGAGCCTCTTGCGCCTGTTATTTCGCGGTCATTCACACTCTTCGAAGTGAAACACAGCACCGCGGCTTGGCGGTAGAAAAAGGCATGGTGGTAGTTCTTCCTCGGACGAGCCCTTCACATATAATTATCTAGATAATCCGAAGAATTAAAATATTGCCATGGTGAAAAAAATACTCTGACGGCCATTACAATAATTTCAAAGAATTAATAGGTACCTTGCTACTATCGTCTTCATATCCTAATTCTTATCCAATATCCTACCATCCACCTCCCACTCATCTCTGTACCTACCGGCCGCACAGATTTAGGTGAAAGTTAAGAATATTCAGGTTTAATGGAATTTCTGTGACAGTTTACTTTTAAAAGGTATTCTCTGACAGCGTGCGCATCATGCGGCATGCAGAGAAAGCCATCTCCATTCGATTGCATAGAGATATTTCCATTTACTAAATGGAATCAAATTGATTTTGTATGTTCAGAGCTTGATACTGATCGTTTAATTCTTATTCATGTTTTATCTATTATTTAAAATTAGGTAGTTCTAACAACCCATTATTGTGTTGCGTTCTTTAATCAAGTACCTAAGTACCTACTCTGCCAATTTAGTTATCAATAATTCATAGTTTCGTTCCAGCCTCAAATAATGCCAGTTATTGATTTGTTTAACTAATCAAACCCGACCGACACGTAGCAAAATTTCAATGTTATGAATAATTTGCTCAACAATTCCAAAACTAATTTAAATCCTCTGAAATAAGCAGTTAGTTGAACATAATTTTAAATACATATTTACAATTAGTACGTTTATTGTTACTTTTCTTATCATTTTCTATAGATTCTATATCACAATCAAGAAGTCTCTCAAGTAGTAAACCAATAATTTCATTTCAGAAATCCTAAACTGTTCGACTCGCTTACAGAGAGGGAGAGCATCCCCCTCTCTAGCACTTATATTCTGTAGATGCCCATCTTATCGCCTTCGCTTTGTTCAGTGTCTTCTTCTGTACCTGTCTACGGCAAACGTACCACGACTTTATTGTTGACAAGAATTTATTAAACAAGTAAATTCTGTAAACGTTGAAGTGTTCAAAGCAATTGGACGTTTTGTCAACAATTCACCACCGTGTTTCGAATACACAATAACGTCCGGCCGATGGCATTCGAAGCCACCAATGAGGCATTAATTTCCTAGTCGGGTCTAAAATCATTGAACTCCAATAATTATATGTACTGGTATTTTTTTATATAATAATTCAAGAAAGTTACTTCTGAAACTTTATGTAAATTCATAGAAATTAGATTTTTATTCATACGAATTCTAGGAGAAAATAGGAAACGATTAATACACAATAATCAATGATGATGCTGATGATGATGATGATGATGATTACACCAGTTATAAGTAAGAAAAATAAAACACTAGTAGACCGTAAGAAAATGAAACAGCTAAACTAATAAGATATTTAAGTCGTTACAATAAAAACAGAAAGAAAGCGGACCATATTTCTTTGTCCCAAGCATCTTATCGAAAGGGAAGGGAAGGGTGGCAGACTCGAATAAATAGCTCCGTGTTATCGATAAATTGCAGACGATCGTGGCTACAATCAATATAATCGCAACAGCAACAAATCGAATGGGAAAAAACGGTTTCATACTAGATTATGTACGCGCTTACATCTAACCAAGGTTGATGTTTATAGACGAAAAATAAGCAAACCTAGCAACGACAACAGCCCTTCAAGTAATTTGTTCCAACTTCTCCACCGATTTTAATTAAGCGATGGGAGTGCTCCATCAGAATTGTAAATGAATCCTTATTTGCGTGAAATATTACGTGTCGAGCTTAATTATTGTAGCTTCAAAGATTTATTTAGAGTTATTATTACTAATGAATACTGTCAACGCAAAAGCTTTTATATAGGAAACGTCTTTGAGCATATTAAAACTTCGTGGTTGTTCGGTACATCCACATCATTTTTAGTAAAAAATTGTGCGTATTTGAATCTAGCAAGGTTCGATAATTTTAGAACCTCATAAACATTTTATCTACTTATTTTTGGATATAACAGATCAAGGTATTCATAAAGGACTCTTCATAAACTCAATTTCCGAAGCACAATGCGATCGGTGATGAGGATCAGCAAAGTAGAATCAGAAATAAGAAGAAAGTGAAGGTCCAAAGGATGAGGGGGACGCGACACCCCAACCACCTGTTGCACCAATCAATAACACCAACGCACCATTGTTCACTAGAGTACCAGCGGCAGTCATTGCCAAAACATTCAAAGACGATGCCTAAAGCGTATTTGAGGCAATTTAAGTCTATTTTGTAGGTACGTGCGTGTTCGTAGTGAACCGTAAACTGGTAATTATTTTTTATATATCGCAGACATTACATATCTAGTGTTATTGATTACATTGAAACTATATAGGTAGAACTGCAAACTGCAACTGATACTGCAAAGTGACTAAAACATTTCAGTAACAGGTGAAGGTGTTATGTATGTATGTAGTTCCCAGCAAGTCTGAAGAGTGAGAGAGCATCGAGTTTAGAGACAGATATAAAGTTATATTAATAACTGTAGATACGTGAAACACAAATTATTATAGGTAGAAGACACTGTAACTTGGCAAATTAAGTTTTGTTCAAGCACGATAGAGATGAGAAGAATAGTATAAAATATAGACGGAACGCAAAATTATATACGAAATATCATAAGCCAGCCAAATTGAGTAGATACGGAGATTGGTATATTTATGTTCGCAAAACGACGTCTGCAGATCTAAATCCAAATGAGATTACTGTAGATTGTATCGCGGGGAAAAAACCTTATTCGTCGGCCGCACAGGCTCTTGAACCGTTATAAAATCCGGAAACTTGAACTTGAACCACTAAACGTTATTTTATCCGAGAAGCAGTTCAAGAAGACAAATGCGGAGGGTTTGATCGCGATTGGACCGTACAATCAGGTGGCTCGATAAATCACAGACAAACGATTTGTTGAAATGGTCGGCTATAAAACACAAAAGACGCAGTAAAGAACAAAGCTGTATTATTGTGGCAATTTGGCTTCATAAATGAAATTGGTTTTGTTAATCAAAACTGAAGATGAGATGACGTCTGAAATTTCTATTTTAACCGAGATTAGTTTAGGTTTCATTGATAACGTTAAACTAAACCTGTGATGTAGTAAGGCATATAGGAAGTTTATGGTTTGCATAGAATTATTCCCTAAATTCCTTTAAATAGTCCTTAAATAATTTGAAACGTTTTAGAAATCATTGTAGTATTATGTTTTTAAAGCTATCCATTCGTAACTAATCCGAAGACTTACAGGCCTTGTGCCTAACCACAAGCTAAGGAAGTAATATGAGATCCGCTCATCGTTGAAAATGAATACTTTGACAACAGACTGGAAATGGACTTGGAAATGGACACAATAGTTACATCATACGCAATAACCTGCCGTGATGAAAATGGAATTATTAATTAAATACATAGATTGAAGGCGAAAGCAGTACTGCGAAGATTTTTCTGGAAGGTATACTATACCAGAACTGAAGTTTTTAGAGTTGAAAGCCCAATGACAGAGTAGTTTTCCAAATGGAATAAAGTGCAAGAAAGATTAATTGGAGTTTGTATGAAAAATAAGATTAAAGAATTATAATTTGTGAACGATACAGAGTTGAACATTACAATGTCAATAGATGAAGGAGGTCGTCAGTCAGACGCAGATGTTGTGAAGACAATGGAATAACACGACTTGCCGCACTGAATGCTGTTATGATTATCGTTCTGTATTCAGGCTTTCATGAGAAATATAATGTAGTGACGAGCACAATGGCCAAACCAAAAGTTCTCGAGATGACTAAAATGAATAAGAATTCTTTATATTCACTACGGAAAGGATTACTAAGGAAACACTGACTTAACTTTTGAAACTATCATAATGGCCAAACCATCATATTTATCCCATTTTTCATAAAAAAGAATTTGACTAGTACAAAATAAAAGACAAAACACTGAGCAGCTTTATCGCAGAGAAATATATAATTTACGTAATATTCATGCAGAATTGAGGAAAAATATATTTTAATTGTAAAAGTTAACAATGAACAAGGTTCTTGAGCACACTCGTGAATACTCGGACGTATGAACCGCATTCATTCACAAAAACAACTGCTAACGTCATATCATCTGTTTTAAGTACTTTGGAAATACCGGTTTTCAAATAAATAATGTAATGAGCCTCCACGATTTTCAAGTTTGCCATTTTGTACCATGAGGTACTATTTTTTGTTTGATAAATACTCAGAGAAGTTTCTCTGAGCGACCTATTTGTTTGTGTGCCTGTATAGGTCGTTGTAGGCTGGTTGTGTGTAGGACCGCAGAACTTGATAGAAAACACTGGGGGAACTTTTCACTACTATAATTTATTGTACAACTCACACAAGATGGATGGCAATAGGAAAAAACGTGGATATTATAGTATTATAATATCTATTCGTAAGTTTAAAATTAGTTATTTCTCATTGAGTGAATTGTTAATTATTTTGAGAATACATTCTTTAACCACATGTATTTGCGCACACAAGTATCGACCGCAAATGCACCAGCAGCACAACCTGATATCGGCCGATAGAAAGACTGCGGGGGCTCTGACGTGAATGCAACTGCATTCACGTTTTTTCCTATGTATTCATAATGATTAAGAATCCGATCAAACTATCGGCCGATAGAAGCCCGTGTAGTCTGCGGGGGCACTTATCATTCATACTTCGTGCGGATAAATACATTTCATTTCCCATTAAATTTCATTTTAACCGCTTAAAAATAGTTTCTTTAGACAAAAATAATTTTGAAACACGACATAATGGCTAGTTATCACGCTTTACAAACACTTTTGCGGCAATTTTGTAGATCATAACATTCGCGAAAGGTAAATATCTCACTTACTGAGAACATAGTAGATAATATAAAAAAAATACAGATGAACATAGAACCTCCTCCTTTTTGAAAGTCAGCGTAGGTTAAAAACATAATATAGGCATATGAATACTAGCGACCGGTCGCTTTTTATCGCAATAACTGCGATCGCACATTCTAAGACTCACTTTTAGTGTATTTGAAGTCTGTTTTTTCTTGAAAGAGTTATTGGGTATAACATATAGCCTGTGTTATCATCACAGGTCACAAATTGTATTCTAGGATTCATTCCAGGCGGTTCCGTGGTTTGCATCATTAGTAGTTAATTATATTGCACATCATTAGTAGTCAAGGAACCCAGATACAGGAACGTCAAGATGGTAAATCAAAAACTTCAGCGGAGCATGTAAACGCTTGCGATGAGCTAGGAAGTCATATAGGAAATAATGAATGCAGGAAACCTCTAACCAGATCGCGGTTTAATGAAGTAATGAGCAATGTTCATTATAGTTTTACATGAATAACCAGAAGAGTACAAAGATTATGCTGACGTGGAAATATTTTATAAACATTTTGACCCTTATTCATAACTAGCGACTTGCCCGCGCGCCCCTGCTTCGCACGGGTGCACATATCATGCATGTATTATACATATAAATCTTCCTCTTGAATCACTCTATCTATTAAAAAAACCGCATCAAAAACCGTTGCGTAGTTTTAAAGATTTAAGCATACATAGGGACATAGGGACAGAGAAAGCGACTTTGTTTTATACTATGTAGTGATGGTCTTTGAGCGCGCCAACAGCTTAACAGACCGATAAGTCTGTTGCTGTCTCTTTTCGTTGGCATGAAAGTGACAGTGACAAGAATACTCTATTGAGCCGATTTGTGCCGCTATAAAATGGCAGGGATTATGAATAAGAGGGCTTGACTCGGGAGGTTTGAATAAAAGCTCCATATCAAAATCAGAACTTAGTTCGAATAGTTTTGTCGAATTCTACATAATTTCATTAATAAGACACACTTACGCAAAACACATTTACGCTCGAGGCGAAATCCATTGCGCATGTAATGAGCCCTATTAAAACTCTGCGCACGCCTGAATGGATGTAACTGGGAAGGCAGCAAGGCGAAGCCTGACCAAAGCAAGGAGGTACTACGGCACAATCTATACCCAGACACTATCATCCGCCGGAAACCGATGTTATTAGCTATACATGTGTGCGTATTGCCGTCATGTTAACCCATCATCGGATACAATACATATATTGATTACAATACCCCGAAAGGATTACCGTTGCAGTAAGCTGAGCGATCCGTGAGTGAGACAGTTGTATTCATGGATGATGGTGGTCCAAAAGACTTGTCTACACCTATGCCTGAACTAGTGATGTAAACAAAACTCGTTCCATCCTTAAGCAACTAATTGCAATTAGTAAAATACTAAGTAATGGCGAGTTTAGAACTATAGGGATAGTTGATGTTGTGGAACTAGCTTGACCTTTGCCAATTCAAAATCTAGCTTTTACTAAAGGCAAAGTCGAAGTCAAAATGTATTTATTCAATAAAATCACAAAGATCACTTTGGAACGTCTTCAAGCTAGGTGACTCTAGGCTCCAGTTTCACGCGACCAAAGCCTAGAAGGACAGACAAGAAAGTAACGGCTTGGTTTCTATCGCTCACGTAGTAGTTACTGGTGATTTCTAGCTTGGTTTCGTCGGCACGCAGCACAACATCGAGTGTGGCTGTGTGACAATGGTTAGCGAAACAATAGAACAGATTACGGTTAAGACGATTTGCCATAGCGGATTCCATTGAAATACCAGCTTCCGTCTAAGTTTGTTCCTCTATTATTGTTTATAAACGCCAGCACAATGTTAATTGTAAAAATATTTATTTGGATTAAACCATTCACTGCATTTCGTTTTGGTATGACTTTTTTTCAAACTATAACTGCTGTGAAAGATGAAGAAACTGTCTCAAACTCAAAAGCCATAAACTAACCGCGTTTACAGGAAGGCGATCCCATTTATCACCAAATAACCTCAATGATATCCACGGGGAACATTTTATAACACACGCACTAAATCTTCATGAAAATAAAGTATGAGCGTATTCTTCTCAACCACCTTTGGTGAATAAATACTCTTACTTTGGCAGCATCCGTTGCCCCGTAGACTGTATTATGCCTTAAGGTAAGGTGCGCAGTACAAGCACTTGATTCTACTCTACCTCCCGTGTGATATGCGTGACGTCAGACCATGTCACACAAAGGGCTGTGTCTAAGGACGAGAAAACAACGAGCCCGCATGGGAAATGTGTGTTGAATAAACAAAACTAATGTGAACACCATTAGAAAAAAAATACTTGTATAATCAGAAGGTAAGGCGAGTGAGAAAATGTAGTAGTGACTCAATACGACAGCAAAGTGATTAAATTTTATTTGTTTAACCCACTTCCTTTGGTTGCACGGGATGTTTATGTTTGAAATCTCAACGACGACGACGCAATGTTTGTATCGAAAACATAGAACGAGGACAAATCAACGACAGAAATCCGCCGATTAAAAACAACCTAATTTAACTGATTAAACTGAAACCTAATCAAACAGAGTTCAATCTACCTTTGACTGCTTCTATTAAAATCGTTCTATCATAAACGCTGCGGCAATTTAAGAAATGGGAGTCCCGAGTCATACCGCTGATGTTTCCCGACCACCCCCGCGGATTTTATTCAGTAGCCATTTCTTAATTTTAAATTTGCTCTTGCACAACTTTGCATAGCAGTGGTGTTTACATAATCTTATTCAAATATACTGATAACAAAAGGAACCCGTTTCAGACAACGGAAACCCGTCTTCGGTCATTTGAGTGGTTGCTTTAGCAAACAAAGAGCGAGATTGTAATTTGAATAAAGCAACGCTGGGAAATTTTACGTAAATTTTTGGGGATCCTTTTAGCTTGGATTACAAAAGATAATCTTGTCCATGTATAATGGTTGTGCACGGTTATGTTAAAGCGGAGTGTTTACGGGAAGCCGGGAGCGCCCTCCTGTCGCCGATGGTCATAACGCATGGGGCGCGAGCGATCGATACGCAGGGCTTCGGGCTTCCCGGCTGACGACTGCGTTGCGTAGCCCACTTCCGAACCCACTCACGCAACGCCGTAAACAATAATTACTTATTTGGTGCTTCGAGAAACAATTACGAGTTCGGACAAAGTCTTATTTAAAGGGTGTACCTACGGAATTCTGATGATGGCTTGAATTCTTTTTAGATTTAGTTGAAGCTTACGTATAAGATAACGGTCCTTATCGCCAGGGATACCACTAACAAGATGATAATTCAGATATTACATATTTTGGTTTAAATGTAGTGTACGTATGCATACTGGCAGAGCAAATATGTAGAGAACAATTCATCGAATTCATTATCAATAACTTCAATAGAAAATGAACACCAGCTGCCAATTTGTGACTGACCTATCATATAGGTACTTTCGTGTAAATACAGCTATATGTACTTACTTACCGTCAAAGCTCTTTACGTGCGAAAGTGACTAATGAAATGAGGCGGTTTTATTTCGCCTTGATGCGGCTATTCGGGGGTTTATAACGAACCACAATATGGGGTACGTCAGTCTCGATGCTATATCACAGGAATGAGGGCGCGTTTATATTTTAAGGCGAAATAACTTCCAGTCTTTCGATATTGGATACGCTTCCTTCCACGCACGGAGCAGCTCTTCAATAATGGCAGGGGTGCCATCTTAAAATACATTTTTAGATTTGAATTGGGAGTTAGGACTCGCTCACAAGATCTTGTTTCAGATTATAACAGAAGTGTTGCGTCTGAATACAACGTAAACGTTGTATTGAAGTTGTTATTAGGTGTAAACACCTACGCAGCTACGAGTAAAACCAAAAACATAATAAAAGTAATTCTATACACGTTACATAATTTGTCGTCGAGGACCAAGAACCTGGGCATTGAGTAGAGGGGAATGAAACTTACAGGTAAGGAGGCAGTGACTGCAATTTATAGCCTGTTACCGAGTAGAATAAACTAGCCGCCTGTGCGCTGGGATTAAACTTTTTAGTGTTTTTCGGAAGCAGATTCCTGCATTACGCGCAGAAATGTTTAAATTACACAACGGCTTAAAATTCTAACAGCGGCGATGGGCTTGCAACCTGTCACGTATGGAATACTAAAACTACTGCAGAATGTGGGTTTGTGCCTCTGACTACCCGCCCCCCCTCCTTGGACATCCTCAAAGAATCTTGAGTTTAGTACTTTGTACTGGGAGATCTGAAGGGTATCTACCGTGCCTGGGGATCAAAGTTGTGACAGCTGTTTTCATTGCTGTAGTTTTTTAGTAATCCTTTTTAACAGCCGTGATATTATATCAAATCAAATCAAATCAAATCAAATCAATTTTATTGCAAGAAATACATGTTTTAGAAGGTGTTACAATTTTGTTTTTCCAGAGTGTATTCTGCCGTGATAGGCGTGCAACTTTTTTATTTACAAATCAAATTAAAATATAAATTATAAAATAAAAAAATTAAATAAAACACAAGGAATATCGGGCAGATAAAATAGTGAAGTGAATTGGTAGTCGTCATTATTATATAAAACCATGCAATAATATAGAAAATCATCAGATAGAGCGTAGTAAGTAAATCAAGTATGGCGTCGAAGTTTACAATATCGAAGTCGAGTCAATAGATTAGCACTGCGATATCCGAATGAAGAACATACTAACCGTGGCTTTGATAAATGAAGATGATGTGGCGTATACGGAAATAGAGCTCTCACAATGCGATCCTATTTCTGATTCGAAATGTAACGTTGTGGAACATTGAACAGGTCGTGTTCTCTTATACAAAATTTCGTTCCAATTTTGTGCTCCATATATTTGTGGGGGCCACCGCACCACGACGGCGTTTGTTCGTGGTGAAGCAGCGTCTTTCAAAAAGAGTTTGAGCTAAAGAGTGTGTGTTGTTAATATTATGCGCGAGTGTCGTGGACGAATAATGACTGGTGTTGTGATAAGCCAAGAATGTGATAGTTATGAACACGTAGGTAGGTAGGTTGTCTGGTAGAGATCGCTACTTAGCGATAAGGCCGCCCATTGTACTCTTAGTTTTAAGTTTGTTTTCTGTTGTGTTCTTAAGTTGTGTGCAATAAAGCATTTTCTCTCTTATCTTTTCTATCTATAATATTGCGGCAAATGCGGCAATGCTAACTTGTATTTAGGCCATTTTTTAACTTTTACTCTGAGTTGGTTGAACGAGTCTTAAATGGAAGCATTTTATTACAACCAGTGTTACTTTTGCGTAACTTGAATCTTTAACAGTATTTAATTCTTCATTATTTATAGCCCACACTAGCTGGTACCCGCGACTTCGTCTGCGTACTTTTAATCTCTTCATCTCTTTTTTTCGCAATAAAAGGTAGCCTATGTTCTTTCTCAGGGTCTAAAGATTGTCTGTGCCAAATTTCATCAAAATTGGTTGAGAGGTTTAAGCGGGAAAGCGTAACAGACAGACAGACAGACAGATAGACAGACAGACAGAGTTACTTTCGCATTTATAATATTATATATAAGTTGGGATAGTTGGGATTAAGTTCGAACTCTTTTTCGATTAGGATAAGTTCTTCAGAAAACTTTCTGGCAAATATTCATAAAATACTTAGTTTCTACCACTAATCTAGTGTTCAGCCTTTTTCAATGAGCACCTGTCCAATAAAGTAAATGGTATATTTCGAGGCAGTTTTGAATTTATTGTTTCCGACCGTGCCCCGCCCTGTTTGCGGCATGTCCATCCGTTCTACGACACCTGCGTCAACCAACCCGATGTTTTGAATACATTTTTATTAAAAACACGAACTATTTCATCAATAGCACTAGTTTACGGTAAGACTCAAAGAACTGAACCACTTTTAGCTTTTAACATCAAGTTGTCTCTTATAGACGTATTTAATGGAATAGTACATTGTTCACCGAGAGGAGAAAGTGACCGATTACCGTCGAGGGTGTCGTTTGAAACCCGAGCCGTAGGCGAGGGCTTTAAAACACCCGAGATCGGGAATCGCACTTTCTCTCGAGTGATACATAGTGCTTTACCTACGAGGAAAATAAAAAACTAAAACTGAATCCTCAAACAACACACAAATTGAAAATGGCGCCAATGGCGTCTGCAATTTTCACATGTTCTTTTTTCAAATTGTTTATCCTGCCGCCGCAGGGTCGCACTGCCAGCCCGACACCATCCAACACACAGCTAGTGGCCAGTGTCATTTTGCGAACTTGGAGATAAAAACTCACTGTAAAAACTTTTTGGCTTTTGATATTTAGGTTACCGGCGCATAGTCTTACCCAAAATTAAAAAAGAAAAACCACGTAAGAAATGGATTTTCATACACTTTTCTCTCCCGCTCAGATGCGTTTTCTCCCCGCATATTTGTTCGATATGCAATGACGTACTTTCTACCGTAAATTTGATAAAGTATCAAGGTACTTTCCAAGCAGGTGTAGTATAAAAACTGTAACCATTTTCATAATTTTGATCTTCTTACAACTAAACAAAAAAATAATAGGTATGAACAAGAATAAAAATCAATACTTATTTGTATAACCCACAATCCACGTACCTATTGTTTTACCCGTTTTCCACCCCTATAGCTATAATACGTACTACTATTGTATCCCCAAAGATTTTACAGTTACGTTCAACTAAAAGTAGCTTTCAGGGGTATTGAACTTTTTGTGTGCGTGCCTAAATTGTTCTTCCATAATTTGACTGGAACGTGACATGACCCTTATAAAAAGAAATATAACACGAAAAATATAACTGTAAGTCAAGTATTCACACAAAACAGCACGTTAAAATAAGTAGGTGGAACATGCAACAAAGGATGGACCCTTTGAAAACATTCTAAATATACCCCCTTCCCCCTGAGTGAACTTGCCAACGGTCCCATAGATGTATTATTGCTATATACATATTATTGGTATATCCCATAGATGTATAGGTATTCTAGGAGAATATCAAGTATGCTTTAACTTCATATAAACAACGATACAAGTGTATAATTAGCATGATAGAGCTCTGAACATAAAACACCCCATTTTCGGACTGTGAAGGGCTTTTGAGAATATTTACTCGCCCCAGCGGTTTACCTTTGGAATGCTAAGGAAAGGTGAAAAGAAAATCAAATACATATACGTAAGAAGGTTTTGTAACAGATTTACCTGTACGGAATTTTGATGTCCTTCCTGCTATACTACGTTTGCCGTGGCGGCCTTTCTGATCAATATCAACGCGGTTCCAGAAGAAATAGATAGACATTAAGAGTCCGGTGACAGCGGCTCGCAATTTCGAGGTGCGATTGGCTATTATTTCATTTTATTTCATTTTGGGGAGGTTGTTTGAAATAATAACTCTAAAGAAACACGCATAAATACTGTTCGAACACAAATAATACAATAATATAAGGGAAATGTGCTTGAGTCAGAAATCATTTTGGTATTAGGTAAACGTAAGACCAAACATACTAATACCAAAATGATTTCTGATTCGGGCATGTTTCCCTTATATTATTGTATTATTTGTGTTCGAACAGTATTTATGCGTGTTTCTCTAGAGTTATTTTTTCAAACAACCTCCCCGAAATGAAATAAAATGAAATAATAGCCAATCGCACTTCGAAATTGCGAGCCACTGTCACCGGAGCCTTAACTCTGAGAGCGTCTGCCTGATTCTGATCATATAGTAATTACCTATAAAACAGACATACTACCTACCTCATCCCATTCCATCGCAAGTGAGTTAGTAAATGTTGGAGAAATTCGAGAGCTTCACAGCTGTTTCAATGTAAACGACTTTAAATAAATCGGATCTATAATAAGGAACCAGCTGGAGATTTATGGCAAAGGTCTACAAAAAACGAGTTACTAGTTTACGTTCTGATAAATGAAAACTAAGGAAACATTCTTCTACATTATTTTTACAATAAGATTATTGACGTGGTAATGCTTCAGAAAATCGATGCGGAAAAACACACATATGCAATGAAATGGTAAGGCAGGGCGAAGTCAAACCGTTCTGCTAGAAACCGTGACCAAGGAACGGTTGATGAGTAAGCACGGGGCCACGGACGCACACGAATCACGCGATAATCATATGTATGTCTTTACATATACTGTGGGGAATTGAAGTTATAATCACGACAAGCGAATAAGTCGTGTTGCTTGAGAATAATTCAAGATTGCATAGTTAATAATAGACCAAAGGTGCAGAAAACGACTGTAATAAAGTTGTGCATGCTACATAAATAGCTTATGAATAAAATGAAAACGTTGAGGACCTTCAATTGTTCTTTTGGGGAATGCCAGCTTGCTGACCTAAAATTGGTAACATGTGTTAATGGTGTGTTGTGACGTAGTGATACTTTAAAATTAAATGAATATGTTCTCGGCAAAGGTATAAATAGGTTTAAATTATGTAGGATGAGTCTTTTTTGTTTATAGAGTAGGATGTGAATTACCAAAACAAGACAATTACCTGCGGATTGTAAAAAAAGCCTGAAGGTTATTTTGATGATGAATAATAAAATTCACAGTTTCGTCGCTGACTTGCCAGTAGGAAAGCAACATACCTACAGTGTCTTTATCAGCATGAGCATGAGATCGTGAGGGTATCTTTTTTCTGTAAAGATTCTGTATTAACAAAGAAAATCTTAAAATTCACTCCTGAAGAGTGAAGTGAGAAGCATTAAAAAATAACGCCACGATCGATCACGATCACGATAATCGGAGTCGTTGGTATTTTACTAGAAAAGTTAATATCAAAAGCAAATTATTTAATGTTAGAAAATAAAAATTCTAAAATTTTAATTTTAAGTATAAATACGAAATTACTTAAAAGATTTCAGGACACCAGCGGTGAAGTGACCCCGCCTTCCGATCGTAACGTCGCAGGTTCGAATCCGGTCGTGCACCAATAGATTTTTCTATCGAAAAATTTATGTGCGCAATGCCAGTGCTCCTAAACGGTGAAGGAAAACATCGTGAGGAAACCAGTTAGTTATTCTAACAGCGGCGATGGGCTTGCAACCTGTCACGTATGGAATACTAACTACTGCAAAATGTGGGTATGTGCCAAATGTAATGTTTGGACGTACCTCTGACTACCCCCCTTAGACATCCTCAAAGAATCTTGAGGTTAGTACTTGGTACTTGAGAGATCTGAGGGGATAGCTACCGTGACTGGGGATCAAAGTCGTGAAGCTGTTTCAGTTTTTTTTTTTAAAAGATTTCAATAGATCTAACAATGTAGGTACCTAGTGATACCCAAGATATAACTTTTGACTAACAAGAACCGTCTGTCCTCGGTCTCTTTGCAGATAACGGTAAGAACATTGTAAAGGCAACAATTTTTGTACCCTAATTATTTTACGGTATTTACAAGACAATATAAGAATGTGGGTAGAATAGTACTTACACTAAAAATAACATAACTTAATACAAACAGACCATTATGTAAGCTTAGTAGCTGTCATGATCGATGGGCCAATAAAGCTTTCTTGGATACATCGTCGGATGTTAAGCTTTCACTCTTTATCGCTTATCAACTTCGTTCAACTTCCTCGTTGAATGTGTTTGTACAAGATTTCATTTTTAGAATGGAATATTCACCGATCATGATTTTATAAGGTCTGTTGTACCAAAATAAATGTTCAATCATCATCGTTTGGTACCAGATGTTTATCAAAAGAACATTTTCTAAAGTCAGGTACATTCTACTGGTTATATTTGTTTCGCTGCGCGTGACTATTTTGTCACAAATTATCCATGAAACCGGCTAAAACGTGATCGTTTCGCACGTGTGCATAGCTCCATCGCCGCACCGGTTGTTATCAAAACATATGACTGCTAATTTATACCTACGTCTGTGTAATTGACCGTGCTGTGAATACTTTGCCATACGTAGTATACAGCCTCGTGTCGGCACCTGAGACATCTGTGGATTTACCACACACCTTGTTCCGAGTGATATATGGTCACGTATATGTAGGTAGAGATATTCTTGTGTGCATAACATAGTACATTCAGTCCAGGGCTATCACTCGATCAGCGACAGGCGTATACACTTTAGTTAATCGCGGCAATCTAATCCAGACAAGGCAATCTGATAATTAATTTGTTTTACATCAACTGGATTGCAGATTATGGCGTATCTTATCTACACTCAAAAACAAAATTATACGAAAGCGTCGATATAATATTTGTGGTCTTATTTAGATCAGCCCAATTCGAGTTACGGAAAACTAGTAACGTAAGGATTTTATGGATGTTGTTGACTCACAAGTTTTGCAGTTTAAAGTATGCTCATAAAATGTGAATAAAAGACAACCCTGTAAAGTCTGTTCCCGAACACTGGTCACAGGCGGTCAGCGCAACGATTCATACGGTCAATTACACACTGCGAAGGCCGCTGCTGCATGCTAGTCTAAGTTTCATCCACAAACTTTAATAAAGCCCCATCGAACCCATGCTACCTTGGTAGCCGACGAGAAAATTAATAGAACAGGTGAGCAGCTGTAATATGACAACAGCCGCTGTTTGAAATTACAAAATTGTTTCGTCTACAAAAGAATTATTTTTTAGTGCACGACCGCAACTAAAATTAACTCTGCCTTGTGTGATATAAAAATCACAAGCTACACCTTCATAAATCTTTACTACACAAGTGTCAGTGCTAACAGAGACTATTATTGTATATTGCGTGCATTGAAAAGCTTAGAGTGAGTATGGACTAGCTCAAAGAACTAGAAATGTGGATGCAATATCGAATACAATTCTGTTTCTCTTCAAAACTAACGTTCTCAGCTACATCGTCGGGCATTCTTCGGTTCATTTTATGAGGAATTCCCGATGTGCGAAGTCAACACGCGATTGTATGAGATATCTTCGGATATTGCTCGTCGTCTAATCGTGTTGCACTATACTAAAACATACTGCTGGCTTTATTGTGTAACATAAGACTTTTACAAACAGTAATTTATCTGGCAACATCGTAATTTCGTGATAAAATGAAGAGATCAGTTTCTATACCTTGCATTTTATTGATGCTTAGGTTGTTAGTATAAGGTTCTAACAGTGAAAGTACAGTTAATATTGTTATTGCTCGCATAATATGGTGCGAAGTCAGCATGCGTAACGATAGTTGCTTACATTCCTAACGTCTATTACGAATGAATTATGAAATTTAAGACCGGAAAATGTCACGGAGCGAAAGCCGCAAGAGGGCTAGAGGAAACATTTCAGCCGCGTCAAAAGGACGAATATAAGGGCGAGTGCGACAGTTTTGTATAAACTGGTGCATTTAATCTCACGAGCGCTCTTCTCGCATAAAATGTAATAGAAATGGATGAAATGGCTCAGTTTTCTCAAGCTCGACTAGACATGGAACATCTGGACGGCAATGGAGTCAATGCAGACAGAACAATGGAAACTGCTGAAACAGAAAATTAATTCAGCTTTGAAAATGTACTGTAGCAAGACTAATTTGATACTCAACGTCTGGGATGTAATAGAACCATGTATTAGACGACAGTGGGTGAAGTATAGAGAAACAAATTAATATAGAAAAAATATATAATTACTACAATTAAAAAACACGAGAAGTTACCTGCCTGTTGTCAGTTAAAATATTATTTTCATACAAACAATTAATATAATATCCTCATTTCAAATTCTTTGACGATGTTTTAGCGGTATGTCCAAATACGTTTGGCCAAAGAGGTAAGAAACCAATGGAGTTTCCTGTATGCGTTTGGCAAATACCGATATTTTTGTAGATGGCATTCCGTACGTAACAGGTTGCAAGCTCATGGTTTCCTCAATCGTGCGACCTTTGGAACGGTTATACGAATGTGGTAGTGGTAGGTAAAGGAAACCACAGTGCTGTAACTTACACAATATCAATATCCTTAATGACTGAGCTATTTTTCAATAAAAAATAAGTCTGCAGACTTTAACTCCCAGGCGCGGTAGCTATCTTTTAGTACCAAGTACTAACGCAAGATTTTTTGAAGATGTCAGAGGTCGTCCGAATTTTACATTTTACATATGTATACCTATCCACATTTTACAGTAACTAGTTTGAATTTCATACGAGTACGTATCAGGCTGCAAGATCGCTAATCATTTTTAGCGTCAATAATTTTACCAAATACCTACTTAATACTTCTTTTATGGTTTTGTACATAAAGCTGTTACTTACAAAGATCAAGTACATCTAAGTACAGAAACAGAATGTAGAGTTTTCGCGTAATGAGTGTAAGTATTGATATCTTGGTTTTTCTTGAAGTTCCTCGCGCATAGCTTACAAGACCTAGAATTTTCACGTAATGAGTGTACAGTAAAATTGCTATCTTGGTTTTTCTTGAAGTTCCTCGCGTATAGCTTACAAGACCTTATTCGATTTGTTCGAATTTCTCGCTAGCATCACCTCTACAATCGAAGCAAAGCGTTTGCGGTAACAAAGAAAGCCCTGGTAGGAGTAATTTAATATTGTTTTGTACCCTTGCAGCAATATAACTGCAATTTCGTTCCGAGTCGACACGTGTAGCTCGTTATTACTTCGCAAACTGTAAATTATGATGGAATAGAAGATTTCCACTACGTATATTATGATAACCATGGACTGAAAGTTGTAAACTTGAAATTCTGTTTACGTGCACGAATATGACGGTTTCAGGCACGGCTGAGTTTGTAGCAAAGAGTATAGTAATGTTTGTAGGGAAGCGCGATGATTACGCTACACTGGATTACCTACCTACTTTAGTTCCGTTAAAACTTACAATTGGGTTGGTATGTTATTGTTTAGTTTTTTACATTTTATATGAATTGAGATTGAATCAGACTTAATTGCTAGATAAATTGACTTCTCGAGTTAGATCTAGATATCTACTTCAAGAAAAAAAAAGCCATCAAGCAGCTCTGGTAAGTACTTGCCAAGTACTTCTATTCTTTGCGCTGTAGAGTAGACCATCCTCTCAAATCTGAGAGAATGGTTTACACTTACAGCGGTGGTTATAGTCTTATCAAATTAAAATGATCAAACGTCATATAAACTAGATTTAGGTAACTACCTAGGCGCCAGTGCTTTGATATAATTGAGACAAAAGCCTAGAAGAGCAGGCAAAAAACTTACGGCTACCTAGCATTTTTTGTATTGGATTTGGATTGCAAGCCCGAGTTGTATAACTATGCCTAAGTTGTAGAAATATGTATTGAGATAGATAGATAAGATATTTCATATTTTTTTTGGATTTGGTACCCCTGGCAGGTGCAAGGAATATCTAGTAAAACTAACCTGCTCATATAATTTCCAACGTGGCTTCGCGTCATGGAATGAGGGAGTAAGTAAACCAACTACATAGTTGTTTCAAGCAATTTTGAGACCGTTCCATGCAAGACAAAACTGTGCAATTTTGAACCGTTCCTTCCATGGGACCTCGACGTCTCAGTAATAACGTATCACATTGTTAGATTGCTAGGTGAAGTGTAACAGACGTGAGAACACCACAGCAGGGTTCTGGACGCTCACAGCTTATTCATGAACAGCTGAGTTACTCCGAAGCTTAACCATGCCAACCACAACGTTTATATCACACGTCAGCATCTTCCTGCCCTTATCCCATTTTATGTGGTGTAACAGGTTTCTTCTCTCCATCTACACGTATGATGTGCTAATATCGTATAGTTAGCACAGAATATAAATGATAATGCTATCTCATGTACTCTGTTAAAACTAAGAGTGTTTAAAAAGGTAAATAATTCCCGGAAAAAGGAAATAAATTGGCTGTGTTGTACGTCGGTAGCTACATATTTACTGATGTACGTACATAGATGTTTATGCTCTGGGTGTTAGGTATAATATCAAAATAAAATTTAACAGTGATTTGATCAGCTGTCTGGTTTCCATATTACAAGCTTTTCTTAGTTCATCCTAGATAGAGCTGTGTGAAAAGTCCTCCTTTATTTATAATCTTGTCCAAAATATAATAGTGTGCAACTGTTGAAAAGAAATGAGTCAACTGCCATCCAACAAGCTGTGGTTGTCCAAGTTATTATTCTGAGCGTAAAGCCATCAGCCAATTCCTGACGATGTAATAGCATGCCAGCAGTCACATAATAACTGCAATTTGAAAGTCACTGTAGCCGCGGGACTCTGGCTATTGTCGAACTTGACGTGCGAATAATTTTAGCATGGGGTTAAATGTAAGTCCACGGGGAAAATGGGCTATTGGGTGGTATCGTGCCTTGATTAAAATAAATTATTAGGAATTTTATCTAGAAATGTTTCTGTTCTTTCTACTAATTTTCTCAAAGTAAATGGAGATTTGGAACACGATTCTACGCAAGTAAGTATTTAAGTATGGCAAGGTAGGTATTCAACTGCTCGAACTCGAAAGTAGATTCTTTACTGGTACACCTGGTTATACTATACCTGGCACCTGGCATACTGGTTTGCCTGAATTCTGGTATTGTAGTGACTTTAGCATCTCAAAATCACATATTCTGCAAGTATGGAAAGCGACATTACCTTAAGTCGCTTCTTATGCCATCTATGTGAGGAAGTTATGGTGATGCCAACACCTTCTTTCATTAATATCGTAAAAGATTACAACGGTCAACTGCTTATCCAGCAGTTGAATTGTTAAAGCTGATGATGATGAAAGCGATGAGGTAGCTTAGTAACCCAAAAGTTACCGAATGGCTTATCTTTCTTGAATACCACTTCTTATGTTCACTCAGCAGTATAAGATGTGGTCAATACTGAATCAACAAAAACGTCTTGGTAGCCAATCTGACGACCCTGACGCACTATACAAATAAATTCTGGCCACAAAAACGTGTTATCGAAAACTGAGAAACCACGTCGGTCAATAACGAAAAACGTTGTGGTCAATTAAGATTTTGAACAGCGGACGCACGGCGGGGACATCGAGAAATCAACTAAAGTGTTATGGTATGGTACAAGTGCTCAAAAATAAGCATGCTTATTTTGAGCATGCTCAAAAATCAACCGACGTACGTTCAGATAAGCATGCTTATTCACTAGCAAGACCTGTTCGTTCACACGTTATTGAACAAAGCTCGAAAAAACCATGCTTTTTGCTCGAAAATAAGCACGTGTGTCAGTTTTCTACCTTTATACTGAACCTTAAGACCTTAACCTTTAGACTGTAGGTCAATGTTCTACGTCAGAATACGAAGGTCTGCGTCACGCAGGGGTTGGCATGAGACTATACGGAAATGAAAAAAATATTCACGACTGTAATCCCCAGGCATAATTCTTATACAGAACGTTCATAAAGGGACCATACAATGTACTTCTTTATTAACATGTAAAGGTCAAAAACTTTCGAAATAGTTACCGACAGCTCCTAATCCGTTATTGATCCGTGGAAAATTTTAGCATAAAGACAAGATCATCCGATTGCCAGACAAAATAAAAGCTCAGAATAAAGCTCCAAGGGCTTTAAACTCTTATTTTAGTTTCTTGACTCTCAAACCGACCTCTATTTACATTTTAGGTAAAAATTACTTTAGCTTTAAGGACAACGACCGCTGTATACAGAATTTAAAACTAAAACCATACGCAAGCGTCGAGTAGGTTCAAGAAAATACAATAAATAAGTGCTAGCAAAAAAATATGGCAGCAAATTATCACACGTGACGGCTCGTTAAACCAGTTGTACTTGTACGCCGTGAAACTTTTTGCTTTCATAATTAAATATAACATACAGCCCTGCTGAACAGGAAAAGTCATGACTATTTAACTATCTTTTATCCGAAGTTGCCTATCCTCCAAGTTTAATCTGAATCGGTTTCAGTTAGCGTTTCTAAAACTTTCGCGTTTACTTACTAGAATTGAATTGTTTCCTTGTCATTGTTTGTTTTTTCATAAGATATGGTAAAAAAGACCTTTTTTTTTCTTAATTCTCAGCTCTTTCATATACTTAACTAGTTGCGTCCCGCGGTTTCACCCGCGTACTTTTAAATCCCTGTACTCCCACGCGATAAGTAGTCGATGTGTTATTCCAGACTATAACTATCAGTGTGCCAATTTTCACCAAGATCCGTTCACCCGTTCTAGAGTTATAGAGTAACAAAAATCCATCCACACATACTAACAAACTTTCGCATTTATAATATTAGTATAGGATAAGCTGCAAAACACTACCATAACAAAGAATCACAATATTATTTTTAGAGAAATCACGATATATTTGTCCTGTTTTCTTTGTTTTATACCTTTTTGTCATTATCAAGTGAAGCTAAGCACATATCCTCTAATGTCTGAGAGCGCACCTCAAAACGTAATTATTCAGACAAAGTTCGAGTGTTTAGTTTAATTACTGACAGAGTGCCACACACGAGAAAGTGTGAGGAGTAACATCGAACTTTCGCAGTGTTAAATAAATAAAATAAATAAATAAATATTGGTGGACTTTCCACACAGCACTATCTAGCCCCAAACTAAGCTTATGCTTGTGATATGGGAACCAGATAGCTGATATACTACTTATATACTTTTTTTTTTTTTAAATACATACTTATAATATTATATAACACCCAGACAGAGAACAAACATCTGTGTTCATCACACAAACGTTTGTTCACGGTGGGAATCGAACCCACGACCTACGGCGCAGAAGGCAGAGCTACCACCAACTGAGCTACGTAGGCTGTCAAATGGATGAACGTATAGATATGTGAAAAGAGATATCAAAAGACACCACATATAAAAGCTGATATAGACGTGTGTAGAGGAGGTGTTGGGTAGTGCAGGCAAATCAAATCAAATATTTTATTTTGTAAGAATTTTAGGTACATAGTAAATAAAGGTCTTCATAAAATTCTAAGTATCACTAAAATCCTACCATTACAGGATTTACTATTAATGAGTGGATAAAAGCAAAAATACTGTATGTAATCCATAAGAAAGGCAAAGCTAAGCTCTGGGTAAACATGAATATGCGAAGAAATATTTTTGGAACTTTAACAACCTAAGAAGTAATACAACATACCTACTTATATAAAACAAAATGAATGACCAATAAAATTTTAAATCAAGAAATTAAATAAAGGATATGATTTTTTAAATTGGACCCATACTATCAAAGAAACAAATTAAGTATGTATGTAGAACATAAGTAGCCTAGACATGATATGATAACTTCATTCAAACAGATTCGTAATTTGTAAAAAAAGTGTGCACAAAGCAATCAGGAGTTACCTACATCGATTGCTAGGCTCAATGCAGGTCTTAAAAGCATGAAAATTGATTGCGCGTTTGTTTCAAAGCTCGAAGCATGTAAATCTTTAAACTAGTTTCACGCCATCAGCCTATGGCAATTTATTTAACGAACCGACGGCATTGACGCAACTCTGCACAAAATACCTAGTTGAATGATAAAGCTAGTGATTTTCAACAGAATACTAGGCAGAAAACTTACCAGTACCGGTATTACATAACTCGTACCTGAAACAAACAAATCGAATATATTATATTTACGTACGTTGTATGCTGTGTGTAGGATGACATGAGTAAGAAAGGAGTGAGCACCAAGATGACGAATGATAGAGGAGACTGGAGGAGTAGAACCTGTTGTGCCTACCCCACTTAGGGTGGGATAAGGGTAGGAAGATGATGACGTACGTTGTATGTACAACACACACCTATATATTTTTGGATTGGCGACCGCAGTGACAGTGGTGTTATATTACTTACTATTATATAAGCGCACGCGAAAGTTTGTAAGTATGGATGTATGTTTGTTATTCTCTCACGCCGGAACGGCTGAACGGATCTGGATGAAACTTGGCGAGATAGGTAGTCTGGAATAGCACATAGGCCACTTATCCCGTGGGAATACCGGTATTTAAATCTGAAACTGAAACAGCTTCACGACTTTGATCCCCACGATAGATATTCCCTTCAGATCTCCCAGTACCAAGTACTAACTTAAGATTCTTTGAGGATGTCTAAGGGGGGTAGTCAGAGGTACGTCCAAACATTACATTTGGCACAAACCCACATTTTCCAGTAGATAGTATTCCATACGTGACAGGTTGCAAGCCCATCGCCGCTGTTAGAATACTAACTGGTTTCCTCACGATGTTTTCCTTCACCGTTTATGAACACTGGCATTGCGCACATAAATTTTTCGATTTAAATCTGCGCGGGTGAAACCGCGGCGCGCAACTAGTGACAACTCATAACTTTGAAATTACTCACGACTCGGAAATCCCTCCGAAAAGTGGGAGAGAGAGGGGAGACAGTGAAGGTAGCTGGACTACCTTCACCGTCTCTCCCACTTATTAGTACCTAGGCTTATTTACGCAGATAACGATGAAAAAGTGTTTTGATTAGAACTAATAGAATACTCATCTATAAAAACAATAAGAAACTAACAATGGAAAAGACTTACAAAACCAACAAGTTAGAAACCTGAACTACAAGACATTAGTGCCAGAAGTATTAAGTATTATATTTAAAAACCTACGATACAGGTCACCAGAAATCCACACACCACTGATTAGAACTTACAGATTAGTTGTATATCACAAACCATCATGTGTGTTTTTTTATGACTCATGGAATCGTGTCAAAAACCAATACGACAAAGGCAAGCGGGGTGTGAAATGTGGTTTTCTAGTTTTATGCAATTATTTTTGATCTGTCATCTGATCTTCGATTATTTAATGCCTCGCCTACGTACCACGAATGAATAATTCAATAGAGTTATTATCCTAGAAAACTTAATGATGGTAAAAATAAAGCAGCATTTGTTGATTTTCTTCTCTTTGATAACAAATATAAGAACATAACATAATCGTAATACCAAGAGTTCACATCGGATGCGTAAAAACTAAACCATAAAAGAAAGATCGAAGTAATTTGTCAGCGCGGTCTTTTCGGAATGTCAATTTGCTATTTCCTAAGAGTAGAAACTATGTACTTACAGATTCTCAGCTTACGATAATAATCTTCATGTGAACTAATTAAGTTAGCGACTAAAATTTGAAACAATAGTCAACCGATTTGTTAGTAAATGATAGTATTGCAAGAACCCTCAGTATCGGATTTCACAGTCACAGCTGATCAAGTAAAATAGCCTTTGTGATAGCTTTGACCAACACAAAAGATTGTGTAAGTCACTTTAAGGGCCGCCATTGTTCGGCGATATCGTTAACTGTTTTCGATAATACTTCTCTTTGTATTAATAAGATGAAAGATAGTTATCGGTTAACGGGTACTTGAGGTCGGCGTTCTACAAACATATAAGACGCTAAGCTATTCTATCTTTATGGTGTTTTATCAAGGTACCGTTGTTGGGACAACTTTGGTTTTACTACATCAAACACGACTGTGTTTTCGTTCAGAACACTCACCGTCGGACCAATGAGTATTCGAGTTACCGACTCATTGCAATCTGTTTTTCCAAGTAGAATTTTTCCGTTACTCCAGTTTTTATCCTCAAAGCGAGCATCCATATTTCAATCATCGTTATTACAGTATCAATTAAACGCAGTCATATCAGATCTTGTTTTAGCTACTGGCTTTTGATTCTTTGATGTTACGAGCGAGTACGTGACGCTCTCGAAATTATAAATGAAAGACAATCCATTTTCATCACCGGTCGTCTCTACAATGATTTATCTCGTGCATTTAAAGTTTGAAAACGTTAAAACAATAAAACTGTTGGATGAAATAACAGCCATACGCTGCAGAGATCCGGTAGTAGGCTTTTAAAACGCAATGGTCTATGCGTTCGACGATTGCCCTAAGTGGTCGTTCGTTACGGAGTTAGAACGCATTTGGTAGAGATATAGTACGTATAATACGAAGTTAAGGAACATACTCGTTCATATTCTCTATCCAGGATATCGTTCTTTACAGGCAAATGTAATAAGAAGAACGATCATAATATACCGTGGGATTAACTTAAGCTAAGTCAAAGTTGGCCAGTTGAGAGTCTAAATAATGTTAACTATATTTGCAGTTAACACTGCATCGGCATCGTTGTGTCTTCAACAAATCTGAATCATCCAAAAGCCTAGACTTCTGGACATACCTTTATACATTTCCAGGAAGAACGAATTGAGCCCTCTCCACCCGACTTTTCACGATCTTTTAAAAGAGAAAAGCAATTTATTCCTCTTTGCGGTCAATTGTGGACGACCTCTGTGGCGCAGCGGGCGAGAGTCCGCCTGCGACGCAAGAGGTTGCGGGTTCGATTCCCGCCTCGGAACAAATTTGTGTACGATCTGCGGAAATTTGTTCCGTTGCTCTGGGTGTTTTCTATGTATATAATAAAAAATATCTATCTATGTAAGTATATAATCTATTAAATATATCAGTCATCTAGTACCCATAGCACAAGCTTTGAGTAGCTTACTTTGGGGCTAGATGGTGCTGTGTGGATTGTCCAGCATTATTTATTTATTAATTGTCAGTTCAACATAACATCACCATCCGGCCGAAGTCCAGTGCTGGACATATGCGAATATAAGTTTCCAGAAAGAACAAGTTTCAGCTCTCTCCATCCACCGACATATAATATCATAGATCCATTGCATGGGGACATTAAAGTAGTAGGTAAGTATCTTTACCACGATAAATGTTTAAATTTTTATTGTAAAGGTAAAGAGGGGTCAATACTTTTTACTCGAGACTGTAGGGTCACGCTCCGTTAATGATGCATTGTGGTGTGGAGCGAACTAACTTTCGTGACGATGCGAAGGTAAGGCATTTAACAAATTTTATAAAAACTGTAAAACTTCGAGTTAAACTAAATGGAAAAAGTCTTTGAACTTTGGGAAAAAATACCTCTGACTTTACTTTGACCCCTGTTTTAAGTGTGTACGTGGTGTTATTGTTTACGATGAGACGTTAGTATCAGACAGCTTAGTAGCATCATAGGCGTAACTAAAATGTTGTGATTCTAGTGATAATTCTGGCATAGTTGTAATAAATATCGTATACATACCGTTTCTAAGACATCGAACAAAACATATCGTGTCGATTTGGGTTAAAAATTTTAAGTATTTTTTAATACATATTTTTATTTTTTTAAGTATTTTATAGTAATAATCTATTGAATTTATCGTTTAATTTAAACTGAGTATAGAAGAAGTTACCCCAAAAAGTAGTAAAAGCATAAAACCATTTTTTATTAATGTTTATAGCTCACGTAAAATGTATTCAGCCCGCATCAGAGTTTATAGTAGCAATTGGTGTAAATCCTGTGCAAGCAATAGTTTTGACATGTATGGTGGTGATTAAGCTCACTAACAAAATTAAATGGGCTGTTGAGCTGTTGTTGCTCGAGCGTTAATTGAATTTGTGGCAGGATTAGATTAAAGTCATTTTAAACAAGCTTTTACAAAATTGTTCCACAATCACAACATTGCACTCGTGAGTATTAAATAATTGTTGGATACACAGCGCTATCCAGCCTCAGACGAAGCAAAGCTTGTTATGACAACCAAACATCTGTGAGAATACACAAAATACAAACATTTAAATTTTTTGTATGCCTCAAGATGGACACAGGGCAATGCATCATGCACGTTCATATCGTGGCGAGTCAATGCTTTGTATGGGTATTGTTTGTTAAATTGTTACATCAGCATGTAGTATTATAAACAAACAAAACAGACGAACAACTCAACAGAAAACAAACGTAGTTTTTGACCGGGGGATAGCTCTTCTGTAGGTGTTACTAAACCAAGTGGTGGAGCATGCTTTAACGTCCATCCACTCCACTCGTATAATAACTTTTAAGATTTGAAGAAATCATTGTAATTTCCTTATTTATGTGAAGTTATTAACGCTAAAACGAATACTAAAAACAAGTAAATACCTATGTATAAACCGAATGAAGAATCTCACCTACCTAACAAGGTAGGTACTCCACTTAGTAAGTTTTTGCTGTCCCAAAGTGCTTAACCTTTAAATACCATTACTACCATCTGTAAGGTCTTTTAAAATGTCACATGTATTAGCCATAATTATATTCGATAGCATTAAGTAGCGTTTCTTTTTAAATGTTAATAAGCACAAAATCATTAATGTACCGCACTAAGCAGCTTTGTGCACCTTAATTAGCCTTTACGAAGACTCAGGAGATATAATTTTTGAAACTATCATGGTTATGAATATAACATTCATTTAAAACGGGATATTTACCATGATTTGTGAGCATGCAACTGTGCCGAAATATCGGGAAACAATCAAACTCACAAATCAATATCACGTTTTAAATGAAAGTTAGACTCAGGAGATATTTGGATACTAATGCAATTTTCTTTTTAAATCAGTGAAAAGGTAGTTTCAAATATTTTGCAAACTCTTACAAACAAAACTATTTATAAATGTCCTTATATTTAAAAACCTGACAAAAGAGAAATGCTTCAATTATTGGCATTCCAATCAGTCATCACCACGGCTGATGAGAAGCGGTGGCACAACAAGGCTAATTTCAAGCAAGGTTTGAGGTTATACCCTTGGGTATCTGATATGTGTTCTGAGTGACAGACGACCTCCGTAATGCTATACTTAAAAACATTACCGCAATATAATTGCTTACAGTTCCGAAAGTCATCACCGAGCCGCTATCAACAAGTGTTTTGATGGCTGTAATCTCCCGAGCTTCTCGGGTACAAGACAACCTATCAGTCGGTGCTTCCGTCGTCATAAACATACGGAAAACCTTTTCCTGTACCAGTAGGTATAGGTACACACAAGCAGTCACGACTAAAATGAGGTGTAATTACATTTTTTATCTGCTACCTCTTCTTCGTTTCGTTCCAGTCAAGCCAAGACACCTTTGCTACTATCAAGCAAAGATTTGTCTTTCAATCTTCTTTCTTTTTGTATTTAAGTGTTATTGTAATTAGAATGTTTATATTTAGTGACATTTGTTATTCGCATTTAGCTATGATCCCGTTACTGATGATCTCGTTGATGGTATCGAATGGAGTATTGGGGTTCTATAATTTGAGGTTGATTTCAATCTACTTGTATCTAGACTGTTAAGCAAGTATCCAGTTAGACCGCATTGTCAGCTTATATCTTGACATCTTCATCAGTTGTTAGATTAGCCGGAGTGATATGTAATTCGATTGCGAAATATTTAATGGTGTGTACATAATCTCTTGTCAGCTGACACGATAAACATCACAAACATTATGAAACGTTAATCGATCTCCATAGATTTATCACGTAGAACGCAGTATCAGCAGTACCGACGCGACGCCTAGCTGGCCAGTGGCAATTCGGAAGGAGATTCAAGTAATTTCAATAAAATCACTATCAGCGATCAACATCTTTTAGTTAAAGCTTAGACTGACCCACTCAATCTATTAAATTTCCTTTTTCATTTCAGCAAACAACATCATAGTCAATAAAACGTACATACCCCACTCATTCATATTAAAGTGCACTCTATTTACCGGAGACAGACAACATCAATCATGCCTTTACAGGTTTGGAAAACAAAATCTAAATGGAAAAGTGTCGCACACAAAAGCACATCGAATGTAGCGTTGCGCAGCCATCTATTTACATACAAGATTGATGTAAGCAACCCGAGTACGAAAATGTAACTTGGGTGGAACCAAACCATATAGAGATGCATTTTATAGAAGAGCGCATAAATGTCGCCGTTGCGTATCACACAAAACACATCCGGATGAATTTAGATATTTCAAAAAGCTAAATAAAATGCACAAAGCTAGTTTTATGGTGACAAAAGAGGCATCGAACTGTGGTTGAAAGGCGGATGGTGTAATGGACAAACACGCTCAGGTGACTTCCCCGAAGCGCTGGGTGGAAGAGTGCGCAGCCCATAAATATTAATGACAAACAATTCAATAGTCTGGTGAGTGAGGCAGACGGGTCAGTCACTGGCCTTCGTTACGTTCGTTAGACGTGCATTTCCCAGATGTAATTACAAAATGCTTAAGAGCTAATACGAGAGGAAATGGAGTGTTTAGGAATAAAACATCGCCTGCTGATCGTATAATGGCGAACGAGGATTCTCGTTGTTCCTAAGAAAAAGTGACCTACAATGAGCACGAAGACTATCACTTATTCAGAACGCTGTATCGTATTTACAATAAATAGCGTTAACCCGAATACATTCATCCATTTTGGTGTCAGATAAAACTCTCAATCTTGTTTTTAAAGAGTCGAACGACATTCTGTGCATCTACATATTATTATCTACACGTTGCATTGAAACAGTTCGCAGTCAATTCAAAGTGAAAGTTAAATGGTATGTCTAATAATTTAATATTATTATAATATGTAGAAAGTAAGAGTGGAAATTATTTAAGAGGACGCCTACGTGCATTCCTAACGTATGAGATTTGTGTATACTATACGGTACTATATAGATTTACTATTCCAGTAAAGGTACATACGTATCTCCATATAGACCTTAACCGCTAATATAAAAATAACGTGACACATAATATTAAAGCATTGAGATTATCTCAGAAAGGTATATTGTTAAAACTATGAATTGCTTCATTTCGAATCAAAGGATGATTCACGCATGAAGTATCCAAGCAGACAGTCAGGCACTGGCCACATTAAAATCCAAATGAAACGAGATAGGTAGCACGTCAACAACATAGTTGCTCCAACAATGAATGCAGCTTGTGTTATTATGAAAACAAATGAAATAATAAACATAAACATTACATTGTGAGATATTCAATGTTGATAATAGAGATGTCAGCACTCATAAATCAGAAAATAAAGATCCAAGCGGGTCAGTGTCCTATAATACCCTGGCTATCCATATAAGATGCAAACAATAAAGCAAATTACTATGGAACAAACGACACACTGTCTCCGATAGCAATATCGTTTAGCTCGATAATAACAAAGCGTCATTGGCAAAATTATCTCACGATGCCACTTGAATGAAGTTTGAAAAACACTATTTAACTGGCTCAATCAGTGCTTTCAATTAAGGCAGTTTGCAGCTTGGTACCTAATCTTGTCTTGGCACGAGAGCTGGATGTGTGCGTGATATAAACTGTAGACGAGGATGATAAAGAGTTATTGTATCAAATTGACAGCTTGTGAAGTAGTGACCCTCGTTAGGTCACCGGCCGGACGCTCCCATCTCGTTAAATGTGTGCGAGTGCTGTGGACAGACCAATGTCGCAACACACCCTCTTTAAAAGCACTTTCGTGACCATATTTGATCACACGAATTCGGTAACGCATGCACATTATATTCATACAATCAACCACGTATTCTTGGAAATGTCACGATGTAGGTATATTTTAAATTACGAAATGGGACGCCTTTATGTTTGTTTAACGATAAAAATCCGAGTTTTTCTATTAAAAGATTTTATAATAGTGCTGTGTACGAACATTTCATGAGGAGGGAAGAAAGTCATATTATATATGGATGTGGATGGTTTAAGAAAGAGAGGTAGGCCAAAGAAAAGATGGATGGACTGTGTGAAATATGACATGAGTAAGAAAGGAGTGAACACGGAGATGACGAATGATAGAGGAGTGTGGAGGAGTAAAACCCGTTGTGCCGACTCTTAGCGTGGGATAAGGGCAGGAAAATGAAGTTTATAATAGCGTTATGATAAGATGATAATTTTATCTACAAGGTTACAAGATAATCTGAAATACCTACGTAATGCGTGCAAATTGTCTTAGCAGAAAGCGCGATCTGAATAAAGCAGTCATCTAAAAACAAATTAACGAAAATTAATGCTTCCAGAATGTAACTGCTTTCTTAATGCAATATAAATTGAAATGTGTGAAAAGAAAGTAAGAATGCCACGAGAAAGCAATTGTTTCTTAGACGAAACAATTTCGTTTCTACCGAGTTTATTAGTCATGAGTGTGGTGAAGTTACCTAGTGGATAGAACGAATTGACAAATAGCGAAACGCACTCCGGGCCTCCGGTCCAACATACGAGTAGTGGTACCTATAGTACCTACAAACTACTGGTGGGCATCATATGGTTTCCGTTCCGGTTCTTTGACTCGAGCAAGTTCATACTAAACTTGACAAGTTAATACATGTTGTTGTTTTTTCTGTTGGCCGTAGAAGTATGAACCGTAGGCGTAGACAATAAAACGTTTCAAAAGTATTTCAGCTACACGGTAAGCATACCTATCTAATGAAGAACATAATCAGCAGGTAGGTACTAATAAAAGTTATCTTCATAAAAAGTATCTAATAAAAGTTCCTCAAGTTATCTTCATAAAGTTCTCACGTACCCAAGCGATATAAGTATCTTGTTTTTTAAGAGATTTTGCTGTTCTTTTTATAAAACTCAAATAAATTGAATACTACCTAAATTCATTCACAATAGCAATGGCATGGAAGTCCCTACAGTGTTGGCTTGGCAAGGCAACCCCTCTCCACGGTTATTGTCGTCTCGCTCTTACGGCCAACTCACCCTCCTTCCTTTTAAAGGATCGTGGGATAATTAAATATTTATATCATCACAGAACTGTTCCATCTACTTATTTCGTACATAGGTATCTATACCTATGTACGATCTTGTTCTGTTTTCGACTAGGGTAATAGCTACCTAGCTACCTATGAACCTAATGATTGTCATAAATTTTGCAAATTAGAAATTAATGAATTTGGATTAGGTATTTTGTTTTTAGCAACTATTTTAACCAAACTAGAAAAACAAAATAAGATCAGCTGCTTATGCTGCAAGATCAAGCTATAAAACACCACACATTTTAACATTGAAGTGCTATAATGTCTTATTGGTGTACATACCTTAATTTTAATAAATCCTAATATGAGGAATGCATCCTGTAAACTGGCCTAAGCACTGCCACAAACTTAGTCAAAATAAATGATGCTGACACAAAAAGCCGTTCATCAACACAACGCAAGCAGTGACCGTTCAATAATCACAAAATCCACTCAGAACGATTTAGTTGCTGCGGTTTCCAAATGCTAGAGATAACAAACAACACTTATTCCTGATATTGTCAAACAAAGCTCGATCACGAAAGCTTAACGCGACAGAGCGACGTATAGATTCCACGACAGTTCGATAGAGACTGCAGCAGGCAGGAGAGAGAGGTAGTCGGTCGGTCGGCGAGAGGGGAACACAGTAGGGGGGCGCGCCAAATGAATGCTAGCTGGCAACTAAACAGACTACAGACGTCGAACTAGCTTTGCCTATGTCACTGTCACTGATATGATAACGCATGTACACGAAACTCAAGAAGTATAAAGCAAATTTAAAGATATCAAATCTTAGAAAAAGAAATTGAACATAGAACAATTTCTGATGTGTACAGCGCATTGCTTCGAAGCGAAGTTCGAAGCAGTAAAAGTGCTCCCCAACAGATGTGTGTTGACATAAAGAAAGACTAACAAAAATAAACTTGAGACGTAACCATACAACAGCCAGGGC
Organism: Plemyria rubiginata; assembly: GCA_963576535.1. Classification (NCBI taxonomy): domain Eukaryota; kingdom Metazoa; phylum Arthropoda; class Insecta; order Lepidoptera; family Geometridae; genus Plemyria; species Plemyria rubiginata. The sequence goes on along the minus strand of OY754917.1, from coordinate 9,073,001 downwards.
TATTAAATCTTTTAAAGCTTGTACATACTGACTTTATTTTTGAATTCGTCCAATAAATTGGTAGACAGTCCTCATATAGACTTTCAAAATCATTGCAGATAAATTGTGTAGGTTCTGGGATACAATTTCACAAATGATAATAGCGAACCCTGGTATTTCGCGTATATTAAATCATCTGTACCTATAAATATTATTTTAAATGAATTCTTCATCTATTTATTATACAAATTTTATAATGGTTCGCAGGAAATAACGAGATGAATTTATATTAATAACCACGTGATAAGGAAAAGTCATAAAAACAGTTGTTTGATCTTAGGATGTACCTAAGTAGCAGTCGAATTTGAAAAATGAATCCCGATTTGAAAATAGGTAGCTTTTACTTAAAAAGCCTTTTTATATGTCATTACAGTAAAAAATGTTAAATAAAGGGATGCATACAGTCCGCATATCCTTTTTTGGTTTAATTTCATATGCAAAAGAAGTTATCTTGATCATTTCCTGAAGATATTGCTCTATTCAAAAGTGACCCTTTATTTTTGCGGGTTTTGCGAGAGAGAGAGCAAGATAGTTTCAGCAATTAATATTTTAAAAATAATTTACGAACAAGCGAATGCAAAGATCCGTCTACTATCAACTAAAAGCTAGTGCTTAATTTATTTTTTCGTGAAAGACAACCAACCTAACCAATAGTAAAGAAAAAATATTTTTGTGATGTATATTTCATTTTTTTAAGCATAGAAAAATACAATGTAGTTTAGAAATTCCTTGAGAAAGACAAAATGGCAATACAGAAATTATTATATTATGATCTTAATTAAATATCGTATGTAATCCTAATTTAAATACGATGATATAATCAAATTAAGTCAATCAAATCATCAAAAATCGCAATCAACCATTTGGTGTGCAATCGATTTGGGATTTTTAAACATTAGTTAAATAAGGAAATATTGGTAGACTTTCCACACAGCACTATCTAGCCCAAACTAAGCCAAAGCCTGTGATATGGGAACCAGATATAAGTATTCCATCGTCTGAAATAATTTCTACACACAATACCTTAGTCATGAGAGAGTTGAAGTCCCAGACCCCATTTAATGAATGCACTGTTGTTGATTCATACCCGTCGTAAAATCAGAGTGCAGTCAACTGGGAACACAATTACCAGTTCGTAAGTCGTAACCAATCATACAAACATTAATCTAAGTTTGATTGGATATTTGTTTCAATAAAGAAACGTTAGTTAAGTAGCCATGTGTGGAAAGTGCGGAAACACATTTTGTGTTATTGTATTGTGCTTGTGACGTATGTGTGCATCAGCTGATCTTTTGCTTCGTATTGTTTACACGACAGGTATTCGCACTTATATTGTTCCATCTCACTGACACAACAAACAAAATTATTTATTTTTATATAGCCAGAGCCTGGGCTCAACCCAGGCTCATGGAGCAACATTGAGGACAGGACCGAAACCACTTGCAATTTCCATTCTAAATAAATCTTCAGAGATCCATAAAGGGTACACAAGACAATCTGTCGGCATAACGTTTCAGAACACTTATGATTTCCTTTGAACTGGAACATGAATTAGGTGGATACACCCTATTTTGTTCAATTCTATAAGGTAAAAGTGTCCTCAAAATATCTACAAAAGCTTCACTTAGTAAAGTTGATTAAAGACATACAACAGAATGATAACGTCGGGCGTGTAAATCGTTCAACATTATTGACTCACACTCATTACTCGAATAGAAATCTGATGCAGCTGGTTCCAGTACCGAAACGGTAATAAATTAAGCCACGCACGGCATCTCGAGCGCAGCCAACGATTTTGTTGCTCTTCGTCATCGTTTAATTTTAAGTTTTAAGTATAATCGAGTAAGCACAAGCAAAGTAAGAACATAAATCGTAGGCGTTGCTTTGCCAAATTTTTCTTAGCTGAGATATTAGAGTAGTAGACTGACGTATGCTACATAGGTATACGAGGTTCTTTCTTGTACTTAATCGAAGGAACGGTATCATGCGGCATGAGAAAGTTACTTACGTAGTGAAGTAAGGTACCTAATAAAAATATACGAGGACCACGCCCGAACACCGCAAGCATGTCGATCGCGCCCGTCCAAGCCTTGTTGTTTCCAAGTGACATTTTGTTAGCAAACATAAAGAAGATTTATTACGAATCTGCGTGTGTGGCGTTTCCTTCATCTTTGCCGAACGTTCCATGTGTCGGTTCGACTTTCGGCTCTTTTCATTCAAATATCAAGCTGTTATAATAAATTAAGAGGTTGACAAAAACGTTTACTTATTATTCCTGGTAAAACATCTGCCCACGCTATCTATCCAGTTGTTAATTGCGTACCTACTATGATTTAAGTTGTTATAGAAAGCTGTTTGTAATGTTATGAAAGTGATGTTAAAGATTAATTAGTGCACTGAAATGGAATACTACGCAATAAGACAACATCTATTGCATTATTATGTGTAATTTGAGACTTATAAAAGGCAATAAGCAAAAATACTTTCAAAAGACTGTTCCATCGTAAAAAATTCTTTTGTGAAATGTATTATTGTGATTAAGAGTAGGATATACCTGATCTACTCTATGATTTTTACAGTACTTATAGGTATCACTTTTTTCAAATGAGTTATTACACAATAACACTGAAGAATTTATCATTATTCATCTTACTGTGAGCAAAAGAAAAATAAAACAGGAGTTGTAGGCAAGCAACTATGCAAGTGTTTTATTAATTTTAGTACCTGCGTGACTTATTATCATCTGCACAGGTTTAATTTAAATAGTTTTCATAAAATTTAAAAGACTCAAAATAATAGAAGAGCAACTTAGCGAGATAAAAAGACAATCCTTCCTTATCCTCAATTGGTACTCGTTTGCCAATATGCAAGCGAAAATATCCTTTCCTGACTCGGCAATTAAACTCAGTATTCTTATTAGCATACAATTTTATAAACTGTTGTGTAGGTATATAAATCGAAAAAGATATAATTGTACTATTTCAATATACTTCGTATTTTTAATTTTGCATATGAATTTAATACACAATAGTGGTGCCTTTATACTAAGTTTATAGTTTTAAGGAGGCACGTGCTAAGAGAGTTCGCCCTAATGTATTGAAGTTGCATTCTTCAAAAATATACGCCAGATGTTGACAGCAGACGGTGTATAATCGGCTTCTAAAACCGGGGGCAAACGCTATTCTTTGACTTTTAGCCCCTCTTTTCGAAAAACAATAAATATTCACGTTTCGGTTGCATGTAGTATTCAATGCATAACTTTGAAAAGAAAAGCTTGCGGTAAACACGGGTGCATAAATGTATAGATATAGAAGCAGAGGTAGATCAAAGAGAAGATGGATGGACTGTGAGAATGATGACATAAGTAAGAAAGGAGTGACTGCTGAGATGACAACTGATAGAAGATAGTGGAGAGAAAAAAATTGTTGTGCCGATCCCACATGATATAGCACTTAAGGGCAAGAAAATGATGATGAAGAAATATAAATAGCCTCTCAAAACTCAAAAACGCCTTGAATGTGCAGATGACATCACATTTCATTCAAAAACGTGTAGCGCATGGCACGCATAAGTAACAAAACTAAATATTCTAATGCGATAATACTCCGTGACGGGTTTCATAAAGGGTTTATTACCAATTCCACGGATGGACGAGTGGTATATTGGTAATTATATCACTGTAAATTAACAAATCACTATTCGTAAAATACTCACGATCTACAATAATTACGAGTGCATTGACCCTGACTCCTGAGGGCCTTGTCTACGGCTTTTGATACATAATTTCAAACATATTTTGAATTGATAATGCAGTAAAGTTGTGAATAATTAAAATTTTCAATATATAATAGTATTTTATCGTGTTAAAAACATAAAAATACATGGTATTTGACAGAGTGGGTTCGATACCCAGCAAGAACAAACATTTGTATGATAAAAATACATAATATCGATGATTTCTTCTGTTCCGGATATAGCATGAGCTAGCATAGATAGATAGATAGAAAACTCTTTATTGTACACCACAAGAAAACATAACATTACAAGAATTAATTTTAACTAAAGCGAAGTACTATGGGCGGCCTTATCGCTATGAGCGATCTCTTCCAGACAACCTTTGGATGGACAGGACTTTCATTATGTCAAATGGCGGCATCACAGGGACTTCTACAATTGTTTTAATCCAAAAACAAAAAATTAAACCAACTATGGTGTGAATACATACAAATACAAAATATTAATATTAATAATGTTATATATAATCATACATACATTGATACCATATATACCATATATTTGACGACCTCTGTGGCGCAGCGGGCGAGAGCCTGCCTGCGACGCAAGAGGTTGCTGGTTCGATTCCCGCCTTGGAACAAATTTGTGTACGATCTGCAGAAATTTGTTCCGATGGTCTGGGTGTTCTCTATGTATAATAAAAAATATCTATCTATGTAAGTATATAATGTATTAAATATATCAGTTATCTAGTACCCATAACACAAGCTTTGAATAGCTTACTTTGGGGCTAGATAGTGCTGTGTGGATTGTCCAGCATTATTTATTTATTTATTTATATATATTTATACATTATATACATACATATACTACTTAAAATAATACATACATACATACATATCCTATACCTACATTATATAAACAAAGAATTATAATTATAAAATAAAGAAAAGTGTGCGTAAAAGTGGCTGTGCAAAAGCTTTTTGAATACGGGAAGTGACTTTGCTTTCCTGATGTCAATAGGAAGAGAATTCCAAAGACGAATAGCTTGAACAGTAAAAGAATATAAGTATATATCAATACATACAAAATAAGATCATGACCTGTGTACCTATTATAAGCAGGTAAGTAAGTACCACCTATGTATGTAGCTAGCGACCCGCCCGCGCGCCCCTGCTTCGCACGGGCGCACATTGTTTTTCTGCATCATGCATGTATTATACATATAAACCTTCCTCTTGAATCATTCTATCTATAAAAAAAACCGCATCAAAATCCGTTGCGTAGTTTTAAAGATTTAAGCATACATAGGGACAGAGAAAGCGACTTTGTATTATACTATGTAGTGATAGTGATAATAAAAAAAACAATACAAGTATTCTATCAGTTATCTGGTTCCCAATTATACAGGCTTTGCTTAGTTGTGGTGGTAGGGCTCTATAGGTATAGAGCTATGTATAATGTCCAAATGTCCACCAATACAAAAGTGAAAAAATATTATTACCTACATCGAGGTGGTTGTTTGAGGACCCACACTAATAGTGTTTTAAAAACTTCGAAGCCTAGTTCGTTCACTGTAGAAGAGGTAAAGGTCAAATAGTGCACTGAACTACCGAATCTTTAAAAAGACGAGCATATTACGAGTATACACAACTTTGTCTAGACGATTCACTAAAACCTGAAACAAACTGAATGCTGTTCGAACTAATATAGTTCGCAGTTGGACTAATACCTATTATACTTAGCGTTGAAACGACAAGTAGGTATGCTTTTGTGATTTCTGCTAATGTCACCAGATAAGAACAAGAATAATCAAAGATTTATAAAAGCAAAGTAACTGCTTGTTTTGACAATGAAGTTTTCACAGTTTCACAGAAGTCTTTTGAAAGAAAGAGTTTATTTTTTGCAGCGTAGGAATCTAATCTAAAGGTACAGGTTTTTGATCTCAACGAACTCATGCTGTTTGTAAGAGAAGATGGTGTAATACTTGTGTCTTCCCCTCGGCGTGTTTGTATTTAGATAAAATACCTTGGTGAAGTAAGTTCAAATAAAACCACAACTCAATAAAACCACCATAGGACACCAGAGCCCACAACTTGCAGTGGACTAACATAGAGGTGTTGATGTTGATGATTCGAATATAGAACTTGAGGTTATAACGTGTGCCACTTCGTAATTTTTTAACGCTCTATTCTCTCAGACAACTAACATTACCAAGCACACGGTACCAACAATTTTTATCAAAAATTTTTACGCGTGTCTATACTCTGTCGCCTTCAGTAAGGTATATTACAGTTTGGCACTTACAGAATCAAGTTAATGAAGTACCTAGTGTTGACAGGATCGATAGAGATACAGCCACCCCTCAAATTGCTAAGCAATCTCAGACGATAATTACTCAATTTACTCAAGACAGGAGGTGATACCATCAAAGTGCCAGTAAGGAGATTATGAACGGTTACCCAACAGCGGACGGGGTAAATGAAAGAAAGATTAGGTTTAATAAGATATAAAACATTCAAAGCAAGACAACAGAAGTGTAATGATAAAATCGTGGTGAAATTTTGAAATCAGAAATAAATAAAGTTCAACAAATCTAAAAGACCATCTAGAAATAAATTCAAATCACACCTTACAAAAGTCACGCCTAAATAAAGCATTTTTATGGGCGATAAAGCGATGTATCGGCAAAGATAATTGTAAAAGCAGAGTCGACCTAAATACTGGCACACGTGAACCACTGTTTTAGAACAACAGGGGAGGTATGTCAGGTGGGTTTAGAAATAGCCTCAGAGTAAACAATGTAGGTATTGTTTATACTGGGTTTATCCTGGAGGTGTTTACATTCATGTATCTATCTATCTTCTAAATATATATAACTCAAAGGTGACTGACTGACTGACTGACATAGTGATCTATCAACGCACAGCCCAAACCACTGGACGGATCGGGCTGAAATTTGGCATGCAGGTAGATGTTATGACGTAGGCATCCGCTAAGAAAGGATTTTGATCAATTCTACCCCCAAGGGGATAAAATAGGGGATGAAAACTTGTATGAAACATGGAATTCCTTGGCGCGAGCAAAGCCGCGGGTTCAGCTAGTAACTTCATATAGTTAGTTTATCTTCCAGCTAACATGAACCAATAGTTGATTCGATTGTTTTACATGAATACCAAATATTATTGGATAAGTTGAAAATTTACATAATTCGAGCGAGATATTAATATTTTTCATTTATTTGGATACTACTTGCGCCCCGCGGTTTCACCCACGCAAACGTAAAAAGTAGCATATGTGCTATTCCAGACTATAATCTATCTCTCTGCCAAGTTTTATCCAGATCCGTTCAGCCGTGAAAGAGTAACAAACATCCATCCATACTTACAAACTTTCACGTTTATAAATAGTAATAGGATTTGAAGGCCTACTATTAGTGAATTTACGTCGCTGGATCGATGTAGCTTTGATTTTTTCGGTGCTGCTGGTGCGATTGCTGAAGTTTAATGTATTAATGTTATAAGAATTAAAATTTTAGATCCTCAAGTTCGGGGTCCTACAGGGTATCCTGGTATTTGATAGTGGCTATATAGGTTAAGGACTAAGGACAGGACTAAGCTGGTAGAATCTGTTGGGTATTTATCACCAGACCAATTCAAAATATCTATATTAATTTCCTATACGTAACGTAGGTATGAGTAATCCATACAACAATACCTCACAGATGTACAACGGGCAGACGGGATGCAAATAACAAAAATCAATACCACCGAGCGAGCAAACGTAGTGTGCCCAACTTGCATAAAATTAAACCACACTCACAATTTCAGCACACTCCGCACAGGAATACCCATCAATTGCGAAATTTTATCTAGTAAGTGATTATATTCTTGGTTGGCCAGATGCAACATAGCAAACAACAGACCATTGAACACTGTATAATATACGCGGTGCGTTTTAATTAATAACCCGCTAGGAACAGACCCATAATCATATTAGACCAGGTTGGAAGGTATTGTCAGCACATACAAAAAAGCATGAGAGTTCTATAGCTGCGACGTATATAAACAGCTAAGTAAGTGGCTGACTGCCGAGTGACTTTGCATCTCCAAGCTGGTACTCGAGCGAACCTGTTGACCCAGTGAGCAACGCTCCCGGCAAAAACTTCGCCTGCACCTGCCCGCTGCATTATATGCCTACTGCACCGTAGCTCTGACTACTCAAACGAAACCATTGTTTGTTGACCCAAAAACTATGGAAAGAGATGGAAATGCAAGAATGGAAATATTGCGTGCCAGGGAAACATCGTGAGGAAACCAGTTAGTGTTCCAAACAGCGGCGATGGGGCCGATGGATCTGCGGCAATGTCTACCACGCCTGGGGATCAAAATCCTAAAGTTGTTTCAGTTGTGCCTCTTGCACGGACACCTTGGAAAAGTAAGACCAAGATTTCGAGGCTATATACAATACGATTACTCAAAATAATATACAAGTAATAATTCAATTATCCGATCAGCATGAATCTATCAAGACAAAGAACTTTCTATTGTAATCGATAGCCTACATATTAATCAGTCGATATTTCGAAAGCTCGCGTGGTTGAAGTCAGGCTGGGAACAGTATGAGTAAGCGGTTTATGACATTAGACAGGCATAGGAATTCGTAGTCTAGACTGTATGTGTAATAAGTTTTTAGCTTAGAGACGTGAAAAATTGTGCTTCATAAATAATAATATCTCATAAATTCAAGGTACATAAGGGCGATTATATTCGATTTTCTAAGTGAATTCAGGAAGCTCCGCGATCTCCGCTCGCTATGTCAGTCATTTCATTCGAACAATATTGGATTCGGCTATACAAAAACTCGTATTGATTGTAACAGATAGATCGTACACATATTATTGATAATTTGTATCGATATTTATTATATTTATTATATATATATTTGCAACAGACAAAAACGTACTGAAAGGAAATCATAAGTATGTACATACCAAACGTAAGAAAAAACAATAAATAAATAAATAATGCTGGACAATCCACACAGCACTATCTAGCCCCAAAGTAAGCTATTCAAAGCTTGTGTTATGGGTACTAGATAACTGATACACTTAATACATTATATACTTACATAGATAGATATTTTTTATTATACATAGAAAACACCCAGACCATCGGAACAAATTTCTGCAGATCGTACACAAATTTGTTCCACGGCGGGAATCGAACCCGCAACCTCTTGCGTCGCAGGCAGGCTCTCGCCTGCTGCGCCACAGAGGTCGCCTATACAATCAAAAATAATACTGATGCAGTAAATTGGACCGTAATTCAGCATGATGCATGTTGACAACAGCCCACGCGGATCTTTCGTTGGGACCCAATAATTTTATGTATATTGTGTAAAATGTTACCTTAAATGGAGAACATTATTATCTTATAGTAAATTGGTCCTTGTCCATCAACAACATTTCCCAGGGTTGTTGAACGCAAAATATAATGAACAAAGTTGCGAGCAACGTTAGCATCAAATGTAAACCAAAATCAATGCGAAAAGTCCATAATTATATATTAATTCAAGCCCTTTATAATTTAAAGTGAAATTCGCAGTACAAGGCTCCTTGACCTGTCTTGAACTCGTTGACCCAGTGGAATCACCTTGAGCAACCATTGAACCTGATTACAATGCCCTCAAGCTACAAGCTGACGAAAGATTCTCTCGCTTTATGCATTAAAACTTTCAAGACTATCAATATGTATGATGATGTATGTATGATGATGTATGAATGATGATCACACAATTCAGATTCTATTACATTAATTTGCGTATTAGAATATTATATTTGCACCACTAGGTTTGTGAATGACGTGCATGTGAATCAAGAGAAACAAACGCTGTGGCATTTAAAGGATTGATATTCAAATACCAAATTATAAATTTTTGGAAAATAAAAGCTTTCTAAAGTTCTCTGAGAAAAGTTTTGCAAGGTAACGACCTAACCTGACTTTTAGAGATACATTTCTTAAAAACCTGCCTGAGGTATTTTAGAGACAAATTTCGGTATTTCGGATCGGATTAAACTGCCTGAGGCTTACTATGAGATAAATTAAGGTCAGAAGAAAAGTCATCGGTTTAGTTTTCGTATAGAGATCACGGCTAGGTTACATCTTTCATGCTAACATGCTTGATGTCTGTCTCCACCACCAACTACAATTTAAGAAATATTTAAACTAGAAAAAGAATTGTAAATTCTTTGTGTGAGGCTCGTCCGGGGAATTACTACTACCATGCCTTTTTCTGCCGCCAAACACTGCTGTACTTCGGTTCGAAGAGTGTGGTTGCCGTTGAAATTACAAGCACACAAGACTTAACATCTTTATGCCTCAAGTTAATGGACGGGCAGGCGGGCACGTTTCTATCGTGCGTGACTTACGAGGCAATTGTTTGGTATAGGGGACGATTACCACCTAATATCAGGGGGATATTTTGCTTGTTTCATCGGCTAGTTTAAAAAAAAATAAGTCATAATCTTACAAGTTTATTTCATATTAAACTGTTAATAATAACTAAGTAAGTGTTCGCGTACGGTAGATATGATCTACTATAGCTAAACTATACTATAACCAAAGAATTGACGAGGTAGAAACAATCAGCATACAATTTAGCAGCACATTGAAACATAAGCACTTGCAACGGTATGTAAATTTGGAACCGAAACATAACGATGTTACTGGCACAGTGGTTAATGGATTACGCTATCCGCAGACTGCATCGAAACCTATGGGTGCATAGATGCATACCTTCGAAGCTTACCTACTGTGTTTTCGTAGTAAAGTCAGGTAGATTCAGAAGGATTTGCTTTTGCGGATAAGGGTTCGAGCTGCGCTATAGAGAAGCGCAAAACTGATTGCAAACCATCGGATTCGCTACAAAGTCGTCGGTGACCTCGTTGGAATTTTGTAATGGCGTTTCATTTTGAACTTCCATAATCAGCTGGCTATTCAACTTTAGGCAACTTACTGTGTCGTGATAACTGAATAAGCCATTGAACACCACCTTGACTTCCGTCTAATAACCGTTACGATTAACAATGCACATTCACATTACAGGTCGGCTACCCCAAAAGAGTGTTTTACTGTTCACAACACCCAATAGTCCAATAACCCCTTTTTCGCTGTTTTCAGAGATGACTATGCCGTGGTTCCGGTGTGTTGAAGCAAACACTTTATTGCATTCAGTGAGCACGCTTTCTGCACAACGTTTCAGATATTAATGTGACTGCACCGCTAAATCTGCCATTCGAATTTGATGCGTTCTCGTCCACTTGTCGAACAACTCGACCGAGTTTCGCACCCTGGTTAAAATTAATTATGATTCAAACAAATTATTCGATCATTTCTATTATATTTTAAAAAACGTACTTTTTGCTAAATTATACATGATAGAGATTAATTATTCAAACGTAATATACGCATTGCTTACTTAAATGCCGTAAAACTACTGGAATAGTATTGCTCCAGTAGTTTTACGGCATTTAAGTAAGCAATGCGTATATTACGTTTGAATAATTAATCTCTATCATGTATAATTTAGCAAAAAGTACGTTGCGTAGCATATATTGCGTAAGCAATATATTGCATTATAAAGAAACACTCATCACCATTATCAGCCTAAGGAAGTCCACCACTGGACATATGCTTCTCCTGTACGTTTCCAGGAGGAACGATTATGATCCCTATCCATTCAACGACTTCCCGCAATGTCGTCAGTCCATTGGGTAGGAGGGCGTCCCACGCTTCGTTTTCCTGTTCGTGGTCGCCATTTGAGAGCCATAAATCCCCAGCGGTTGTCAGTTCTTCGAGCTACTTATATGACCTCCCCATTGCCACTTCAACTTTCTGATTCTGAGAGCTATGTTTACTCCCAGCATAGCTCTCTCCATAGTCAGTTGTGCGACTTTGAGCTTATTGATGAGGCCAATAGTAAGCGACCACGTCTCAGTTCCAATAATTGTCACGTAGAAACGTTAAAGAAACATTTATTACGTATTAAGTCAAATGCAAAGGCTTATGGTTAAATTCAAAGCTCTTTATTTGGATAATAGAGATCAATTATATTCTACAATCTGATCTGATCGCTACTGAATCATCCTCAAAATTTAAATCAAACACCTAAAAATAATTTTTGATTTCACATTTCAACTTATTTTAATGGTACAGCACCGCCTGAAAAGGGTTGCGAAAGGTTGCAACTATAAATGAAGTTACCTAGTGCGATGCAGATGATTTTGATTGAGGTGACCTCAAAACGAACAGATCAACGCGTTGAGCTCAAAGATTCGAAACAGTAAGTTCGTGGGCGAAGTTTAACTGGTTGAATAATTTACAGGGCAAAATTCATGCATTGTGGATTTGCGCAGTTGTCTCGAATCTACTTCATAACTTCACCGCGAATAGGCGGTTAATTCTTCTCTACAAACTTTACGTTCGTAAAGAATTAAATAAGTTTTCTACGAACTGATTTGGATAAAACTGTGTCTATTGTCATATGTCGTATCTTTACGCATAACCAGTGAGAACATTCAATTCAGTATTCATTTATTGAACGCAACGTACCATCTGCGTGGGTTGACCCATTATTATAATTTGTAATGACAAGGCACGATTCTTTTCAAAATATACGGACCACGTCCTCTGAATTTCGAGAAACATTGAATAAATTATAAACGCAACTACCAAACCCAGATGATTCGCATAAGAAATTCCGAAACAAATTATCTGACTAAGGTAGATAGTAGATAAGCCTGCGCCCAGGGTCCGCGCCCACACGGCTATAAAGTTTCAACTCAGCCTATTTGTTCTTATTTTTACGTCGTTGTCGTTCTGATTATTATCAATGTGAAAATATTCGACTGCGTAATTTATGATAATGCAAAGCATAAAACGGTAGCATCATAATATAAGAGGATCTTTTCACTGCAGTGTTTCAAAGCAATCCTTGAGATTTTATTAAATTAATAAATTTTGACTTTGATTTTGACTTCAAGCAACAATATGATCATTAAGCTGAACTAAATCATTCATCAGGTTTACTGTATAGTGTAGAATTCATAGAATGTTCTAATTTATTTATTATAACATTATAACCCATTTGACTAAAATATTTAGCTACATATCACCTGTTTCTTATCCACATCTGGCGAGCGATAACGATTTTCGTTTACCAACTCCAACTGGGATTGGTCTCCGACAAATGCATAATAGATGAGGTCTAAATAAAACCATGGAGTTTCCCGGTCGTTGATCCATAACGATATTTTGGGATCTTTGCAGTTAGTAACTGAATGAACGGAGCTAAAGCGACACCGAGTCAATGCAATTCTAAATTGTGATTTTTTAGATGTGTAGAATGGGATTTAAAATTTTACAAAGCAAGGTATTGAAGAGGCTTTTATAAAACTTAAAATAGTGAGAAATCCCGCAGGGGAAAATACAAATCATTTTCATAAAAAGTAAGAGTTTGCCCATATCATATATATAATAAAGTCCAAAGTTTGACCAATGTTGATGTTATGAAAGTACACAATGTCAGCGATTAATATCGGTTTGTTGGTTAACGATGAAAGATTTATTATTTGTATCATTTTATAACCCTTAAAGCGCTGCTTTTGCTCGATAAATTACTATAGATTACGTACTCATAGATTAACGTCTTGTCTTTACAGAGAACACACCGACCAAACTAAACAACGTTATGGAGAGGGCGAACGTGGGTTTACGTTTACGCTCATTTATTTTCGGATATTAATGCAGATTACGCAGTTAGGCACGAAGTAAATAGGTCGCCCTTCCGTGGGGTTGAGCAAGATAGCGGCATTCGCTCACAGCCATAAATTGACATTCAAAATACTCGCATACCCTGAGCGAGGTGTTTGGTATTTCGTGCAGAATAGCAGAAATGTTGCTTTCCAAAACTGTTCCATATTACAGTAAACTCGTAAAATATTAAGATCGAGTGAAAGAGCAGCCTTCCACAACACGGTCCGTTAGATAGAACGCGAATTTTAGGCAAATTAGCATTGAACGGGCCGCTGATTCACCAGCCTTAATTAGAACCGGAATTCTGATACCGTTCGGGCACTTCTGGTGAACTCATGGCTGCAAAATGCGTTCCGCGAACGCAACATTCGAACGCGACGCATGAATCGATGACCATCCATTGTTGATAGACCTCATGTTCATCTGATTCCGCTACCGGGAACGGCGAACTATAGTTCTTGTTCTGCCGGTCGCATTATTACTTTCCGTAATCGTTGCAAATTTTATTGCTTATCGTCATGCTCATTTCATTGATCTCCATGGTTACGTTGGAATTTATTGCGCATTTCATACATAGGTACTACGTTCCGACTCGAATGAAAGTAGGTATAGATTTGAATGAAATATTTAAAATTAAGACGCCTGGAATATCCCTGGGTGAAAATGTTCGGCCAATATTCTTGCCCCAGATTTGCCGGTTCGTCGACCGATTTCGTGTCGGTAACGCGAGGCTCGAGGCTCGTATCACCAGGTGATGCTTGCTTTGAAGCGACGTTTCCGAGACGAGATCGTATATTTTTAGAGAAACTTATTCTATTTTAGCGACGAACGTTGCTAGTCCAATATCGCTTTGGTGAATTGTTTTATGGTTTTCAGAACATGATATTTTGGGGATTGTGGAGGACGAACTGCCGACAGGTTTATGGTACTACACAGACTTCAGAGTGAAGTACTGCACCTACTGCAACTTGGAAGTTAGTAGGTCTAGGTAGTTAGGAGTACTAGTAAAATATATACCTACGAGTTTATCTCTATGTGAGGACCTACCTCAATTGTAGGTTAGTTCGTAGGAGCTAATGGCCACCTATGATCATGGTTTTTAAGCTGCTCAAGGCCTCCATTATCGAGGCACGGAAGAATTCGGATGTAATGCCACATTTTTGACTGTTTTTCTAGGCTTGATCGCGTGAAGTTGGCACCAGCTTTCAAAGCGATCCTTCAATTAAATAAAACCTTTTGACTTTAAGTGAAATGGCGACTACGTAGAATGACTGTTTAAATTAGAAGATCGGTTTGGAATGGCCAGCAAACTACGCCATGAGTGCGAAGAGCAACGTCTAGCAAGAAATTGGAACACAGTGAAAAAACCCACGCATTATGGAGAAACTAGTTGCGCCCCGCGGTTTCCGCCTGTAGTACCTGCGTAGATTTAAATTCCGGTATTCCCGCGGGATAAAAAGTAGCCTATGTGCTATTCCGGACTATAATCTATCTCTCTGCCAAGTTTCATCCAGATCCGTTCAGCCGTTCCGGCGTGAAAGAGTAACAAACATCTATCGATCCATCCATACTTACAAACTTTCGCGATTATATGTAATACTAGCGACCCGCCCGCGCGCCCCTGCTTTGCACGGGTGTACACATCATGCATGTATTATACATATACACCTTCCTCTTGAATCACTCTATTAATCTATTAAAAACCGCATCAAAATCTGTTGCGTAGTTTTAAAGATTTAAGCATACAAATGGACATGGGGACATAGGGACAGAGAAAGCGACTTTGTTTTATACTATGTAGTGATTAGTAGGATGAATGATGCAACTAAGCGAGATGGTAGCAAACGATGAAGTGCGTTTTAATCGTATTTTCGTTAATATGAGGATAAGACTGTAGAATTTAGATATAGTGCTCGTCACATTAACAGGACAGAGGGTCGAAGACTCGGCGCCATTCGTGGCGCCGGAACGTCGTCGGCCGTTTCTATCGGTCGAGAATGTAGATGGTTTGAACTACATTCAGTAAATGTGACCCATTTCTGTAGAAAAGTGAGTAACGCACATGCCAGACTTGATTGTAAATGACGACGCTAGTATAATTTAGAGGGTAAAGAGCTTAGGATACCAATACTTCATCTACATAATTCTGTAATTTAGGCAACAAGGACCAATGAAATAAATATTTTGGTTTGAGTAATCGGTAGGTAGGTACATGTTTGGATATTTGAGGCTCAATCATGCCCTAACTTTTGAAATAAATATATTTTATAATTAGCATAAGTAGCTAAGCAATGGCTGCTGCAATCCTTAACAGAAAACATCTTAAAATAGCCCTTTAGCACTCCATTTTGGCTCCATTTGACCCCAAGTTGGCTTTTTGTAAATAGCCAATTTTTGGTTACAAAAAGCCAAGATTGGCTCAATGAAGGTGCTAAGGGTAAGGGCTTAATTAAGTAGGTTAGTGTAGTTAGAAGCCAGGATGATCATACTAGGCTCATGGTACTGTAGCTCCCTGATATCAATTGATGAAAAAAACCATCCATCTCACACTTGGCCAGCGTTCTTCTTTTTGCCATGTATCTCTTATTACTTGTGTTGGACTCCTGTATCCGCATTTAGACTCTAAAGTGGTCCATTATCCATGAGGGACATGTAACTCTATACAGGTGCCTTTCACTTCATAGTTTCTTTCAAAACTGAAATAAAAGGATTTAAGTGCACTTGAGGCTCCTTTCGAGCCATGACACATGTTTTAGAACTTTTTTGGTTCTACAACTTACCAATTTTCTCATGTTTTCCTTTACTGTTTCAGCATGACAACTGACACTGTGTATAATAAATTGGTGACGGGTTATGGAACCTCAGGATCGAAAGGCGGGGCCGCTACGACTAGACCACCAGTCTCTCATAGCTGGTTCACACTGGTTGAATAGCAAGTCGAGTATCGAGAATTTTGGTGTTTTCAGCCAACCAGTAAGCACGGACGCTTGGTGGGAGGTGCTACTTGACCAGTGTGAACCAGCTATTAACTGATAAATAGGTACAGTCCAGATAGTTTGATACAACTTTTGAAACTTTCAGTAGGTACCTACTATTTAGGTAGGTATACCTACTGTAATTAAGCTGCTTATTAAGTTCTCTCTCACTCATTCATACTCACAGTTTCAGGGCAGGAGCAGTCGCACAGTTGCGTTTAGATCGAGACTGCCAAGCAAGAGGAGCTGGAAAACCACGTACATATAACTTCACTGGACTAATTGTATATCAGACTCTGACTCTTTGTTTGTGTAACAGTTTCTTTAGAATTTAAACAACTGTCAGAAAGCTATAATTCACTGTGAAGCGAAACAAAAATTAATTTGTTTTGTACACAAACACCACAGATTACTTGACAACAGTGTAGCCCACAGACCAATAAGGGATACTACGTATGGTGTAGCCCATAGAGAATGTAAACTACGAGATGGTGTAGTTCTAAATGCTCTAAGGTGTAGCCAATGAAAATTTTTAGGCGGCCGTGTACATGAAGTAAAAAAGCCGTGTTTCTAAGGAAATTGAGCAAAGGTGGGCCGTAGCACTGCTTGAAAAAAGGAAAAAGTTTAAATACGTTTTTAACATTAAAACCTTAAAACAGAGACATAATTTGGGTAATGTTTTCATTTGTTTAAAAAAATTATGCAAATATTTTCTTAAAACCTCTCCAATCTTTCAATATTTGGTAAGTACATTGAGGTGGTGGGTTCTGACTTCTGTGCAATTATTTTGCTGTTGTTACTTTTCTGTCAAACAATATTTGGGTGAGTGGGACGGCACTATGGTCACTTGCATCGGAGTAACTCTTCGCACAAAACAACCCGTGAATTAATTGACCGAGCGAGCGAAGCGAGCGAAGCGTCTCAGTTTCCACATTGGCCAAAAATGCGTTTGTCTGGATGTCTGTCTGTCTGTCTGTCTGTTCTCCTCTACAGGTCGCATTTTTCAACCGAGACGAAACTTGGTACACAGGTTATATGACTTATTAGAATTTGTTTGTCATCGGGGATTTGAAAACTACGACGATTTTAAAAAAGCAAACGAAGGCTCCTGTCTACAGTCAATGCTACCAATGTCAAGTGAAATCAGAGATAAAAGCATAAAGCAAGGAATTTGAATAATTCCTTTGTATAAAGTCACGTTTCTTCAAAAGTCCACGAAATCACTACACTTTCATTTCAAATGCTAAGATCTCAAAACAAAACACCTTACACTTTGTGCTAAGACCTCAAGTAATGTTTGTTAAAAAACTACCGTAAACTGTGGAATTTATTTGATCTTTTGGAATGAAAGTGTATCGTGAATGTTTATCCGCCCAAACGGCCACCATTTTCTTCAAAACGAATGACGTGACTTGACTATGGACTGACTTGACTAAAAAGTATTCATGAAACTACTTGACACTGGCAAGAGTGACTGTCAAATAAAAATTGTTTTGACAGGAGAAAAGAAGAAGAAAAAAAGAACTGACCAAGTTTGTTCCTTTTGCTTCGCGCTCGATCGAATGTAATTTTTTGATATTTTCCTGTTTCATCTAGCTTCTCTTTTGTTAATTTTATTGAGTTCTTTAGTATAAAACGAGTACTGTGCGTATGCTGCTATTCCTATTAAATAGTCATGTTTTGCTTTGAGTAAATTAATTGAAAACATCAGAATGGATGAAGAAAGTAAGCAAAATTTCTACGTCTCACTATTTAGGTTATTCTTGTATGTTTAATAAAACTTAACATTCCAGAATTAATTCGCCGTAAGAAAAAAGCCTTGAACGGGAGCAACAGGCGTGCTTTCGCCGAAGCCTGCAATGATCTAGCTACGTTCTATTACAAACACAATCGGTACAGCGATGCGTTGGACGAATACAAAGCTGAGGCTTCGATATGTAAAGAGCTGGGGCTTCAAATGGAATGGGGCACTTGTAACAGGATGATCGGTGAAATGTTCATGCTTATGGCAGAGTTTGACAAGGCTTTGAAGTATGAGGAGCGACATCTGGGTATGTAACACTTGTAATTAATTGTAACATACCTACACATTCCTCAAACATTGTAATCTCTAAACAGACAACAAGTACATTAATAAATAAATAAATAAATAATGCTGGACAATCCACACAGCACTATCTAGCCCCAAAGTAAGCTATTCAAAGCTTGTGTTATGGGTACTAGATAACTGATATATTTAATACATTATATACTTACATAGATAGATATTTTTTATTATACATAGAAAACACCCAGACCATCGGAACAAATTTCTGCAGATCGTACACAAATTTGTTCCAAGGCGGGAATCGAACCCGCAACCTCTTGCGTCGCAGGCAGGCTCTCGCCCGCTGCGCCACAGAGGTCGTCGTCAACATTAAACTTGTACCACAGTTGTGTTAACTTTAACATATTTTATTCAAGCTATATCGAAAGAACTCAAGAATTTGGTAGAAGAACAAAGAGCCCTGGCAACTCTCGGTCGGATATACCTTCTTCAGGGACAAAGCTCCAGTGATGATGAAGAAGGCAAGACCTCACTTAAGGCTGCTGAAAAGGCTTTCATGAAAAGTCTGGTTCTCTGTGAGAAGTAAGACTTTTGTCATTATTTAGTAGTGTGAGACACTGTGTGAAAGAGCATAAATATAAATAGATTTTTTCAAAAAGCTTATTATATTTCTTCTAATTCTAATTTTTGTGACTTTTTTTTAAGAGTAGTAGAGCTCTTTGTGAAGAGATCATCCAAGAAAGTACCTACTACCACCACACCATTTTCTGCCACTAAGCAGAGTTGCTGACTTTCGGTTTGAAGAGTGTGGGAAAAGATATCCCACTTGTTTAGAACATTATATAATCTTTGTAATCTCAATATTTCCTTCCAGGCTCAATGGCAAAATAAACAAACATGAACTAATGGACATGAGAGCCCGTTTGCTGCTGAACATCGGAGTAGTACAGGAGCATCTAGGATACCTTGACAAGGCCATTGACTGTATCAACAAGGCCATATCTATATGCTCAAGTCAGGACCTGTTTGAAGTATTGCATAACTGCTACACAACCGAGGCATTAATACACAGTAATAAGAAAAAAGACTATGCTAAAGCCCTGAGTTGCTTGAATAAGGCTTTAGAAGTGGCCAGCAGACTTGAGGACAAGGTAATTATTAATCCTACAACTATAATATTATAAACGCGAAAGTTTGTAAGTATGGATGGATGTTTGTTACTCTTTCATGCCGGGATGGCTGAACAGATCTGGAAAACTTGGCAGAGAGATTGGTTATAGTCTGGATTTGCACATCGGCTACTTTTTATCACGTGGGAATGCCGGGATTTAAATCTGCGCAGATAAAACCCGGGGTGCAACAAGTATTGAATATTGGAACGAGTAAAACCGTGGCTTGTCGGTAAAGCTCGCCGGTGCATCATTGTAATACCGCAGGTTTGTGAGTTGACTTATTGTTCAAAACTGATTTCTACTAAGTATTATATCAAATCAAATCAATCAAATCAAATATTTTTATTTAGGACACAAACTTATGGTTACACAATGCAATACAAAATAAGTAAACAGTAGTTTGTAATAGTAACATCGTTGTTATTTTATAATGAGAATCGCTATGAACCGGACTAGAGAATCTGTGTCCCGGTTCGTATATGACTGTTAATGCAAGTAAAACCGTCGTAAAACGACTTTAGAAGTGCGGTATAGGCTCGTACGTCTATTGATCACCCACTTTATGCTATTGATCACCCACTTTATGCTATTATCCAAGTGATACTCTATACATGAAATCTTGTAAGCCCATTAGCGCTGCTAGAATGCTATCCAGATTTATTATGATGTTTTCCTACACCTTTGTAATTTTAAGAGGTTCTCAATTTGATTGTTTTTTTTTGTTTGTTACAATTGAACTTTCGACTGGGTAATCCAATTTTGATAATCCTTTTTTTATTTGAAAGCTGAGAAAGTCAGCTGGTGGTCACAATAAATAATGAATAAGATCAGACGATAATTAAAACTTCTATAATATTTTACAGGTGTTGAAAATGTGTGAAACATTATCATCAAAAGCAGATATTCTATGCAAGATGTCGGATTATCAAAGTGCAAAACAGGTGCTCCTCAAAGCGTGGAAGCTGAAAACACCAGATATGGAAGAGAGAGATGTCATTGAAGCCAATTTGAGAGTTGGTACGAAAGAAATTTGCTTGCCTTGTTTTCTTTTTAACAGACTTCAAAAAAAGGAGGAAGTCAATCCAACTTTTTTACGTTTTTTACCTCGCAAGTTTTAACTGGGTGAACTGATTTTGATGATTCTTTTTTGATCGGAAGCTGTTGCTTGTCATCTGGTCCCATTTGAATTTGAGTCAGATCTGACGAGTAGTTTTTGAATTATAGTACTTAGTATGAGTGTATTTTCCAGTGCATTTGAAGTCGAGTTGTCGGTAAGTGGTTATTAATGCATTGCCAACAGATTAAACGAAACAGTTTCAAGTCACGGTCCTGGGTTCGAATTCCAATTTGGCTAAAAATTAATATTTGTGTGCCTGAAGAACATACATACTTAAATGAACCAACCATAATCATGTTTCTATATTTACAGTTGCAGCAATGTGCTACACAGAAGACCTGTTAATATCCACTGATCCATCTAACCACACTGCCTTTAGGAAGCTCTATGAGAAACTTGGCGATGGCGCCTGTCACCTTAAAAATTACGCCGGTGCGGCTGAGTACTATCTTAAGACGTTGGACCATGCAGTGTTAGCTGGGGAGTGTGGAAAGAAGCTGATACCTATTTATGTTAGGTAAGGGTATTTGGAACGTCGAAATTCGACGAAGAACTAAGGTCGTAGACGGGTAGGAGGATAAACCAGTTGAAGTGGAAATGGGCAGGCCACTTGGCTAGGCGGGAAGAAGGTAGATGGACAGAGAGTGACTGAGTGGTGGCCACGCGAGAGTCATAGACCACGAGGCAGACCACCGGCCAGATGGTCTGATGATATAGTGGGGACAGTGGGAGTCGAGTGGATGCGGTTGGCGAAGGACCGGAAAGAGTGGCGTGCTAAGGAGGAGGCCTATACCCAGCAGTGGGTGAATGTGGGCTGGTTAGATAGATATATAGAAGGTTATTTGGACGTGCCTGACAAACACTAGATCTAGATCCTCAAGGATCTGGCTATCGATTTTATGACGACGACCTTAGTGGCGCAGCGGGTGAGAGTCCGCCTGCGACGCAAGAGGTTGCGGGTTCGGTTCCTGCCTCGAAACAAATTTGTGTACGATCTGCAGTAATTTGTCCCGTTGGGCTGGGTTACTTTGGGGCTGGATGGTGCTGTGTGGATTGTCCAGCAATATTATTATTATAATGATGACGATAATGTGAGTAATTTTTAGGATTGATTTTATTGGATTTTAAGTATCAACAGATGTGTGGGAAGTCTAATGTACCTGGTGCGGTGCTGTTTATGTAAACGGTCGAGATACTGTTTTATTTTTTGTTTGTCTTAATTAAAACCAAGGTCTAAGCAGTAACGTACGCTGGATGCCAGTTTAACGATGCCAATATTTTATTGGTGGACTTTCCACACAACACTAGCCCCAAACTAAGCCAAAGCTTGAACTATGGGAACCAGATGGCTGATGTAATATTTTTTTTTTGTAAATAATAATAATAATAATGCTGGACAATCCACACAGCACTATCTAGCCCCAAAGTAAGCTATTCAAAGCTTGTGTTATGGGTACTAGATAACTGATATATTTAATACATTATATACTTACATAGATAGATATTTTTTATTATACATAGAAAACACCCAGACCATCGGAACAAATTTCTGCAGATCGTACACAAATTTGTTCCAAGGCGGGAATCGAACCCGCAACCTCTTGCGTCGCAGGCAGGCTCTCGCCCGCTGCGCCACAGAGGTCGTCGAAATACATAGGTACTTTATAATAATAACACCCAGACAGGAAACAATAGTCTATGTTCATCACAAATGTTTGTTCTCAGTGGGGACTGAACCCCAGGCCTACCTAGAAGGCAGAGTTACTACCAAATGAGCTGTGAAGGCTGTCAATGATGTTTCTGTGTGTGATTTGTGGCATTATTCTCTATGACATACGAGATTCTTTGCCCCAAACCGTGTGAAGTCACAACGTGATCTTGGACTTGATTCTTTATGACATAGGAGATGATCTGAACGCAAACGTGATTGGATTGGTCATAGTGAATAACTCCCCTGGTTCTTAGTATTGCATTACTGTTCCAGCCTCTACCAAACGTACAAAGATATGGGCGCGTACAGCGACGCACTTCACTACTACGACAAGGAGTATGAGCTGATCAAAGACGTCCCAAAAGAAGCTTACACGACGCTGTTCAACATCGCTGATACGTTGTTTCTAGCCAAGAAACCTTACTATCTGGTGGAGAAAGCCTGCCTGGACGCACAGAGAGCTGTGAGAATTTTTTTTTATTAAAATAAGTGCTACTAAATTCTTAGATTATATGTATAGTTTATAGATTATTTATTATACTAGCTACGACCTGTGGTACACTTACGTAGTTTTAAATCCCGGTATTCCCACGGGATAAAAAGTAGCCTATGTGCTATTCCAGTCTATGTTATATACCTGTGCCAAATTTGATCCAGATCCGTTCTGGCGTGATTGTGTAACAAACATCTAAACTTTCACAGTTATGATGTTAGTGGGATAGTATTTTGTAGTTCGCCAAAACACAATTATTAAATTTTTTTGTTACATGAACAGTTTAAAGTCTTTTTTATTTGTGTTATAATGCTACTCTGTTTGGATATAAGCTATAAAAAACAAACAATTCTCAGGCTAAAGACTGGAACAAAAAGAAGTACCAGATCCGTATCCTGAAAAGTCTCCTGAAGTACCAAGAAGAGTATGACGAGACAGACAAGATGGAGGACACCAAATCTGAACTCCAAGCGTTAGGTTACAGCAAGTTTGAGAACCTTGACAATTGTTCTGAGGACGAACAGAGCTCTGCCGGTGGTGGGGACGATGATACTCATATTGGTGATGATATCTGTTTAGATGATCTTACAGGTATGTACTTTAACCTATTGTCTTAGTGTAATCGTATCTATCACAAGACAAACACAGATTAATATTACACAGGAAAAGTTTATTCGTTGGTCAAATACTTGGAAAACATTCACAAAACTCGACTGCCTAGTTCCATACACAGAGACAAGTGAATAACGACGGCCACGCCGTGTTCTTTTTTTTCTAAACATTCCAATTTTGAAAAATACAAAATTATTCATTTGGTTTTGTATTAGGAACTCGTATTAGGAACTGGTGTTCCTAATACAAAACCAAATTGGCTTTCTCCGAGGTGACAGCATCACGTAGAAGGCTTTATGCTAAATGTGGCTCCTTCCGCCCAGACGGGCCCTTACAATAGTCTTTTTGCAAAGCACACGGCGACAAGCGCACACCGCTTTTGTGAATGCATCGCTCGTTATAGCGGAACTCGCTAAGACTGAGAAGAGGTAGAGTTTATATTGACTAGACTACCTATACAAGGCCTTCCCAGTTAAGTATTAGAATTAGAAGATTTTTATACAGATATATGGTTCATCCACTATCTGAGAGACATCTGAAGACTTTTATTCTACCTTCTAGACATTCTGTGGTGTGATAAAAACAGGTGAAAAAATTGTTCCTATTGTTTAAGATTTATCGGACACGAATGAAGAAGATGTAAATGAAAGTAAAACAAGGGAATCGAGAAGAAGAGGCAAAGGTTTTGCGGTAAAGAAGAATATGAAAGGAGAAACCCAGTTGCATGTTGTAAGTATACAATAAGTTACAATAATTGGGCACATTAGGGCATCAGGCAAAACAATAAAGTCCCCACACAATAAATAGGATATCATAGCCATAGCCGAAAATGTACAGACAGAATGGACATCAAAAATAATCACTAAATGTAGGTAGTTACCAAAAATCGCAAGATTCGATGGAACAAGCAGATGGCCCACCTGATGGTAAGTAGTGACCACTTAACATCAGGTGGGACTTAAACTTAATCCTTAAAAAAAGATTATGATAACAGAGGGCTATATAAAAAGTTTCATCAAATAGGTAGTGATTATTAGCAAAAACTATGTAGTATTTTATCAGACTCATTGTTTTTCCAGGCAAGCATATCAGGCAACAAGCTATTAGTAGAACGCCTTCTTGCCAAGGGCCATCCAGTAAACGTGAGGGACAACGCGGGCTGGCTGCCGCTACACGAGGCTTGCATCCACGGTCAAGTAGAGGTCGCCAACATACTGATAAACCATGGCGCTAACGTAAACGACAGAGGCGGTTCTAACTGTGACGGTAACATAATTATTTCCTGTGTTTTTATCATACATCTCATTCGCTTCATCCACTTTCTTAATCCCCTTCCCACTGATATAATAAACGTGAAAGTTGGGATGTTTGTTACTCAATAACGGCTGAACGGATCTGGATGAAATTTGGCACGGAGATATACAGAATGGTCTGGAATAGCACATAGGCTATTTTTTATCCCGTGTGGGAATACTGAAAGAAAGAAAGAAAATACATTTATTTTGGACACACACGATACATACACTTATAATAAATATAACAAGAAAATAAAATAAAACATTACCAGAAGCACGACAGAGAAGCAAACACGAGAAGATAAAGAAGAACAATTTCAGAATAAACAGTAAGTAGGAAAAGTAGAAAATAAAAACAGAGAAATAAATACTGGGATTTAAATAACGCGGGCGAAATAGTGGGGCGCAGCTAGTGTTCTTCACAAATTCTCTTCGGTAAAGGTTACTCTTGATTCTTGCCTTTCTCTGGAACATTAGCTATTTGATCGAGAATACTCGAGATACGCCCGCCCTTTAAGGTCTTCCGTATTTTTATGAAGTACTAGTTGCGCCCCGCGGTTTCACCTGCACAGATTTAAATCTCGGTATTCCCACGGAATAAAAAGTAGCCTATGTGCTATTCCAGACCATAATCTAACTCTCTGCCAAGTTTCATCCAGATCCGTTCAGCCGTTCTGGCGTGAAAGAGTAACAAAAATCCATCCATCCATACATACAAACTTTCGTGTTTATAATATTAGTAGGATCTTTCCTTGATTGATGGCTAAATGGCACTATGGCTAAGTCCTCCTATATTTTTATTATAACTGCTAAGGATTTGTAATTTTTATTCACAGGTATAACACCATTATACGATGCGGCAAGCAATGGTCACTTAGAAGTAGTGCAACTACTCTTAGAAAAAGGTGCAATACCATCCCTCAAAACCGACTTTGGGGAGACGCCGTTAAACGTGTTGCAGAAATGGCGAACAGGAACTATACTCACCAAAGACGAAGAGATACAATACAACAACATTTGCAACAAAATACACAGCTTTATAGACAAAACTAATAACGAGATACAAAAGACTAAAACTCCAGTGAAAATGAACAAGACTTTGACTCCGCCTAGTTCCTCAAAAATAAAAAAAACCAGTGTTAGAGATTCGCCAGCTCTAAGAAGAAGGAATATCATTGATGATGACACCGATGACGACGAAGAGATAAATTTATCGCAACATGTTGTTAAACAACAATTGGCGTTCCCATCAGATGATTCTAATGACTCTGTTGATAGCACAGTTAACAAAGGAGTATCAGGGGTGAAAGAATATAGAAGCGCCATTTCAGCATTGAGAAATAGAAATATCTGCGAAGATGATGACGTGGGAGTGAAGAAAAACAAACAAAAATCAGCCTTATTAGCTCCAGAAGAAGTAGGCGATGATTGGTTGGATGACGATTTAGGTATAAGCAAAAATAAAAAACGTAAACTAAGCGAACCTCTCACTACGGTAGCTAAAAAAGCATCCTACAATAACCTTAAAGATACAATAAACAATATAAATAGTATAAAAGAGCCTTTAGTTGAAAGCAATAAACTTAGGAAAAAATCTAGAATCAGTGATATAGATATTAGTGATAACAGTTCGGACGTGGAACAATTTCAACGAAACGAAAACGTTTGCCCTAGAATCAGCCCTTCAGAAACTATGAGATGTATCAACAGGGAACCGAATGATTCAAGAAGAGATAGTCGACAATCAATGAGAAAGAAATGGAAAACACAGAGCACATTGCTGAAGGCTGGGTTTCAGATAAAGAGAGACACAGACCAATCCAGCAACAGTGGAAGCGACACAGAATTCGTCAGAAAAGACAACAGCAAACAAATTACTGCATCAAGAAAAAACTCCAGTGAAACCTTTGCAACTTTCAAAAGACATTCTTCAGGCGAAAATTTCCCGTACAATGACGGTTTTAATGTAGTACAAAACCTTAATCCCAATATAATGCAGACAATGAACGTGATACATCCGATAAACATAGTACAGTCTTCTAAGAATGGTAGGCCAGTACAAACACAGATTTTACCGGCAGCAGCTGTTAAAGTACAGGTGGAAGATAAAGTGTTAATGATATCTTTGAAGCTGGATATGATAAACAGGCTGACAATCAGTTGGTTGGTTGAGGAAGTCAAATCGAGATATTACAAGTGAGTTATCTTGATTATTTCATAAATAACGTGTACCTGCACATCATTGATAAACATTTTGGTAAGTCGGAGAATGGAATGATTCTCCCTTACTGAAATCTAAAGCTTCTTAAGAGTTAGGGAATATCCAATAAATAATGATGATTTTACTATATATTGACACTGGTGTTCTCTAGGAAAGAATTATGTTGGCATTTGTTTAATATCTTTATTATAATAATTATAATTATCATAATAAAGCAAGCCCTCTTTGGTCAACACTACTATACAACTAATCAGAAATCACAAATATCCTACTAATATTATAAACGTGAAAGTCTGTAAGAATGGATGGCTGGATGTTTGTTACTCTTTCACGCCGGAACGGCTGAACGGATCTGGATGAAACTTGGCAGAGAGATACATTATGTCTGAATAACACATAGGCTACTTTTTATCCCGTGGGAATACCGGGATTAAAATCTGCGCGGGTGAAACCGCGGGGCGCAACTAGTTTATTAATAAAATATAATAAAAAGATCATAATAACGAGGGTCAGGATAAAGGCTAAACTCCATCTTATTATCATTAAACCTAATTAACATTTCAGGCTGACAGGCGTGCGTCCGGTATTCTCCCTCATGACGTCAGACGGCGCGATTCTCTCGGAAGACGATCCCCTCAGCTTGGTCCTCTCGTGCCCCGAGCTGAAGACATGCATCACCAACTGGAAGGCGTCGCCGGCTGAGGAGCGCTATCTCGAGTGCTGTGATGCTTTGGCCATTTGTAAGTTGGTTTTATAAAATTATCTTGATTATATAATATTGATTTTTAAATACTGAGACAGGGACCTGTTAGCCCATAATTTACACCATGCAGGGCTCTGTTTTTTGTTAGTCTATAAATTATTATCTTTTGCTACCTGTTTGTACCTTTGTTTTTTTGTTATATTGGGTTAATTAATTAATTTTCTTTCTTTCTCACACTCACTGCGCTCGCTGTAAAATACAGTGTAACTCGCAATAGCACAAACCTTAGTATTTATAGAGGCTTTTCTGGAAAATTAATGTAAATCGTTGTAAAATTCTTAAATCACTATCAATAAAAAATAAGCTAGACTCAGAAACTAGACGGCAAATCAGGTGATTTCAAAATTGTGTATCTCATCCCACCTGTTTCAACACGTACCAAAATTTAAAATGCTGCCTTATAAATATCTCACGCGAGGCAGTCGCGGTGAGGTTTCCATCAATTTCGTAAGGCGTTAGGGAGGGCTAAGCAAGGCAATGTGTGTATTATTTATTGTGTTTTTCAGCACCGTCCGAAGAAATTCAACAAGCCGTCGGCAGAAGTCATACAACCCACCGAATAGCACTAGGCGCTAGGACGCTAACCTCCACGCAATTACGACCCTTATTCCGAGCGCTTACGCACCAAACTCACATCACAGCTGTTATGATATCCGACAACAATATCGGAGACGCCGGCGTCACATACCTGACTGAATGCATTGCCACTATGAAGCATTTGAGTCATTTAGATGTAAGCAGCAATAATATAACCAGTGATGGAACGAAAAGCTTACTAAATCTGTTTGAAAAGGCTACACGACCAGTCTGTTCGAAGTTAGAAGAATTGGATATAAGCTTAAACCCTATATCTGACAGTGGGTTTAAACATATAACAAAACTATGCCAGTTTGTACGACTAAAGGTTCTAAAGATGAGCTATTGTGGGTTCACAGAAAATGCTATCACAGAAACGAATGACCAGTTAAACTTTGATAGCATCGAATCGCTGGATATCAGCAATAATGATATTAAACAGAAGGTAGTCAGCTGTTTAATGACGTCATTGAATCCAAATGTGATAGTGGATTTGGAGTTGGATAATATTGGAGTTCAAGGGAAAGTGGTGGGATGTATCGCTAGCTTTTTGGACTCGGCGAAAGAAATCAAATTGAGGAGAATCGGACTGTCCAATTGTAAATTGGTTGATGGATTTTTTATGGGGATGTACAGGTGAGATATTTTATAGTTCATCCCATGATTGCCATGCTGATAAATTTATCATTTGCAAATTTACCGAGTTTAAGGCTAGATTCAGATATGAAATGTATGCTTGCGTATATCAAAATGCTGTTTATCGTAAAGGCCCTGATCGACGAGCGAGAAAAACCGCGGTCTTATCGGTAAAGCTCTAGTCTGTCAAGAGCTTTACCGACGAGCCATAAGACCGCGGTTATTCAGAGTCTTTAAGCTAGTATGTACTAGTTTTAAAATTACATTAAATAGGTAGGTACGATATCTTTTGGTAATAAATTATATGGAAAGACATACGTTTAGCGTGAACATCTGTTTATCCTTTATCATCTTCATATTAGATCTTGTCTATACCCTTGTCATATCTCCTGCGAAGCTGCCCAGGGTGGTTGAAGTACTGGTAAAATTTAGGCACTTAACAATAAACCTTACCTCACAGCACCTCAATCGTTCAGAAATATGATTTAAAAACATTTGAATAATAATTATATTTTATAGAACGATTGCACATTGCCATATAAATAAATAAATTACCGATAAACACCGTTTGTTGTTACAGAAGTATAAGTCGGGCCAAGCACATACAATCAATCACTCTCAAAAACAATCTCCTAACATTCATAACTCTGAAGAAGCTACTGCAAAGGCAGCCTCCAGTCCCAGTGATCAACCTTGAGGGCTGCCAGGACATATTCAAGTACTCACCTGACTCCGACTTCCAAGTGTGGCTACCAGCGATAGACTTCGGAAGGTGTATACCAGAGATAAACGTTACTCCAGTATCCAAAACGGACCAGGAACGAGATAGCTTTAAGATGTTTTCAAAGACTTGGCTGAACTGCTTTAAGGGGAGAGGGGTGATAGAACACTGCGAGGGTGGTGTTATCAAGTTTACTGCTAGGTGATATTAATATAAGTATAACTTGTGCCGCTAAAGAAACACTTCTTAAGTGGAAGCTAAAATCATTGTCTGCCGCTAACCAAAGTGGTACCTAATGAGAATCAAAATTTTGATGATTATCTGAACAGTATAAGCAGTACAGCAGTGCAAGTACCGTTCTTATCGATCGCTTAATTGACATTTAGAATCGTCAAAAATTCGTTAAAAATGGTTTTATCCATTGTTGAAACCATTTTTAACGAATTTTTGATGATTCTAAATATCAATTAAGCGATCGATAAGAACGTTACTTGCACTGCTGGTGTGTTCCCTTAGGCCCGTTGTCCACATACGGTTTATCGACCGTACGGTGTGTTAGCCGTACGGTTGAACTACCGTGCTAGCTTGTACATGGCACGGCATTCATAGTGATTCATACAACACTGACGACCGTGCCTACACGCGGCGAATTAACCGTAGATTTTCACGGCGATAAACCGTATGTGGACAACGGCCCTTAGTCGCCTTTTATCAATTCCACGGGAGGTGATGGAGGGGTCCAATTCTATGGGGGCCCCACGCCACGGCACATTATTAACTTGTTGACAAGTTATTTTTCTCTCGTACTCGTTGGAGGTATTAGTTGGTACGATAATTAAGATTAGTTTATTTATTGGCGCGGGTATCAAAGATAACATTGCGGTTATTCGCCAATAATAAATCTCGCGACTTGCATCAGTAGGCAATCATGCACTATTGCCTCAATAAATAATTACACTTAATGTGTATTTATTGAGGACAGTGATTACTGCCAAACAATTCTCGCTCATACAATTCAAAAAATTTTAAGAAGCATTTTCTGCAAAAAGTTTGTTTTTGTTCACAATCCAACTTTAAGATTGAAAAACTTAAACATCAAAATTATATTTTTGCTAAACCTATGTTCGTATGATTCTCCGTAGAGTTGCTTGTTTTGTGAGTTTTCACATCTTCCTTCAGTAATTTTATTCTATTAAAAATTAATAAAAATAAGCATTGTTTTACGGTTATCAGTGTCTTTAGTTGCAGACGTGATCGGTAAACAAAACAGATTTCGGGTAAGTAGGTACCTACTCCCCAAATCTTACCATATATCGTGACGTCAAGGCTTTTTGTATGAAGATTCGGTAAGCGCCTATAACGGGCGTGCTAAGAACTATGAGTCTCCATACTACACTGATCTGAAAAGAATTGATCGTGTCAACCAAAAAGAACGCTGGAAAACAGTGGAGACACACCCCCTTCCCCTCCTTCCGGCGTTCTTTTCGCGTGACGCGCGATATGTACGCTAGAGATCAGTCATCTTACCATATTTGCATGACAGCGCGCACTTTGGCTGTTTATAGATTTGTACATAAAAAATGTATTTAGTATTAAGTATAGAATGTAAGTAATATCAAATCAATAGATTCACCACTCGATTTCTTCTATTGACTATTGATGACAATTGATAACTTATATCTCATTATTAGTTACTTTAAATTCCACTTAACATGATCACTACATTGTATATAAGTACATTAACCCAGTTTTCATTTGAGGGCGTCACATGTTTGTTTCATAAAAGCTGAATGCAATAAAGTATGTAACTATTTCGACTATTTAGTTAAAATATGAAATGCCACATTATGGCTTGCTTTATAACGACACTTTTATATATTCAAATTTTATTAAGATGTTTAAAATCTAAGATTTCATATCTAGGTTTAATTTATCAATCAGTAACGTAAGTGGTTAAGTTAGTTATTTATTTTTCCTAAGTAAATATGTAATTTGTTTATAAGGAAACCATGCAGGCATAATTTCTTTTCATTACATACAATTTAGTAGAAACACTAGTACGAGTAGAAGCAGGTAAACTAAAATAGTTACGCTCAATAATTTACAGACACATGCGATCCGCGAATTACGTCATTTATTTCATAGATTTCAAAATCTTTTTTTGGGAAGACAATACTTTCTATTCACGAGGTACCTACTCTTCAACCCGATGAGAACACATTTTGAAAAGTACCTACCTCCTTAGTGTTAATTACTGCCACAGAGTACTTTTTGCCTTGTTCCACCCAATGATCATTCCTTGCGAAAAGTTATGGACTATACTAGTTATACGTATGTTTCGAATAAAGTTGTTTGTAAAATGTATATGGTTTATTTGTACCTAAATTAAAAAACAGTTTCATGACTGATCCCCAGGCACGGTAGATATCCAGATCTCTCAGTACCAAGTACTAAACTCAAGATTCTTTGAGGATGTCTAAAGGTGTGTGCCAAATGTAATGTTTGGACGACCTCTGACTACCCAGAGGTACGTCCAAACGTATCTAAATTCCTTGGTACAAATATTACATTTGGCACATACCTACATTTTTTAAGTACCTACTTTACAGATAAATGGTGCGACCGTTGTGTATGTACTTAGGGTAGGTAACGGTAATTATGAAAGTATGTCCGATATGGTGTTGCGAGCACTACGAATCGCCTGCTGAATAATATCGTGCTCATCTAGATGTGATTGTTAGGTTTTTTTTACAGTAACTGATGCACAGTACTTGGAGAATTGAAATGGCACTGAGTGCAATTGAGTTTCTCAGGATGCAAGGATTTTTGTTTGTGAATAAATAATGATTGCGAATGTATGTATGTGTACCTAAAGACAAAAGTGGTTTAATATGACAACGTCTCTTGTCAAACAACTAAACAGAAACTTCGTAGTTCTTACGAATGAAGGAGTTCATATCAATACTTAAGCTGTCCATCGAGCTTCTACCTTTTCTAAAACCATATTGACTGTTAGATAAGATGCTCTGATTTTCAATGTACCACTCTATTCTATTTTTAACTAAATGTTCAACAATTTTGATTATAACTGGAGACAATGCTATTGGCCGGTAGGACATTGAATCGGAAGGATTTTCAGAAGGTTTCAAAAATGGCAGCACTATTTGCGTTTTCCATGTTGAAGGAATGACACCTGTCAACTTGACAGAATTAATAAGCTCGAGAAAATATTGCAAAGAATCTGGGCCTTACTACAAAACAACATCTCTTGCCATTGCGTAATGTAATGGCAAACAGAGACAGCGCTTATTTTAGACACTGTTTAAAGTTAGACACCGTTTTGTAGTAAGACCCTCTAAATCTACTCAAACACTCAAACCACCTCTGTGCTGACATTTTAGAAATTATGTTTTTTGACACTTTAAATCAATACTTGACGACCTCAGTGGCGTAGCGGGCGAGAGTCCGCCTGCGACGCAGAGGTTGCGGGTTCGATTACCGCCTCGGAACAAATTTGTGCACGATCTGCAGAAATTTGTTCATTGGTCTGGGTGTTTTCTATGTATAATAAAAATATCTATTTATGTAATTATATAATGTATTAAATATATCAGTTATCTAGTACCCATAACACAAGCTTTAGTAGCTTACTTTGGGGCTAGATAGTGCTGTGTGGATTGTCCAGCATTATTTATTATTATTATAATAACAAAGTTATCCCTGAATCTGACGTCCCTCGTCCAATTACCTTTAACTCCCTCGTCTCCCTTGTGTATTCTCCTTTTATTAATATATTAAGTAAATATATAGATAAATATCATATTAAATTATAACGCTTTTTACTGTTTTTGTAAAAAAAAAAACAAGTACTCTTGTATTTTGTCTTAATGTTACAGTACAGGTACATGTTTTATTAATCAAATAGTATTGCTTATTGGTGGAACCATACATAGATTCACTGGTTATTTATCTCACTCATGCTAAGGCCTAACTTGCAACGTGACATTGGCGAAGTCGGCTTACCCCCACATGCCATATATAAAAATGGAATTGAATTGTTATCCAAGTCAATCATTAACAATTGTCTTTTCCAACTAATCAGTTGTATGAAGTAAGCTTAAGATTACCTTTAAATCTTAATATAAAAATTGGGAGATTCAGACCTTAAATCGGTATTTCGGTAGATCATTCTCAAATTCGGTAGATCTACCGAAAAATCGGTAGGTTTTGCATCACTGTGAGTTAAATAACCGGTGAATCTATCCCCGCGTTCCGAAATATATGCTCTACAGTTTATTTTGCCCATAGGCAACCACAACAGAGGGCGTATTACAGTTTTGGTAGACACAATACACGCGTGTATGGTGTACACTACACGCAGTTTTTGTATGAAAATAAGAAAAGTCGGCAGTGTCCGCTAGGGGCGCTTTTCTTATTTTCATACAAAAACTGTGTGTAGTGTACACCATACACGCGGGTAATGTGTCTACCAAATTTGCGACTACGCCCTCAGAGGTCACTGCACACACTTATTACACATACCTACTTATTTTACTCCTTGGGTCACTGTCTGTTGCTCCCGCCTTCAGATGATAATTGAGGTGACTTGTGATTACATGCACCATCAGCTTTTGGTCTTCATGTTTCATCTTTAACACATGCCAACCATACAAGTCTCCTTCTTGTAATGTCACTAGTTTGTTAGTAAAACAGTGTGTAGTGCATTTCAATGAGGCTTCTTTTGAGCACTACCTTACCGACTGTTTCTCCAGTGTGAATTCACATTATGTCTATTCAAACTAGGTACTTTTATTTTAGAATGTCTTATCTGTTGCAAAAATATAGCTTGTATATGTCCTCTCAAACCATTTTTTGTAGAGAACTTAAGGGTCCGGTGACAGCGGCTCGCAATTTCGAGGAGCGATTGGCTATTATTTCGTTTTATTTCATTTCGTGGAGGTTGTTTGATAGAATAACTCTAAAGAAACACGCATAAATACTGTTCGAACACAAATAATACAATAATATAAGGGAAATGAGCTTGAGTCAGAAATCATTTTGGTATTAGGTAAACGTAAGACCAAACATACTAATACCAAAATGATTTCTGATTCGGGCATGTTTCCCTTATATTATTGTATTATTTGTGTTCGAACAGTATTTATGCGTGTTTCTTTAGAGTTATTCTTTCAAACAACCTCCCCGAAATGAAATAAAATGAAATAATAGCCAATCGCACCTCAAAATTGCGAGCCGCTGTCACCGGAGCCTTAATTACACATCTGTTTCAGGAATATGGCTTTTCAGTGTGAATTTGCATGTGTCGATCCAAATATGGTTTTTGAGTAAATGACTTATCACATCTGTTACAGGAATATGGCTTTTCTCCAGTGTGAATTCGCATGTGTTCATTCAAAGAATGTTTTTGAGTATATGACTTATCACATCTGTTGCAGGAATATGGCTTTTCTCCAGTGTGAATTCGCATGTGTATATTCAATAGTTGTTTTCGAGTAAATGACTTATCACATCTGTTGCAGGAATATGGCTTTTCTCCAGTGTGAATTCTCATGTGTTCATTCAAATGTTGTTTTAGAGTAAATGACTTATCACATCTGTTGCAGGAATATGGCTTTTCTCTAGTGTGAATTCGCATGTGTTGATCCAAATGTCGTTTTGTGGAAAATGTCTTATCACATTCAATGCAGAAATATGGCTTTTCTCCAGTGTGAATTCGCATGTGTTGATTCAAATATTGTTTTATGGAAAATGACCTATCACATCTGTTGCAGGAATATGGCTTTTCTCCAGTGTGAATTCGCATGTGTTGATCCAAACCGTATTTTCGAGTAAATGACTTGTCACATCTGTTGCAGGAATGTGGCTTTTCTCCAGTGTGAATTCGCATATGTACATCACAACTTTCTTTTCTAATAAATGTCTTTTCACATCTGTTGCAGGAATATGGCTTTTCCTTAGTGTGAAACTTCCAATGTTTCACCATGTCATCTTTTTTGTAGAATATTCTATTACATAAGTCACAGTTGTAACATGAGTGCATATTATTCATATCAGCATTGACATTATTATCACTTTCTGGAACTGTTTCATTGAAGTCATCATTAATATTATATATATCTTCGGGAGACTCTAATTTGGACTCCTCTATGTTATATTCTTCACATTCAAGGGTCTCTTCATCATTGTTCTCAATTGCTGGTTCATCTTTAACAGCTACAGGAGTACTTGAAGTAGTTTCTGTATCTCCTAAAGACCAGTGCTCAGTTGAGGCCAAGGTTAAGTTCAGTACTACATTCAGAGGTTGCACTATCAATGCATTGTGTGTCACCTGAAACAACCACAGGATATTAATTGTCATTAATGCCCTTTTAATGCATAAATTAGTTTACTGGGTAAGTGGCTTGTTTTACCTCGGTGCCATTGTGCAGCAACTCTTGTAGGATTCTGTTGGATTTGCGAGCCATCTCGGAGAACAAATGGAACCTCTGCAGCTGCCGGTGACAGACATAGCACACTGTGCTTGGCATGTCACACTCTGTATTTATGAGCTGTGACATAACATAGGTATACACAATTATGACAGTTTCATATTTTGTACAAGTTTAATTATCGAAACATTACCAATGTTAGTACTTAACTACCTAAAAAGTCAACATCAAATGGTCTTTAATGGTACAATCACAAGGATCACACTGAAACTTCTTATTATGTTAGGTACAGTAATTATTTTATGTCCTATATCAAAATGATTTCAACAGTAACAGGTAATGTCGCCTTCACTAGTGGCTAGTGATGCACCGACATCAGTTGTTTCCTGTTTGAGTTTAACGTAGGTACCTCCTCTTTCGTTCCTGTTAGGTAGGCATACCAGGAACAAGAAGATTTGTAGTACTTCTAGTATAGAGGTTACCTCGTCATCAGTAAGTTTTTGGTAAGCCGCCAGATGAATGTTGCTGAGGTTTAGTAGTCTGATGTTACCGACGAGACAGACTCTGCACAAAGCCATGGCACCTTCATTCAACCGAAGCATTCAGACGTTAGTGGCTTCGCTTCTTATCACGATGATTCTTTATAACTCTTAAGGTAGAGACGAGTCATGCTTTAGCTACTCAACAATAGATGGCGGGCGGGGCATATTTCCTTGTCAACTGGCCAAGGAATTTTATGACATGCATAGACTATTTATTTTGAACCAATTTGAAAAAAAAGGCAACTTTGATTGACTTTGACACCCGTGCTTTTTTACTTGACTTGACTTGACTTGACAGTTAACTAACCTAAAAATATACCTGAACGCGAAGTTTCGCACGAGATTTTAGTTTGTTTATTTTCAATTAGATTTTTCCGTAAAGTGAATTTAAAACTGTAACCATGGCAGAACAAGTTAATCAGCGTATTGAGGGTATGATAAATGAGTTGGAGCAGATGCGTAGAACCACACTTTACAGTGATGATGAAATAAAGTAAGTCCACTTCAGAAAGTACTTGCGTAGGTACCTTACCTGCGTAATGTTAATAAATGAAAATGATGAACCTTCTAAAATTCAAGCAGCTGAATATTTTCAAACAGAAATTGTTCACTCAATGTTCGTTGCATTTCGTCAATTCGGTAATTCATACCTAGGCTATGACGGGCGACCGGTGATTCTACCTGATACTTTTCTTCTCTGTCTGTGTGGCAGAATCAATCTAAAAGATAAAAGCAATAATAGATCAATGGATTGAATCCGTTCCCCGACGTGTTGAGTGCCTAAGTCCATGATAGATGTGATGAGGTACATAATGCAGTTTACTCAAAAGTTTAATTTCACAGGCAAATATCTCATGACCGCAAGGACTTTGAGTACCAATTACAGCGCCACGTGAAAAAGAGACAAGATTACACCCAATACATCTCCTATGAACTAGCTTTGCTTGAAGATATATCAAACAGGAGGAAAACCGCCAACATGACTGAAAAGAAAAAGGACATAGAATATGCCATAGCAAAACGATTGAATAAAATTTTCAAACAGTTCATCTACCGATTCCAGAATGAAGTTCAAGTATACTTTGAGTATTTGAAGTTCTGCAAAAGTGTTGGGTTTAATTCTGCAGCATCGGGAATGATTGGGCAAATGTTACAGGTAATATTTGAAGCTGTTTGTACAACACTGAAAGTGTTGTGGTTGTAACACATAATTCTTTTTATATCTGGAATACATTCCAGTAGTGGATTTTTAAATGCCTACAAACCATTACAATAAAATAATAATTGTATTGATGTTGACTCTTAGGACAAAGACACACAGACAGATATTAGAAATAGTTGAAACTAGAATATTTTAAAAACAAAAAAACCAATGTATGTCTGAATAATGGCTAATTTAAGTATTCATGTCTTTATTTGAGATATTCAAAGTGTCCACTGTAATTCCAGATGCACGGTGACAAGCCTGAAATGTGGCTGCTTGCTAGCAAATGGGAGAGTGAGGAGCACAACAACGTGGAAGCTGCAAGGGCCTTCCTACTCAAAGGCTTGCAAAGACATTCTGATTCCGAATGCCTTTACACAGAGCTGTTTAAAACTGAGTTGTTGCTGCTGATATTCAACACTGAGAATGAGGAAGAAAAGGTAAGCTCTGAGCAAGTTTATTTTGTATTTCGTCGGTTTATTGTTAGAAGTCACTAACTACAAAAAGTCACTAACTACCTTTATTGGACTGGCACACACCTGAATGAGCTCTACAATAATCGAAACCCATTTATTTCTAGCTGTTCTAGTTTCGCCGATATGGCACCTGCTTAAAGTCATTATCTAAATATATATAACTCAAAGGTAACTGACTGACATAGTGATCTATCAACACACAGCCCAAACCACTGGACGGATCAGGCTGAAATTTGGCATGCAGGTAGATGTTATGATGTAGGCATCCGCTAAGAAAGGATTTCAATCAATTCTACCCCCAAGGGGATAAAATAGGGGATGAAACTTTGAATTCCTTGGCGCGAGCAAAGCCGCGGGTTCAGCTAGTTCATACATAATTGGCATAAATCAAAACTTCAATTGCGTTTTTCCATAATATTATTTTTGTTGCTTAGTGACTTCTAGCAATAAGACAACGATTTAAATAAAAATTTTTTACCTACATAGCTTACATCGTCTAAAATTAATTTTTAGGCAAAGTTAAAAGAAAGAGCAGATGTTGTATGGAGGAATGGCTTGAAGAATCTAAATCAAGTGAGCTTTCTCTTCAATTGCCTGGATCTCATCTTGAAGTACGACTTGAAAGGTGATATAAAAAGCTGCATTAAACAAGAGATCTGGAATAGGAGGGATAAGAAAGAAGTTTGGCCATACATTGCTGAAAAAGAGTTAGAAGTTAGTACCTATTACATTTGAAAGTCACTACTTATGTTAGTCTTAAATAAAATTTAATATTGGTGGACTTTCCACAAAGCCCTTTCTAGCCACTAAATATACAAAGCTTAAATAAAACAATGTATATATTATAATGTTATAAACTAACATCCAGACAGAGAACTATCAAGTTCTATATCCCTATATGGTGGACATTCCTCAGTATCACATGAAGCGCTTTGCTTCCACTTTCCTAGTGCAAACTGCCAAGGAGTGGAACTCTTTACCGTCGTCGGTGTTTCCGGAGCGTTATAACTTGGAAATTTTTAAGACAAGAGTGAATAAGTGGATTATAGCTAAGCGTGCTCCACCTTAGACAGCATCTTCACTTTGCATCAGGTGAAATGGCAGTCAAATGAATAGCTATCTAGCAATAAAAAACATGATACCTATGTATGAAGCAGAGCAGAGACCAATTACATGCTGAGCTGTGAGGGTTGACTGAAGCTGACTTCATATTTCATCTTGGATTCTTGGTTTTTTTTCAATAAAATTTGTCTACAGATTTGTTTTTCTGTTCACACCCACTGTTCTGTTATGTTAGGCTAGGGTGAGACTTGAAAGTTGGCCTTGAGTGTTTGTTTAAAACTATTAATTTTTCAGGGATGCCACTGGGAAGAGATTGAGGAATCATTGGAGAGGAGTACTGAATTTTCAGAAGTAGTCAACAATTGCATTGCCATTTATGAAGAAGCGCTGGAAAAGGTAATTTAATTATGTACCAATAACAAGCATGTTTGTGTGAACAGGCGAAGAATCGATTTTTTGACAACCTTGACCTAAAAGTTCTGGTTCCGTATAAAAATTCGTATATAAATTTCTAGACACTAGAAATCCCCTAACACCTCTTGGTACCACAAGATCATAAAGGTCTTGGAGGGTAGTTAGAGGCATTACAATAATATTCAATGGCTGTAATTCGCATGGGTGAGTTCATAATTGAGCTTAACCTCTAAGTGTGCTTGGGAAGTGTATAAAAGCCTTATACACTTCCCAAGCATTCCCAAGTTTTTGGTCATAACATAAAGTTTTAAGAGTAGATCTCTTTGTGTGTGGCTCGTCCGGGAAAGTATACCACCATGCCCTTTTCTGCCGCCAAGCAGCGTTGCTGTTTCAGTTTGTGGTTGCCGGTGAAATTACAGGCACATGAGGCTTACCATTTGTATGCCTCAAGTTGATGGACACTGGGTAGTGCATCATACGACACGTTCATATCATGCGTAAATTCCGAGGCAATGCTTTGTTACAGTTGATTGTTAACATACTTACATCTGCTTGTTCTATAATCATGTTATATAAAAAAAACTAGTTCAAAGGTTAAGGCTGATCAATATAAATTAGTTTCCAGATGAAAAGCTGTTTACAAAATACATCCACACGCTCCTAGGATTGGAAGAGAGTGTGTGCGAAGAGTCGCAGAAGATAAGTGCAGTGAAACGCGCTTGGAAGACTGGATACGAACTGGACCTGCTTACAAACGACATGTTTGCTTTTGGAATTCAACTACTGAAGTTAGAAGGCGAAACTTCGGATGAGAAGATGTGGGAGGTAAATATGGCCAGTTCACACAATGATAGTGATAGTAGAATAAACCCCATACAGTCTATGTACCAAGAAGAACAATTCTGAGCAGTCACTATGCACACTCGTCCTGTTTAGTTTTTCAGTCTGTGATCACCATTCGAAAACCTTTGTTATTTGTTCTTTAAGTTTTTTAAACAAGTCCTATTTTATCCTATCTTTTCATCATCATCATCATCCGCAGCCTGACCTTGCCCACTGCTGGGCTTAGGCCTCTATGCTTTTTCGATTTTGGACTGTCTTGGTCTTATCATTTTACAGATCGTAAATAATTATATTTTCTATTATCATCTTGCAGGTCCTAAATAATACATCAGAGAAGCATTCACGACTTAGATGCGTCTGGGCAGAAAAACTACTACTTTCCAAATCAGATGAAAGAAAAATGATGGATTTGCTGCAGCAAGCAATTAATGTGCTAAATGCCGACGATGCAATCTATTTGTATAAATTCCTGATTGATAATATCAAATCTAAAGATACTGTTAGTATATTTATCGTTTTTTACAAATCAAATATTGGTTGACTACAATATGGACATACAGCACTATCTAGCTCCAAAATTGTAAAATTACCTACTATGAGTTGGACTAGAAATATGATGATTATTATTATTTGTTTTACAGCTGCAAAGTTTAGTCGAGAAATTGCGAAAATGCGAGAATAACCTACTATCCTCCATAAAGCCAAATCTTCTGCAGAAAATGTATGATCACAATGGACTCAAAGCTGCCCGAGAACTTTATAATGAACTAATCACCATTCCTCCAGTACAGTTAGAAGTCAACCTAGTCATGATTGACATTGAAGAATTACAAGATCGACCCAACATTAAACAGATTAGGAAATACTATGAATGTGCTATTATACACCATGGGACTAGTAATTGTGAGATCTGGAATAAATACATTAACTTTGAAAGTGTGTTTGGAGAAGCAGTTATGGTTCCTTCGATTTTTAGAAGAGCTCTTGCAATGTTGCAGCCTGAATTGAATGTGGAATTTATCAATAATCAGACAATGTACCGAGCAAGTTGAATATGGAATAAAAATTATGATTATATTATTTGTAAGAAGTTTACATTTTTTATTTTGGCTACCTGAAGTAGATGTGGTGCAAATAGTTGCAGTAGTGCAGATTAATTTATGAAAAGTGGGCTTCAATCATGAATACATTTTGACATTATGGTGGCATTCAATGTATCATACCTACTAACAATATCCAACCCTATAGTTTTTAAGGGACATTATTGTTTGTGACTAAAGTCAAATTTATCAAATATAAGGCCCCTTATTCCTATTTGATTGCCATAAATTATTACTTATTAATACTATACTAAAATTTTAACATGCTGCTTGTTGAATGATGCAACATTTTAATAATCAATGATAAAATATAACAGTACATATTGATGAATAAAATATATTTATTTCAATATAACCATGACTTGACTCAACAATCTAGCAAAAGGAATTATACACATGGTACACCATTTTATACTAATTATTTACATACACATTTCATTTTAATATTAGAATCACTACTAGAGGTTTAATCCAATCTACTTTGGAACATTACAACACTTAGAGCAAATAAATGTGACGAATAAATGCAATCATATAACAATAAGTAAATCTACTGTAGAGCTGCTACTGGAGCAATGTAGTACCTAAAGATAAGAGAGGAACCTCGTTTGTGTTGCTTGTTTCGAAGCAGCTCTCTCCAGCAAACATGCCAGGTAGGGTATTTGGGCATTATGGGGGGGTTTCCTGCCTGCAGGCTGCAGCCAGCAACAGCCATGCAAGTAGACACAACCACCATGGGATAAGTGAGGGTACTAGTGACAAAAGTCAGCAGTGGAACTGTATAATACCGCAGGTCCTTAGTCTTGATGAGGTGTTTG
Source organism: Plemyria rubiginata (assembly GCA_963576535.1). Lineage (NCBI taxonomy): Eukaryota > Metazoa > Arthropoda > Insecta > Lepidoptera > Geometridae > Plemyria > Plemyria rubiginata. The sequence continues at coordinate 9,030,165 of OY754917.1, read as the reverse complement.
TTTACATAGTAAGCCAAAATTCCAGTGGTGGCTATGCAGGTTAAATCTCCAAGAAGTCTAGGTATAAATCCATGGAAAAATCCAAGAATTCCGTCATCTCTGTAAATGGAAGCGATTGCTCCAACTAATGATGAATAACTTTCTTCTTTGCCAATGAAAGAGGCCATCATTCTGATTGATACAACACTGAATGGGTATGCAACAATATTAGATGCGATATGTAAGATCATGCCGCGGCGACTGAGTTTGAAATATTCTTCAGCTTTCGGTTCGTCATCATTGATGATGTTTGGAGGGTCCTCGATCTCGGGGAGGTTGATACCGACCGCGTATACCACCTTCGTCGTGAGTTGGCTTGAGGCAATCAGCCCGAGGACTCTTGCCGACAGCCCCTTGTAGCAGCCGAGGAAGCCGTCTTGCTGCTTGATGTGTTTGATGTATTGGAAAACGTTAGGTAATATCATGGCAGGGCGTCCGAAAAGGGTGGTCGACCGGCGCGGAGCAAGAGGCTCATATCCGATTTGGATGAGGACTTTCGCATATTCCATAGGGTGGCATATTGTTGTGACGAGCAACTGGGAAGGCAACGCTGCTATTTTGGCTTTTTCGTACTCGTCCATGTTTTGGCAAATTTCACTTCCGAAATCAAAAATGACTACCTAAGTACCTACCTAGCGACAAGTTTGACATAAAATTGACATGACAACATACATAGACGAGACAAGTGTTGCCAATGAAAATTTTTAGGCAGCTTACTTACAAGTAAGCATGTTTGACCACAGATTATAATTTTACCAGTAGGATTGAATTATGTAATTTAGGTATGTAGGTAGAATATGTATGTATGTAGGTACATTATGTTGTATGTACATACACGTGAAACTTAATATGTATGTATGCTTTCTCTGTCCCTATATCCCTATGGTATGCTTAAATCTTTAAAACTACGCAACGGATTTTGATGCGGTTTTTTTAAATAGAATGATTCACGAGGAAGGTTTATATGTATAATACATGCATGATATGTGCACCCGTGCGAAGCAGAGGAGCGCGGGCGGGTCGCTAGTCTATAATAAGTATGTACCTGCACTATATGTATTCAGTGCCTTGGTTGCATTCATAATTTCACAGACTACTAGTAATGCTTGTTGCATTTCATATTTCTACACTGACCAGTCGGAACTGTATTATACGATTTCTACCTATAGCATAGCAGGTACCTCCTGAGTAGGTAGGTACCTAACAGCCATTAGCATTAAAAAAACGATAATTTAATCTCACAATGTAAGTAAACCATCCATTACTTATAGATCTAACAGTAAAACAAATTTTACAAAAGGCATTTTATTTATTTGATGAACTAGGATACTAAGCAGATGCTAGTAGTTCATTGGAGCCTTCTTCATCAATTTTATATGGCAGCGGCGCAGACAGTGTTCGGAGTCCTCTAAAATCTTGGCTTTCTGAACGTCTCTATAAAAAATCCAAAGATTAGGTAAGATAGATAATAATGTAGGTAGGCAGGTAATAAGCAAAGTTCCAAATAATTTTGGTTGTGATTTTGGCTCCTCGTATGGTTTGTAGCTACGTCAAAGAATTTATAAACTCCTTGAGCTACCTTCCCACATAGGTACCTACATACCTACCTAAAGACCAAACACCAACTAAAATACGTAATAAGGTAAGTTACGTAGGTACCATTGGAAATTCACTCTTTTCATTCTTATCGTCAGCATCGGTCTCATCTGTTTCTTCGCCATTCTCAAAAGGTTCATCTCTCTCTACTAACGTCTCCCATGCGCGTTCTTTTTCTACCATATCTGCAAAAAGTTGTGCAATGATAACTTTGTTTACCCGATAGATATCTACCACTCTTCACCAAATTACTACCTTGGTTAAGATTAGTTTTAAAGTTTCGATGTTGCACCTACTACGTACCTACTCAGAAGTAACTTTTTTATAATCTCACCTCTAAACCGCAAAGAACCTTTCCTGACAACAGTTTTCTCTTCTGGCACTTCTACAATGACTGTAGGTGCTTCGTCTATTGTTACTCCATTGGATTTCTTTTCGCTGTCCTCTTTCTTTTCTTCATCATCTTTCAGCTGGAAATTATTTAAAATAATATTTAGGAAGGTACGTTATGTGCCTAATTTATTCTTATTTTTGGTACGTAGGTGGGCATTTATTATCTTAACCTACTTATTTTTTTATTTTTCTCACCTTTAGGAATGAAATGGTCGGCTCTTGGTAAATTGAGATCTCTTTGCTTCTCATCATCCTTTCATCAGCTTCCTTTTCTTTGATCAATCTGTGAGCTTTATGGGTACGCCACATCTGTCAAAATCATAATTTGGATAACTCCTGTGTCCGTACAATTATTGACGACGTCTTGTATTACTTACGTGATATCCAACATAGCAAAGCCCTAGTAGAGACACAACAATCAGAGCTATGAAGAACTGGTCTGTGTTCTCCTCCTCCGCATCAGGCTGTTGGTACATCGAATCGTATGGAATCCTTGACGGTGGGTCTTCTACCCATGCCTTATCAATGCTCTGTTGGTGACCAGCAAAGTGCTTGAATCAGTAAAAAGGAGAACAGGATATAGTGAGTTCAGCTAAAATTAGGTAGGTGCATCAACTAGCCTGTTATACTGAACCCTCATAACATGACTAAGTTAAAAGTAAAACAGCATTGAGACAAGGTTTACAGGTCAAGACTTACAATTAAGAAGCTTCCATTATGAGCTGATCCCAATTGATCGTGTTCAGGCCAAGCTTCATCAAAATCAGCAGAGCACTGCGCACTTCTTACACCTTGAGCGTTGACTGCGTTTACTTTTTCAGCATCGGACTTTGTAAAGAGCATGTATTCTTCTAATGGTTTCATTTCGTAGTCATTAATTTCTACGAAGATGTCTGTAACAAAAATGTTTAATGGATGTTTTTTTTTTTAGTTGTCCCCTATACTAATAAAGATCAAATGGTTTTTTTTATGTAAAAGATAGGCAAACGGGCTAACGGCCCACCTGATGGTAAGCAGTCACCGTCGCCCATAGACAACAACAACACCAGGGGCGTTGTCAGTGCGTTGCCTACCCTGAAGGACTCTATTAACATTTTTCTTGAAGCTTTTCATGTTAAATCTTGGCGGGAAAACTTCTGATGGTAACTCATTCCACAGCCTATGGGTATGGGGAAGAAATGAGCGTGAAAAACGGAGAGTACGAGAGACCCAGGGTTCCAGAATGTGTGGATGAGCTCGATCCCGGTGCCGAGAGGAGCGGTGGTAAAATCTCGACGCTGGGATAAGGTCAAATAGCTCCTCCGAGCATTCCCCGTTGTACAGCCGATAAAACACGCATAAAGAGCCAATGTCGCGGCGTAAGCTGAGCGGCTCTAGCGTATCAGTGAGTTTGGGATCGCTAAAACCTCACCCTCATTGCATAGTTGTTAAACTCACTTGATAAACACCCATTATATCCTTTATATATCTTCAGTCTAGGATCTGTTGTATTGAGACCACCGATCTGCACTTCGTTGGATCCAACATCGAACACTTCCCAGAGACCTTGTGGTGGTAGCTTTTTTATAGGTACTTCTATCCGATCTATTAGCAATGTCGCTTCTTGCCCTATCCGAGTATAGTAAACTGTGTGCCGGGCACCTAGAACATTCATGTTAGTTTTATTAGACACATTCCTGCTAGCACTTATTTTAACAATGTATCACGTTTGTACGTTACCGTTGAGGAAATTTCTGTTCTTGAATTCGGCACCGTAAGCAGATTCTTCTCTATCTTCTTCAAACTTCAAATATCCATCTTGTGTTATTGCAACTAACAGATAGTAGCTGCGCCTGAAAAGTTTTATAAATAGTTTATGATCTTTGAGTACCTACCTTCAGTAATTTTTCAAAGCTTTAGTAATAGGTACCTAAGAATTTTCAGCGCCCTCGATATCCTTGTAACTACCCGGACTACGATTTTAAATGTGAGTAGGTAGGTTTGCCCAGCGAGAAAATTATAGCCAATACCTACATATGGAGCAGACTAAGCCGCCCCTCATTGCATATGATGTTTACATAGTAAAATATTGTTAGTAATTGGTTTCCAATAGGCTTACTTATTTTCTGTCTGGACTAACAGCAACACAGTGTTCTTCTGGCGAAGATCATTGCTAGAGAACGCGAGTTTTATTTTTACCTGTAAAAGATTTGTTTTTTAATTTTAACGTCTTATTTATCGTGTACTTGTTATCTTTATTAATTTAATTTAATTCATCGTCAGGATAATCTCCATTAGTAGTTGTACATGTGATATTTACCATTGTGATAGGCACATTCAGCACAAACTTCCTCTGCAGTATACTCTCCCCGTTGAAATCAGCTCCTTTTTCCTCCATACAGTTATCACCAAAGTAACTAGTCAGTTCACAATCACAGCTGCTCTCTTGGTTAGTGAAGTCTTCAGTGCAGACTCCACCGTTTTTACAAGGTTCTGCATCACATTTCATATTGCATTCTGGTAGGACTCCTGTTAGATCTTGATCGATATTTTCTTGAACTTTTGTTGGAAGATCGACCACTTGGTCAGCTATTTTGAATCCTCTGACACATCCCACATAACCTCCTTGGGGTAGATCGTTGGCTCTCGGTGCTAAATGTAGGGAATAATGATCATAGCCTCCAAGGTTCATCTGGAAATAGTCTGTGGGTGGAGCTGGAGGCCTTTGTGGACGGATTACCTCTGAAAACAATTCATAAGCAGGTTAGTGAAACTGACTCGACAATATTGTTTAGGTACGAAAAATTACTTTTTTATAAATTATTATATTTGAATACTCACCTAATTCCGGGTTTTCCCATGGCTTGTTGGTGTAATTAGTCAATAGTTTAGTCACTCTGTCAATAGTTATATTCTTTTCATTCACGTGTAAGGTTGTAGAATTTTCTGTTCTGATTATTGCTATTTGAACACTTTCTCCCTTATTAGCACTGTTGTATGTTAGATTCATTTGTATTATTTCGTTTACATCATTGAATAAATAGAATATTCTAGTGCCATTATGTATGAAAATATGTATGAAGTTGTTTAGATTGTCGTTTGCGTATAAGACTAGAGCATTGTAGTCGTAAGTTCTTAGGTTCATCAGTACGTTTTCAGTCATCATTTTCTTAAGTTGGTGCTTCTCTTCATCTGTTTCGATGTTTACTAAATAATTCTTCTTCAGGTAAGCTTCTTTTGTTTGAAATGTGAGTGCTTTTTCATTGATGTCTGTTATATAAAAAAATACATTTTATTGTTTAAAAATACGATGAAGTTAATATGACATTCATTATTTAGGGTACACTATACTTACTTTCTTCACAGTGCGTTCCTAAGTGAGCCCATGGATTTTTACAAATGCATTCGTATGATGACCACAGTTCTTTACAAATGGCTTTGTTTTGACAGGGATTCGGAACACACGATGGCTTGCAATCTTTTATGATTTCAGACAAATGGACAGACATATAACTGTAGATGTCTAAAACTTCTCCATTTACAACGAGTCCTCTGAAACAGCCTATAAGTCCTTGATTTACTGCTGATTTCTTCAGATGCTCTCTGAAATTATACCGTGATACAAAAAATCTAAAAGTTCCATCTCAAAGACTATTTATTCTTTTTTGTCTTTCGTTTACGTTTGCTTATAATTTTAATACTTATGTAGTATATTATGACAGACATTGTTACACTTTTTAATTATTTCGGACATTCATATATTTGAATATCACATATTTGATCCAAAGCCATCAATACTTACGCTGTAGCTCCCCCAATGAACATAGAGCCTTCAAACGGCCCAAATTCTTCCTCTTGCAGCAAATTCAGCATCTGATACTCAGTATTCAGCATAAACCTGACGTGGTAGAAGTTGTAATCAATCCAGATCTTATGCCATTCGCCTCCATTCAGCTTCCGTTTGGAGTTTATGACGAGCTTTCTTGTTGTGCCAGTGTTGAGGGTAAAGTTGAAAGTCAGTTCGTGTTCTATGCAGAAAAGAATCATTAAATCATAAATGTAGGTACCTACTTAAGCTAATCGTTGTAAATTGCAATAATACCTATTGTAAAACTAATTGGAGTTGACGAACAGAAAATAGTAAACGAGTATTAGAAGAGATTACTACCTATAATAATACACCAAATATTACATAATATATATTTAGGTACATATAATTTTCATCTAGATAGGTAGGTAACTTGTAAAAAACTTAACTAATGATTGTGGTATAGTACCCGTCAAACTTCTTGGCCATCGCGCGAGGTGGTAGGGGAAAGGTTTGCACTCTTCGCACCACCAAAGAAACCCATTTTTCGTTTCTTTTTCATTCAAGGTCGTTTGTCCAAGAAGTTTGACGGATACTATACTACAGATAATTGATAAATACAAAATAGTAATGTTTACCTACCCAACAAACAGAACCACGTGATTTACACCAGGCGTTGGGGCATTCCTCAAACCGCACCTAAATGAACCGCACCTAGGCGAAGCGCACCCGCTTCGAAGATGCTGATTTTGTACTTGGGTGCGCTTCGCCTAGGTGCGGTTCATTTAGGTGCGGCGTTAAAGGTCGGTTAAAGGTCGAACACATGCTTATTTAGGAAACAAGGAAGAATCTAAAATTGGAAAGAAAGAATTATAAAAAGAGAAGACAAAATAACGAGACGAAAGCAAGCAAACGAGCGAAAGCAAGAGGATGCAGAGGTTGATTTTAAGCACAGAACAGTTGTGTGATTGTAAGACTTACCACTAGTCAAAGCGACCATGAATGAAGGATAGTTGGGTCGTATTGGTGGTTGGAACAGCAGTATAGCACTAGTGCCAGTTGTCCTAAAACTGAATGCGATGTCGCCTTTCCTCCAACCCGGCACTTCGATATACGACTGTGATGTTGTGAATGTTACTACATAGCGTTGAGTATCTGAAAAAATTAAATGTTTTTGGCCGTATATTTTTAATTTTCATAATAATGGTAATTTTCTATTATATTTTGTATCCTATAATACTCATTAGGCATCCTTAGAAAACAGGATAGCTGATTCTAAATTCCTTCTGCCATTATTTTGTGTCAAATCAAATCGAATTGTAACACATTGAACAAAACCAGCTATAGGTAATAAATACATTTTGTTACCTAAATACGTTTTAGATTAATGTAGGTATCTAAATAATTTGTAATTAGGTAGTTACGACTGTAGCTGGCAACGTAACAGTCTTTCAAATTGGAAAATTGTGAAACTAATATATGTACATACTGTGTACATACCTATTAAGGTATATTTACATAGGTACTGTATAATATACACACAGTGTACATACCTATTAAGGTATATTTACATAGGTACTGTATAATATACACACTGTGTACATACCTATTAAGGTATATTTACATAGGTACTGTATAATATACACACACTGTGTACATACCTATTAAGGTATATTTACATACTGTATGTATACAACTACTTTACAACTTTTTTACTTTCACAATTTTAGTTTTAGTATTTATTTTCACTATTAACTATTATTGTATTTTATTTCATAAGCTTGTGTCGCATTTAGTTAATATAATCACTTACTAGTTTCAACACATTCCAGCGGACCCAAAGTGATTCTTCCCTGAGCTTCTTCAGTTAAATACTTCTGCTGTAGAAAGAACATCTCAGTTATCCCCAAACTGTTAGTGTCTACGAAGGTGCCTTCGTCGAACAGCCACTTGTCTTTCTCATTGGAGTCGCAGTTGCAGGACTGGGTTGGGTTTACACAGGTTGCGTTGATACCACAAGCGCAGTATCCCCTGAAATACAGATAGGTACATTGTATAAATCAAATCAAAAAACATTTATTGACAAAAAATAAGGCCAGTAACCAGACATTTTCCTTAACCTTATTTCTAACACTTGTGAGTCCTTCAATATAAAACTACGAATAATTATAACAGTTTTAAACGAGGGCTACAAATGTAAGATAAAACAGTAATTAAAATAGCTTACAAATTGTGAGTTAGGACGTGTCGATATTATTTTCGCATATGACGCGACAAGAGCCGGACCAAATTAACTGTGTCCCGGCTCTAACAAGATACAACTTTTATTTGTGTGAAGCAAATTCTGTCAAAGTTACCTATTTGACGAGCTGTTACGGATAACGTTAAAACATGACGTCATTTTAACAAGTATTAAATGGTGCAACGCATTTTTAGCAAAACCACTGAAGTAACAAACGATTTGACGTTAACGTTATCTACATGGTGCAATTCACCTTATCACTTTTATCAGGCATATATTAGACAGGCAGTACGTACTTTTTCCTACGTATATGTATACATGTTAACCTACGTAAAGTAGGTACGTTAAATACGTTGGTTTTTACCTTTTAACACTGCCCAAGTAATCCACGGTATCGTTGGAAGATGATTTAAACCACGTTGCGCTGTGCAACTCCAAAGGCGCGTTGATGCAATCATACTTGATGTACTGACGACAGTACAACGAATGAGAGATGAGTTCTTGAAGCATCTCGGTGGTGAACTCGCGGTATTTTATCCTGAAGCTGAAATCCTGACCTGTGGCTGATCTTACATCCTGAAATAGGAAGTTTATAATACAGATTTTTCATACGTGTTTTTAAAACTACTTACCGTTGGAACAAGCAGATGACCTACCTGTTGTTAAGTGATAACCATCACCGTGGCTTACGAGCGTGACTTAAGAGGCAATGTTTTGCTACAGCAAAACATTGCCCATCATAAGTCACGTACTATAGTAATGTGCCCTACGATGCCTGCTGCCCTGCGTCCATCAGCTTGAGGAATACAGATTAGCCTGATGTGTATGTAATTTCACCGGCAACTACACTCTTCACACTCACAGCGTTGCTGATTGGCGGCAGAAAAAGGCGTAGAGGGTTTCCCAACCTTTTATGCATGGTGCCTCCCCCCGGATAATGAAATATTTCCATGCCCCCCTTTATTCAAACAAAATAGTGATTTTTAAATCATAAACAATGTTGAGTTTATTAGAGAGTTTATGAGTAGATTAAAATATCTGAACACTTCATGCGCCCCTTAAGATCTCTCTACGCCCCACCGGTTGGGAAGTCCTGGTGTAGTGGTAGTTCTTCCCCGGACGAGCCTTTCACAAAGAGCTCTACGAATTCTACGATACTACTCTTAATTTAAGACGAAGCGTAAACTCACCACTTGACTTGGTAGGTTGTGTTCAACAACAGTGGTTGAAGAATCGGCTTCTATCTGGAATTCACATTTGACGTGAGCTGGCGGGAACTTTCCATTGCCATCGATGTCTATAAGGTAGACGTCGTTTCTTGTGTAACCGAGGAGTGCTAGTTCTTCACAGGTCTTACGGAAGGTGGCGAAGTGGCAGTTTTCACCAATATAGCCTGGAATCCAAGTTTACATTTTATGTGGGTGATGATGATGACGATGATGATGATGATGTTGATGATTGATGTTGTGTGGGTAGTAATATAACTAGCTGTCCTGTCAAAGGCTAGGAATAGAGCACTGTGGAAGGAAATGGGGGAGGCCTACGCCAAAGAGGCGACTACTACTAATAGATAAATACGAGTAAGTTCAATCGTTTCTTTTTAGATAAGATTATTTAGTTATGAATGTATATAATATAATAATATAAAAGCATGTACCTAATTAAGTTAGTTGTAGAAATAAAGGCTCATTTTATTTTATTTATTTATTTAATATAACTAGCTATCCGAAGGTTTTGATTGTTTTACTGTCTTCAAACGTCGTTTGAATTTTAAGGTCAGTGGTAAAAATAGGTAGGTATGTGGTTATGTTATACTATGGTATAGGTGATAGAGATTATTCAGCATCAAGAAGAGAGAGAGGTTCATAAAGTATACGAGTACTTTATCTCTATGATTAATTGAATGTTAGGCGTTGTACAAAAGACATCAACGCGCTCACCGTAGCACTAAGCTACGAAAAAACTGTAAAGATAGGTAGATTAATATAATAATATACAAAGCATTTATTTATATAAACTGTACACAACGAGAAATCAGCCACGCGCAACAAAATAAAATAAATAAAAATAACAGTAAAAAATAAAATAAACAGTAAAAAAGGAGTGGTAATAACTCTCTGAACCACTTTGTGTATCATTTGAGAAATACGTAATAATATAAGAGGTTTCACACAACATAATCTACCGTAACGCAAACCACAAACTATACTCAGTATTGTATTTGTATTGTTTTAATTTATATAATTTCAGTAATGTTTTATTATTATTAATGTTATTATTATCTTAATTTCGATTCTATATATAGTAAAATTATATGTGATTTATCTAAGAACATTGTAATTATGTCAAAAGATGAATAAATGAAATAAAACAGCAGACGCTGCACTGTGAAAGTGCTAGTCTTGAGAATATAAATCACTAGAAGCGCCACACGGTTTCACCCGCGTAGTTTTAAATCCCGGTATTCCCACGGGATAAACAGTAGCCTATGTGTTATTCCAGACTATAATATATCTCTGTGCCAATTTTTTTCCAAGATCCCTTCAGCCGTTCTGGAGTTATAGAGTAACAAACATCCATCCATACTCACAAACTTTCGCATTTATAATATTAGTAGGATAGTTAGTAGGAAAAGTTTAAAGCCCAACCACATGAGTAAAGTCATGGACTTACCAGTATTATCACAGTTGCAAATGACTCTTTCCCTGCCATCCTCTCTGATAGAGCAGATGCCGCCATGTTCGCAAGTATTGGGTCTGGTGCAAGGATCCACGTATCTACAGTCGTCTATAGCTACCTCGCCTACTACTCTTTCTGTGTTTATTACATATCTGAAAGTAAAGATTATCATCATATATATCATTATATATATATATATATATATTATATTTAATGCTGGACAATCCACACAGCACCATCTAGCCCCAAAGTAAGCTACTCAAAGCTTGTGTTATGGGTACTAGATAACTGATATATTTAATACATTATATACTTACATAGATATATATTTTTTATTACACATAGAAAACACCCAGACCAACGGAACAAATTTCTGCAGATCGTACACCAATTTGTTCCGAGGCGGGAATCGAACCCGCAACCTCTTGCATCGCAGGTGGACTCTCGCCCGCTGCGCCACAGAGGTTGACAAGGAGGTATATTATTTTACATAAGGATACTACAATATATTTAATATTGGAAGTATCCTTATTCATATTTATTCCATTTTATAGCAGCTCTGTTTATCGCTTATTAAGCTTGGGCCGCGTCTACAGAAATCAAGGTTTCTAAATGGCGATCATACTCATATATTTTGACAGTCTACATAGCTCAGTTGTTAGTAGCTCTGCCTTCTGCGCCGTAGGTTGTGGGTTCGATTCCCACCGTGAACAAACATTTTTGTGATGAACATAGATGTTTGTTCTCTGTCTGGGTGTTATATAATATTATTATATATTTATTTACAGAAAAGTATATAAGTAGTATCAGCTATCTGGTTTCCATACCACAAGTTAAGGCTTAGCTTGGGGCTAGATAGTGGTGTGTGGAAAGTCCACCAATATTTATTTAATTTTAATTTTTATATACAATTCATGTAGTGCAATAAAAACTTCTAAAACAGAGAAGGAACATAATATTCCACCTTTTTTCACGATGGTGCTAATTGATGGTAGTATAAGTAGGTACATTTCGCTGAACCAAACTCTATCGTTGAACAAAAACGAAGATGGAATGAAGTGTTTGTCGAGCTAAACAACTTTAATATTAATATGTTTAACCTCGGATTGATGAGGTCACAACGATTAAAATGTTTATGGTGTTCACCTGTGCTAATTGAGAAGTGACGAAAGACCACAAAGAAACAGAATGTACTTACCTAATGATTTTAAGGAGCCATAAATTGGCAAAAACTTTATAGCTCTTAAGTTTAGGTTCCTTAAATAAATAAATAAATAAATAATGCTGGACAATCCACACAGCACTATCTAGCCCCAAAGTAAGCTATTCAAAGCTTGTGTTATGGGTACTAGATAACTGATATATTTAATACATTATATACTTACATAGATAGATATTTTTTATTATACATAGAAAACACCCAGACTATCGGAACAAATTTCTGCAGATCGTACACAAATTTGTCCCAAGGCGGGAATCGAATCCGCAACATCTAGCGTCGCAGGCAGGCTCTCGCCCGCTGCGCCACAGAGGTTGTCAAGTTCGTTAAGTAATGACCACTGTTATGGCCTTTGCAGATAAGAAGCAAATGCCCAACAAGGTTGATAATTTTGAGATAGAACATATTGTGAAAGTTTCGGGTGGTCGGTGGATTGAAATGACAAAATCGTTCATCCTGGAACATTATTGGGGGCCCATACCAAGCTTTAGACTATTTAGATATGGGCTCATAATGAATATGAAATGCAACAGTCGTTAGAGCTAATTCCATGATCCCGTTATTTTTTTTTTCACTGTTCAACCCGTGATCATGGTGCATGCAACTGGCCCAAATATCGGGAAGCAATCAAACTCAAAAATCATGGTAAATATCCCGTTGTAAATCAAAGTTATCCAACTAATATTATATCAAGATTAATAGATAAAAACAAAGAAAGTTACAAAATACTAATAACACTAGTATATTTCATTGAAGCAAGCAGTTGTTAAGTTTATTATCAGCTAATACTATGTAATTCATTTGCGATCTGCAGCAAATGAACTAAACATAGTATTAGCTGATTTGATCTAGATCAATACCGAAGCAACTTTTCTAGTCAGACACTTTATATGGCAACTAGCTTTTGCCCACGGCTTCGCTCGCGTTAAGAAGTATTATTATTAATAGCTTTTGCCCGCGGCTTCAAAATTGACAAAGTTTCATCCCCTATTTTATCCCCTTGGGGGTGGAATTGATCAAAATCCTTTCTTAGCGGATGCCTACGTCATAACATCTACTTGCATGCCAAATTTCAGCCCGATTCGTCCAGCGGTTTGGACTGTGCGTTGATAGATCACTATGTCAGTCAGTCAGTCACCTTTGAGTTATATATATTTAGAGATGCTGTGTACAGGATGTGTTTGTCAGCAGAATATTATGAGTACCAAATATGTTTCAGGCCTGTGGAGGAGTTTCTAAATTCGACTGTTGAAAAAACAGTCGAATCGTTTGTTACCTCATAACTTTTTACAGGGGGGACACATTTTGATGATTATTTTTTTAATCGAAAGCTGGTGCTTGCCATCAGTGGACATATTTTTTTTATATACAACTAGCTGATGGAACAAGCAGACGGCCCACCTGATGTTAAGTGGATTTAGACTGGTGGCGATGGCAATTTTACCAATGACTGAGCAAGATTCGCCTGAGGCCCAAGCCCTTGGAACATAACAAATGAATATAGTTCGAAACTAAATATTAGATGTTGTGATAATATTGTCTGTGAGTTTCCTACAGCAGATAGGTAGATATACGCCATTATTAATGTACCTTGGTTCGATGAGTAGACCGTTGATTTTTATGTTTCTCATACAACCAATTAAACCGAGATTGGTAGATTTAAGGCCGCTGCCAATGACGATCTTATCTTGAAGTTCGAAACCAAGTCCTGTGGAATTATAATTAAATTATACATACATTCCTATTAATATTATAAACGCAAAAGTTTGTAAGTATGACTGGATGGATGGATGGATGTTTGTTACTCTTTCACGCCGGAACGGCTGAACGGATCTGGTTGAAACTTTGCAGAGAGATTGATAATAATAAATAAATATAGTCTGGAATAACACATAGGCTACTTTTTATCCCGTGGGAATACCGGGATTTAAACCTGCGCGGGTGAAACCGCGGGGCGCAACTAGTTGAACATATTAATGGCAGTGATTTTAATCCTACTATTATTATCAACGCGAAAGTTTGTAAGTTTGGATGGATGGATGGATGTTTGTTACTCTTTTAAGCCGGAACGGCTGAACGGATCTAGATGAAACTTGGAAGAGAGATAGATTATAGCCTGGAATAGCACATAGGCTACTTTTGATTCCGTGGGAATACCGGGATTAAAATTTGTGCGGGAATCCGCAGGGCGCAAATAGTATTAAAATATTTCCACTCACCTAACATTTGAGCATGTTTGTTTAGATGATCGACAGTGAGTTTCAGCCTTCCTTTTCTATAGTCTATTTCAACTGTGTGCCAGTCGTTGCTTACGTTAAATTTAACAGATTTCAATACTGTGACATTTTTGCCCACATCTTGTACTAGTTCGAAACGAATTTCTTCCTTCACCATTCTGACCTGAAATCGTTGATAAATTCACTATGACTATCATTATTTATATTTCAAAAAATCAAAATCAAAATATGTTTATTTTGGAACAAACCAAGGAACAATGTAAACAAGAAAACGATAACGCTCGCAGAAGTTTCAGTAGAAACTGTGTCGCGAACATTAACGCCCTCCTCCGACTTAGGAAATAACCAAAACAAAGAGAATTAATTACTTAATTAAAATTTGTAACCAATAGTAATGAAAACAGAATAATAATTTTAGTGGTGGATTTTTGTGAGAGTAAGTATGTGTGTGTGCGTGATTGGTTTTGGTTTTGGTTTTGTAAATTAATTTTAAGAGTTGTAGAGCTCTTTGTGAAGGGCTCGTCAGAGGAAGTACTACCACCACGCCTTTTTCTGCCGCCAAGCAGCAACGCTGTGTTTCGGTTTGAAGAGTGTGGTCGCCGGTGTAATTACAGGCACATGAGGCTTAACATCTGTATGCCTCAAGTTAATGGACGCAGGGCAGTGCATCGTAGGACACATTCCTATCGTTCGTGACTTACGAGGCAATGCTTTGTATATAGGTGATGGTAACCACTTAACATCCGGTGGGCCATCTGCTTGTTCCAACCGCTAGTTATATATAAATGAAATCTTCCTGCTTTTACCCCGAGAGATATGAGGGGTCAACACAACAGGTTTTTTTTGTTCTCACTGTCTTTTATCGTCATTTAACTTTTTTACCCATTTTAAAGAATGTATTCATAAAACAAATTTAAATAAAAAAATAATAGCATAGCTCATTTTGCTGTGAAATAAATTTTTGAACAAACGTTTTACAGGTTTGTTTGAAGAAATTGTCATATAAGGTCATGCATTAGCAAGGAGGACATTAAAATACAGTGTCTAGACACGACGATTTGCATGAATTAAACTAAATGATTATATTATGCTACTAAGCGAAATGTTTTATGGAAAGTACAGTCAACATAAATAGAACATGATGAGCACAGTGATGAGATAGTTTAAAAAAATTCGTCTATATTTACAAAATGGGAGCTCTTGTTACATTGGTTTCTGATTTTCACGAAAGAAAATATTACGATACGAATTGTAAAGTCATGATGACTAACAATTAATATTTTCTTAACTAACCTCTTTGGGATTTCACTCGAGTAACTATAAAATTTTTTTTAAATCTTATTAATAAATTAATAGTTTTACTGAATATTTTTATAAAAAAATTCAAAATTTTAATGTAAATGATTAAAAAATCTTAATAAGTATTAAATGGAATAGAAGTGGTCATCAACTGCTGATGCTGACTGTACCAACGATCTTGGAGCTTCCGTTTTCAATCGCGTCAAAAGTAAGTAGGTTAGTTGTAGGACATTTGTTTACGGCACTCGGTGTAATCGAAAGAAGCACTAGTTTTAAAACAAAAAGGCGGAGATGAGTGCATATTTATTGGCATTCATTGAACAACATAATATTTATGTCAATGTCTCTGTACTTAGCCATTTTTATTACCTGTTTCTTACTAAGATACTGCGTTATAATTATTTGTTTTGATTTTATATTCAAATCAGTATTTTCCTTCATTTTATCTTTGATCACAAGACTCGTTTGTTGATTATCATATAGCTTACCTCCCAATAACCTTGGCCCGATGTAATCTGACTGTATGCTAGGACAGCCATATTCTTGCTGGTTTTGAATTCAAAAATCAAATTCACACTCTGGCTCTGATTCAGCGGCCACCAGATATGTGAAGTTGCGAATGGGTACGTGATAGGTATCACTTCGATGTCGATATCTTCGAATTCAGGGTCCAACACGCCTATATAATGGACCTTAGGGTTGTTTTGTTTCAACTCGTAAAGTATAGATACGTCGTGGTAGTAAACGTATTTCAAATTCCCAGCAAAGTTGTTGAAGGATTTCAATCCTTTCATTTTGTGCAAGTCGGGTCCACCGCAGATGTAAATTTCAGGGTCAATACAAACGTACTTCGCTTCTCCGGGTACTTCGTACGTTGCAGTTGTATTGTCTAAGTAAACAACTACTGTTTTCTCCTGTATTATGACTGTGAGGTTATGCCATTTGTTGTTGTTGACCTTTTCGCCGAGATAGTCTTCCACCGGTCCATCGCCTAGGTCTATTTGAATCGCTACTTTTTCTGCGTGTATAGAGAGAGCTATGTAATGATGTTTGTCGTCGATTTGTCCGCTTGCATAGAATAATGCTGAGTCATCGAATCTTGTCTGTGGATTTCGAACTCTTATAAGCGATTTAAATGTTAAAATAAACATTTGAGTCTATGAGTGAAACGCATTATAATAATAATAAAACAATAATATTGTTGGTGGACTTTCCACACAACACTATCTCACCCCAAACTAAGCCAAAGCTTGTGGTATGGGAACCAGATGGCTGATATAATTACTACATAAATACTTTTTTTAATATATTATTTTATTATTATACAACACCCAGACAAAGATCAAACATCTACGTTCATGCACATAAATGTTTGTACACGGTGAGAATCGAACCCACGACCGGCGCAGAGCTACTACCAACAAAGCTATGAAGGCTGTCAGGTTATGTGTTTTATAGTGCTGATGATCACAGCTAAATGGAATGCAAATCAATCTTGTATTTTTATTACGAAAACTGCATACATGTCTAATGCACTTTTACACAATAGGTAAATATGAAGATTTGGAATGCAGATAATAAAAAAATACGTTTTCTTTTTACGTTTTGTACTCTATAAGTCAATTTTTCTGTCAGTTAGTTAGTATAATGTACCTAATACTTTATATTACTAAATGATAGGAGAGCACCGGTGGTCTAGTGGGTGTGACCCGCTTTCCGATCGTAAGGTCGCAGGTTCGAATCCGGTCGTACACCAATGGATTTTTCTATCGAATTTGTGTGCGCAATACCAGTGCTCTTAAACGGTGAAGGAAAACATCGTGAGGAAACCAGCTAGTATTCTTACAGCGGCGATGGGCTTGCAACCTGTCACGTATGGAATACTAACTACTGCAAAATGAGGGTATGTGCCAAATGTAAAGTTTGGACGTACCTCTAACTACCCCCCTTAGACATCCTCAAAGAATCTTGAGTTAGTACTTGGTACTGAGAGATCTGAAGGGATATCTACCGTGCCTGTGGATCAAAGTCTTAAAATGTACTATGGTGTAGATGTATGGGGTATGTTGTAGGTAGTTATAGCTTTACTCATTATTAGTAAATAGAATTACTGTTTTTGAGGTTTATGGATGAACTAACAGCAATTTTGCTTGCACACTATATGAGATAATTGTACGTGTTTAATGTCATTTGGTGTAAAATAGACCTAAAATGCCTGTACGTATGGTCTATATTGTTTTGTCATACTTTACAAATAGCTAAAAGTACGAGTCGGTAAAACCTACGGCTTAGGTATACGCTATGTTGGTGTGTAAAGATTTTAATGAGACTTTTCCATCATTGTAAGTTAACGCTGATATTTTATTGGTAAATACTGTAATTGCGTCTGTGTAAGGAACCGAAGTCAAGAACCTAAGTATCTAAGAACCGAAAATACCGAAAGTACCGAAGTTTTTTTTTAGTATATTCTAGTTTAACATTATTTATCAGTCAGTATGGTATAATCATTAAAAACATGTTGGTAGTTCTAATAATTCTCAGTCATTTGGATCGGAAAATATCGGCGTCGCAGTTTACTGTTTTAGTAAAATGTTGACTAATGTTTTGAAAGAAACTCTTTAGTGACGAAAGGTATGTATTGACAAATAAGTTTGTAAGTATTCTAAATAAGTTATCTAGCCTTAAATTGTTAGCATAAATTATCACTAGATAGCGCTTTCTGAAAGGACTAACTGTATTTTCCTCGACCCGAGATTGAGAAACTTGCCTTTTATTGTGCTATAAAGCTAGTGACCTAATTGCAAAACAATATCTTTCATTACGGAACAAGGCTTACCTTAAAATGCAGGCTAACTCTCGTGTTGGTCGAATGCACTCGGTCTTTCCAATCGTAAATGCGATATGACACGTAACTCGACCCCCTTAGGGTTAAAATTGTAGCGGCTGCAATCATTGGATAAATTAAATGACACAGCATCATCATAACTGCACTGTCCGTTTTTAACGTTCATTTATCTCCCATAGGCTGTGGAATGAGTTACCATCAGAGGTTCACCCGCGAAGATTCAACATGAAAAGCTTAAAAAAAATGATAATGAAGTCCTTCAGGGTAGGCAACGCACTGACAGCGCCTCTGGTGTTGTTGATGTCTATGGGCGACGATGATCGCTTACCATCAGGTGGGCAGTTAGCCCGTTTGTCTATCTTTTACATACAAAATAATAATATTAATGAGATTGAAGAAGTCCACTGCTGGACCTATGTTTATAGATTATGTGCCTTAAGGCTCTTGCTGCTGGAGATTTTCTTTTTGACCGAAGGGTTATAGGCTTTCAAACGTGACATTTAATTATTGTAGACAGTATTATGCATAAAATTATCATCTACTATTTTGTGTTTAAATTTTTTTTGGGACATAATGTTTGCATGTTAATTTAATTGTTCATTTTTATTTATTTGCATGTTGCAAGTTCAGATTCAGACACGATTTATAACAGAATTTTGTTGATGAATAAATACATTGAATTGAATTTAATATGCTTCCCATTTACATTAATATTATAACCAGGAAGATCGAGTCTGAGCCTTCTCCAAGTCACCAATCTAGAACCTATATTTTCCAGCGGTTGTCGATTCTTCAACCTATATGATCATTGCCACTTTGATTTGCTAATAAATAATTAAACTATACATAATAGTACCTATAACTAAGTTATCTTGCAAGTTATAACTAGAAATCTGTAGTACCTATGAGCTAATAAAATGGGTTGATGCCGCTAGTGATCGATAGTATCGATAATTATTATTGGTTTATTAAAATGTCAAGCTTAATCGATACACAATCTTAAAGTGTCACAGGCTGTACTGTAATGAAAAGATCTAATCGAATCAATGATAATCACATGATTACCTTGTCTCCTCATTTAAATTACGGCATGATTGCTTTAATTTAAATGAGTACATATTTTTGTCTTTCTTTCGAATACCTACCTATTTATTATTATCATCGTCAGAGGAATCAAAAAAACACGACAGGAACCAAGCAGTAAGAATTGACAGATCGACTGGTGCTTAGGTTCTAAATAGTTTATTTGATTTTTTTGTGTATAAAATGTAGACAAACGGGCTGACGGTCTACCTGATGGTAAGCGGTCACCGTCGTCCATAGACATCAAACAACATCAGGGGCGTTATCGGTGCGTTGCCTGATTAATTTATTAACATTTTTAAAATTTTTTTGAAGTTTTTCATGTTGAATCGTGGCGGGAAAGCCTCCGATGGTAACTCATTCCACAGCCAATGGTATGGAGCTTTTCCTTCAGAAAATTCTCATTCGCATCAAAATCAATAGAATTGAAAAACTGAAAAAACAAAGAATAGAGTAGAATTCTATTAGCTGCAAATATAAAGCTTCAAGTTAAAAAGATTTCAAGTCTTAAAGTTTTAGCACTTGAAAGTACGACCATAGCCATACCGTTAAAATAAAACCAGTAATTGTAACAATTTAATTATCTGCCTGATTACAGAATTATGTAAAAGCAGTATTACTTTAGGTATTAAGGTTACATAATTGAATTGCTTTTATAAGTAGTAACTGGTGATAATGTTAATGATTTATGTTTATGAATGCAGCCGTAAACGGTCACTTGCTTTTTAGGTTTTGCATCCAAGATTTTTTCTTTCACAATCTCTCTCATATTTCTACAAATTATGTATATATTTTTTATGTTGAGCTACGATTTGTGTAGTATAAATAAATATATGTACCTATAAATAATACACGTCGGACAAATTTGTGCTTTTGGTTAGTTTGAATCTGTGGTAAACGGTGTTGGTGCCACAATTAGTCTTTATTTAGTTACCATAATTGTATCATTGTAATGTTTGTTTACCCAAATAAAAAGAAAAAAGAATTGCGGTTCATACTCACTGTAAACATCACAAAGTTGCTCTTCATACAAAGTTCCAAAACAGTCACAGCTGTATCCATTATACTCATTGATACACCTCGATCCTTCAAAACAAAGATTCTCCATAGTTCTACATTTGTCAATGCACCCTTCTTTAACATTTTCATGCTTGGTAGCTATGAGTGGCACTATTGGAAGCAAATCTGACGCAGCTTTGCCTGAACTAAGAACCATATCGCTTATGCAACCAACAAATGATTCTATGATGTATTTTACTCCGTGAAGCTTTTCTTCCGAGCTTAATCCTGGAATTTAGTTAAAAATAACTATAACTAAGCGAAATTATTGGAACGTTTAGCGCGATGCAAGAATATTGGAATTGAGTTAAAAATCACTACAACAAAGCGATTTTTTTTTAATTTTATTGCGATGCAAGGGTAGTTCTTACCTCCAATAAGAATGACCGATATAAGGTTATCTGTGATTCCATAATTTGTATCAAAACTAAGACCCTGAAAAAGTTTGCATAAATTAATTCAACCATCTGTATAGTATCTAGTAGATACAATAAGTAAATAGGGCACAAATTCATACCTTGAGATACACCTCCTCCTTCAAATGGTCAACTTTAGCAATCAATCGAGCTCCGTGTACGTCTATAGTGACCACGACGCTGTGCCATTGGTCTCTATTCAAAGCACGACCAACCGTTACCGATGTGAGGTGTTTGCCAAATACATGGACCACTGAAAATAAAATTCACTGTGAAAGCTTTCTACAAGATGAAAAAGAGCAAATAAAGGTAATAGTGCTTATTGTCACATCAGACTGTTTTAATTGATTAATATAATATTATAGTAATATTGTTTTTAGCAGTTTCATGAGACTTGAAGGGTTTACGACGATTGTTTAATTTATTTGTACGTACCATACAAATATAATTCATATCGTCTCACTAAGGTTCTGTTACGTGTTGGCTCGAAAGCTAAGAAAATTAAATAAAATACCTTTCAGTTCTCCTTTTTCTACAATGACGTATAAAGCGTAAGGTTGCATCTTGAAGACGGGGTTCTTCACATTGTGGTATACCAGTAGACCGTGGGGCAGTCTCGTACGGAACTTGAAGGAAATCTCTCTGCATAATCTACCAATAAGCAAAAGTATTTTTTAGGTTTTACGCATATGATGCTTGTCCAATTATATGGCAGATATCTTGAATGATTTGTAGCTCGTATGCATATTTTTATTATATACATATATAAATGTAAACGACACTTTTTGTGTTGATTATATTCGAGTGCGTCAAGAAGACGAAGCAGTACTACGTCACAAGCACACAAGCAGTATAGTCAGAACATTTTCCGGGGGGTGAGAATTGTTAAACGTAGCTGGCAAACAATGGATGAGAAGAGCCGAAAAACGAGCTCAGTGGGCACTCCTTTACTGCACCAGTGGACAAACACAAAAATCTAAATCAAAACGGTCTTTATTCGATACAATCACAAGGATCACTTTGAAACATCTATGATGATGAAGATATACCTATTAATGATTGGTCTGCACAAAACCTGCAGACCAAATCATTTACAATGCAAAAATTACAAAGAAAGAAGTTCCGCCTACTCACCTCAACTGAAACCTCTGTATAATATCCCCATCCAACTGTATAAAAGTGTTGTCTTTAGCGAACATGAACGTCTGATGGTGACCTGACTCAGCGAACGTGAGGAATCGGTCTCTATCGCTGGGCGGTATTGGCGGTATTATCGTCGCGTATGTAGTGGACACGTTTGGTGTAGTAGTAGTAGTTATAGACGGCGTTATAGATACTGTTGTCGCTGGTAATACTGAAAATATACAACTTGTGTTAGATATAAAACAAACTGTGTTTGCTAGCATTTACTCCCTGTTTTCTTCCTTCTTCAAAGAGAAATATGTAATTGGTGCACGGCTGGATTCGAACCAACTATTCATTCATACATCATTCTACTTCTAGCAGAAGTCATAGTCATGCATGGAACAAAAACTATTACAATAGTGTTTTTTAATACGAAATTTATGCACGTACTTGCACTTGAAACGAAGAAATAAGGATGTCCAGAATACATAAAACTTTGTTAAAACACGGGTTAAACCTTAAAGAGGGTCTTCCTAAGGAGGAAGGGTATAGGTTGTACCTGATGACGAATACTTTGCTAATCTACAACGATTTTTTTTTTACCTTTTTCTTCGACTGCCAAGTCGACGGGCAAACTCGATCCAACATCAGCTGTTCCGTATAAAATTAAAAGTAAGATCAAACTGGTCCTTTTTCTTTGGCATGATTCTTCCATGTTGCTTTATTGCGTTCATTTATCTGCAAAGTTATTCTAAAATTAAGTGAATATGCTACAATACAATTTTACAAGGTATTTACATAATTGTTATTTTCTTTGTAATTAAAGGTACCTAGGAATTTTAAACGAAAACATTCCCTATGCGTGGGTGGCTTCCAAATATCACACAGTCCTTTGTTTCACAAGTGCCAGAAGATTACTCAAAATCTTTTCCGCTTTCAAGCACTCCAATCAACTTCTGATCTTATCCCTCTAACATACAGTACAATCCCAGTATCCCAGTTGGTTACAGGGCATCGAGCGGATACAATAGTCAGAGCTATACAGTGGGCCGGCATTTACAGACCAGTAAAAATTGAGCCGTCTGTGTCCCTGACTTTAGACCGACAAGTGGATGATGAATGTGAATTTAAAGGGTCAAGTTATGATGGACGAGGTTGCTGAGCTAAATTGGCTCAAGTAATCGCATTTGTCTCGAGATGTGGCTTTAGTTTGACAGGTTGAATTTAACGCGGTACAAGCAAATGAAATTGGCGTTATTCTAGAAACTAGCGATACCGTTCCGTTTTTAAATCGTCAGGAACATCGATAAGAAAAGGATGTTTAGTAAACCTTAAACCATTATGTAGCAAGTAGGAACTTTCTAAATTTAGTTTTTTAGTTGTAAGTTGGCAGTGAATGATCGTTTATTTTATCACTAACCCGGCCCCATTCAATATATATAGCAAAATATATCAATATATCATTATATATATATTTATTAGTTGTAATTTTCTTTGTCAATAAATGTAGGGGTAGGTTTAAGGAATTGAATATAATGACATTTACAGGTATTTTTCAAAATTTAATTTCCGCTAAATTGCATATTGACGATAACAAATTAAAAAGTGACATCCACAATCACACTACACACAATAAAAGCAATGTAGTTGTCCCAAAACGAAGACTCGCTAAAGTTCATAAAACCTTCTTATGCAAAAGCATTCCTTTTTTTAATAAATTGAATCAGGACACTCAATGGATTGTGTATTGATTAGCGGCTGGCGTTCCCATGCAGATAGGTACTGTCACTTGAAAATTGTTGACTCCATCACGTTTGCACACGAATAATACTTACACGAATGTTTCACAATCACTGTTAGAACTCTATTATACCTAATTAGCATTTGAAGCAAAAATCATTATAATTTGCACACAAAAATCTGTCACAACACCAAAACAAATGACCGACTATATTCATATGGCGCACATTCTATTTTCAAAATTTTAAAATTACGCGGCCTTTTTTTAATGTATTTATATTCGCGGTATTTTTGTTGCAAGGAGGTGGTATAGCCAACACGCCCTTTCCAGCCAGCAGCAGTATACTGACGCCAAGTAACATTGTATAATGGGCCTAACAATTTATCCTGGTGGGTCAGAGTTGTTCCCAAGCGCTGGGCTTAGGATCCTCGCTGAGAGGCTGCATTAGCGATTTGAAATATTTTTCTCTTTATACGTAGATTAAAACTACAAGTTCAGAATTTGGGGACTCAAGCCCGTCTCTCTGATATGACGAAGAAAAGCATCACAGTAGTTTTTTAAACGACGTTGAAAAACGGAGCCTCATAACTTTTTACTGAGTGAACCGATTTTGATGGTTATTTTTTTGATCGAAAGCTGGTGCTTATCATGTAGTCCCATTTGAATTAGAACTGACGAGTAGTTTTTGAGTTTACTGTAACTCAAAAACTTGACAATACACTCGAATTTTGACATGATTTGTTTGATTTTTGACTTGACAATGACACACACTGGACAATACACTCATCATACTACTATAAGTTATACAGTGGGCCGGTGGTGGTGTCCACTGTATTTAATGTCATTTTTTTCTTTAAAAAGTTATTTTGTAAAATATGGTAAGTACTCGTTTTAAGATCTTGCAGTGTAAGACTACGCAATGCACGTGAATTCCTTCCATTCGTTTCATGATTAATGTCTGCAATAATTAACCGAGTAGAAGTGACACGATCGTGTAATTCAATTAACGCCGTGTCGATTCCAGTTCATTAGTTAAAATTCTGTGTAAGATGTTATTTATAGTTCTCACTTCATTGCGAAACTAATAAATATAAAAAAATATTGGTCAATGTTTTGTACCTACACCGCCGTTTATTAAATTTTCTTCTCTTGCAATCTACACTTTAGTTTTACGTTGGGTTGGCTATAGCAATCCTTGTACCTGAGTTGAGGGTTGGGGATAGGGGGGATGCAAGTGGGGGTAGATGGCAAGTCTTCCCCTTGAGTCCTTTTTTCTAGGAAATGAAAAAAAATAATTTATTTTTCAGGTAAGTTACTAGTTAGGTTAGGGTTTTTTTTTATATGAAAAAAATTGGTAGTAATATTTCATCTCTATGACAAAAAGACTCAAGGGAAGGAATTCTCATTAGGTTAGGGTTTTTTTTTTTTTTTTTGAAGTGAAGAAATTTGAAGGAAATTTTTTGGATTTTTTTTTCATTTCCTAGAAAAAAGAACTATAGGTAAAGACTTGCCATCTACCCCCACATGCTTTCCCCCTATCCCCAACCCTCAAATCAGGTACCAGGGTAGCTATAGTTTAACCTTTACGTTTACCTTCTATTTTTTGTTTATTATCATTCATAATTGCCTCCCTAATTATTGATTAACGAACTATGTAAGTATGATTTTTTTACCGACTTCAAAAAAAGGAGGATGATTCTTTTTTGATCGAATGCTGGTGCTTGTTATTTAGTCCTATTTAAAACTGAATTAGAACTGAAGAGTCCTTTTTAGGTTATGAGTATGAGTGTAGGTATTGTGTATGTGTAAGAGTAGGTAAACTTGGGTAAACTTAGAAAAACTTAGGAAACCTTATGTTACTAACTTATAATCACAGTTCATATAAAAAAGTACAAATAGGTAGGTACCTACCTGAATAAGTATTATAAAAAAAATGTCATGCTTAAAAATGGAGCGCTCTCATACCGTCCTGGAATATTCATAAAATTGTTATATATCTGTGACAACACCAGGCACCAGTAAAGTTCAAAGCAATACCTACCCAGATAAAGAACAAGAAAACAGACAAAAACAGTTTTTCTAAATGACTTTCTCAACCATTCTTCCATTTCATAAGCATTCACCACGCTTTCAATTCCAATAATCCATATTTGCACAATAAAACGCGTGACAGTGGCTCGAGAAACATTGTTCCAATGTTTGTGGAAAATATTTGACGCACGAAAATGATCGTGCGCCTGCGCAATAGTTGCAAATGCGATTTGACAATAAAGTTGTGGTTCGCGGTTTAGTTCCACGGTCATTTTGGGAAATAATAAATATACAGACTCTCCTCTCGATTGTTGTTTCAAAAAGTAATTTTCTGAAATCGGTAGATTTGTGCTCATTCATATTCTTACGAATATTTTTTTTTTTTTTAAGGGCATGTTTGAACACCACGTATAAAAGACTTATTAAAACACAATGATCTAAAGGTGTGACTTATTCTGCGTAAAAAGCCTGGTTATTGCAAACAAATTGCAATTTTGGTCATGAGAATCTGAGTTTCAAGTGACGTTAAAAACTATGATGCACGTTTGAGATACCTACCAACTTGTTTTTTTTTTATTGCTAGATAGCTATACGTTTGACTGACTGACGTTCACCTGATGGAAAGTGATTGTAATACGAGACATGTTCATCTATTCTATTGTCGCCGACTGTACCGTTTGTTTGCTCTTTTACTCTCAATATCATTAAAGCAAGATTAGATATTTATAACACACACTGTATTTGTTAAAAAATCTGGAAAGCATAATGTCCAACCTTCCATGGATGAAGGAAAGGAGTTACTTCCGATGTCTATGTGTCCAACTATGGACGTTCTACGGCTGAAAAGTAAATGATGATAATGATTTGGTACACGCTTACTTTTTGCATATTACTGGTCATTAATTATTTATATATCAGCATCTCGTGGGTAGCTAGCTGCAGCAGCCGTGGGCGAATGGTCGCCGCTGCCATTTCGAGAGGTCCGGAGAGGTCACTCGCATTCCTTTGGCGATCTGCAAAAACAGCGCCTATATTTAGTTTGCCACTTACCTGCCTACGAGATCAACCTACTCATAATTTAGATATTTATAAACAGTTGAATCCATTTGGTTTTTTGCGTAAGACCATTGAAACAAGATTAATTTGTTATCGAGAATAATATCATTTATTGAAAAAACTGTGTTTTTAAAACAAGCTAATGGAACAAGCAGATAGCCCACCTGATGTTAAGTAGTAACCATCACCGTGCCTTATGACGTATTGCCCTGCGTCCATCGACTGGAGGCATATGTGCCTGTAATTACACACATACGTTGTACACGCAGTCTGCGAAAAAAAATCTTACAGCATGTAATTTTATTCTACCAGTCTACCTATTCCATTTAGGCATCATATAATATCATTGAAATAATCCCTAATCCTAATAGACGCCTAAGGACTTTACGAAAATAAAATAAAGATTTACGTTTTTAAAGTTTTACGATTAGGTACCGATTATGAATATGGGAGTTTTCTTCAAAAATAATTTCTTACACAAAAGCACGATTTTATTCATACCATAACTTCCTGCATCAAAATTGGTACTTAGCAAAAACATCTTCAACCAGACAGAAATAATCAATTATCCGTGAAAACTTCTAGCAAACTCCTTTTGCATTTGATTTCCTATAACCAAACTTATTGTGATATAACAGCTAAGACCCCCAGTTTATCAAGATCCCAGTTTTTAAAGACTAGTCGATTAGGTTGGATCTCTTTGTAATTTGGTCATAGTAAAATGAATAAAAGTTAGTTTTGCAATGTAATGTATAAAAGCAAAATAAGTAAAATATTTTAGATATTGTGTAAGTAAAAGCAGGCACAGAATCCACTTGTTTGGTACAGCAGTGATTGGCAATGGACCATCACTTATAAATTGTTTGTTTCCATTGTCAAACGCTAGTTATAAATTTATCGCGGTGATTATTAAAGTAAAATATAAATAAATTCATAGTAATCTTTATTGACAAAGAAAATTACAACTAATAGTTACAATTATTTACAAAATGTACAAAATGTACAAAATACATATGAAACAGTTGAGCTATCTGCAGACCGTTGCAAACGATCTATAGATAGCTCAACTGATCCAAATCAGTGCCTGTCGGAAGTGTACCCAAGACACTGGCTGCATTGCCACGCTGAATGGCAATGCTGATACGCTGAGCCAGGTATTCGCCAGCCCTCGGGTCACGCGTCGCCTCAATAAGTCGCCTGGATAAAATTTTGAAGACCCGGTAGGCCTCGGCCTTAATATAAATTAACTTCAACTATCAAACTTTATGTACCTATTGCCTGAATTAGTAGGCAATCAAGGTCTTTACTTAGAACAGAATTAGAAGCACCAAGATCATTCTTAAAATTAATTACCCAATCAATTTATGCGTTTTCTTTTTGGTCGTTGCACTCTTGAGGGGTCGTGGTCATATCGGGGAAGCGGCTCGCTTGACGATTCTTCACCACTCCTCCCGCACCGCTGCTCTCTTTGCGCATTCGTTGAGAGGCACATCCATGGCTGCCTTAATTTGGCCCCTCCATCTCAAGGGTGATTTGCCACGCGATCTTTTGCCCTCAAACTTCCCCTGCGATTTCTGCGTACATGTAACTCAAAACGTTTCGTTTGATTCTATTAATCCGGTAGAAAATGTAAATTTTTAAATCCATTTTTTTTTACTTTATAGTCTGTTCTTTGGCTACGATCTCATCTGGTGGTATCTACTCCGATCTGTAAGGCTGCAAGTTCTGATGAATTTAGTTGACTAAACTCTTCGCATGGAACTGGCTCATATAATCACCTAGCTCTAAGACGTTTGTAAAGTGTTCCTTGTTTTTGATTTAATTGAAAAATGATGTCGAGACTTCAAAGTTTTATTGTGGAACAAGATATAATAACACGTTTGTTATTAAAAAATCACGTGATCATAAGTCGTGAGTCGTGATAATGGACACAAACAAGTCCAACGTCCACGGATGCGTTGACGACCCGTCAGTGTCCGTGCCTATCCGCTGTTACGATCGACCTGAATACACACCAATGACAGAGAAGAACAGATATACAGTAGTTATACTTCAAACAAATTCTCGAAACCAGTGACGAAACGAACGCCCCTCCTTACACACGTAAATTGGCTAAAAGGCTTGTCACGCGATTCATTGAGATTCACCGATTTCTGACGTGTTCTGTTAATTAACATAGCTTTTTAATTTTAATCGATTATCAAGTGTTAATTTGAGTAATCTGTGATTCCGTTGGTATTAAAAAAATATATGTTTTCGTAGGTATAATGTATGCATTATATTTGTGCATGCACATTAAAAAGTAATGAAAAAAAGAAATGTTTTTAAAACTTTGTAGTAGCAACATGACAGGAGGCTTTGAATAAAAAAAAACGTTCGAGTCAAACTACTGCTTTAGCTAGTTCATGTACTGTGGCAATGATATCTCGTGCCGTAGCTACGCAGACTCCTCAATACTTCTATTCAAACCAAAAAACCGATACGCATTCACTGGAACCTGTTACTCTAGTTAATCTACCCGTTACAGGTTAAGTAGGGCCTTTTATGGACTAACGTGGCATCTAGACTAGATTATAATCGACTTTGCGTCTAAAAGTAACGTTGAAATTATGCTTTGCGACTGCCACCCAGGCATGATAGTATAGGATCAGGTAAATATGTTACAACTAGCTGCACCGCGGTTTCACCCGCGCAGGTTTAAATTCAGGTATTCTCTCGGGATAAAAAGTAACATATGTGTTTTTTCAGATTAAAATCTATCTCTCTGCCAAATTTCATCAAGATCCGTTCTGCCGTTCTGGAGTTATTGAGTAACAAACATCCATCCATACTTACAAACTTTCGCGTTTATAATATTACTAGCGACCCTCCCGCGCGCCCCTGCTTCGCACGGGTACACAAATCATGCATGTATTATACATATAAACCTTCCGTGATTCAAGATCACTCTATCTATTAAAAAAAACATCAAAATCCGTTGCGTAGTTTTAAAGATTTAAGCATACAAAGGGACATGGGGACAGAAAAAGCGACTGTTTTAAATACTATGTAGTGATTACTAGTTGCGCCACGCGGTTATACCCGCGCGGAATTAAATCCTGGTATTCCCACGGGATAAAAAGTAGCCTATGTGTTATTCCAGACTATAATCTATCTCTCTGCCAAGTTTCATCCAGATCCATTCAGCCATTTCGGCGTGAAAGAGTAACAAACATCCATCCATCCTTCCATCCATCCATCCATCCATACTTACAAACTTTCACGTTTATAAGATTAGTAGGATAGTAGGAAGAAGAACGAAACAGGTTAAACAGACGCAGGTTTAGTAGAAATCTTTGTGATGGGCTCATCCAGGGAAGACCACCGCCATGTCTTTTCCTGCCGCCAAGCAATGTTGCTGAGTTTCGGTTTAAAGGTTTACCACAAGTTCATGGACGCAGCGTAGTGCATCGTAGGGCACGTTCCTATCGTGTCTTACATGGCACCAAACTCACAAGCGTCGGTTCAGGCCTACGAGTAAATAGGAGATAATTTTATGAGTGGTATACATTATTGCGTAGTCAGTTTCACGGTAGGGTTGAGTTAAGACATGCTTATGCTTAGGCTGACATACAATGGCAAACTCAATTGGACAATTTAAGGCGTGTTTGCTTTTTTTAGAGCCAAGTATTTCTCGCTTGCACTTATTAATATTTTGAAAGATACATATTAGGTACACCGCTGGTTTCTGAAAGCTATATCAAAGTTAATTGGCTGTCAAATCAATTGCTATTTCAGCTTTTACTACAAATAGATATAGCAAGTGCCTTGACAGCCGATTAGTGTTGATAGAGCTTTCAGAAACCGGGGGTTAAAATCACTTATGTAAATATCTATCAAACAAACTCTAGTAAATAAAACTTGTTTATTATATATACTTACAAAAAAAAGGTTTTTTTAATTTATATTTTATGATTTTATTCTAAGCACGTAGGTAGTTATTTTAACAACTTAACTTCATCATTTCATTTCAATTAGTAAGTTAGTACGCAGGTTATTGGGTATTCAAATGACAATTCCTATTGCAGAATACCAGGCAGTTAAAAATAATGAAACAGGAAAGCAAGATAATTATAATAAGGTATAACTAAACAGAGAGCACCGGTGGTCTAGTGGGAGTGACCCCGCCTTCCGATCGTAAGGTCGCAGGTTCGAATCCGGTCGTGCACCAATGAATTTTTCTATCGAAAAATTTATGTGCGCAATGCCAGTGCTCTTAAACGGTGAAGGAAAACATCGTGAGGAAACCAATTAGTATTCTAACAGCGGCGATGGGCTTGCAACCTGTCACGTATGGAATACTAACTACTGCAAAATGTGGGTATGTGCCAAATGTAATGTTTGGACGTACCTCTGACTACCCCCTTAGACATCCTCAAAGAATCTTGAATTAGTACCTACTTGGTACTGGGAGATCTGAAGGGATATCTACCGTGCCTGGGGATCAAAGTCGTGAAGCTGTTTCAGTTTCAGTTTTTCTAAACAGTTTAACAGCTTGTTTTATTATGCTGTGAACTAAACCTAACGATGATTGTATAATACTCTTTAATGTAAATACGAACTGGACTATTTGTTTGAAACAAATAATATGACGGTGGAGATACCATGCCAATAAAGGCTCAGTACATCCTATTACTAGGTATTATAAATGCGAAAGTTTGTAAGTGTGGATGGATGGATGTTTGTTATTCTTTCACGCCGGAACGGCTGAATGGATCTGGATGAAACTTGGCAGAGAGATAGATTATAGTCTGGAATAGCACATAGTCTACTTTTTATCCCGTGGGAATTCCAGGATTTAAATCTGCGTGGATGAAACCGCGGGGCGCAACTAGTAGGTGAATATATTTAGTAATGTGAATGCATCATTATTCGATATTCGCGTTTTTATGCCCTCGTGTATTTGCGTATTCGTAAAAAAATTCGTAAAAAATATATAAAAAAATAGGAGAATATAGTCACTTACATAGGTGTATGCTGTTGATGGACGCAGGGCAATGCATCTTGGCTTTAGCCAAGGATACACTAGGGGACAAATGTCCCACGACACGTGTCGCCAGCGACGTCGGGTGATGTAGCGCGACGTTGCCGGACTTCGCTCGATCATCGACATCGCTGCGGATATAAGTCGCGCGATGTCGCCAGATATGTCACCCGAAATCGGCCGGCTTCGCTTGACATGTCGCCGACACATGTCGTGGGACATTTGTCCCCTAGTGTATCCTTGGCTTAAGGCACGTTCCTATAGTGCGCGACTATTTGTCTCGTTCGTTAAAAATAGGCTTATGTTGCGAATAGGTTGATGAAGTCTCTTTATATTATTAAACATCAGGTGAGCCATCCGCTGTACTAGAAGCTAGTTGTTTAAAAAAATACGTCGTCAAATTTGGTAAAATACGATGTGAAGTGCATCCATTAGATAAATGGTGGCTCCACCACTTTTTTTTGCTCCCCGCCTCTTCTACTAAGATTATGTTGTGAAAACCTGACCCACTTCTGAAATAAAACATTAACTTATATTATTATTATTGACGTTTTAATATTGCTAAGAGTATGATGATGCGTGGATTGCTAAAGATACACTACTACATAACTAAGTAAGGTTATAATTTTGCATGCTATCCGATACGTAATATCCGTTCTGGGTTCAATGAGTAGCTGGCTAAGTAGAGACGAACTAAGGACTGTGAGGTGTGGGGCATTTTTCCGATACGTAATATCCGTTCTGGGTTCAATGAGTAGCTGGCTAAGTAGAGACGAACTAAGGACTGTGAGGTGTGGGGCATTTTTGCTATTCTTCTTCAAATTTGCATGCAAATTACTTCTGTACTATCTGTACTAATATTATAAACGCCAAAGTTTGTAAGTGTGGACGGATGGATGGATGGATGGATGAATTGATGGATGGATGTTTGTTATTCTTTCACGCCGGAACGGCTGAACGGATCTGGATGAAACTTGGGAGAGACATAAATTATATTATGGAATAGCACATAGGCTAATACTTTTTATCCAGTGGGAATACCGGGATTTAAATCTGCGCGGGTGAAACCGCGAGGATCAACTAGTTTCTATATATTTTGGGGTACCTATAGTGGCAGCTCTTATATAGATGTATAACAATTAGTACCTAATATTTAAAATGGTGTCACTACTTTGGAGTCAACAATTTTATGACGAATAATCGAAAATAATAAGTGTACCAGTGTTTACTTTTCTTAATTTCTTTCTTTCTTTCTTACTATTTAACTAGCACAGAACTCTTTGCTCGCGCATTTGAATTTTTTTGAAGATATGTACTAAATCACTGAAGTGGTAATGAAAAATCTCAAACAACTATGTTTCGGAGGATTCAAAGTCAAAGTCAAAGTCAACGTCAAAGTCAAAGTCAAAATATATTTATTCAATAAAATCACAAGGACCATCTTGAACCGTCTTAAAACTAGGTGACTTTTCGGAGGATCACATTAACTTTGATCCAAACAATATTTCCTACGAAAAAAATAGTTTGTACTGCTTAAGGGTCCGGCGACAGCGGCTCGCAATTTCGAGGTGCGATTGGCTATTATTTCATTTTATTTCATTTCGGGGAGGTTGTTTGAAAGAATAACCCTAAAGTGACACGCATAAATACTGTTTGAACACAAATAATACAATATTATAAGGGAAATGTGCTTGAGTCAGAAATCATTTTGGTATTCGGTAAACGTAAGACCAAACATACTAATACCAAAATGATTTCTGATTCGGGAATGTTTCCCTTAAATTATTGTATTATTTGTGTTCGAACAGTATTTATGCGTGTCACTTTAGAGTTATTCTTTCAAACAACCTCCCCGAAATGAAATAAAATAAAATTAATGATTAAACGAACTTACCTGTACGTGAAGTTCTATCATAATTATGTGAAGGCTTTGTCCGAAGGGATTATCCATAATAACACTTGTAGTACCGCCTAGTGGTTCGCCGTTCACGCACTAAATTTGAGGGTAAATATGAAAAAAAAAAACAGCATTCTGTCATTTTGTTACTTGGATTCCTACCTCGCTCGCGTCATTTAGTTTAGAGATATGTACCTATTCAAATATTTCACCTTGCAATTGGGTTATGCTATATATCTGGGAGGGAGGGTTGTTAATCCCTTCGGACAAAGCCTTCACATAATTATGATAGAACTTCACGTACAGGTAAGTTCGTTTAATCATTAATTATGCTTGGCTTTGTCCGAAGGGATTATCCATAATAACACTTGTAGACTTTTAGAGATTTCAAGTGAAATATTTGGCTTTATTACTTATATTTAGTACTGATCATAAATTTTAACAATCATAAATCACACCATTATATTCATAAAGAACCATCAACAATAGCTCTTGCAAAAGAATCATCTTGATCTGAGTTCACATTACTTATGTTTCTATTATAGAATCGATAGAATGTTTCAGAAGAACCGCTCCATCCAGCGGTTTTTCTGATTTGATCCAAACTAACACCAAAATTATTGGCCGCAGAAGTTGCGGCGTGCCTAGTGCTATGGGCAGAGAATATATTAACGTCGATCCCACTATCGTGTAAGATGTCCTTGATCCATCTACTTAAGGTCTGAGAGCCCACTGGCTTATACGGTTTCTTGAGACTTATGAATAGGGAGTCGATATCTTTTCGTAAAAGACTAGTTTTTTCCAAATAAACAAGCAAGGCCTGACAAGGACAAATTTCCGGTTTTTCCTCAAAAAAAGGTAGCACCAGGGTAGGTTGAAGGCAACCTCTACGAGTAGTTTTCAAAAAATCTGGAATTTTGATATTTAGTTTTGAAGGTAGTCTTTCAATATTTTTAATGTTAATCTTTGACAGAGTTTGTACTCTATGTGCAGTTAATAAAGCAATGAGAGTAATCAGCTTTTTCGAAATTTTATCAAGAGGTAGTGTTTCATTTGGATACAATTGGCTTAAATAATTAATCACTATTGAAGTATCCCATGTTACGGAATACTTTGGCAATGGGGGTCGCAAACGATATATTCCTTTGAAAAATCTTTTGACTCTATCATCTTCGCCGATATTTTTACCCATTAACAGGGCTAATGCAGACCTACAAGAATTGAGTGTTCCATATTGTGATCCTTCATTAAAAAGCTTATTCAGAAAATAAAGAAGTTGTGGGATCGACGCATTGTATAAATCTAAATTATTTTGATTACACCAATGGAACCAACGTTTGAAATAAACATTATACTGTTTGAGGGAGCTGTCTGACAGTGACGCCATCATGACATTAATAGCTGATGGAGGGACACTTCTCCTTAACCACGCCGTCTGCATAAGATCCCTGGCACCAGGGTAAACGACTTGTGTACGTTGCGATTGCTGAAATTGAAAGAAATAATAGGCATATTATTTACTTTGAAAGTTATTATGTCAGTTGTCAAAAGGCTTTGTATGCCCAATCAGCTAACTTTCATCCAAAATGAGGGTAGACGCGCCTGAATTCTGCATCAGCTCTTTTGTTATGCCATAATCTAATATAAAAAGATGATTTAATATAAGATATTGCCGTCGTGTATCAACACGAAGTAAAAACTGTAAATTTTGTAAGTTTTAGCAAAAACTTTTAAACCATAAAAGCAGCTATAATTTCAAGGTGGTTCTTCAGTACCTACTCCACAATCCACCTGCCTTCTCTCTTCCACATGCAGTTTCCCACCCCGTATTTGAGACATCAGAGAAAATTTCCAGATCATGCGTATCGTCTCCTATTTTACTGTAAAGGATTTTGTATACCTAGCATTATGTTAATTTGAATAATTTTATTTATTTATTTAATTCAGCCAAATTCATAACCATAAGAGTCCTAAACTTATGAATATCTTGTGTTGCGCGTTCAAATTCTTTTCCAAGGTAACATGATCGTGAATTTCTTTGAATCTATCTATTATGAAACCTTAAAATTACAGGCTAGTGCCTAGTACTAAAGGGTTATTAGTTATTAATGACCATTGATCATAGAACAAAGCCAATCTACAAGTAGGTATAGTTTACCCCGTCTAGCGGCGGTCGCGCGTCCACTGATGCTGCGAGTGTCTCGATGAGCTCGATTGCTCTTTCCTGTTCGGAGAGGGCTCCTTCGTCCTCGGACGATTCGGTTGTTTCCGAGTCGGATAAGGACCCTTCCAGTTTAAATTCTTGGATGGACCTGCTGTAACTGGATATTTCTTGTTAGCTGTGTTTGGTTGCTGTGGCTTAGGTACTGGTGTTTTTAACTCGGCACCAGATTTGTTTATAGCTTTAGCAGTCTTTATCGTTTCTGTCAGATTTTGTCCAAACAACAGGTTGTCAGGCTTCGTGTTTTGTAGCTGGTCTTTCATATCTTTTTTCAGCGTAGATAGGATGAAATTTCTTCTGATTGCTGAGTCACTATGCTGACAATCACATAAAATGCGCTCCGTGTCCATCAGCATCTTGACAAGTGTAGGGTCTGCATTACTAATTGAAATTATCTTATTTATGGCTTGACCCAGACTAGATATAGCTGCAGCTACCTGTTTTTGTCTTAACTCGATACTCCTATCTCGTTTAGCGGTCATTTCTGAGATGCCAGCTTTTATTTCGGCATTCAATGCAGGAGCATTGATCAATTTACAGTTGCTCGGCAGCAAATACTTTTCAGTTAGCTCCTTACGAAGATCTTTGTTTAATCCATGCGTGGCAACATGTTCTAGTCTGACAGCTAAGTCTTTGTGAATTTCATCTCCGTATGTATTAGAAATAGTAGGGTCTTCTCCTAATATTTCAAGTATTTCACTAGCCAGCACAACTTCAGCAGTCCCAGAATCATCACCAGGAGTGACGTTCGCTTGCTGCTCAATGACCGCTGCACTGGCACTTGGGTCTGCAGGAATAGCAATAGCCACAGTAGCGGTAGGCTCTGTGGGAGGTTCTACATCGCGGTCAGTGCGCGTCTCAGACTCAAAAGCATCGTTTTTTCCATCAAGCAGTCCAGCGACATTATTCTCAGTGAACTCGTAAGTCACGTGGCTTTCAGAGTGATCTTGTTCTGAAATCGATAGATTTCTCATTATTAGTTAAGAAACAGACCAAAGTACTGTTCGCAAAACTAATTTTACCGGTAGTACAGTTCCAGAGAAAAGTACGCAAACCATAGTAAGAACAAAAACATTTAAATATACTTTGCAGGTAGCACTATTTTAAAAGAAATAAGTGCGCGATGGTAGTACAGTTCCAGAGAAAAGTACGCAAACCATAGTAAGAATAAAAATATTTAAAATATATAGTGCGGGTAGCACTGTTTCGAAATAAAAAAGTGCGCGATGGTAGTACAATTCCAAAGAAAAGTACGTACTCCATGATAGGAGACGGCTTATATTGTGGGTAGTACAGTTCCAAAGAAAGGTACGCAAACCCTGGACGAGAAAAAAAAATTTTTTTTTTTTTTTCAAGTTTTCATTTCATTTCATGGTAGGCATGTGAAGTCAGTGGAGTCACTCCCTAGACGTCTTCAAAATCCTTTGACTAAGTACATTGTAATAAACAATAAAAAGAAGGAAAGGAAAAGAAGAAAAAAAAAATGTGTAAGGTAGTCTCGGAATAGTACTCGTAAACACCTATGTAATGTACCTATCTTACTAATCTTAGTAATGAATGATATGAAACAGATATAGCATTCTGTTTGCATAATTAGCAATAGGGTAGTTACATCTCCATAGAGAAAAACGCAAACCCGGCTGCAAAGGTTATCCATGCGGAAAATAGGTACTAAAATTGTCTTTATGTTTAATAGTGTTACACAGGCTCTTCGATAAAACACTGTTTACTAACCTTCATACTCTGCGCGATACATGTTATCCGAGGCTTCACTCCGGCTGCGGCTACGGCTTCGACGTCGTCGTAGTAATTTTTTCTCCAACTTTTTGAACTTTTTTAATAACTTCCCGTAATCATCAGTTTCACTCTTGCGCTTTGGCATAATTATTTTTCAAAAAACTAATAGGTACAATGTGTGAGACACGAGACGTGCGTTCGTGGCGAGCACTAAAAAGCGAATGACGCGAGCGAGGTAGGAATCCAAGTAACAAAATGACAGAATGCTGTTTTTTTTTTTCATATTTACCCTCAAATTTAGTGCGTGAACGGCGAACCACTAGGCGGTACTACAAGTGTTATTATGGATAATCCCTTCGGACAAAGCCAAGCATAATAATAGCCAATCGCACCTCGAAATTGCGAGCCGCTGTCACCGGAGCCTTAAGTATAAATCTAACACACTCATGTCCAAATCACAACCATAACCGCTAAATTCATAAGCCTCTGAAAACGAGGCTTGTTTTAGGATCTTCATAAAATATAAGTCAAGTTATTTTTATAAGCCTACCACAATAACTAGAACTACCAAACATAGGGTGCCTATTACCCACAGCCACTTACCTCCACTCCCCCGTTCCTTCACTCCTAAATACACTTGTACTTATTCACTAACGATAGTAGGTATAGTATTTCATACAGAAAGTTATTTGCCATAATGACAAGTTGGGTAATGTACTTATTTGTTTACGTAAACGCAGTGGGAAAAAGAAACTAAACGTAAGTAGGTACCTTCTCTCGTGCGGCATTGTTGTAATTTTCGCAACGTACCGCAATTTTCGTTGTAAAGTAATTTTTTGGTTATAAATTAATTTTGTGGCGTTACATATTTTACATGTATTCAGTAGTTTTTCGCAATTTTACCTTCTATGTAATTTAATGATAACCCGCGTACTGGACATTAACTACATTAAAAATATTTGAGAATCTTGTATAAAATATATAAAAATGTTGAAAATATAATTAAAAATATACCATCATAACACTGCTTGAATTTTTGCGTTGTTTGGCTAGATGGCCTTGGGGAATTAACTAGATTTTAACAAATGCCAAAATACAAAACATTAGGTCCTTACAAAAGATTTCAACGCGCTTCAATAGTAGCTAACGGTACCGAACAATAAAAAAAAATGGGTCATTACAACTATTACCTATCCCCAAACACGTCAGACACTGCTACAGTTTTTTAGACTGGTTTCCTCACAATGTTTTCCTTCACCATTTGAGCACACATTCATAATTTTTATAGGACACACGGATACGCATCAAGCGTGTCTCTTTTATGGCCTTGTAATAAGCAAAGCTTTTCTTTTGTTTTGTGTTGCTTGATCCTTGTATAAGGTACCTTACATTAGGTAGGTAGGTACCTCGATTTTCTGTCAGTTTTTTCAAGTATTCATTTTGCTGCTACTGTTAGGTACCTTCTATACGATCATAGTGATGAGGTCCATTTTCTGGATTTTTCATGGTGCGTTTTTCCAAATTATCAATTTCAATTTCCGAATTTTCCACATTTGTTGTATTTCGAATTCTAAATTGTCGGATATCAGATATTTAAAATTTTTGTTTTTCCTCCAATTCTTACTTCGATAATTGAACCGCGGAGCCTCCTTGTAGCTTTACCACCATAAGTGTTAATTAAATGAACAATCTTGATGCTTCGTGCGATATAACGTACGACACTGGTATCAATTTCGTCACATTTCACCATTTCTTGAGAAATTGTGAACCAAAGTAATCCGGAACACGTTTGCGTTATGTAGACATGTCACGATCACATTGATATACCATACCTGCATAAACAGGCAG
This sequence comes from Plemyria rubiginata, assembly GCA_963576535.1. Classification (NCBI taxonomy): domain Eukaryota; kingdom Metazoa; phylum Arthropoda; class Insecta; order Lepidoptera; family Geometridae; genus Plemyria; species Plemyria rubiginata. The sequence goes on along the minus strand of OY754917.1, from coordinate 8,990,592 downwards.
TAGGTATTTTCTTTATTGTAGAATAATAATATCTTTGTGATTTGTAAATTCATGCAATTTTCATTGCATGTCGGTATGCAGTGCAAAGGTTTTAGGTATGTATTACAAAAAAGCTTGGGACTGAACTATGTTACAGCTCATTACAAATTAAACAACATTTTAAATTTTGTAAAAAGTATCATACCAACATTGATTATAACAACAATTACCATACAAATGAACGCTAGGAACAAAGCCGTAAGCTTCTTGCCCGTTCTTGTAGTCTTTGGTCGCGATGAACTGGCGCGGCGGTAGGTAGGTTCACCTAGTATTTATGACGTGATTTACTCGGGACACGAGTGGTTAATAGTAATACTGAATAGTATTAAGTAGTTTTATAATACTTAATAATAAGTTATTATATAAAACTTAATAATAACTTAATTTGACAGCGCTAAAATTATAGCCATCTTGTTGTTTTAATTTTTTAAGAACCGGTAATATTTTTGCCGTCGAATTAGGTAAGAAATGTAGACAAAGAGATTTGCGGGATTGACAACGTGTGTTCCAGGTAGGTACTAGAATTCAGGTTAAAGGGATCACATCTAATTTACTATTGAAAACGCCATGTCATAACACCTCATTTTAGAGTAACTCATGAAAATATGAAATTTTTCTTATTTTCACGTTCAGATTGGCGAACAACCCTTTATTTACAACAAACACTGTTTTACGAGTACCTAATCAAGGTGTAGGTACCGGTAGGTACCTACATTAAATGTCAGTTTTTGTCGTAAAAACTTTATGTTCAACGTATTTTTATGTTACTTTAATTTATGATTAAGTGAAATTAAACTTTAATGTTTATTGCCGAACAAAGCACAAACATAATGTAGTGCCGTACCCTAATATATGGTTATAATTAAAGTTCCGGGTTTGATTCAATAGTAAAAATAAGTGACATAGCTTTCCTCTCTTTTTACCAACATAAAAAGAATCTTGATAATTACGTCCAAACTGACAGTAAAAGGCAAAGCTATTTGCTCAACAACTTTGTAGAAAAATCTTGGTAACTTTGTTGCTCTCCGACTTTATAACTTAGTGGTATGTACAAGGAATTGATTATGTGCATTTTACACCACAAATAAAGTACTAATCATAAAAGGCACCACATCCCGGCGATTGCGGCTTTTATAGAATAAAAAAAAACAAAAACAGTTGCCATGCAACGAGATATCTGCAAGGAAACCGCTGAGATTGCGAAACGGGCCGGCAAAGGTGAAGGCGCCGCGCCGCGCCAGTCGCCACGGAGAGAGAGCGGCGGACGCACGACGCTTGCGCCAACTGACTACTATTTCGAACTTAGAACAAACGCGCGCGCAAACCTACCCACCAACCAGTGCAACCAACGATTGCACCGTTCCAAATTCAAAAAGTGCCTGTGAATTTTTTTAAAACTAAATGACTAGTGTTGTGATTGTGTGCAACTGTCGATAACTTGTGCCCACGGAGATTGTGAGAATTTTTCTCTTTGACACACATATGACGTGAAATAACGGTGCAGTGATCCGACGGTCGATTGACTCGCTAAAATCAAAGTGCTAGTGTATTAAAAGCAGTGTGCCGGAATTTTAACGGACTTGCCTAAGAAGAGGTAAGTGTTTACAGTTAAGATTATTGTATAACTTTGGCGGCGGTCTTGCGGCGGTGAAAACTTTCTTATATTTTTTATCTGCTACTGGTAACATTTGCATTCGTTTAAAACCCAAATTGAATCTTTACAAAAACGAGACTGGATTAACTTATCTCAAATTATGTTATACCAAAACAAACAAGCAACAAACAAAATTAAATTACTTATTTGTTCAGATGTTCAGTCAGAGGGATTCGGCTGTTTTTGATTTAAAAATGTGTTAGAGTAATTAGTTCTAGCATAAGTTTTAGCAATAACTCATGACAAAGACAAGCGATCATCTTCCAGTCTTAATCCCGGTTAAACTATAGCCTATACGACCTCAGTGGCGCAGCGAGCGAGGGTCTGCCTGCGACGCAAGAGGTTGCGGGTTCGATTCCCGCCTCGGAACAAATTTGTGTACGATCTGCAGAAATTTGTTCCGTTGGTCTGGTTGTTCTATATATAATAAAAAAAATATCTATCTATGTAAGTATATAATGTATTAAATATATCAGTCATCTAGTACCCATAACACAAGCTTTGAGTAGCTTACTTTGGGGCTAGATGGTGCTGTGTGGGTTGTCCAGCATTATTTATTTATTTATTTATTTATAGCAATACTTGCCTGGGTTGAGTGTTGGAGATAGGAGGGTCGCAAGTGGGGGTAGATGGCAAGTCCTTCCCTTGAGTTCATTTGTCTAGGAGATGAAAAATTATAACTTAACTATATTAAAAAAGAACCTTACCTTACTAGTACCTAATTCAGCTGAAAAAGATAAGCTATAACTTTTCATCTCTTATACAAAAAGGCTCAAAGGAAGGACTTGCCATCTACCCCCACTTGCGATCCCCCTATACCCAACCCACAGCCCAGGTAGGTACAAGAATTGCTATACCAACCCATTCGGCTGAATTTGATTCAAAAATGTTTTATCTAACTAGTTCTAGCATAAGTTTTAGTAATAACTCATGAAAAAACATCACCTTCCAGCCTTCTCCCATATGAAATTATTCTAAAACATTATTCAAAGAAGCGGCAATGAATATTCATTCGAGGTTTTAAGTCTCAAACGAAAATGTGAGGGAAAACGTCCGAAGAACGGGTTTGCGTCCAGAATAAATAATGCACCGGTGAAAAGGTCCCAGACGCATCTACTACTACACTCGTGTCCGAAGTTTCTGTTTAGAATAAATTTAACTTCGGAATGAGCATTGTTTTAAACAAAAGACCAAGATCGATTTGAATTTCTTTAATTATTCTCCGAACGTCAAAATTTCTATCGATATTTTCTTAGAAAGTTGTTGCATTACCCTCACCTTTTGGCATTTTAGTTAAACGAAATGTCAAGTGTTTTTGTCCGAGTAGGAATTACCGCCTGTAATTAAGTTTTTGCTTTGTAGGCACTTCAACCGTCGTAGGAGAATAGGAAACTGAATACCTACTATAAAGCCTTTAGCAAATACATTTATAGCCAAGTAAACACAGAGTACCTACCTACATACTTAAATTTATATTACTTTAAAATTTACTGCAATTCTTTTTTACCAAATGTGTTACAGAAGAAGTACTCTCACAAACAGTTGTTAACAATTACATAAAAATGACTGAAATAGGTATTACGGCTCTAGCAAAGATCTAAGTAGGTGTTTTCGATTGCTCAGTTGCTATATTGACGACCTCAGTGGCGCAGCGGGCGAGAGTCCGCCTGCGACGCATGAGGTTGCGGGTTCGATTCCCGCCTCGGAACAAATTTGTGTACGATCTGCAGAAATTTGTTCCGTTGGTCTGGGTGTTTATGTATAATAAAAAATATCTATCTATGTAAGTATTAGTATGTAATGTATTAAATATATCAGTCATCTAGTACTCATAACACAAGCTTTGAGTAGCTTACTTTGGGGCTAGATGATGCTGTGTGGATTGTCCAGCATTATTTATTTTATTATTTTATTTTATTTATATGACCGACAGGAAAAATATACAGAAGGCCGGCAGCATTGGGGCAGTAAAGGATAGTTAAAAAACAAAGTTTTTCAACATTTACGAAAGCTCCATTTCGTCCGTGCCGTTCCGTTCTATAAAAAGGTAGAATAAAAAATTGTACTCTTCTGCCAAATTAAACTATGGTATTCCGTAAAGCCTAAGCCAACCAACGTGTGGAAAAAACACATTAAAATAAATTGAGCAATATTATTAAAAGTGACGCGAGCGAATGAAACACCGCAACTACACGGTGACAGTGCGTGACGACATAACAGTCATGAAACAAGTAGTACATTCAACCACACACGCAGTCAAATAATACTTTAATAATAAAGAAAATTTTGAAAAAAAACTCATTTATTATCTCTGTGTGTCCCTTTTTGTCAATATTATATGCATTGGAAAGAGATGGATATAGTTTAAGAATCCTTTATCTGGTACTTCTCGCTGGCATGTTTCGACTTGTTGAAATATATAAAATGACATACTCATTTTCTTAAAATCGCAATCTACCATTATGTGCTGACTAACTTGTAAAGCAAACATTTTCATAGGAAAATTTGTATTGGTCAAAATTATTTTTTTACCTAAGTATCTGTGTGCAAAATGGTTGTCTGCGATTTTTCGAAAATTTATTAAGTTATTTTATGTCTTTCAGGTATGGGATAAAACTCATCGTTTTGAATAAAAATATCATTTTCATTAAACCATAGTAAATTTTAATTAAAACTTATGTAAATTATAGGTTGCTTATGTCCTGGTTATAGGCTTTCAGGGTTTTTATATCTTTTAACATGTCGAAGCGTGCGAGCGAGAGGAATTTAAGCTCTTTTATTCGCCTTAATAAAGAAAAAAAAAATATTTTCCATAACTTAAGCTTTGAAGTTTGTACTTGACTGTACCATGGAACAGATAGTTATTATAGTATCTCGAAGGGAAAGACAAGGACAGGTGAAATGCATTAGATAACTCAGAGATGTTTTTCTTCCAGTTAATTTATTGCAATGCTTAATATAAAATTTTCGAATTATTTACGACTTGTCTTAGTTGCACTTTTTTTAATGCATTAAGGCGCAGTAGGCATCAAAGTCTAGTTAAAGGGCTATTCAATTGAACCACAAACATTATTTTAAAAGATCTAAAAGCAATAGGTGAATCTATATTGGTAAGTCACTTTCACGCAACGCCGAGGAGAAAAGGCCACAGCGTATGGCTTGATTCCAACCGATATTCGTTTGATTATTTCCAAAAAAATTAAATCAGACCTAAATTACTGTATAAAATTTATTCTAAAATCATAGCCTCATACTCCAAATACTCGACTTAGTAATTGGTATGCATTTTATGATTTTTTTTCAAACGACGACGCGACGGCGAAATGTATTTTTGAAGACTTCAATTTAAAAATGTAGAAGAAACAAATGTTGGTATTTTCTTTGAAAATAATTTAATTCCAATGCAGTTTCGTATTCCACTACTCATTTTATTTAAAACTACATTTTATTTTACACTGATATCAAAAGCTCTACACAACAGTGACAATGTATCACACACTATCTCGAGAATAACACAAGTTCTTATATTATAAACATACCACCGAGGTATCGCGACGAAGGCCTGTGTTTATGAATGTGCAAACATTGGGGCTGTAAGCTCAGGGAATGCACAGGGATGAATTCAGATTAAGACTACGCTATGTACTTCTCGCATACTTCAACATTTTGAAAGATATAAAATATTGAATTTGTTATTGAAGAATCGCAATCAACCGAGTTGTGTGCGTAACATTGTTCACAGCTTAGCAAAAGTTTAGGTAGTTTAGATCCTAACAAGTTTTTCTTCGAAAAGTTAACTTTACTAGTTTTCATGCTTATGAGAAATTTTTGTAGGAAAACTCATATGGATTTAAATGTCATTTTTGCTGAACTGTGTGCGATGTCTATTTTCAGGGCTGCAGAGAACGAAACATTCACTAAAGAGTTGAAAAAGTTTAGTGCAGAAGGCTTAGGCGTGAAAATTTTCGAAGTCAGACCAGCCATCTTGATGGGGATCAAAAACCAGTTCAGGATTATAAATCAGTTTGGTTATTTACCTGTGTGTGTGCATTGGTGTATTTTTCATTTCATTATGGTTAGTTTTTTTGCCTGATCTTCTAAGCTTCTAAGTCAGTTTCTCGTGACTGGCGTCACCATGATCCTTGTCATTTTTATGAAAAAACAACATGACTTTTGCTTAAAGGTAAGTACCTACCTATTCCAAAGACTTAGACAGAAACTTAATTTATTTACTATTGATAGGCACATTTCCCCTATTCTTGATAGATTAGTGTCAAGTATTTATGTATTAAATCTGTTGTTTATATTTATTAGGTACTATGTCGCTCTTGTTGTCATGTGTCGTGTCGTCATAAATAAAAACTTTTTCTGTCTTTCTTTCTTTCTTTCTTATATTTCGGACATGGAAACAACAAATTAGTTATTATTCGACCGAACCGGGATTCGAAGCCACGCCTCTTGCTATAGCGAAAGAAACGTTATTTTGTACCCACCAACCAGTCACGAGCGTATTGATGAAAATTCTGGTTTAAATTATCATGACCTCGATCTTTTCTCCAACAACTGAGGCTCATATTCCAGAACGTAAACTTTTAGTGTCGGTTTTTAATTAAAATCGATACTACAGAATATTATTACTAATTTATAATCGTTGAGTCAGAGAGATTACTAGTCGTGTATTTTGATTGAGTTACCCAGCAAGACGTTTTGGTTGAGGATTTGGTTTGTGTAAAAATTAATAGGTCTTTAAGGGCCGTGCATGCGACTGTTGGCATATATTTTTTATACTACTTGCTAATATAACAAGCAGATCATCACTTATGAACAAGCATTACATCGCAAGTCACACACAATAGGAACGTGCCCTAATGATGCACTACCCTGCATCATTACGGCGGCAACTGGAGGCTTGTTTTGTTATTTAGATAACTAACTAAAAGATAAATTTGATATTTAATTATCTAAATACGTCCCCGCTTACCCGCCTAAACTTTATATAACAAGTTGTCTTTGAAAGCCTGACCTTGCTCTTTGACTCTAGTTTGTGTGGTGACGAGTGTATGATGTAAGTTTTATTTTGTGATTTGCTTACCTAGATAGGTTGAAAAACATCTTTAATACGTAGGTATATCGCTGGCTTATAGTTTTACTGATGATTCTAGTTTTTTTGGCAAATCATGAATTTCATCTGCCACAGCGACAAAGTTTTCGGCGATTAGGTAAAATAATAAAGCAAAACGCGTAAGCAAATAGTATATGCGTAAATTCAAACCCTCTTATTCATGATTATGAATATTTACCTGGTATCTTATAGCAGCTCAATAGAATACCTACTTGTGACTTTTATGCCAACGAAAAGAAACAGCAACAGACCTATCGGTTTGATGCTATTGGCGCGCTCAAAAACCATAATGTTTGTGGACCAAAGTGTGTAAACGTATGTGAAGTAATTATAATCATAAAAAAGGAACCAAAAAGAAGGAAAAAACGCGGTTTTTATCGCGTGTTTATATATATGCTTTAAAAAAAAAAAAAACACAACAATATGTCTAACCTTCGTAATTATAGAAAGGTCAAGAACGATGTTTGTAATTATGTCTATTTTCAAATGTCAGCGGTTCTAATGGAATAGCATTAAAAAAAAAAATATTTTTTTGCAGTTTAAAGCAAACTATCTACAAATAGTCACACTAAATAATCCTAGTTGTACGTGTCTTGCCGCATTTTTTTTAGATTGGGATCTTGCGACAGTTCACCAAGTTTGCAAGACGTTTCAAAGGGGTCTTGTTATACTGAATAAAGAGATTTTGTCATTGTTGAAATCAGCTTGCTATGGGAACCTGTAAAATATATTTTAATGGTTTGCATTTTTTTACACACTTAGACCTTTTTGGTCTAACTTATTTAAAAGCCATACTATAAACTTGTAAGCTATACTTCATTTCTTGCTTTTTTAAACCTTGTAAGTTGATCTGATCATCGATCTGTAAATAGGTACGTGAAATTGCACAAAGAAGGAAGTCAAAGTCAGTAGTCCCGTTGTTCGTAAGCACTGTGTGCACCTACTCGCTCTACGCAAAACCAGTATTGTCTTCTTAGATAGACAAAGGCACATAAACATAGTTTTTCCATGTCTTTTTTACCTTATTGTTTTATAAAATCACGTAAGCGTCCTCAAAAAATACATAAAACCTCTAAGTACCTAAAACAGGATTCACACAAACTCAAAAAAAGTTCAAAGTAGTTTTATCAAGTTTTTGCCTGCACGTTTGAATTTATGACGAGATCTTGAAAACGTGAGTCAATAAGGATATCTATATCTTGTGATGTTAATACCTCGCTTTTCTTGTATACACTGATAAACAACCTTATTCGTGCCTGCATACTGGCAAGTTGATCAAATATTTGATCTCACCCCACAAGTTAAGACCTTTTTTAGAAGCTTCGTTTTTTCTAGATACTGTTATCTTTTTATGATGGCTGTAATATAGCGGAGATTTACTTGACGTGAAATATTTTTTGGACACTAGCTGTAACTCACGGCTTCGCACACGAATATTGGCGGCACAAGGCGCTCTTTGGGGTCCTTCTTCTTTCCATGCCGATCGTTTGCTCTGTTCGGGATACAAAGCTAATAATATCCAAATTATTTTTTATCAGTTCAGTAGTTAGGGCTTGATTAAGAAACAAACATGTGACAATATTAACTTTCGCATTTGTAGTATTAGTAGCATATGTAGCATGGTTGAAAATTCCATCGATGTTACGGTTAGATTTCGCTACGTTTTGAGCTAGAACAACGATACCAGAAATTCAACAAACACACCCAACTCAATGAAAAATACACACAAAATATGAACATGTAAATAGATTCACGCAAGGGAGCATGTTGGGCTCAATTTTGTACAATGTTGACATAATTTTATTCCTTACATGAGTGAATTAACTTTTTAGCGTTGTGGAATTTCGACTAAAATTTAATAAGTAGGTAGCTAACCAGTTTAACGCCAGGTAGATTCAAGCTTTTATGAAAACGAGTTTGAAATCTAAAGAATGACTAAAACATCCATTTTTAAAACAATAATATAAACAAGTCTTTGCTTTTCAATCTTCTTATCGTGTCACTAGTTCCTCTTTCTATCTTCTTATTCTAGTCTAGAATAAGTGTGGTAAAAGGATTTTAAGCATTTGACAAATGTTTTAGAACTTTTAGATTCTATGACATTCCAGATTCCTCACGATGTTTTCCTTCATCGTTTAAGTTGACACTTTCACATCAGTATGTGCACATCAATTTTTGAGCTAAAAAACTCATTGGTGCTTGACTGGTTTTAAACCCACGGCCTGGTAGCACTAGATCACCAAAGCTTTTGTTCTAGATGATTGAATATGATGATAAAAGGCCATTAATCAAGTACTTCTTTTTTATACAACTAGCTGATGGAACAAGCCAATGGCACACCTGATGTTAAGTGGTAACCATCACCTATAACAAAGCATTGTCTCGTTAGTCACGCACGATAGGAACGTACCCTACGGTGCACTGCCCTGCGTCCATTATGAGGCATACAGATGTGCCTCATGTGCCTGTTACACCGGCAACCATACTCTTCAGACCGAAACAACGCTGCTTTGCGGTAGAAAAAGGCGTAGTGGAGTACTTCCTCGGACGTGCCCTTCACAAAGAGCTCTACTAATCTTACTACTCTACTTCTCCTTTGGGCTGGGCTGAGGCACAGCAATATTTAATTATCAACAACACCTAGCTAGAAATGTACGACAAAGCCATGTCGTGAAGTTGCCCACATCATCCACCCACATGATGCATTAAGGGCATCGTAATTGGAACAACGCGTTTCTTTGTTGAAACGTGAAGTCAGCGACAAAACGTCCAAAAGTGTTATAAAACACAACACTAACACAAGCACACTATTGACACGACACAAAGAAGAAAGCCACATCATTTTATCACACATAGTGTATGTGTAGTGACACGAAAAAAAAGCTTTCAAATTCACATTAAAATCTTTCACTGATGCCCTGATACCAAATCCGTCTGGCACAAAACGTAGTGCACTTTAATATTTATAATAATGTTCCCTTATGTTAATGTTAACTTTGATATAAATGGCAATGTGGCATAGCTATATTGTTAGCCCGAAATGGGAACTGTTGGAACAAAATTTTAAAAATGGAAAAAAATTGTCTGTGTGATATATTTACACAGTTTTACAATAAAACGACGACCTCTGTGGCGCAGCGGGCGAGAGCCTGCCTGCTACGCAAGAGGTTGCGGGTTCGATTCCCGCCTTGGAACAAATTTGTGTACGATCTGCAGAAATTTGTTCCGATGGTCTGGGTGTTTTCTATGTATAATAAAAAAATATCTATCTATGTAAGTATATAATGTATTTAATATATCTGTTATCTAGTACCCATAACACAAGCTTTGAATAGCTTACTTTGGGGCTAGATAGTGCTGTGTGGATTGTCCAGCATTATTTATTTTATTTTTTTATTTAAATAATTCTTATTCTCCTGGGTACGAATTGACACATTGCAACAAAAACTATTATTTGCAGTCACTGAAAATAATTATAATTCGTCACTCACATAACACCTTTGTCGTTCATTGTACAGAGTAGAATGCGTCAGAAATGGCCGGTTGTAATTTAAGTGTATGTTTTGAATTAAATTCATTATTTCAAGACAAACACACTTCGAAGTAATACATTTTTTAGGTTATACATAGTTACCACTTAACATCAGGTGCCTCATCTGCTTGCCCCTTAGCAAGATGTAAAAAAAAAGTTGTACTACAAAACCTAGAAAAAATAACATAAAAAAAATTACGTACCTACGTATGCTTCCTCAATATTTGAGCTTAAATTACCCTACTTCAGTACCTACCCTTTCAATAGTACCCTACCTTAATAGTATACCAATGTCAAAAACAGTTCATTTAAACTACTTTTGAAACATGTACTTTGAACTTACCTTGCAAGTTACTGGCACACTGCCATATTTTGATCACGTAGGTACTTAACCTAGAAATAACTTTAATCACCTTGTCCAATTAAGCAGCTTAAAACTTTCAAAGTAAACATATTTATCATTATCCATTCGATAAAAAATACACTCGGTTCAAGGTTTAAAAAAAATTGTATTTGTGTTTATTTATTTTGTATTAAAATTTGTATTTATTTAAACATTACACATATTATCACAGGTAAGAACCTGAAACAGTTTCACGACTTTGATTCCCAGGCACGGTTAATATCCCCTCCGATGCCGCAATTCCATGTACTCGTAGGTACGTACCATTTCATGATTATTTAATTTTGAAGTTGTCTAGGGGTAGTCGGAAAGGTACATATAAATACATTATAATATCCGGTATTTGTATTGTAACTTTTTTAGTAATCGATTTTATCTTCACTCGACAATTTACAATCGAGTGTTTTATAAAATCGTGAACTCTATAAAACGTTGAAACCCGCTCATTGGAGCGGGCAGTTGGACCTCGCACCGACCTCGAGTCAACCTCGCTACCACTTCACCGCTCGAATGCACCAATCACCTCCAAATATAGATATTTTTATATTCCGTGTCACGATAGGCTTTTGTTTCAGCACTTTATAAAACTACGTAAATCGGAACGTTGAAAGTGGTGCAATTCGAATTTTAAATTGCTTTATCTGATTCGTTCTAGATTGTCTTTGAAACGCGAATTTCTCTGCATATTTCTTTTGATTGTAAAAATGATCGTCATTCAGCCATATTGGATTGTACCTACTTGGTTTACCTTTTTAGCAAGCATTTTTGGAAAACTCGTAATTACTAACAAACTTGTGTCATGCAGATAGAAATTCTTTATAAGATGCAGACTACCGCCAAACAACTTCTCGCTCACATAAGTTTTCTTACCTACAAGTTTAATTAAGTACAAATACTTATGTTATAAGCTCTTTGACCAGTTTCTGGCTTCAGTCCACTTGAATAAATACCTATGTTTCTGTGGTTAACCTGCAAATAGTGGGTAAATTGAGTAAGGAAAAAGGAAAGTCCCGATTGCTCAATACGAATTGGCCTTAGAAATACAATATCCAACGATAGCGCTCTAGAGCACACCTACACCTTATCTACACGTTTAAAAGAGTATGATTTTTTTATAATTAATCCGTGGCTTACCGACATATTGTAATCATAGGACTCCAAAGATATATATTAGTTTAAAACGTGCTTTTTGTAAAATAATTCTGTGACTTAAATGTTTTAAATGTACGAACGTTTCCAAATATGTGATTTTCTTATATTAGCCTACATAAATATGTGAATTACCTATTTATTATTGTAACATGTCTGTACGGTAGCTTAGGTATGATAACATTTATTTTAACCTTCATACTTGTAAACGTTGCATGAAAGGTTGGCTAATAACCCTATCTGTGTTTATCATTGCAAATTGATAAGAGATAGCAATAGTATGCAGTGTTTTTGACAGAATTAATCATGAGGGAGCCTGCATGACGGAACCAAGTTCTAAAACATTTGTTAAGTGTTCAGAAGGAGCCACTTTAAGGCGCACTTAAAATCATTTCACCACACTGTTTCAGAACTGAAAAAAGTGACAAGGCAAGAAGACAATTGAGTTAATAAAACTTCATATTAGTAAATACCTAGGTAATTTCAAGTAGGTATATTTCAGATAACTACATTTCTTGGATCGCCATACATATTAGACTACAAAAGATTGATAATGAGTTGGTATAATATTTCCATATCTGAGATAGACCTATTGACCTCTTGAACGCACTGTTAGATGATGTCAGGTGACTTAGATACATTAATTAGTTGTCAAGGATATAGACTGTGCTGTGACTAGCTGGTAACAAAATTATATAAATAAATCCCTTTGTGTCTGACTTTTATGTATAGGTCACGTCATGCAAAAAGAACGCCGGAAGGAAGGGTGGTGGGAAGTGAGTGTGATTTTTTTTATGCGCAAACACATCTCCTCCACTCTTTTCAAGATAGCGTCGTTCAGCGTTTTTTTGGTTGACGCGACCTTTAATTCTGTGCAGTTGCCTTCTTCATTCGTATAGTTCATAGTGAATCTTGAATACGCTGATTTATAATAATAATTATAATTGAACTGTAAAAATATCATGCTGCTACTACTTCAGGCCGATGATAAAATTGAGGAAAAGATGAGTATTTAACTGAAATACGGCGGTAAGTCACGACCTTATCTGGACTGCCATTTACTTGCATTAATTTGGAATCATGGCTGACAATAAATTGAAAGCTTGTAAAGAATTACCACAATAATTTATTGCTACACAAATTTGGTAATAAAGAGAAACAACAATTTTGTACTACAGTATGGATGAAAGATTTTTGAAATGTGATATTGTTATAGAAGGGGCAAAAAAACAAAAGCAGAATTATAGCCGTGAGGCCACTACACATTACCTATTAAAATCTGGCTGACCGAGTTTTGCTTGGTTTATAGTAAGCCTTAGTAAGGTAGATAGATTAGATAGATAAATGTGTTGTCTTTCTTCTTTTTATGGCTCCTGTCATAGACAATCTTGCCAATGTCAAGTGATTCAGAGATTATACTCTTTGTAGTTATGTTTCTAGTCATGTCAGTCCAAAGTCAAGTCAGTCAATTGTTTTGAAGAAAATGGTGGCGGTTTCTTCAAAACATTTGAAACATTTTCGGTCAAATCACGATATCACATAATACACTTTCATTCCAAATGCTTACACTTTGTGCTAAGACCACAAGTAATGTTGGTTAAAATACCACCAAAATTACACAACACAACTCAAAATAACACTAGAAAAACAATTAAAATGAAAATGCTATGTTGCTTCGTTAGATGACAGGAAACGAATCCAAATGTGTTGTCACTAATCTACTGATCGCTAGCAACCAAAAACATTCACGAAAACAAAAGAAGACATCATAGGCCACACTGATTTCTATTAGTTTAGCTTCACACTACATAGTAAGTACACGTATTTTGTAGGCGTATTTTGTATGACACATCTATTAAACGCCACCAACCAATAACATACCGTTTTATCTCATTCGTTCGAATTTCAAAAACGCTGTCTGTGACTGTCACTTTGTTGAAAATATAGAAGTACTTATGTCAATCTCCGAGCCACTTTTCTGAATGATCGATAATACTTCTTCAGTGCTTCTGCTAAGCATTATTTTATTATTTGAATGACAGTAATTGATTCTTATTGCATTTGAGTACTCGAATAAATAAATGGATGGAATAATAGTTAGTCCTTCTTGGTCACGAAACTTCAATAAAGTATTATTTCAATGTCATTGTTGTTTTCGAGTTGAGTTTTAAATAAAAACTACGAAGCTCTTCAGTTAATTCTGAACCTATTATTATGTTATTACTAAAACTGAAATATTGGTAAATCTTATACCAGGGCAGTGCATCATAAGGAATGTTCATATTTGCGTTACTTGTGAGTCGTTACCTGTGTTATAGATGATGATTACTACCTAACATCAGGTGGGTCATATACATGTTACATAATATACATGTCACAGCAAGTTGTTTAAACATTTAAATAAAAAAGTATAGAAAACAATTTCGTTGCTATTTTTGTGGTTTGTGTTATTTAACCTAGTTTTGTTTGTAAATGTTAGTATTTTCGAACACTGAATAGCCAGTGAACCGCAAATAAGCTAGTTCAAAGGTGTCACTCCGACACAATGGTAAGTACCTACGTACAGTATTTAAAAATTGCCTACGCTGCCGAATTCAATGCAATTCGAAAGTGACCGTCATTTGTATGGAAATTGTTGGGCCTTACGTGATGTCCTACAGACCTTGTTACATGTTTTAACTAAAAGTGCGAAGTATTTTTAAGTGTTGCTTAAACTTATCACTGCTTAGTATAAAACAAAGTCGCTTCCCGCTGACTCATTTCATTTCATTGTTATCATCTTTTAATAGAATCGAAATTAAGTTAATAATTGTATTAATAAATAATAAAATATTAAATGATATTGTAATAATTAAAACAATGCAAAAAAAGACAAATTTAAACATAATATAGATAAACAAGTAAAAAATGTTACCAACAAAAAATCTTTCGGGCCTGTAAGCTTAGATCGTTAAAACTACGCGGATTTTATGCGCTTTTTTAATAGATAGATTGATTCAAGAGAAATGTTAATATGTATAATACATGCCAAAATAGCTTCACGATTGTGATCCCCAAGCATCGATCTCTTAGTACCCCAGGACCGGAAACACATAGGACGCCCCGCGGTTTCACCCACGCAGATTTAAAACCTGGTATTCCCACGGGATAAAAAATTCCCTATGTGCTATTCCAGACTATTATCTATCTCTCTGTTTCATCCAGATCCGTTCAGCCGTTCCGGCGTGAAAGAGTAACAAACATCCAGCCATTCATCGATCCATACTTACAAACTTACGCGTTTATTAGTAGTAGGATAATAAGCGTCATTTTTCTTTGACTAAGTGCAACTTGATCTGTAATTCTGTATCCATGTTTACGACAAATAAACGTGAAACATTAAACTATGTGTGAAGAAAGAAAAAGTAATCAGAATTACGGCAAATTACAATATGCAATTTCTAGTTAGTCCTACACTAATTGCATAATTATGCACATAGCAAGTATAGCATGTTCACTTTGCAATGAAAAGTGACCATTAAATTGTTTCCTGAAATTAATTACACAGTAATGTGTAACATTGCCGATGACGGATGTCTCGAATTTCCATATTTAGGGTTCCGTTTACTTTTTGGCATATTTTTGTGGTGTCTGTTCTGCGTCTGTGTTTAATATTGTCGGAATGGCTGAACGGATCTGGATGAAATTTGGCAGAGAGATAGATTACAGTCTGGAATAGCACATAGGCTACTTTATCCCGTGGGAATGTCGGGATTTAAATCTGCATGGGTGAAACCGCGGTGCGCAACTAGTTGGTAATAAAACATTTAAAAACATGAATTTACCTAAATGTATCTTCCTGCATAGATTCAACTTATAAGTATTACATAAGTGTAAGATAACTTTTTCAAACAGTGTATCTATCCGACATTTTCTTTAAATTGTTGGTACATAAAATACCAGCTGATCTTAACTGTGAACTTTAACATACAAGTTACTAGAAAAACACGTTATCGTATGACCTGCTTACCAATATTAAGTGACTACTCAAAAACTTGAGACATTACAACTTAGTGATTTAAAACTTATTGCTATTCAAGGTCTTTTAGAAGTGACACTTTTTTGACACACAAACACCTCAGGCTCTTTGCAAGCTTAAAACAGTTAGATGCGTAATTTTAAATGAAAGTTGTCATAAAATAAATGTGAAAAATTAATACAACCGTGTTTTTGTGCTTTGTTGATTTATTTAAATTAATGGGTAAATTCCTGGATGTTACAGTATTTTATTGGTCTTTCGAAATCGGTTAAATATGACGGTTTGGACGTACCTAAGAGAAGTATTAAAAAGAAGACGAGAGGAAGCTGGCGCGATGCGGGTTCAAACTTGAAACGTCAACGAAGAATGGTCATGATCCATACAAAATTTACCCAGCCCCGGCGCAAAAGAAACACGTGTAAAGTTAGCCACAAAAAAAATAAAAAACGACCGTTTTTCAATGTACATAATATAACAAAAAAACAGATATGTTTCATTTGGGCCTGGGTCACAAATGACCATTCTTCTTTGCCCGCGTTGTGGTCACGTAGGTGTACACATTGCCTTACTATGGTATGAGACCGTTGGCCGCGTGGTAGACGCTCCCGCTTCGCAGTCGCTTCGATCGCACAGGTGTGGTCGATCCTCTAATGATGAACAGAAATTTTGACATGACGGAAGCCATAAATTAGGAAGTGTCTGCATAATTTATGTGGTGTGCTTTCTTCAAAGGCTTCAAAATATTACGTATGCGAGCAACCGGTTCGATCTGGTTGGACCGCAGACATACTTTAAACTGGACGGCGTAAGGGCTTCACATGGTTTGGACTTTAGTCAGCGAGTGCACCGTCAAACCATTACTTGATCGCACATTTCGTCTGAATGTAGTTACTTATGAAAAATCGGAAAACAACATTGTAACAAGTATATTTTTTTTTCAATTATTTTTCACAACGGGCGAGTACTTTTTTGACTATTATCTGCGTTTTAATTAGACTCGCAGTCCTATCAGGGCGCAGACGGTTATTGGAAATTTCGCTCGAGTGAAATGTCTCCGAAAAGATATAGTTTTTGGAAATTCATCCCAAGATTTGTTTTTAAATATTTGTGATTATAATTATATTTCAACAGTATCTAGATAGGCTAAGTCTGTGGGCTGGTGAAGAGTCTATCGGCATGTTCACATGTAGCACTCATTGCTTTGCTCGTACGAGCCCGCCTACGATACTATGCGATTAGAAGGTCATGTTTTGGCCGATTGAACTCAATAATTCAACCTCTCTAGTCTCTTTTATATGTTTTACCCACATGCACTTTTATGAGCCAAAAGAGATTATTTTGAGCTAAAATTTACATTACTCAGCTCAGTTGGTAGCATTTGCCTTCTGTGCATGTATGTCAAATCTCTGTAGGTACGTCGATCCCAGTCTGTCCCCACCGAGATCAAACATTTGTGAGATTGAACATGGACGTTTGTTCTCTGTCGGTCAAGTAGAAGCTAACTCTTAAACTTGAGAGGTCATAGAATAAATAAATAATACTTAATGGTTGTGATAAATAAAACTAAATATTTTTATTCCAGTAATAAACATTCATTTAGTTTAAGCCCTTTTCAGAATTTTATATAACAATTTAGGTCAACAGTGTATTTTCGTATTCTGTTCAATAAATGGGCAACTTTCATTTATAGTATTAAAATATCTACCACGGTCCTAGCAATAAAAATATATAATTTCAAAACATATTGAACACACTTTATGCGTTGTAATGTTTCTGATCAATAATTTCTATTGTCAAAGTTTTATTGCCTTTTCTGTACATGCAAGGCATTATAACACCATGTTAGTTAGTCAGTTACGACATTTGGAGAAATTCGAAAGCCATGCGACATCCATCGGATTTGCTTTCACACCCGCGAATCCGGTGTTTAATAAAAGCTAAAAAAGTTTATCGATTGGTCTAACCTTTGTTTCTGATTTTTATTAACTCTGATTTTACTAACTAATCTTTGTTTGTGATTTTTATTATGATAACAAGGCTCAACTATCACCTCCAAGAACAAGAGGTGAATGATCTAACTACCTTCCACCAACATTTAAAATGCCACTCCCAATAACTCTTTGAAGGAACCGACTACTACTTAAAAACGACTCGTCAGATCTGACCCAAATTTGACATGACATGACATGACAAGTACCAGCTTTCGATAAAAAAAAGAATCATCAAAATCAGTCCACTCAGTAAAAAGTTATGAGGTAACAAACATAAAAAATACGGTCTAATTGAGAACCTCTTCCTTTTTCTAAGTCGGTTAAAAAACTAAAGGTCCTACAAACCATCAAGATAAACTTGCTTTGTTTCTAAATAATTATGTCCACATTATAATAGTAAAAAAAACATATAGGTACTATTATTAATATGTCAGCCGTTTACTTGATGGTTTCAACAATTAAAAAACCTATAACCCCTATCAACCCCTTACTTGTCATTATGAAGTGACATTTCTTTGTTTACAGAAAATATCTTTGTTTAAGGTGAGTTCTTAAACTAGAAATAAATATAATCATCATACTTTTATGCAATTTAAAACAAATTAAAACGTTGATGTTTGAACATGTTTCACGAATCAAAGCAGGAAATGCACTGGCATCATCTGAAGTGTCAATCATTTCTACATTCATTGTTCAGCTGTTTGACCTCGGTGTCTCGTCAAACGTCAAATAGACAGGTTGAAGCATTGTTACATGAGAAAAAACTATAAGCGGGCTTGGCTTGGATAGTCAGGTGGGTATTTTTGTTTACTTTGCATCCATAGGGGCAGGGTAATAATCGAACAGTTTAAGGTACTGACACACGTGCTTATTTTCGAGCTGAAAGCATGCTTTTTTCGAGCCTTGCTCAATAAAAGCACGTGTGAACAGGTCGTGCTTATAAATAAGCATACTTATTTGGTTGTACGTTTGAGCATGCTCAAAATAAGCATGCTTATTTTTGAGCACGTGTGTCAGTACCTTTAATCTTTAAACACACAGCAAGAAAAGTAACCAGCAGCTGAGACTACGCCCGATTGTAACTTGTTTTATAACGATTGAAAAGTTCATTCTCAGTAATAGATAAAATATTAGAAATAAATGTTGGTACTATACCGGTCGAGTAAAGAGAAGATAAACACAGAATTGTTTAAATATAAAGTTGAATATCCAATGAAATGGTGGTAAAACAAATAATACTTGCTTTTGGAACAAACAAAACAACCTGTATAACATAATCATTTTCAAAGTATTTCTCCTCAGCCAAACAAGTAACCATTGAAGTAGAAGCCTACATAACCAATTGTGAAAACGCAGTCACTAAACTCCGTCGCCCATATACGCACGGCTACGTATCTATACATAAGTAAACATGTACTTATATGACAAGACGTGTACTTACGCGAAAACTTCGCGTGCGAGCTATCTGAGATTTCTTTTAACATTCAAGGAGAGACACTGGTCCGCAGATGTTCGAAAGCTATTGATTGAGGCGACAGTTCTTACAACAAATGTGCTACAGATAAGATATATATGACTCACACTTAGATAATTAGAAGAGTTCTACCCACTCACTTTTCCTAGTACAAAGAGTTTTTCGAATTTTTTCCCCACTCAAATAGACCGTACTTAATGATGGATGATACATACACGGTAGGCAATAAAATAACTTTTGTCTCCTTATCACTGCATAGTATAAAACAAAGTCGCTCTCCGCTGTCTGTCTATCCAGTAGTCCGGTAACGCTGTCGGCAATCGTCATACGATTATACCAGCATTATAGTCCATTCAAAAAAAAAATGTCCCCTATATTATAGATATATATTATATATATCTTTAAAAACTAAATACGCAGCGGATTTTGATGCGGTTTTTAATAGTGATTCAAGAGGAAGGTTCATAATGTAGGTATAATACACGCAGCCGGATCCGGGGCGGGTACCGTATCCACAACTCGACAGCTTATTTATTCAACAGAACTACCCAATTAGCTTATAATAGCGTGCGCTGCTTATGGGAACTGCAAACACCGTTGCACAAGTGATAATCGGCAATGACACAATTTAATGTGGCTATAACACTAACTCGACTCAGTGTAAGCGGATTATAAATAGAACTGAACTTGATATACATCTAAATGTTGTTTGTTTGGAACTAAAATAGAGTTCGTATGAACTTAAATGGAGTTTCTGTGCTGTGTTTAGTCTTTTACAGAGTTTTTGTGAGCGTGACTGCAAAGCGCACTTTTAGCAAAGAATGAACTTGAAAAGTTTTGGATGCCCTTGCTTTTTGAATTTATTTCAGTAACATTTAATAGTGTCGCATCGTGTATAACCTTACACGGTAGGCATTATTTGTTTTTTATAAATAAGATCATTGAGGACATCTTATCACAAAGGAAGGTCCAAACATTGTGAATGTGAGCAAATAGTGACTAAGAGGGCAAGATGGATTTCGCAAAATAAATAAAATGTGTATGAAACCATATAAAGTGTCATAAAGGGGTAGTTTATATTTGCATAGGAACTAAACAAAATGAACTTGAAAGTGCAGTTTTTATGCTTTATTTATTACAAAATCGTAGTCATGATTTCAGAACTGCTAGACTTCTTAGGATGGTGCAAGATCGCGATTCCTACTAAGATACTGCAATAGCTTTGTTGCAACATACCTAAATTTTAGTTTTTAATGTCTTATTTTTGTTTAATTCTAAGTTCTAGCAATGTCTACAGTAATAGGTTGCTAAAGACTTGAAAAAGTTCGGGTCTCGACATTTTTCTCCAGGCACTCGAGACCGAGATACCGCGCGTCAGATTCAAAGTGAACCTTGTCAATACAGTAAATAAAGGTCGTTTTGATTTTGACGTTTTGATTCTGAATCTCATGACTCAGGACCTTCTGGTCATGACATTATATTCGACACATATACCTATCCTTATTTTTGTTTTAACTGATTGATACGTGATAGGTTGCTAAATCAAATAAATATTTTATTTCTAAATATTTCATTCAATCTTATATGGATTTATGTTATCCGAAATAATAGTATTTTGTTTATTTGACTATTTATTTATAATATTTAAGGTTCGTTTGCTTTACTACGCATACAGCACACGCGATCCAGATTATCAACTGACGTAATACCGACTTATAAACAACGATACACAAAACGTATGTTATGAATTCCAAACACGCATATTTCCATCAGTGAAATACCAACAGGCGTCGAACCAATAAATCTCAACTCAAGAAAGTGGCGATTGATACCAACGAACTCAGTAGATAAACAAACTTCACCGACAAACAGGTTAAACAAAAAAGATCTTAATTAACGCACCATAAAGAACACTATTAGCGCATTTAAAAGAGAAACTGTCAGTAAAAACTATCGAGGTTTGCCCGTGATGGAATCTAGACTCCCGCCCTGGCAGCTCATTCAGATGTGACTGATTATACTGTTACAACCTCGCTGTCTGCTCGCCAGGCTGAGAAGAATTGACCATTTGCATGATCAGCCATAAGATAAGAAAGTATGTTTTTTAAATAAAATTTAAATGCTATGTTAAATTGAATGGTGTAAATGGTTTATTGAAAACATAGAAAGTTGATGCAGTGACTGGCAGCTGGCAAAGGTGTGATAAATTGTTGATTGGAATTGCATTCACTTGAAATCATAGTAATATTTTTAGGCTTGGTACTTGTACTTTTAAGAATGTTTATTGCTTATAAAATCTTAGAAAACCAATTTCAAATAGTGTTTCTATGAAATTTTATCACCTTAATTTTAACACTTAACATACAAAATCATCAATTTTTTATAGGTTATATTTAAGCAACGGCTATACAGTGAAAACATCATCAAATACGAAACAGCCACTCAAGAGTAATCGGTGTCCAAATAAAAAGTGTTACAAGCCGAATTAGGATTCTTCTTTTTTGGAAGTCAAGTCTTATTAAATAGTTGAATGACTACTGCCTCTCGATTCTCGAACTAGTATGTGACTCAGGACAAAACACGCCTCCATTTAGGATTGTCACCCATTTGCAATTGCCACACCAGTCGACACAATATGTCTACCTATACATACATGAATTCGAAATATATTGAATCTCCAACAACCTGTCTTTGGCTTGCGACTTTTAATTACCGACATAGTTTTGTATTGGACATTCAAGAATGAAAAACTTTATTCCCACAGAACTCACTAAAGTAAAAATTACACGAGTTACAAGAAAGCACGCTAACAATTTTGTTGAACAAACGGTTTAACAAGTCAGCCGACCACGGCTGCGCCACGGCAGGAGAATACAAAAACTTAACCACACGTTGTTTGAAAGTGAATTTTACTGCTTTCATTATAAGAGTGATAAAGGCTGCTTTTTTCTTCTGGCGGCCAGATGTTTTCGAAATGGTTCTCCAAGTGGAAAATTGTTAGATTTCGTGGTAGGTCGTTGGCCGTTCGGTGTGACCGATCCGTGATTACCGAGATAGCCAAGTGCAATCTAAGACCAAATGATTTTGGCACCGTTATTTTGTATTTAGTTCTCTTCGATTAGACGGATGTAGCTAAATTTATTCGTAACTCGAAAGTTCCATGTATTGCATACGAAGCATCTGATTGTTATTGACATATTATGTACTGTGGTAGCCTCAGCATAGAACCTCCCTAAGAGGAAGCTCGGTGACAACGGTAAACTCCAATCCAGCGGTGAATTAATTAGGTCAAAAAACTACCTAAGTTTGTTAAACTAATAGTTTTTGTACTAATTAAGCGAACTTATTAGTAGGATCAAAATTATATTTTTTCCGATGAACTGTGTGCTGTGCTGTGTGCAATTATTTGTTGATTGCTATTTTTCATAACCTATGTAAGATGATTTTATCTCTTTCTAAATATTGAAATGTGCGAGCGAGAAGTACTTTGACGGATGTCAGCCACTTAAGGCTGATGATAGTGCGGCAAGCACCTAATTCAGTGTTTTCTGTTTCTTTTCCAACATGCTCCATTGCCTAAAGTCAAGGACCTTTATTCAACCAGTTAGGATCGTGCATGGAATATTTTATAACAAATTTATCTCCGTCCTACGTACTTTATTCATACACAACCAGATAGACAGATATACCATGGCCTACTTTTAGACGTAATGTTTTTTGCATGACATTCTTTTGTGGGAGCTACCTTTACTTTTATTTCTTTTATTGTTTTGCCTTTTGCGGTGTAAACTGGCTTACTTGCTGCTTGTATGTGATAAAGTTCCTTGACTCTAGCTTCTGTTCGAAGAAGACTTATCCTGACTTATATGAGGTTTTATTGTAATTACTACAAGTTGACTAAGCTATGATTAAGTCTTTTTGAATACGAGCACTCAGGGATGTTTACAATGATTTCAATTAGGTAATTGCAGGTATTTCGTTGCGCGATTATTAGAATTAGTGTAAACCTTATTTACATTAGCGGCTTATTTTTATTGTGCACGCTAATCATTTTCATGCACTGCACTTACACAACTATATACCTATATTTACAGTAACTGCAAGCATGAGATAAAAACAAAGTAATTTATTATAGCATTGTAAACATAGTTGCTGACAGTAAAAAAATATGAATTTCCAATTTCTTATTACCTGAGCGTATTTACCTACATTTTCTTTACCTACTCGTAAGATATATTACTGAACACGTAAGTGCTTTGTGTATCATCATTACAAACCACATTAAATAATTTCCTTATTGCAATATTTTCTTAACAAAGACAACAAAAGAAAATTATGTAAATTTATTAGAAATAGTGTATTATAGTAGTACTTAAGTTGGCAAAATATTATTACAATAGGATAAACTATTATTCACTACCAAAAAGAGTAGCATTATAAGATATAGCTTTTTACTAATCCGAGATCCACCTTGTTAACATGGGGGGGGGCGGGGTCCTTCGAAAGGCAGGTTCATCTTTCTCTAAAACAGTGTTTTTCAATCTGTAGGTCGCGACCCCAGTAACAACTTCAGTGAGAAAAATGACGTATAACTTTTTATCTCTCTATGGCCCAAATGGGTCGCTAGAATTTTCTTCCCATAGGGTCTCGTATTTAAAAAGATTGAAAAACACTGTCCTTAAAGACCGGCGGGCGGCAGCGCCTTTGGCGTGCAGTTACAGATTTTATATAGTGTAGTCGACCATATACCGGGGTATAGACGATTGATTTTTGTCTTGAATGAAGATTCAAAAATATTATAGAAGATAATGTGCATGGTAAATACATAAATAAATAAAAGAATACTAGATCTTCCTATAAACGGTTTACTGCACGACGATCGTTACGGTGATTATGGTGATATATATAGATATTTTATCCCTGACTTATTTTATTTGTTATATAGTTTGTTTAGGTACTGGTTTTGGTTTGTTTGAGTTAATTTGGTTTTTGTTTTTATTTTGTGGTGGATGAGTAAATGAGTTTTCTTTATTTCTTTTTCTTTACGATCGTAACGATCGTCCCACTAAACTCATGCAAACAGCGGTTCCAGTCCTTATCGGGTGATGTGGGTGGAATCGATACACTTACTTGGTTGAAACGGTGACAATTCAAATGCTTAGCTAATTCGTTTTGTACAGGAAAAAAATATGAAATAATATTAATACAAATTTAATAGAATAGGATCCAGTTATGTTATGGGAGTGGTCTCTAGGCTAGGCAGTCATAGACTGTTATTTCAACCTCTTTACTTTCATATTACAAAGGTGAATAAACGATAAAGCTGGATTGAGAAATCAATAAAAGAAAGTAGTTAGACTGATACTGAATTAAAAACCAGTCAAGTGCAAGTCTGGAAGAATCAGTTTTTCTCTGAGATACTTTTTTAGGTATGGGTATTTAATTATATTGTGATTATTAGATTATGTTTTAAGAGTACCTAGTAGAGCTCTTTGTGAAGGGCTCGTCCGGGGAAGTACTACCACCAAGCCTTTTTCGGTGTGAAGAGTGTGGTCGCCGGTGTGATTACGGGCACATGAGGCTTAACATCTGTATGCCTCAAGTTGATGGACGCAGGGCATGTGCATCGTAGAGCACGTTCCTGTCGTGCGTGACTTGCGAGGCTTTGTTATAGGTGATGGTTACCACTTAATATCAGGTGGGCCATCTGCTTGTTCCATCAGCTTGTTGCATAAAAAAAATAAATCAAATCAAATCAAATGTGTAATGTTTATTTGCAACTATTAACACAAACTATTAGCAAAAGTAGTAAAACAAAGGCAGTTGCAAAATGGTCCCAACTCAGCATTGTAAGCTATAGAAACTTACGCTGGTCTTCCGTTGGGGTAAAATAGTGACAAACGCATGGTAATAGACCTACTTCCCTCGACAAGCTCTTTTCTGAGGTAAGATTTAGGTATGAGGTACCTTGACTCGTAGCACCAAATGATGCAAATATACGATCTAAGGCCACAATAAGATCAAACTGACAACTACCTGTTCAGATCCGGCTCGAAGTGTCAATGTCAGCGATTGTGTGCATATTTGTTTACAATTAGCTAATTCTTTAATGGGACGTAATTGAAACTTTTGGGAAACCATAATAATTGCAGTATTTTTGCCTTTTAAGTCGTGTCAAGGTGAAAGCTTTACATTTATGTGTCTTTATAATTTTTTTGTGTTGCAATTAAACTTATTCTTTTCTATTTCTATAAAGCCAGTGACGACTGATTGGCATCCGGCGAGAAGGCGACGCGGCTGACCAAAACAGAGGTGGCGGGATGAGCTTGATGTTTTCCTAACGTATTGGGCAAAGATAGCCCGATTGCAATGTGTTGAAAGAATGGGGACAGGCCTATGCTCAGCAGTAGGATCCGGAGAACTCATAATAATAATATTATTACACTCAGACCGAGATCAATAGTATTTTGTCCCCCAGCCAAGCGGTCGAGATATCAACTAACCGATGCATTAGATATCGGTGCACAGATTTCTACAGCATCGAGATCTAATTACTGTGTCCGCTGGACCGTGCTGCCCGAGGTCGTACACGCCAAGCGATTTACAAATTAAATTTGTATTTTATTCGAAATCTTATACACTGTATTTATAAGACGTATTTATGAGTATATCACGCGAAAGACGCCATAAAATTTGAATGTTGAAATATAATATGTGAATGAGAAATGAAATATTATAAAATAATGGATTGTGTAACATAATTAACTTGAATTATTGCGTAAAATGGATGGTGTGAAATATAAATAAATAACATTTTCGGTGATTCGCTTTTTTTGATTTTGATGCTTTCCGTTGATCTAAATTTCATTATGAAATAAACAACATAATGTTGTGTCCCCTTCCTTTGGCAAAAGTATACCCCAAAATTGTTGAGTGTCCACCTTTTGAGGTTTGTTAATTATTCGCCAATATATCTCTCCATCGTTGAGATTGAATATAGTTTAACAACCTAACAGTTTTTTTATTATAACAAAAAAGCCCCGTGTAGAATATTTCGGGGCACACCTTTGCCCAGTATGGTTGGTAAAAAAATACTTACGTCAAACATGCAAATCATAGACTCTTCGCGAGGTCGACATCATGCGGTTAGGCAATTAATTTAGCAAGTTAATATTGCTGGCGCTAGCCCTATCAGTTAAATACCAAAACGATCAAAATGTTTCACAAGTGATTTTTAATAACTGTCTAAGACATCTATATTAAAAACTATTTCGTAATTTCAGTGCAATATTACAACAATAAGAATTTTATTATCTAATAGCCAAATATCCACCCCACTAAAAAACGGTTTACAGATCGCTACAGGCTTTAGGTGGCTTCATGATTTGTAAACCATTTTTTTTATTATAGGTGCATGATTGATCACCAAAATGCAATAATTTAATCCGAAGCACATATTAATTATAAAAACTTAATTAATTGTTTGTTTTTATTATTTTCTAAAAAGTCACGGCTGGCTGGAAATTAATTATGAATTTATGTGAGAATAAAGTTAAGTAGTTTTAAATATGTATATCGATCGATTTCGTTACAAAAGTCTTGACCTAATGTTAAAATGTATTGGGCAATGTATACTATTTATTGACCGAGCGAGCGAAGCGTCTCAGTTTCCACATTGGCAAAAAATGCGTTTGTCCGGATGTCTGTCTGTCTGTTCTCCTCTACAGGTCGCATTTTTCAACCGATCTGGACGAAACTTGGTACACAGGTTATATGACTTATTATTTTTTTGTCGTCGGGGATTTTTGATTGGAGGGGTACTTCCCCCAAAAAAAGGGCAAAAAGGGGGCTATTTGATATACTGGATATCTCCACCAAATGAGATCCGATTTCGATTATTCTTTTTTTATTTGAAAGGTAGTAACTATAAGTTGGTCTCATAAAAGTTTGGCGAAGATCTGATAAGGATGATGAACAGGATAGCTCATCAAACAATCGATGGTTTTCAATCAAATTTGAGAGAAACACAAAGGACCTCATTCTACACAAGATGATGCAAAAAAAAACAAAAAGATCAAAAAAATCACAAAACGGAAAATGCACTTGCACATTACATTCCTCAAATAGCTCACTTTTAGTATGCTCGCGAGGTCTACAGCTCTCAGAGCCACTAGTATATAATGTTATTTATGTGTATTTTTCGTTAAGTTTGGGCAAGATACATTGCCCAAACTGAACGAAAGCGACCACAACTAACATTTATTTCAAGACATCAGTTTGGTGAGAACCATTTATTTAAGTAATAATTATGGCACCGAACAATAAATTATATTATACATTATTGAGTACATATGCATCGTATATATTTATTTATTATAAACGTGATGATTAACTATATTAATAATACATGACAATGTACGAATAAATGATTGTCTATGTCCAAGTCTATGTTCACAAACAGAGGTTCGCTTATAGTAGGTACCTAACCAGATTTGCGTGCGAACCAAATGAGATGGTTATCAGAAACCAAGGGAGATAAAATCACGTACCTTACAGTGATACCCAGCATGGAATAGCTATTAGAGAGTTAAAAACGACAAAAAAAATCACGCATAGATGTAAAGTCAGCAAGAGTGCGTGAGGTCATACGTGCTCTAAAATTCTAAGTTCTAGCAAGTTTCGTGACTCGCCCACAGGCGCGAACTAAACGCGCGTCCGGACGTGCGATCTGCTTGTCCTATTGTAACACGCAATTTAAAACGTAAATGTTATCTAAAACGTCAAGTAAAAACGTAATGTAAATAAATAAATAAAATAAATAATGCTGGACAATCCACACAACACCATCTAGCCCCAAAGTAAGCTACTCAAAGCTTGTGTTATGGGTGCTAGATGACTGATATATTTAATATATTATAGGTACATATACTTACATAGATATATATTTTTTATTATACATAAACACCCAGGCCAACGGAACAAATTTCTGCAGATCGTACACAAATTTGTTCCGAGGCGGGAATCGAAACCGCAACCTCCTGCGTCGCAGGCGGATTCTCGCCCGCTGCGCCACTGAGGTCGTCTAAAGCGCAATCGCAGCACGCAGAATCGCAGGACGCGCATGTGGAGTAGAGCCCTTATTGTATTCCACAATAATAAAAAATAACAGAGAACAAACTACGTTACTTTGCAAATGTAAAATAACATACATTTTGACATTTGTGTCGTATCGATATTCAACCTCATTCTGTTGCAGTACCTAAGGGATACGATACGTTTACGCCACTAAAGTGAAATTTATCAATTTACTTATTTTTTTATTTATATCTGTGATTAAGCCCTAGATCGTATTCTCACCAAAGGAGAACCAACTACGTTTTCTGATGCGTGATCTTCTGTACTTGAAAACTTTTCAGCTACAACCATGGCTCTAAGCAATGTATATAAAATAAAAATGAAATAGATATAAGATCCCCCCTAGACCCCAAGCGAGTACGCTTGATTTGTAAACCCACCCGTAACTAGAAATAAAGTACAAAATGTCTTTGATTATGTCAAAAGAACGAGATATGGATAGGGCAACCCACAAAAAAACCGATGGTTTTACGAGCAATATGCCTACTCTGATCTAAATCACACTCGAAGAGGAAATAACACGCACAGGTTAAAGATTAGCATCAGGTTCCACCAAAAAACTTATCTGCAAGTTTCCGTCCTTAGTCACCTATCGCCGTGAGAAGAGGAAGACTTTCACCAAACACTTTTTGTGTTTGAAGGTCTGTAGTTCATTGTTTGTACACTGTCGACGCATCTCTGTCAATGAACATCTTTGTGGGTACAATGACACATACAAGTAGGTACGTCATGTACTTGTCATGTTGGTTTAGTATTTGATGCTTTCTTTTGGATGTCGGTGCAGGTACAGTGAAAGTGATGCAGAAAAACCCTCAGAATCTACCATGAGATGATTTTTTTATACTAAAGCTGATGGTAAAAGCAGATGGTCCATCTGATTTTAAGTGGTAAACATCAAATAACAAGCTGTAAAAACATTGCCTCTTATAAACCTATGGCGTTGTTAAAACGGTGAAAAGATTTTCCAAAAAGAAAACTATACATAATCAAAATCTGAATACATAAATAAGTTAGTTTATTATGTTTTATGAAGTATATACTATTTTGAATATAATATTTAATAGCCTATTAATCGCCAGATTCATAAAAACATTACGTACTTTCATTGCAGTCGGTAGGTACTAGGTGGAATTCAGCTATGTTTTTTCAGCTGTAAATTCTTGAATACCAAGTGTATTTTTCATACATCCATCAATAACAGGATGTACTGTTAAATAGTCTGACACAGATATAAAAGGCAGAAACTAAATAAATTCTGTATAATTTTTTTTCCAGCTGCTCCTATTGATTTATGGGCATCAAAATTAACGATACACATTTATTAATTTGGTTCATTAATATTAATGCGAGTAAGGTCGGAACTTTTTATTTTAATTAAATAGATATGTTTTGTAGATCACCTCTCGATTTCCTGCAATCATGGATGGATCATCTGCACGAGTATGTCATGAGAAATGTTTCCATCCACATACGCCATGGTTTTCTCAGAATCAGACACCACATTACGAGGAAAAACATCGTTATAGTCTTTAGGGTAAGGTTGAAAATTAGCAGCACAATCTCGAATTCGAACGGTCATGACTTGTCAGCAAAGTCTTGTTAAATGTCGGTCGGCAGCCTGTATTTGTGGGAATCTAAGTAGTTTAATGTGTATTAATTAGCGCGGTTGTAACTAAAGAATGCTGACCCGCCTAAATTCGGAGTGGACTAGAAATTACTGGTGATTGACTTACTTCACGTTATAATGCTGATATGCCATAATTTATTGAAGTTGTTTGCCTATGGTAAGTGGTTTTACATTACTGTGACAGAGATGGCTTGTAAAACCATTGACCTACACTCACATATTTTTACATTTCCTGAACTGCTGCTACTTGCCTGCCTAATGAGCAATGTGTCTGAGACTATGGTATTTTTATGAAGTGTATCGCAATATAATAAATTTTATAAAGGTCAACAGCTTAAATATATCCTCTCCTGGACATAGCACTCCCACTTCATTTGAGAATGGTTTGCCGTAGTTAACACACAGGGCAGGCAAATTGGTTAGTATCAGTTTTGAGAATACTATTAGAAATAATAAATTAATAGTGATATAATAGTAAAAAAAAAGTTTAAAAACAATTTCTGTCTTTAACGACGTCTATAGGGGTAATCATGGGCTCCTATTCTATGTCGAAGAATGATCACGGAGAAAAAAGGTCACCTACATACGTAAAACATTAAAATAACTAGGTACTTAAGGGGCTGACAACCATTAAACAACTTCTCGCTCGCACTTTTCAACATGTTGAAACATATAAAATGCACCAAACCCATTTTCGAAACGTCGTTATCAACCATTTTTTTTAAATAGATTTTTTTAGTAAAAAAAAAATCATTTTAATCGATACAAATTGGCCTACTCCAAATTTTACTACTAGTTTTTGTACTTATGCAAACTTTTGAGTAGGAAAACTTGGGAAGATGGTTTACAGCCCCTTAAAAAAACTCCCAGAACAACTTTGGTGTCAAAAGTCACGATGTTACAAACACAATGTTGCAACGCACTGACCTAATAATAACCTCGTGCTTCCACAATATCTACAACGTCTTACATATTACACACAACGATACTTACACAGCAAGCTCTATGGGAAAGTCTAACTTGTTGGCATTTAAAAACCCCGGAACAGCTTTTTTACTCATTAAAATATACTCTGTAACTAATTATAGTCTGTGATATACGTTAATTCAAAGAAGATTGGACCAAAATTGTAGAATATAATAGTCATTCTTACATCATGTACTGTAAAGTTCAAGATTAATTTGTAAAGCTTAGACTTTTGTGTTGTGTATTTGCGTCTAGCATCACTGTAATGATTTTGTAAATTGAAACGAATTGCATAATTTCTGAATAGGGCACACAGATTTAATCTTTGGCTTCAACGTTATGGCATCTGATTAGAAGAATTATACAATAGTATTAGATTGAATAATCCGACAGTTGACGGTCGCAGGGTGGTTAGTGCACGTTCCTATCTTGCGTGACTTACGCGGCAATGCTTTGTTGTAGGTGATTACCACTTAACATCACGTGGGTCATAAACTTGTTCCAGCAGCTTGGATAAAAGAAACCGATACATAATGCAGTTTGATTTAAGTATAATTGAAGTGCTTACTACACATACCTACATCATCATTGGTAATAAATAAAATAAATAAATAAAAAAAATAAAAAAGGAATAAATCCCGCTCGGAGAATAACTTTTGAGATATTATAATATAAAATATTTTTGAATTAAGCAGTGTCGTAGTTACCTAATCCACTATCGGACGGCAACAGATAGTGTTTATACATACAGTCACGTCAAAGCATGATTCTACCCAAAACAAATACAGTTTTAATCGGTAAAACGTGATTTATCGATTAAACAGTCAGTAGAGATCATTGGTAATAAAACGTTACTTAGCTGCAGTTTACCAAGCTCGTTATCCTTTCTCTATATTGAAAGTTATATTGCAACGTATAACCTGAACAAGATTGAGTTAGTGTTTCTGGAAATTGTCAACATTGTCTGATATTTGCAATGAACTCAAAACTTTACGCCGCATTGAAAATTTAATAGATGCTTAAATTTGCAAGCAAGTGAGAAACATACTCAAACAATCCTACATTATTTGTCTATGGTAAATACCAAATTCAGGCAGTACTTGTGCGAATGAAATTTTATGTTCTTTTTATAGAAATCTTGTCTATGTTTTTTCAGAATACGAGTATTCTAACTTGTTTAAGTCTCGCAGTAAGATGAAAAAGCTCCGTTGTCAACAAAATATAAAAGTTCAATTATTACGGTGATAATAAAAAATGGTAGAAAGTCATGCTAAGTATTTTAGTTTTCGATCAAGAATAATAATGAAAAATAGTTTTATAGTGTAAATTTACTTGATCTGATAGTGCTATGGCGTGATCAGATTGTCCTATAAAAATTATAGACGTAGTTTGATATTGAAGTTTTGCAATACACTGCGTGGCAACTCAGTAGATAGTCATTCCACAGTTGAGTTGTCTTTGCCTCGAATGCTCGCAGTGTAACGCATTCCCATAAGAAATTTCATTCATCAGTTTCATGGTAGACCAGCTGCCTTCCTGGGAGTAAATTAAATCTCACATAATATTACGTAGGTAAATCAATGTGCCTTGAAGCAGGAAAATACATCTTAGCAACACAACGCAAGTAATTACGTTTTTTATCGCTGTAAACTTAATTACTTACAATGCCCATGTATTATTTTACAATACAATTTTCTCATTTTTATAAATGTGTGAATCCGTTTTGTTAAATCCGCGGTTTTTCTCATTCTAAGTCGTTTCTAGACTTTTTTACAGCCCGTCTAAATAATAAAAATATATTACCAAGGTAATTTTTTTTAGATTAATCATTTATTTTAAGAAAATTACAATTAATAGAAACAATTATTTACAAAATACATGTATGTAACAGTTGAGCTATGGCATATTGCGACGCTGAATGGCAATGCTGATGCGATGAGCCAGATATTTACCAGCCCTCGGGTCACACGTCACCTGGATAAAATTTTAATAAGAATAAACTTTATAACCTATTACCATATCGTGACTGTGGCAAGATAAATACCAAAACAAACAAATAGACAAAGTTATTTAAATGTTTTGTGGATACAAGTGCATGTCGGAGCAAGAGGTTCTATACAAATCCTTCAACGGTGTCATTCGATTTGTTACAGCATTGAGGTGTGTTTATTTTTTACCTGAACGTATTATGTATTATCTTCGGTTTGTGTTTGGTAGATTAACGTTCAGGGCGTGACTTTAGGTAGGTATACATACCTATAGTTTTTCGAACAGAAAAATCCATTGGTGCACGACAGCACTCGAACCCACGACTCACAACCAGAAGGTGGGTCACTCTCATTAGGCCATTGGTGACTAAATAACCTGTCTCAGCGAATCATGACATCTCATCGCTAAGTAAAATTAAGATATATTTATAATGAAGTAGATTTCATATAATGATAATAAAAATTCAAAATCGTACAAAAACATTTGGCACATACCCACATTTTGCACTAGTTGGTATTCCATATGTGACAGGCCATCACCGTTGATTGTTATGATTCTGATATAAATTGCAGTAAAGAATCTCAGCGATTCATAGTAAACTAGTACTACATACGGTAGGTATGTATTTACATAGTTTTAAAGAAAGCTCACGCTACCATATTCCCATGCCACAATAGCGAGAATTCTTACGTAATAGATCCAAGAAAGAATTGTATTGCCGACTAAGACAGTACAACCTTAACAGTAGAACATAAAGACTACTTTAGTCTTCTTTTTATCGTGTAACTAGTTTCTTTAGAAGCAGTGTGGTGAAAGGATTTGAAGTGCGCCTCAAAGAGGCTCCTTTTGAGCACTTGACTCATGTTTTTTGAACTTTTTAGAGAACATGCCGTTTTCCTAAAGGTGGATCACCATTTGAGAGGCATCATGTGACATCTTTGACAGAAAAACTCATTGGTGCACGACTCACTTTGAACCCACGACCTTAGTATCGGAACGCGAAAACGTTACCACTACACCATCAGTACCCTCGAAAAGATCAGTTTCTTACATACTTCGTTAAAGAAGAGCTTCGTTTGTTCGTTAAGAAGCTTATATAAACCACTCGTTATATCAGAAGATTTACTGAAACACACCCATTAATACTTCATTCATTAAGCAGCTTTCATAGCTGAATAGCTTCATGTGTTGCGTCACTTAGTTTACTTAAGATTAATTGTTATAGTGCAGTAAATCATTGTTAAAGACTTTCATCAACTAAGGATTTAGTGAGATTAAAATGTAGGCGTGCTTTAGTATTTAGAATGCTAGAAGTTTCACTTTAAACCTTATCTTGTTATGCTTTTAGATTTTTGATAACTTACAGTGATTTTGTAGAGGGTGTAATAAGATCACTCCTGAAAGTTTCAGGGGGTTAAAGTCAATTCAAAACCACTGTCTTTAAGAAACCAACCCTGTGAACTCGAAAAAAACAGCTGTTTCTTCTATTTTAGCCAAGTTGGTATTGAACTTTTTCATGGAACTGCTTTTTTTCGCGTGTAGTGTTGTGTTGTAGTAAATTGTTTTGTATTGATAGCTCCCCCTGAAGTTTTCGGAAGTGGTCTTTTTACAGTACACTCGGAAGTTGAACGTGTGAGCTAGAAGTTGCGGTTGTCTCTTAACTACTTCATGCTGTCTATAAATCGATCACCGTAGCCGTCCAGTCAATAACGGTTACACAACTCGTTACTGGTAATTTTAATTGTTATCCGTTGCTAACGTTATGCAACAGATTTGGCACCTGATTTGTCTACATCTGCTAATCTCGTTGCGCAATTTGAGGTGTTATTGTATACCATCAATGGATCCAGACTGAGTAAGCATCTTTGAAAAATGACAGAAGTAATTATGAAACACTAGCTGCCGCCCGTAGCTTCAATCTGGTAGTAGTACTATTTGAATCTTTGCAATTTACTATTTTGAATTCCGCGGGAAGTCATGGATGGAAAGGAATCAGAATCATTGAGTCTGATGATACCTTCTGGCCCCAAATAAGTGGTTGTCTTTAATAATAATAATAAAAGCTTTATTGAGGACAACATCGACAGTATATCATAAAGTACACATAGGTAGGAGTACTAATTATTGTCCTACAATCGGTGGTCTTATCGCATGTTGCGATCTCTTCCAGACAACCGTTATTTTATTCTAAAAACAATACATATACTATTGCTTCGCATCAAGGGCAGACAAGTTGAGCGGATATGGGATCCACAGTCCCCCGAACTAGTTAAAAACTGTGTTTCAGGAGACAGTTTCTTCCCCACTCAGCCCATGTACTCGTATCGCCGACGCGAGACAAAAAGTGTCACAAGGATTCTTTAGGCCAATGTTTTTGAGTCAGCAAAATGAAACAAAAAAAAACTACTTAACGGCTTCACGAACTTGATGCACACGTATACCATGTATATTTATTTTAAATAAGGAAAACAAACAGTTTTTTATTCTATGTGGTAACTAATAAAACAAAGTTATTGCCCGTACGACGTTTTCGCAAATAAAATATCCCTAAATAATATCTATAAAAATACCAAGTATAATATTTTATTAGGTTTATTTGATTATTCAATACTGTTTGCGGTTCAACTAAGATTTAGAAATAAACTCATCATGCTCATTAGAATTCTACAGCGTTGTTCTAAAGTTCAATGGCGTGCAGCGTGAGGACGACCCGGGGCTCGTCCAGTGACGTTCGCCTGTAGACGATTATAATGAAATAGTTAGGTATCACTAGCGCCACATAGCGCCTTCTGGCTCCATACTAAGCGAAACTTACACGATGGGACCTTTTATTTACATCCATGATGGGAACTGTATTACTGATAGAATTGGTATTTACATAACACTTTGTTTAATACATAATACGAAATGCATTTAAAAAAATGTTCTGTCGATTTAGTACTCCAGTCACACAGTATGGTTGTAAAAAAATTGTCTGTCGATGGTTACTCCAGCCACACAGTACAGTTGTGAGATTATTTTCTCACGCCCTAACGCCCGTAACCAATAAAGATTGGGGTAATAGAAAAAACAAAGTTCTGAACCTGAATTAGCATTAGACTTCTTTTGCTCCCGAATAACCGTAAATTACTATAAATATGAAAGCGAAGCTGCGGACAGCAGCAAGTAAATGGTTAGACATCATAGCATCATTTCAGCATTTGTGTTGATAGAAATCTGATATAAAATTTATAGTAAATAGCGCCATCTACCAAAAAACCTGTTTGTTATGCTTCTTTTGTTTATTTATTGTGATTGCCGCCATGAACAAAGGCTGCAGTTTTTTACATCACAGATCATAACATCTTGTCCAGTCCGTTATGCCTACTCACTTTTTTGTGGGCACACTACGTGAGCGGGGTTTCATTATAAAGTTATGTCATTGACCTGAATGTATCTTTATGTTTTGCACCTGTACTTTACTTGATTCGGCTCGCTTTGGGCAATTAACTCTTTTTAATTTTGAATCTGGTTTGTTGTTAATTTTGTTGCGCACTTTTGCATTTGAAAATTTTGAAATACGTTTAAATGAAATAATTTTTTTAATGCATAGTAATAATACTTACCTAAATATTTATTTGGCAATAAGTAGGTATAACAAATAACACATACAAACAAGTTACTCAAAGAAGATCTTTTTCTATAAAGTTTTTTGTAACCTTTTTATTTAAATATATTATTATATTGTGAAAGCGTAAAACAGTTATAACGTAAGTTGCAGCCTAAAATTTGCCTCGGTCCGAAGCGGATGTTCAAATCGCAACAATTTCCGTCTACACCGGATCCCGGAAGCCCAACAATGGCTTCATTTGAGGATTGCGTGTGAAATGCACTTTTAACTTTACCATCTTATTCACTATCTAACATGATATAGGAATCCTACTAATATTATAAGCGCGAAAGTTTGTAAATATGGATGGATGGATGTTTGTTAGGCTGTGTCCCCAGTAGGCAAACTGTTAGCGGCCGACTGAGTTTGCGGCGTATCGATTTAGTACGCCCTTCCTATTTGAAATGGAGTGTCCGCAGTTTGCGCGTAATGCTGCAAACTGCGTACAGTGAGCGCAAAACTAGCAAACTGTGGACACTCCATTTCAAATATATGGAAGGGCGTAGTCGGCCGCTAACAGTTTGCCTACTGGGGACACAGCCTTACTCTTTCACGCCGGAACGGCTGAACGGATCTGGATGAAACATGGCAGAGAGCTAGATTATGGTATGGAATAGCACATACGTTACTTTTTATCCCGTGGGAATACCGGGCTTTAAATCTGAGTGGGTGAAACTGCGGGGCGCAGCAAGTACGTATAAACGTACTAACATAAAGTTACAATTCAACATTTCATCGGGCGGGGTTGACCGTAGCTGATATTTCAAGAAAAAACTACTTTTACTGCCTTTTTCTTTGAATGACGGCCCCGCTCATATTTTTAGTACCGTTATAAAATCCTGTAAGCAGAGTGAAGAACATAGGCTGGACATAGAACTATAATTTTTTAGAAGAAGAATTTTGAGCCCTATTCACAAGTGTGCTTCCCACAAATATTATAAGATAGCCGTACTAGAAAAAAAGTTTTTCGCCCTGTCTATCAGTCTGGCAGTCTAATAACAGCTTTTTTGCTTGCAGACTATTTATTTATTTGGAAAATACAACAATATCTATGTGCTAGCTATTATATTGACAATTAAAACGCACACATAATAAAGGCATTACCAGCCGCTTAGCCAAATTATTGTATTTTGAGAAATACACACCGCATTGCTGCGATAAACAAAATGCTAGATCAGCCAAAATTTACCACATTGCATTTTGGAATCTTACTAAGTGTAAAATCTTTACTGCAAAGCTCAATTTCCCTTGAAAGCTATTGAATTGACTGGCTTGCAAAGCCATTAACGGCTCCGTCAAAATGGCTGCCTATCGACTCGTCTGATCGCCTCTTACTTTCGTTATTTTCACTTTCGTTTAGTAATATGTTATTTAATTTTAATCTACAGACTTCCGCGTGGGCGTTTTGTATACATTTGTGTATAACATGATCTGTACTGTACATATTTAATCGCTATAAGATAACATACGATTCGATCTACAAATTGTATTGTTTCATAACAAATAGTTTATAATTTAGTACACATAAGTTTTTTTTTGCGTAATCTTTGGGATAATACAAAAGTTATGTTAAATAACGATTGAAATATTATTAAAAATGTTGTGTAGGTACACTATAAAAGTAATAAAACTGTACCTCTGTAATTTCTGTTGAGTTTTGGTTATTAATAAAGCAGCCGTTCAAAATTTGAATAGTTTATTGACCAAGCAAATAAAAACAATAAAGCAAACAAAAGAGCGAGACAGGTCCACACAAGTGTGTATGTGCGAAAGAGAGGCAGTAACTCTATACTTGCATAATTTCTTTGTTTGGGCTAGACCACTGTTACAACCTCCGTGACAGCTAGTTAACTGAAGTTATATGAGGTAAATAGATTTCTAATTAATGTTTTGTTATTTGCAGATTACACGTTGGTATTGAGAAGCTTCGCTAATATACAAGGTGAGTACCTAGTTATTTACGTTTATTTAGAAAGTATAGTAAAATGCCCACTTTATTTATACGACTATACAGCTTTTAGCTTTTAAACGGAACTGTTCTTACAACCTTTTATATACATTCATACAAAAAAATACTCAAGCAAGTAAACAAATATAAGTGCAATCTAGTGTAATTAATTATTTTATTGCACACATAAAATTGTATAGTTCAAAGCAATTTATGAATATCAATTAATTTGTACTTTGTAGGTATATGAACGCGGTGACCTTTATTTTTGACGGTTTAATAAATGCCGAGACTGTTATAATCAAACCTATAAAGTGATATGTCATCATTTAACATCAGGTGGGTTAAATGCTCGCTGTAATTCTGCCTACTTATCACATTATAAAACAAACACCGAGACTGAGAACAAACATAATGTATGTTTTCCTACTACAATAATGTTTGTTTTCGGTGGGGATCGAACCCACGGTCTACAGCGCAGAAGGCAGAGCTCTACCAACTAAGCTTTGAGAGCTATCGGCTCGTATGCTCTTAGCTTATCTGCTATCATGTACCTCCTTCTGTTTTCATATCATTATATAAATAGTATAATGTTATATATAATTTTAATATAAATAGGAACCTTAGCAATGACCTCAATAAATTGAGTCGCTCTCAAGCACCATACCAAACATTTTGACTTAGGAAGTGCCGATCTTATCAATTGTATTACTATTATGTCTTGTCCTTGGCTAACGGATGTATATTGTTAGTTCTTATATCTGAAACGTGTGTTAATTGACACAGTAATCTTTCCAAATAATGATAGCTTAGATCCGGTTAAGGCTAGGCACAGTAGTGCTATTCCGTAAATAACAAAACACGGGACGTATCACCTAGTTCTCACTTTGATCACGAGCTTCGCTTGGTTGGTATTCTCACCACCAAAACACTGACGGGTGGCGCTACTGATGGGTGAATGTTATTACAGACTAGTTGCGCCCCGCGGTTTCATCCGCGCAAATTCAAATCCCGGTACTCCCACGGGATGAAAGTTATCCTATGTGCTATTCCAGACTATAATCTATCTCTCAGCCAAGTTTCATCCAGATTCGTTCAGCCGTTCCGGTGTGAAAGAGTAACAAACATCCATCCATTTGACAGCCTACGTAACTCAGTTGGTAGTAGCTCTGCCCTCTGCGCCGTAGGTCGTGGGTTCGATTCCCACCGTGAACAAACATTTGTGTGATGAACATAGATGTTTGTTCTCTGTCTGGGTGTTATATAATATTATAAGTATGTATTTACAAAAAAAAAAAGTATATAAGTAGTATATCAGCTATCTGGTTCCCATATTACAAGCATAAGCTTAGTTTGGGGCTAGATAGTGCTGTGTGGAAAGTCCACCAATATTTATATATTTATTTATTTTATACAATATTTTATCCATCCATCCATCCATACCACGATCACCTGGGCGAGTGACCGGCTCCTGGTCTGGAGATTCAATATTATATTATTACATTATTATTATTATATATGTATATTATTGTTATTAATATATATTATAGGCATGAATAAATCTGACTTTTGTATAAACTGCGTGCAAGGCGGCAACACTCGGCAGTGAAATTCCGGTGCCGCGACTAACAAGATAAGTTTTTAGTAGTTCTGCCTTTGGCGTCGTAGGTTTCAATCCATCGAGAACAAACATTGATGTTTACTCTGTTTGGTTCCCATAGCACAAGCTCTGTTTAATTTGGAGCTAAATAGCGCTGTGTAAAATTTTCATAAATCCGCCATAAATTTCCTCGCTCTGTGACACAGAAAAATTAAAACTAATAGTTACAATTATTTACAAAATGTACAAAATATACAAAATACATATGAAACAGTTGAACGATCTGCAGACCGTTGCAAACGATCTATAGATAGCTCAACTGATCCAAATCAGTGCCAGTCGGAAGCGTACCAATTTCTGCAGATCGTACACAAATTTGTTCCGAGGCGGGAATCGAACCCGCAACCTCTTGCGTCGCAGGCGGACTCTCGCCCGCTGCGCCACTGAGGTCGTCAAAGTCGTTGTTCTTAAAAGTGAGTCACGATTGAGTGTGCATTATTTTTCTTGACTCTTTATCATTACAGATGTAGGACCCTGCTCAACACTGGACATTCCCTATAAAGCCCTATAAAGGCATTTGTTGCTGATATGTTTCGGTTTGAAGAGTGTGGTTGCTGGTGAAAGTACAGGCACAGAGGCTTATAATCTATGCCTCCAGTTGATGGCAGGGCATTGTGTTAATAAAAAGGTGTAGGGTGGTGAATTATCACTAAGACAATACTTTGGTTTTACCATCAGGTGGACTGCCTGGTTGTTCTAGTGTTTTTTATTTTTATACAACTAGCTGATGGAACAAGCAGATGGTCCACCTGATGTTAAGTGGTAACCATCACCTATAAACAAAACATTGCCCCGTAGGTCACGCACAATAGAAACGTGCCCTACGATGCACTGCCCTGCGTCCATCAACTTGAGGCATACAGATTTTAAGCCTCATGTGCCTGTAATTACACCGGCGACCACACTCTTCAAACCGAAACACAGCGTTGCTGCTTGGCGGCAGAAAAAGGCGTGTTGCAAGTAGCTTAGAAAAATGCATCATTTATTTTGAAAAAATAATTAAAAAAGCAGCAATATAAAGCTGTCACATGCTTCAAATGACACCACTCCACACTACACAAAAGCTAACTTGGAAAAAAATGCTAAAATAGCATTACGTTCGTCTTTATATTTATAAACCTATTTGTGCCATAAAGGTAAGATTAAAAAAAAATCTAATCTAAAGTGACACAAGTCTAAGGCACTAGTGCTGCCGATTTTGTAATTGTCAAGGCGTGGTCAGTAAAGTTCAACGACCACTGATTCAAGCTCTTCCGATCGAGACTTGTCCGGTTTTGTTTTAGCATGACAATGTTGAAGAGGGTTGAGCAAGTGACCAATACAGGTAAATGACCCATGTGTAGAATAATAAATACATTGATGATGAATTGAGATCCAACCTCAGTACTTTTTATGAAGCACTAGTTGCACCCCGCGGTTTCACCCGCGCAGATTATTCCCGGTATTCCCACGGGATAAACAGTAGCCTATGTGCTAATTCAGACTATAATCTATCTCTCTGCCAAGTTTCATACAGATCCGTTCAGCCTTCTGGCGTGAAAGAGTAACAAACATCCATCCATCTATCCATACTTACAAATTTTCGCGTTTATAATAGTAGTAGGATTTTATCCCACAGGGATTTTATTCAACAAATATTATTAGGTATAGCAGAAACCGGTGTATAGCTTCCTCATAGTACCTGGGCATCATGATGAGTAGGTAGTTAGAGTATCTTTGTTTTTATCATTATATATGTTTGTGCCGTGAAATACATATTTTCATCATAACTAAGGCTTCATTGTTTAGATTTGCTCTTCCCAACAGTTTTGTTTCAAACAATCTTTCACTCCACAGCCTTTGCAGCGAGGTGATCTCAACTCAAACCTCTAATTCTATTGTGTTCAATACTGTAATAGTCGATCGTAATCGAGATATTATCGCGCGAACCGGTCTCGCACGGAGAAATTGGAAATTGCCCACCAGCTAAAAGTGGTAACACACCTGACCCAGCTGACTTTCGCCAATGTCGTAATATGCATAACGTTGCATAACTCTAGGTCTCGGTCAAACGACACGCCTAATTAGAGAAATTTTAGATGCATATATTGATCTTGATTTATCACTCGTTTCTTATTTTTTTAACTAGTAGTTCGCCCCGAACTGAGATCTCGTGATGCGATCCGAAAGCTCCGAAAATTTAAGTACATAGATGGTAGTAATCAAAAAGATCAAAATCCTTTGGTGACATCGAAAGAGTGCAGTAGGTATTTGTTTCTTCCTTTGTTCAACAGCTGTATTTAATTTGTCCGTTATACCAAACACAATGCTTGGACTTGCGTCTGTCTACTACTGACCGCTGTAACCGTTTTTTTTGTGTAACTTTACGTTACGTTTTTTTTTCCGCTGACTGCAACTTTGTATGGTAAAGAAGTTTTAACTCAATTGGCCGATTTATTGAAGAGTTCCGTGAACAGACCTTGGCTCCATCATCAGACCAGGTCGCTGTCAACATTTTATGAGAACTGAGAACTTTTTTAATTTATTTCAATAATTTTTTTTATTAAAAAGCAAGGGAAATGGCCGCCAGTAGAAAAACCTTGATACCAACGAAACTCTTAGAAATGGGAGCTCTTAGTTCGTTGGTTATCTTAATTTAACTTTTTTGTTGTAACTCTAAAAGTAGGCATCCAAAAAAAAAAAAACGGTTTTGGAATGTCCAAACCAAGCCCTTTCATATGACATGTAACTTAATTTTTTTGTGTAACTTTTTTAATTTTTGCCCCCTTTAAAAACCCCATATTTTAATAACCCCTTATCCGATTTTTACTCATATACTTACCAGTAAA
Source organism: Plemyria rubiginata (assembly GCA_963576535.1). Taxonomy (NCBI): domain Eukaryota; kingdom Metazoa; phylum Arthropoda; class Insecta; order Lepidoptera; family Geometridae; genus Plemyria; species Plemyria rubiginata. The sequence goes on along the minus strand of OY754917.1, from coordinate 8,947,408 downwards.
TTTCTTAAGTACAAGCTATCCACTTACCAATTTCATGCAGATCGGATAAGCAGTTCTCAAGTTATCGTCGGACAAACATACCAACATACATACATACATAAAATGCCAAATCGCCCAAGTTGATTGTAAGATCTTCGTTCGCTTCGCTCACTCGATCAATAATTCATTAAAATTGGGATTGAGGAGTGTAGTGTCTTCGGCAATGTAAGGCGACGATCTGTGAAATGTAGCTGGCAAATGGATGAGAAGAACCAAAGACCGGTCAGTGGCGTGCCTAGGGCGTGACCCATGTTCAGTAATGGACTAACATAGGTTGATGATGATGACTGAAATTGAATTCTCCGGCGTCACGGAAGACCAGCCCTCAGCGCCGAAGCGTAGAAACAGGCAAAAAATGTATGACTTCAGGCTTCAAGGCAACAGTGACAGGGTGATAAGTGTCATCTAGATCGGTCGAAATTAAATATTAGTCAAATGACAGTCTATAAAACTATTTAAAAAAAGGAAACTGCAGTGCACTCAAAAGTTGATTCCAACACAATTTGAATTAGGAACACGATTTCAACTATGGTTTACTCCATAGTTGGCAGTGTTTAACTTTGTAATTCCATCTCCCACTGACCCAGTAAGTTAAGAAACACCTGTATCACTTTCAACTACCAATTTTAAGTTCTATCTCTTTGAAATTATGGTCTGAATTACGATGAGCTATTTTGTAAGATTGAAAATAACAGTTTTAGACTGTAGCTCTATTACTTTATGGTATAAATTGCATTGTGTTTAATTGTTTATTATATTGTGCAATAGAATATGTTTAGGATTATCAGCTACTTGCAACATTATTTTTAAGATAATGTACGTGTACGTGTAATATATACCTACGTGTTTTTAAATAGTTTTTTATTATAGAGTATAATACCATGTTTAATACCTACTTAATACAGAATTAACGTAGGTAACTGAAATTTTACGTGGGATGTTACTATGCTATCATATTATAGGCTATGGGTTAGCAACCATTTTCGTATACAATCTAACTACCGGGAAATGCGAGTAATTATGTGCCATAGGTAATATTTGGACATACCTCTGACTACCCCTTGCATTCTCAAAGAATCTTGATTTGGCACTTGATACGAAGATAAACATAGGTATGTAGCTACCGTGCCTTAGGATCAATGTCGTGCAACTATTTCTTTATAATAAAAGAAATAAAGTTATAAAAGTTTATTTCTATGAATTACTATCATTTGGCAAACATTACTTTTGCGCAATCGTGATACGATTCATTTTTATTAAATGTTAAAGAATTCAGATTTATTTTTCCTATACTCTATGTAACTATTGCGTTTGCTTACGGAGCACATATATAACTATCATGTTATTTCAATTACTATTTTAAAGATCCTCAATAAAAATGGATAGGAAGTTAAACGTGGAGATATAAGTACACATAGCTTTCTCATGGCACACACACGCACACATATCAATGAAATTTGTAATATATGTGGTGGATGCTATAGTTTTCAGTTACATTCTATGTGGATAATCCAGTTTCATTTTTGGTCCGTCTACTAAAATAACCAGAAATAAAAGTCACACACAGAGTCCAACCCCCGGTTTCTGAAAGCTCGATCAACACTAATCGGTCACTTGCTATTTCAGCTTTTACTTCAAATTAGATAGAGATATCAAGTGATTTGACAGCCGATTAGTGTTGATCGCGCTTTCAGAAACCGGGGGTTAGACAGAATATCATTTATCTTGAATCTCATTATGCCATAGTGATATACTCCATAGGTATTTCAATGATCGAAACCAGCTCCAAAAAAAAAACGATTTGAATAAAGTTCGCTCGAAGTAGGTTTATTTGTTAATGTAGTACAATTGACAAGAAAAAGAGTATATTTTTTCATACCTATGAGTACGGCATTGGCACCGATTTTCAGAGCCGGTTAGTTACATGTGTGAGGTCAAAGTCGTATCTACTGGTTTTAGGCTGTGTGATATGTTTGTCATAGTGAGCGTTATACGGGTTATGTTTTAGTGCTACCAGTTTGTTTAGAGTTACGTGGTTTATGGTTTTAATATTTGGGTAAGGTTATACAGTCTTGAGAACTTGGATGTCGATTTCGTGTATAAAGTTACGGTATCATCAAATCTTTGGCAGTTTTGGGTAAAGGTGTAAACTTAGCTGTATTTGCTTACTAAGCCATCAGTCATATCTATAGTCTTTGTCAAGTCTCTGTCATGTAGGTACGGCAACCTACTCGACTTTTTTATTTTTTGTATCACCGGTATTTACTTGGTCATCCGTAGATAGGTAAGTAATCAGGTTGCTCCATCTGAGTATTAGAAACCACTAAAAGAAGAAGAATATTAGAGCTAGTTGACCGATGGGCCGACGCCATTGTAAGGATCGCGGAAGTCAGTGAATGTAGGGCTCAGAATCGTTCATCTTGAAATAGAGTGCAAACAAAGGCAGTGGACTTCTGTAGGCTTATAATTATGACAATGATGATGAGGTATTTGGTAAGTTTATAAAAACATACCTACCACTTACAGGCGCGATTATGAGCAGACATGGAATAAAAACTACTCCTAATTAACCATATTTTTGTCAAATTTTTTGTCTAATCAACATCCAAATGTATTTAATCAAGCAAAACCCAATCAATTTCTTTATAGAGTTAGGTTTGTATCTACTTATTTTTTGCAAAAACTAGTTTGTTTAAACTAGAACCAAGTAGCCACAAAAAGTAGAACCAGGCGCCGATAAATAAAACTTTTTTGGCCATTTAAATATTCTTATGACACCTTTTTTGTGTATGGATTTGTTTTAAATCTAATGAAGAAGTTATTTGTTTTTTTTTTACTTTGTGGTAAAATTATATTCTGAGAATTTGGATGGATGTGAATTAATTTTAAACTAAATGTTGGTGAATAGTAAAAATTAATATTATAAGTACATAATAATGTAATGTGTACGTAATACATAACTGAAAAAATGTGACTTTTTTTGAGTTTCTCTGATTTTTTCTTTAGATATTTGAATTTAGAATATCGGTAGGTTCAATTCAACCTCCTTTCGCAACTGAATGCACATTGCGTGGCAAATGAAAAGAAAATCACCTAATTGCATTTGAATTTGGAACACGACCACCCACTTCACCAACAATGGAACAAAAGCTGCTGTTTTGCAATCGAATCGAAACATTGATAATTTAAAATTCAATTCGTGTGAGACTTCTTTAAAGTTTAGTCTTCATAACTTGTTGCAATAATCAATCTTGTTACTCGTGTGTTAGAGTTCATATTTATTCTTGGTGTCCTTGTGCTTATAAAGGTTTTATTTAGACTAGGCCCTTTAGACGATGATGAAAACACGATACGTGCCTGTCGTGAGTGAAGCGAGGCATAATTTCCTCATTATGGCTTTAATGGTAGACCACGAAATTGGCCCGAGTTTCGCGCCAACTGTAATTGCCAGCTGTTACGCGCTCTTTTTGATCTTTAGGTTATTATATTTTGATTTCATTTGACGCATGGAAGCTGCACCTAAACATTTTGAATAGTATCAATAAATTTGATGTAGAATTTACACATGTAAAGTAAGAAAGAAGAAAGAAAGAAAATACATTTATTTTGGACACACACGACAATAATTATAACAAGAAAATAAAATAAAACATTACCAGAAGCACGACAGAAAAGCAAACTGCGACGCAAGAGGTTGCGGGTTCGATTCCCGCCTTGGAACAAATTTGTGTACGATCTGCAGAAATTTGTTCCGATGGTCCCCAGACCATCGATATTTTTTATTATCTATGTATTGTCTATGTATAATAAAAAATATCTATCTATGTAAGTATATAAAGTATTAAATATATCAGTTATCTAGTACCCATAACACAAGCTTTGAATAGCTTACTTTGGGGCTAGATAGTGCTGTGTGGATTGTCCAGCATTATTTATGAGAAGACAAATAAAAAAAAAATAAGAAAGCAATTAAGAAGTACTTAAGTTGATTAGCTAATATAGGTTTGATAGATCGGTTGAACTACGAGGAGGTTAGGTACACTTGCAATAACATATTAACAATAGCACACCAAACGTCAGCACGTTGAGTAAGATGACGTCATTGCTCGAGCTAAGGTAAATAATATTTCAGAGCCAAATAATGAAGGTACGTTTATTATGGTAGATACAAGTACGTACAGCTCTCCTCCACTCGATGGATTGCTGAAAGTCAGGGATGGAAAGAGTTCAAATGACTTATGACTTCACAAGCAGTTGACTTCAGGCCGGTGAGATGATAATTATACCCAATTACGGACTTTAGTTATATATAGCCTCTAGCTTCATGGTAGCTACATGGTTTTTGTATCATCTAAGTATAATTAATCTATTGCTGCACTTTGATTACCACAAGCAGTAGGAAATACCACGGCTTATGCAAAATTACTTTAGAGCTAATTTAGTTGGACAGCTTGGCCGTAATCACCAGTAACCGCTTATTACTCGAACATCAAGGACATCTGTCAGTCCGGCACTTTTGTAACATTTTTGTTTGCATATTTCTCACCTGTCAAACACCTGCTTTGAGTGGCGTGTGTTTCGGGGAAAATGAAGTGAGCTTGCATACCTAAATATATTTTAACAAATAATTTTTCATTGTTAAAGTGGAGAGTGCTGGATTTTTTTAGCAAAAAAGTGTGCGCATTGTTTGGCAAGGATATAAGCTGTGGTAAAAAAAACTGTGTTTGGAAGTTTTCTGACTTGGTTCGACGTTTTTTTGAATAGCACTTAGACTTGAACTTGATATCCACAGCAGCCTTTGATAGAATATCGGCCAATTGTCATTTTCGTAAAGGTCTTAGGTATATAGAAAAGGCCAGGTTGTCGAATGCACTTTGTAGTTTTTCCTAGAGACTACAGCACGGGGTTCTTAACTTCTAATAAAAACGTGATGCCTCTGTTTTTGCAAGCTTACATGAGATACGGTTTTTATCTTTCCATCAGATGGGTTATGCATTTGATTTCTTACATAAAGTGTCTTGTGTTGGCGTTGCGTTGCGCAGCACATACTACTTACGGCTAGCTTCACACCAGTTAGCAGAGCAACAGAGTTCGTTATATTAAACGAACATTAGAATTATTATTAGATACTTGTTCCTACTAATTAAAAAGCGGCAAGCTGCACATGATGAAACGCCAAGGCAACGTGATGGTACATCCTTAGGCCTTGTTCAGATGAGGGTTAGCCGACCGTGCATCCGCAGTATTGTCCATAGACCATAGACCATTGTGAGCCATACAGGGATGCCACGACAAGATTAGAAAGTGAAAAATTTAGTTAATAATTAAAGTAAATACCGATCTTGGCGAAAAAACTGATATATAGCAAAAGTAATTTTTTTTTCTTTACTCTTTAAAAAGTTTTGTGTTCTATTTTTCTGTCAGAATCCAGCTTGAACCAGGGTTATCAACTAATATATAAATCCTTGAAGTGGCCGTGGACAGGCCATTTGGCTGGTGAAATCAAAAAAAGGTGAAAAATAAAGTTTTCGCATGGCGACCACGAACAGGATCACAATGCGTAAACGGAATAAAATAAAGACAATACATATATTATGAGATCCTAGTACATATACCTACCTTATTTAAATAGGTACGTACGTAATTACTTGCACTTACTACATCTTTCTATACATTATGTACCGCCTTTAGTTTTTAATTAGATCTTTCGATCCAAGGTTGCCTGAAAGAGATCGCTCTCAGCGATAAGGTCGTTAATTTTGTTCATTGTTTTGCCTAGATTTATGCCTCTAACCTGTATTTTGTTTCTTTGTGGTGAACAATAAAGAGTTATCTATCTATTATGAACGCTAGATCAAAAATAAAGAAATAGTTATTTTTGTTCGTACAAAGAAATGGTCATTTGTCTGTTAGAATTTATATTGTCAAACAACATCAGTTAAATAGATAGATGTATCGTAACTCGTCGAATTAACTTCCCCGTAAGCTTTACGTCTTGTTCATACAAAAATAAGTAATATCAAACCAGTAAACATTTAGAACACCCACGTGAAACAGTTACAATCCGATGACACCGACCTCAATGGAATTAAACAGTTATCTATAAAATTAAAATCAAAATTATTTATGCCTGGCCGTTTTTGACATGCAATTCTATGTGTACCGTTATTTGCCGTGGCTAAAGAAAATTACTTTTAATTGTATGCCAATACTTTTCGGTTAGTATCATTTTAATTTGGAATTCAATATTTATTTAAATAGAGCGCAGCAGAAGCATGTTCAATCAAGGTTGTAGTCATCAGAATAAATCACCAATAAATACCTGAAAACACCTGTTATATTGCTCTTAATGTCTTTGCCAAGTTTGACTGGTTCTAGTAATTTGTGACAAATCAGTGAAAACTGTCTGCTCAAATCTGATAAGCATTGGTAATTATAAAACTAGTGGCTCTGGGAGCTGTAGACCTCGCGAGCATACTAAAAGTGAGCTTTTTGAGGAATGTAATGTGCAAGTGCATTTTCCGCTTTGTGATTTTTTTGATCTTTTTGATTTTTTTGCATCATCTTGTGTAGAATGAGGTCCTTTGTGTTTCTCTCAAATTTGATTGAAATCCATCGATTGTTTGATGAGCTATCCTGTTCATCATGCTGAAGATCCTTATCAGATCTTCGCCAAACTTTTATGAGACCAACTTATAGTTATTAACTTTCAAATAAAAAAAGAATAATCGAAATCGGATCTCATTTGGTGGAGATATCCAGTATATCAAATAGCCCCCTTTTTGCCCTTTTTTTGGGGGAATTACCCCTCCAATCAAAAATCCCCGACGACAAAAAATTCTAATAAGTCATATAACCTGTGTACCAAGTTTCGTCCAGATCGGTTGAAAAATGCGACCTGTAGAGGAGAACAGACAGACAGACAGACATACAGACAGACAGACAGACAGACATCCGGACAAACGCATTTTTGGCCAATGTGGAAACTGAGACGCTTCACTCGCTTCGCTCGCTCGGTCAATAAATATATTGATCATAATATATTAATCATGCCAGAATAAAATCTAAGTGCAACGCATTAAATTGTATATTGTGTGTGGAATCCTGGGATACCTACTGAGATACAAAACGAATATGATTTTATTTGACCATGAATTTCACCTGTAGAAACTTTAATATGTTCATGAAACTATAGTACTTAGTATTAAAGATAGGATTAAAACTATTCTACTTTACAGATGTTTAAAGGATCAGTTTCAGAGAATTGTTTACAAAGCAATCCGAGCATAGAAAGCGTCTCTCCACGCTTCAGTGACGTTATAATACCTACATTGTGTTTATGTGTTTGCTGTCAACGTTCGCACTTGAAAAGATCGTAATGAAATTATAACGTTTGCTTATCAGTGTCAAAGAAAAAACTTTTTTATATATTGCATGGTAAGTAACTATCTACATAATATTATTCAACTAGCTTTTATAAATTGTTACGAATAAACCAGAAACTGGTGTCAGCACAGATATATAACAGCACAGGTAAAACTCGTGTGCGTAATAGGAATCATATTTCAAAGCGTAATAGGTTTTTGTGATAACTTTTATTCGCTATCGTGTCCTGTCAGACAGCAACAGCTTGATTGGTGCAAACTTTGTTAAACAAAACAAAAACTGCTTAACAATCTAAGTAAGGTTCAGTGACGAAATTGCGGTTTAGTTTCGAAGTTAGGCTGCCTGGTTTCAGCAAGTACAGAAAAGGCAACACTAACGTAAAGTATGAAGTAACATCCGAAAGTGAACGCAAAAATGACAATTTACAAGATAAATTGCTACACAAATTGCTTGTGCTACATATAACTTTTTATAGTCTAATTTATCATTTACCAACGATACTTTACCTTTCGTTCGAAGATAAAAGATAACATCAAGGTTACATTTTAAAAGACAAGAAATAGTTCGTGACTGTAGAGTTTAGGACAACTTGGTCACAACTCACAAGTTCCAAACGAATGCAAATACAATCGGTAAAAGTCAAGGATAGGACCGTTAAAAAATTGTAAATAAACGTTGAACCGTTAAGTATTGTCGAAACGGTAAATTTTATGAAGGATTTTAGGTTTGGCTCAGCACGACTTATAGGTACTTTGAGGAAGCTAATGCTAATTTGAAGGATAAACAAAGAGTTCTGGGAAAAATAAAGTTCTGATTCATATTCAATATCATTTCGTTCGTGTAAGTATTTAGGTTTCGAACTTATATACCTAGTCAAATCTCTATGCTTAGAGAAATATAAAAACCATCATCAGCCTACAGGAGTCCACTGCTCGACAAAGACCTCCCCATTCTGAGCCCTTTCCATCGACCTACTTCCCACTGTCCTAACAATGTCTTCAATCCATCGGGTAGGAGGATGTTCCACGCTTCGTTTTCCTGGTGGTTCGAGAACCTTTATTCCCCAGCGGTTATCAGTTCTTATATGATCTGCCCATTGCCACTTCAACTTGCTGATTCTGAAAGATATTTTAAGATTAACTGTTTGTTATTGTCATGGCATGATCAGCCTCCAATTATCTATTAATGAGTCGCATGTTAAAATGTTTATTGTTCCAACTTTGGTATCACAAGGACCTTTATAAAAATGACATTGTTTCTATAATTGAGATTGCTTGTTTGCAAAACCTCGCGTGACGTGACTTACCCATTTGTATGCTATCGCTAATCATTCTGTTTGTTGCAGGTAAAAAACGGATTGTAACACAAATTTGATGAGTTCAGTTATCGGTGAGTCAGTAAAAATATCTTGGCTAAAATAACCGCCATGATAAAAAGCCATAGACTACTATTCTTTATATTCATATGAGCTCATCGTAAAAAAGATCCAGTCCATCGGGAGAAGCAGAATACGAAGAGGACATGAGCTGTGTGTGTGTGAGTGAAAATAATGGAAAAAACTTGTAAAAATATTTTGCATTCTGTTATTTTATTGGTAACTAAAAGGAAAAGCAATACGGAAACTTTGAGTTTGTTTGTTTGAGTAATGTTTGAGTACCGTTGCATTTAAGTTTGTTTTCACATTCTTCATTCTCGCGTTTGATAAATCATTCGATATAAAATACTACGACAATTTAGTTTACCTTCAGATTCCAGAGCAAGACATGAAACAAGTGGAGCAAAAAATCGTGTCGGTCCACTGATCTATAGCAACAAACAAAAGAAGTAATTGGACTTTACCTTTCTTCCGCAAAGCGAGGTCAGCCGTGACTGATGCCAATTCCATAAACTGAATATTCTAAACCATTGCATCTTGCTCCTGCTTATGATAGAAAATTCCTAGTAATCACAGACCATGTTATGTCAATTATCACGACCTCAACCATTTTACTATGATATCTCAATGTAAGAAAATTGTTGGTTTGTTTAAAAGCAACTGTTGTACCTAATAGGCATTCTGAATAAAGAATCAATTATATGGATCGTTTGCAGTCGCAAAGTTTTTCAAGCGTGAGTAAACGTTTCAGAAAATCAAAATCCTTATCTAACGCACTTTGAAGCTAAATATTATCTTTGATTAATTTTCTTTACAAAATATAGAAGAATCTCAGGGACGTACTACTTTACCTACATGAATAACTCGCGTTTCATCTGAATACATTTTAATCGCAAATTATTATCATCGTTATGGAATTTGCAGTAAACGTGTTTATAATGTCCTGCTCTTCCATTGAATCAACCATGACATGTACTAGGTTCCATTTAAATGACCATGCTTTCTCTCTTGGCGGCATAATACTGCACTTATAAGTACATTAGTTGTATAGCAGGAAGATCAGAGTAAAATTGAGAGATATAGTGTGAGTCATAGACAAAAACCTTCGCAAAGGGATGAACCAGAGGTATAACCGCGTAAGAAAGAAATGAAGACATAATTTGTCTTTCTTTCCGATTTTAGGGTCAGGTCAATATTTAATATTGACCCGACCGTAAAATCGGTGAGGTCTTTGAATAAGATCGCTGCAATGTTTTATCAAATTGACTTGTAAATTTAACACCTAGAAAAATCCTAAAACATCCATTTTTGACCATAAGAATGTTTATTGTTCTCGGTTGGGAAATCGAAACCGCTGAGCTATGAGGGCTGTCAATAAAAATTAATATATTTTTTTTGGGATACTATGTAGTATTGTTAAAGTAATAGCATTGTAATGTAAATGTCTCATACAAGTCCTTCCTCGAGTAGAAATAACATAGGTAAACTACATAGATACTCTTGAGGTGGGATTTATAAAAGTTCAGATACAGACGAACATAGAACCTCTTCCTTTTTGGACGTTGGTTTAAAAATAGTAATGTTTCTGAACACCGTTGGACTTTCGTTACTCTTCTCATGTTATTACTCTGCGGCAGGATTCCTTGCTATTGCCTCAATGTTGTTCGACTTGGAAACTGGCCTTGGATTTGCATTCGAGATGAGTCTGTGCTCTCACTATCATAAATAGTTGTTGATCGTGGGATCTTTTTTTATTGCACTTTTCCCTTCGATTAGGTAGTAGCGTTCATGTTTGTTCATGATTTTAATTAAAAAGCACGATTAAGTAATTTCCTCATGTAATATATTCATAATTTATTTCCTTTCCACAGATGGAATGAACAATATAAGCAGTTTCACGACTTTGATCTCCAGGCACGGAGATAAATCCCCCAACTTAAATTTATTGCGTTTGAGAGGGGTTGACCAAATACTTTAAAATACATAGGCCACTTGGCACATATATCCACAATTTGAGTAGGTACATATAAATAATGACCTACAAAAGTAGTAGAGCTCTTTGTGAAGGGCTCGTCCGGGGAAGAACTACCACCAAGCCTTTTTCTGCCGCCAAGCAGCAACGCTGTGTTTCAGTTTGCAGAGTGTGGATGGACGCAGGGTCGTAGGGCTCGTTCATATAGTGCGTGACTTGCGAGGAAATGCTTCATTACCACTTAACATCAGGTGGGCCATCTGCTTATTCCATCAGCTAGTTATATTAAAATTTTTAAATAATAGTTTACATTTCATACGTGACAGTTCGCAAGCTCCCATTGATAAACCCAGACAACTTACTTTATGGCTTTCATCTGATGTAAGTTATGCTTTTATCTGATGAGAAAATAGAAGGCATGCTTCTCTTAATTTCTTAGTCATTTATTATAGGTGATACTGTATCTGAGGGACCTAAATTCAATTTCTTGAATAATACAAACCGTTTTCATGGTATTTGTATGGCTACCAATACAAAATGAATCATAGCAAAGCATATGGCGAACGGTTGCGAAACATTCTTGTCAAAAATCACGATTCTGACATTTGGGATATGGTAACGGGCGGAGTGGAGCGTGGCATTTGCGCCCGCGCATACCACTTGCCTCTCGAGAATATACAGATTTGAGTGTTTGCTAAAAGTCTATCATTAAAATGTGTCTACTAAATAATATTAACATAAAAATAAGTTTCATTGTGTGCACCAAAATAATAATATTACATTAGGAATCTTTTGTACACTGATTAAGGAAAACGGTATTTAAACTTAAAAAGGAAAGGGGGAAAACATTTGTAAAATACCAGGTGAAGAAACACCTGTTATTTTAAAATCCATGACCTATATTAACATAACAAAGTTTTGAAGAATATCTACCATAAGCTATACCATACAATAAAAAAACTTGGACGAGTAGAGGAGTTTTACTTGGATTGAGTATATCATTTTAATTCAAGCATATTTCCTTACAAAAAAGTTTGTTTATTAGTCACCTTTTGACAAGAAATCTTGCTTGTATGAAAATTTTTGTTTATTTTTGCTGAAGCTTTGTTATTTTATTATCCGAAACATGATCGTTTGAGATTTTTCATAACTCCATCCAGTGGTTTTATATCTCTAAAAATGTTGAAATTTGCAAGAGAGAGATTGTTTAGCGGTAGTCTGCGTCTTAACCATAAACACGACTTACATTGCCTTTTAGACTAACAATAGAGTCTAGTCAATAAAATTAATACAAAGCAATTGCTTGCGGCAGTCCATTGATGAATTGAATTGATTTCAATTTATCTAATAAACAGAAAAGTAATTATTTCGATCGTAATAGTACTACTTAGCTATACTTATGTCGAAATAGTAACTGAACGCTTAGTGAGTTGGCTTTTGTTTATTGTAAATTACACCTGTTTTGGGGACCTAATAAATAGTAAATTGTTAACACCACTTGTTTAGTTGTTGCTAAGGCTGTTTCAGATATATTAACAAATATAAGTAAATTGCAATGACGATATTACACAAAACACAGATATAAATATTACGACGGTTTTATTGGAAAACATCACAGTCTCTATTTGTCGAATGGTGTGTCCAGCGAGTTATTGTCGAGCTGCGTTTTGCAAACATGTTTTGGGTGAGAAAGAAAATCTACCGCCGTTTTCATTCTCACCCTTACTTGATTGCAAAACGCAATTCGACCAGAACTCGAAAAATTAAAGATGAAAAATAATACATAGCCTTAATAGTTCTACATAAAAAAACTACCAGCAATAACGTTTCTCCTGGGTTGTAACATAGTAAAACGCTCGAGCGCTGTTGGTAAACATGATTTTTGTTGTGAATATAATTTTTTAGGTTCTCATGTAGTGAAAGTGAATTTACAGCGTTGTCGAGTCTTAAATCTTCAGTTTACGAGCTTAGTCTTTGTTATTGCTGAAGGCTATGAAAAATACTTTATTGATACTTATTTTTTCAGGAAAACTTAAGTTAAAATGCAATCGGTTTATTGAAAACGAATTTGGCTATTTGCTTGAGTTTCGTGCTTATAATTTGATGTTTAAAAGGTATCTCTCTTCATCATCATGTTTTAAGTAGCTTAGTACTACCAGTTATAGCAAAACGTGTAAGTGCCTGATGTTTTAAGAGTGTCAGAGCTCTTTGTGAAGGGTTTGTCCGAGGAAGAGCTACCACTATACCTTTTTCTGCCGACCAGCAGCGTTGCTGTGTTTCGGTTTGAAGAGTGTGGTTGCCAGTGAAAAAGGCACACGAGGTTTAACATTTGATAATCACCTCATAACATCAGATGGTCAAAGTGCTTGTTCCACTAGCAAGTAGAATAACAAAAAAGTATACACAGATCATAAACGCATTCAAAACAATTTATGAACATCAAAAACTGTGAGAAAAGCCACCAACAGCAAGAATTGATGAAAGCTACGATGGTTCCCAGACCTTTACAATACAAGAGAAAAGTGTTACATCAGGAGCGCTCTTAAATAATTTGACGACACACAATTAATGATATCTAGGCTTTCGTTTTCGTGCGCGTGAGATTCATTATGAAAAACGTTACGTTCATTGTGTAATGTTAAGCAACTCGGTATGGCAATTCGTTTTGTTCAGATGTTTTATGGCTTAATATGAAATGTGGCGTATTAGCCTATCAGTCTTTTTAAGCGGCTTAGTCAGTGCCATTCGTAATGTAAAAGTTCATTTCCTGTGGATAAGAACTAGTGTGAGAGACAGTGAAGAAAAACCTCTTGTGCCGACCCCACTTAGCGTGCGATAAGGGCAGGAAGATGATGATGATGAAGGACTGTTGTGGAGACGGTATAGATGCTGGGCCAGCCTACTTTATTTAAAACCCAAGTCCAAGACCTACATTGTCTTGTAAAGAGGGCAAAAGTGAAAAAAGTAGCTGATCTGATGTTATGGTAACCGTCACCTACAAAAAACTTTGCCTTGTAAGTCTAAGCGGCTGTTATTTCACGAGGCAACTACGCTCTTCAGACCGACGTTGCTGATCGGCGGAAGTCGTTCTTCCCCAGACGAGCTCTTCACAAAGAGTTCTACTGCTCTTATTATATTTCCCGGAGAGCTGTGAAATACCTGCCTAGATTTTAAAGCATATAAATACAAAAAAGTGCAATATATTTAACATATTTTATCAGACTTGTGGCGTTTACGAGGTCAGACGATTTCGTTCACGTGGTTGTGTTTTTTATAACCTTTAACCTACGCGTATCATAGTTTTTGATTTCAAACAGGATATTTACTATGGTTTGATAATGATCAACTCTAAATGCGACACTCATGATCCGATACATTGGCACAGTTGCATGCGCAATGGCGCAATCGGAAAATAATAAAACTCACAACCATTTTACTTTACAAATAAACAAGTGTTCATCTAAGACAGAAACTTGCTGTTTTTTTTATTTTAATTTAAAATTCAAGTTCTTTTAATATCATTCAAACTGAGATCATTCATTAAGGTGTCCAATTTGGTTCATTAACATAAAATATTTAGACATAAAACTTCTAATTTATAGCTTCCACGATATAGTCATCATAATACAAAGGTATTTATTATTATTTTCATGGTTCGAGAGAAATTTTTCATATCATATGAATTATAATTATTATCAAAGGTTTTACAGATTCGGATTCTTTTGATGATGTCTTCATTTTTAGAGCACTGGTGGTCAAGTGGGAGTGACAGCGCCTTCCTATCGTAAGGCCGCAGGTTCGAATCCGGTCGTATTGGATTTTTCATCGACTCATCGAAAAATTTGTGCCAATGCCAGTGAAAAAAATGGTGAAGGAAAACATCGTGAAGAAACAGAAACCATTAGGTATTCTAAAAGCGGCGATGGGTTTGCAACCTGTCCACTCTATAATATTAACCACTGCAAAATATAATATTTGCCATATGTAATATTTGGCTGGACGTAACTCTTTTACCCTGGGGATCAAAGGCTTGATAATACAACATTCAACATAAACAGGTGGAAGATTATTACGATGATTAGTGATTAAAAAAAACTTTAAGACTCTAATAATGTAAGGTAAATTTCTTTAGGGCTGATTTTATTCACCGGTGCATGCGCGTAGTCCATACATTTTCTTTCTATTTATGTGCTCCTACACTGATGTAAAGTATGATTTATGGATTTTCTCGAGATAGCTAAGCGGCTTTCTACCTTTGGCTTTGACGATATTTGTGCATTCTCCATTTATAAATCCATCATTATGCTGTCAACGTTGAATTAATAGCTTATTTAAAACAGATGTTAGCAAAATTGATTTTATTCGCTTCTTTTGTGGGATCCGGTGAAATCAATGGTTTTCGGCAGAGGAAAGTTGTCAATGAAGATGCATAAGAGTGGTGGCTTTCATATCTTCTAAAAGTATGGAGCTGTGCCGTCGCTGTCAAACTACTAATTAACGAATAGCTTTAATTTAACTATACTATAGGTGATTTGCATGTTTGAGCAGCGTAGCTTTGTCATCATCTACACTGATGACTGTGGAAGGAATTTGCAAGACCATGGACTCCCCTATAAATTTTCAGGAAGAACGATTTTGAGCTCTCCGCATCAACCGACTGTTTGCGATCTTCACATTGCCATCAAGTTTTATAATAGCGAACATAAAAAGTTCTAAAATTCATTATTTATGTCATGTGGTTGAAAGGACTCTCTGAGGCACACTTTAAATCCTTTCACCACACTAGTTACTACTGACACTACTAGAAGAAGATAAGTTACATACAGGATGGCCAAAAAGTCGTCGATCAAACGCTACTATTGGTTTGATGGGGTCATCAGCTGCAACAATTGTTCTACGGGAGGTCCTTATGACCCCTGCATGCAGTTTTAGTTTATTTTGTGTTTATCTGAGAAAATTACTTCTTTACTAATTCTTATTAAAATTCGAAAAAATCTGCTATAATCTAGTTAGAATAGAGTATATATATATATATAATATAGTTAGAATTTACTCTGATTACTTGAATCAGAGTAAATTCTAACTCTGCAGGAAACTCTCCGTAGAACAATTTTCTGCAGCTAATGACCCTGTCTAACCCCTTGCTTGAACCACGACTTTTTGCCACCTTGTTTATAAAAAACTGAAACTGAAACAGCTTCACGACTTTGATCCCCTAGGTACGGTAGATATCTCTTCAGATCTCCCAGTACCAAGTAGATAATAATTCAAGATTCTTTCAGGATGTCTAAGGCGGGTAGTCAGAGGTACGTCCAAACATTACATTTGGCACATACCCACATTTTGCAGTAGTTAGTTTTCCTTACGTGACAGGTTGCAAGCCCATCGCCGCTGTTAGAATACTAACTGGTTTTCTCACGATGTTTTCCTTCACCGTTTAAGAGCACTGGCATTGCGCACATAAATTTTTCGATAGAAAAATCCGTTGGTGCACGACCGGATTAGAACCTGCGACCTTATGATCGGAAGGCGGGGTCACTCCCACTAGACCACCGGTACCTTGTGTATAATATAACTTATTTTCTTCTATGGTACAGCTATAGCTATATATGGCTTGTCTACTGCCAGTATTGCCACTTCAGACGGTTTCATACTCATAAACCTCATTACGAAGTAATTGCGGAGAACGGTCGGTCAGGCAGTATGTCAGCGCAGACATGTTTAAATGGCGAAAATACATGCTTACACTAATTATCGCTTTTGATATAAGCAATAAAACGTGTACATGAGACACACGGAGATATAATGCGGAATATTGAGCAAGAGATTCTCATAATTGCTTAGGTATGAATATGTCCCCGTTCTACCATATGACCACCAGACGTACGGAAACGAGACATACCTATTGCTCGCACAAAGCGCTTTGCTTCTACTTTTAAAATGCGAACAGCCAAAGAGTGGAACTCCTTACTGGCATCTGTTTTTCCGAATGCCTATAATTTCGATGTTTTCAAGAGACCAGTGAATAGGTATTTTATAGGTGAGCGTGCTACACCGTAGATAGCTTGTCACTAAACATCAGGTGAGATAGTGGTCAATCGTTTTACGTAAAACATTGTTGTTTTTAACAATTTATAGGCAATGGTCCTGACCTAATACGGTCGACGGCTTTAGCAAACCCACCCAGATGCTCGTGTAAAAAAGATTCTTCTTTTTTAGAGAAGGCTTCTGATGTTTGGCTGCATCAACCTGATGAAAAAATTACCTACACCACATACGGCTGAATTCGCTTCTTGTGCAGATCGAAGCTGTCCCCGTATGAAACACTGCATCACCTTCAATAATTTGCTTGCATTATACCTTCGCATTACGTGAAAAAGAAACGTGGGACGACCTCCTACCCGATGGACTGACGTGTTAGGACCGCGGGAAGTCGGTGGATGGAAACGATGGACTTCTGTAGGCTGATGATGATGATGATTACGCGAATGGTCTTTTGCATTGTTATCCTTGAAAATGCTCTATGCTACACTAGAAATAAAGATAATTTTCTAAACAATGTGTTCATTATGTACTTATGACCAAGCCTCAACTAACAGCCATGCTAAGTTCCTATTTATCATTGTTATAGCCATAATAAGAATGAACCTTGTATTGTAATATCATTACAAAAAAACATGAATGCCGGAGGTGAAAACACGGTGACCTTACAACGACTGAGATAGATCTGTTCGTACTAGCTACTGAACTGATAATGTAATCTTAATCACGACTTTTATTAGATCCGTTTTGACCTACTCAAGTAAGACCTCCCTTAGTGTATGGGAGGCATTGGGCAATTATTTACATAAAATAATAATATGATTATCATTATAAAACGTATTTTTTTTACAGAATTTTATATAATTACTAGCTGCGCCCCGCGGTTTCACCCGCGTGGTTTTTGGTTTTTATTTAATTCCGATCATTTTTATATTTATTCACCTTTTAAACCTTCCCTGGACTTCCACAAATAATTCAAGGCCAAAATTAGCCAAATTGGATCAGCCGTTCTCGAATTTTAGTGAGACTAACGAACAGCAATTCATTTATATATATATATAGATGGTATTTTTCATTCAATCAAAATAACAAATTTTTGTTGTAGAAATTATCCTACCGTTTTGGCTTTAGCTGCCGGTATACACAGTTTTTTTAATGCTTAGAGTAGTAAGGCTGTCGATTATGATGAGTTTTTTTTATACAACTAGGTGATGAAACAAGCAGATATCCCACCTGATTTTAAGTGACCTATGACAAAGTCGTAAGTCACGCACGTGCCCTGCGATGCATTGCCATGTGTCCATCAACTTGAGGCACGCAGATGTTAAGCCTCATGTGCGTGTAATTAAGTTTAGTTCTAATATCATTTTATTTTGCATTTTCACGCCATTCAAAAATTAAAACAGCTAAAAATAAACAAAGACGAATAACAAAGTAGTTTCAAATCAACATTATGCATTTTAAATCTAGTTATAATTACGTATAATTTAAAAGTAGGAAGTCTAAAAGTGAACAACGGTACAAGGCTATCATGTCTAGTGCAATATTTTTCTATCACGACCACCGACGCCGGCGCCGCACCCAATGGAATTCTTCTAATAAAATAAATTCGTATGAACAAGAACTTGACAAAGCTTTTTTAAACTGCTTAATATAAAGTATACTTAAAAAGAACCGTCCCAAGCTTTCCTATACCTACACCTATAACTTACTAGGTCAGTTACATTGTGCGTCATGTAACAGGTCATTTAAAACTATAATTTGGCTTTGCGAGCCACATTCGCTCACATGACCGAAGCTAACAAGGTTCGCCGTTGACGGATACGTTCAGGAGGCCATCATCATCAAATCTCGAGAACGGCTGATCCGATTTGGCTAATTTTGACCTTGAATTATTTGTGGAAGTCCAAATAAGGTTTAAAAGGTGAATAAATATGAAAATGCTATATCGACTGAGGCAGTACGAAGTCTGCCGTGTCAGCTTGTATTCTAATAAAATATTATAAACAACAATACGACATAACTCGTTGAGATCGTTTTTAGTGTTTTCTTGCAGTCAAAGATCCTCTAAGACCTGTGTTCTTCACCTGTTAATAGTGTTGGGTAGGACACGGTTTCAAAATGAGTTTGAGTGAGGCCCTCGTTTTATTTCGTGAGGTGGGACAATGTCATGCTTCAAATGTCATGTCACACAATGTCATATTGTGAAGTACCTAGTCCTAGTTTGCTCTACTCATTTCATTTGCCATTGATGAAAATCTGTCACACAGCGTCACATCAACGATGCCATTTCATTCAACGTGATACGAGCCCGCTCATTTCGGTCACACAATACTCACTCACTCCCTACAATGAAATTTTCCTCGCTCGTCCCGCTTGCGCAAGTGACGTTGTCTCAGTCAGACAGTGAGTGTCAGAGAGTCAGACTGTGTATAAAGCATGACAAAAATGAGGTGGTACATAGTGGTACATGAATTGAAAACGAGGAAATGAAATGTCCCGGACATTTGTGAGCGAATGAGTGTGACAAACGAGGTGCCTCACGTATGTCCTACTCAACACTAGCTGTTAATGTTGGCTGATGGAAAATTCAGCCTAGCGCTAAGCTCTCCTTTTGAATAAATTTGGTTTGATGCAATAAAGAGTTAAACAAAAAAAGATTTTCTAATTTTTATACTTTTATATAATCTCTCACAACACGAACAAAATTTTCGAAATATGCTTCGGATAAATAAACATTAACTGTTGCAACTGGTTTTAATTTTTATGTCAATTGATTTCCAATAATAAAATTAGTCAATTTCGTCTAATCTACATAGACAAAATTTATTTATTCTACTCTCTCCGTTGCATTGTATATTCAAACGACGTGAACCCAGACATGTCTCGTCCAGTTGACCTACACTTACGGTTGAAAGCACTGTGTGAAGAACATAATAAAGCCATTCTGCACTAGAGGAGCGGTATTTCAAGTGATGTTAATTCTTGAATGGTTTTACTAGAAAACAAGGCCAAGTCTGGACAAACACTATGTTACAACATCTATATATACTGATATAATAAACCTATTTCTTTTTTATACGCCTAGGCTGTTCCAATTTCCAACTCAAATGTTTTTTCAAAAAGGTCGGAGTATTTAAATTTGGTGTTTTCCTTTCATTTTGGAGGCATTTTTGACGACCTCAGTGGCGCAGCGGGCGAGAGTCCGCCTGCGACGCAAGAGGTTTCAGAATAAATTTGTGTACGATCTACAGAAATTTGTTCCGTTGGTCGGGGTGATTCCTATGAATAATAAAAATGCCTTATATGTAAGTATGTAATGTATTAAATATATCAGTCATCTAGTACCTAGTATGGATTGTCCAGCATAATTTTTTATTTATTTATTTATTTATTCTTCTATAGAAGAAAATGCTTTTATATCTTGCTAATAATATAAAATGAAACATTGAAGCCAAGTTTTTTTTATAAAACGCACACAAACAGCCAGACTGTAAGAACAATAGAATCATCGTCATCATCTGCTTAAGAATACTCGATAACGGACATTATCACGAAGAACAATTCTGTGTTATGTCTTTCGGTGTAAATAACCACCTATTTATATTTTTTTTACCCTGAGTCAGATCTGATTCAGCATTTTTGATCTGATTCAGCGTGTACTTAGGACAGGGTTTAATTTAAATATTCTAGCTGTAAATTGGCATTATTGTTTAAAAATGTCAACAAATTGTAGAGGTGCAGCAAAAACTGTGCTTAAACCACAGTTCCGGTTGGATCTAGACCGGCCCAGTTACTGAACTGAAACGTTGAAGGGACATCCATCTTTAAGTGGGCACATTGTTGCCTTGGCAGATGGCTTAGTGAAGTATGCCCTAAGTTAAAGAAGAACGCGAATTTTATGATATATTTTAGAATTTAACCATGCATATCTCTGCCGCCAAGTAGCGTTGCTGATTGTTTCGGATTGAAAGCTGTGGGTGAAATTATAAGCTTATCATCGATATAAGTGGATTAACGCAGGGCAGTGAATCGTGGGCGCGTTCATATCGTAGGGCAATGCTAGAGAATACTTTGTTATAGGTGATGGTTACCACTTACCATCACCTGATGGTAAGTGGTAACCATCACCGCTAGCTAAGTAGGTGGGCCATCTAGTTCCTAGTAAACTAAAAAAAATTACAAAAAACAATTAATTGATAAATCTCCTCTATCGATGTATTTTTTTATATAATATTTTAGTTTTAGTTTTTTTATTTATAAACAATTCAAATTCCTTGCATGATAAAATTTTTTTGCGTAAAAATATAAATTTTGCTAATAAAACGTTCAATTTTATCCATGTATACCTCATAATCCATCACGGAAACCATGGCTGCAGCTAACGATGAAGAGATTTTGGAAGGGTTCCTGTGTCCAATATGCAAGGCCGACCTGAAATCTGCATCGCAACTAATGGTCAACTTCGAGAGCCTACACCAGGAAGAGCAGGATGTCCTTAGATCCTTGAAGGATATATTTGGAAAGGCGAAGAAAATTATTCTCAACAACAACGACACGGACTTACTGGAGACCTTCGACAGAGCGCTAAAGTATAATCAGCGGGAGGAGTTTGTAACACTTGATAGGTATAAGAAATAGTAGCACCTGGGGAGAGAAGCACTTACGTTGCCGTAACACAGTTTTTTAACTAGCACGGAAGGTAATGTTCCCTAACCAGAGTGTGCCAGATTGCCTGATAAGCTAAAATCCCTAGAATAAGACCTCTGTATGGCTCAACTCATATGTATTTATTTTTTGTCTGAAATAAACATTATCTTATCTTATCTATCTTATCTAATTGCAGCGAAAATACATCTATGGGTATCAACTTATGTGTTGTATGAATTCACGGTGCATTATTATTATAACAATCATTTTGTTTGAATATATCAGTGTATTGAAAATAAAAAGCTATTTTTAAACCATATTATTATCAGTTGCTAGCAAAAAAACCCGTCATAATGTCAACATTTTTTTGAAAGAACGGAACACAAATTTAATATAGAATGGGAAAAGGTAGCGTTCAGTATAGCCGGATACAAAACCTACTCAAAAGAGTTTTATAGACTAGTGGGCTGCACGAATATGGAATGCATTTGTGATTGGCGGCAAAAACAAACGTGACATCATGCAGAAAGCGAGTGCACTTGAACTAGAAACTCTATTTCAACTTACTCGTGTTGACTTGTGGCTTTGATGCGCTAGGTAAATTATAAGTTTAGGTAGAGGTCGCGTCATATAAAAATAACGCTGGAAAACAGTGGAGGGATTTGCGCATAAATAACACTCGCGCCATCACACCCCTTCCCACTTTCGGACGTTCTTTTTACGTGACGCAACCCATACTTAGGTACATTTTTTTACAAAAAATATATATCGGCAATAATATAAAAGACTGAAAAATCGAAATTTTGATGAGTATTTATTCGAATAATATAGAAAAAAATTGAGACAATGATATTACAAAATATACCTACTTAGAATGCTCATACTTTATGTATGCAAATAAATATTGGTGGAAATTACTCACAGTCTATCTAGTCCCAAACAACCCAAAAGCAGATGATAATAATTAAAATATTATTTTGTAAATAATATACATAATATACTGTGATACCCGGACAGATAATAAACATCATTACAAATTGTCCATTACAAAAAAGATTGTTCTCAGAATTAAACACACGACCTACAGCGCAGACCTACCAATTGAGCTGAGAGACAGCTCTCACCTCTGAGTTGGTCTGGTCTGCACTATGTGTGCCAGCAAGTTGGAGTTATCAATCATTCTAGCTACAGGACATACAATTAAATCGATACAAACAAAAGATAAAGTCTATCTCATACTTGGACCATAAACAAGCCAGGCCATAATGCCCCTTATTGTCTGCATCTTAGCTCTGAGCGTTTAGAAATCTAGCCCAGATTGAATTCCTTGAAGGCGTGATTGCAAATAATAGCAGACATTCGTTCTATCAGTGATCCTATGCAACTAAGATCCGCTATCAATGTAAAATAATCTTTATTACAGCCAGATCTAATTTCAATATGCATTGGATGCATACAATTTGAGCTCCGAAAAGTTGAATTTCCTGCTGTACTGTCTTAAACTAATTGAGCTTACACCTTCAAGCCATAAGTTTCAATATTGCTTGCATTCATCCATAGATTCCTACATTTCTCTCGTTTTTCTGATGTGGAAGTGAAAACATGTAAATTCTATTCTTGATTCTCTTCTGTCGGATGGGCTGTACAGATAACGGTGAACGCTATTGATATTAATGGGTAATCAGAATTTAATGTTGTAGGAGTATTGCGGGTAATGAACAGATTTACATTATTATCAAAATATCAAAATATCAAAATATGTTTATTTTGGAACAAATCAAGGAACAATGTAAACAAGAAAACGATAACGCTCGCAGAATATCATTGCAGGAAAAGCTCAATGATACCAAAAGATTTTGAAATTGCCTGTGAACAATTGAACATACTCGTAAACTAGCCTTTTGCATAATCTAAATGAGTTTACTGAGTCTACATTATAGCTGAGGTGGTCCAAGTATAGATTAGACTTGCCTAGAAGAATCACAACCGATGGGCGGCCTTACAGTTTAAGCTTATTTTGTCTGCTGGGCAAAGGCTTTTTAAGAAGTCTTACTTGTTACCCGAGTGCCGCGAGGGTTATGTGTTTGGCGTGTATCTATCCATGTATCCTTGCTTCGATATTTCCTTTATTACCACGTAGTAACCAAACGGCTGGATGGATTTTGATGATTCTAGTATCAAAAGATTCGTCGCAACTTTCCAAGTGTCCTTAGAAATAAAAAAAAACCAAAAGTCACGTGGAAAGGAAAGGAGGAGCGATATTCTCTCATATTAAAAAAAAATCATTTCGCTATCATAGCAATATGGGTATCAAAATCAAGAGATCCATGAAGTGTTTTCAAATAATGTATTAGTTTTTGATTTAAAGTAAACCCTCAAAGACAAAACCAGAACGCAAAATTCGTTAAGTCACTTTGGCGAACTAGGCCATGAGTGATGCTAAAATATATCATAAAATCTTCTCTATGGTCAATCAAAATCTATGCAGCCGTTTCGAAGATATGAAGAATTTTGTTATAAAAAAAAATGTAATTGCTGGTAACCCCAAAGTGATCAAAATGAGTTATATAACCACAGGCGTCAGTAAACTGCTAGGACATGGTACACGAGCCTCCGACTGTCTGCGATCATTACATTTTTATCATTCGTCTCTTGACGAATGATAAAAATGAAGAATAATGACTACTGAAGAATGGATATCAATATTAAATAGTACCAAATTGAAAACATTATCTTATTTACCTGCCTACATACTTTTAGCACGGGCACTCTGGTTTTTTTTTAATAAATCTTCTTGTTTAGATTCTGAATTCCACTCATTTCTCCTTCCACACTTCTGTTAGCTATTACATATTATTATCTCATTACAACTTTTTCTAAAAGGTACTAATACTGAAATAATCTATCCCAGACTTTGTGGAATCCCAGAATAAGTGGAACTGTATTTATCTCATATAAAGGTTATCCTGTCTATTTATAACTACATTGACATCCGGAGTCTAAGGAGCCGTAACCATAACTTGATCAGAAGAAATTGCAGGAAGCCACAAGCAAATCGGCTTGCAGAGATCTTTAATAATTATCTACCTATCTTAAATAACACGGATGCTCATAAAGTAAGAAAAATAATGAGTTTAAAGGATATCTACCGTATCTTTCAGATCTTATAGTATTAAAGTACAAACTCAAGATTTTTAGAGGAAGTAGATGCGTGTAAATATCCCAAAATATTATATTTCGCACTTTCGCAAATTTTGCGGTAGTTGGTATCCCATACTTGACGCCTGCCGCTGTTAGAATACTAGCTAGTTTCTTGATGTTCCCTATCTCAGAGCAATGGCACTGGTTTATATAAGAAGGCACTGTTAATTGACTTCATTCATTCATACCAAATGTTACACTCCTACGCTTCAGTAAGTCACACTCAATGGTAACAAAAAAGAAAACCAGTTCAAGATACACCACACTACAGACACTGTGTGATTTGCAGATATCAACCTTATCCCTCTAGCTATTGGGAAAAGGTAAGCGTCTACCGAATACGGAAGACTGTACTTTGTTTAGCAGTTCAAACAATAGTTTACTTTCGTCAATTTGTAACCTGTCATTATGTGTTTGATGCCTCGTTGGATGCGCAAGTGCTTGGAAATTTGTTTGTTTTTCATTTCCTCTGTGAATTTAAATAAAATGTTGTTTCTTTCACCTATACAGTTGTATATGCCGTATTTGACACAATGTTAGCACACAACCACCGCAAAAGTAATAGGTTTACCCACATAATTGTTTCAAATCATACCGATACCACTACCGATTTAAAATCGAAAACAGATAGTAAATGGAGTACACACAAAAGCGCTTTTTTTTGACGATTTTCTCTCGATTTTGCTTGTGGAGTTGTTTCGGCATTGTGTCCAAAGATTAGCGTGATTGACACCTTAAGCTCAATCGGGTCCAAGTATTGGTAGAAATGAGTCGCTTGTTAATATTGGTGTTGGCTTTTCTACATAGCACTATTTAGCCCCGAAGTAACCAAACCTAAGGGTACCAGAATATCCTGATGGCATACTTACAGCATCTTTTTACAAATACACCCAGGCAGATAAAAACATATGAGTAAATTTTACTAATATTTGTTACCTGTGGGCATCGAACCCACAGCTGCAACGGTGAGCAGGCCAACCTCACCTCTGGGCTGTAAGGGCTGTCAATCTCATAGAATTACAAACCGAACGACGAATTCCATATGTGATGAACATGATTGGATACTCATGCTATCATATACCATTTAAAGTAGACTTCGTCAGGATTATGATGATTGGAAGTACAAGAATAAACAGCTTATAATTAGTCACGAATTTCCTGTCGCAATGACCAAATAAGCAACAAAAGATCAAGCTAGTAATTAGATCAATCAAAAAGTTCCACGACCAGGCCTATTACAGCGATAAGTTTTATCTTCAATGCAAAATAAAAGTGAAAGTATGCTCAATACAGACTGCTTGGTAAAGTTAGTGCCTGTTGAGTAATAAAGTTGATAATGTTGCCTGTATTAAGATATATTCAACCTAATATTAATGTTTACATTCAAGTCTGGTAGCCTTATTAGTAGTAAATTAGTGCTAGCTACTATACGCAATAATTTATCGGCAAAAAAACAAATGACAGTCTTAATTAGATACAGCTCCTTCTTTTTTGAATTCGGTTAAAAAAACAATAAGAAATGCGTTTTGTACATCAGACCGCCGGTTTCTGAAAGCCCGATCAATGCTAATCGGCTGTCAAGTCACTTGCTATCTTTATCTAATTTGAAGAAAAAGCTGAAACAGCAAGTGACTTGACAGCCGATTAGTGTTGATCGAGCTTTCAGAAACCGGGGGTTAGTCACGTGGTTCTTAAAATACAGTAACTTGCTTGTTTTTTTTTTTTTATATAATCTATAGGTAAAACGTTTGACCGCAATCTCACCTGATGTTAAGTGATGATGCAGTCTACGGTGTAGCACGCTTACCTAGAAGAAACCTATTCACTCGTCTCTTGAAAACATCCAAATTGTACGCTTCCGGAAAAACCGACGCCGGTAAGGCATTCCACTCTTTGGCTGTACGCATAATAAAAGTAGACGCAAAGCGCTTTGTGCGAGCAGTAGGGATGTCAACCATGAAGGGATGTCTCATCTCCGTATGTCTGGTGGTCCGATGGTAGAACGGGGAAATAAATAAACAGTTGCTGCAAATAAATAAACAGTTTGTTTTCATAAAACTTTTTGATGGAACTAGCAGAATCGCCTGTAGAAAAGCATTGCCTCGTAAATCACGCACAATAGGAACGTGCCCTACGATGCTCTGTCCTGCGTGCATCTGCTTGAGGCATACAGATGTTAAGTTAAGCCTCATGTGCCTCTATTGTCTACCATCCTTAAACAGGAATTGTGCGTGTTCTACCATCAATCCATTCAAAGCCGTAGCTACAGTTCTGAGACAGTTATCGCCGTTTGTACGTTCCCACTGCTTTCACCGAACTTAGGTAGGTTCCTACTTCTGCTTGCATGCTATTTACACCTATTGTTCTCTGATTTGAAATAGACGTGTTGGTGTGCGTCTGTAATGAAGAAAGACTGCCTGTGTTGCTTAGTTTAGTGCTAACTGTATAAGAGAATTTGGTATTACGTTTAGGTCGAGATGCATAGTATTATGTACTTACCAGTTACTTAAATTTCCTGTCGATATTATCTAAATTATAAGTCTAAAGTAAGTAAGTTATAATTTATACTAATGGCTCTGGGAGCTGTAGACCTCGCGAGCATACTAAAAGTGAGCTATTTGAGGAATGTAATGTGCAAGTGCATTTTCCGTTTTGTGATTTTTTTGATCTTTTTGATTTTTTTGCATCATCTTGTGTAGAATGAGGTCCTTTGTGTTTCTCTCAAATTTGATTGAAAACCATCGATTGTTTGATGAGCTATCCTGTTCATCATGCTGAAGATCCTTATCAGATCTTCGCCAAACTTTTATGAGACCAACTTATAGTTACTACCTTTCAAATAAAAAAAGAATAATCAAAATCGGATCTTATTTGGTGGAGATATCCAGAATATCAAATAGCCCCCTTTTTGCCCTTTTTTTGGGGGAAGTACCCCTCCAGTCAAAAATCCCCGCCGACAAAAAAATTCTAATAAGTCATAACCTGTGTACCAAGTTTTGTCCAGATCGGTTGAAAAATGCGACCTGTAGAGGAGAACAGACAGACAGACAGACATCTGGACAAACGCATTTTTGGCCAATGTGGAAACTGAGACGCTTCGCTTGCTTCGCTCGCTCGGTCAGTTATATAAATTATCAGTGTATATGCATAAAAAGTGCAGAGTGAAAATACCTCTCCATTTTTAGGGAAAACGACCAAATTTTCAAACATTGCAAACCATCAACATTTAGAGACTTTTAGCAGCGCTTCTTCAGCTATTGTTTCAGACAATAGCTGAAAGTCTATCTACATCTCACTCCACACATGCCAATTTAGATTAATTGCACTGTTGAATCAATACAAACGCATCTATAAAATTCTAGTGACGTGCATTAGCATCACTAAATCTTTATCTAGGGCAGCAATCATATTGCCATATCTGAGTTATCTGTGTATTATGTGTGTAATAAACTATACATTATATTCTATTCTTAATACATTCTAAAAGTATACAGAAACAATCGGACCAAAAAATCTAAATTGTTATCAACATTATAAACTAGTTTTCTCTACACAGCCATTATGGTTGAATGGAAGGCGACCAAGCTATCCAAAGATAAACCATTTCATAAGTCACACCATGCTGCGTACCGCTATCCGCTCCTATTGAGATACTACGGGCCAGATAGGCCTGGGGCATATTATAAATTAAGTGCTTAGCTTACCAATGGTTGGCTATACATAAAACTTTTGAAACTACCATGGTTCTGACCTGCTTTTATTTTAAGTTTTTTGTTAATTATTGGAAAACCAACACCGATACAGTGTTGCTACTTTGTTTTAAAAAGTTTGGCCAATTACAGGTTTCCACTTCAAAGAATAAGTTAAAAAACAGTAGACACTCCTCCCTCACTTTTTTGAGGATATTTCCTTAGAAATACTTAAAAAGTGAGCATAAAATTCAATTCAAAAATATACCTTATTCTTAACATCTCTCGCAGAAGTAGGTAATTTTTTTATGTTAAATTCACATTGTCTATAAATGCGTTACAAATTATAACTTGTAGTTGAATGTTTATTAGTTTAAGCGCTAGTTACCTTTACCTAGATACCTTTTTGGATCACAAAGCATCGAGAACATTACACTGAGTAGTCATCTGACACACGACAGTATTATAGCTACTTTCAGTGCATTGAATCGCGACAAACACCTGTTTGCATCACTGCTAAAACGAAGTGTGTGATCACACAATAAAATATTATAGAAATAAGAGAGATCATCCTACACATAACATTACTATTTTTCATGTTCATATTCTTTTACAGGCAAGAAAAGTCCACTCTAATTTTATTAAAAATCAACTTCTTCGGTAGGTAAGCTTCAAACGTCAGCTTATAGTCGAAGCAAAGTTACAAACAGTATCCTACTTTGGTAAATCGCTTCACAATTCTGCCTGCAAGCTTTCTTGCATAACGCCATCCAAGCACGACCCAACACCAACATAAATTTAATTTGGAGCGATAATTCCAAAGTTGGAGAAAGTTGCCCTATTGTGCATTGAAGATGAAATTGTGATAGTGTTTATTGGCACTTGGCTTTGTCTTTAGCTATTGCATGAAATTGTCAATTTTTATAGTATTTATCAGATCAATTGATTTGTTTCTTACAGTAGTCTATAGCGACACCACGTTTTCTCTCTGACTTTCCTCAGAGGTTTTTTATGTTGTTTTTATTAAAAGATTGGGTTTTATTTATGGGATTATAGGTATTACAGGGTTTCTAGTTTTGACTACTCGCTCTTTGCTTATTTATTTTTTATTTGATGGAGAGGGCTCAGAATTGTTCTTCGTTTAAAAAGGGGAGGCCCATATCCAGCAGTAGACTTCTACTGATAACGATGACATCTTATTTATCATTATAATTTTTATCTTTACAGGATTAATTAATACATTAGGGAACATATTTATGTACAATAATGTTCTAAGTAACTTTTATTATCCGCATCCACATTTATGTTTAAAAACATCATCATAATGCTACTAAAGTCAGACTTGCCACTGTCGACGGTATATGCGCATTTCATCCCTCGAATTTTCAGTATGTCATTTGCTGGTGTGGTTGCATTTTGGCCCTGACGTCAATTACCAAAAACTCTTGGTAGCATTACGTCATTCCATTTAATTAAGCAGACGAGCAAAGCTTTATACACGGGAAACCGTTTATTTTCTTTGACACTACTGCTTGACGCACTACCAGTAGTGCCACGGGAAAGTAAAATTTCCCTTGACTCAACTGAGGGTGGTCAGCCTCTTAAGACATAATAGTCAAACCCAGTATAGATAATGTCATCAATTTTAGTCAGCATTGATCTCACAACGCAGAAAACAAGATACACAACACAACAATTTCTAAAACAACAACTAGTAAAAATCTAGAGAAACATTGTAATACGTTTCGCTAGATTTTTACTGAATGGCAAATAAAATTGGCATTCCATAAATAATACAAATGATTTCACATCCAACGTTTTATTGCATTGATTGCGTGAATGTACCCAGTTATAGAAATTTCGGGTCAAACCACAATCATCGACGCTTCAGCATTTTGCCTATGCATATCAATGTGAATGTAGTAAAAAGGCGTACGTCAACACTTTAAATCATGTTTAATAAAAACTACTTTTAATTTATTACAAATAGCAAGCTAAGAAATGCGCTGATATGTAGCGTGACCTTACATTTCGGATCAGCATCGCGTGGCGTATTGGTTACCGTTAGCATATTATTATCTTGCTTTTTTCGATGCAGACCAAATACTACTCAACCCTATTCTTATACCCGTAAGCTTCAGAATGCGATAACTTTTTACCTCAACGAATAATAAGTGGTTCTTGTAGGTAATAAGGCTTTCATGTTTTTCAAAGCATCGCCTTTATTGGTACACAAATAAAACGTTTTGCGTCACTCATTTTATTTCAGATGTCGTTCGTTTTCGTTTTTGATTGACTCGGTAAACAGGATCTACCACATAATTTTAATGGATGGTGACTTATGCCGATGTTGTAAAAAAGTCACAAAATTACATTATTCATTATGTATTTGTGACATTTACCTACTATTGGGTTATTTTTTTTAATACAACTCGCTGATGGAACAAGCGGATGGCCCACCTGATGTTAAGTGGTAACCATCACCTATAAACAAAACATTGCCCCGTAGGTCACGCACAATAAAAAACGTGCCCTACGATGCACTGCCCTGCGTCCATCAACTTGAGGCATACAGATGTTAATATATGATGAGCTCAAACAATAAAACCTAAAATTCCAATTGCTATTATAGCATAAATTATACCTAAACATCCAAAAGTTTCTTTTTTTCCTCTTTCTTGTGAAATAATATGAGAAATTATTCCAAATCTTGGTAAAATTAATTAAGCCTCATGTGCCTGTAATTACGGTTATTTTATTTAAGTAACATACTGGCATCTTTTTTTATTCTTGTGTCTTCAAAAAGTGCGTTTTAATTTATAGTTGGTACGTACATAATCTTCCTCTTCTTCTTACGGGTCAATGGCTAGTATCTAAATTCTTTAAGCATAGCTAACGTTGTATACGTACATAATGTAATCACAGTAAATAACGACAAACATTATTCAAAATAATTAAGTTCACAGATTTAATAACCGGACAAGATCTCTTTGTTGCGTTAACCGTTTCATCTGTCAGTACACACAAAAAAGTTCCAAGCTATTAATTTTATTGTGACTTAATAAAATGAACGCGCAGTGTTAAACAGCACTGTCTAATTATTTATGTATCTCATCGGGGAATACTCAAACGCATCTCAAAGTTGAACACGTCTCAAGTCGCGGTTTTTTGACAGTTTTTAATGAAAAATGACAGTTTTTAAATGAATGAAAATCTGTCAAAAACTCGTCTCTTGAGACGTGCTCGCTCATTGCTCAATTCTACGTAGCGTTTGAGTATTCAAGTGAGAAGGTCCATTATAAACATTTCATACGTTACAAATCTAATTGAACGGTAGCCATCGAAACCGTTCCGTTCGAACGTCAAAACAATTTAAAAATTGCGCGATTGAGTTATGCAATAGTTCTATATGCAATCTCAAGATGAAGCGGAAGAAGACTAATCGTTATCGCAGTGCGGTATACACTTACATAATGGCAACAGAAAGTAAAACTTATAATTAGCCGTTTTGAGGCGCCTCGGGCGATCGCGAGTCATCATGTAATGGGTTCTGTTATTGTTCTGCTTCTGTAATTAATCTGAATATCCGTTTTTCTGTGTATATTTACTTGCGTATTTCCTTTCGAGAAGGCTATGATTTTCATGCTATTTACAAACATGTCTGTACATAAAATGAGTGGCATTTTAATATTGTTTTGTTTCACTGTCGTAACCTGTTTGGTTAATGGTTATGATATATGATATGGTATGATATGGGTATTATAGGTATTAGTAGATTGTTATAATAATAATAACCGTTTATTCAGTAAGGTTTTTTACATTTTACACTATATAAAAACAATTTTTTGTATTTTAATTATTTGATTAATTAGAAAAATTGTATAGGAACGAAAAACGGAAAATTACTATTGTAATTTTCCGTTTTTCGTATTAGGGTAAACCTGTAAAGATAGAGTAAGGATTATGGTGAATAAATAAAAATAAATACTTAAATTTTTTGTAATTTTATTTGATTTTCTGTGTGCAAAACAAAATGAACTTATTTAAAATTAAAATTGTTGGTTTTTGGTTTCAGGTAATAAAGAAACTGCGAATCTGCGAATTTTTAGACAAAGTTGGGTAAGTTTTTTTTTAATTTATACAAAAATTCACAACTTTTAAAATACAGTGCTTACTTTCTAAAATACAGCCCAATAACGGAGTCATTCATCAATCAATAATAAATCATGATCTGACCAGCTGAGTATTAATTTATTACTGCAAACATAATAGTCGTGACGAAAGTAGTTTGCTTAGTTAGTGCTGCTGTGTTGAATATAAAAAAGGCTTCTGCCGCCTGAGGAAACACTGCTGTGACTACCTGAACTTTTCCCACTATGTGGGAATAGTTGACAGAGGATTGAGGAGAGAAGAAAAATGAGGGAGACATTTTACCAGCATTGTACAGAAAAAAGTAGCTTAAAATCAATCCCTCAAAACATTTTATAGAGTAAAATTATCTTCTATACATTAACATAGCGAGAAATATATTACTCACTAGCTGAACCCGCGGCTTTGCTCGCGCCAAGGAATTCAAAGTTTCATACAAACTTTCATCCCCTATTTTATCCCCTTGGGGGTAGAATTGATCAAAATCCTTTCTTAGCGGATGCCTACGTCATAACATCTACCTGCATGCCAAATTTCAGCCCGATCCGTCCAGTGGTTTGGGCTGTGCGTTGATAGATCACTATGTCAGTCTGTCAGTCAGTCAGTCACCTTTGAGTTATATATATTTAGATAAATATGTGCTTACAAGGGACCGGAAAGACTAGCGTATTAAAGAGGGGTCCCATACTCAGCAGTAAGTGCAAACAGGCTGAAATGATGATGATTAGCTTACAACATGTGAAAAGAAATGCGATAGCGTTGCACACGTCAAGAGACACAGTTGCATTATCAATGCAGTTTGAATGAATCCGCAGTAACGTGATACCAAAAACCGCAATAAGCGTACAATATGTAAACACACCTACGCTCTACTTAGCAAGTGGAGTGCGCGGGAAACAATAGTTGATGAATGTGTATCTCGCATCGAATTCCAGAGAGTAACTGGAAGGCACAGTGAAACCTTAGCTTGCTTTGAAACGACGACCGTCATATTACGTGCGCTAGCTTCACTTATCATCTATGTATATCTATTAGAAAGTGCTGTCTAGCATTAAGCCTCTTGTACAAACTTTGTTTGGTGCAATAAAAAAGTAAAAAAAAAAAAAAAAGTTAAATTAATTTGTATTCAGGTTCATAGTTAGGTTTTTGTCAGTACGACGCGACGTATCTATATGGTATAGCAGTAGAGACGTGCTCAAAACCACAATGTTGTACACACAGTTGGTTTACAAAAAGCGGCTATTATAAGGGCCGACTACCATGCGGCGTGCGTGCGACTACGAGTGGCCAGAACATTAATTAGGGTCACCGTACACAGTGCACGACGCCTTAGCTGTGGTACAAGAGCTAAGTGCCAGCGGAAAATATATTAATGGTGGCGATTCTGTTGTTTTATCCTAAATTAACCTACTCTGACAGCTCTAAAATTATAGCCGTCTTTGTTGTTTCGGTCTTTTAGAAAGGGATGGCAATATTTTTAGTGCTGTCAAGTTAGATTATATTAGAAAAAATAAACAACAGAATTGGCAGCATTCACTTCACATCGCTATTCAAAAATAAATATTGGGGGGCATTTCACACAGTACTATCTAGCCCCAAACTAAGCCAGAACTTGTACTATGGGAACCAAATTTAATACGTATTATACTTTATTTTTGTGAATACAGTATAATAGTAATTACACTAGCGAATGTACCTCTCGCGCCTCTCTTTCGCCATTTTAAAAGATGTTTAACTTTATTTGTCAACTCAAGTTACTTGTCTTTTGCACTATTATTCTGCCATCGTGCGCAGACGCAGTTTTGCTTTGATGTAATCATAATTTATAACCATATTAGTAATTGAAACATAATAAGAAATACATTAAAAAATGGCAAACAAGTACTAACAAAGTAACGTAAATACAAAAACAGTGGTTCATAAAAATATCATCTTGATCCAAAATAGTTTTTTTACCCAAAAACTATATTATGTTGCATCCATGAGTTACCAAAACTTGTACCAAACGTATTTTTCCATGCGATTGCCGGACGCGCTAACAGTTACCCAGCTAATGGGTCTGCTTTAACTGACCTATAATGCTGCAGGGAAGCTCAGTGTACATACACTTACAACATACACTTTAGTGTAGATATCCTGTTTGCGGAGCTTTTGTAGCTTACTGGTACGTTCCTCGGACATTTGGGCACGTGACAAAAATCTTCAGCTACAAAAATGTATTTTT
Source organism: Plemyria rubiginata (assembly GCA_963576535.1). Taxonomy (NCBI): domain Eukaryota; kingdom Metazoa; phylum Arthropoda; class Insecta; order Lepidoptera; family Geometridae; genus Plemyria; species Plemyria rubiginata. Next base: position 8,912,681 of record OY754917.1, on the reverse strand, counting down.
CTGATCCAAAGAAAAAATTCAATAAATGTTTTGGTGGACTTTCCACAAGTACTCTCTAGCCCCAAACTAAGCTAAGCTTTTATTATGGCAACGATGAATGAATACTGTTAAGGCTCCGGTGACAGCGGCTCGCAATTTCGAGGTGCGATTGGCTATTATTTCATTTTATTTCATTTCGGGGAGGTTTTTTGAAAGAATAATTCTAAAGAAACACGCATAAATACTGTTCGAACACAAATAATACAATAATATAAGAGAAACATGCCCGAATCAGAAATCATTTTGGTATTAGTATGTTTGGTCTACGTTTACCTAATACCAAAATGATTTCTGACTCAAGCACATTTCCCTTATATTATTGTATTATTTGTGTTCGAACAGTATTTATGCGTGTTTCTTTAGAGTTATTCTTTCAAACAACCTCCCCGAAATGAAATAAAATGAAATAATAGCCAATCGCACCTCGAAATTGCGAGCCGCTGTCACCGGACTCTTAAAATTTGTAGATATTTGGCTCTTTTCAAGACAAAAGTGTATGTGTCTTCTGGATCGTTCTGTTTCATCGTCTCTTACCATCAGGCCAGATTGTAACAAAAAAACTTTCTATTAGAACAATAGAAAGTTTTTTCACACCTTACAAACTAAGAAAATATTAAACAAGTAATAACAACTAGATATATGTACAATGGGCGGTCTTATCGCTAACAAGCGATACATATTTTTATTTTGCGAATAATATATTTTTTTCTTATACTTGTTCTAAGTATAAGAAAAAAATATATTATTCGCAAAATAAAAATATGTATCGCTTGTTAGCGATAAGACCGCCCATTGTACATATATCTAGTTGTTATTACTTGTTTAATATTTTCTTAGTTTGTAAGGTGTGCAATAAAGCATATTCATTCATTCATTCAACGTAAGTCTCACAAAATGCTTTACAAACAGGTGTCTTAGATGGTGAAATAGCACATAGACTACCAAATAAAGTTATTAAACAACTCGCGCACGTGAACCTATTGTGTGTGAACGTTTCACTCCACTTATGCCGGATAATTGGAGTTGCGCAACAGCATGGGGCCTTGTTACGTAAACTATTTGTATCCGATTTTGAGGCAAAATAATGTTATATTTCTATGTATTTGTCGGGGCGTCAGGATAATTCGGGCTCTCGTCAGACAAATTGCGGGCGTCGTACGGGTATCCCTGTGAAAAAAATAGAGCTGGGCTGGGGTATGTTGAGACAGCTTACAATCATAGCTAAGGCTATTTTACATGTTCGAAACTTCTAGCTATTAGACCATTCTAGACTAGGTATCAACGTCACTAGGCACAGGCACACACACAGACAAAACGGGAGGACAGTTCCGAGATGTGTTCACTTATTGGCGATCTGGCTGAGAATGCTGAAGCTTCCAAAAGTTAGACTGTCAAAACGCACCACGAAGGTCGCTTGCGTGGTGTTGCTGTTACATGATCGCGGATGCGACATATTTATAGTGTTTACCTTACACTATCCTCTTATTCATAATCCCTGGCAGTTTATAGCGGCTCTATAGAATAATCTTGCAACTGTCACGAAAAGAGATAGCAGCAGACTTAATTGGTCTTGCAATGGTGCGCTCAGCGACCATTATGAATAAGGGCCTTAGAATATTACAAAGGTTTTTATATTATTCCAAATATTGCAATTACACTCAGAAAATTACTTTTTGAAATACAGAAAAATGTACCTAAATTAGGACTTGGTGGACATTTTGTTTTCAAAATTTACGTACATGCTTTAAAGCTCCTCAAAGATCAGACTTTAGTCATCAAAGTAAGAAAATATGTATCTATGCCTGTGAAATGTACAAGAATACAAGTTATCAGTAAGTATAATAGTATGAGGCCGTATAGACAAGGTTAACTTTGACTGAGTTTTTAATCTATAGTCAGTAAAAGTACGCAACATAAATTCCAACACAAATATCGCTCAGATATATCTACGAGTACTGCTCTATTTCCATTTATAGCATCGAAAAGGGAAAGACATGAAACAAGCGAATGCAACTTTCTACCCTAATTTAGGAAACTACCTTTTAGGCATGTTAGCACTCGCATGTAGAGCTTTCGAAAACAGCTTTCAGGCGGTAAGCTTAAATAATACCCAAGCATAAACATTTATTTATTACTAGTTGCACCCCGCGGTTTCACCCGCGCAGATTCAAATCCTGGTATTCCCACGGGATAAAAAGTAGCCTATATGCTATTCCAGATCGTATCTATCTCTCTGCCAAGTTTCATCCAGATCCGTAGAGCCGTTCCGGCGTGAAAGAGTAACAAACATCCATCCATCCATCAATTCCTCCATCCATCCATCCATTCCTCCATCCATCCATCCATGAAGACCATAACCAGACTATACTATCGCGCCCATGTCCATATCCAACTCGAGTTTTGGCGCGCGTCATCTACCGTTTTGGGTCGCGGTCAACGTGATTGTGTTTTTCTCCACACGCCCGACCTCGGACTCAACGAGCCGTATTTTTGTTCGTATTCAAATTAAATGGTTGAATTTCGCAAGTTGGGAGTACACAGCTTAAATTAGAGTAACTGGGTTACTATTTAAGACGAACACGGTGAGTTTTGGCTTGATGGATGTGGGTGAAATTACAGCCTTAACATCTGTGTGCCTCTGGTTGATGGACAGTGCAGTGCATCATCGTAAAGCACGTTTCTCTTCTATTGATATCGTGCGTGACTTGCCTAACATTTATGTAACAAGAAGAAGCAAGAAGTACAAAACACACCAAACACGATTTTGGAACAACAGTATCTACATTTTTATTCTTTATTGTACACAGTAAAAATAAAAAGTCGGCTAAAATATAAAGCATGTGAGCTTAACCCTAAAAAGAGTTCTCTTCCAGCAAACCTTGAAGGAGAGAGAAAAGTGAATTTAGAGGAGGGTATCAATGTTTGCACTATGAAAGTTGTAAAATAAATGAATTATTACATTTTTTAATACTGTATGTAACAAAAATCAAAAATTTACTGTGTTATTGGAAAACTTTATTTTAAAATGATGATGTGAAACATATTCGGTATGTTTTCGGCTTCAAGGCTAGCTTCAACCAACCTTGTAAAAAGAAAAGAGTGTGATAAGTTGCGAATTCTTGCATTTATTTATATAGGATTGCTAACAAAAGTTACATAAAATAACAATAGGTTTATTTAAATATCTAGTGTCCTTTCTATTATTAGCAATCGTTTTATATGCAGTGAATAAGCGGATAAATTAAAAACATATACTTAACACGTACGTATCAGGCTATATGCTTGCTTGTTTTTGTAATTAGCATAATTTTTCTTTAACTGTGTGTAGAATAAATAATAGACGACCTCTGTGGCGCAGCGGACGAGAGCCTGCCTGCGACGCAAGAGGTTGCGGGTTCGATTCCCGCCTTGGAACAAATTTGTGTACGATCTGCAGAAATTTGTTCCGATGGTCTGGGTGTTTTCTATGTATAATAAAAAATATCTATCTATGTAAGTATATAATGTATTAAATATATCAGTTATCTAGTACCCATAACACAAGCTTTGAATAGCTTACTTTGGGGCTAGATAGTGCTGTGTGGATTGTCCAGCATTATTTATTTTATTTATTTATTTAATTATATTCACGCATATGTACCTATGAAAAAAAATTCAAAATACCGTCTCAAAACATTGATCTACGAGTAATAACGATACCTGCCGTGCAAGTACCGTTCTTATCGATCGCTTAGTTAACATTTAGAATCGTCAAAAATGGTTTCAACAATGGATAAAACCATTTTAACGAATTTTGACGATCCTAAATGTCAAATTAAGCGATCGATAAGAACGGTACTAGCACTGCCGGTCGTACATTCCCTCACATAAAACATTTGAAACTTCTTCATACCAATCTCTAAGCAATTTTCCAATCGACAAATTAATAACAATTTCAAGATAAGTGGCGCCTGCGTTATCTTGTCCATTAGAAACGCGTCAATCAGTGCGTTTCCTCCATTTCTAATATAGATCATTCAGTCACAGAAAAAAATGATCTCTCCGTACATGTTCTGACGAGTTATCGACGCACGCTTCACTGACATAAATAAGAGCGAGTCACAGTGCAGCTGTATACAGTAGCACAATAATATATCCTTGGTGGTACTTAGGTACGTTTACGTAAGGAAAGGAAGGCTGTGAGTCAGACGTATCACAGCTGTTTACTGACATTGTATTTAAACGGGTCTCGGATTTGAGTAGTCAACTTAATCTGTTTTGGATGCACCATAGTACTTAGGGTTTAGATTAATTGTATAATAACACATTTAATAAGGCGGTGATGATATTATTAAGCCACTGTGATATACAATAAAACTTCTTTTGTCCTGTTACTTTTTCTTCCGAAACAGTGTGGTGAAAATAATTTAAGTATGCCTACAAGAGGCTTCTTTCTAGCACTTGACACATGTTTTAGACAATGATCACTGATAATTAATTTCGGTTTTACATTGTTTCATAGGCAGGTTCACTGCTATTAGTATCTTCAGCAAAAATAATAGGTTAATTTCAACAAGTTCCAAATTACATAGCATTTTATATTCTTTAAACCACGTCACATTCTTTAAACCACACACACACACCTATAATGCACAGGGAAATCTTACTATAATGTTAAAATCGTAGATTACGCACTGAGTATTTTAGACTGTGCATTGAGTGTTGTACTAGTGGTCGATGATCTTGAAATTTCCCCAGCATCCCGTCACGAAACCTGATCACTGGGTAACTAAGTAAGTTACAACTCATTATGTAACTTGACGATACACCTATCTTTGCCAATAAGGTCATATTTGTCTTAAAAAATCTTTATAAAATTAGAAGGTTCTTTACAAAGCATTTTACATGGTATGTACCTAATAAAGGAAGTTAAACTTAATGAGATGATACCAAAAACTATATATTTTCAAGTTTCATCCAAATCTGTGCAACTGTCTGTTACAACTATATTTCAAGTTTCATGCAAATTTGTGCAGCCGCTACCGTTATGAGGGGAAACAAGCATATATCCATACACCTCCATATATACACCCGCACACACAACAACCCCCCCACACACCGGTTACTCCTGAAAAAGGACTCTTAAGAAAATTGAGTGTTATCAAATTAGTTCCGTTGGTCTGGGTGTTTTCTATGTAGGTAAAATAAAAAAATATATAATGTATTAAATATATCAGTTATCTAGTACCCATAACACAAGCTTTGAGCTTACTTTGGGGCTAGATAGTGCTGCGTGGTTTGTCCAGCTTTATTATTATTATATACACTAAAAAAACTATTTTTTTTGCAATATTATTACCCTATCATAAAAAACGATAACGGAGTTTTTTCCACCAAGGTTTCCATGATACATAACCTAACACATAACCGTACATTGCCAGGCACGTCATAAAAGTGCCCTCTGCGCACGGAAGTACTCAGTTTTATCGCAAAAGTAACATCAACTAAAACCTACATCGGAATGTTCTCACAAACAACGATAATGATCACCAATCACAGATCCCCGATCCAAATTACATCCGGAATTATATCGAAATTGATTTCAAAATAAGTGCAGTTTCCCTGAGACTTGCGAGCATGTGAAATGTTCTAAACCGACACCTATGACAAATGTGTATGCCGTTAGCTCTACCAGCATGACGTCATTTCGTCTTGGCGTCTAAAAACAGGACTTTCCATTTATGTATGATATTTAAAGCGTCACGTCACAAGGGGCCTTTTTTTTAAAGAAACCCTATGTAATGCTAGCCTTATGAAAGGTATAAAAATATTGGCCCCTATTCATAATGGTCCTTGAGCGCGCCAATAGCAGAGAAAGCGACTTTGTTTTATACTGTATAGTGAGTATGTACTCAGGTGCACCTATGGATTATTTTGTTTGAAAAGTTACTCGCTTGCGGGGTTGTATGAAGCGTTCGTTTGATTACGTCGCTGGTTTCGGCAGGATGTTTGAAATTGAACTACTGTCTGACTTTGACGAAAATTTCCTATTTTTTTAATGCAGTTTGTTTACAATAATAATATGCTTGAGACAACAAACTTTGAGTTTGGAGAGTATATAAATATACATAGAAAATGCACTTTACAGTGGCGAATGACATTGGCCAAGCCAGTAATTTATAAACAAAAGAACGCTGACACGAATGATTGAAACCCACGACAAGTTGATGAGAGACCATCAATTACTAATTTCTAATCGGCTTGCCAACTGAGGTTTTAAACGCTCCCAGACAGTACCTTGTACGGAGAGACTAGGCTCATTGACCTATTCCACGTCTGCTTTTTTCTCAATGATAAAAGTAGGAATTATAAGAAATCTGCCATCAAGTTTGATCTTGTCATAGAAGACAGATAAGTAATGATGAGAATGCAGTTCAAATGCGGACAAATAAAACGCATCTAATAATCGTAAATAAGTTTTTACAAAGTTTATAATCATTATACGTTTGACCCAGCCAGATTTCCTACCTAAACATATGCTTTTCTTGTATAAATAACTTTTATAAACATGAATATTTAAACATAATACAGGAGATCATACACAGCAGTCGACTGATAAAATTTAATGTTTTTAATTCATGTGATACACATTTTAAATGCAGACACAAACAAAATACTCATGATATTAAATTACACGTTCATAGGCAGGTACTTAAGTTCATGCCTTGAATTTAAACTCCCATAAAGTAAAGACCAAATGAGCCTACAAGCGTGTATTATGGACCACACTTTACTGGGGCGCGTGTCAAGCGTTTTACGACTCTACGCCATTGGTTCAAGTTCAAAATTTGCATGAATAGGTGCTAATATTGCCTAATACGCTTCTGTCAATGCTTTTGAGCTTTATGTCAATAGCATAGAGACGAGATCTACATGTGAGTTTTGACGTGCATTACCATGTGCTTACGTTTTCTATAGAAAGTGGCACTTGTTGTATGCAGACTGTTAATGCTGTTTTTGTAGAAATTGTCTGGTCGGTTCCGGTGTTCGGAAAACCATTAAGGGACGATGACCGTGATTTTTAAGAAACTAAATTTAAAAAAATACACAGAATAATCTAAAAAAATCTCTTTTTTGTGTTCGTCAGATGTATCAACCCATTTCCCGGTAACAATTCGGGATAAATACAAGCCATTATGCTAATCCAGGTCAAAAACTATATTTGCTTTGAATTTTACTCCAATTTTTGAGCTTGATTGAGCTCCAAACATCCTAAACATTGTCTCTCGCATTTATAAGTTAGTTTAAGGCTCCGGCGACAGCGGCTCGCAATTTCGAGGTGCGATTGGCTATTATTTCATTTTTTTCATTTCGGGGAGGTTGTTTTAAAGAATAACTCCAAAGTGACACGCATAAATACTGTTCGAACACAAATAATACAATAATAAAAGGGAAACAACCCGAATCAGAAATCATTTTGGTATTAGTATGTTTGGTCTTATGTTTACCTAATACCAAAACGATTTCTCACTCAAGCACATTTCCCTTATATTATTGTATTATTTGTGTTCGAACAGTATTTATGCGTGTCACTTTAGAGTTATTCTTTCAAACAACCGCCCCGTAATGAAATAAAATGAAATAATAACCAATCGCACCTCGAAATTGCGAGCCGCTGTCGCCGGACTCTTAATGCACTTTTGAAAACAAAAATTAATAGATTTATTTAATATATTATTATACGTTTTATTTGATTTAATTTTTTTACGATTATAAAGAATACAACATGGCAAAAATTCAAACATGCGACATACAATCTCTATTCAAATCAGGTTATATACCGTGCGCATGCGCCGATATTGTAAAAGATAATAAAGTAGGTTGCAGCAAGAGATGTGCTTCTAAAGCCCACGCCTATGCATTTAAGGATTATTTTATTTCATAATGAAGCCATTTACATACCTTCCATGCCATAATATTATGGTGATGTTAGGAATGACATGGAGCCCAATTCCAGACTTATGACATTTACTTTAGAGATAGACATTTGAAATGTCACGAAAATCATCAAATGTTTATACGACATATATCTAACCGCGCCAAAATACGTATTCTAGCTACCGATAGACTTGGTGCCACCGTCTTTCTGAAGTTAGCCGATTGGGGAATCTTCCATTCGCTATTGGCCATTTACACACACAGCTAACCTCAGACCGGTTCAGGTGGCTACGTTAGTAGACATGTCAAAAAGAAGGTTCATTCATAGAGCTTCCACAGACTATCTCGCACTATAGAATGCCAAGACAAGTTCCGATAACTTCCGTTTCTCAATAATTGTATGTACGATGGTACATACATACAATGTCTTCAATTTTTTTTTCTAGTAATTTGGATTTATTATGCGTTCTTGTTGTTGTTCATAAAAGATTTATTTTAATCAGTGTAGTTTTCGTATAAAATATTAATTACAGTTTTTAAACTTGCTTACATTATTCAAGGAATATAGAGTATCAAAATTATTTAGCATTTTTAGAAAACAGAACATATTATATCTTTCAAAATTTCAAATCGTGCGAGCGAGAGATACATTAGGTGTTAAAAATATGCACAGATTATGATCATTCAACATAGTAAAAGAATCGTACAATTACTAAGTCCGTACGATTTCTGTGATTCGATCGTACAGTTGTAAACGGGAATAAATCGTACGAATACGATTTGATTTTTAAGAGTAGTAGAGCTCTTTGTGAAGGGCTCGTCCGGGGAAGTACTACCACCATGCCTTTTTCTGCCGCCAAGCAGCAACGCTGTGTTTCGGTTTGAAGAGTGTGGTCGCCGGTGTAATTACAGGCACATGAGGCTTAACATCTGTATGCCTCAAGTTGATGGACGCAGGGCAGTGCATCGTAGGGCACGTTCCTATTGTGCGTGACCTACGGGGCAATGTTTTGTTTATAGGTGATGGTTACCACTTAACATCAGGTGGACCATCTGCTTGTTCCATCAGCTAGTTGTATAAAAAAAAAAAAAAATCGTACCTTCATCTGGCAACGCTGGAAAAAAGGATAGTTAATAAAGCTTCCACAGACTGTCCCACACTAGAAACGGTCCGTTTCGATCTCTATAGAATAGTTCGGTAACACTAACTAACTCTGCATTGTCTTCAATTAAATACATTGTCTAGTACTTAAACTGGGTTAATAATGCGTTCTTGATGTTGTTCATAATGAATTAATTTCCATTATTACAGCAATGTCAGTGGAGTGCATATAAAATACTAGTTACAGTTCTAGAAACTTATTCGCATTTTACGAAATGGAATGTTAGGTAGGTAGATATAAAAAAAAACTGACTTAGATCTGGCATCCCTACTAATTTGTGATTAGTAGGCGTTGCCAGATGTAAATTGTATTCATTTAATTTTTTCCCCGTTCTACTATTATACGCTCGAATCACAGGATACGTACGTAAATGTACGATTCTGTGCTTCTTTATTCTATGATGGCTTTCAAGCGGTGGTCTTAGGAAATTCAGCTGTCAATGTCATTTACATCCATCAGTCTTGCGCTATGTCAAATCAAGCAATCAAACCTTATGGAACTTTAACAAACCAAACTACACACTACTCACCATGAAGTTGTAGATAAAAATGGAGGCCACCCTTGGAACAACAACTTTAGTCAAATACCTACGTATGTCTATCTCGCTCTCTGTGGGCAGACCTCTCTTTTTAGTGTGGACTATAGTACTAGTATAGTATTCTCTTATCTGTGACAATAGTATTGCTATCTATCTATTTAGAAAGAGAGGGTCTGCCCACATAGAGCGAGATAGTAATACATAGGTTATGCTTCAAGTAGGTATTCGAAGTGTGGTCTCCATTTTTATCTACAACTTCATGCTACTCACCAAGTTTTTTAATGTTAAAAATAAAATAAAATTTAGAGTCTTTATTGGTATGAACAATGTTTTACAGAGTATAAGATTGATATATTTGCTATATATTCGAACGACAAATAGTTGTTCCTTAGAGAAAAAAAAAGAGAAAATAATTTATCTGTGTACCGTGTTGTTTTGGTTGTGTTGATGAAGGTGGGCTCTAAATTTGTCATTTTATCAAGGTAAATGGATGTTTTATGGAATATTTTGTAATAATTAGGGTACGGTTAAGCTATTTACGTCATTGGATTTGCGAATTTCGTTGTAGTTTTCTTGTTTTCGACATTACGGGTATCAAAATTTTCATTTGTTTACGTATTCATTATGTTTTTGTGTTGTGGTACATGTATTGTTATTAAAGTTTACTGTATATTTTCACTGTGTACAATAAAGAATAAAGAATAAAAACTTATAGAAATATTATTTAGGAAGCTAACATCGTTTACAGAACTTAGATACGTGGTTTAGTATTTTTTTATTTAATTTTCATTTTCGGAAAATCAAAAATGGGGGAGGCGCGCGGTGCGGGGCGTGTGATATTGTTGAGCGCCGTATTCGCTATAATTCATATGCAAAAAAAAAAGTTATTCAAAAGGTTAATTAATTATTTATGAACCAGCAAATGAAACGCTCAATCTGATGTTCATAAAAAAATTGTTTACGACGTAACTTATTTTATTACAAAATTTTCATATGTACGGCTTTTTTTAAAATTGTTCCTCGAAAATCGGGTTTTCTAAACACCTTGCGTACGATCGATATCGCTCGATTAAAAACATCTGGCAAACCCGAGGGATGCTAACGCAAATAGTTTTTGTATAATCTTTGATAGGTTAGGTATTGTAATTTGTAGATTGCATATCAGTCAGTCAGAATGAAAAAAACTCTTGCTAAATATCAATTCAAACAAAACTTGTTGATATGTTGTTGGGTAGGTACCTAAATTAAACACACACAATAATAATGAATAATAACGACGACGTGGTGAGAGTGCGGAAAATATATCCGACTGCAGCCCAAACTATGAAACTAATATGTCAGTCCCTCGTGAACATGTAGTGTAGAGTGGTCAGTGTCTACCGCTGCTGACCACTCGATACGTATCTACCGGCCTACGCTCGACAAATATCTACAGTGACATTGATAAATAGGAAATCTGTTGAAATTTTAGTGTCTATTGAAATTTGACAGTTACCGTGATATATGTCTACCGTGGCATGCCAAATGTCTAGTAGTGATGTCACTCGACAGTACATGTCTACCAGCCTACGCTCGACAAATGTCTAATGTGATATTGCTAGAATACAAAATCGATTGCAAATTGTCGTGTCTATTGAAATTTGACAGTTTTCGTGACATACCTATGTCTAATGTGACAAAAAAGTCACGGGTCTAGAATCGGCCCAATGGATAGAGATTGGAATTATGTCATGTTGAAATTTAGTTTACATCCAGTAAAATAGATAATTTTTACTCTTATAAAGTAGTAGAGCTCTTTGAAAATGACTCGTCCAGGGAAGTATTACCACCATGCCTTTTTCTGCTGTCATCAATCAGCGTTTTGCTGTTTCAGATTGAAGGACCTGTATGAGTATATAAATGCGATTGAAGGTGTTAGGACGCCTCAATCATACCATAACAATTGAACCAATCGGAAGAAATCCTAAAACAAAATACCAACATTTCCTAACCTGTAACACAGTGAGCCCAATTCTGTTGTTTAATTTTTCTAACTAACCTAATTTGACAGCACTAAAAATATTGCCATCCCTTTCTTTATGAGCGCAACAACAAGGACGGCTATAATTTTTGAGCTGTCAGATTAGGTTAGTTTAGGATAATGCAACAACAGGAGCCTTATTCACTATGACAATAGGAGATTCCAAGGAAATTCCTTGCCCCAAACCGTGAAACGTCAAAACTTGATTTTGGGCTTTATTCCTTATAACATAGGAGATACTTTGCCCTGACCGTATGACACAGCCTGCCTTGTCTTAGCCGAGCTCGCGCTGCAAATGGTCATAGTGCATAAGGCTCCAGAATCGACACCAGTGTCTTAGAAAATGAATTAGTTTATTATTAACTACGTTGACCCTGAAAAATTCACTGGGATGGGGAAAATATCAAATCAAATATTTTATTTCGGAACTTATAAAATAATGGGGTAGGTAACACGAATTCGATACGAAGATAGTTACAATAGTTAAAAACTGTGACGTAACCATCAAAGCCCACCTCTTAGATTTAGGTATGGAGAGTTCCTTAAAACAGCATGTTACAAAGTATCAAGATAAAACTATAGTAAATCAAGGGTACAAAATGCTTAGAACTAAATTAAATGAGAAATAGGAGCAATTTTACTATATATATAAAGAATAAGTATAGAGAATATAGAGATGAATAAGTATAGTTATAGAGAAAATCTTATTTATTCGGGATAATGTCTTAAATAATACCAACCAATCAACTACAAATTGTATGAGTGCATAGTCGCGTGTGGCAGCAAGTGAAAAGCTGCCACACGCGACTATGCACTCATACAATTCTCTCGACTATTGTCCAGAGTTCAGTAGATGTACCGTTCTATAATATTATGTATAGAGTAGGTTCATGGTTTTTTATATTCTGAAACCAAGTCAAAATTATAAAATAGCCTTTATTGTGTGAAATCACAAAGATCACTTTGCAAAGCTTAGATGAAGTTGAAAGCAAGTGACTTTTTGCTTTCAAGGTAATCTTCTTTTTACAATTCAGTTAATTAATGATTCTGGCACTGATTTGGATCAGTTGAGCTATCTATAGATCGTTTGCAACGGTCTGCAGATAGCTAAACTGTTTCATATGTATTTTGTATATTTCGTACATTCTGTAAATAATTGTAACTATTAGTTGTAATTTTCTTTGTAAATAAATGTGTTAATTAATAAATATTTATTAGAATCCAAAGACTTTTAACAATTTCTATGAAAAGAGTAATTCGAAGTGTAGATTCAGGTTTTTGCAAACAGCTTACAATCAACGTATTAAATCGACCGTAGCATAATGCCCAGGTCATAGTACACCTATTCGTAGTAACACACGAGTAGTTACTATTACCTGTATCTAGTTCATCTATGCTATTACAGTTGACTGGCCTCACTATAGTCAGGTCACCACCGCTATAGATTTTGTGTTCGATCCCTATCGAGAAGAACCATTTATTTTTATCAAAAGTTTTAATGTTTACTGATTGACTAAAAGGTTGCTTAATAATCGCAGCTCTCTATAAGTTTTATCGAAAATGATTCAGCACTTGTTGAATAACTCTTTTAAGAAAAAACGGGCTTCAAATATACTGGAAAATATACTCATACTACTATTAACTCAAATACTACTCGTCAAATCTGACTCAAACTAAAATGGGACTCCGACAAGCTGAAGCTTTCGATTAAAAAATAATAATTAAAATCCGCCAACCCAGTAAAAAGATAATTAACAAGTAGTATTATGAGGTAACAAACCTATAATAATACAGAATAATTGATAATCTCCTTTTTTGAAGTCAGTTAAAAATCAATCAAAGCTAAAAATATAAATTAAACTATACGAATGACAGTTTGGTTTTGCTATTCAACAGGTTTGTATTATATTTATCACTAGCTGAACCCGCGGCTTTGCTCGCGCCAAGGAATTCAAAGTTTCATACCCTATTTTATCCCCTTGGGGGTAGAATTGATCAAAATCCTTTCTTAGCGGAAGCCTACGTCATAACATTTCCCTTTATGCCAAATTTCAGCCCGATCCGTCCAGTGGTTTGGGCTGTGCGTTGATAGATCACTATGTCAGTCAGTCAGTCAGTCACCTTTGAGTTATATATATTTAGATTATTTGAGTCAGTTTATTTAAGCTTACAAATTAATCTGTTCAGCGACTTTGACCTACCGCAAAATTGGAAGTAAGCCATTGTCAATTTGCAGAACGGTACAGGGACTTTTGCTTTTCAATAATGATTCACATTAGACTTTCACTATCTTTGTTATTGGGCCTTGGTTTGGGGTCAACATTCGAGTAATTTTGTCAAACGTCATTGTGATCGAGCAATTTGGACATAGACCTACTTTTTTGCACTTATTTGGCGAAAAGAGATTATACGTATTAGTGGACTGGGGAAAGTGTGCTTTAGTATGTCATTGTCAAGATAAAAGACCAGCAAAATATACTTTTACTAGCTGTGCCCCGCGGTTTCACCCGCGACAACTATACCTAGGTATGTTAATGTGCCTATCTAAGAACAATTTTAAGAGAGTGTACGTTTTGAGAGCGTATTGTGTCACCAAAATAGCGCAAAAATACGAAATTTCATAGATACAACGGTCGCACCTCGGCGGCGGCGGCGCGGGCGGCGCGGCGGCCCGCTAAGGGCTCCGCCCCGCGCCTCGCCAGCCACCGCTGCGCCTCTGACGCCACTCGCCACCATTCCACCCGAGATAAAACCCTAAATTAGTATTTTTTTTGTTATTTATCTTATCTTAGTACACGTCTACGCTGTAAGACCTATGTACTCCTCAAATTTCAAGTCTCTACGACCAGCGGCTTAGGCTGTGCGTTGTCTATAATATAGACTATAGTCATCAGTCAGTCAGTTAGTCAGACTCAGGACTTTGATTCTTATAGTTATAGATGTGGTCCAAACTGTGGTTTAACATTGGGTGTAAATTATTATACATTGTGTGTGTAATACTGGAAGTGAAAAGATTCGAATTTCCCGTTCTTCTACATACCTTTAGTTTGAATGTTTTCAAAAAATGAGTGAATAGGTATTTTTTGGTAAGCGTGCATCCCGTCACCCTGTCAGCACTTAACTTCAGGTGAGATTGCAAATTTTAAATAGGTACATTTTCATTATTTTGCATTTAAAATGTAATCTGATGAAATGAACAGGTGAACGTTAATTTTGAAACATGCAGGCAGGTGCAAGGTCTTTTAGGGTTTTGAAGATAATTGGAATTATAAACAGTTTGTACGTTGAAATGTAATAATAAAAAAAATAAAAAGTCACTAATCGTAGGTTCTCAAGATTTTAATTCAGTTGGATTCTACTACCTACATGTAATTGCTACTTTTTATATAATAAATAACTTTTTAGTACATTGTTTGCTTTAATTTCTAATAAATTTAATGATTTTTATGTAAATTAAGTGATTTAGGTTCATACAGGTACGGTAAACTAATGATATCGGCGGAACACTGAGCTCGGACTCTATACCTACTTTGGGACCGCCTTAGGCCATTAGTCGTCCCGTCCAGCCTATTCTTCACCATATGACTCGCTAACGTAAACTAACATCTTCGATTGTACTTTTACTTTGACGTCAGGCAGGTCTCAACCATAGGTCTTAACGTTTAGAATACGATCCACAATGATAGATGATGGAATTTCTAACCTAGCACGTTCCATACCTCACTAAGTAACTCCGACTCTCCTGCTTGCCCGCATGCAACCCACATGTGGTCACCAACCGTAAATTAAAACCTTTTTAATGGAATCTTTTCAGTGACATTTTGTTAAACGTTTACTTATTTAGTGGTTTCGAAAATATTTTTAAAAACAAAGCTAACTTCTGAGGATCTCCGTATTTGATCAAATTATTGCGATTTATTCCCAGAAGAAAAAAATATGAGCACCGGTGGTCTAGTGGGAGTGACCCCGCCTTCCGATCGTAAGGTAGTTGGTTTGAATCCGGTCGTGCACCAATGGATTTTTCTATCGAAAAATTTATGTGCGCAATGCCAGTGCTCTTAAACGATGAAGGAAAACATCGTGAGGAAACCAGTTAGAATTCTAACAGCGGCGATGGGCTTGCAACCTGTCACGTATGGAATACTAACTACTGCACAAATGTAATGTTTGGACGTATCTCTGACTACCCCCCTTAGACATCCTCAAAGAATCTTGAATTAGTACCTACTTGGTACTGGGAGATCTGAAGGGATATCTACCGTACCTGGGGATCAAAGTCGTGAAGCTGTTTCAGTTTTTTTTCAGTTTCAGAAAAAAATATTGTAAGCTACCAGCAGCATTCTGCTACTTTGCTCTCGTATTAGTAATATGGGCAAACCAATCAGAGTGATGCATAAGGGAACAAAAAAGTTTGACATAAACTTGATAAACTACATATACCTATTATAACTACTAATTTAACTAAGCACAATTTACAAATTTACCCCCATAAGTTTAAACATGACTAAAACTAGCAATGTCAGTAGTTCTCACAGATTGTATAATATTATGGTAGTATTTTTAAGCATTGTTTATTTTTTTACATGTTTATAAGTTTGGTCATCAAATTCAAAACGCCTATAGAAAAGACATAAACGCGCTCGCCCATTCAATTAGACACATATTTTTACCATTTTTACTGCAGACTATCAAGTAGATGCGCGGACGCATACGGCGTCACTGCACTCGGTGTCAACGACCTCGCTTCCTACTTTATATACCTACACTTACCTACACTACCTTTGTGACAGGGAACAAAACAAAGAGCTGGTGCAGTTCATAATTCATAATCTTGGTGCAGTGTATTTAAACTAGTGTAAACTCGACATTGATCTAGAATAGTAGATAAGAATAATCAATTACCTACCTAATTATTAATATCAATTACCTACTATCTTTCATAACGTAGCGAAACGGAGCGTGAGAGAACGAGAACATTTAAAATTAACTTATTTAAAATTGAAGAAAGATTGATTTTGTTGTTTATTATCCCTTCGATATCGGTAAGTAGGTATTTATGTATCAGGCATGTATAGTATATTAGAGAACGGTCAAGCTATAGAATCAATAAATATATCAAAAAAGAGGTCCTGATGGCAATCCTATAATCTCTCAAATAAAATATAGACAATTTTTACTCTAGCTTTAATTTTTTGCCGTTGGTCAATTCAATAAAGTACAAAAGTCTTACCGTAACTGGAGTAGCCCATGGACGAACCCAGCTGTACAACAAGGACTGCGGCTTTGTAGAGAATTCCCACAAGCCCCATAATCACTATGTCACCTTTAAATAAGAAGTTGTTTGTTTGTTGTCGAAGGTATTACATCCAGTGATGAAGCGTTATATGAATAGTGGGAAGCAGACGCGTACCCATGAAGTAATTAGCAAATAATACCACTAAGCACTCACTAGGCTCACGAGACTATTACCAAAGGTACCCTTTTCAAGTTTCATCTATCTACTCATAGTCAGACAGAAATGACAGAATACATATACAAAACATTTAGGGCCTTACTACAAAAAAATAGGCAAACGTTAAACACTGCCTAAACTTTTGACATCTCTTGCCATTGCGTAATGGCAAACAGGGACAGCGCTAATTTTAGACATTGTTTAAAGTTAGACACCGTTTTGTAGTAAGGCCCTTAGAGCTCTCTGAGAAAGCCACGCCCGGGGAAGTACTGCCACCAAGTAAACATGCTGCTGTTTCAGTTTGAACGGTGTGGTTGCTGGCACAACTACAGACAATAAACATCTATAGTAGGTATGCAGTAGCTGTAGTTTTTAGTAGTGACAGGAGGACCAAATATCGCGTAAATTAATAAAGAAGCTGTTAATACCTAACAGACTGCACTTTGGAATTTAAATATAGAACAGTCTTCAAATCAAAGGCCTCAATCACAGAATAACATGTACTGTTCATCCACTGTGCTTTTTTTCAATATAAAGGGAATATCTGTGCGAGAAATGCGAGAAATCCACAGCGAGATTTCGTCCTACGGTAACGACCCCAAGGCCCTTACCCGAACAAATTCAAACGTCATGCAAATGTCAGATATTTGACAGTTTCCAATGCTGTCACCCAAGTGCAACTTCCAAGGAATTTTAACCCTAGAGAGCTAACGTTCCAAAAGTAACCTGATAAGCTAACTATTCGACTTTATGACGATCATTTTTAAGTGACTTGTTTTTAATTAAATAATGATTTATTTATTTAAAATGACTTTACTATATGATAAAAGAGTTCAGTAACTATAGATTTTATCAGAAAAATCTGTAAGTTATTTATGTTTTAATCACCGGTGTACAAGATTTTCATGCCACTCGTTTTTTTTGAGAAAAATTATACCTATGTGCTCGTCATTTTGACGAACGCGCGAACGTTAGCTCTCTAGGGTTAAACACTTCTTCAAAACCGCTACGCTAACCGCCAACCATATTCTGTAACCTGTACTTTTTATTTCAATTATTATACGAAAATTGTCAAGAATCCAAGTCTTCTGATTTACCCACGCCACGAGAGGAACCCCACATATCTGCGCATGCAAGTACCGAAGAAGTCCATCTCTGAGCAACACAACAAAATAAATTCGTATTTTTTCAGAGCGATGTCGCGGTGGAAGGGTAAGCTGAGGTAGCCGACAGATGGCAGCAGTCAGCGCGGCGATGTTCCGCCCCGGGGGCGGTTTGGACCCCTCCTGCTACGCCACTCAACGGGTAAGTTCAGCGTTTGTTGCATAGATGGCGCTATTTTCAATTTCATAATTTTTACGATTATTTTTTATAGATTGACCGTAAATTTGTATAACTACGAAAGTTTAGGTGTTTTAGATAATTTTCTCGCTCAGCTAGATTGTGCACAAATTGTGTGTAGGTACTCTTGCTACATAAAGTTTGCGACCAAAGGCAAGGTACCAACATGGGCGTACCAAGAAGTCATTGCAATTTAATTCCATGAATTGCTATCAATTGAAATATTCATTTACTTTATGCCGTCGTAACACAGACAATTTTTGCCGTAAGGCCATCAAAATCAATCAAAAATCAAATTTCATGGAATGATACCGATATAGAACAGTAGATACGTACCTAAGCTATTTCTATTTGACATCTTAACCCACCTAAGATCCGTGCCAACGGCTCTTGACCAAAAGGCATTGTTTGTCAGAGACAAACACAAATTACGTTTCCATTACGGACAGACACACATCCGGTCTGTTTGCGGATGTCTTGGATTTGTCAAGCTGTTTTGCTACTTGCTAATCGAATCTTGGGAGATCGAAGCAAGACAATGAGGTTGTCATCTTTAGCCGATTTGTTTTGTGGAGACAACAATTGATCATCGACAACATTATAAATCTAACGAAACCGTATTCTCTTTGTCTCAAATGTTTGCTGGAAGAAAATTCTTTTTAGGGAAAAGTGTCTTGGTACCTATCAAAATTAAGATACTAGTCTCAGTCCTCTTCTTGTCATTTCACTAGTTTCTTTCAAAACAGTGTGGTGAAAGGAATATTTAAAAGAATTGGTAATAGTATGCCTCAAAGAGGCTCTTTTCGAGCACTTGACAAATGTTATATAGCTTATTCCGTCTTATTGTAAAAATGTGAGTTAGGGAAACATTGCCTCTTAAATCACGCACGATAGGAACGTGCCCTACGCTGCACTGCCCTGCCGTTGCCCTCAACTTAGGGCATACAGATGTTAAGCCTCATGTGACTGTAATTACACCGGAAACCACACTGTTCAAGCCGAAACACAGCGCTGCTGCTTGGCAGCAGAAAAAGGCGTGGTGGTAGTACTTCCCTGGAGGAGCCCTTCACAAAGAGCTCTACCCCTAAAAGTGCTCGAAAGGAAACCTCTTTGAAAGGCACTTAAATCCTTTCACCTCACTGTTTCGAAAGAAACTAGTGACACGATAAGATAAAGACGACAGTCGATCACTTTTTTGTATTTTCTCGCTTAGAAAATTAACTTTGAACACTCAACTTTTATTACAGCCATTGTGTTGAGGAATTCTTTAAGATCCAGATTAGCTTTTGAAGCGACACCAGCGTGTGAACTTGCGTTTTCTACGAAGAATAAGCGACAAGAAAAGGGAAAACACGTATCATGTGGCAGTACCTACGTAATTACTTTCTATGAAAATTCACTTTCCCGTCCGTAGTATAACTTACAAGAAAACCATTATCGACATAATATCTACCGTCTAATAATCAAAGTACTTAGATGAATTATTTAAAGGCAGATAACCATAAAACATAAGGAAATCCGTAGGAGAATCAAGGTAGTAGACATAGCTATCAGAATCAGCAAGTTGAACTGGCAATGGGCAGGTCATATAACTTGAAGAACTGACGACCGCTGGGGGATAAAGGTTCTCGAATGGCGACCACGAAAATGAAGCGTGGGACGCCCATAGTACCTGATGGACTGACGACATAGTTAGGACCGCGAGAAGTCGGTGGATGGAAAGGGCTCAGAATCGTTCTTCCTGGAAACGTTTGGGAGGCCTATGTCCAGCAGTGGACTTCTTTAGGCTGATGATGACGACCTATCAAAAAATTCTCGGTCGCAAAAAAAAACCGTTGTAATGCTCCAAAAGTTAGTTGTATTGTGAATTTTCATCTGGTTATTTTATTTTACTGTAGATGTTGAAATGTGAGAGCGATATTTGAAGTTACTTTTGTTAGTATTTTTATTTCCGATGAAGTCCATTTACAAATTTCTAAATTATTCGTATTTTTGGTAGGTACTAGGTAAAATAAACATCATATTTTCATGTTTAGGCTAATAATATTTGAATATTAATAACTAAATAATAAACACCACCCATTGAGAGAATTAATTCAGGGTTATTTTGGCAAGTTTGCGTCTGAGTGAACTTTATACGAAATTTTCGGTTTATTAACAAAACATTAAAGAACTTGTAAAATCTAGTTTCAATATGGCTTTAAAATAAGCTTATATCAATCAATTTAAAAAAAAAAATATAAGTGTTTTTACAAAAAAGTCTATGACCAACATCTGGTTTGATGGTGATTGGTTTTCAAAATATTCATATCAATCAAGACATTTCTTTCATGATCAGAGAAGGCCTTAATATGTTCTAAAAAATGTACTGACGCGGGAACTGAATCCACATTTGACTACCACGCTACAGATGTCATCGTTATCTATAAATAAGTAAATAATGCTGGACAATCCACACAGCACCATCTAGCCCCAAAGTAAGCTACTCAAAGCTTGTGTTAGGGGTACTTGATAACTGATATATTTAATAAATACATAGACAGTTTTTTTTATCATAGATAGAAAACACCCAGACCAACGGAACAAATTTCTGCAGATCATACACAAATTTGTTCTGAGGCGGGAATCGAACGCGCAACCTCTGCGTCGCAGGCGGACTCTCGCCCGCTGCGCCACTGAGGTCGTCAATCTGTAATAATTCCACCGTATGGAATTTATTTAAACAGCGTTTATCCTGAACTTAACCCAATTTATAAATCACGAATGCGTGAAGCGCGTTTCGATTTGTATTGTAATTAACATGACAATACTTTTACATTGCACATAAAATTAAATGATTAACACGCTGTACATTACATAAGTTTAAGGCGCTTTTACTATCAAATTATTTATAATAAACACTTTTAAGAAAAACCGACTATGAATACATTGGAAAATACTCTCGTACATACATAACTCAAAAACTGCTAATCAGATCTGAACATGACAAGCACCAGCTCTCGATAAAACAACTAACATCAAAATCGGTCAATCCAGTAAAAAGTTATGAGGTAACAAACATAATAAAACAGTCGAATTGAGAACCTCCTCTTTTAAGCTCGGTTGAAAAATGAAAAAAGGTGTCGCTGTGACCTTGGTGCTAGAAATCAAAATCATTATTACTATGTATATGCTTTTTGTGAGTTGTGACGCTATAAGCTAATGGTCAACTTGATGTTGAGCAGTTACCACCTACTTACGAGGCGGTAATCTATCTTACAATTTATTAGATAAACGTTTTTATTATTATTCTATATTTTACTATACTTAATACGTTTTTAAAACAATTTATTTGTCCTGATGAAGGACCTTAACGTGCGCATTACTGCTTTTAATTAATTAACCGATCCGTGATTCGCCTCCGAACGAGCAGTGTATGCAAAATTTTAATTCAGTACTGCCCAGGTATTTCCGTTGTGACGTTACATTGAAAATTTAACCAATTTAATTATGGGCATGACTTTGTATTGTCGAATCATTTTAAATGTACACGTCCACGTCATGTTAAGTGAGTAACGTTTCATTAATGTTCTAGTGATTAAACTTGAAATGATGTTAAATACTCTTATGATTGATACGCCTACGTAGCTCAGTTGGTAGTAGCTCTGCCTTCTGCGCCGTAGGTCGTGGGTTCGATTCCCACTGTGAACAAACGTTTGTGTGATGAACACAGATGTTTGTTCTCTGTCTGGGTGTTATATAATATTATTTTATTTCAGACAAATATATAATTATAAGTATGTATTTACAAAAAAAAAGTATATAAGTAGTATATCAGCTATCTGGTTCCCATATCACAAGCATAAGCTTAGTTTGGGGCTAGATAGTGCTGTGTGGATAGTCCACCAATATTTATTTATTTCTGTTTTTATTGCTGATTGTACCTGATTTCGCTGCAAAATATGAGAAAGTTGTTTTGTGTATGAACTTACTGTTTTATTTTATCAACGGATGCAAAATGGGCGCCATTTTATTTTTGACCACTTAGTTTTCTATACAAGTTTTTCTCTGATAGATATGAAGTTTTTATATAAATTTTAATGTTAAAGGCATAAATTGTTCCACAGCAAAAATCAGACATCATTTAGACACGAAATTTATTAGAGCTAATAAATTCCTTCAAAGATATCTTATTGTTGTTTTTAAAACGAATGAAATACGAGACTAAAAAACAAAACTACAATGATGAAAGCAAATCAAAACCACGATTTCAAAAGTTTTTCGATACAATACCAACTTCTAATTAATTGAATTGTCTGACAATTTAATTAAAGTCCAAACAGAAACTGATTTTAACAATAAACTGAACCTAGTCTAGACTAAGGGCCGGTTTCACCATCTACGATTACCGCTATCCGTCAGTTATTGATTTTAATCTTTATTAACCTACCCGATGGACTGACGACATTGTTAGGATCGCGGGTAGTCGGTGGATGGAATGAGCTCAAAATCGTTCTTGCTGGAAACTGATAGGAGGAGGCCTATGTCCTGCAGTGGACTTCTGTAGGCTGATGATTATGATGATGATTATCTTGCGTCTATGTGCATCGAGTGGCAGGTGACAGGTGGACCAAAATGACAACGAATTGGCACCCCTTTGATAAAAAGCGTAGATCAGGCAGATCTAGAAAACCAAGTCAAATTCCTTGTAGAAAACGATAGAGTAACGGACATCGATAACATAGTAAGCTTTGCTTGGAGTAGAGTGGCTAGAGATAAGACAAAATGGAGACAGGTGTAGGAGGCTTTTGTACTTACACCGATTGAGAAAAAACTTTTTATTAAAACCTTAATAATATGGCATTACAAAGAATTAGCGAAAATAAAAATTTGTTCCAAGCAAGTTTTCACAATTAGGTCTTCATATTTTTCAAATTTTTATGGATGAAAACTTGTTTGGGTGTAAATTTTATTTTCGTCAAATCTGTGTGATGTCATTGACAATAACTTTACCGATTGTGAGTTTACGTAACTGGTCAGTGATTTTATATCTTCAAATATGTTCATTGAGATAGCGGCGCGCCGTATGCTGCCCCTTTTATGAAACCACGGCTTAAGTATCTAATATTATTTGGTTGGCTTCATTTGGTAAAGTATTGGAATACTCGAAATTTTCATTAATATAAAAGCTTTTATTTGGCATCAAAACAATCCTTCGGTACCAGAAATGTTAGCACAAGTTTTCACCATATTCGTTCTCAAATAATTGTTTTTTTTTTGGTTTATAATTCTTTATTTCTCATACAGGATTACAATAAATTCACTTACACGAGAACCAGTTTGAGAACAAAATTTTACGTACATTACAAGACATAAAAGTAAATGTAGTAAAAAAAACAAAAAACTAATAAGATGTGGGTAGCGCAATATCACAGAATAACACACACAAATATAGTACAAACGATTTAAGAATGAGCTAAAACCTGTGCAAAGTTGGAGCATTCGTTTAAACGGTCTGTGTCTTCATAACAATGTCGCTTTCTTGAGGCGCACAATCCTTTCACACCACTGTTTCTAAAAAACTAGAAACTACAAGAAGATAACAGCATTGACATGCATTCTATCGAAATGTTACGTGGTTAACAACAATCAACAGCGCATAAAAACGCGTAGCGTAGCCGAGTCATTCAAAAAGTCAATAGGTTTTAAAATAATTTCGATACTAGTTAGCATTGTGTAAAGCACCCACAAATACTTATTATTTATTCATATTTTTTTGCAACATTAAATTAAATTATCCTATAACCTTTTTGCACTAATCCATCTAGTTCCAAACGAAGTAAATCTTGTACTATGAGAGAGAACCAGATGTACTTTTTTTGTAAGTTATCGGCTCCAACGATGATATTTAGTATGCAGCGAGTTTCGGGAGTGTTGAATCAATCTAGCTATGATTCATTAAAAAAAATGTCGTTTTATCCGTGTTTTCAGGCAATGAAAAACAAACTGAAAAATATTGACTCTTCCTGACATAATACTGGCGAGTAATATACTATTATTTTTTAAGCTGCTTCAGTAGATGGCAACACCATCTTAAGCAACCGAACAAAGCTCGGTCAACTAGGAACTTAAAATAAAATAGACAGACAAAAAATTGGTCTCCCAAATGTTTGTCGACTCGACCTTAAAACGCAGACAACCGTCGAGTAACGATAAAAAGTCTCAGCTGGTGCTAACCGCTCTTTATAACCTTACTCCTTGAAGGCTTTCTACTCTTTGTCTGCAAATTGATAGTGAACGTATCGAAAGTATTTTTATTCGAGCATCACGACTGGAATGAGGTCAGAGCTTATTTAAACTAGTGGAATGCCCGTGACTACGTCTGCATCGTATAGTGTTGCAATCTTTTAAGAGTAGTAGAGCTCTTTGTGAAGGGCTCGTCCGGGGAAGTACTACCACCACACCTTTTTCTGCCGCCAAGCAACAACGCTGTGTTTCGGTTTGAAGAGTGTGGTCCCCGGTGTAATTACAGGCATATGTATGAGGATTAATATCTGTATGCCTCAATAGTTACATCGTAAGGTCATGAGTTCAAATCCGGTCGTGCACCAATGGATTTTCCTGGCGAAAAATTTTATTTGCGCAATGCCAGTGCTTTTAAACGGTAAAGGAAAACATCGTGAGGAAACCGGCACGGCATGTCATAGAACCTTAAAAAAAGTTCCATAACATGTTTCAAGTGTTCGAAAGGAGCCTCCTCGAGTTGCACTTAAAATCCTTTCACCGCACTCTTTCACAAGAAACTAGTGACACGATAAGAGAGAGAGAGATCAGCAACTTAAATAAAAGTTTTATCCGAATCCTTGCAGCAATTATGAATGAAGATGTTTTGGATCAAAACTACAGACTAGCAAGCTTTCGCACCCAGAACATAAGTAGGATGAATTCCTTGTTTGCACCAAGACTAGAAGAAAATAAAAAAGTAGTGATACCTTCAAGCCAGTACAGCTTTTTCAGTCTGTTCAGGTTCTTTGGTGTGTTAAGTTTATTATAACCTTTTTTTCTTACTGTTTTTTTTATATTAATATATCTGAGCCCTAGGCCTCACACTAGGATTCCCTGTGTCATGAGGTCTAGTCCCTCTTTTGGTTGTTATGGTGTTATGGATAGTGAAGTGATTTAATTTAATTGAACTATGTACCTATTTATTAGTATTAGCAATAGTTGTGAGAGTGTATGTGGGGGGTGTGTGTGAATGGTTGTGTGTGTGTTCCTGGGAGTTCTCCTGATTTCACAAGTCTCATAAGAGCATGTCAGTCAGTCAGTTCAAACTCAAACAAAGATTCTTTTATATATAAAAACAAATGTAATTGACTTGAGAAGGATACTTCAAGTATTATATTGAACTCAGGGCCTCGGTTATTCACGAGTTTATAATTTTATTCTTTAGTGTTTTTTAACAAGGCAAACTTATTGATTGGTGTGTCTAATATGTAATGAATAATTATAACAATACAAATCATTGCTTTATTTTTAACTTAACCCCGCGGTTTCACTCGCGTAGTTTTAAATCCCGGTGTTCTCACGGGATAAAAAGTAGCCTATGTGCTATTTCAGACTATAATTTCTATGCCAAATTTCATCAAGATCTGTTTAGCCGGTTTGGAGTTATTGAGTAACAAACATCCATCCATCCATACCTACAAACTTTCGAGTTTATAATAGTAATAGGATATTAAAAACGAAATACGAGTGCTTGGCGCGTTTATTTTTCGAAAATTAATGCACGAGTCATAGCTACTTATGATGGCGGCCAAAAAAATATTCACAATATATAGCCGACAAAAAAAAAGAAGCGGCCAAAAGACACTTTACCGCGCCATCTGGATAAACAAACATTACAAACACAAATCGAATATACAAGGAAAAAGAATATGAGTGAAGGTTTTTTCCTTTCATCGTATTAATTACGGATATCTCTAATTCCCGGGTAGTCCTCGGAAAATCTGTCATCACCGTGACACTGTTATTATTTTCCAGCTCCGTTTGTGTACGGAATTGTATATTTTCTTGAGAGAGACGAAAGAAAAGAAAAAGCACAAAACAATGTAAAACAAACAATAATTAATTTACAAAGAAAATTACAAGTATTTGCAAAATGTACAAAATACATATGAAACAGTTGAGCTATCTGCAGACCGTTACAAACGATCTATAGATGGCTCAACTGATCCAAATCAGTGCCAATCGGCAAAGTTAACTTTAAAGATGTTAAATTAATATCAAACAACGAAGTTTTTAGTTTTATTTAGTTACAGCAATCACTCATACATCTATACAACCTGGATCCCCAGGCACGGTAGATATATCCTTTGATCTCTTAGTACCAAGTTTAAAATTAAGATTCTTTGTGGATGTTTAAGGGGATGTCAGAGGTGCGTCCATATGTTTTAGATTATTTAAGTCACGTTAGTGGTAAATCAAAGTTCAAATGGACAGTGACAAGAATACTCTATTGAGTATTGAGCCGCTGTAAAATGGCTGGGATTATTAATAAGAGGGCCATAATTTATTTTAGACCAATAATTGGTCTAAAAAAAACCAATACCAATAATTTGTAAAATAAATTATAACCCTCTTATTAATAATCCCAGCCATTTTACAGCGGCTCAATACTCAATAGAGTATTCTTGTCACTGTCCATCTGTGTTCATCCAAATTAAAAGAGACAACAACAGACTTATCGGTCCGGTAAAGCTATTGGCGCGTTCAAGGGCCATTAGGAATAAGGGCCTTTGCAATTTTTAAAGTTTAAACATTTAAAAATTCCTTTTGAGGCATTTTATTAAAATTTTTAAAATTCCATAATTTCAGTTTGTAAAAAAAAAGTAACAAATTAAAGCATAATTTGTTATTTTTATTTTTTATGGAAAATTACATATTTAGAAAAAAAGAAAATTTATTTATTTATTTAATTTTACAAGTAAGATTTTTCAGCAGAAGTAGATGCTAAATTTTCTCGTCGTGAGAAAGTCACCAACATTATTCGTCACATTATCCAAAAGTTCATGAACTCACGCCAAAATTCTATAATTATGCAAAAAAGGCGTGGCACTGTAACCACCTGTTACGCTGCGCTTGCGCAACCACAGCGAGAATACTTGTTTACATTACTGAAGTATTTATTGATCGTTCACTTTATTATGTTATGCATAATCGAAATCTATTAAACTTTCTACTTTTTATGTGCTTGTAGTTATCATTATTATCTGCCTGAAGAAGTCTACCGCTGGACATAGATCTCCACTGTAAACTTAAATCACTATCACTACTCACTACATAGTATAAAACAAAGTCGCTTTCTCTGTCCCTATATCCCTATGTCCATATGTCCCTATGTATGCTTAAATCTTTAAAACTACGCAATGGATTTTTATGTCGTTGTTTTAATAGATAGAGTAATTCAAGAGGAAGGTTTATATGTATAATACATGCATGATATGGTAGAAAAACAATGTGCGAAGCAGGGGCGCGCGGGCGGGTCGCTAGTTAATAAATAAAATTTTGCTTAAACACAAAATAACTTCAAAAATATTTAGTAAGATCAGCCCCTCGAGCATGGACATCGATACGATAAAATTTGACAGTACTTCTCTTCTTCTTCTTTTTTGTTTATGGCTCCTTTTCCTATAGACAATCTTGCCAATGTCAAGTGATTTTTATTGTATAATACTTTTGAGTCGAGTCAGTCCATAGTCAGTCGCGTCATTTGTTTGAAAGAAAATGGTATCAGTTTTCTTCAAAACATTCGTAACATTTTCAGTCAAATCACGATATCACAGAATATACTTTCATTCCAAATGCTTACAATGCGCTAAGATCTCAAGTAATGTTGGTTAAAATAACACAGCAACTACATAACACAACTCAAAATAACACTAGAAAAACAATTAGAATGAAAATGACAGAAAACAAATCCACAGTAGGTATTTCTCGATTACTTAAAATTAAATAACGAACGGACGTTTATATACAAAAACAGCCGTGCATGCATGTATCTTGTCAAATTTTATCTGATTTTAGCGCGGGTGCTTGTATATCAGATTTCAATCATCAAAAAGTTTTTCTATACATTTTTATGTAAGCTGTACTATATAACAAGTTTAAAACATTGATTCGAGAAAGCTGTTCAAGACATGAAACCAGCAATCATCATTTAAATAAATGCCAATTTAGCAAAAACGTTTTAATAAAAAGCCAGCAAAGGTATTTATATAAACAATTAAGAGTATTTTGGAATCGATAACAGACATCATCCGGTTTACCAAATCGGCGCGTGTACAATGCTTTTACACTTCCGCTAACAATAAGCTTTTAACTCTCCCCTTAACAGAGCCTTCAGAGAATAATCAACCTTACAGGATCCGTATAAGGTTGATTTCAGTGCAGAAGAGTTCAATAGAGTTCTTCGCAAAATGATATTTTGCACGAACGCGAATGAAAACCAGTGTAATTGCTTCCGAAACGCCAATTTTATCCTTTTTTTAATATCGGCCCGATGTTCGATGCTTAGCTTTTTGAATAGTGTACTGATGAAGTATGGATGGAGAGCTATTCTACAAATAGAGCTTGCTACAAATCAAGTATTTTTTTACAATAAGTAATACGGATATTCAATTTTTTTTAATACATATTTGTAATATTATATAACACCCAGATAGTAAACAAACATGTTTATTACACATAATGTTTGTTCTCAGTAGGGATCGAGCCCACGGCCTACGGCGCAGAAGACAAAGTTATTACCAACTGAGCTGTGAAGGCTGTCAAGCTTTGCTTAGTTTGGGGCTAAATAGTCTTGTGTCGAAAGTCCGCCAATATTAAGAATATAGAAGTCAGTCAGATTTATATTTAGTTATTGCTATGAATAAATTATATAGTCGTAGAGTTATTGTCAAAGTTTTAATATCTTTTTATGTATTATACAATAAGTATTAAATTACGAAACCCTCAGCCATTGAAAGAAAACTCCGTGAAAAACCAGTTAGTACCCTAGCAGCCAAGTAAATAGTAATCTAGAGTTAAAACAGTCTAAGTGCCAAAACGCCAATGCTGTAATCTCCACGATATTTAACTTTTCTTGTTTCTCTCGAGGCGAAGTATTCACACCCAGTTGTTTTAAATAAACTGGTTTTCTGATGGACAAATTACGGTTATCAGACGAAGAAAGTTTAATAATTTCCGGTACAGCACGTAAATTATGATGTTTTTATAAATACCTGTTCTTATGTACAAGTTGTAATTTAGAAAAAAATATAACTATTTAGAGAGTTTAGTCAATTTTGTTTATTGCGTTGTTCGGGTCTCTATTTACAAGTGTGCCGACGTAATAATTTTGTCGGTTAGTTTGATTCTCTATCAGTTTAACAATATAGGGGCGATTGAGCTTTGCTGAGGTTGCTTAACAGCGCCATCTAGTAGTAGCTTAAAAAATGATAGTATTATATTCGCCAATAGATGTCAGGAAGAGTCATATTTTTCAGTTATGTTTATGTTTTTCACTCCCTGAAAACATGGAAAAAAACATTTTTTTTAAACTAATCCCAGCTAGATTGATTAATCGCCGAAACCCCTAGCATATTCATGAAAATCGTTGGAGCTGTTTCCGAGATTCAGATTATTTATTGAAAGTAATAAATAACAAATAAATAAATAGATGAATATACAAGAGTTATTCGTTTAGAGATATTTATATGATATTTTGATTGTTAGAGTACTTACAGGTGATTTGAGTTTTTAACATTTGGAGTTTCTGAAGTTTTATGTTTGTGTTCATCAGGGTAATGGTATTTCCATGGGCAGTTTCAAACGTAACTAAACTGACAAGTTATTTATGGATAATAATAACTCCTATTTAAATTTCCTTATAAACACTCATTTAGGGCATGGCACATAACACTTGTTATGCCGACACCGTACCTACAGTGAGATAACACAGAATTTATATAAATTATAGCGGGTATACCCATAGTAATAGCACCATATTTCTATTTTTGCGTTACTAAAAAAAACAAACTTCATCCGCATTACAGATTATCCATGATGAGTTATCGTCAACATCAACCATTACCTCGATACCATAATGAAGCGATAATGGCGAACATAGTCCCGATGCTCAAATCCCGTTAAGGATACCATCACCTCGTTTCATAAACACTGTAATGTCAATGTTTACTGATAGGTGCTTTTACTATAAAAACCACCGTGCTTGACCCCTACTACGTGTGCGAATCAGTTATCGAAAAAACCTTTTTTTTACAAACAGCAAAATAAAAAAAATTGGAACAAATTTACGGAAGTACGGAAACTATTATATCCGCAGGAGTGAAAAAACTGTGTCGCGAATATCAAAGCTCTCCTACGGAACAAGCGTGGAACAAGCAGATGGCCCAACTGATGTTAAGTGGTAACCATCACCCATAACAAAGCATTGCATTGCCTCGTGAGTCACGCATACACGCTAGGAACGTGCCCTGCGATGCACTGCCCTACGCCCATCAACTTGAGGCATACTTACAGATTTCAAACCTCGCACCACCATATTGTATTATACATTATTGTAACAAGGATCATACAAATAAACGGTAGGAAACAAGCCGTAAGTTTCTGCCTGTTCTTCTAAGTTTTCGTTGATTTCAAAGTGATCCTTTTAATTTTATTAAATTCCGTTTGATTTTGATTTTGGATTTCAGTTTACTATAACCTCTTGAGTACGAAAAAAATCGAAAAGATTGAGAGCGAAAATGGACCTTGCAAAGTAAGAGGTTAACATTACGCCACGTGAGAGATGGTAAAAACAGAAACAGCTTAACGACTTTGATTCCCAGGCACGGTAGATATCTTTTCACATGTCTTAATACCAAGTACTAACTCAAGATTCTTTGAGGACGTCTAAGGTATGTTCAAATATAACATTTGGCACATACCCACATATTGCAGTGTAGTATTCCATACGTACAGGTACAGGTACAGGTAGCCAGCCCATCATAGCCGCTGTTAGAAAATTAACAAGTTTCCGCTCGATGTTTTCCTTCACCGTTTAAGAGCACTGGCATTTCGCACATACATTTTTCGATAGAAAAATCCACGTGAGATATTTGTGAACATATATGATGTTGTTAGTAAAACTTTGTAAACACATAGTAAGGGTTACAGTGTTGCGGTAGAGGCGTAAACACACGGGTAATAAAGGCGATCTGTAGGCTAACGACTGCACTTCAGTGGCTCGCACCAATGACTTTAACTTACCTCTTTGCATTTAATTCTAAAGTGTAGAGTTTTAGTATCAAGAGTAAAACTAGTGCAAGTTAGACAATATTTATACAGTAGGTTTAACTTCTTATTGCCGTGTCACCTGGTTTTATTACCTGTTTACAATAGGGGATATCCACCGTGTTTGGGGATTACAGGATAACATACTTACAAATTTTTCTAAGCGCTATTTTATGTATTTTCCACAACGATTTATCCTTTCAGTGACCCCCTTTGTGATTATATTATACTCAAAAATACTCGAAACCTCATTTGGATTGTACTAGCTATTCAGGGTAAATTTTTAAAAAGGGGTAATATATAATTTTTTGTGATTTAAAATGAGCTAGAAATTTCCTCCCAAAAGATTTTATAAACAGTATATACATATATAGGGAAATATATATGCTGTTACAAACACTCATGTATGTTTGCATGTTTTGTCTGTTTTTTCTAGACAGAGATCGTGGATTTCAACTTGTTAATATCCTGACCCACTATTTTGCTCTACGAATCTCATGGTAAATTAGACGTACGATCGTACGATGATAATTGGTATATCCCAACCCAAGATACTCGTACAAAGACTACCTAACCGCCTCCGTAACAGCTAGGTACTTCTTCAGAGTACGACGTAACCTCAAACAATTCAGCGGGTACTTTCGCGGGGGAAGTGGAATCCCACATTTTATTGTTGCTATAAATTTTACGGTTGCCATGACAACGGAGATTGCGCTGGATTTTTGTACTCGAGAGGTACGATAAAGGTTCCGGAACAATCACGCTGCGTGTTTTAATTTTTATGGAGTTGGCAAAGTAGCAAATTATTTTACGAAATATTTCACTTTTCACATTTTTAAATTCACGCCTGAGCGTGCCCTACGATGTACTCTCCTGCGTTCAACAACTTGAAGCATAAGGGCTGTCTTATTTTTTATAAAACTTGCTGTTTATCTAAATACATTATCAATGACGACCTAACAAAGTAATGTTTTGCAAGTCACGCATGATAAGAACATTTCATACAATGCACTGCACTGTTTGTATTTGAAGCGTAAAATACTAAAATATGTTAAACCTCATGTGCCTGTGGTTCCACCGACACAGTTGCTTTTAATTTTTTAAAGTATACCTTTTTGTTTTGTTTGTTTTGTTTAGAGTCTTCTTCTTCTTGTCGTGTCACAAGTTTCTTTCGAAACAGTGTGGTGAAAGGATTTTAAGTGCGCCTCAAGAGGCTCCTTTCGAGCACTTGACACATGTTCTAGAGCTTTTTAGGTTCTACAACATGCCGGTTTCCTTACGATGTTTTCCTTCACCGTTTGAGAGTACCTACTGGCATTGTGCACATAAATTTTTGAACAGAAAAACTCATTGGTGCACGACCGGTTTCGAACGACCTTATGATCGGAAGGCGGGGTCGCTACCACTAGACCACCAAGGGCTCAGTGTTGTTTAGAGTGATGATTGTACCTACAATAAAAGTATTTTCATTGAATTCACAAATAGGTCTATCCGTCTAACAAAGACTACAAACTAAAAGTTGAACTGAAATTCGCTGTTCCATCCTTCCTACTACTATTATAAACACGAAAGTTTTTAAGTATGGATGGATATTTGTTACTCTTTCACGCCAGAACGGCTGAACGGATCTAGATGAACTTGGCAGAGAGATAGATTATAGTCTGGAATAGCACATAGGCTACTTTTTATCCCGTGGGAATACCGGGATTTTAATCTGCGCGGGTGAAACCGCTAGGGCGCAACTAGTATAACAATAAACGAAGTGTTGGTAAATGTTGAAGATTGTTCCGACCTATTACAATATTTATTTTTTATTAGAAAGGACTAGATGCGGCCTGTTTCCCGGTAACTGGTATTTGTTACGCTCATTTCAAAGATCTACGACGTTGTTACTCAAATTGTTTTACCTGTGGGAAATTTCGTTGCAGCGTTCCTATCTTATTTATTTTTATATATACCTGATTTGATAAGCGTTGTTGTTAATTAATTTTATCTTTATACCTGCTGCTGGGATCTATTAAATTTATAATTCATCCATTTTGGCAATACGTTAAATGTCTTTCGATAAAAAAACAAAAAATGACAAGTCGTGGGTATGTGCCAAATGTAGTGTTTGTAATGTCCTGGCCACACCAACGTCCAACGTCAATGCCCATCATCGCACTAATTATTCCGATAATTCTCGCAATAGACTCTTGACGTAGTGTGACCGCTTCAACGCCATAATTCTCACGTTAAACCCTTTGATTTTACAACAGCAATGTTATTGTCGTTGTAAAATTCTCGCGGTAATCGACGGCGTGTCGTCGTGGTCACACCAACGTACAACGTCCATTACCGCGATAATTATTGCCATTTACCGGTAGTGTGGCCATGAGGTAAGATATTTAAGGGGATATCTATACTACCGTGTAGTCTACTGTGCCTGGGGATCAAAGTCGTGAGGAAATAAAAAAAACAGCAACTGTTTCCGACTTGACAGCCTTTACAGCTCAATTGGTAGCTCTGCCTTCTGCGCCGTAGGCCTTTGGTTCGATCCCCACCGAGAACAAATATTCGTGTGATGAGCATTGACGACCTCTGTGGCGCAGCTAGCGAGAGCCTGCCTGGGACGCAAGAGGTTGCGGGTTCGATTCCCGCTTTGGAACAAATTTGTGTACGATCTGCAGAAATTTGTTCCGATGGTCTGGGTGTTTCCTATGTCTAATAAAAAATATCTATCTATGTAAGTATATAATGTATTAAATATATCAGTTATCTAGTACCCATAACACAAGCTTTGAATAGCTTACTTTGGGGCTAGATAGTGCTGTGTGGATTGTCCAGGATTATTTATTTTATTTATTTATTGATGTTTCTTCCCTGTACTATTTATTAATGTATGTATTGACAAAAAAAAGTATAATTTAGTATTATATCTATTTAACTGGAACCCATATTAAAAGCTTTGGCTTAGTTTGGGGCTAGATACTCGTAGTGCTATGTGGAAAGTCCACCAATATGTACATTTTTTATTTCTTTAACACTTCAAAAATTTTATGTTACATGGGTACTAACTGATCTTAATTAGTTTGGACATGCAGCAAACTCTATTACTTCCAAAATTTTCAGTTGATTATATCAGTATTTCTTGAATTATGTACAATAATATAATTATATTGAAATTTGTCATGTAAATTCAAATGCAGTCTCATTTCCGGAACAAGTTAATGAATTATTATGAACAAATATATACACAGTTAATTATACGTAATTAAATTATCTATAAACATTTTAAATGCCATATTATCTTATTAATACGTCTTGTAATAACAAATTATATAATTTATAATTCATGTTATAAAATTGCATGTAAACGATGCTACACTAATGTAACCTCTTTGGAATCTCTAAAAGTATAATTACGCAAATGAGATACAATCTCAAAGATAATTTTCCTTGAGTACTGGAATTTTGCGGTTTCGCCAGAGAGCTAGAAACGGATTTGAGGACGTGCTTTGAGTAAAATTGTCAGCCACGACATTTTATTACGATTACTCAAATACAATCGTTTGTTTCGTGTCACAAAATCGTAGGCGAAATACATAACATAAATAACAATATTGCCAGCCAGGGGCGTTATTCACTATGACCAATACAATCTCGTTTGCGTTTAGATCGCGTTGTTACGTCACACGGTTATGGCAATGTATCTCCTGTCATAAAGAATAACTTGGGGGTAGAATTGATCAAAATCCTTTCTTAGCGGATGCCTACGTCATAACATCTACCTGCATGCCAAATTTCAGCCCGATCCGTCCAGTGGTTTGGGCTGTGCGTTGATAGATCACTATGTCAGTCAGTCACCTTTGAGTTATATTTTTTGTTATCTATCTTTGTATCTATCTTTGTAAATCTTTGAGTTATTTAAAATGTCAGGGACAGCATTCAATTCGCAGCAAAGTGAAACGTGATGGCAGCGTCGAAAAGTCGCGCCTGACAAACAATTTTCCGTGTAATGCCCGTGTCAGGGCTTCAACCATTAGCAACTGTCTTTAATAGGCTATTTCATGTAATTTCTAATTGTTATTTCGTTGCTTATAACATCTGAATTGTAATGGTTACGTTTATTATTATTTTATAGCTAAAGATCTGCAGTTAAATTCTACTACGATTGAAAGTGAAAGGGCAAATTCGGTACGAAAATAATGAAATTCACAAACCATCATTAACATCATCAACATGACCCAGTCCACTGCTAGACATAGACTTCAGCAAAAAAAGAGATCACTTGTTAGCGACAAGACCGCCTATTGTACATATCTCTAGTTGT
The DNA here is from genome assembly GCA_963576535.1 of Plemyria rubiginata. Classification (NCBI taxonomy): domain Eukaryota; kingdom Metazoa; phylum Arthropoda; class Insecta; order Lepidoptera; family Geometridae; genus Plemyria; species Plemyria rubiginata. The sequence continues at coordinate 8,876,588 of OY754917.1, read as the reverse complement.
TATTAATGGTTTCCATTTTTGTTTGTTTGTTAGGTGTTCAATAAAGCATTTTCATTCATTCATTCATTCATTCCTCAAATATATTTCCAGGAAAACGTTTCGTGAGGAAACCGGCATGTCGTAGATCCTTCATGTTCTTAGTCAATGTGTGCTCGAAAATCATCTTTGTAGTGCGTTCAAAATCAATCCTTTCACAACACTGTTTTGAAAGAACTAGTGACATGACAAGATGAAAAATTACCAGGAGGTAATTATTATTTTACTATTTTATTAGATATTCTGTCCTAAAACAGCGTAGATATTTTTCACCAAAACCTGCCGAAAGCCATGGAAATGGCACAGAAGTCACTGAACATGTTTAAATAAAGGTGCATGACAGCCTTCACAGCTCAGTTGGTAGTAGTTCTGCCTTCTGCGCCGAAGGTCGTGGGTTAGATCCTCACCATTATCAAACATTTGTGTGATGAACATAGATGTTTGTTCTCTGTCTGGGTGTTATTTATTATATGTATATAAAAAAAGTATTTATATATTATATCTGGTTACCATATTACAAGCTTTGACTGAGTTTGGGGCTAGATAGTGCTGTGTAGAAAGTCCACCAATATTATATTATAGTGTTCTGTAAGTTATTATTGTGCAGGTAGATTGAATTGAATTGAAAAACCTGTAATGATGTTAATTTCTCAATAAATAAATAAATAAAAATTTTGTGCTCTTCTATTCACCGATATTCCACGACCATAACCATGGTGACCGTTCATCAGATCCAAGGGATTCAGGATTCTACGCTTCGTCTTCCAGTTTGTGGTTCGAGAACCATTATTTTACAAATGTATTACTCCGTGTCACTTCAACTTTCTTACTTTGCGATTTAACGAAGATCAAAATACTTTAGGATCATACAGTTTCAGCTGTATCTTTTTTTTATATACAAGTGGCCTATGGAACAAGCAGATGGCCCAGCTGATGTTAAGTGGTAGCCATCACCTATAACAAAACATGGCCTCGTAAGTCACGCACGATCGGAACGTGCCCTACGATGCACTGCCCTGCGTTCATCAACTTGAGGCATAGTGCCTGTAATTACACCGGCGACCACACTCTTCAAACGGAAACACAGCAACGCTGCTTGGCGGCAGAAAAATGCGTGGTTGTAGTACTTTCCCAAACGAGCCTTTCACAAAGAGCTCTACTACTGATTTTATAAACGTTGGCTTCAAAATAACCCATTACTATCTTGAATCTCCGTTTTGGAATATTACCGTCAAAGTTTCGGTATACCTATTGGTGATGTAAACTATGTTTACGCGTGTTTTGAAAGCGCACACAAAGTTCCAGGAAGTGTGAATTACAACTTTCATTTAATTGGTAAATTAACAAAAGCATACAGAATCTCCAAACAAAAGCGTTACTCAAATAAAGCTAGTACAGAAATCCTATTAGCAGCAAAACCTGGGCTATACTTTTCTAGGTGAAATATTTATCCAAGGATTTATCGTGTTTTCCGTGTTTTCTCGAATGAGAACTTAGCTTTAATTTTGAAAATCCGGGCATTATTTAATAATGCCCGGATTTTATTCGTGCGCAAATTTTTCAGAACGTGGCGTTTGTATTCATTACTTCACTTATTTTATCTCCCAATAATAACAATAATAATAAGAATATTTATGATATGACCTTTTTTTTCTGTTTCTTTGTCAAAATTATAAACACGTCACGCTTTCGCAAGGAGTAAAACCAGATCTGAATTATACAAGTGTATTAAAGATCAGTGAGTAAAACGAAAAACTCTGACATAATGGAACAAAGGGTCTATTTCATAAGTCTTATTTACTGTAAATATGATTATAATTATTAGTGTATTGGTTTTCAGTGATTTTGAAACCTCGTCTAAAATAGTTTAACTAACTTCATTATATTTCTAACCAACGATTCCAAGTACCAGACCTCCATTAACAAGCTAGAAATTTAATATCCTACAAGTTTGATGTAAGTTAGCCCACACTAATGTAACTTAGCCTTACTTAGTAAGGTTATGCTTCTTGTGAGCTCTGTATTTTGTACTGCTCTACGAGTACCGAGGTGGTTTAGTCAAACAATCCCACCTTCCCATCGTGGTAACTTGGTCCTCTATTAATACAGAGCTCTTCGTGAAGGGCTCGTCCGGGAAAATACTACCACCACGCCCTTTTCTGTCGCCAAGCAGCAACACTGTGTTTCGATTTAAAGAGTGTGGTCGCCGGTGTAATTACAGGCACATGAGGCTTAACATCTGGATGACTCTAGTTGATGGACGCAGGGCAGTGCATCGTTGGGCACGTTCCTATAGTGCATGACTAACGAAGCGATGCTATGTTCATGTTGTATGATGATGTTGGGCATCTATTTAAAATGATTTTGAATATTTTAGTTTACGGTTAAATGACATTATATGAAAGTTCTGTCAATATTTATTTATTATTTAGTGCTGATTGTTAACGTTCATAAAAAAAAATACTGAAATTGCTGTATCTCGAAAGATATGGTGCCGAATTTATTCTACAATTATTGAATGTTATTTTAACATTAATCTCTTCAGAAATTTCTAGATTTAAATAATCATTCTATTCCAAGAGCTATGTATAATTATTGTAATTGTAACTATGTTGCTCCTCAGAGTCTTGTCATTACAAATTAACGGTTTCTTTGAATCTGACAGTATTACAATAATGACTCGCTTACTGATTACGAATATTAACATTATATTCATCTCTTTAGCATACTAATTTATAGTTATCAACAATACAAAGGCATAAACTGCTTAGTAGGTAAGTAAATTATTACTAGACAATTACTTTGTTAATATAATAGCGTAGTCTACCTATAAAACGATGCTACCGTGCTATTTTGTCACGGACTCGCCACAAACATGTAGATAGGTAGGTATCTAAATAATAAATGATTTTGTACGCCTGTAATGGTAGGATTTTAGTGATACTCATAATTTTGTGAAGACCTTTATTTACCATGAACCTAAATTTCTGACAAAATAAAATATTTGATTTGATTTGTGTCTGCCTCTGCAAATTGAAATGCAAGACTTCTCTGCAACTCTAAAAACCAGCCGCATGCCTAAGACGCATTTGTTCGTTATTTGACGGTTGTGACCCTTTTAAATTCTCCGTCTGTATCAGCTGCTTGTTAGAAAATAGCAATACCCCATACGTGATTTTCTTTTGCTTTGTCGCATCGAGCTTAGGGCTTTTTACTCTAAAAAAGGATTAGCTCGGAGATACAGTTCCCAATGAGTGTGATCTCTGCGATGCTGAGATAGGACTCCGAATTAGTACTGGGATCACGTGCATCGGGAGCATTGTCCACTGGCTATCTTGCTGTAATTAAAAATAAACCCCAATTTGTTGAGGTAGATCGCTTCCAAACAATGTTGCTACGTTTCGGAGATAAAGTACGTTAATTGCAAGGTTTTTTGTTTTTGCAGAAAATAAAAAGAAAATACGCGGGAGTTTTTTTTTTATTTTGTAATTTTTTTTGAAGTTAAGATCCTTATGCAAAAAAATAGGTTTTTTCTTTCTTTTAATTATTGAAATTAGCTCTACAATACGTATCTTAAAACCCATTAAATGTGTGTGTGTAAAAAACACACCACATACTTATCCAATATGCATATCCATATACATAATCATAAAAACGAACCTTAGCTAGCTGCTGATTTTATTGTAGCTATGGCTAGATCTTTTGATTAATTGAAGCAAAAACAGTTAAGTACGTAAACTCGATCTTCGTTCGCTACTAAAATAAAAACAAACTTATAGGTATTCAATTTGCAAACAAACATCCATGCACAGGTTGAAGGTTTAATCCTTCCCCAAGCTATCTTAAATTTGAATAAGCCTTAACAAAGAAACAAAATTCATATATTCCTTCTGGCAAAAGAATACTTATTTAACCGTGTTCTGTTTGCCTTTTGAGCGGGGCTGGAGACCAGCTCAAAGAAAACAGCCAAGTTGATTTAACATAATTTTTTTACGTTGGGAAATCCTCATGGGTACTCTTCTGTTGTGGTGATAATAGAAGAGGTATGTCGAACTCTTACCGACTAATAATACCCAACGGGATTCTTCTGGGCACCATGTGCTGTGACTCTTTCGTTTTCTTCCATGGCAAGTTGCTTTACCTGCAGCAATCTTAAACGAGCTATGGAGAGAGCTATACTTAGTTTCTCTGAAGGATAACATCTAAAATCAGGTTATCAAATGATAAATCAGCAAAAATAGAACTGTCAATTCCCAAAAGGCAGTCTTAGCGATCTCTATCTGATATCGACATATTATGGTGACCACTCAAACCGTTGGTACAAAACAACTACAAAAATGACCAAGCATATTACGCCACAAGTCTCAGAAATCTTAGATTAGAACATCAAGATAAAACTTTATTACGTATGTGTATATAATATACCAAAGTTTTGAGAGCATTGCAATGAATAAGCCATTTAAAGTAGCCTGTGACTAAAGTTGGACATCTGCAAAGAAACAATGCACCGGATTTACTTGAGCGAAAAACGAACAATTTCCGATAAGGAATTAGTTTTGCCTCGAGTATTGGAAGATTTTCAAGAGTATAACAAAATTGTAGAGTATTGTTTACTTTAATACTTATTTAAAACAAATAAAAAAAACTGGTTTTGCAGTGAAATAGTTCGGAAAATTAATACCAACCAACGTATTTATTACCAGAAGGTGGGCAGCAGCTTCTTCGAGTACTTAACAAATATGTAAAATGTGGAATGGACTTTTTCAAGCCTATCCTGTTTACACTACTTAATAAATTAAAGATAATATATGTATACTCAATTTTGATTGTGGCTTAATCACGTTGAAACTACCTAATATAAACTGCAAGCTTTTTCCGGGGGCATTGGTATGCCATAACACAGGGTTATCCTAGTTTGGGTTCCAATGTTGTTCAACCAGGAAATATCGAGAAATATATACACAAACCCAATTTAATAGGATACAGTAGTGTTTGTTACTGCAGTTTAATCAATTTCATTTCAAGTGATTGGGGTGAACTTAGAAAAAAGGTATTTCGTTACTTGGATTTGCATGTTGGCTACTTTTATCCGTGGTCTCTGCCTACTCCTATGGAAAATAGGCGTGATTTTATGTATGTATGTAATAAACAAACAACTTAAACAAAGTCCGCGGAACTTGATTTGAGCTGGAAACTGGTAAATCATTTTATAATTATCGGATTGTTTTGAGAAAGCAACATGCTCTTTGTAACTTTCATAGCAAACTTAATGGTTTTATGGTCTTTTATTACTTTTGATTTCTAGATCAAACAAAACCGGTCGCGTAGGTTCTAGAGCTGTATGGTGCCACACTGAACAGTTATAGGGTTAGTTCTAAAAATACTTGCTTATATTCAGCCTTATGAAGAAAGCCTTCACAATTCAGTTGTTGTAGCTCTGCCTTCTTTGTCATAGACCGTGGGTTTGATTCCAACCGATAACAAACAATTGTGTGGTGGACATAGATCGGATTCGGACCTTCGCAACCAAAATCAAAAGGTCACTCCAATTTGGTAAAAATATGTATTAGTTACTTGCAGTTGAGGCCTACAATCAGAAATAATCTAGGTAGGTACTTAAAATTAAGGAATACGTCCATTAGACTTCTTCCATCTGACTAAACCTTAATGATGATGATGATGGTGGTGTTGGTGAAGGTACTATGGCAGCCCTAGAAAGCTGGAGTCACTCTCACTGTCAATTTACACATGTCTACGAGAAAGCAATATATGGAATATGGGCTATGGCGCCGTAGATAAATATTTTTTTGTCAAAAAGCTTCGAACTTAAACTTTAATACAAAAGCAGCTTGCTCGAAATGTATTTAAGAAATCAAATAAAATAAAAATATTTACGGTAAATGTAGAAGTAAACATTTACAGAAAAAAAGAAACAGTGTCACGATCCCTAGGCACGGTAGATGTACTCCTAGTTTCTTTAACAAACCAAGTGTGGTCAAGTGTAATTCTAGTGACATAAACCAAGTACATTATTGTATAAAAAAAATGTTCTAAAAAAATTTCGTATGGAAACACTTTATCGGATGGTTTTTTATCATATTAGAACGATTTTTAAATGAAGAATTTTTTTTAATAAATAATAAATCTTTATTTCATACCATACACAAAAACACATGCCCGAATCAGAAATCATTTTGGTATTAGTATGTTTGGTCTTACATTTACCTAATACCAAAATGATTTCTGACTCAAGCACATTTCCCTTATATTATTGTATTATTTGTGTTCGAACAGTATTTATGCGTGTTTCTTTAGAGTTATTCTTTCAAACAACCTCCCCGAAATGAAATAAAATGAAATAATAGCCAATCGCACCTCGAAATTGCGAGCCGCTGTCACCGGACCCTTAATATAATAAGACAGTTTTTTTTAAATTAATGATGCATGTATGTACAAAGTTACAAACAAAACAAACACTTATATTCCACTAAACTAATGGACGCTAGTCTAACGGTGTTAAGCTAATGTGACAGTATAAGACTGTCAAAATTATCTGTAAAGGCACTACTAAAAACATGACACGAGCAGTAATAAAATACATGATAGCATATTCGATACGGCCCAACTGCGGTGCGATTTGTTACACTATTACGTGTCAGATACCGTAGTTATAGCACGTCACGCGATATTATAATGTCCTGAAACTCTCATAAAAATCGACTACCACTTGTAGCCGTTCAAACACTTTATAAACCCATAAAAATACCATCAAACTAACACCGCGTTCGAGCAAACTTTATTCAATGGCGCTATTTCCTAAGCTCTCACATAAAACAGCAATTATATGCGACCTCTGTGGCGCAGCGGGCGAGAGCCTGCCTGCGACGCAAGAGGTTGCGGGTTCGATTCCTGCCGTGGAACAAATTTGTGTACGATCTGCAGAAATTTGTTCCGATGGTCTGGGTGTTTTCTATGTATAATAAAAAATATCTATCTATGTAAGTATATAATGTATTAAATATATCAGTTATCTAGTACCCATAACACAAGCTTTGAATAGCTTACTTTGGGGCTAGATAGTGCTGTGTGGATTGTCCAGCATTATTTATTTTATTTATATTATATGTGGTTACAGGCATCATTCTACCGCTGCTGTTAGATATTCGCACGTTGCTAGAAAGTATCTAGTGCTAGTAAGCTCGATTAATGATAGCAAGATTTTCAAGGTGGTTTTAATAAAATAAATAATGCTAGAAAATCTACACAGCACCATCTAGCCCCAAAGTACGCTACTCGCAGCTTGTGTTATGGGTAATAAAGATATATTTAATACATTATACACATACAAACATAGATATTTTGTAGAGATAGATAAATATTTATGATACATAGAAAACACCCAACCAAACAAATTTCTGCATATCGTACACAAATTTGTTCCGAGGCGGGAATCGAACCCGGAACCTCTGCGTCGCAGGCGGACTCTCGCCCGCTACGCCACTGAGGTCGTCTTCGGTGAGGTTTAATGTTACATAGTTACTGACTTCAGACAGGTGTTTCATCACGACTGGTCAGTAGGGGAAGTTTTGTCTTATCTGGCGGCCAAAGCTTGTTCATTACAAAAAGTACCCCTTGACTCCCATTGCCCAAACGTGTGTAAACCTATTTATGAACATTGTCCACTCTGCTATGAAATAGGCCAACATTCAGGCCTTTATTTTCTCTGTGTAATTTGATATGTTGTGACGTTTCACGCGATTGTTCCGACTATTAATCACGTGTTATCCAGAATACTTCCACGCTATTCGAGTTCTGTGATGGCGTTTAATTTAAAGCTATATAATTCATAGCTTTGTATAATCTTACAAATGTTTATTGTGACAATGTTTGATGATAAACAACTGGCAGTAATCGTTACTACTCACTTTTACACTATGTACATAGCTTTTTTATACTCCACGCTTATAGATCCCAGCAGATGACCCATTTGATGTTAAGTGGTAATCATCACCATGAACTATTACAAGGCATCCCTCGCGGTCGCGATAGGATACGCCTACAATGCACCGCCCTGTGTCCATAACTGGAGGCATACGGCTGTTAAATATCATGTGCCTCTTATTTCATCGGCTATTACACTCTTCAAGCCTTTACGTGGTGTACAGAAATAAGTACGGTGGTACTTCCCCGAAAAGAGCCTTTCGAGCTCTCTTAAAAGCTACATTTCATTCACACTTGTGAAAGGTAGGTATTGGCTATGGCTATTATTGTTTTAATTAGTTAATAAAAGATAGGTGGACTTTTCACACTATCAAAATAGGAAAGCAAAATATACAATACGGGAACTAGATAGCTTTATATGTACATGTTATTAAAATTTAAAATATTCTCAAAGCTATATTTTAAGCCATTTACAAAATGAAACCACGTGACTCATTGAGGGAGCGTTTTAAGGAAATTAATATTCTCACAGTAACTTCACAGTATATTTTTGAAAATTAATTGTACACTCATAAACACATAGGTAGCTTTAAGAAAAAGAGTGACGCACATAACGTTAACACTAGAAATAAAAAAAAATTATGCATTCCGAAATTTCGATTACAAAAGGTAAATGGCTCGTTCATGGGGAACGGTATACGCTTCTATAATAAACTTCCAGAAAGTGTCACTGGGCTTCCTATTAAAAAAATTAAAGTGTACATTAAGAATTATCTGATAAGGAAAGCTTACCATACTATAGATAGTTATATTAATGATAAAAGTGCGTGGCCCGATGTCCCGGTCGCTCTGCCCATCGACGGCTAACATATCTGCAATATCTTTACTATTATGTGTTTAAAAAAAAGATTTTTTTTATTGTTGTTTGACTTACTACACTTCTTACTTATGTATTAGTATTATTAAATTGAAGCGTGTGTTCTTTTATGAATCTGTTTACTTTTCCTTTTTCTGTTAGATTACTTAATCTAAATGTATATAACTCAAAGGTGACTGACTGACTGACATAGTGATCTATCAACGCACAGCCCATACCACTGGACGGATCGGGCTGAAATTTGGCATGCAGGTAGATGTTATGACGTAGGCATCCGCTAAGAAAGGATTTTGATCAATTCTACCCCCAAGGGGATAAAATAGGGGATGAAAGTTTGTATGAGATTTTCAAAGTAAACGAGCGCGAGCAAAGCCGCGGGATCAGCTAGTGTATTATATAGCTTCAATAGTGTAAGTATTTTATTACATTGTAACGAGGATCATACAAAAGAGCGATAGACACCAAGCCGAGTTTGTTGCCTGTTCTTCTCGGTGTTGGTCGCGTGGAACTGGCACTAGAGTCAGACGGTTCAAGATGGTCCTTGTGATTTTATTGAATAAACATATTTTGACATTGACTTTGACTTTAAGCAACCTTAATATGAACAACATCGTATTTATTTGCAAAATGTATTGTATAATATTTGAATATTTTAGCCTAGGGCAGATGAAAAGGGCTCTTGGCTTAGTAAGCATTCGGCATAGAATTCTATAAATTGGCCATTAATTTTCGAATGTTCAATGGTACCGAGTTTTGAAATATTTGAGATCATTGCTTGTTCTCGAATGTTTTCAACAGGTACTAATTTGATCTAACTGTTACTCCACTTTTCACAAATTGGCAATTCCGTCAAAATTTTTCTGGACTCCTTTTCTCAGTGTGAAACGTGACAAATGCCTTTGAATAAATTTTGTTTTCGGCTCTAAACGAGTAATACTTGAAGTATAAAGATTGAAAGGCGAATTTTTTGATGCGTAATTGATTTGATACAGATGTCGCGCTTGCTCTTGAGTTTTAATTAGGATTATTGGGGCATTTTAAGAAGTTTTAAAATATTTTTGTCACGTTTTATTAAAAAAAAGTTATTTTGTCATGTTGACTTATTGTGTTGTTTGAAAGTCAGCAAAACTTGACAAATACAAGGTTTTGTATATCAATATTTTTTATTTTTCAAACTTTTTTAAATGACCGCTGTTTAGTTCGTCTGATACTATTATCAATATTTAGGATCTCAGAGTCTTCTTTTTAAGCTTTTAGGGTTGAAAAGTAGCTTTTGCGAGAAAAGTTTAGTAAACCTGATTACGAAAAAATATTTCGGGATCCATCGCAACCCGAATTTCATTCAATCAAAAAATTTGGTGTAACTGAGCAAGCTTTAAATATTCACCATCTAAACGTTAGCATCAATAATATTAGTAGGTAAGATTGCTACCAGGACTTTACAGTTTGGCATGATACATTTTTATATAAATTGCCTATTACTTTATCAAAGGGCGGATTAACCATCAAAGACTTATCCAATCTGTCAGATTAAAACATTTCCGCCTCTACTTTAGACTTGTCAAAAACAAGGTCGGAAATAATTATAATAAAGCGTTACTCTTTGGTCAAAGCATTACCTATCATAAAATGGCAATTGGTCTTCATTGCTGTTCGCTATTTTCTTTTTTGAAACTTTTAAGAAGTAATGCATTATTTTATTTCTCCAAACCGTGACTTATTTATATTTATTTGTTACAGGTAAGTTCCGGACCAAAGAACAACATTTTAATTAGTAAATTTCTTAATGAAAACATGGTAAGTTTTAAAGGCTCTAATCCACATGTGCGTTCTGCGATTCTGCATCATGCGATTTTGTAAATTAAATTTTTACATTGCGTGTTACAATAGGACAATTTGACCGCGCGTCCGGTCGCGCGTTTAGATCGCGCCTGTGGGCGAGAGGCTTAAAAGTTCAAAATATTTATGTGACCATGCAACTCGATCGTTGCCTGGTCTAGGTCCGCATCTGTGTGTGTGCCTGCTGATCGGGTACAGAGAGTAGGAGAGCTGGTGCTACATCAACTATCTTTCCACAGTTACACAAGCTCTGGGACGGGTTGATGTAACCAGCCAGATGTAAATGAAGATGAGTGAGCTATGCCACGCGGCTTCAAACTATTATCTGGTGACAGCACATGCAAAATCTTTAACCACCTCGGTACTAAGCGTTTGCCGTCAACGCAATAACATTTCCATAACCTTCGACTTTGCAATCAAACGCTTTTACACTCAGACGCAAAGAGTGAGCCCAATAAATACGGAAATAACTTTAAAACCACTCACAATTACTATTCTACTATTTTTTTATTACTACTACTATACTTTTTATTACAATTATACACTATTACCACCGCTTCACAACCATAAATGTCTAAACGAAAGTCGAGAGAGTAGCGTTAAATAAAAACAAAATTCATTACAGATAGCTTAGTATTTTATTTGGCTCGAAACCCACGTCCAGATACAGTTGGAAAAACTGCCATTCAAATAAAAAATCCACTCTAGAGTTACAGCTTTTGCGTACATAAAAATAGAACCGATTTTACACCTCGCCCTAAGAACCCATACGATTTTATACGAGCGTAAAAGAGGCATTCAATAAAATTTTAACTGTTCGTCACAGGAAACCGACCAGCCTAAGGAAATTCATTTCATTTCGACATTTTCTGTTACTGACAAGGTCGTACTTTATATCAAATACTGGCATCCAGCTTCCACTTCTATGTCCTTGTAGTAAGACTCATTTTTCTTTGGCTTTGTGTAGATTGATATATATCCGTTTGTACTTACCCGGGTCATTTATTTAAAAACAAGCCATAATGACAGTAGCAGCAGTAGCAGTGAAATGAGTCGTTGCTTGTAAAATAACCAAGTCGCTCCGCTATCGCTATTGCTCCCCTGTTGTTTTTCTCCCGGCTTGTTTGTAGCAAATTTACTTCCTGGAGCCTATGCTATTTTAAATCACGACCTATGTAGTGTGTATATTCCATGTGAGATGATCAGCTATTGCATATCATCTGAGCGAAAACGCGCTCTAACGATTTTTATCTTTGTTTGTGACTGATTTTCGTGTAGGTTACATGAATAGCGTTCGTAAGAAAAACACTATTGTTTTCTACATTTTCTAGACATACGAGAATTTCAATTGAAAACATGCGACAGAGGATAAGACGGATAAGACTAACAAAAGTTAAGTTACTTGCCGAATATCATTGGTGTATGGTTGTTACCCAACTATTCCACTTAAAACTTATTTGTGGGACCCAATTTGAAGGATTTTGTGTGCAAGAAATGCTATCCCTAAATTTTGGCGCGGTCGTCACATAGTTTCTTACAGCCTTTCGTGTTTGTAGGTTAGCTTGCTCAGTCGTAGATCATTGAAATTATCTACATCAGAAAGCATGAAATTTTCTCGATTTAAAAATAGAATGGGCCGTTGCAACCGCTTGTTGTTGATTAAAATATGGAATTGGTTTGTGTGATTTATTTCCGTGAAATCGATATATTTTTATAGTGCTCCATAAAAATTCTACTGTTATATGTTATTTTTGGAACGGATAGTGTCGTAAACTATTTATTATTGTTTTGGCTGCAACCATTCTAAACTACTACTACTGCATACAAGATTTTCAGAATCAAAAGAGTGTTTTTTGATACACGTATCCAGATAGATTATTATACGTACCCGTTTGTGCCCGACTCGGATCGGGGATCTCCATTTGTTGATGAGTTGTGAGCTCAATGAGATTTTTTTCTGGCGATAATATTTTTGTATCGTAATATAATAATGCCTTCTGAAACTGATTTGATTAGTGTAATGTTATAAGATTCGTTCTATTAGAAGATCAAAGCTATTGATTCTCTTTTAGGGCACCCACCCAAAAGTATACCAAATGTATGTACCTACTATACCTACAATTAATCTGCGATAGTGTAGTAGTAAACAACTCCGGCTTTCGTGTACACATTAAATCCAAATAAATAAAAGCATCAAATTACTCTTGGTTGGGTAGCAAACTAAGATAAACATTTACTATGGGAACCCGATAGCATTCCAATACTTAAAATAAAAAACAATAAAACACTTTTGATACGTATTTAAAAAAAATCAAGTTTACGTCCACGCGCGATTAAGTTGTGGAGCCCTCGCTTGTGGTTTTCCCTCGGAGTTAAGACATGCAGTCCTCCAGAGGGCGTTTGTATTTTCACGAAAGGCCGGCAGCAAAGCAGCATCACCTCTGGTGTTGTAACTGTCTATGGGCAACGGAGACCACTTTCCATCAAGTAGGATGTATGTTCGTCTGCTAAATATAATATATAAAGGGTGAACAATAAGGAGCTGCTACGTTAAATAATTAATTCCATCTATTTGTGAAAGATATTTGAGCTCCGATGATTAAAATCGCGTACATATTATTACACAATATAGCAAAAGCCACAGACATAACAGACATCTCACCAAGCCGAGTTTGTTGCCTGTTCTTCTCGGCGTTCGTCGCGTGGCTGGCACCTAGAGTCACCTAGTTTTAAGACGTTTCAAGGTGATCCTTGTGATTTTATTGAATAAACATTATTTTGACTTTGAGCTAATAGCTCAACTCAACTTCAAAGACAGCTCAAACACACAGCTCTTAGCTATAACGCTCAGCTCTCATTGTATAAGACCCTTAATTTTTAAGATTATGTAAGTTTGGTGTATTTAAACTGTTGGCGAACCTAATAAATAAATAAATAAATAATCTTCCACAACCTTTACATTCAAATCTTCGAAATACTGCAAAATCCCTAGGATTTTTTTTTAAAATTTTTTTTTTTTAAGATTTTTTTCAAACGTATGGTACGTTTGAAAAAATTCAATTCTCCCAGTCTATTATAATAAAACCGCTCTATAAGTTATACAACAATACATGCCATGAATGATACCAACTGAAATGGAATATGGACGTGACTAGAAACTTTCGTATTTATCCACGAGTTGGTAAGCTGAGGCAATTTATTATTTAAAACATTATGGTTTTCGTATTGCATTCTGGCATTCCATGTTTTGAGATTGCAATTTTTGCGGTAAAGAGTTTCGTGTAGAGACTTTTGACGTCTTGCGTGAAAAATTAACTCTCCTTTTTTTGATATTTAAATGGGCATGCAGACACATACACAGGCAAAAACAATGTGCGCATGATTTTTGCCGATGAGATGAGATTTTAGATATTTTAATCAAAATAAAGTATAAATTCGAATGAGTATTCGTTACAGCATTCTTCACTCCGGACTTCCGGCAAGAATAATCTACCGAATATCTAGGAAAGGACCAAATGAAGAAAGTGCTCTATAAAGTGTTAGGTTATCAATTTAATATGGACCAGAATTTTTTTCATTATAATTACATAATTTCATTCTTTCAATAATTTTATAAACTTTCATTTCATGTTTATGCCTAATTATTATCTAAGATCGAAAATAGAGCAACTCGGCAAAAATCTCATAGTACCTATTACGATAATGTTTCGTTAGTAATCTACAAGGCTCTTGTCCTATTCTAGCTAATAAAAATAGCTATGGTTCAATTGTGTATTCCATACAAGAGGATTTCCATACACGAGGTACATAGACCGTCAGAGTTCTGAATTTAAGGCGAATACGAGAGCTAATGTGACTCTAGCTCGCACGTTTTGACATAATGAAACATATTATAAAATCGAAAAATCGCCAACAATCATTTTGTATGCAATCATATTGCGCACAGTTTAGCAATAGATATAATTTACCTGCTCAAAAGTTAGCTTCACTAGTTTTAGTACTTAGGCAAACTTTTGAGTAGGAAGACTTGCATCTATCAAAATGAATTTTTTTCCAAACTGTGTGCAATGTGAATGCACACAAGATGGTTGTTTGCGATTTTTCAAAATTGGGATTAGTGATTTTATATCTTACAAAATGTCGAATCGTGCGAGCGAGAGGTACATTAGGTGTTGTCAACGCCTTAAAAAGAAACGTGAACCGAGCCTATAATAATGGAAGCATTTTGAATACCACTAGGTCCTTTCTGACCGGTCTTTTCTAAGCGCCATTCCCCAGAAATGGATACCTATACATCGAATCACAATAAACCTTTCTGAAATACTTCACTAGTTCCAGTAATGAAATGTTCAGAGCCTTGTGCTGCTTTTGTTACGATTCGCAGAATCCGAATTCGTTTTCATTTTCATTCGCGATGCGAATAAATATTCGGCGCGTATCCCAATTTTCTATCTTCATACGTTGCTATCTACATGTGCCTATATATGCGTATATAGTGTATTAGGTAAACAAACAGAAATAACTATACGAATTTGATACCCATGCACGATAGATATCCCCTCAGCAGTGCAAGTACCGTTCTTATCGATCGCTTATTGAGTATCGTCAAAATTCCTTAAAAATGGTTTTATTCATTGTCGAAATCATTTTTAACGAATTTTTGACGATTCTAAATGTAAATTAGGCGATCGATAAGAACGGTACTTGCACTGCAGATCTTTTAGTAACAAGCTCCAACTCAAGATCATTACCACATTTTACAGCTGGTTGTTGGTATTGCACACGTTTTATAGTGATCCTTGTGATTGTACTGAATAAAGACCGTTTGATTTTTTTTATGCGTGACAAGAATCATCACGCTGCTAGACTACGTACTGGTTTCATCGCGATGTTTTTCTTCATTGTTTGAGAGCACTGACATAGCGCAAATAAATATTTCAAATATATTAATGGTATACGACCGAATTCCTACTCACGAGCTTACAATCTGAAGACGTGGTAAGTTCCACTAGATTACCGGTGATATAAAATATAGCAAATACTGCTTTACCTATAATATTATCAGTTACTTAAACCACTATTATTTCTCTGACTGCGGCGATTCCAAACACAACGAAAAAACGATTGTGTGATGATGATGCTAACTAGTAGTAGAACTGTTCCAAAGGCATTCGTGTTAATTGTAGATCTATTGGCTACCAATCAGATAATTCAGTGGAATTCAGGAATGTAGCATGATGTGTTAACAAGCGTTTACGTAGGTACACACGATTATCAACAATCTGACTGGCATTCCTAATCGGCTCAATCCGTTCTGAGGCATACATCTGTATGCTTCCTTGATTGACGAAAGTTGATGGACGAAAGCATTGTAGGGCACGTCCCTATCGTGCGTGGCTTACGAGTCAATGCTTTAATTAAGGTGATGGTAACCACTTAACATCATGTGG
The DNA here is from genome assembly GCA_963576535.1 of Plemyria rubiginata. NCBI lineage: Eukaryota > Metazoa > Arthropoda > Insecta > Lepidoptera > Geometridae > Plemyria > Plemyria rubiginata. The sequence continues at coordinate 8,860,445 of OY754917.1, read as the reverse complement.
GCCATTAGCTTGTTGAACCAGCTAGTTGTATAAACAAAACTTACGATATACTTATTTATGATATTTCACGGGTATTTATCATAAATAAGTATGTGTTATGATCGCGAAAGTATAAAAAAAACTTACGATACTTACTTCGCTTTACGATCTCGGCCACCATCTGGATCACCGACCGCTATTGGTACATCTGTAGTACATCTGAGTTGGATTAGGATCACTAGTAAACGTGTTTGGAATAAAATAGTAGATATTTTTGTTTTACCTTTGTACCTAATATTATTCTATGATTGTTGGTTGAGTTTTTGCAAGGTTGCTTGAGTTTTTTTTATCATTCATCTTCAAAACAATCTTCAGTGTCTTAATAAATCAAAAAAACAAAAAAAACGATATTGCTGTCAAATAAACTCTTTACTAATTTCGTTTATTTAGATGGGTTAAATATACGGTTAAGTAATTCAAACTATTAAACAATTTCAAAACAAAATATTATTCTTCAACTAAAAGTAAAACTAACCAACAATTTCCGTAATATTGCCTTATATCAAGATTTATTACTCCGGCAATACGGAGCCAAGTGCAACTACTGCCTTTAAATATTCCAGGGCATAATGAAAATACCGCCTACTAGCGAACCCAGAAAACATTAAAACAGACTTTATTTTATCATTCCTATTTCGTGGCTTGCCTTTCAGCAAAAAGTTATCACACTATTTACCCCGCACACTGTTCTACACCATATCTCGAGAGACATTGTTACTATAGTCGCGTGAAGTATATTCGCGCTGATGCGTCTATCTGTTGCCGGGATTGTACGCGTGGAGTGTTCGCTCATGCACGCTCTCGACTTTTTGCATCCGCGCTGGATGAAATAGCACGAAAAATATAAACAACGTATTCGTTCAGCAAATACAGGTGTATACCACGTTTTGATAGAAAAGCTTTCCCTGTATGAAAAGTAGGCATTTTGATTGATAAAATTTACATGTTTGTCATTTAGGATGACAGTGAAACCTTTTTGTAATCTTTGTCATTAGCCTTTGTACCTTTACCCGCTTAGTAAAAGTAGTTTAGTGCGATATCTAAATACAAAACTTATACCTTACAGAGGATTTCCATTAATATATTAAATTTCAACCAGGGGCCATACCACCATCTCTTGAAGCATTATTATTTCAAAATTACTTTTATGTCAATGTCTTATATCAACTGCATAAAGTCAGTTTTATGATCAAAAAGTAAAGTAATATTGAAATAAGAATGCTTCAAGAGATGTACGGGCCCAAACCAGTTAAGCTATCGATTCAAGCAGATGCCTGATGAGCCATCTTCGTTGTTATAGGTGATGATAAAACCACTTAACATCACACATTTTTATATATATTTTTTATTTTTATATGACAGTAAATATTTTGAATCGTTTCTCAACTGACAATAAACAAACAGCGCCGGGTAACCACAAGCCGGGAAATCTGGGAAAGTGAAGCTTGTTTATGAGTACGCTCGCGTTATGAATGGTGACCCGTTTATTGTTTCCTAGATGACTTACTGGTAACATATTCATAGAGAAAGGTTCCGGGTCGGCAAACGGAGATATCTCACAGTTGGAAACTATAACAGCTTTCACAGCTTAGTTGGTAGTAGCTCTGTCTTCTGTGCCGTACGCCGTGGGTTCGATCCCCACCGAGAACAATGTGTGGACTGAACATAGATGCTTGTTATCTGCCCGGAGTTTTTGATTTACAGTACCCGTAGGACGGTGATATTTCGATTGCATTCACACGCGCATGCCAACTAAAAATTCTTGCATGATCGACTTTATAGGTCAGAAAATATAGCTCTAAATATTTTTATTATATTCCAGATTGAAACGATAACACTTTCGTACAGTTTACAAATTTATAAAACTTTTAATGTACACATTTTTCAATTTAATTTGGTTGATTTGTTTTTTAAAATTATTTACCCTCTAGAAAATATAAAAATTTAAACAGCTTCACGACTTTGATCCCCATATCTGAGAGGATATCTACAGTGCCTGCAGGCACTGTAGATATCCTCTGCAGGCACTGCTGCTGCACTGCTGCTGTGCCTGCAGGCACTGTAGATATCCTCTCAGATAAGAGATCTAAATGAGTCTTTAAGTTGGTACTCGTAGTACTAAGTTACTACGAGTACTGTTACCAGTCAAAGTCAAAGTCAAAGTCAAAGTATATTTATTTGCTGAATTACATGTACATGAGATGTTAAATGTTTATATTGACCAGTGTAATTCGACCATACTTAAAGACTCATTCTTTCTTTCTTTCTTCTTTTTTATGGCTCCTGTCTTGAATGGATTTTAAGTGCGCCTCAGAAAGCTATTTTCGAGCACATATTTTACAACTTTTTAAATTACCTAGGGAGGTACCTAATCTAAAAAGTAAACCGGCATGTCCTATAGGTGTCCTACAGGCCGATTTGTTTCCTGACGATGTTTTCCTTCATCGCTTAAGAGTGAGAAAATCTTGCCAGTGTCAAGTGATTCAGAGAATTTATACTCTTTGGAGATAAGTTTCTAGTCCCGTCAGTCCAAAATCGAGTCAGTTAATGGTTTTGAAGAAAATGATGGCAGTTTCTTCAAAACATTTGAAACATTTTCGGTCAAATCACGATATCACCTAATATACTTTCATTCCAAATGCTTACACTTTGTGCTAAGACCACAAGTAATGTTGGTTAAAATACCACTAAAATTACTCAACACAACTCAAAATAACACTACAAAAACAATTAAAATGAAAATGCTATGTTGCTTCACCAAATGACAAAACGAATTCCAACATAAGCATCATTGGGCATGTTATAGGAGGACCATTAATTAACCTTGTATTCAAATTCCTTGCCATTAACATTAAAATTTCATTGTTTTGACATCTACTGAGTATTTCATACAAAAAATAGAATATAAATTTATTTGACAACAAACACACAAGAAAAAAAAACTATCATAGAATAGATATTCACTTTGTAACTTGTTAAAACTTTTCCATGTCAATTACTACTTGCACCATTTTGAAAAGTCACAAAATAATCGCGACTTTCAGAAAATCAATAGTTTCTTGATAAAACATTTCATTCCAAGGAAAGCCTTCCTCAAGCTCAAGAAACCTTTCCTCAAGTTTCCACGAACAAAACCTTCAGAAGTCTTTCAACATGGTAGTTTACGTTGTTCTTGAGTTTCCGTGAACAAAAATAGTAATGCATTTTTAACTTTAAGAGTGTGGAGTTGAGTAACTTCAATTTTTTTTATTTATCTATTAATCTTAAACTAGGTACTGTATATCTGTTTTCCAAAAAGGTCTGCCTATATTAAAATTTTCATAGCTATACCAACGGCAAAAAAGCATCGCTTTGACTTTTCTATATCACTGGCACAAGAACAAGCATGTTTATGTTTAAGCATGTTTTTGGCTGATGAAACAAGCAGATGGCCCACCTGATGTGTGGTAAACATCACCTATAACAAAGCATTGCCTCGTAAGTCACGCACGTTAGGAACGTCCCTACGATGCGCTGCCCTGCGTCTATCAACAGAGGCTTACAGAAATGTTAAGCCTCACGTGTCTGTAATTTCACCGGCAACCGCGCCATGCAAACCGAAACACAGCAACACTGGTTGGCGGCAGGAAAAGTTATGGTACAGTACTTCCCCGGACCAACCATTTACAAAGAGCTCTACTAATTACAGTCTATACACGGTCCGCTTTTATGTCCTAGCAATAAGCGTCATTTTTCTTTGGCTATGTGTAGCTTGTTCTGTATCTCTAAAATTTACAGTATCAAATCACTTATCTACGTCACGAGTTCTACTTGAAATTCAATATCTGTGTCAATCCCAGTGCAAGTAGACTATGTAAGGCCAGAGGTATCGAATGCTCAAGTCACATGAGAACTTGAGGCTTGGATTTCTGATTACATTTGTTTATATCGAGGAGATAAACTAATGTTATTTTTTAAGAACAGTAAGCAGTCAAAGTTGAGAAAAATAAAAAGGCTGGTTTTCATCCTTACACTATGAATTTTTATGATTCGGCCAAGAAAGCACTGAAGCGACTGGCACTTTCAATTCAAGACAGAACGGCGGAAATTAGAAGGGATAGAAAAGGTTGGAAGAATTTGAGGGAGACCTTGGCCCAGCAGTGGGATGATGTGATATGAAACAAAAAAAAGTTACACATCCAGACTTTGTAGTAAAGGACAATTTATTTATCAATTAAATGGCTTTTGACGATGTCAAAAAGGGAATTGTTTTAAGATACATTGTATCTACTAATCATGTTTTATTATATCACTTTTTTCCTTTATTCTGAATGTTAGACACTGGTAGCTGAAAATATTTTTTGCACTATCACAAAAGGCGTAGATCCCAAAGTAATATGAAGAAAGTTATGTTAACTTAAATATAGTTTAAACGTTAATTTTACATAATATACATTTGAGTATTTTCACAATTTTGATTATTTAAACTTTCCCTGATGGATGTGAATTATAAATATTTATTTGTGTGTACGAGTATATTCAGAAAACAAACCCGAGTTTTCCCATATTTATTCCAAGTTTCTGTTGTTTTATTGTAAAGCTATGCTGTTGAATAAAGTTACCGAACAGTTTCAAGTAGAGTGTATTCGAAATTTTCAAGATTTCCATTTGTTAGTTCATACTTTTCGTTTCTTTGAAATGGAATTTTGAACTATCAACTTCATAGTTCAAAGTTCCATTTGATAAAAACGAAAAATATACCATTAAATCCGCTATGTTACGTTTTTGTTATTAACATCTAGTGGAAATGTCTGGTCGCTTGATTCTATAAAAAATAGGCGTAATTTTTATGTGCAATATTCAGTAGAGGTTCAATGAAATTCCCCTAAGCGATATAGGTTACTACTAACAAATATTACGCCGCAAAACAGTCGATACCGACTGGTATATTTTCCGCGAATTGTATAGAGTAAAACTAAATTTGTATACCACCTTCAAAAGGTTGACTGCACTAAAACGAAACAAAGCATCGCACAACAAATCGGATCAGACTCCTACGTTCCTGCTTCGAATTCCGAGCTAAGAGCCAACATGTCACTCCGGACCTGCATTCAATGTAAAATAAGCTTTAGAGAGCTAAGCTTTTATGTTTAAGTTGTTTTCAAATAATAACGTAAACTGAGAAACTGAGAGATAGATATGATGATACATAATAGGTAGGTAACACTGTAAACAACGATACATCATAAATTTAGATGTAAATAAAGAAAGTACAATGGAACATTTAACAGTGTATAAGAGCTTTTTTTGAAGGGCTCGTCCGGGGAAGTACTACCAGCACGCCTTTTTCTGCCGCCAAGCAGCAACGCTGTGTTTCGGTTTGAAGAGTGTGGTCGCCGGTGTAATTACAGGCACATGACTTACGAGGCAATACTTTGCTAGATGTACTCTTTATCACTTAAAATCAGGTGCGCCATGTGCTTGTTGCATGAGAGAGAAGTAATAAAATAAAAATTACGCACTCTATATATTAACTGTGTTTATTCTACTAATTCTACAAATACCCTCAAAAGTTCTGATGTCCAAAAACCGAATACCGCGTGTCAACCTTTGATTTAAACTTTGTAGTGACTATTGTTTCTTCCATGTAGCAGTCCAGCTCGGTTCTAATTACGCTGGATCCCATGTGCTTTGTACAATCCACCGGCCCTGGACGGGTTTGATTAAGATCCTCAACGCAGGCTTTTGATTCGTCAATACGAAGGCTGGTTTCATTCGTTACTGGAAAATTGTTCACGTAAAGAGCTGGTTACCAGCCCTTAAGCATTAGAGCATTAACAACATTATTCATACAAGAGTAGAGATAGATTTTTCTATAATAAGAATGCATGTATGCATTATATTATAAAAAATGCATCTAATATTTAAAATATGCTAACAATGATCTTGACTTGTAAATTAGACTTTTTGTCAATGTTCTGCAACTGGGTTTTCACATGTTTAGAGAAAATCTACCACTTAAAAAAAGGTTTTTCGCAAGCCAAAATTTTCTTCGTCTTGACATTATTCGTTTATTAACAGAAATGTACCAGAAATTTCTAAATTAATGTATCAAGTTGCTAAGTAAAAAATACCCAACGCCTCAAGTGGATTTATATCCAAGACTTTGGGGTGAATACAAAATATTGTATGACAAGATTAAGCCGTCAAGTATCGAGACGACTTTGTAAATAGGCTAAAATATTTGCATGAAAAAGCTCTCCTTGCAAACGAGAGTTAGTAAACAAAATGCCTTTAGATGAAGACAAAACTTGGCTGTCAAACTTTTTTATAAATATATTTACTAAGTTGTCTATTTTTGGTCAACTTAATGAGATATTATTATTTAACATAGTAAAATAGTAGTACCTTTCTTTTGCTTTCAGATATATGACACACCAGAAAGCACGCGGCCGAAGAAATGGTCATCGAAACTGAAACTCAACTCTTCGGGGAGCACGAAATCATCCGAGAAGTCACCAGAAAGCCCATACATGTATGGAACTATCAGTGGACCGGGAGCGTCGTCTCTCTCAAAACAAATGAAGTACATGGATCCCTGGCTCTACGGATCTGTGAGGACGCAGAGCCCATCTGCAAGACCTAGTGTCTTTCAAGCATATCCAGATGTGTCAGGTCCAGTGCTTATAAGCACACCCCAAAAACCAACACCACACAACTATGCTGTAATACTATGTTCCTGTCCTGAGTATCTAAACGGTACAAAGAAAACCAGCTCTACCAAAGTCAGTATTTGTAAGAAATGCAAAGGATCTCGTTTGCCTCTAACTATAGCTGATAGTCCACGACTGTTGGTTGGCGGCACGGTGAGAGGTCCGCAGGTGAATCGCGATACTGGCTTATTGAGATCTGGCACTGTAAGACTTCCTGGCTCAAAGGCTAGACCAACGATCCTTAAGAACAATGGAGATCAAGATCCATATGACTTGATGAGAAGGAATAGATTAGCTCCCCCGCACGAAACTCGTATTGGAAGTCAGTTTGCTACATCCAGGTCAAGAGCAAAAAGCATCAGCCCATGTCGAATCAAAACAAAGAAACAAGCTCCCGAAATTCCCAACAAGGGTCGAAGTAAGTCCGTTAGTAGAGTCAATGAAGTATGGGTTGAAGAAGACTCCAATTCAAGTGATTCTAAAAAATCTATTCTATCTTGTGACATCAATCCCTATGACTTAGTGAAATCCAGCGGTAGTTCAAAATCACTAGTAGAATTCGAGTTTGACGATGAATTTGGAGACGTATTTCAGGAGTCCTTAAAAAAGAAAAACTTTAAACCTATAAGCAAGTCTAAGTCTGATTCTAATGTAAAAGCTATAGGCGGACAACGAATAAGAGTGTCCGATGAGTCTAATACATGCAATATAGAAGAAGTATCAGCATACGAAGCTGTAAATTATGATCTCAAAACATATGAACTGAAATCCCAAGAAGTATCTCCAACATTATCTTTACCAAATATCAGAACCGAAAACAAAAAAACTGGATCACTGAGTAAAAATTCCAGTAAAAAAATCCTAAGCGTATCCACCTCAAATCGTACAAAACAGAAAAGTGCATCTCCTAAGCGACCACCGCGAAGAATGAGAAATACGAAAAACGACGATGACAGTGAAAGTGATAACCAGCGTCTACCTGAAAGAAATATCAGAAAAACAAACAACGATACAATACGTCTTTATAAAAGCAGAAATACCAATAATGATACAATAAAATCCATACTAAAAAAACCCAGAATATATGATTCTATAGAACAATCTGCAAAAACAGAAACGTTTGAAGATTCAAATGAGAAAAAACGCATCCACTCGTCTTTATTTTATATACCCAAGCCAAAAGATAAAAACACGATCTCTCATAATATTTTACAAAGAAAACGAGTGCAATTTTTGGTTGAAAACAACGAAGATACTAAAATTATTTATACAGCTGAGTTTAATCTTGAGCAGACTATGATTAGAGAATCTACTCCCGTTGTTCAAATAGAAGATGAAGTGATTGCTGAAGGTGACATAGTAAGTCAAAGCTTGAATCACAAGGAATCTGATAATTTAACTGCGTTGATCACACAAGAAAAACTAAGTGATGATAAGAAAATTGAAGATTTTAAGTTATGTGTCAACGGTGAAAAGTCACAATCTATAATTGAAGATGTTGATGTACCTTTGGTAAAAGAACAAATTGTAAAAGAAAATCCTGCTAAAATAACTTTAATTAAAGAAGGTAAGTTCGTACAATAAAGTAACCTCATGAATAAAAAACATTAACTTGTCTTTAAAATTAAATAGGTTCACCTAGTAAAATTATTGTGTGGGTATAGCGCAAATTGGGTCCGATGCCCACTGAGGATAAATATTCTTCTAGATTTGAGTATCGTCCACCGGAGGACGTGCCCTATATGGCATTGCACTGTTTATATTATCCCTCCGGGGCGTAAAGATGTGGAGTCTCATGTGCCGACATTTCGGGCATCACTGATTGGCGCTAGAAATAGAGGTGGTGGGACTGCCACAGATGATATATATACCAAGAGATAATAATAGTTGCTACCACTGTTACATTCCATTTGGTATTTAAATGATAATCTTTTTTCTTGCAGATAACAACATCCCAAAGGTACCGGTCCTTCGCAGGTCAGAATCTGAACGATTAACATCCATTCTTACTGTTGCTCCTCCCAAGTTTTTGGACACCATGGCATTAAGACCAAGAACGAAACATGGACATACCAGTCAAGTGTTTTTGACTACAGTGAATGAAAGTGAAATCATGTTACCACCTCAGTACGAGTCCAGTCAGACTTTACCTCAAAATATTCAAACAACTTTATACAATGATACTATTGAATCAGGTAATTTGAGTGATAGTAGTGACATAACACGAAACATTTTGGACAACTTGCGACGCGGAATCTCAGAATCTCCAGAACCACCACCCCGGCGAGTCAAAGACCGTAAATCAAAGAAGCATAATTACGTCAAAACACGTTTTGTCCGAACCAACTCATGCAGTTCAACTAGCGATGAATGGTCAGATGCCAATGATTACGAGCAAAAAACGATTTTGAAAGTAAAACAATTCGACTCTGACACGGAGGATTCGAAGATTACTTCAGGCGTTATGAGATCTTCAGAGAATGAACCCAGGAAAACATCAATTCAAATTAGTGGTAATGAATGTTACTCTACAATGAATGTTAGCAGTGATACACCCATTTATTTGTCTTCAGTCGTTGTAAATGATGATTATGGGAATGCTTGTAACACATATCAAACTGGAACAACTGTAACTATATGCGTTGGATCTCCACAAAAAGAAATGAAAAAAACTAAAAGTCAAATCTACATTGGAGCTGTACTCTCAGATGCAAAAGAAAAAACAAAGGATGCAAACCCCTATGAAGAATATTTCGTGGATAAAATTAACAGTTCACAGTATTCACCTAATAATTCAAACGATATTTCTTCCATCTTGCAAGATCCAGTAGAAGCTGTTAAAAGAAATTTGATTCCACACGTTTGTGGTAAAAATAAAAATAAGTCTGAAAATAAACAAAAGACTATGAATGTAAAAACTCAGCCAGAAAACTTTGTAACAAAACTATTTGATGATCCTTTCTTTGGTCATTTAGCCGAAGGCTTGGACTCTAGCTTAGTAAAGAAGCTTATAGAAAATTCACTAATAAAGCTCCAAGAAACAAAGAATCATGAAGGGACAGACAGCAATGAAGTCACAATCGAAAAGTTAATAGAGAGTTCTCTGAAGAACATGAAAGAAGATTCAAGTAAAGAGGGCTGTGGAAATAGTAAGTCAAAGAATCAAAGTAATTCTAAAAACGCCGAGTTGAAAAGACAAGAAAATGTCAGCCAAGAAAGCGAAGATAATGGCTGCTCTGCTCCCTATGAAAGTATGGAGTATGAGAGCGGTGCAACAGGAGTTTTTTCTGATCTCGAACCGATGTCCGACTGCTATAATGCTTCAGCAAGTGAGCTGTCTACAGAAGATGACACCAATTCTACGAGATCGAAATTCTACCAAATGCTAGTTGATGCCGCGATGTGTGAAATTGAAATAACGAACGATGACCACCATTACGAATCGATAAGGCTAAATGCAGATCCTATTTATGAAGAGATTGGAGATATGCCACCACCCTTGCCTGTAAATCCTCCACCAAATTCACTTTCAATGTTAGATGACGAGAAACGCAGTGGATCACGATCAATATTTGAAGGCGCATCAAAGTACGATATATTATCTTACTTGGTAGATGCTAAAGAGAGGGGAATTGATGACGAAGAAACTTACGTAACGAGTTATGCCAACGATAGCGATTCTTCCCACACTTTAGATGAATCAAAGCAAAAGAAAATGAAAAACGTTATTATAGACACTAATCTCAGTAGCAACACTAGTCAGTTGTCTAACGCATCGGATTCAAGTGAAGACAACTCACTTATCATAAACCACGAATCATTAGAAAAGGCAGTTGTATGCAAGAAGACGTCTGCTGAAATCGAAAGAAATGATTCTGGTGTTGGTTCAGAAACGAGTAAATCATCTAGAAGTCGACTTCAAGGAAAAACACTGCCTTGCACGATAACAGATAAGGACACTCCTATACACTTATGTGAAGATTGTGATACGACTGTGGAAACACAATTAACGGAACAAGGTAAGTCACCGTGCATAATTTAAAATTTTAATCAAGACTTGATGCGCATAATATAATTTGTAATTTTTCAGGATCAACCTATGCCCCACTTGTTTGCCGCAAATGTGCCAAGAAACGAGCTGAACGGAAAGAAATCATAACAGAAATTGTGGAAACAGAAGAGAAGTACGGCCGAGACTTACAGATTATTCTAGAAGAGTTCTACAAACCTATGCTTGTAGCAGGACTACTGACTCAGGAGCAACTCAGTGCAATATTTTTGAATGTAGAAGAGCTCATTGAGAATAATCAGGTCATGTCTGAGAAACTGAGAGATGCTCTTGAAATAGCTATTGAGCAAGGTGATGAAGTAAGTCAATTTGCTATCATAAATCAGCCAGTGTTGCGCAGTTGTGTTAAACTATCACTGTGACAACCATAAAAATGTATTTTCTTTACCATAGATACAGATGTACCGCTTAATTTTTTCTAGGACCTGTTGACAGTAAATGTCGGGAAGATCCTTCTAGAATGCTCTGGAATGCTGACTGCATTCCAGTCGTACTGCGTGAAGCAAGCCGGCGCAGCACTCTTGCTAGCTGGCTTGGAGAAGGAGAAAGAACTTCTGAGGATATTCTTACGCGTCTCGCAGATGGAAAACGCCGTATTGAGGAGGATGAATTTAAACTCTTTTCTTATGGTAAGGATGCCTGAGTTTAATTGTAAATAGTAAATTATATTCATATATCAATAGTTTGACGAGCAGTAACGGTGCTGTTGATTGAAAGATAGAGTCTACAACTCATACCAGTAAGTAAATACGTGCGTTTGTTGACAGGATGTATATCTTTTGTTTTAACTATGCATCTAGTCAACTGCGAGATGCTCTTGAAAAAGCTATTAAGGGTCCGGTGACAGCGGCTCGCAATTTCGAGGTGCGATTGGCTATTATTTCATTTTATTTCATTTCGGGGAGGTTGTTTGAAAAAATAACTCTAAAGAAACACGCATAAATACTGTTCGAACACAAATAATACAATAATATAAGGGAAACATGCCCGAATCAGAAATCATTTTGGTATTAGGTAAATGTAAGACCAAACATACTAATACCAAAATGATTTCTGATTCGGGCATGTTTCCCTTATATTATTGTATTATTTGTGTTCGAACAGTATTTATGCGTGTTTCTTTAGAGTTATTTTTTCAAACAACCTCCCCGAAATGAAATAAAATGAAATAATAGCCAATCGCACCTCGAAATTGCGAGCCGCTGTCACCGAAGCCTTAAGCAAGGAGATGTGAAAATCTATTTATTATGAAACGTTTTTTTCTTATTCAACATCAGGTCGATCATTATCTGTAAACTTTCAATATATTTTTTATTAGTCTATTTTTTGTGGTTTTTTTACTGAATAGACCGTCCTTTGACTACAATCTCACCTGATGTTAAGCAACGATGTAGCTTACGTTGAAGCAGAACGATCTAGAAGACATTTATTCACTCTTGCCTTGAAGAGACCTAAATTGTAATGGTTAGGAAAAACAGACGTCGGTAACAAGTTCCACTCTTTAATCAATAAAACGGTTCGCATAATGAAGGTAGAAGCGAATCGCTTCGTGCGAATTGATGGTATGTTAACTAGGAATGGATACTAGTTTTTTGATTGTTCCATGAGCAAGTAGTATAGAAACATTCAAATGAGCCCAGGGTATCCCAACTTCCAGGTGCCAGTACAACGCGTGACAAAATATCCCCTCCTTCTCAACCGCCTCTACCGATCCACCGCCGCGTGCGCCACCGAGCGCGACGACGTGAAGGCCGCCCAGCGATGCGTGGAGTCCCGGCTCGAGGAGATCAACTCTGCAGCCGCCGCCGCTGCCGCTGCTGCGAGAGATGTGCCGTTGTGGAGACGACTTGCCGTCGCGAGGAGGACGGCTCACGATCTGCATGTGGCAGATATCAGGCTGAGGAAGATGGCGGTGGATGTGCTGGATTGGAATCACGATGATGCTAGGTATGTTCTCAATTCTTTTTCTTCTTTTATTTATGGCTAGGTTCTTAATTCTTTATTGCACACAATACATGACAAAAGTAAAGGACATGTCATTGTAAAAAACCGAGCTTAACCCTAGCAAGAGTTTATTTTCCAGCAAACTAACTCTTTTGTGTTTAAAATAATGTTGACTTAAATGATACTGGTCTAAAAGCAGATTTAATTTGACATTGCTTGGTGTTCAATATCAATTCATGTTTCACCGTCAAGAGTTATAAATTCTAACCATCACTAAATTTCATAGCAACTCAACCTACCGTTTACTATACAATTTTCTCCTGAGTACCATTAAGCAAAGCAATAGCAGCTATACTCTGGGCCTTTACGACATGCCATGAACAAGTACATATAATTACTTTAATAGAATATGACGTTAATCCATTTTCTGAAGCGTTTCAAATATGTTATTAAACGATAAAACCGGAAAAGACCACGAAAACTCTTGCAATGAGACCGAAGCACTTCACGAGAGCTTTTTAAAGCGTTTTTAAGCACGCAACCCCTCTTTTATGCGGGATAAATGTTTTCTAAGGCCCTTATTCATAATGGTCTTTGAGCGCGCCAATAGCTTATCAGACCGATAAGTCTGTTCTTGTCTCTTTTCGTTGGCATGAAAGTGGCAGTGACAAGAATACTCTATAGAGAGTGACAGATCCAATGGCAGGGATTAGGAACAAGAGGGTAAGAATGTGTTTGAATTCACGAAATAGATGTTATTTAAGGCGTCGAAATGAATTAGTTAGATGGTCATTGAGTACGAAAATACGCTGGCTGTATCAGGCTTTATAAAATAGTACCTAAGTACGGCATAACGCTGTTAAGCCTCATGTGCCTGTTATTACACCGGCGACCACACTCTTCAAACCGAAACACAGCGTTGCTGCTTGGCGGCAGAAAAAGGCGTGGTGGTAGTACTTCCCCGGACGAGCCCTTCACAAAGAGCTCTACTAATAAAAGTACTTTCCCTCCTGTTGTGATGTTAGTAGGACCCTACCTCATAGACTTGCTGTGAAGTACCATGAGCACTAAATAACATTAGGTATAGGTTATGACGAATGCACGTAGGTAATAAGCTAGAGCAATGCGGATAATAAAGTGAATTGCTAATTTAATATTAAAGCTAGGAAATTTTCACACGTTATACGAAATGCGGACGGCATGTGCATTATACTCCCGGACCGGGAAATTATATTAGCTAACTGATCATCATCATCAGCTGAAGAAGTCTACCGCCGGATGTCGACAACTGTATGCTATCAACTTGAGTCATGTGCCTGTTAGTTCACCAGCAAACCATAGTCTTCACCCCAAAACAATCTGAGACTCATAATTTTTTATTAGCCATTTTGGAGAATCACTAGAGGAATCATCATCATCATCATCATCAGCCCGTGTCATCATCATCCACCGCCTGATTTCACCACTTCCGAGTTGTTTTATAGACTAAATGTATGTACTACGTGGTCTGAAATAAAATTATTGAATTGAATAGGCCACCCTTAGTTTGGAACATCTAAATAAATAAAAAATTGTGAAACAATTTTTTATATGATTCCCAGGCATGGTAGATATCCCCTCAGATCATAAGATATCTGGGGGATATCAGAGGATACAATTAGAAAGAATCTGGAGTTTTAGTGCTAACTCTAGATTGAGGGGGATAGTCAGTATTACGTCCAAACATTACATTTGGCCAACTACCAATAGTTATATTATTTTGATGTAAATAGGTATATTTATTTATTAATGTTACAGATTTATTTAGTGTAATATGTTATGTATTACACGTATTGTATCTGTGGGTCGAATTAACTAGTTGAAACAAACTAAAAGAACCAAAAGTCGAAAGAAAGAAAGGAAGTGAATCTTTCAATACACTTTGAAGGTTTCCTCATTTGGTCTCGTTATTAATTGATTCGTATTAATGTTCACTTTTTCCAAACTTTTGAAACCACACCTTTTATTCATGACTACATTCTGCTCGAGGTTTTTATCACCCGGATAAAAAGTTTATAAAACTTTCATTTATTTTATTTATGTCTTAGTACATACAGACTTCAGATAAGTTTTTGTGTGTTTCAGATAAAAGTATATCCAATCCAAGTTTCATCCAAATTAATCCAGCCATACCTACGGGCATGTTTCTCACCTTTTTGCTCATGCAGCATCAGAAGTTGATAACTTTATAAGTATTTAGAAGTTTTTATTTGATATGATGTGTGATGGCTGAAAAAAAAATATCTAGTTGTCTTTCACCTTCATAAAACCTTTTTTAAGGTTGAACAATTACTTGCTTTTTTTTGGTGACTGTCTAACTCGGTAAAGAGAGTCGAGATTTATACCAAATTATAGGCACAATTTCAAAGCAATGTAAAACCTAATCCTTAATAAAATACAGCTAAACTGGTTTGTAGCGTAACAAATAATATTAACCGCATTCTAAATGCAAATAGACCAAAATAGTCACAAATTGAATAACCGATGAACAAATAGAGAAAATTAGCCACTCCGTCGTCGGAGTTAGAATTTGGTAGTTAGTCGCTATACATAGAACCCCCCAAATTGATTTGGGGAGATCTCTACAAAAGGGAAACAGCGTTGCTAGTTTATTTTATACCTTATGTTCTTCTGTTTAAGGTTTGCGATGGAAGGCAAGTTGCTTTTCACGCAGCCCAACGACAACAATTGGCGCAAAGGTCGTACTATCAAGCTGACACCCATCAACGCTCTTTTGGTAACCAACGGAAAGGTAAGCCTTGATGAGCCTATTATTTCGAGAGAATGTTTAGCAGCGAATGCTCAAAGCTTAATTGAATTCGGAAGTCAAATAAATTGTGATACGTTCTATTTCGTCTAATGAGATTTTCTTTTGTTTGATTTATGAATCAACAGTATTAGAAGTTTCTCGAAAACTTATCGCTGTAAACTTAATAAAAATACTGTGTATGTTTGCTTATACACATTTATAAATGTTAAGCACACAGAAGATTTTTTTCCTTAATAATATACTATGCCAGCACGTTGCCCCCGTGCGGTTGTGAGTCAAATTTATATATTACTAGCTGGTACCCGCGACTTCGTCTGCGTACTTTTAATCTCTTCATCTCTTTTTTTCGCAATAAAAGGTAGCCTATGTTCTTTCTCAGGGTCTAAAGATTGTCTGTGCCAAATTTTATCAAAATTGGTTGAGAGGTTTAAGCGGGAAAGCGTAACAGACAGACAGACAGACAGAGTTACTTTCGCATTTATAATTTATATTATAATATTAGTTGGGATTTCATCTTAAAGCCACTCCACACCAAAAACTCGATTTTTACATTTTAACACACTTTAAAAAATGAAATGTCTTCAGCCAACGACCACGCACAAAGCGACAGAAATCCGAGAAGTCCGTGAAGCTCGCGACAAGGAAGCCAGGGAGAAGGAAGGCGAACTCTTCGCTCGCAGCGGAGTGAGGGAGGCAGCGCTACTTCTAGTGCGGGAGAAAGCAGGACGGTATACCCTGCAGAGAGAACCCCTCTTCCTGGACCGGTGTGTCGTGGCCGCGGACCACGAACCTGAACATTTCTTCGAAGTGCACGAGATTACCTCTAAGGATTCCTATATTTTTAAGGTATCTAATTTTTTTCTCAACCGGTGAATGAATGAATGAATGGAAATTCTTTATTCGATAACTAACAAAATAGGACGAATAAGAATAGTAATATGGGCGGTATTATCGTTAAAAAGCGATCTCTTTAAGACGTCGAATGTTGCGATCTCTTCCAGACAACCGTTATTTTTATTCCAAAAACTTATTAGGTACTTAGATAGGGAACGAGCTAATAGTTTCACAGAGGCGGGCAATGGCATTCAAATTGTCACGTATGCAATACTACTGTACTGTGCCAGCTGTAATATTTGGAGTGTGATAATGCCCCCCTTAGAAATCCTCACCGAATCTTGTGTTGCTGATTGGTACTCTGAAGTATAAGTTAAAGAATATGTTATTATAAAACGTATGATGTAGTAACGCTGCAATAGTTGGTTTGTGTTTGCGTGTTTCATAAACTATGATTTCTTATTTCATAAACTAAGATAACGTGACTCTTGATAGTAATAAGTCAAACCTGTAGATGGAACCATGGTCGTATAAGTACAGTAGTAGCATGTCCAAACACTATTAATAATAATAATGCTGGACAATCCAGACAGCATCATCTAGCCCCAAAGTAAGCTACTCAAAGCTTGTGTTATGGGTACTAGATGACTGCTATATTTAATACATATACTTACATAGATAGATATTTTTTATTATACATAAACACCCAGACCAACGGAACAAATTTCTGCAGATCGTACACAAATTTGTTCCGAGGCGGGAATCGAACCCGCAACCCCTTGCGTCGCAGGCGGACTCTCGCCCGCTGTGCCACTGAGGTCGTCATTATTGGTCGATTGTGATTAGAACTCCGTTGGCGCAGTTGGTAGCGTAGCCCCGTATCAAGGGGAAGGTCACGGGTTACACCCCGCTCGCAGAATAACTTTTGGGACATTTAAAATCTTTGTGATTCTTATGTAAGCACTATATCTAATAAAAAAATAAGATTTACTTGTGTATAAACCTTGTTTAATTACTTTATAACTATTACAGGCGGAAGAAAACTCTCGTACCCGCACCTGGTACCGTCAGCTGCAATATCATGCGCAAGGCGCCGGAGCGTGGCGCAAGCGCAGAAACGCACTCGCTAATATCATGATCAACCCCATGCTTACTAGGAACTGATTAACTTGAATGAAATTGTGATTATAAAACACTTCTAAGAAGCTCCTTGTCCTTTCTCTTTAAAAGTAGAAAAAAAATTGTCAGTGATGTTCGTTTTTTTAATACCAAATAGTCAGCTGAATAAAAAATAAGGTTTAGGTTTTGAGCGAAAAGTTTTTTCCAGTTTGCAAATAATTATAACGAATTGATATCGTTAGTTCAACTACTTTGAACGAGTATTGAAATAAAAAAAAACTTTACAAATACAAAGAATGAATCAAAATAAGCAAAACTAATTGAGAGGACAGGTGGCTTAATGGAATATTCATGAATGATTTTAATTACTGTGCATTTGTAGAAACTGTCATTAAAATACACATAAACGTCTATGAAACGTGAAAAATCTTTATAAAGTAAATTTTATAACGTTCTAGTAGTTTCGCTACTGTCTAAAATTATTTCTAGGAATCAGGTGGAAATAAGGTGGCCCGCCTCGATAAAGAAACGAATAGAAAGCTCTGCTAAATCGTTACATCTCACTTGCACACGAATGTTATTGTATGTGTGTGAGCGAGAGATAAGATAGTGCAGCCTTTTCGGATGTATTCCTTTAGTGAAACGGGGCATACTTACCTTCACTTTTAACAATACAAAATAATGCAAAAAAATACACTACGTGCCGTTTTATATTTTAAGAGTTTCAATTTGAATAATAAGAAAATGAATGCATTTCTGATTGTCGTTTTTATTATTGCGTAGGTAAAAGCTTACTCTATCGGAGATCAAAATCATGAACATTCCTAAAAATATTTTAATGTTGAACTTTGTAGATTTAACATATTTTTGCCATTAGTTTAGTTTAGCTTTCACCAAAATGTAGTTGTTTTAACATCTAACGTGCCCTAAATGTTAACGTATGATAAAAATAACAAAAACTTAACTGAAGTTATGGGGTAAGATAATGTAAATATTTAGGTGTTAGGTGCAGTTCATGGTAGCTTCTATTCTTTTTTATTGTAATCCATTGTTTTTTGGTTAGGAAATTGGTTTTAAAATGAAAATAATCCAACCAATCGTACCGACTTTTTTGCAAGAGTTGATGATGGTACAAATAAAGGTAAGAATATTTGCATTTTAAAATTTAATAGCTGTGATATCAAGTCCTTTTCTATCAAAAAATAAACAAAAAATATGCTTCGTTACTTTGGTTTCATTAGTTGGTATTTTTTTATATATTTTTATTTTATTTTCTATTTAGTATATTCATTTTACTTTCTAAATAGAACTAAGAACTTTCGTGTTATCTTTGTAATAATTTATAAGAAAATTATCATTATTATAGTATCGTATTTATTTTATATCGCGATAAGTAGATATTTTTAATGTTTAGTTAAAATGTTTTGTCTTGGGATAGTTATGTATTGTTATGATTATTTTACAAACGACAACAAATAAATAAATTAATGAAGACATTATTTCATTTCCCTACCTTACAAACTAGCAACATGAGGAACAAATTACAACAACTAAAGATGTGTGCATTGGATATTCTTATCGCTAAAAAGCCATCTCTTCCAGACAACCTGTTATTTTTTATCCACTATTTAGGCTGGATTTGATTGCAATCTCACTAATACAGCGTTTACACCTAGCTCAAATGAGCTAGGACATGGGAAGCGCCATAGGAGTTGCGCGAAAGGCAACGCGTGCAGTAACGCGAGAGAGAGAGAGAGAGTGTTGACGTTGGCGTTGACACGGACATAAGTTGAGTGTAATCGCAGCATAATGTTAGGTGATGACCCGTCAACGGTTTCCGTGATAACCTAGAAGATTCTCATTCACTTCTATCTTCAAACAGCAGGCAGGCATCGAGGTATTAGATTATATATGTAGCTACATCAAACACATACCTGTAGATACAAAAAGAAACCAATTTAAATATTCACACCACATATTCATCCCAGCAGTCACACGAGATCACTTCTCTTATTTAACAGCAATTTCTCAGTTGACACGACAAACGGAATAATATAGTCGTAAACGTGAAGTCAGCGTGAGGAGTCGAAAGATGCTATAAATAGGTCGTTATTTGCACAGACATGTCTGCCGTCAAGCTACGCCGCCGTGTTTCGGTTTGAAGGCGGATACCAGTGAAATTACAGGCACATGGCTTTACACCCATATGTCTCTAGTTGATGGACGCAGGGGAGTGATAGGGCACGGTCCTATTCGGCCTTATTAGTGTTTTGTGATGTGGTCATGTCTTTTAAAGGAAATGTTAAGTCTAGTCGGAGAATTTAGGTCGTTCTAAAGGCTAATAGGCCCTAAATTCCATAACATTTTATAGCGGCTCTATAGAATAGAGTATCAATAACTGTCACTGTCACTTTCATGCCAACGAAAAGAAATAGCTACAGACTAATCGGTCTGATAAGCTATTGGAGCGCTCACTGACCAAATAAATAAGGTAATAAATATGTACAAACATTTTTGAAAATGCCACACAGTAGTATTAAGTTCCAAACTAAGCAAGTCTTTATAGGAACCAGGTATATATACGTTTTCTTTTTATTTTGTTTGTACATACCTAAATAGGTATATTATAACACCCAAAGAAGAAACATTAACATGTTTATCACACAAATTTTTGTTCCAGGAGGGAATCGAACCCACGGCCTAATCTCAGAAGTCAGAGCTACTAACAACTGAGTAGTAAAGGCTTTCATCCTTCACTACAACACTCAAAGACAAGCACCAACATGACTGTATAAATTATCACATAGGTACCGACGAGATTTCAAACTTTTCAAAGTTCTAACTCATTACTTGAATTAAACTAAAAACAAACTTAAATTAGGTTTGAATAACCGTAGTTCTGAGTTTCTCCATTCTAATAAATAAAAATCAAATTAAAACTTCTTCTAAAATGTCTTATTCATAGTTTGTGTTCACGCCTCGGCACTTAAATAAAAAGAGGGTTTTAACAATAACGGCGATAAGAGTCGCTATTAAAAAAACGCTATGCAATATTTTATTAACAAATTTTTAGACGTTTTCCTTGTTCCGGTTATCATGCAGATGGCCTACATGATGTTGAGTGGTTACCTCTTTATAAAAACAGTTGTATTACGTCATGGAGTCCCTGAAAACGTGCCCTTTTGTTAGCTATTTAATAACTAGTACCTACTAGTTTACGTTCCACAATCCACGGTGACAATAATTTTAACACCGTCGACTTGATTAAAAGAGGAACGTAAAATCAACAAAATGAGACAAGTTTGTTTAAAACGTATTGTTTAAAATTAGAACTCAAACTAAAAAAATATTAAGGCTTCAACCACACCTGCGCGTCAGTAACGCGGGAAGCGGGCGCGATGCGAGAGCGTCAAATTCAAAACGTCAAACGTGAAGAACCAACCTGCGTTGTGGTCGCGTAGGTGTGTAAAGCGCCAATAGATAAGGTATGGGTAGCGGGCGGTCGTTGGCGGGGACTGGATGAAAAAGATTCAGTTTCCCAGTTCCCATCCATGGTGATGACGCGGGTGTGCCGCTGGGTCATTTAGTGGGTATACCGGCCCTCACGGGCCGGGGAGTCGCACACATTCCCCCATCCTCCTAATGGGGGCAATGCGTAACGCATTTTTCCCAGCAAAAAAAAATCGGTGGCGTCCGCCGCGCGCCAGACGCTCCCGCTTCGCAGTCGCTTTGGTCGCGCAGGTGTGGTCGATCCTTTAAGGTGTTATAGTTTTAAGCTCGACAGAAAAGGTAGCAACTAATATCCTATTTTGCTGAGAGTAAGTGCACGTAGAAAGTTTTAATCTAACATCTCTTCTATAGTTTTCTCGTATAGTTTTCTGATCTAAATCTTCAACAGATTTTTTTACGCTGACTTGCATATATTATAGTGCATATATTATAGTGCGAAATATTATAGTGCGCGTTAGGCAAAAAGAACGACGGAAAGAGGGGTATAGGGTAATAGTATGATGGCGCATGGCGATGTGTTTGTGCATTTTGTTTTCCAGCGTTCGTTTTGGTTGACGCGACCTATACCTTATTTATTTTCCCGACGTTTGGCTTAAAAACTAATAAAGTAACAAACACCCGCGTGATATTTAAAATGTAACATGATCGCGATAAAAAAAACTAAAGGCATTTAAGTGACAAAGAGCTAGTTTATCAGCTAAAAATATTCACACGTGTATTTGAGCTACAACTTCGATATTCCAATCACTCCGTAAGGTCGTTGCTACTCAACGATCAAACATCTTAAGAAACCCCAGATCAATCCTCGGTCTGCGAAGCTCCAAACAAGCTTTTGTGATTTTGGGAGGAGTTAGGAGGATGCCAATACAGAAGTCCAATAAAATACAAGAACTATAATTTATAGTTAATTTTAGTTAGTTATAAATAAATAATAATAAATAAATAATAAATAATGTTGGACAATCCACACAGCATCATCTAGCCCCAAAGTAAGCTACTCAAGCTTGTGTTATGGGTAGATAGATATTTTTTATTATACATACAAACACACAGACCAACGGAACAAATTTCTGCAGATCGTGCACAAATTTGTTCCGAGGCGGGAATCGAACCCGCAACCTCTTGCGTCGCAGGCGGACTCTCGCCCGCTGCGCCACTGAGGTCGCCAAGTTAAGTTAAGTTATATTTCAGATTCAGACCAAATGGTCTGAATTTTATGTGACTTTCATACGTCACTATCAAATCCCAATTATGCACAGCAAGTACTATGGGAACCAGTGAACCAGCAAGTAATCACATAACTCCCAATTTGCTCACAATAATTACCAATTAAAATTGGTTGTAATCGAATTAAACTGGTTATAATCTACGATTTAAAGATATGGATACTAATCGTTTGGGCAAGTCCTATAATTACGTATTACAAACTTTCCCACGTTAATTATTTGTAATGCCTTCAGTTTTAACTATGTATAGAAAGCGTCTAAATAGAGTTGCTAACAGCATTGCTAGAATCCTGAAGCTCGTCTGATAATAACTGAATAACGATGGATCGCTACAAGTTATACCGAGTAATCTGCCTGACAAACTTCGGTTCCCACCGCCAGTGTTTCATGTTTGTTTCAAACAGTTCTCGCAGAATTAAATCTAGTTTTGAAGCGATGGCTCTATCTGTGACCACTTTACAATCGATTATGACAAGCCTCTAAAAGTTATATCTCTAAAATCTATTATCTTATACCTCTAAAATTTGTAGAAAATATCTAGTTACGTTTACTTATTTATTTACACTATATTATTCGTGTTTTTATATTATAACTTTACAACGTGGGACCACTTTAATAGGTCACATATATAATTTTGACATCTGTCAGTTTAAGTAATCGTAAAATTGCCTTCATTTACACGATTGTTTCATTTTTTTCAGTTAAATGTACACATTTTTATTGAAATAACTAGCGACCCGCCCGCGCTTCGCACGGGTGCACATTGTTTTTCTACCATATCATGCATGTATTATACATATAAACCTTCCTCTTGAATCACTCTATCTATTAAAAAAACCGCAACAAAATCCGTAGCGTAGTTTTAAAGATTTAAGCATACATAGGGACATGGGGATATAGGGACAGAGAATGCGACTTTGTTTTATACTATGTAGTGATGATAAAAGAAGGCAACTTTACGACTTTGATTTACAAACCATTCTAAGCATGTGATGATGAGATGTCAAAAGTGACATAATAAATAGGTCCTACTGTAATTTCCGCACATTTGTTTAGTCGAGGTTCACATTTTTAATATCATACAATAAGTATCAATATGGTTTAAGCTCAAGCTATAGTTTTTACGACCAATAAAATTTAAGTTACATAGTCTATTGACCTTTACACCGTCAATAAGGAAGGAATTTGTTAAAGGGATGGGGTCGTTAAAGTTTTATGAAGGTAGTAGACGACCATCAAGTATAAGTTTATCTGCATAACCACAATAGATCTTGCTTCACATACGAGTACAAAATAAAGAATGTTTTTAATTTTAACATATTTTTGTATGGTGTTCAACTACCAAATACGAACTAAGGTATTTGTTTCAGCATGAAAAACACACTTTTCAAACTGAAACACAGCGTTGCTGCTTGGCAGAAAAGGCGTGGTGGCAGTTCTTCCCCGGACGAACTCTTCACAAAGAGCTACTACTCTGGCTCAACGCATCAGTGGCGCATCGTGGCGATGCAGTCGGTGTCTAGGGGATACTTTCGAGTGGCTCTGATTTTGATCACTTGAGCTATCTCTATAGCGTTCGCAATGGTCTACAGATAGGTCACCGCTACTTGTGTATTTTGTACATTTTGTAAACACTTGTGTTGTAATAAATACAAGTAAAGAAAGTTCGCGTAGTATAATAATTTATACTAATTGACCACGCGCCTTACAGTCAATGAAAGTCAGATGTTTGACAGTTACGAAACCCGTGAACATTTTGTATGGGTAAATGTTTTTTCTTTTACTATGTGTTTCTGCCCAATTTTCTTATTTTTTAATGTATAAACCTTCTCGTGACAATAGCAAATGCAACAAAAAAAAATTATAGAAATCGGTCTAGCCGCTCACGCGTGATCCCGTGACCAAGGCAAATAGGGATTCATTTTTGTATAGTTTTGTTACTTATATTTATTGTATTATATTAGAATATTAAACGCTTTTGCGGAATATAAGTTTTGTTTATAGCAGAGTGTGTAGTGTAGTTAAATTTTGATTTAGTACGGTCCATCCGACCTTAATTTATGTAACTTATATTATGGGAGCACCATTGCCGCGGTTTTGCCTCATGGCGGAGTCAGTTTTGAATAACGACTGTTACATCTTATTAATGGGATTAGAAGGGTTAGATGAACATTATAATCGTATTATTGAATGAGAACGGGTAAAGTTAAATAACAAAAACAGTAGCCTCCTTCCGGGAAGTCGGGTAATAAAAACAATTATCAAAGTTGATAACTTTCGTAGCATGGTTGCTACGAGCGACTTAGCAAGCGTTTTATTGTTTTCTACGAATTTTGTATAGAACAGTTAATATTAAGTAATAGAAAAGAAATTGTTTCATATATGTACATTAAGTGTCGTATAGTTTTACCTAGTTAACATAGTTTTACAATACTTAAATAAATAAATAAATAAATTTTCTACTATGTCATACATATATAAACCTTCCTCTTGAATCACTCATCAAAATCCGTTGCGTAGTTTACTACGCTTAAAGCTTTAGCTTTAAGCCTACATAGGGATATAGGGACAGAGAAAGCGACTTTGTTTTATACTATGTAGTGATTCTAAAGTAAATACCATAGGCTGAGACATGGTACCTATGTTAAAAAAACCATCAGATCAAAAACAAAAAATAAACTTACTATAACATATTTAGAATAAATATCTTTTCATTCTTCTTTCTTTCTTTACTTAAACCACTCAAGATTTTAAATTGAATCTTTCCATGAAAATTATTACGAAAGTAAAATAAAATTATTTTTACGTTGTGAAAATCAGGTTTACCCGAAATCATTTTACTACTCCGTTACAGGCAGTGCCATGAAAACTCAGTAAAAGCTTTCATTATGTCGTTGAATTTTACCAAAAATTACAACAAAAACAATTTACTTGGATCCGTAAAAAATTCGGCACCTTAGCTAAGCTTTGCATTCCTTACAAGCGGAGGCCATCATATGACGACCGTAACATTTGAATATTATACAGATAATACAAAAGGTCTAATTATAAAACGCTTAATGCACACTGAAATACGTCTAATACACATGACTTAAGGCTTCGGTGACAGCGGCTCGCAATTTCGAGGTGCGATTGGCTATTATTTCATTTTATTTCATTTCGGGGAGGTTGTTTGAAAAAATAACTCAAAAGAAACACGCATAAATACTGTTCGAACACAAATAATACAATAATATAAGGGAAACGTGCCCGAATCAGAAATCATTTTGGTATTACATAGTATGTTTGGTCTTACGTTTACCTAATACCAAAATGATTTCTGACTCAAGCACATTTCCCTTATATTATTGTATTATTTGTGTTCGAACAGTATTTATGCGTGTTTCTTTAGAGTTATTCTTTCAAACAACCTCCCCGAAATGAAATAAAATGAAATAATAGCCAATCGCACCTCGAAATTGCGAGCCGCTGCCACCGGACCCTTAATTCCGAGACAACAGAATTTTTTTTATATAAACCTTCAAACACTGCGTATCTACTCATCGCATTTTTTTATTGGATAATTTAGTTTCTTTTTGGTATTAACAGTGAAGCACCAAGTGCGTAGCTAGGCAAAACTAGTCTTCTGCTTGTCGGTACTCTAAACAAGATCACGGGAAGTTTCACTTAGTGGATCTGTCCTCACTTCAATCACGAGCTTCGTCTTACTCACATTAACATTTCACTCGCAGGTGTCGTTAGCGATTGAATAAAACGCCAAATTGAACTCACTTCGGATTCTGTGGTCACTTGACCGTTTTAGACGGAATCACACTGCTATGAAATAACTGACGATGTAAACGTTCTGGCCATTTTATAACGATCAACGCAATTCTGTAAAACAAGACTTAACTGACATTATTAAATTTTTGTGGATCTTCGAGATTGTTGAAAGCATTTTGATAATTAATTTTTCGTGCTTTGCAAAAGTCCACGTTACCTTCGAGCCAAAATGATATAACATAGGCATTATTAAAGTCTATTTTGCCATGAACATTTAATGAATGTAATTTGATATTTAAACTATACAAGCCTAAGTACGTGGTTATATTTTTGCAGCAACTTTGTTGTTTTTTACTAAACTTGGCTCATTGCGATCTGTCTTACATAACTAGCTTCAGTTTTAATAACTTCGAAAAAGTTTCAATGTGCGAGCGAGAAGTCACGAACTTACCAATTTATTATTATATATCAAGAAATTCCAGATAACCAAAAAAACATAAAACATGTCACGGAAATCAAAAAATGTTAAGGTAAGCAACGCAATAACTTACTCGCACATCTTCATTTCCCCGATACACACAAATAAAACAAACAGAAACACTAATCGTGGAAACAGTAGCAGTCCGCTAACAAATTGTATGGGTTAACGACCACCCTTATACAGCTTATATGGAACAGATAGACTAACGCCCGGTTTCTGAAAGGCCGATCAACGCTAATCGGCTATTGAGTCACTTGCTATTTTAGCTTTTACTTCAAGTTAGATAGAGATAGTAAGTGAATTGACAGTCGATTAGTGTTGATCGGCCTTTCAGAAACCGAGGGTAACTGGCGTAAAAAATCTGTAAAAATATAATCAGGGTTTAAACTATTGCTATTTCGTACGAATGGGTGCTGAGAAACAGAAATAGGACTAACTTTCAGGTCAACTTGGGCAACGTTTTTAACTAAGTGCATTATTTCTTCAAACCTTGTTAGCATTCAGAACCGATTGATGAAACTAAACACTGTATGCCTCAAATTATTGGACGCAAAGCAGTGCATCGTAGGGCACGTTCGTATCCACCGTGGCTATAACCCTTTAGTCAAGGTCAAAATGTATTTATTCAATTAATTTCAAGGATCACTTTGAAACTTCAAGGATCACTTTAAACTTCAAGGATCACTTTAAACTTCAAGGATCACTTTGAAACTTCCAGAATCACTTGAAACTTCAAGGATCACTTTAAACTTCAAGGATCACTTTGAAACTTCCAGAATCACTTTGAAACTTCAAGGATCACTTTAAACTTCAAGGATCACTTTGAAACTTCCAGAATCACTTTAAACTTCAAGGATCACTTTAAACTTCAAGGATCACTTTGAAACTTCCAGAATCACTTTGAAACTTCAAGGATCACTTTAAACTTCAAGGATCACTTTAAACTTCAAGGATCACTTTGAAACTTTAAGGATCACTTTGCAATTTCAAGGATCACTTTAAACTTCAGGGATCAGGGCCTTCATTTTGTCCCATCAGCAAGTGATATAATAAAAGCAAAGATTGCAGTGAGCTGGCCGTAGCTTTTTAGCTGCAGACCCAAAGAGGATTCATGTAATTAATGTCTGTGTGTAAGAGGCTTATCTCAACATGGCGTGGGTAATGATGTACGAATTGATGCTAGTCCATTTGTAGAGATGAATTGCTAACGGGCGATTATGAATAGTTAACAAAGGTTGTCCATACCCTTGGATATCGACTTGAGAGTACTGCTGGTCTGTTGGTAGCTATCTTCCGACCTTTAAGGTCGTGGGTTTGAATCCGGCCGTGGACCAATTATGTATTCTTTTCAAAAATGTATGTGCACAATGTCAGTACTCTCAAATGGTTAAGGAAAACATCGTGAGGAAACCGGCATGTCGTAGAAACTATAAAGTTCTATAGCATGTGTCAAGCGCTCGAAAGGAGCCTCTTGAGGCGCAATTTCTTTCACCACACTGTTTTGAAAGAAACTAGTGACACGACAAGAGAAGAGAGAAAAAAACCAACCATGTATTTGAAGTTGTATTTTCCATTGTAATGGAAAATACACTCTTACTACTTAATAACTAAAAAACTGCTCTAGTCCTACGACTATTCTACTACTCAAATTTATATGGGACCACACGGGAAGCACCAGAGTTTGATCGACCGATTTTGATGATTAAGTAAACCTAGTAAAAATTTATGAGGTAACAAGAAAAAACACAGTCGCGTAGAACTGGCACCTAGAGTCACCTGTAAAACGTTTAAGACGTTTCAAAGTGATCTTTGTGATTTTATTAAATAAATATATTTTGACTTTGACCAAAAAAGTGGTTGGTGAATTGATAATCTGATTGAAGAATTTTTTAAGTCGGTTGAAATATAGACCTTTATAATCTCGAATTACGAGTAGTTTAGACAACGGCTTTAGTAAGCACCTTAAAACTATTTCACCGGAGTTACCCACTAGCTCATACTAACTACTTCTACTATCTTCTGGACAGTCAAAACGTTTTACAATCTACAATCCCCTAATCGTCTTAAAGCGGTAAGACCGTTATGTTGGCACAATAATCCTTAAAACAGGGTTACGTCTAATCCACAGTCACTATCAATTTAACTATTTTAAGGGCTTTTACTTAATCTATCTTACTAATATTATAAACGCGAAAGTTTGTATGTATGGATGGTTGGATGTTACTCTTTCACGCTGGAACGGCTGAACGGATCTGGATCTCACAAACTGCTCTACTACTCTTAAATAACTCCTTTTATTATAAAAAACTGAAAAAAACTAAAAAACTTAATCGAATCGCAATCAATAAGTTTTTTAAATGCTCATAAAATTCAAGAACCTTCCCACTCAAGTATCGGCGCTAATTCGTCTTAAAGATAAATGCATGAGGCCCAGGCTTTGTCACTGTTTGTCATTACCCGTTGGTAAGAACCAACGGGTAATGACAAACAGTGACAAAGCTACGTTTTTAAGGAGGGCCTGTAAAGTCAATGCTGAACTAGATCTCTCTTTTTTTTTATAATGCTGTACAATCTACACACACCACCGGCCCCAAAGTAAGGCTACTCAAAGCTTGTGTTATGGGTACTAGATATCTAATATTATATTTAATACATAGATATATGTTTTTTTATTATATACATAGAAAACACCCAGACCAACGGAACAAATTTCTGCAGATCGTTCAAAAATTTATTTCGAGGCTGGAATCGAACCCGCAACCTCTTGGGTCGCAGGTGGACTCTCGCCCGCTGCGCCACTGAGGTCGTTAAAAGTTTAATGGAAGAGCGATTCTGAGCTTTCTCTATTCATAGTCTTCCCTCGATGATGAAAAACTTGAGGAAATTTATTATTATTAGGTTGCTTGGAAGAGATCGCTCTCAGCGATAAGGTCGCCCATTGTTTTACCTAATTGTATGCTCTTACCCTGTACTATATGTTGTGTGGTGAGCAATAAAGAGTTAGCTATCTATATATTATTATTTAAAAAACCGTCTGTAATCTTGAGACACTGAAAAAATAGCAATTAACAACTATAAACGGTTTATAATGGGTTGAAAGCTACGTAAATGGACTCAAACCAAATAAAACGTTTATATCAACGTTTTAAAATCATACCGACTGTAAAATATAATTTATTCAAGAAGAAAATTATATTAATATAACTCGCTAACTCTCGGGCGATTTGTTTAATTAGTTAAACAGAATTAGTTCGAGCTTTCATAAAAATGTTCATTGAATTTTATTTAACTTTTGAAATTTTTTATAAAAAGGCTTTGTGAAGCGAAGCACTCTTTGTAACTGCAAACAGAGGGCATTACTATAAGCTTGGAATCTAATTAAATAATCCTGCTTACGAGTATATTATAAACGCGAAAGTTTGTAAGTATGGATGGATGGATGGATGTTTGTTTCTCTTTCATGCAGGAACTGCTTTGCTTGAACGCGAAACTTGGCAGAGAGGTAGATTATAGTCTGGAGTAGCACATAGGCTACTTTTTATCCCGTGGGAATACCGAGATTTAAATCTGCGCGGGCGAAACCGCGGGGCGCAACTAGTTTGTTATAAAACAAAAGCGAAGTTGTATACACGAATTATTTATTACTGTTATTACAGGCAATACAGGCACCCTGTATACAGTTCTCACAGGTCAGTTTGCTCGGGCTTCTGTATAATATATCTCTCTGCCAAGTTCCATCCAGATTCGTTCAGCCGTTTCGGCGTGAAAGAGTAACAAACATCAACCATCCATCCATCGATCCATGCTTACAAACTTTCGCGTTTATAACAGTAGTAGGATTAAATATGTTATATCAGTCATCTAGTACCCATAACACAAGCTTTTACTTTGGGGCTTGATGGTGCTGTGTGGATGGTCCAGCATTTTTTTATTCATTTATTCTAAAACAGTATCACAATCCATCCAACTTAAGATTGAATACATCACTGGATAGTCACTCACCCCTTGAATAGTTTATCCACTCGTATTTTATAGATTTTGTAGCTATATTTTTATTTACCTTCCTCAGGACTAAAGTTAATGCAGCCGCTTGAATTTTAAACCTAACATAGATTAACACTTAAACAGCTGGTTCACTTTTAAGTATTTGCTAATCATTATCGTCTTCCTGCCCTTAGTATTTTTCCACTCACTCCTATCACACATAATCCAGGTGCTCATTTTTCTTTCCTACTTATGTAATAGGTATGTAATAGGTTAGTCCTTAATTAATGTAATTACAGGCACATGAGGCTTAGCATCTGTATGACGCAATTTGATGGACGCCGGGCAGTGCATCGTAGTGCAAGTTCCTATCGTGAGTGACATACGATGCAATTCTTTGTTATAGGTGATGGTTACCACACCACTATCAGGTGAACTATAGGGTCTATCGGCTAGTTGTATAAAAAAAGTGATTAAGTGGTTAGAGATTAAGCATAAGAAAAATGTATTTTCTTTTATTTTTACTGTTTTACTTGTTGGGATATTACTGTAGTTTACAAGCTGCTGTCAAATCAGTCAAAAACATTTATGAAATGAAATAGTGAACAAACTGTTCTGTTATGAGCTATACCTAGAGCTTAGCTCATTGAATATTCCAATAAGCCTTGAAGTCTGTGGAGCAGTAATATAGCAAAGCGAATTTGACTTAAATTATTTTCAAGCAAGTGAACAACTAAGAAAATACTTCTTCCATTAAATCTGCTAAGTTTTTATTGATTACAAGTGGCTCACTGCTCGCTTTTATGTCCTTAAAAAAAATAAGAACTAAACTAAGTATACCGCCACGATTTACACCGTGTCCTCCTTAACGTTTCCGTTAACGGCGAACCCTGCTACGAGTAGCTTCGGTCATGTGAGCGAATATGACTCGCAAAGCCAAATCTAGTCTTAAACGACCTTACACGGCGCACAATGTAACTGGCCTAAGGCCGGTGCCAGATAATGTATGAACTTGATCACTGAACCGCACGCTAAGTGAGGCACGAGACAGTGAAGAGTTTTTCTCGTGCCTGATATATGTATGAACTTACGTGATTACTAAGCGTGATCACGTAAGTTCATACATATCTGGCACAGGGGTAATGAATTTTAGGTGTAGTTAAAGGAAGGCTTGGGACGATTCTTTCTAAGTAGGCGCTTTGCATCAAGATCTTGCGGTCTACTACATTCAAAGTTGGTTACGGCCTTATTTACAGAGTTGCACCACTCTGGTCTTTGTTGCGCAAGCTGTTCCTACCATCTGGAGAAATTTCACAAGCAACGGGATGGCGCTAAAACCGTACCCAAGTTATCTACAAACTGTATTCTACAATGTACAACCAACATTGAGTTACAGTATTCCGCTCACTGAGCGCTTAGTGCCGCCAATCAGTAATCAACATAGAATCACAAGAAAACGTGGAGCGTTTGTGTAGCGGGGTTGGGATCTAGTTTGAGAGCCAGAGTTCTAGAAGTTCCCTTCATATCCTACTACTATTATAAACGCGAAAGTTTGTAAGTATGGATGATGGATGTTTGTTACTCTTTCACGGCGGAACGGATCTGGATGAAACTTGGCAGAGAGATAGATTATAATCTGGAATAGCATATAGGCTACTTTTTATCCCGTAGGCATACCAGGTTTTAAATCTGCGCGGGTAAAACCACGGGGCCCAACTAGTCCTACCCTACTCCTACTCCTACTAATATTATAAATGCGAAAGTTTGTAAGTATGGATGGAGGATGGATGTTTGTTACTCTATAACTCCAGAACGGCTGAACGGATCTTGG
Source organism: Plemyria rubiginata (assembly GCA_963576535.1). NCBI lineage: Eukaryota > Metazoa > Arthropoda > Insecta > Lepidoptera > Geometridae > Plemyria > Plemyria rubiginata. The sequence goes on along the minus strand of OY754917.1, from coordinate 8,828,145 downwards.
TGAAAATTGGCACAGAGATATATTATAGTCTGGAATAGCTAACATAGGCTACTTTTTATCCCGTGGGCATATCGGGGTTTAAATCTGCGCGGGTGAAACTGCGGGGCACAACTAGCTATTCATTAGTTTGAAAATCAATATGATAAGTTAGTTTCTTTAATAGTGTAACATGAAGATCATACTCAATAAAATAAGTGGCACTTAATCTCCATAGCTGGGATGCAAATTTGAGGTGGGCTAGTCACAATTGAGATGAAATATATACCTACACTAATGTAGTTTTGATTTTTGGTTCATACAAAAAAAAACTAAGCACCAAGCCGTAAGATTCTTACCTGTTCTTCTAGGCTTCGGTCGCGAGGAACCGGCGGTAAATTCAACTAGCATACAAGATGTGATTGTACTGAATAAAGATCATTTTGATTTTTGATTGGTTCCCTACAGCAAAAGTTTTTAGAGGTCGCGTGTTGCGCATGTGTTTGCTCATCCAAAACACTCGCGCTAGCACCTCCCTTCCTTCCGGCGATCTTTTTACGTGACGCGACCTACGATCTTTTTAGAGTATTTAAAGTCGATTTTGTTTTGATAAAAATCTAAATTGTTTACTGATTTTTCGTCGTTGACTCCTGATCCTGGGGGTTCTCGTTGCTTTGATGGCAAATGAGTCCGACCTTTCTAGAATCGAAAGGGTAAGTGCGAATTGAACTACACGCTGACGCATGGTTTGAAACGTGCTCTGGTTGTAGAACCGATGCAGTTATCCGGCCATGGACGTGTTTCAGCTGGCTAGTTTTATTTGAGCAAATACAGACGGAAACACCTAGATTTTTTGCGTATATTGGAGTTTTAAAAATGTACGGAGCCCGAACCAGCTATATGTAACCCATAACTTATAGATATATTATGGAATATAGTTCTGAACATGGGAAGAGTTTAAAAGGGCGCCTCTTTAAGGTGCATTTAAAAACCGTTGCGAACTCTTGTTGCTTAACCAATGAACTGATGGGAATTGAATTTAGAACAAAAGTCCATTACAGGATTATATAGGATTATTATAGGATTTTTCATTTAATTTAAAAGAATAACCGAAAACGGGGATAAAACACGACTAAATCTAATAAAAGGGAAATGACTTAGTTGTTAATGATAGCAATCACAATGAATTTGTTGTTTTTGTATTCATTTATATGCACCAAATTGTTGTATATTTTTTACTTTTTGATGTCTATCTAAAACCTCCTAGTTATAATATCAAGTGAATGGGGCAGCAATCAAAGGCTCTACCCACTCGAATTTGTTACTTCATTCGTCATCTACGCAATTTGCGCGCCACATGTTACAAGGGTCCAAACTAGGCAATTGGTTGGATGAGGAGACCGGTCAAATCGTGGATATATAGACGATAGCAGTAGCTAGCTTTCGTTCATAATTTTTGGTAAGCTGTTAGGGTAATCTGAGACTTAACACTATGCCTCAAGCTGATGAACGCAGGGCAATGCATCATAGAGCACGTTCACGTGCACTACTACACGTGCGTGAAGTGCGAGGCAATGCTTTGTTACCACATTACACAGAACGAATTAGGCATGCTGAAAAGTACTGCAAATATTGAGGTTAGCTATTAAGGCTCCGGCGACAGCGCAGCGGCTCGCAATTTCGAGGTGCGATTGGCTATTATTTCATTTTATTTCATTTCGGGGAGGTTGTATGAAAGAATAACTCTAAAGTGACACGCATAAATACTGTTCGAACACAAATAATATAAGGGAAACATGCCCGAATCAGAAATCATTTTGGTATTAGTATGTTTGGTCTTACGTTTACCTAATACCAAAATGATTTCTGACTCTAGCACATTTCCCTTATATTATTGTATTAATTGTGTTCGAACAGTATTTATGCGTGTCACTTTAGAGTTATTCTTTCAAACAACCTCCCCGAAATGAAATAAAATGAAATAATAGCCAATCGCATTTCGAAATTGCGAGCCGCTGTCGCCGGACCCTTAGTAAAATTATTTGAGTAATTTGAAAGAAAAAATTCTATAACTTATAGCCTAGTCAATAAAACTAGTAGGAAGTAGGTAAGACCGCTTTCAGGAAAAGAAATCACAAATGGACGGGACGTGTCCGTAAGTACACTGAGCATTACATAATTTTTCAATGAGCACTGCCTATACTCTTGTAGGAGTCTTTTTTATATTGCTGGTTGGTTTTTGCTTCAGTATTTTAACGACAGCACGTGGAATAATTTATGTGGGATGTAGGTACTACGGGCAAAAAAGGCCCTGTTTCCTTTATGTTGGGGAAAGTGATTGACTTGGACATAATCATCGAACGAAGGGTCGTGGTTTCTTGGAGTTTGGTTAATCAATTTTGATTACCTGATACATACAAGATAATCAATTATTTAGATTAAGATGAGAAAATGGCTATGTTCGTGCGATGGCATGCTGAGGACCTAGAAAACTTTAGTTTATACTTAAATTAATCTTACATTCATCTTTGAAGACGTTTCATAGCGATCCTTGTGATGAACTTTGATGACTTCAATCTTCAATCTTTTCTTTTACTTTGCCTTTGACTGTCTTTGTCTGAGGAATAAACTTTTTCATGCTTACTGATTATCGCTTACTACTTTTGTGGCTATACAGGTTTTTTTGCAAAATATTTCCGACTCGTTCTGATTGCCTGCTTAAACATCTTCTGTAATTTAATATATGCAGTGTAATCACCGTTCCATTCAATTACGATCCGTTTATCCACGCGGCAAGCACATCCAGCGCTTACCTGAAGATTTTGCCAAGTGACACTCAATTACTGAAGAATGCGAATACTCAAGCCATTCTCATTTCGGTCTACGAACGGCTCAAAGGCATCCGTAACCGCCTTAAAGCCGAAAAATCACAGCCATACGAGCGAAATTTCAAAAATAGCATTTTCTAAATTTATCTCTCTAAATTGCGCGGAAAATTGCTAGGCGAGGCTTGAAGCAAGGCGACGTATGTTCCGTGTATCATGTAGGAGTATCTTGGAGATTGTGGATATTAGGGCGCTGACTGACAGATTACGGGTAGCTATTTTGTTGTAGCACAGGTTTTGTGTATTATTATAAAATAACAAAAGTATTGTTATTATTATTTTATTTTAGATTTCATGTCAATTGCTTACTAACCATTCTCTGTGTTTATTGTGTTAATAACCACCTATCTATGGGTTTATGTTGTCCGAAATAAAAGGTTTTTTGTTTTATTTTATTCTGTTCTTCTTTTGTTCCTTAGTAACGAGTCAGATTGATTAATGTTTATAGATCTATGACTATAAGAGATAAGATTATGGAGGGTTAAGGTAGTAAGTCCAACCTGTCATTTAAAAACTCTGTTTTAATACATTTGCTTGTAACTCTGCCAAAGTTGCCATTCCGTCGCTAAGAAATTATTCATTTATTATTATTACCAACGTTCAATGGATATTTCACGTTGTATCATTGTGAGACAATACGCGCGGTAGGTACATGCCTTCAAAAACTGTCAATTAACTTTCCGTAATGAATACCGACGAATCCAAATAAGCCCCATGATAATGCTTTTGAGTGTGTGCTAAATGTAATGTGTGGATGTACTTCTGACAACCCCCATTAGACACCCCCAAATTAATATGGAGTTCTTACTTGGTACTAAGGGGGCTCAGGGGTTGTGGATTTTGATTTTCTGTCATCTTACATAGCTTTTTCATTTTAATTGTTTTTCTATTGTTATTTTGAGTTCTGTTGTGTGATTTTGGTGGTATTTAGTTTTAATCATAAAATAATAAGACTTTGCAGATTTCTATTATTAAATAAAATTAACTGATATTATGTATTTTTAAATTAAAATAGCACCAAAATTACACAAACACAATTTTAAAGAAAAAATAAGGAAAAATCCATTGATTCACGACCAGATTCCAACCCAAGACCAAACGAGAGGTAGGGAGACTCCCACTACACTATCTTTATTTTATTTTCATTTTATTTTACTTTATTATCGGTGGTATAAACAAAATAAGTTCACAAAATAAGCCTTAAAAGCAATAGGTAAAGAACGAATATCTGGCAACAAATGGAACAGGGTGAACTGTGGCTTATTCACAAATCCTGCTGTCTGCAGCACCGAGGGCAATGCAGGCAGACGATGATAAAATGATATATAGATATTTCATTTTTAATAACGGCCATGGACTTTCTGTGAAATTCTCCCAACCCCAAATAATGGGAGCAGGGATGGAGAAAGAAAAATAGACTTTCTATGAAATTCTCCCAACCCCTCATAATGGGAACAGGGATGGAGAAAGAAAAATAGACTTTCTATGAAATTCTCACAACCCCAAATAACTTTCTATGAAATTCTAACTTTCATACTTTTTTATACTAGCTACTTGTTCCATCAGTAAATACTTACTGATGGACCAAATGCGTTGATGTGTTTTGGTTTGATGACTGTGATCGCCGTGGTAATTACAGGCACATAAGAGACTTAACATCTGTGGCCTCAAGTTGATGGGCGCAGGGCAATGCATCGCAGGGCACGTTCCTATCGTGCGTGATTTTGTTATACAGGTGATGGGTAACATAACATCTCTTTGATCCATCAGCTAGTTGCATAAAAAACAAGTAGATGTCCTACCTAGTGTTTAGTAGCAACCTGGAGTTAATTAGGTACTAGACATTGCCTCGTAAGCCACGCACAATAGGAACGTGCACTACGATGCGCTGTCTAGCGTCTAGTAACATGAGACACACCAGATGTTTAGCCAAAAACGCTTGTTTTTTCACCAGCACCACACTCTTCGAACCGAATAAGAAAAAGGTGGACAAAATAGCTCTTCCCGAGACGACTTCTACTAACAAAGAAAAGAGATCTACTACTCTTTATAAAGAGGTCTACTGTTCTTGCACCTCTGTACGATAATATCGTTCGTCGTAATCACCGCAATAAGAGCTGGCACCGCATTGCAGCACGACGGATTATCAGACTACTTTTTTCAATTAACAAGCCAAATGAGCTTGCAAAGAATTTATCCCTGAATGTTAAAGACCGAATTTTAATATAAAACGTAATTGGCTCATGATTTTATTTCCTAAGCACGGTAGACATTTCTTTAGACCTTATAACGTAGGTGGAGCTTAAAAACACCTATTTTTACACAGTTACGTTTTTATTCTTGACGTCTTTAATGGCGTATAATATCTATAATTTTAAAAACATATTATGTTTTTTAAATCTATTTTACTCTACCAATATTTATGGTAATGGGCGTTCCCAAGTAATTTATAAACTGGCATTCCAAATTCAAAATCGAAAACACTTCCCGTCTTCGAATTTGAACTTCGAACGCCTGTCTAAAGTACCAAAGACACTAATTTTGCAATTCGCATTTATATATTTTACAACACAAATATTTTTTAAGTAATTCAAATCATCCTAAATGACGCACATTGGACCAACCTTGAGTCTAAGTGCGGAAAAAGGAGTCCAATTACATTACAATCATCCTAAATAACTTCACTTAACACCAACAATGAGTTCAATATGTCTCTTTTCAATAGCATAGGTAAGTAAAAGATTGAAAATTGTGTTCCAAGTTTGAAATCGAAAAAACTTCCCATGTCTTCGTATTTGAACTTCGAACGCCTGTCTAAAGTACCAGTTGATACTTATTAATTTTGCAATCGCAACTTCCTGCAGATGACACCGGATGCACCTTGTTAATTAAGGGGGTGCCTATACACACGACATCGCAATATATTGCAACAGCATTGGTTAAGGACTGGGTTCTAGAGTAGGTACTTTTTAGGCTTGATTTTTTTATAATTAAGTAAAATAAACAAGCGAAATGAACTTGAAGGCCATAAACTTGTTTTAAATTTGTGTTTATTCTTACGATGTGTCTTAATTTACACATTATAAGAATCATGTAGTTGGTTTTTAACCAAATTAATTAAATTAAATCAATAAGAATTATATTTTACCGTATTATTTTTTTAAAGCCATCCTTATTATAAACAATTTTCCCAATTACTAGTAAGAAAAACAACACATATAATTCAAGTAAGCAGCTATCCTACAGATCAACTTGTCAGTGACGTCATCTCGTGAAACCGCGACGTGTGCAATGTTTCTCGCCGTGACGAGCGATGGCGTGTGTAAGCCTCCCTAAGGTTGCAGGTAAGGTAGCCAATTAATTATACCCCAGATGTTCAGACAACTTCTGAACTGCTGGGAAACTGTGTCGTTTACCCTAACTTAATAGCCGTTGTTCTTGCGAAGAACATTTTGTTGCTAAATAAAATTACGAGTTTGTCTCCTGTCTACAATGGCTTGTTTTATTTACGTTAAAGTCGTGTAGCTGAATCATGTTTGAGCAATTATGAAAACCAACATTGTATTGACTTAGCCTTTACGCAAAACAGAAAAAAAGCAGTCAAATGACTTTGGCATAGGCATGGTAAAATCCACTAAGAGATGTCCGAGTACCACGTCAAGATATTTCGAGGAAGTGTGGTGTCAGAGATATCTTAATATTAAAATTATGGGACCTACCTATATTTTCAGAAGTTTATATTACACAGGGTTACTGCTAGCTAGACGTATATTCCTTGTAGGGGCGTCACTAAAACCAATCCAATCGCGTAAGCGTTTAGATCATGTTGTGACGTCACACGGCTTGAGCCAAGGAAGCTCCTATGTCAGAGAGAATAATGCCCCAGGACGTCATAGAAGGGAAGGTCATATGCAACAAATTAAGCCAAATAATAAAAAAAATTGCAAAAAGTATGTTTAGTGATTTTTGCCCAGGTTTTAGGCACTTATGACAGTGTGGCGATTACGCGCAATCGAAGCCGATCATGGGCAATTGCAGATGATTATGCCCTCTACACGATCGTTATCGCCCATCATGGCCCATCGTGTAGAGGCCACATTATTCGATAGCAAACGTCATATAGGTACTTTAATGTTAAACTTCACTGGTTTGCATAATAAAATTGATTGTTGCAATCTGGTGCAAGCGAAAACCGACTCTAACGTGACGAACCTTATCATTCCGTGACTGTACATTCGACCCTCTGAGGGATGTAAACAAAAAGGAAAATACTAGAATAAAAAAAAACAATTTACATACTTAGCATTACTTAGATGCATCAGCAAAATCATGTCTTCGCATGTTCTTCGTTGCAAAAGTTCAATAGGTCGCTCCCAAAAACACATTTAATCTCTCATGTCTAATGATCAAAATCGTACTAACGAAGTCCACCTAACTACCACAAAAATATACCTAGTCCATTCTGATACGAGGTCTTAACTACTTTGCTTTTTATTTCAACGCGAAAAGCTAAGCAACTTTCAACCTTACCCCGTCCACATAACGCGGCCGTTGTAATTTTAAGTCAGTGCAATGCTCGTATTCACAACATAAAATTTCACCCAAGAGGATACAAAGTGGAGTGCATTTTGTTTTCGTTCTTTAGTTTATTTCCTTTGTAATGAATAAAGTGGGTTTATTATTGACCACGTTTTGTATTTTGTGCTTTTACAAAGTGTTTGCGGCGTTTATAACGGTCTTTTTATTTTTTTATGTGTCTGGGACGTTGTTTTCACCTTGTTTGTGCTTTGCTCTTGCTAATAAAACTGAAATAACGCTAATAAAACTGAAATAACGCTAATAAAACTGATAGAACTGAAAAATTTTTTTTGCTCTACTCGAAGGATAAATACAGATACAGATTATTTAGAGTGTAATATAATTTATCTGTCCATCAAATTTTTTTCGTGCACCTGCGACCAACTTCCGTACTTTACAATCATCTTCGTCCAAAGGTTGTCTGGAAGAGATCGCTCTACACGATAAGACCGCCCATTGTACAGTTATTTTTATTCCTTATTTCTTTTAGTGTACTTACTGTTATTTTTTATGGTGTACAATAAAGTATTTTCATTCATTCATTCTTTATTGGTAAAACATTTTACAAGTCATGGTGAAGTTGTAGGTACTAGGTACATTGGCACATTATATTTCTACATAAAAGTATATGAAAGGAATTAGAGGAAAAACGCAAATTCTGACGTTTTAGAGAATACTGGGCGTGGTGGTTTGATAGAATAGCTAAATCCTAGCCTAGAGGCGACTAATATACGCACCTCGTGTGACCACCAACGACAACCCGTCTTCATACAATCGTCAAACAACTTCTCGCTCGCACATTTAAACATGAAGATATAAAAAAAATATCACTGAATGTATTTTCGCAAAATTGAAAACATCCCAATATTCGTTTTATAAATTTAATTATGAAACGAATATTTGCGTTTTATTGACATAATTATTTAGATTTTCATAATAAAAGTTGAAGTTTGCGAAAGGAAATTGTTTACTTACTTACTTATCAAAATTCCACACAGCACTATCTAAAGCCCCAAACTAAGCTTATGCTTGTAATATGGGAACCAGATAGCTGATATACTACTTATAATACTTTTTTTTGGAAATACATACTTATAATATTATATAACACCCAGACAGAGAACAAACCTTAATGTTCATCACACAAATGTTTGTTCACGGTGGGAATCGAACCCACGACCTACGGCGCAGAAGTTTATATTTTTGTTTGATAGTTGTCAGCCTCTTAACCCCCCATCTCCTCCCCTATCCTTCTTTCCCCTCCCCCTGCCTCTCGCAGTCTATCCCACAAGGATCATACATTCTGGGTCTGGTCATTCTGGTGGTCTGGATGTTTATGTATAATAAAAAAAAAAATCCATCTATGTAAGTATATAATGTACCTATTAAATATATCAGTCATCTAGTACCCATAACACAAGCTTTGAGTAGCTTACTTTGGGGCGAGATGATGCTGTATGGATTTTCCAGCATTATTTATTTATTTTATTTTCATTTATTCTACGGGAATAAAAAGTAATAAATATATAAATAAAAAAGTAGTAAAAATAAGTCAGCCGTTCTGGAGTGGTTGAGTAACAAACACATACATCATAACTTTCACATTTATAAAATTAGTTAATAATAATAATAATAATCGATTATTTTTTACCAAGCACAGTAAAAGCTGGTGCTTAACAAATTTAAACAATAATAATAGATAGTTGGATTAGATTTTTCTAGAGACAAGTAAAAGTAAACACTTGCGAATAAGGAATCGCTTACATTTTTCTATAAATACGAAAACAATTTTAATGGAGTAGACATTTCACGGTGTCTGCGTCCCGGGTTGACATAGATAAATTGAACACGCCTCTCGCTGTTTTGGAGTTCTTTGGGCTGAACGTAAAACGGCTTGCTTAGTTCAGAGTTTATTCGGAATGCTATTTGTATGAAGTTGCTTTGCTTGATAGCCGTTAGTTTTGTATCGGGGTGTTTTTAAATAAATATTGGTGGACATTCCACACAGCACTATCCAGCCCCAAACTAAGCCAAAGCTTGTAATATGGGAACCATATAGCTGATATAATACTTATAGTAGTTTTTTGTAAATACTTACTCATAATATTATTTAACACCCAGACACAGAACAAACATCTATGTTCATCACACGGTGGGAATCGAACCCACGGCCTACGGCGCAGAAGGCAGAGTTACTACGAACTGAGCCGTGAAGGCTGTCTAACTAAAAGGAGGTAAAACCTACGATTAAATAGTAAGTCTATTTATTCGAAACAAAAGCAATGTTTTAATAATTATTATCTATGACATAGGAGATTCCTTGCCCAAAACCGTGTAACGTCAAAACGCAGTTTTTTCTTTATTCTCTATAACATAGGAGATAGTTTGCCCTAACCGTTTGACGATACAACGTGATCTAAACGCAAACGCGATTGGATTGGTCATAGTGAATAACGCACCTGAGTGTCTTAAGTGCCAGTTTTTGAAACCACGATCAATTCAACTTTTACTTCAAATCAGATAGAGATAGCAAGTGACTTATGACAGCCAATTATCTTTGATCGAGCTCTCAGAATCCGGAGGTTTTTAGATAAAAATTTGGTTCATCATCACTATCACTACATAGTATAAAACAAAGTCGCTTTCTCTGTCCCTATATTCCCATGTCCCTATGTATGATTAAATCTTTAAAACTATACGCAACGGATTTTGATGCGATAGAGTGATTCAAGAGAAAGGTTTATATGTATAATACATGCATGCTATGTGCACCCGTGCGAAGCAGAGGCGTGCGGGCGGGTCGCTAGTTTATAATAAATCAAAGATTTCGAAATGCGAGAGCTTTGGACGCAAACAACCTCTTAAAGGTGCTCAAGCTCATTCAAGAATAAAGATAATTTTCATTGGGCGTAGTTGAGACCCGGGAATCAGTAAATAGGTTGGTTTTCAAGCAACGAAGCAGACTGACCCTTATTAGCTAAAGGGGATCGGAAAACAAGAACCCTTTTTTATTGCTCACAGGTTAACCATACATCCTTATTTTTATTCTGTCTCACTGATGGAAAATGGCCTCGTTTCATTCACTTAATATTATCTCAATTATTGTTAGCCACTGGTTAACCATTCCTTTTTATGTTATTGAGACTTTATATGCAACTGTTGGGAAAGGCCTCCCCTTTTCAAATTTAACTTAATCCCGTGCTAATAATATATATATCGGTCAATAATAAAAATTCAAAAAGATTTTTACCAGTTTTAATCGACTTCAAAAAGGAGGAGGTTCTCATTTCCAATATATTTTTTTCAGAACTGTGTGTGTGCGTGTCTTCATTTTTTATTGGTAATCCTACATTCAGTTGTGGCTATTCTTTTTAAAGTACCTTTCATAATAAACGTCTCGTTTCACATCAAAAGGAAAAACAGTTTAAAATAATTACCGCATTTTATTTTTAATTTGTTTTCTGTCTAGGAAAATATATGTGACTGAAATTTAAGCAGCTTCACGATTTTCATCCCCAGGGCACAGATATCCCCTCAGATCTCTTAGCACCAAGTAAATCTCCAGGTTTCTTGAGGACTTCTAAGGTGGGTAGACAGAGGTGCGTCCAAACATTATATTTGGCATTATGTACGAGTATGAGCAAAATGTGTTTCCCTTCAGCCATGGGGTGGCGGAAGGGAACCTACCCTAAAGGCTAGGTTTGCGTAGCCCCGTAAGTGAAAGGTGGGTTCAAATCACACTCGGATAAACCACTTTTAGAACATAAAAAAAAAGTTCCATCCATTATGGAAGTGAGCACCGTATGAAACAGAACAGGGTTAAGTTATTACCCAATAGAGAGCTGACAGAGAATTTCAGCAGGTTTCCGATTTACCCAAAGCAAATACAATAAGTTATTCGAAAAAAAACAGCTTCACGACTTTGATGGGCACGGTAGATATTCCTTCAGATCTCTCAGTACCAAGTTCTAACTCAAGATTCTTTGTGGATGTCTTAGGGGGGTAGTCAGTGGTACGTCCAAACATTACATTTGGCACATACCCACATTTTGCAGTAGTTAGTGTTCCATACGTGACAGGTTGCAAGCCCATCGCCGCTGTTAGAATATTAATTGGTTTCGTCACGATGTTTTTCTTCACCGTTTAAGAGCACTGGCATTGCGCACATAAATTTTTGATAGAAAAATCCATTGGTGCACGACCGGATTCGAACCTGCGACCTTACGATCGGAATGCGGAGGGTCATTTCCACTCTTTTATAATAATTTATTCGGTACTACAGAATTCATGGAATCATGTCTACAAAAATCATGACGAATCATTAATCTCCATAAATTCGGAGCATGTAAACAATCTGAAATGTACAACGAATAAACGTTAAAACTGACCTCAATTAATAATAAATGAGGCATGGTCAGGTCAGTGTCAATTCGTAAAAACTGTATTTTATGTATTCTTTTCTGATGAAAACTAGACAAATAGTTTTAAAATCACAGTGTATCTGTCTTCTTTATCAATTTAAAGGCACTTATGTGTGATCCTTACTTTTACTAAGCAGGATCTGGAGATTCCAAACTACACCAACCTAACCACCTATATACCTACCATTTATTATTTTATTGTAACCTGGATAAACAAACAATAAATTTTAATGATTTATGATTTAGAAGGCCGTGATGAGCTCGATAAGTACCAGCCGGAGTGGAGCACCATATCACGGGACCGCACAGAGTGGAGGGAATGGGGGGAGGCCTTTGCCCAGCAGTGGGACATAGATGGCTGATAATAATAATGATTTAGAAGGCCACAATTATCACACAATCACACACAGACACAACGACAATTACCATTAAACATAGGTATTTTTCAACAACATCTAAAAAAAATGATCATACAGGTGACAAGCCCATCGCCGCTTCCAGAGTACTAAAAGCTTTCCTTCGCCGATTGGCAAAGCGCATTTTTCGAAGAGAAAAATCCATTGGTGCACTACCGGATTCGAGTCTACGACCTAAAGATCACTTGACCACCGATGTTGTCACATTAGTGATTTTTTTACATCTCTCAAAATATCGAAAAGTTCGAGCGAGACAGTACATTGACGGGCGTCTGCCCCTTAATTGGTAAGTCAAACTCTTCGTAAAGCCTATGTACGGTGATTTAATATCTCCCTGGCATGTAAGGTTCTCGTTTACTAGGGCAGGTGGGTGCGATTAAGGGCTTTACACACGACGTGCATCGTCGTATTAATTTTACAGTGTAATTCAGAGCTTAAAGAGCAGAATATTGGCGCTCCGGTTTATGTTCGATTTAAGTGGAAGTGATAACATAAAGGAATATAAAGCTCGGTGCTGTGTATGAACATAACATGAACCTCTGCTTCACTACATAGTATAAAACAAAGTCGCTTTCTCTGTCCCTATATCCTATATAGACAGCCTACGTAGCTCAGTTGGTAGTAGCTCTGCCTTCTGCGCCGTAGGTCGTGGGTTCGATTCCCACCGTGAACAAACATTTGTGTGATGAACATAAATGTTTGTTCTCTGTCTGGATGTTATATAATATTATAAGTATGTATTTACAAAAAAAAAGTATTATAAGTAGTATATCAGCTATCTGGTTCCCATATTACAAGCATAAGCTTAGTTTGGGGCTAGATAGTGCTGTGTGAAAAGTCCACCAATATTTATTTATTTATTTATTATATCCCCATGTTCCTATGTCCCTATGTATGCTTAAATCTTTAAAACTACGCAACGGATTTTGATGCGTTTTTTTTAATAGATAGAATGATTCAAGAGGAAGGTTTATATGTATAATACATGCATGATATGTGCAACCGTGCGAAGCAGAAGCGCGCGGGCGGGTCCTAGCGACCCGCCCGCGTTGTTGTTACATAAATAATGAATTGTAGACGTAAGTAGGTACAGTTAGCAACGAAAGATGATTGCTACTGAAAGGTTTTATTTTCTGCATAGCTTAATTATCCCGTGAAATGACAAAAGATCAAATTACGTATACAAAGAAATTACGCATGATGGGTGCCGGACGAAGAATTTAAATATTCAAAATATTAATAACGAACGAACGATAACGTTTATCAGTTAACTAGCAATGTTTAATAAGAAAACTTAACTACACTATTTCTTAATATTTCATTAGATAAAAATTATCAGATAAAACTGTATAGGATTGCACATACGAGAGATTATCCTTAAAACATTCAATTTTTTCCTGAAAACAAAATTGCAAAAACATTCACAACATCCCATTTTATTCTACTACAACGTTCTAGCTGGAGCCTTGTAGTATACTCAGATAATTTTAAGCATACACTTTAAATTCTGCAAGCTTTCTCAAATTTCTTCGTCTAAATTGGTCCAGATCGAGCGCTCGTTTGGCGACACCTCAAGTGGGTATTGGTCTACAAAGAGGCGTGACGTTGATTGATGACGCGGGTCACACGTTCGGCTCCAATAAGCGGCCAAACGTTTTTAGCAATTTTCTAAGAATTCAGGTGCGGTTTTTATTGAAAAGACGATAAAGGTGACCTAGGTGTAGCCTTATTTGATTAAAACGAATATTTCAAGGACGAAAAAGCTGTAATGTAAATACGTCAGCTATGTTCAAAATGCTTTATAGTTTAACCCATGGATCATAGATATTTTGAAGAAATCGGTGGATGGAAAGGACTCAAAATCAATTATCAATATACCCACCCATTCTACCTGCCATTACACCCAGAGGTTTTTTACTGTGCTACCCAACTAATGATGCACATCACTATCACTACTCACTGTCCCTATATCCCTATATCCCTATGTATGCTAAAATCTTTAAAACTACGCAATGGATTTTGATGCGGTTTTTTTTATAGATAGAGTGAGTGTCTTGAATCATCAAGAGGAAGGTTTATTGTAATACATGCATGATATAGTAGAAAAACAATGTGCATCCGTGCGAAGCAGGGACGCGCGGGCGGGTCGCTAGTAGGTAATAATTTAAAACCTCGGCTGGCCTCCATGTCCACCAAGCAAGGACCATGTGATACTAACACCCAACAAATATTATGTACCTGAACATAACTATGTGTAAGCAATAAATGTATTGAGTACGATATTTATTTATTTATTTAGACAATAATTACACAGCATTACAGTTACACCAATGCGCTATGGAATACCGACAAAAAAGATAAAGAATAAAAAGAACATACACAATAAATTAACATATAGAACTGATTCGAACACTATCATTTAGCTCACAGTACCTAATACATTCTCTACATACAACACATATAATTACACATAGATATAGTAAACAAAGTACCTGAACGTAAGCAATAAATGTATTGAGTATGATATAGTAAACGTTATCAGGCTGATAATGATGGCAAATCCGAGTCTAAATAGCGAGTCAAAAGTTTTCAATTCTGAATAATTACAAATTGAATCGTCATCAGTTCAACCCACATACGAGCAGGAATCTATTGAAAGGGACCGTTTGATAGGAAGGCTTCCAGTTCTAATAGCTGAATCATTAGTGGAGTACAGGGACTAGTTGGCTGGCCCATTAGCACTCGGGGATTAGTAAAACTTCGGTCCCGATTGCTGTAAAATGTTCATATTTTGTAAAAGTAAAAGATTTTATTTTGAACGTGATTTAATCGGCTTACACTTTTGCGAGGCTTTGGGATTTTTCTGCGACATCAACCCATTTTCTGTCTGCTTGTTCCATCAGCTAGTTGTATAAAAAAAAAAAAATTCACCTCGTTTTCAGGAATTATATCGAAATGATTATTTTTATTTTTCAAATATTCATTTTAAAACTAGGTCAGTGTTAGATTACCTATTAGCCGTATTTATGGCTACATTGTAATATTATTAGGGTATGTTATAAAATAATAACGTAGGTACACAATAAAAAAAAATATATAATTCCTTAAAACGAGTTAATTTTAATTGTGTTTTTGAGAAACAAAAAGGTCCCAATTTATCTATGTTTCCAGCGAAACTTTAATCAAATAAATACCAATTTTTCAACTATTGAATGGATAATTGGCAAGAGGTTTTTTACATTTTTTATTATCATTCCCTAAAGGGAAACATGGATGCTACGTAAACGTAGCAACGAAAACACCTTGTGTAAACCAGTTAGAATTCTAGCAGCGGCGATGGGCTTGCAACCTGTCACGCATGGAATACTAACTACTGCAAAATGTAGGTATGTGCCAATGTAATGTTTGAACGTACCTCTGACTACCCCCCTTAGACATCCTCAAATAATCTTGAGTTAGTACGTGATTCTGAGAGATCCGAAGGGACATCTACCGTACCTGGGGATCAAAGTCGTGAAGCTGTTTCAGTTTTTTAAGTAGCAACATTTTAGGAGCCCAACACGTTACTAACAGCCGTCGTCAGTTGCTCCACCCGTGTTAATGATGTGTCCCACAAGATGGATGTCGATAGCCCTTCGAATAGCGAATTCATGTAAAGCCCTGGACCTAATAGGGTTAAATAATAGAAATAATAGGACGCTTATAGACGCTAGATAGGACGCGCCGACGATGTAGGTACTTGCCTAACCCCCCGTTTCTGAAAACGCGATCAACACTTATCGGCTGTCAAGTCACTAATTGCTATCTTTATATAATTTGAAGTAAAAGCTGATATAGCAAGTGACTTGACAGCCGATTAGTGTTGATCGAGCTTTCAGAAACCGAGGGTTAGGCAAGTACCTACATCGTCGGCGCGTCCTATCTAGCGTGACTTACAATGCAATAATAAGTATTTATTTGGAATAAATAAACAGCAGTACAGAAACCGATAGAAAAACGATGATATCCGCAGGAGTTAAAATACTGTGTCGCAAATATCAAAGCCCTACTCCGCAATACCTATTCGGTTCAGGATTCCATGGAGAACTAAATATGCTTTGACATAGATGATCACCCTTAGCAACATTTGAGCCACCATCACCAAGTAAAAAAAAAACATTAATTATTGTCTTTGTTTATCTCTGGTTCAAGGTCCAGGGCTTTACATGAATTCGCTATTCGAAGGGCTATCGACATCCATCTTGTGGGACAGATCATTAACACGGGTGGAGCAACTGACGACTACTTACTACTTTTCACTATAACATCGCTGAAAGCGATTTCTATTATTTAACCTTTCTCTAATAGCCCTTTCTTTTGAACATTTACAACCCTTTCTTTAAAAAAGAAATAATTAAATGTGTTTAATAGGCCATAATTAATTACTGAACATCATTAAAAACAAAAGGAGGAAAACAAGCGAATGTTTCTAAGACTGCCTTGTAGCTTGTCTCATTAAAATTGTACAAGACACATTTTGTGATGGGTCGACACGACATCAGAAATTATGTTGAAAATATTTCATTTTAAAGGAATACTTGGACTAACGCAGTGATAAAACATTTTTACAGAGCAACAGATTTTACAAAGGCTATAATATTTTTTCATAAATAGCTTAAAACTAAAAAAACATATATAGAAAGAAAGAAAGAAAGAAAATACATTTATTTTGGACACACACGATACATACACTTATAATAATTAAAACAAGAAAATACAATAAAACATTAACAGAAGCACGGCAGAAAAGCAAACACGAGAAGACATGAAAGAACAATTTCAGGATAAAAACAGTAAGTAGAATAAACAGGAAAAGTAGAAATAAAAACAGAGAAGGACGTGTGTAGATAGGTGGAAGGTGCAAATCAGCTCGTGCCAAGTGCATCATCCTGATACATCCAGTTTTAAAAAGCCGATAGCACGCAAGCAGACCCACGGGCAGAAGCTTATCATTTCGGCTGAACATGTTTTGAGGGTTAACTGTAGGCAGGTATAAAATAAAATTGAACGATAAAATATTCATCTGTAACATCTGCTCTTAGGCAATACTATAAATAAAATATAAGAAAACCAAACATTACATACGCATAGTAACAATGCTCGAAAAGTAATAAACTTGACTGGTATATCGCTATCCAATATGTAAATAGGGGTATCCAAAAATCACATGGGTAAAATAAAAGGAGAAAGGAAACCAAAAATATGATAATCAAATGTACTGAATCCAGAGTTATGAGGGCTGGAAACCCGATCGGCTGCAGTATAGCTATTTTATTTCGCTCCCGAAAATAGTTTTGTTTGATTTAATTAACATTTTTGGCTTAGTTTTACATCAGGAAAATAATAATGAAGCTATCTCCTGCTAAAATTGGGTTTGCGTATAATTTTCAGGAATGTAAGCCGAGTAAAAGGTATTCTGCTTAGTAAATTTTAGACCGACAAGCTATGAAGAATCGGTGTGAAATGCTAGTAGTCGCCATTCGAGAACCTTTCTGGAATGATGACTACTAACAGGAATACGAAGAGTGAGATGCCCCTGATTGCATAAAAATCTTGACAAAATACGACTGTCCCTGATGAAATTACTAGTAAATGAAGTAATAAAATACTACTGATACTAACTAGTCTGAGCCCACCGACTACCCGCAATCCTTAAAATGTCGTTAGTCCATCAGGTTTTTTTTTATAAAACTAGCTGATGGAACAAGCAGATACCCCACCTGATGTCAAGTGGTAACCATTTCAACACAGCATTAGATAGAAAGAAAATTCTTAATTGCACAAAAAATCAATGTACATAGGCGAGCTTAATGCTGGATAGCATTATCTACCAGCTAACCTTTGGGTAATGGGAAATCATTTTTGCAGCTTTGTCTCGTAAGTGACGCACGATAGGAACGTGTCCCATGATGCACTGTCCTGCGTCCATCAACTAGAGACATACAGATGTTAAGCCTCTTGTGGCAGTAGCTACACCGGCAACCACACTCTTTAAAACAAAACAAAGCAACGCTGCCTGGCGACAGAAAACGGCATGGTAGTAATTCCCCGGACGAGCCTTTCACAAAGTGGTCGACTACTTTTATAGGTTGGTGGGTTATATGAATTAGCATAAAGAAATTGAGATTCAATTTCTGTCAACACGCCGTGCCGGGCCGATGGGCCGAGAATGCGCCGAAGCCTCCAGAATTCCAGCAGCTTAGTGCTCGTATATCAAAGCATCTGTGACAGCATTGAGCGATGTCCTAATATCCGGTAAGGAATGGTATCGTGGAGTCTAGCGAGCAGCGTCGTGGTGCAACCAGGCGATGGGAGGCGAGGCAACTAGCCAAAGAATAAACAACTTTATTTTATGTTACAGTTGCATTACTATTTTTATTAACAAGTGAATTTATTGGAATGAAGCAAAAATTTGATAAATACTCAAAATCATAATGATCTTTATTCAAACACAAGGAATACTTTAAAACGACAAAATCACAATGCGAACTAAACTAAGTCTAGAAAAATAAGCAACAAACGTACGGCTCAGTCTACAGTACATATTGTTAATTAGAATGATAAATCTTTCACTTTGCAAAATCTTTATTATACTTGTACAAAAAAATCTGAGGTGATATCTACCGTGCCTGGAGATCAGATTCGAGATGCTGTCCGGTGTTATAAACGCCAATACAATACTGAAAACGTCACATTATATTTACTTTCATATTCACTGCGCACCAAACATGTGCTAAAGAATTTATCGATATAAGAAGTGGGTATGGAAATTCCAACATTCATGCAGTGGGACATTTTGAAGAGTATTTTAGAAACGCAGTTTTGGCGCAGAATTTGGTTAAACTATAGCTACCCTTGTACCTGAGTTGAGGGTTGGGGATAGGGGGGATGCAAGTGGGGGTAGATGGCAAGTCTTCCCATTGAGTCCTTTTTTCTAGGATATGAAAAAAAATATTACTTCAAACCTAATGAGAATTCTTTCCCTTGAGTCTTTTTGTCATAGAGATAAAATATTACTACCAATTTTCTTCATATAAAAAAAACCCTAACCTAACTAGTAACTTACCTGAAAAATTAAAGTATTTTTTTCATTTCCTAGAAAAAAGGACTAAAGGGGAAGACTTCCCATCTACCCCCACTTGCATCCCCCCTATCCCCAACCCTCAACTCAGGTTCAAGGATTGCTATAGCCAACCCCAGAATTTTATTTTTTGAGTTAGGACGATTGGTGAGTATCGTTCACCATGCGATTAATAATGCGAGAAATTATAGTGCAACGATTCGCGCGGGTAGGCACCCTATAGGAGGATGTCTGATTCACTTGATAGATCTATCCTATGCGGTGGTCTGATGATTGTAAGGCTAAACCCAAATACAGTTAGGAAGGTTGGTTTAACTCACCGGCAATCTTCTGCGCTCAGATCCAGAGAATCACAAATGGTCACTGCAATCCAAAATGTCCACGCACGCCACGACACATATACGTTTATAAGTTTGCAAGGGTTGGCTATAGCAATCCTTGTACCCGAGTTAAGGGATGGGGATAGGGTGGATGCAAGTGGGGGTAGATGGCAAGTCTTCCCCTTGAGTCCTTTTTCTAGGAAATGAAAAAAAAATACTTTAATTTTCCAGGTAAGTTACTAGTTAGGTTAGGGTTTTTTTTTTAAAAGTTAAGATATTTAAAGTAATATCACTGAATTTAGTTTTTTAAGATATTATGTGAATGTGAATACACACTGTGTAAAATCGGTTATGTTGTTGGCATGACATTACAAAGATTTAGCAAAGAAAAAAAGAAGAAGTAAGTTTGCATAATTAAAATATCTTCGAAAATTTTCAATTGTGTGAGCGAGATAGCCGTATGCTGTCCCTTAAAAGGAGCCTGTATGTTAAGGTCTCATTTTTTTATGATCACAAAAATGTTTAGGTATTCCAAGTTTCATCAAAATTGGTTCCTACTGATTCCTACTCCGGCAACTGGAGCGATTTTATATCCCTAACTAAAAAATGTGAAAAAATATAACTTACGATTAATTTAGTTTTTATTATTGCAGGAGCTTCTGGAAGTAGTATAATGACTCGTAAAGAATTATTTGATCTGATGAGATCACAAAATGATCTAAATTTTAACGATCAATTGGAATTTTTCGAAAATTATTTGATTTCACATAAACCTTATTCTGAAGAACAAGTAAGAGACATTATGCTTAATTTTTCACGTTTGAAATCAGAAATGAAGACTCGATGGGTAGCAGCAAAATATAGAAGCGATTTAATGTGAAAACCAATGAAAAGTGGTTAAATGTAGTGTTTGAATTACCAATAATATCTACAACAATGGGTAGACCCAATATACCTTTTGAAAAAGCTAGTGAGCGCAGTAAAAAACCTAAAACTGGGAATATACGCTTGTCTGATAGCCCTGACAAAATAATTTATGCCGCTCAAATGGAGTTGAGAGCCCAGGGCAACAGAAGTGCATCAAATATTTTAAAAGAAATTTCTGAAAATAAGGATCGTGCTAAGGAGTACAAGAAGTCAAAAAAGCATGGCAATGAACATGTTAAGCAAATTGATCCAGAGGAAGCGCTTGCAATGTTTATAGATGCAAATCTGTCAAGGTTGCAATATGACAGAATCAACCACAGGAAACCTTCCATGTTATTCAGTTTTACAGCAATTTAAAAAACAGTGTTATCAGTGAAAATTTTATGGAGTAGATTGTAATACAGATGTTTTGAATAGGCTGTTGTTAACATCAGATCCTCTAATCTCATCATGGAGAATTGTAAAAAAAAGAAAATTAAATTCTTTTATGGAGGAAACGTTAGAAATATTAATATGTTAAGAATGTTAGGCGATATTTTTTTATATTGTAAGTGGATTTGAAATTTATCATGTGATAATTATATTATTTTTAGATATTATTCTGTGTTATAAAATAAATTTTGTAAATGAAAAGCTATATTTTTTTGGAAAATGCTTTTTGTCCCAACACCCGTATTTGGTGTAGCCCTTTCCCTGTAACTGGCAATTAAGAGTGAAGGTACACTTGTATTAAAAGTTTTATGAGTTACTGACCCATTTCCAATTGATTAAGAGGGATAAATACTTTTGGCCAGCTAAATCACTCAAATACCCCTTTGTGCGTCGTCCAGACAACAGTTTAGGATTTAAATTGTCAAAGTATAGTAGTAGTAAGCGCATTCATCTGACAGTGAAAAAGGACACTGTGGTGAACGCCCTCTAATTTTACTTTGGATATGCACGATTAGGTCCACTCTCCACTAAAGTGTATAAGACTGAGGCAAGGCTGTGAAGCAATGCTTTGATATGGTGATAGTTACCGCTTAATATCAGGGCAGCCATTTACTTTTCCCATTATCAAGTAGTATAAAAAAACAGACTAGTCTTTTTAAATTGTTACCTAATCTAGTCCTTTCTTCTTTCCTCGATCAACACTAATCGGCTGCCAATTTATTTAAAAAAAATAAAAAAAGGATTAGATAAATATGGTTGAAAACCAAATATATTTTCTAAATATAATTTTTAAGAAATATTACGAAATAGACCAAAAACATAACAATAGACACAAAAGATATCGACTTCTGACAAGTACACAGGTCTACATTATTTCCAATGGTGTAGAATCTGACGTCACGGACTTGGTAAACTAGTCGGATCTTATTTATAGACTAAATCAAGCCAACATAAATCACATAAATGGTTTTCCAAAATAGAAAGTTTGGTACAATAGTAAATGGGTAAAAACTATCTTTGTCCCTTAAAATATATTATGTTACTAAGATAGGCGTGTCTTCGTTGTCATCAATAAATTCTATAGAGAACGCACAGTCAAAATGTGTTTTGTGACTGTGTTTTTAAAGTCAATTTTTTTAATTATACATTAAAGTTTAAGACAAATGGTATGTACTCAGTTGAAATCACAAGGATCACTTTGAAACGACTTAAAATTAGGTGAATTTTGGCGCCAGTTCCACGCAACCAAGCCTAAAAGAACTAGCAACATACTTATATAGCGTGCACGCATTGCTTTAGTCGACTGCGGCCCGCAGCCGGACAAACACCTCAGTTTATTGCCTCGGCACGATATAGCCACGACTAGTTAAACTTGCAACACTGTTAACTTCGTTTGCACTAATTGCTGTATTTTAGCTGAAGTAGAAAATGTATTTCTCAAATTATTATGAATACTCTGTTATTCGTTTATTATAATTTATTATTTACTCTCTAACTGTCTAACCCCGGTTTCTGAAAGCTGGATCAACACTAATCGGCTGCCAAGTTAATTCAGCTTTTTCTTCAAATTAGAAAAAGATAGCAGGTGACTTGACAGCCGATTAGTGTTGATCGCGGTTTTAGAAACCGGGGCCAAGGATATTTGTTTTGGTTCAAACATTGATATTATTATTTTAGGACAAGCCTCGTTCTTGTCCATCTTCAAACAGCCTCCAAGAGCTGTAAAGCTGCGTTGCGTTATTTCATCAGATGAGTCTGATCTTCCATGCCTCAAGTTGATAGACGTGTCGACGTGATAGACAGTGGTGCCAATTCTGTTGTATATTTTTCTAACTTCCTAATTTGACAGCACTAAAATTATAGCCGTCCCTTTCTAAAAGACCGGTACAACAAAGACGGCTATAATTCTCTACGTGCACTCAAATACATAAATCTTACCCGAAATACATTTCTCTGGTCACTATTTAAACAAGAGCGGCTTGCTTTTTGTCTCAGCATTAAGCGTTTGTTGGAAGCCAGCCAAATTCAGCCGCAACTTGCCAACAGCTTATAACTTAACTATCGCAGCTTAGCAAATATCAACTAAGAGCCTGCCCTGACTTTGCACGGGTTCAATTAAATTATAATTAACCTACTACTAATAAAAACGCAAAAGTTTGTAAGTATGTATGGATGGATGGAACTTAATTTTATTTAATGTGCGAGCGAATACTATTTATCTTAGCAGTAGTCAGCGTCTTAAGAACTATAATTCAGGCATGGTAGACATCTCAGATCTTATTATGTTTATCTAGTGCTCAAGACCCAAGCACGTTAGTGGTAGTTAGAGTCATCACTAACATAATATTTTGAATAGAACACCGTGTTAGAAGTTATAGAACAACATAGTAAGGTTTCCTATTCGCTTTGAAACATAACTTTGTTCTAGAAATAAGGGAAGTTGTGTAACATATCGGAAAATAATTGTTAAGGCTTCTTCTACGATGAAGGAGCGCAAGCGAGCGCGTTTGTTCTTCTGGTCGTTGTACTTTGAAACATAGTTCAAAAATTTTAAGATCGCCTTTCGTATAATACACACACGTTGCGTTCTATTAGGACGATGCCTAAAAAAGTTTCGTAAAATAGGGCGAAAGTAACAAGTTTCCACGTATGTTCCAAATAATTACATTGATTTTCATTGTAATTATTTGCAAAAGCATCAGAATTTTCTATGAAAATCCAATTTTTTTTATGGATTCTTTTCTTTATTCTTTATTGCACACAGTAAAAACATGGGTAACTTTAAATAATAAAACGTACAATAGCGAGCTTAAACCTGAAAAGAGTTCTCTCTCAGTGAACCTTGAAGGATTGTGAGAAATTGAAATTGTAGGTGATGTGAAATGAGAGATGAAAATAATAAAATTATATTAGTACCTACTATTATAAAAAAGTTATAATAAATAACCTCTGAACTCATTCTCATGCCTTAGAAATTACCAAAGTTCAGTAATCATAGACAAGTTTTCGACAGTATCAATCATAATAACCGCAATTCGGTTTTTTTCAGCAAAGTTCATCAAAATACCTCTTCAAAGATGAGCTATCGAGAGGATCTAATTTGAAGGTTGGTTACACAGTAGCGTAGGTGCACAGAAAAACTTCCGACTTACAGTATTTTTACAGCCAGCAGATATATTTAAGATATTTATACTATATAAATAAATAAATACTTGAAGTTTCAAGATCGTAACTAGGCAGTCGTTACTAATTGATGTTACTAATTAACGTCACTTTTTCTACTCAAAAGTGTTAATTAAACTTACGTTGGAACTAATGTGCTTTTTTTGAGACATATACAATTAATTCATTTTTCAAATCGACCAAGCTTAAAAGACAATTTTTTGAATATAAAAATCGTGAAAAATAAAATCTTAGATTTATTATTTTTCTAACAACGTTTAAGTCTCAGCCAACGAACGAAATCTCATAAACTATGCCACTACTGGTTGTTGATTTTATAGTGTGTTAACTGTTACTAATATGCTTATACTGTGCCTTCAGTTTAGAAGTTTGGATCAGAGCAATATGTTTATGTAGGTGCTAATGTTTCAAACTTACGGTAGAATAATTTCGTAGATTTAATTATGTTTATGGGTTCAAATTATCATAAAATAACTACCTAACGTATTTATTGTTTTATTTAATAATTTAAAAAAATATCAATTTTAATTAATTATATTCCTTTTAGTAGAAACAAACTTAAAAATTATAGCCAACATAATTTTTCATTGGTACAAAATTATGTTAGCTTGCTTTTCACGTCCGAAGAATCTAATCCGAAAAATGTACGCGGGTAAAACCGTGGGGCGCAACTATTACATACATACATCCAAAATTTCACATTCATAATATTATTTAGAGATATCCAATAAACCTAAGGTATTATAGTGTACATTATTGAGTTTTATGAAATAATGGAAATAAAATACCTCGTTTCTTCTATCGCGCTCATTAAGAGTAAAGTAAAATAATTTCATGGAACTACAATACGGCTGGAACTTTTCTCATTATTTATTAATATCAAGTGCTGGACGGTGGTGTACGCTAAACTCCAAAGTCTGCATTAAGCTGGTTTTTCTGAAAACCGGAGACCGCCGTTTATGTAAACACTACGCCGCGTGGTTTCGCGTAGTAGTTCTCCAAAGTAGCCGATGATGTGCTATTCCAGATTATAATCTATCTCTGTGCCTAATTTCATTCAATTCCAGCCACTCTGGCGCTATTGAGAAACAAACATCAAAACTTTCACAAATTATAATATGATATTAGTGGGATCGGTCGTTCCTGCCACGGGAGTCGAACCCGCACTTTTCGCTGTTTTATTCATAAAATATGTAGGCCGCCGTTCTCTTAGAAAACTTAAGGTTGTTTAAACTGCTGCCAAAAGGTTTTTAATAACGCGACAGATTTGGACCCATGTTATAAAAATACCTATAATAGCTATTTGTCTATCTATTTTTAAGCTCAGTATTGCAGCAGCTTAGGTAAAATTTCTCTAAATTATACCTATATAACTTTATGTTCGACGTAAATGTATTTAAAAAAAATACAGGCCTTTGGCCTTTTTCAGGAAGCATTTGGCTAAGTAACAATATACAAAAAGAATTGTTACTTAGGCGAATGCTTCCTGAAATAAAACTTGAAATTGAAAATTATAAATTTTTACAAAAAACCTGGCTTGAAGTTTGTTGTCCGGCTTTTGGAAATATTTTGCTTTTGTAACTTTAAAAATAATTATGTAATATCTATTCTAGTACTAGAGTTCAGTAATAGATCTACCCCTATTACTCAATATTAGCGCCATCTATGGCGCTGTGAAAAATACAATCAAGATTAACACAATATGTGACGAAATAACTAGCAATGTAATGTATTCCAATCCCCAGTTCCACCCAAAAGCCAGTCCAATAAGTACACAGCTCGCAAGACCACCACTTACCAAAAGCCAAGAACTTAGCACCCATAATACACTATCTGCAAAGACAACTACAAACTTTATATTTATGTTTTCTGCTGCAATAATACTGAAACTTACAGCTCAAAGAAAAAAGCTGGCCCACTCTGCTCAATTCAAATTCAATTCAAATTTTACCATTGACGTGAAAGGGGTAAAAAATCACCCATCTTACTACTATTTATTATAAACGCGAAAGTTTGTAAGTATGGACGGATGGATGGATGGATGGATGATTGTTACTTTTTCACGCCGAAACGGCAGAACGGATCTGGATGTAACTTGGCAAAGATAGATTATAGTCTGGAACAGCACACAGCGTGTACTATTAATCCCGTGGGTTTATTGGGATTTGAATCTGCGCGAGTGAAACCGCGAGGCGCAGCTTGTCTATGATTAAACTTCATAAACTAGTTGTAACAGTGGATCAAAGTCGTGAAGCTCAGTTTGAAGTTTTATTGCACGCAGTAAAAACATACGATAAACTTAAATAATAAACATGTACAAAGGCGAGCTTAACCCTAAAAAGAGTTCTCTTCCAGCAAACCTTGAAGGATTGAACTTGAAGGTTTTGTCATCGAAGAAGCTGTTTAAGAAGGTCTGTGCCACAGTATTGTGTATAGCGGTAAGGAGATTGCGCGCTGGAACGCCGCCAAATCTGCGGATTACTAATGTTGCCGATCGGCGAGACGTATTTGAGATGCTTGCGAGGGTCGCCGGCAATAAATATCGTATTCTATATCTTCTGGGAGAATTCTTTTGAATTTTTCTATTGAAGAATGCACGGTTAGATTCAATTCGTTGAACACTATTGTGGTTTCATACGAGGTGTTCTGTACCTTGACTACACAATGCATGGCGCGGAAAGTGGAAAAAACTATGTATAGGACTACTATACGGATAAATAGATAACACTTTATTGTACACAAGAATACAAAATAAATCTAGGCGTAATTTAAGTAGAATAGGCGGCCTTAACGCTGAAAGCGATTTCTTCATTGCAACCTTAACTTTAATCTCTGATATTTCTTTGATTGAAAATTTTTCAAGATCATTATAGAGAACTGAATTATCTGAACTGTGTAACTCACTTTTAATCTTTAAGCTTCAAGCAAGGATTGAGATCATTGCATCGTAGGGCATGTTTCTATCGTGCGTGACCTGCGAAGTTGTACTACATGGTAATGGTTACCACTTGCTATCAGGTGGGTCATCTGCTTGTTCTAACAGCAAGCAGTATCTCATACGGCTTAAAGCCTCGTTTCTTGTCTGTTCTTTTAGGTAATGTCATTAGGAATGAATATCTCATAGCAATCAGAAGTTTCATAACTTGTAATGATCCGTGTGATTATGAATACCTATGTGTACTACTATTACTTTAGAGGCTTTTAGTACTACTATACGTATATACGTATATATATATATACGTACGTGTGGCACTGGCACCTAGAGTCACCTAGCTTTAAGACGTTTCAAAATGACCCTTGTGATTTTATTGCATAAATATTTTTTGACTTTGATTCACTTTGAATCCTTTCCCCACCGAGTTTTGTAAGAAACTAGTGTCACGAGAAGATCTTAATAAATACATTAAGATCTTCTCGTGACACTAGTTTCTTACAAAACTGGGTGAGGAAAGGATTCAAGGTGAATCAAAGTCAAAAAATATTTGATTTTGTTTTTAAAATGATGATGGTGATAAACCTGGCTTTGGTCCAGTGTACACCAGTTTTAAGAAAAAGTATTTTATAAAGATTGCCACAGTCCTAGCGCATAGCCGAACCGCAAAAGAGAAATGTATAACCACAGAAAGTATTAAAAAGCTCAGGGAATTTTTACTTCACCTTTATTTAGCGCCGAACCACGTTAAATTTATTATGTGGTGCAAACTTTAAAAAGATTTGTTGGATGCGGCCCACACCTACTTTTTGACGGGCTTTGCTGCAATAACCTTCCGACCAGGGTTTTTAGGAACCGGCGAACGAATATTAAGGGCCCGGCAAAAGCGGCTCGCAGTTTCGAGGTGCGATTGGCTATTATTTCATTTCGGGGAGGTTGTTTGAAAGAATAACAATCCAGTGACAGGCATAAATACTGTTCAAACACAAATAACACAATAATATAAGGGAAACATGCCCGAATCAGAAATCATTTTGGTATTAGTATGTTTGGCCTTACGTTTACCTAATACCAAAATGATTTCTGACTCAAGCACATTTCCCTTATATCATTGCATTATTTGTATTCGAACAGTATTTATGCGTGTCACTGGATAGTTATTCTTTCTGAAATGAAATAATAGCCAATCGCACCTCGAAACTGCGAGCCGCTGTCGCCGGGCCCTTAAGTATTTAAGTAAGCTTATACTTAGTAAGGCGTAAGCTTAGTTTGATGTGCCTGTGATTACACCGGTAACCACACGCTTCAAACCGAAACTCAGCGTTGCTGCTTGGCGGCAGAAGAAGGCGTGGTGGTAGTACCTCTCTACACGAGCACTTCACAATACTACTCTTAAATTTGCAAGACATCGCTTTGCCTTGCAAATTTGTTAATACCAACGCTTTGTATTATTATTACCACCATAGACCAATAACCAATATAATATGGCCCATGTTACCACTTAGTATCAGATGGGGCGTGGAATTCAATTTTGAATCTTTTAGAAGTTAAATTAGATACAGGTCTCAGCCACTAGCGGTTGCCGCTTTTAAAAAAACCCTTACTCTATAACGTGAATTCATCAGCCCGAGAACAGTGAACCGCCAGGCATAAAATTGCAGTTTTCTTACTTTTAAAACACGAATTTAAAAACTAGGTTTTTAGGAAGCTATGTTTCTTTATATTACGGCCGTCGTAAACTACGAATGCAATAGCCACTACTCATAAATTATTAGCTACCACCAGCATATGAGTAAAATAACTTTTGCTATTTTATCATGGCAGAGGTTTTGCGACGTGATCAAGTAAAAAGTATCATAGGCGAATTGTGTAGAGTATTTTAAGCGAAGTAGCTTTGCGAAGGGCTATTCTGAGGTAGTACTACCACCATGTCTATTTCAGCTGCCATGCAACGTTCTTTTGTTTCTTCATCCATCGTGCCAATCAATGGTACATACACTAAACCATTTTTAAATAATACTCTTACTCAGGTAATTCATGAACTTGACTTGGCGACTTGGCGTCTTTTGCATTGTATGCGGCATTTTGAAGTCGTCCCGATAAAAGAAATAAAATTAAACATGAGGCTTAACTTAATGCATTAATGACTAATTGATTGACACATAGGGCTGTGTAGTACATAAGGCAAGTAACGACCGTAAAATATCCTCCACAGGGTACAATACATGAAATAACTCAATAAGAGGAAAACGCCTTAATATAATATGATATAAATAATATAAATATACTAATAACTTATATATAAAATTGCTTACGCGAAAGGCGCTGAGTACTGCAGGAATCAGCGCCTTCCCCTAAATCTTAACCAATAAATTGGTAAAGATGATAAAGTATGATTTATGCTTATTACGTGTGGTATTTTCGGGATATCCCACGAATAGTACCGATTGGTAGAGCATCTATCTTCGCGAACTAATATGAATTTTAGCTTAGTGCTCTTCATTTGCACCTAGTCTCTGTTGAAGTATAAGGACTGTATACACCAACAAGTATTGGTAAGCAATAACGCTCGGAGACGGTGCATTATTGACTCGCCTTGAGATAGGATGTGCTCATTTGATGATATTGCACTGTGGCAGGTTGATGAGGTAAATAGGTAAATATTCTTACTTTATTGCTTTTGAGAGCAAGCAAAATAGTGGCAAACTATTATGACAGAATGAATTTTCATCATCATTTCAGCTCATTGGCTACACTGCTGTATACTAAAACAAACCGCGTATAGGCCTCCTCTTTAATACGCCACTCTTTCAGGTCCCTTGCAAGTTTCATCCATCTTTTTCCAGCACGTACTACAATGTCGTTTGACCAACAGGCGGGTGGCCTGCTTTAGGTCTTTGAGCATCCCTTGACCACCATTCTGTTGCCGCTTTCGTCCATCTTGTTGCCAGAATGAACTTTACCTAAATTAAATAACAATGACGTGAAATATGAGTAGCTTATAGAGTAGTAGAGCTCTTTGTGAATGCTCGTTCGGGGAAGTACTACCACCACGCCTTTTTCTGCCGCCAAGCAGCAACGCTGTGTTTCGGTTTGAAGAGTGTGGTCGCCGGTGTAATTACAGGCACATGAGGCTTAACATCTGTATGCCCCAAGTTGATGGACGCAGGGCAGTGCATCGTAGGGCACGTTCCTGTCGTGCGTACGTCGTCGACTTACGAGTCAATGCTTTGTTATAGGTGATGGTTACCACTTAACATCAGGTGGGCTATAGCTTGTCTTATCAGCTAATTGGATAAAAAATAATGATATTTATAAATCTTTGGACTTTCCACACAGCACTGCATCGTAGTGGCATCACTTGCGTTTACTATACGTACGCAAACGCCAATGATGCCCCGTGATGAGTCACGTGGCATCATTGGCGTTTGTCGATAGCGCTAAACGATAGGTACATTTACAAATTTCGTGATCAGCCTGCAGTTCATTATAACCTGACCAATTAAATATTACAGCTAGTCAGAGGTACCTCCAGAGGCACTAATAGACAGCTTGCAATCCGAAGCGTTCTAGCAACTCCAGCCAACTCGCATTACGGTGTTCATAGCGGGCGTTCTCATTGCAAATGAGCTTTGTGGAGGACTGCGACAACTTCAGACTCAATAGGAAGTAACTGTACCCTAATCTGCACTCTGGTGAAAGACCACAGAGTAACTCAAGTTAGAACAGACCTAAGAGGGTTCAAAACACGGCTGACCAGCTGGACAGTTTTTTTTTAGTTCGAATTGCTCTGTGCTCACTAGAGTGCAGATAAGGGTAGGTCATAGACTTAGAATACTCATTTAATGGGTTTCTTACCTATTCGAGGTAGGTACGCTGAGAGCAGAAAGCTCCAGCACTCGACGAGCCAACACGTCCTAATAAAATAAATAAATAATGCTGGACAATCCACACAGCACCATCTAGCCCCAAAGTAAGCTACTCAAACCATGTGTTATGGGTACTAGATAACTGATATATGGATGGATGGATGGATGAATGGATGGATGGATGGATGTTTGTTACTCTTTCACGCCGGAACGACTGAACAGATCTGGATGAAACTTGGCAGAAGGATTGATTATAGTCTGGAATAGCACATAGGCCACATTTTATCGTGGGAATACCGGTATTTACCGCGGGGCACAACTAGTACATTATATAATTACATAGATAGATATTTTTTTATTATAATAGGAAACACCCAGACCAACGACGGAACAAATTTCTGCAGATCGTATCACGTAATTTCAGTGCACAGCAAGTCTATTTCCTGAAGATGCTTTGTAGAGAGGCGAAACACGTGTCGATATCTTGTGAAGTTATTATTTTATCTTTATGGTATTTTTTGTTGTGTCTCTTACGGCCGAATACTCAAACGCATCTCAAAGTTGAACACGTCTCAAATCGCGGTTTTTTGACAGTTTTTAATGATAATCTGTCAAAAACTCGTCTCTTGAGACGTGCTCAAATCCAAGTAGCGTTTGAGTATTCGGCCGGAAGACCTTTTTGACACTTGTGTTTGCGGGACTATATAGGGTGCACACACACAGATTAGATTGGCGGATTAGTACTATATATTGGTTTCATATAATTTTTATTTATGTGCGCAACGCCAGTGCGGTGAATGAAAATATTGTGTAGAAACCAGTTAGTATTCTAACAGCGGCGATGGGCTTGCAACCTGTCACGTATGGAATACTAACTACTGCAAAATGGGGGCATGTACCAAATGTAATGTTTGGATGTACCTCTGACTACCCCCCTTGGACATCCTCAAAGAATCTTGAGTTAGTACTTGGTACTGAGAGATCTGAAGGGATATCTACCGTGCCTGGGGATCGAAGTCGAGAAGCTTTTTCAGTTACAGTTTAATTTATATTTAACGATGGAATGCAAAGTAGCGGCTGAATCAATGTTTAACAATGCTACAATTCCGTATACAGAACGAATCATTTCTACTCGAAAATATTTTATTCTATGGCGGAGACTGAGAATATAGTATTGAGAGACCTAATTTCAGAATGAGATTATAGTAATGTGGCAGTAACGAGCGTTCTCAGCCGCCTGTGCACTTCAAGTGTGGTTACAGCTCTCCTATTGGTTAATACGTGTCTTGAGATCGGATGGTATACTTACTCGCCAAATGTAGAAATGGGTCTGTCCTAGCGTCGGGAATGGTTATTGAGATGTTATATCATTCTGGAGTTTTGAGTCTAGATATATCATACGGATATTTGTTCAATAATGCTAGTTTTCGTCAAATATGTGAGTGTTTTGTAACCCATCTTTGTTGGTTGGATTATTATAATCCTGCACACACTAACCCCCGGTTTTTGAAAGAGCGATCTACACTAATCGGCTGTCAAGTCACGTGCTATTTCAGCTTCTACTTAAAATTAGATAGAGATAGTAAGTGACTTTACAGCCGATTAGTGTTGATCGAGTATTCAGAAACCGGGGGTAAATGTTATAATTAATAAGGTCTAGAGTCTAGACGATTTCATACGCATGTTTATTTAGTAATGTTAGAATTTTTGTCAGTATATAAAAACGTACTCTGTTGTGTTTTCGTCAAACATGTGTGCGTTTTATAAACAATTTTTATTTGTTGATAGATGATTTTTATTTAATACACAAATCACACATTGTAGATGCAGGCGTATAGCACAGATAAAAGAAAGATAAAAGAATACTAGTACAGATACCTCATCCCATATATTGAAACGGTCCCGTCCTAAGTCGGGCTATTCTTCGGGCTATTTTGTTTTGCCCGCAAATCTAAGCAAAATAGCCCGCACAGCCAATAGATGTCGCTAAGTTGCGTTGCGAGCAAGCAGCCGGCATCTCGTAAAATGCACTTGCAACCAATTTATGTATTTTTTTTATTATGTAGATAGGACATTGGTAATTAAAATATGAAATAACACATACATTATTGAAATGCCTGAACGAAACGCAAAAAAATCGCTTACAGCAAGTAGCGCCATCCATCAATAGACAAAACAAACTTTACGAAACAAACAACAACGTAGTACAAATTACAGCCACCATAAAAAGTGAGATTAATACTGAAAATGAAACATTTTCAAATACATAAAGAATTTGATAAAGGCATAATTCCTCATCTTCCCGTGCTTATGGGAGATTTTTTCACAGTATAACTCAGGCTATTCATGACCATAATTATTCTTATTTGGACTAAAACAAAAACCTATATTTCAATCGAAACCCGTATTGCCATCTATTGAAGTCTATTTGGAACTTAAAACCTGTTCCTAGAGATGGGTGCCCATGCCTAAAGACTCAAACTTACGATACAATCCCCGTTGATTCCTTTTTCAGATTTAGAAATGTCGTCTCTGAAAATGTATAATAATATTTTTTTGGTCTCATTTGAGTGGAGCCCTCGTAGAACTTAACGACGGCGGCATAATAATGAATCCTGAACAAAATCTTGTTTTGCTCAGGATTCAATACTATGCCGTCGGATTTAAAACAAAGATACAAATTTAATACAATTTATTAGATAGCGATTTACAAAATTATGGCACGTTTAATGGCGCATCCACACATGCCCGGCGGCACGGCCGGCGGCCAACCCGCCGGCCATGCCGCCAGCACATGCATCTTTTACCTGCGGTACGCGCGGCTTTCGTTGCCGGTGGCAGTTTGCTTGCGGCTTCGATACGGATTGGTAGTGTTGTCGTATTCATATATAACATCATTTCATATAAATAACGAAATGACAGAATTTAACTGGGATGATATTGCAGTACTTTTATTAATAGAAAAGTATCAAGAAAATGAACTATTGTAGAACCCAAGGCATATGGACAACACTACTGCGAAAATTGCAACCGCATCTGCTGGCCGCCGGTAAAGCCGGCGGCAAATTCAGCGGCAGGGCGGTCTGAAAGCCGGCGGCAAAGCCGGCGGCATGTGTGGATGGGCCATAAGACAGCAAGACAAATAAACTATAATACTCACGTTTGATTAGTTAATTAAAACTATTTTATTTTTGCTGACGAAAACCTATATTACCTATATGTTTTGCTTTTTAGCTACATTTTTTTTTGCTACAATTGAAATAATTAAAAAGTGTAATTATAGGTACTTAGGATGAAGCGTTTTGTATCTTTTTTTTTTGTTTTACAGCTATGTCTCTTTTGAGTTCAATACTTTTAGATTTTACTAAAAAAGAGGGAGTATCTTACTAAAAATTACAAAAAAGTATATACGGGTACAAAAATAACTAAAAACTTAAAGTAAGTGTTTGAAATTTAAAAAAGTTATCGAGTATTATTCTTAAACACTAGAATGGAAAATGCAAGTTTTGTGATATAACTAATAACAAAAATATATAATAATCCTTAAAAATATAACGCTTGTGCTTTAGTTTCTAATATTTAAATGTCAAAATACTTATACAAACATGACACCAGAAGTACGTATACAACACAAAAATTATAGAAATATCAAAAACTTATTTGATTTCATTGTAATACAAAAACTGAGGTATTTTATTAGCATTGTAAAATACAAAAATATTCATAATAATCAATTTTCAAAGCCTATGATTACTTTGGTTTCAATTTCCTACAAATTTGCCCACTCCATTATTTATTGGTCAATATTAGCCAATCACTTTCGTATTTTGACTGACTGTTTTTGCAAACTTGTTTGCTATCTCACTATAAATAAATTAATGTTTCTGTCACTTATGGAACAACCTCACTGCTTCACAGCGCGACCAAAGCGGCTGCAAAGCGGGAACGTCTGCCGCGTGGAACGCTCCCGTACTTTATCTATGGCGCTGTGCACACCTTCGCGACCAGAACGCAGGTAAATTCACGCGGGTAGTTCACATTATTTGACGTTTCAAATTTGACGCTCATGCATCGTGATTGATTCCTGCGTTACTGACGTGCGTGTGGTTGAAGCGTTAACCATATTGACTACGTTCTTGCCCTTCCGTTTTCATTACTGTATGAAGGATGTCGGTTGATTCGTCTTCTGAAAAGAACAACAGTTTTTTGTAATACTCAATATGGATGCGAGACTGAATAATTCTACGTGCAATTATTTATGGCATTAAAAAAATAATGCTTAAACTTATACTACTATAAATGAGTATGACGTCATATCATTGAAACAGCAAACTTCAACCAATAAAGCTAAGTATAGAGGTGGATCCACGCTACACTCTTGCTGTTTATTGAATATGAACTTTATTTGTCTGCGATACAGTTCGACTTTTTTCCCGTCTAAGCACGATTAGACGTGTCAAAACGAGGCCTCATTAGTTTTACAAAATAGGGTTCATTATTGCATGGCCAAAGTCCGGTCCCGTCGCCGCGTCGGTTGCAACGAAAGGAAATCCGCCTTGTAAAATAGACGTGTGCGATGCTGCTAATCTAGACTCTATTGCAACTGTATACGAGTATTATGCAAATCGTCGAACACTTACGAAAAATGTCTTCTTCTTCGCGGTTCTGCAGATGAGACCTCCACGCATAAAACTATTAGCTTATTATCACAGGTAAACCTGAAAAGCATCCAAAACAAAAATATGAGAGCGAATTCCAGAGACCATTAAGCTGGTAAGTGTACCTACCTACAAGGCTACTAGGTAGGTAATAACAACTGAGAGGGTGATGAAGGATGTACCGTTTGAGGATCCAAGTCGAGAAACCGTTTCCAGTTAGATTTTTTTTTGCTAGATTTAGGTATATGCTTAAAAAGATAA
Source organism: Plemyria rubiginata (assembly GCA_963576535.1). Lineage (NCBI taxonomy): Eukaryota > Metazoa > Arthropoda > Insecta > Lepidoptera > Geometridae > Plemyria > Plemyria rubiginata. The sequence continues at coordinate 8,792,167 of OY754917.1, read as the reverse complement.
ACTACTTACATATCTTGACCCAGCAACTTTTTATTTCGCAGCGATGAGGCTCTCCCCACACTGGAGTTGCTTTCGTCGTCCCATTCTTGACAGAAGGATTCTGTAAGACGGACCCCTGAGGCATCACTGCCATGCCACACTACTTTCTTCGGCCTAAAAAAAAAAAAGTTAAAAATAAATTATTCCATTATTAGGGGTAACAATGGAAGGCCAAATGGAAAAATTAAAATGCTTTCTCCCACATCGAGGTGTCCCAATGGATGTGTTTAAAGTAAAGGTGACTTGAGATGATTTGAGCAACAGAAATAACATTAAATTATTGTTGACTAGATAAAATAATTGCTTAATTGATTGAGTAAGCAAAGCGAACGAAAATCTTACAAACAACTTGGGCGATTTGGCATTTTATGTGTGTATGTTTGTCCGACGATAACTTGAGAACCGTTTATCTGATCTGCATGAAATTTGGTAAGTCGATAGCTTGTACTTGAGAAATTTACTGGTAAGCGTATGAGTAAAATCGGATAAGGGGTTACTAAAATATGGGGGTTTTTAAGGGAGCGAAAATTAAAAAAGTTACACAAAAAAATAAAGTTATATGTCATTATGAAAGGGCTTGGTTTGGACATTTCAAAAGCATTTAATTTTTTTTTCTAGGTAGCCCAGTTTTTGAGATACAACAAAAAAGTTAAATTAAGATAACCAACGACCCAAGAGCTCTCATTTCTAAGAGTTTCGTTGGCATCAATTTTTTCTACTGGTCAGTCTTCAGCCTTTGCTTTATCAAATATTTTTTTCTGAAAATAAATTGATAAGGTACTTGGTTCTCATTAAACGGTGATAGCGGCCTGTTCTGATGATGGAGCCAAGGTCTGTTCAACGGTACCCTTCAATAAATAGGCCAATTCAGTTGAAACTTGGTTACCATACTTAGTTAGTAGGTGGCAGCCAGAGAGTCCAAACACAAAGTTTGGACTTGCGCTTCTGACTACTACTTACTTATATTTTCAGATCGTTCGCGTCGCGCACGAAATCTCAGTTCGGGGCGAACTATTACTAGTTTATTTTAATTTTACTTTACAATGTTGCTTTACAATTATGTTAAGTTTACATTTTTTATTTTGTTGCATGTTAGGGTTCAGACACGATTTTTAGGTGAATATTAAGAAATGAATTGAATGTAAATTTAATGTTTAGAAGAAGTTCTACACATATTACTTGACTTCGTACTCCTAAGACTCTAGTTTGGGCTACTTTGGACCTCGCCATTTAATCATACAACTTTTTTTAAATAACTAGCTGATTGTACAAGCAGATGACCTTTCTGATGATAAAAGTGGTAACCATATCACCTATAACAGAGCATTGCCTCGTAAGTCACGCACGATAGGAACGTTCCCTACTATGCATTGCCCTGGGTTCATCAACTCACGGCATACAGATGTTAGCCTGTAATTACACCAGCGACCACACTTCAAACCAAAACACAGCGTTGTTGCTTGGCGGCAGAAAAAGGCGTGGTAGTAGTACTTTCCTGGACGAGTCCTTCACAAAGAGGCTCTACTAGTCTTCAACAATCTACTGTATCAAAACTGTTTAGGTACCTACTCAATAACCTGTGATTCTGTTTGCCAATAAACTATTCTAAAAATTATCTTTTCATCTAAATACTTACCAATGTTTATTGGTCATAACATTATTGCCATCAAAGCTGTAAATGTTGACGTCATGCACGAAGCTGGCTTCCGAGCCATTGAATATGCTGTTCCAGGAAGGAAACAGCAGGTCACCGTGCAGATTTCTCACTGGGAGGTTGCGTTCCTTGGGCGCCACCATTGAAATTGCGTCTTGCACTCTGAAATACATTTCAGTGAATTTATAGGGTTTTATGTTTTTGGCAGTAACTTTTTACAAAATGTGACGCTCATACATTACGTTGTCTGTCTGGTACACACGGTTAAATAAGGCTGAGGCCAAACGAGCGTAATTTTCTGAGCTGTGAGTCGCGTAATTTCGGTCGCGCAAATCATTTTGTCAACATTTGGTCAACTCATTTTGCGTCGCAGTGTAAATCAAACAGGACTTTTTTGTATGAAACCGAAAGCAGCAGAAATTACGCGACCGACAACTCAAAAAGTTACGCTCGTTTGGCCTCCCTAACAAGCTACGAGAAATATGACATAAAACCAGCAGGTACACACTACACATGAGGTAAAATGTGTAGTGTACCTACAAATATTGTAAAATGCATTCATTTCTTCTGTTATTTCGTTACTCTAAATTACCTACTTTGTCCGTAGTTAAGTACTTAAAAATGCCTAACCGACGGTTTCTGAAAGTTTGAAGGTTTGAAAAATTCTGTCAAGTCACTTGCAATTTTATTTATTATTTTTATTTGATTTGGATCAGTTGAGCTTTCTCTATAGATAGCTCAACTGATCCATATCAACTGAGCAAAATCGTTTGCAACGGTCTGCAGAGAGCCCAACTGTTTCATATGTATTTTGTATATTTTGTACATTTTGTAAACAATTGTATCTATTAGTTGTAATTTTCTTTGTCAATAAAGGTTATTTTATTTATTTATTTTTATTTTATTTGGAAAACAGTGTTACATTCTATAATTAAAATTACTTAAAAACTAATCACCAATTACATGTTTTCGCATATAGGATCATATCTCTATCTAATTTGAAGTAAAATCTGAAACAGCAACTGACTTGACAGCCGATTAGTGTTGATCGAGCTTTCAGAAACCGAGGGTTTGTGCCAGTTTTTTTAACGCCATCTTTCGTGTTATTTATGAACTATTTTCAACAAAAAAAATAAGGCGACAACCTCATTTTCAAATATTACCTATCTCTCTTCAAATCTCACCTATTGGTCAAAAACGCGCGGAAGTTTCCATTGTATCCTGCGTCTAGCGACTGCTGGTGACATTCGTAGTCGGCTGCAATGTGCCCACTCCTTATCGTCGAATGTACTTTACCTGTGTGTGGGTCATTCAATGCAGCTAGTCGAATCTGTGAAAACAAAATACAATCTTGTTAGCATGTACACATAAAGTATTTGTTAATTTGGAAGACGGTATGCCGTTCACCTGAGGGAAAAAATGCTTTATCTATTTTTTTATTTGTCAAAAGATACAATTTTGTGGTTTAGAGTGGCTGCCTGCTCAAGCAAATTACTGCGCTGCAGCGAGCCTTCTCTGCTACTCGCGGCTCTACGCGTTAATTACTAACATACATTTTTTTTCTCTAAATGATCATTTTTGTTCTTCCATCACCGCAACGTCTGACGAGAAAGAAACAAATAGATGGCTGTACGACTTGCATTCAACTCGGCACGGTAGGATATCCTCTATGATCGTTTAGTGGGTACTTTTCTTGGGTTCGTTTATGATTTTTTTCCACCTTCTATAACTATATTTTGTTTTAAGTTTAATGCATTTCGGTTCAGTGATTAGTGCGTGATTAGCCTCAAACATCGTAACATTGGCATTGATATTTAAATGATAAAATATAAGGAGTCCATAAGTTTATATCAATTTCTTTAACGCAAATTAAGGTGAAGACAAGAGCTAATGTGACTCTCGCTCGCACGATTTGATTTGTTGAAAGATATAAAATCACAGAACCCGTTTTTGAAAAATCACAAACAACCATTTTTTGTGCAATCACATTGCGCACAGTTAAGTAAAAATTTCATTTTGATCGATGCAAGTTTTCCTACTTAAAAGTTTACTTTTCTAGTTTTCGTACATAGGCAAACTTTTAAGTCGGAAAACTTGCATCGATCAAAATTATTTTTTTACCAAACTGTGTGCAATGTGATTGCACACAAAATGGTTGTTTGCGATTTTTCAAAATTGTGATTTGTGGAAATATATCTTTAAAAATGACGAATCGTGCGAGCGAGAGCAAATTTAGGTGTTGTCAACGCCTTAAATGAGTAAAGAGAAACTTTTCTAGTTGAAAATAAACTCACATAATTTCTTCTATCATTAAGTCTGCTAGCAGTACTCATGGCACTGGTTGGTGGTGATGGGGTCTGTCTCTGCTGTGGTGGCGATTCTGGCTGATACTGTTTGAGCTCTTCACTGGGGAAGATGGAACCCATCTGAAATAGTTATAATAATTTAATTTTAAACCGTAATTTTTCATGTATACAAAAACTCATTCGTTTTATGCTAGGTCTAGAAAAGCTAACCAAAAAAAATGGAAATAAAAGCGTGTTAAAAGGCTAGCCGTCTATTGACGCGGAGTGAGGTGGCAGAGCGGAAAAACGGAGAGATATAAACCAATAGGATTGCATAGAATCTTCGAAGATTCTATGCAATCCTATTGGTTAATATTAATTTCAATTATGTCAATGGACAGGCAGCCCAAAGTAGGAAATTTCCAATAATAAAATAATTCAATTCTCTACATCTGAATGATCACTAATCAAGTTAAGCGATCGACTATTATTATTATTATAAATATTAATATTTATTATTACAAAGGTAATCACGATTAACTTTGCACTAGAAAAAAGCCGCAAACAATGAATATGGATGTCTACGTTAATTTTGTATAATCTGGTAAACATGTTTATAATTGAATCAGGAGCCTTATTCACTATGACAATAGGAGATTCCAAGGAGATTTCTTGCCCCAAACCGTGAAACGTCAAAACTTGATATTGGGCTTTATTCTTTATGACATAGGAGATAATTTGCCCTGACCGTATCACACCGTCTGCCTTGTCTTAGCCGAGCTCGCGCTGCAAATGGTCATAGTGCATAAGGCTCCTGGTAGTTGTGTTCTAACACTAACCTCAACATACCGCCATCCGCTTCGAACCCTCACCAACATGATATCCTCTTGTACAATGTACGCTATCGTTCCCAAAGGTGTTGTTGAAGTGCGCTAAAAGAACATTACAAGTCGTTAGTTTGGCTGCAAAAGGGAAATCTGTTTCGAATAAAAAATGGGGAGGCGCTTGCCCAAAAGTAGGGAAAATAATTATGTTTGATGAAAATATTCGTTTCGTCGTTCGAGGCATAATTATTTTTTATGAAGTAGTCATATTTAAATAGCGTGTAATTTAAATTTGTTTTGCTTTGAAGTTTTTGTTAGTCTGTAAGCAAGTGACGATATTTATGCGATAGTTTAACATTATATTTTTCCAGTCTTTTTATATTTACCGAGATCAAAGCCTTCTTGCTTCTAAAAATTATCGTGTTGACTGTATACGAATCGTCATTCTCATCAGTAAAACCTGAAAGAAGAAAACTTTTGCCATTTCAAATAAATACAGCTCAAAAATGCCTTAGGCATACAAATATATGCCTCTTAATTCGCAAATAAAATATTATCTGTCAATTATTATATATTTACCGCCAGATAACGTTTGTGCTGATGCTGAGTAATAAGAACCAGCATCTCCTTTCGGACCAGTTATCGAGAGCCCGGGGGCTCCAGGTGGTCCAGGCGGGCCAGGTGGTCCAGCTGGGCCACTAGACCTATTGTTATCCTGGCCGGGAGGCCCTGGTAGCCCTGACTTTCCTGGCTTTCCAGGAATTCCTGCTTCACCCCTGTCACCTTTCTCCCCTTTGACTTTCGTCTGGTAAAACACAAAGTATAGAGTTTTCAGATTAAACAATAATCAATTACTTAATTAAATTGAAGTACGTGGGTAACTAGAATTGTTCCATGAAATTAATAATTAATTCCATGAGTATAGAGTTAACTAAAATAATGTATACGCAAAAGTAACTACCTCAACATCATTAGGGATTGCACATTCTCCCTTTTCTCCTTTCATTCCATGGGTTCCATTAAATCCAGGTGGTCCTATTGGCCCCTAAAACATTTAAATTTTCAACAAATAGTAAACAGTCAACTACACAATGTAATTTTTTTCCAAAAATTAGTAAAAAATCTTACCACAGGTCCACGTGGTCCTAAATCACCATTTTTCCCGGTAGGACCAGTTGAACCCCTAGCACCTTTTGGTCCTTTACTTCCAATTGGTCCACGATAACCTCTCACTCCGTTTGCACCACGGTCTCCTTTCGTGCCCTAAAAAGTTATAAAATGTAAAGTTTTGTATAAAAAAAAATATTGGTGGACTTTCCACATAGCCAATGTATCTAGACCCAAACTAAGCCTGTAACAATATAATTATACAATATTATATTGGTAAACTTTTCACACAGAATTAATTATCTAGCCCCAAACATAGCCAAAGCTTGTATTACGAATACATGTATGTGTATACATATACGAATATATGTATGTACACTATTGTTTTACATACATACCTAAAATATTATACACCCAGATAGTGATAAACATCTATGTTTCGTTGCTTTTGGTACACATGCATACCAAAATCCGAATAACATTAGTGGCATTATTGGCCAAAAAGTAAAGGACTAAGTAACTAATACCTTCATTAAAGCAATTTCTGAGGCCGGAACTTGACCTGGCGGGCCTGCTTCTCCTTGCAGACCTTTATGTCCTCTAGGTCCCATTAGTCCAATGTCCCCTTTCAGTCCTTTGATTCCCTGTGGTCCTATGTCTCCATCGCGGCCATCTTTACCAGAGGTCCCAGTTTCGCCAGTCAAGCCTCGTTCACCTTTGGTACCCTGAAAAATGAAATAGTCTATGAAAAAAACAATAGTAATCATAGCCCTCTCGCGTCTTAAGTAGACAGTTGTCACAGATGAATTATTTCTGTTGCCACATAACAACAAATAATTAAATTCAAATTAATATGTTTTAAGGGGGACTACCATGCATATAACAAACGACTTGTTGGCCGTTTTTATAGATAATGGTACGGCACCGAGTCCGATTCGAACTTAGACGGTTTTTTATATCTATAAGTGCACTTAATGTTTTATTTTATTTTATTACACTTATAAACCTGCAGGTAACAGAAAAGCAGACTACTATCATTTTGACTGTTTAAATAATATAGTTACAATTATATTCATTTAATTTTATAAAATATAAAAATACCTTTTCTCCATTCACACCAGCTTCGCCCTTATGACCTCTTAGCTTCTTAACAATCTGTTCACCTGAAAAAAAAATGCAGAGAATCAATAATAATTGCCACAATCGGAAACGGTATGTCTTGCATCTCAGCATGTTAGTAGCCAGCTATGCCATAGGTCTAGAATGTTATCATGGAAGATTTAAAGTGAACCCTAATCCTAACGTATTACAACAGATTATACCGCACGAACCAATATGTACTGATATAACCAATGGTACAAAAAAAAACTCGGGGATTCAATATACTTACGTTATTAGGTTTACGTGACCAGAATGACTCGTTTATATTGAAATTTATGCAGGTTATCTATCTGAACTAGAATAGAGGTCTAAATAAACAGTAAATTGTTTGGATGAGGGTAGAATCCTGTATCGATTTAAGTTATCAGGTACCTATCTTTACTTTGGCTTTTAGTGTCTGCTTAAAGGCCAAAAACTTTTTCGATAACGTAGCAGAATGGTAAAGCTAATGTTTGACTTAGAAATTGGTTTTGAATAGTTGGAGGTGATTTGAACCGAATTTTTGAGAACAAATGCATCAACATAAGAGTAGTAGGGCTCTTTGTGAAGGGCTCGTGTAGGGAAGTATTACCACCAAGCCTCTTCCTGCTGCCAAGCAGCAACACGTTTTTCGTTTTGAAAAGTGTGATTGTCGTTGTAGTTACAGCTTAGGCACATAGGCTCAACACCTGTATGCTTTAAATTGATGGACGCAGAGCAGTGCATTGTAGGGCACGTTCTTATTGGGCGTGACTTACGAGGAAATGCTTTGATTTAGGTGATATTTACCACTTCTTTCGTAGTGCGGTAGTAGTCAGGAATGTATGTAGATGTGCAAATAGTGTAGTAAAGTTTTAGGCCCATTGAGGCTAATTATAATTCCATGAAACATGACCAATCAACATCTTGTTTGCTTTTTAAAAAAAAATATCTTACTTTCATATGGATCGATATCGGGGTCTAGCAAATCAGTTAACCTTGCAGATAGCCCAGCCAATCCTGGCGCTCCTTTATCACCTCTATCACCTGCAAAATGCAAAAGGCTATATAAAAAATACGTTTGTTTTTGGGTTTCGTGAAATAACAATTAAAAACAGGGAAAAAAGGCTTATGAGTACCTACTTACAGTTTATATTAGTACCGAAGAGACAAGTGTACCAAAAAAAGAGTAGTCCTCTGGACAACAGGTGTGAAAAACAGGCCCCGTCTCAGCGATGAATAAGTAAATATTTCTGGACTTTCCACACAGCACTACCAAGCCTCATCTGAGCCAAAGCTTGAGATATGGGAACCAGATAGCTGCTACTTATACTTTTTTTGTGAATATACTTCTAATATTTAATTACACCCAGACAGAGAACAAACATCTATGTTCATCACACAAATATTTTGTTCTCGGTTGGGATCAAACCCACGGCTTATGGCGCAGAAGGCCGAGCTACTTTTAACTGAGCTATGAAGGCTGTCAGATGGTAATACAATGCTTAGACTTGGGGTAGGTACTGATCAAAATGTCTACCGCAACAGCGCCCTATTGCTTTGTTAAGTAAAAACTGTTTTGTTTGTAAGAAGAAATGTTATCATACCTTTAACTCCTTTTTCGCCAGATTTTCCATGGTTTCCCGATGTCCCAGGTATACCATCTTTTCCTGCTTGTCCTATATCACCTTTTTCACCCCGTGGACCTTCTGGGCCTTTCTCACCCTGTCAATGGTATTTATTTGTAACATGGTATAACTATAAAGTAGAAAACTATTATATAAATTATACGATTTTAAGCCTCAGACGAAGCTCCTCAGGCCATAACAGATCCCGTGTATTGGTGAAATTTAAAACAACGCCATCTAGCCACAAACTAAGTAAATCTTGAAATTAGACAGAAAAACTATTTTTGTTTTATTATTTATTTAAAAGGCTTTGTCGCTGGGCGACCACACTGCCCTATAATAAAACATCAAAATACAAATACACATATCAAAACTTAGTCTACATACTTAACCCTAATTCTGCCAACCTATATAGCATCTTGGCTTGACCCGACAGGGGATTAGCAAAAATGCTATTAACCATACCAACATTCATACATCGCCTTCCAAAAACTAATATAATACCTACTTATTTATTTATGTTTTGTAGATATATTATCAAAATAAACAATTATTTACTAATTGTTATAATTATATTTTCAGTCTGCGTCTTGTTATGTATTATAAGTAGGTACTACTACATAATTAGACAGAGAAGAATCAACTAACCTGATCGCCCTTTTGCCCTACGGGACCTTCTACTCCTGTGTCACCCACATCACCTTTATAACCTTTTGGACCCATTGGGCCAGGCGGTCCTTGAGGCCCCATGTCTCCTTTCACTCCGGGGATGAACACTTGCCTTTTCTTTTTCTCCTCTTCTGTTTCCTATCAAAAAACTTACTGAGAAATAATAAAACAGAAAAAGTATTGTGCAACTTTATCTGTGTTATTTTTTATATAAACCGTGGCATCGTAGACGGGAGACCTATATAATACCCAGCAGTAGGTGCTAATGGGTTAATTACGGGATGATTTTTCTTATTATTAGAGTTCTTTGGAAATCGCTCGGGTGATAATTGAAAAAACTGAAACAGCTTCACGACTTTGATCCCCAGACACGGTACATATCCCTTCAGATCTCCCAGTACCAAGTAGGTACTAATTCAAGATTCTTTGAGGATGTCTAAGGGGGTAGTCAGAGGTACGTCCAAACATTACATTTGGCACATACCCACATTTTGCAGTAGTAAGTATTCCATACGTGACAGGTTGCAAGCCCATCGCCGCTGTTAGAATACTAACTGGTTTCCTCACGATGTTTTCCTTCACCGTTTAAGAGCACTGGCATTGCGCACATAAATTTTTCGATAGAAAAATCCATTGGTGCACGACCGGATTCGAACCTGCGACCTTACGATCGGAAGGCGGGGTCACCCCACTAGACCACCGGTGCTCTTAGAATTACTACCACCATATTTATCCATACCACCAAGCAGCGTTACTGTGATTCGGTTTGAAGGGTTAAGTGGTGAGTGCCTATATTGCACTCAACACTATATTCTTTAATCTATGCCTTAAGGTCTGCGATTTACAGTGTTCGGCCAACTTCTGTTTATACTTACTGATTTAATACCTAAATATAAAGCACCTACTCACCACATACATTAATCCAGGCGGCCCTGCTGGTCCTTGCAACCCTTGAGGCCCAGGTGGTCCAGGGTTGCCATCTTTACCTTGATTGCCCTTCAGACCTTGTATACCATCGGTACCCGGTTTTCCATCTTCACCTTTTTTACCCGTTTCACCTTTTAGTCCGTCTGGCCCTCTTTCACCTTGCGGTCCTGTTTTTCCCTACAGAATATAAAATTTTACAAATTACGTTGAAATCAGAAAATAAATATGTAATTACTATTTATCCTCAAAATAAGAAATTAATTTTATTAAAATTGGTTCTACAAATTATTAAAGTTTACTGGATATTTTATCCCAACTACCTACTTTTTTATTCCTTATTTTTGATACTATAAGGTTCAAATTACCGTTAATCCAGGGACTCCAGGATTTCCGTCTTCACCTCTTGGTCCTCGCTCTCCAGGAGGACCCTTCATTTCTGGCATCATTCTTATAAGTGTTGAAACCGTAGTTTCCGAACATTCACATTTCTAGAAAAATAACATGTGAAAGAAAGAAAGAAAATATATTTATTTCGTCCCACAATAGGTAGGTACAAGTAAGTACTTACTTAAAACTAACAGAAAAATAAAATGTGCTAATAAATATGTTTGCAGGGATAACATGACTGATATAAGTATTAGGGAAATTTTATTGAATTGAAATAAAATATAGATTATAGGTAAATAAATTGAGTCTCTAAAAAAAATACGTATTTTAAACTAAACTATACTTTTAGCCAATATTCTAGTAGTATGTTTTAAATGATCAATTATGATTTATTTTACTAACGATTTGTATGAAATTAGCAATTTTGAGAACAAAATACACTTTGGACTTAATAGAAAGACTGAAACCGCTTCATGACTTTGACACACACACAAGTACATCTCATGCATAATCTCCTCAGGTATCTTAGAACCGAGTACTGATTAGGTAGTTGAGGCACCCAGCATATGGAATGGAGACGTCGAATCAATCTCCAGGGGAACCAGTTCGAAAAAGATTGTCGACTTGACCTCGACAAAAAGCGAGACGAATTAAAGGCTATAATTAAAGGCTCAATGCACATCAGCCGATGTTTTATATGGAGACGCGAGAGTTCTCATAGGAGCCCAATAGGAGCGCTTATCTTTTTCCATACAAAACACGGGCTGTGCATTGGGGCGAAGCATTTTGCGAGGTGATCCCCTCGATCGGTTTGTGCAAGTAGCAAGTTGTAAAAATTCGGAATAAGCCTAAAGACCTGGTGGTATTTTTATGTATGTGATGGCTGCTGGTGCAGCATACAACTACATTCATTGGCTAGGTATAGAAAAGGACCAGGGGCATTATTCTCTAAGACAATAGGAGATTCCTTGCCCCAAACCGTGAAACGTCAAAACTTGATGTTGGGCTTTATTCTTTATGACAGAAGATACTTTGCGGTCAGGAACGTGTGACACCGGCTGCCTTGTCTTAGCTGTGATCGCGGTGCAAATGGTCATAGTGAATAAGGCTCCAGGTCGTATCTTCAAAAAATAATTGCATACACAGCCACATTAAATCGCATCAGGGGGCAGAACAACGGAGCCCTCTCGCAATAATTATCCATTACCAGGCGGCGAAAACGTCTCCGACTATTTTTACTTCTACCTAGTACATAACAAAAAGTTAAGAACTCCACTCACTCCATCTTCTCCTCTTTTTCCGGGAGGGCCGACAGGCCCCGGTAATCCTGTTTGGCCTGTTAGACCTGGCTGTCCTTTAATTGACTCTCCTGGTTCTCCCTGTAAAAAAGTAGAGTAACTTTTTTCTTAACATACTAATTCTTTCGAAACGGTGTGGTGAAAGGATTTTAAGTGCGCCTCAGTAGCTCCTTTCGAGCAGTTGACACTTATTTTAGAACTTTTAGGTTCTACGACATGCCGGTTTCCTCGCGGTGTTTTCCTTCACTGTTTGAGAGTACTGGCACAGTGTGCATATAAAAGTATTTTTATGAACATATTTTTCTGAAAAATTCATTGGTGTATGACTGATTTTGAACCGAAGACCAGATGTCCTGCTCAACTACACTTGTGGTTTACTAACATGTCTCAGACAGACATCGTTGACTTTCGAAACGACGTTTAACAGTATTTCACACTCAAAAATTATTATAAATACAAGTCAAGTATTTGCAAATTAAGTACTGTATTGTTTTTTTAATGTTTTTTTGTTAAATCATTAAAAAAACTTCGCTTACTTTAAGACCTGCGACGCCTTTTTCTCCTTTCTCTCCCTTAAATCCTTTTTCACCCTGTACACCAGGGCTTCCAATTTCCCCTTTATCCCCCTTTTCCTTGGGCTCATCCTCCGAAAACGCATCTAGAAAAATTTATTTACTTTTAGTAAATAAATTTCACAAGAAATTGATTTTAGCTTGTGCCTTCATGGTTTCATGCAATGTCAGCCAATATTTGAATTTATTTAACATATCTTGGAACAAAAAATTATGGTAAAATTAACAACTGAATTTGATAACAAGTAAAAAAAAGTTATTAGGTTTTAAAAATAACAATTAAATTTTACCTGCTAAATCTCCTCTGGCTGCCTGTCAAAAAAAATTAGATATAAGTAATAAGAAATACAAAATAATAAACGCCATTATTTTAATCTAGTTATTGTATAGCGCGCGTCACGCCTAAAGAGCGCCGAAAGGAAGGATCTAAAAGGGTGGCGGTATGATGGCGCGAGTATTTTGTATGCGCAAACACATTCCCTCCACTGTTTTCCAGCGTTCTTTTTGGTTGACACGACCTATTCTACCCACTGCTATTATGGTATCAATACGTTAACACCGTTATTTACATTGCTAAAAGCACAAGCTAATAGTGGAAATGAAGCCGATTGCCAATTGAAAAAAATCCCCTGATTATTATATTCAAGATAGGTTTATAATAGAAGTAAATAAAGCTATATATACTGTACTAATAATAATCAGGGTACATCCCACTGTCCACTAAAGCATCAGTATAAAAGAGCCAAAACATGCCGTTACAAGCGTGCTATATTTTATATAACAAGCTTTAGTTTACAGTGAGTTTTACACAGAGTGTCCAGAGTAATTACATGTGTAATACTCTGTACTATTCAAAGGAAAAGTAATAAATTTTGATTCCACTTACTGTTAAATTTTCTGGTGGTAATTCCTAGAAAATAATTTTAATTTTGTTAATAAGCCAATAAAATATTATAAATCCCACATTAGTAAACGGGGATAATAGGATCACCACAATCCCCATTGTATGGTTTAAAACCCCTCCTCAGATTATTTATTATTTCTTTATACACAATATTCTTCAGAAATCAAAGGGTTAGTTAGCCCATCTGCATGTGGTATTAAAAAGGCAGAAACGTGTCCAATTTTTAAGTAGACAGTACATGCCCATTTTATCCATTAGACTTACACGTGTCAAGTAGCAAGCCTATGTGGTGAAAGGCTGGTACTTGGTCCGTGTAGACATTTAATTAACTTTCCTCAAGGTGTTTTTCCACACCGTTCGAGAGCTTTGCCATTGTGACAGGACTCAACACCACAATCTTTAAATCAGAAAAGGATGCTGCTCCAAATAAATTAACTATTCCTACAATACTAATGAGTTTAGCTGTACTGAGTTTAAGAAATTTCACACAGTTACAGTTATTCTGTGACTATTTTAGATTCTGCAACAGAAAACCATTAACTGGTGTGTATTTTTTTTTGTATCTTAAAAGTTAGAGAAAAATAGCATAAAAATACTTACATCTTCATCAAATATTTCTTCGGTGTAATCTGTCTAAGAAAGAAACATTGACTTTGTTAATACATAGCCTCGATAGCTTATTAGATACGTTGTTTTGCTTGTAATACTTATAATACGATACATAAAACTAATAAAAAATCTGCAGTCTTCCATTAAATCTGTCTGTTTGTTCGTACGGGCTAAACTCATAAAGTCATTTTATAAATTCTCCTCTTGTTTTTACCAAAATATAGTTAACATTCCAAAAAGCCCCAATTTACTCTGCAATTTTTTAAGCCCTTCAAAAACTTTGGGAATCTAAGTGGGGATTTTGGGAATGAATATAAAAAAGCGGATTAAAGGAAGAATAAATTATAGAGAAATTTTTGAAAAAGAAAGTAATTTTGAAAAAAAACCATGTAAGTGAAGTGTACCCTTGAAATGCCAATGTCAAAATAACTAAAACCAATGGTTATCACTATGTATATTAAACCCTATTTTACTTAGTCCCAAATAAGTTTTCGTAGTTCAAACTTCCAATAATGTATTTTTTATACAATTGTAATAATTAATATGTAAAATAATAATATTATTTCAAATAAAATTTAAATTAAAATAAAATAATAATATTATTTTACATTCTAATAAAATAAGAATAAATGTTTAAATCAAACGTTATAGTAATGAAAGAACTACGATGTAATTTTGATAGCCGAATAGTTTTGCAAGTATTATTAAAAAGTAAGCGACATAGAGAGCTGCAAGAAAGCAACATTGCAAAGTAAAAAAAAAGATACTAACGAAATCACGTAAAGAGGTATCCTGAAAAATATAAATTCAATATTTAAATAAAAAAATAGAAAATAAAAAAATAATTATAAGTGCCTTTGCAAAAGATTTAGTATCCTATCCTATCAAGCGTGCCTTACATCAGCAAGTTACATAAAAAAATATTAACAAAAACACTATATTTGTAAAATATAAAAGTACTTAAAAAATTAAATTAGTTTAGTTAGAAATATTTTTAAATAATATATTATATATTTTTTTAATTATTGAACGACTAGGATGAAATAAAATAGTACTTAGTACTATTTTATTTCATAAGCAAGCCTACTTTTTCAGTTCCTACAGAATCCCCTAAAATAGAGGCTTAAATAAAAATTTTCCGTGACTACATTAAATATACATTGCAAAAGGTTGAATATTTAATATTCATCTAAGAAAAAAAGAAAAAACCGCGTTATTCTACACAATACTTACATCGTTGCAGAATGTTTTCATTACATCCCCATCAGCTTTTGGGTAGATTTTTATTTTGTCTATAGTCCCCTGAAAAAAAAAAGTCACCAATTTAAAAATGTTAGAACATGCTATAACCTTTTTTTGTTGTAGCGGTAGATTATTGCGTCTTCAAACCCTTTGGTAACACCAACGTTGTGTGAACTTTGTTAATTAACTTTTTACTAGCGACCCACCCGGCTTCGTACGGGTGCAATGCTTTTGTATTATACATATTATAAACCTTCCTCTTGAATAACTCTATCTATAAAAAAATCGCATTAAAATATGATGCGTAGTTTTAAAGATCTAAGCATACATAGGGACAGACGGATAGGCAGACCGCGGGTAGCGACACTTTGTTTTATTATACTATGTAGTGACATAACATACAAAAAAAAATATTACACATATGACCTAAGTCTATGTTCTAGTCTATAACATTATAAATAGTCTATAACTAGGTACAGCTAGTATACAGTCAGAATAAAATTGCATGTCCATCGAGTGAATATTCATTCATTGACGACCTCAGTGGCGCAGCGGGCGAGAGTCCGCCTGCGACGCAGAGGTTGCGGGTTCGATTCCCGCCTCGGAACAAATTTGTGTACGATCTGCAGAAATTTGTTCATTGGTCTGGGTGTTTTCTATGTATAATAAAAAATATCTATCTATGTAATTATATAATGTATTAAATATATCAGTTATCTAGTACCCATAACACAAGCTTTAGTAGCTTACTTTGGGGCTAGATAGTGCTGTGTGGATTGTCCAGCATTATTTATTTATTCAAATAGCTGGAATGAAAAATATAGTTTCTTTTTAATTATTAGAATTAATTATAAGCAGCGTTGCTGGCTGGCATGACGAGTGCGGTTGCCGGTGAAATTATGTTTTGAAATTATGGTCTTTGGTAGAAATCACACCCATAACATAACCACTGCAGGTAGCTTAGCTAAAAGTAAAAGTAGCTGTGCTGATTAGTAGCCTTTACAATTTAGTGGATAGTCACTAAGCTGATCAGATTAAATAACTGGAGGTCTTTACCTTCAGGTATTTAATCTGATTACACTCGTTGCGTGCTTCAGTTTTAGTATTTTTGATGTAGTTTTTATCCTACGTGGTTTAAAATCCGTGGTAAAAATATTTAATAAAACACTATGAAATATTTTAGCGAAAATTTTCACCATTACTTATTTTGGTCGTAAATTAAATATCCAGGAGGTAACTTAGTTATAAAGCAGGGTTAAAAAATTTCGGACCGTGTAAATTTTGGGCATATCGATGGTACTACGGTTATGAAATCCGATTTTTCAGGTAAATTGGTGAGTTAACTGAAAAACCGAAAAAATAACTTTTAGGTAAATGAATGAGTTTATATTTGAGGAAAATTGTGGTGGAGCTATATTTAATTTTAAAATCTATTTAATTCTACATCTTAAAGCTACGCTTTGCACCTAAAAACTATGTCAGTGATTTCCGTAAGTGGGCAAGAGTTCCTGAAAACGTGCAATAATTGGCATATGAGGCTTATTTTGTATGCCTCAAGTTGATGAACGTAGGGTAATACATTCTAGGGCACCTTATTATAAGTTTCCCTATATAATATTGAATCATTAAAAAATTAAAATAATACAATGTGAAGGATAGTGTTATGTGTTATGGTTGGTATGCAGGGTTGTGATATAAGTGTGTGAGTGTATAGTTACTTTCAGAAAGTTTTCATTTGTTGTTGGGTACACTTTTTTTATTTTGTATAAGCAGCTTTGATATTGTATAAGCACTGTGTGTGTACCTAACTAAGACACGAACATTTAAATCGATATCAAGGTCAAGCTAATGTTTTGTGAGTGTCTTCAACATTTTATTACCGTCTCGTAATAATAAATTATCTCAGGACTGGGTTGGGCTACATAGATGCATGTTTCAGACCTGAAACTTTTTGTTTATTTATGCAACTTGAAGATTCTTCTTCTTGTCGTCGTCGCTAGTTCTTTCGAAGCAGTGTGGTGAAAGGATTTTAAGTGAACCTGGAAGAGGCTCCTTTTGAGCACTTGACAAAATGTCTTCTAACTTTTTAGGTTCTATATTAATGCCGGTTACCTCACGATGTTTTCCTTCACCGTTTGAGAGTACTGGCATTGTGCACATAACGAAGGTGGTCGAGGTGGTCGAGGGGGTCTAGGCGGTCGAGGGGTTGAGAGGGTTGAGAGGGTTGAGAGGGTTGAGAGGGTTGAGAGGGTTGAGAGGGTTGAGAGGGTTGAGAGGGTTGAGAGGGTTGAGAGGGTTGAGAGGGTTAAGAGGGTTGAGAGGGTCGAAAGGGTTGAGAGGGTCGAAAGGGTTGAGATGGTTGAGAGGGTTGAGAGGGTTGAGAGGGTTGAGAGGGTTGAGAGGGTTGAGAGGGTTGAGAGGGGTCCAGAGGGAGGGTGTAGAAGGAGGGGTCGGGTTCAGAGAAGGGAGGGTTGAGAGGGATTCGGGGTGGGTTCGAGAGAGGACATAGAGGAAAAAGACATATTTTTTAATCATGTGTAACACAGGGGCACAGCTAATCCTACTAATATTATAAACGCGAAAGTTTGTATGGATGTATGGATGGATGTTTGTTACTCTTTCACGCCGGAACGGCTGAACGGATCCGGATGAAACTTAGCAGAGATATTGATTATAGTCTGGAATAACACATAGGCTACTTTTTATCCCGTGGGAATACCGGGTGTTGGCAGATATTTAGCCTTTTACCGTATTTAGCTGATACATTTTTAGTTCCTAAATAATAACTAAATACATGTCGCCGCAGAAAATTAGCACGCGCTATCGTTGCGTTTTGAACAATGAGTGATATCCGCAATCGTAGGTATAAATATTTTCCGATCACCAGAATTTAAATCTGCTCAGGTGAAACCGCGGGGCGCAACTAGTTCTAAATAAAAAAGAGCTGTACCGCTGACTTTGATTTAGAAATTCAAAACATTTGGCTAATATTGTTAAATACGACGATGCTGAAGCGTGTTTTGGTTACTTTTTTATCTAGCTGTGAACTATGACGAACATTAATGAACACTAATAAATCTAGGACAGAACTGTCTTTAATGCCAAAAATTTGATTTAAAACTAAATTTTAATAAAACAGCAAAGGTTGATTCGATGTCATTTTTTCGTTAAATATTTTATTTATAATGAATACATAAAAGCTTTCTTGAGACATTCTTAAAATCCCAAGTATTTTTGAGGTGTCTCCAAAGTAAGTAACTATAATTTCGTCTAACAAAGAATACCTGATTTTGCTGAGAAAGTGTGCATCACTTACACAGAAAAGCATGTAATACGTGTATAGCGGTTTCTAACCCCCGGTTTCTGAAAGCTCGATCAACACTAATCGGCTGTCAAGTCGCTTGCTATTTCAGCTTTTACTTCAAATTAGATAGAGATAGCAAGTGACTTGGCAGCCGATTAGTGTTGATCGGGCTTTCAAAAATTGGGGTTAGCCCCGTAATCTAACTCAAATACTGTTTCAGCATCGGTTATTCACCTTTTACAAATATTAGCACAAATTGAACAAAATATTTCAACTGCATTTTATTATTATAGAAGATACACCAAACTTGTTTTTTACTAAAAAATATGATAATACATGCTTTATCGACGGCAAATGTATGACAGCCTACGTAGCTCAGTTGGTAGTAGCTATGCCTTCTGCGCCGTAGGTCGTGGGTTCGATTCCCACCGTGAACAAACATTTGTGTGGTGAACATAAATGTTTGTTCTCTGTCTGGGTGTTATATAATATTATAAGTATGTATTTACAAAAAAAAAAGTATTATAAGTAGTATATCAGCTATCTGGTTCCCATATTACAAGCATAAGCTTAGTTTAGGGCTAGATAGTGCTGTGTGGAAAGTCCACCTATATATTTTTTTTTTTTAATCTTTTTTTTACGACAAATAATAATGATACAAGGCCGTTTCTTGCTTAATATTTTTAAGCATACCTAACATATTTCAACGTCTTATATTATAAATTTCAGAAAATAAGAAAATTACATATCCGAAAATAATAGGTTCTATCGTCAACCTATTTTAAATTGCCTTCAGACTCAAAGTAGCACCATGCTTATTCATGCGGTTGGGTAGTGGCACCGGTTACCCTTGTCAACGCAAATTCAACCTTAGCGCCACCATGTTTATGTTGACAGTCGCATCGTGCACGCGACACGACTAAATACATTAGCTAAACTGACAACTTGCAGCCGTACTAAACAGTTCTACCGCAGTTTGATTTCAAACGGATCTCAGCGCACCTAGACCTCGATTTGGTAAGGCATGTTACTGCTTACGAAGATATACGAAGATATTGAGCTCCTTCCAGCTCTGAACCAGTTATATGAAAGCTGCTGGAGCTAACAGATGGTCGAAC
The DNA here is from genome assembly GCA_963576535.1 of Plemyria rubiginata. Classification (NCBI taxonomy): domain Eukaryota; kingdom Metazoa; phylum Arthropoda; class Insecta; order Lepidoptera; family Geometridae; genus Plemyria; species Plemyria rubiginata. The sequence continues at coordinate 8,772,481 of OY754917.1, read as the reverse complement.
TGATATTGATTGGTAACCATCACCTAAAAAAACATTTCCTCGTAAGTCACGCACGATAGAAACGTGCTTACGATACACTGCCGTGCGTCTATCTACTTCAGGCATCTAAAAATAGATGGCATACATAAATATAATTTTGATTCAAACAAGTTATCATACCCAAAAGTTATCTTTGCTAGTTTTCGCTCCATAAGCATACTTTTGGGTAGGAAATATAGATCAAAATCTTAAACATACATTTTTTAAAATAAATTTAAAAAGCACTGCTTTAAAATATTTTACCGGTTTAAAATACAACAATGATGATGTTTGGTTCCTAAAGCAAAGTAACATTAAGATGTACAGCGTTTTTGCAAAAAGTTATTCAGACACGTCAGAATAAACTTTAGTGGGTGGCCCGCGATTGTAAAATAGCCCACCATGTCTATAAAAACGTATTTGCAAAGCGGCTACGTGTGTGATTTCTGTGATGAGCTTCCAACATTATTACGTATGCCGATGTCAAATATTATGGCTATTTAGAAGGAACTCTACTGTATCAGATTGTAATAAAACTTTATTGCCTCATTGCATGTTTATTATTCTGGATATTTGGAATAATAAGAGATGTTTGGAGTAGCAATTTGTTACAGGCCTCCATATGTCCTCATCATCATAAATCATCATCAGCCTTAACAAGTTCATTGCTATACCTTATACAATTAGTTTTTTAAGAAACAAGTAGGTGGACCGCCTGATTTTAAGTGGTAGTCATCACATTTAACAAAGCGTTGCCCCGTAAGTCACGCACGACAAGAACGTGCCCTACGATGCATTGCCCCGCGTCCATCAACTTGAGGCATACAGATTATGTTAAGCCTTGTGCCCCTGTATTTACACCAGCGACCACACTTCAAACCGAAACACAGCGTTGCTGCTTGGCGGCAGAAAAAGGCGTGGTGGTAGTACTTCCCCGGACGAGTCCTTCACAGAGAGCTCCATTACTCTTATTTATTTTATTTTTATTAATAAAAATATTGTAAAATCAAATATTTAATTAATTTGAAATATTACTTTTTAGACTGGCCGTCTGCCCGCGACCACGGCTATTGCAACATAGCCGAAACGTCGGGAAATTATTAAAGGTAAAACGCGATTAATACCCGTGTAATATTTCAAATTAATTATGTGTTATGATCGCGAAAATTAAATATTGTCTAGTGATATATTAGCAATACCATATCGTCCTTTCCTCATTCCACGTGGGAAGTAAATCCGTAGCAGCTGTGAAGTTACGACGCAGCGGATATTACTAACTGAATGAAGCCGCGACTTTGGGACTCCATGCTATCAGCTGGTATCATACTTCCTTCTCAGGAGCTGGCGAAGGAAGAGGATTGACAGTCTAGTAAATCGATAGAATTTTTTTAAAGCACTATCCCACTAATATTATAAATATGAAAGTTTGTATATTTGTTAATCAATCACGCCAGAACGGATGAACGGATCTAGATGAAATTTGGCACAGAGATAGAACATAGTCTGGAATCTTTATCCTGTGGGAATACGGGATTTAAAACTACGCGGGTGAAACCGAGGGGCGCAGTATAAGATGAACTGTACACAGTCGGGCTTAGTGCTAAATAGATTTTTATACTTTCTTTTGTCTGTTCATTTCCTGTGACTATCATTGGGCTAAACCCCACCTAATGGTAATATTTCATCGAAGGTAAGCGACGACGTAATCGACGATGGAGCAGAACGATCTAGAAGACACCTATGTACTCTTGCCTTGAAAACAACCAAATTGTAGCGATCAAGAAAAACATACCATCTATGGATGGTCAGTGGCATTTCGCTGAGACGGGACCTGTTTGTCGCACTGCACTCGGCATAGGGAGGACTCTGTGCCATGGCATCTTTTTGTATACTTTTTATTTTTTCTTTTTAATTTTATCTATTAGTTACTACCTTGTAAATTTTTGATTCTCATATGTTGTGTGTGTGGCAAATAAATTAATTTTCTTTAACTATAAATTAACTTGAACAAAGCAATATGTAGTACTAATTTGCTGATCTAATCTCCTTAAGCTGGAATAAACTTTATTAGACTTCGACACTTGTTTCACCTCTCTACGAAGCATCTTCAGGAAATTGACTCGCTTAACTAAGCTACATAGCTTAGTCAAGCTTAGGAGCTTAGGAGGTTCCCATAGTACAAGCTTCGGCAGTTTGGGTCTAGATAGTGTTGTGTGGAAAGTCTACCCATATTACGTATATTATTATACTAGCGACCCGCCCGCGCGCACCTGCTTCGCACCGGTGCACATTGTTATTCTACTATATCATGCATGTATTATACATAATATGAACCTTTCTCTTGAATCACTCTATCTATTGAAAAAAAAACGCATCAAAATCCGTTGCGTAGTTTTAAAGATTTAAGCATACATAGGGACATAGGGATATAAGGACAGAGAAACGTGTAGAAACGTGTTACGTCGTTACGCGCTGAAGCTCAGCGCTCGACGAGGTAACACGTTTCTACACTGCTCAGCTTCAGTCCACAGCGAGTCAATTTCCTGAAGATGCTTCGTAGAGAGGTGAAACACGTGTAGAAGTCTAACTAAGTTTATTCCAGCTTAAGGAGATTAGATCAGCGGATTAGTACTACATATTGCTTTGTTCAAGTTAATTTATATTTAACAATGGACTTCCGCAAAGTCACGCCTGAGTCAATTAACTATCTTAATTTTCTTTCTTTCTATACCGACGACCTACAACTTCTTTATTAAAAAATACACATGCAGAAAAATACAATGATCAACAAAATGTTACAAATATAATCGGTTCACTTTTCTAATAAACCCCCTTTCTAAAAAAAAAGAAACATGTCTAACAATTCGAATAAATATTTATTCTCTACCGATCGTCGCAAAAAACATCAAACAGTAGGTAAAATAGTAAGTATCATCGAATCAAATAATCGTTAAATCTAATTGAAATTCAGCAAGACAAAGCGTAGGCGTATCAATTTGTGAGAACAATGAACGAGGTTTGACTAAAAATAAAATAAAGCGTTAGCTACATTTGTAGTTAAGAGAGATCTCTTCATTGTAATATTTGGACGCACCTCTGACTACCCCAAAGACGTCCGCAATAAATCTGGAGATAGTGCTTGGTTCTTCACTATCACTATCATTACTTAGCACAAAACAAAGTCGCTTTCTCTGTCCTTATATCCCTATGTCCCTATGTATGCTTAAATCTTTAAAAACACATAACGGATTTTGATGCGGTTTTTTTTAATAGATAGAGTGATTCAAGAGAAAGGTTCATATTATGTATAATACATGCATGATATAGTAGAAAAACAATGTGCACCGGTGCGAAGCAGGGGCGCGCGGGCGGGTCGCTAGTATAATAATATACGTAATATGGGTAGACTTTCCACACAACACTATCTAGACCCAAACTGCCGAAGCTTGTACTATGGGAACCACATAGCTGATATTACACTGTATAGGTATACTTCCTTTTTTTGCTAGTACACTTATTGATATATTATATAACACCCAGACAGAGAACAAACATGCGTGTGCACATCAATTTTTGTTCTTTTTGGGCATTGAACCCGCAGCGCACAGCTTACAGCGCAGAAGGCAGAGAGAGAGAGAGAGAGTGAGGCTACTACCAACTAAACTGTGGAAGGCTGTCATATTGTTCCGGAAGTTTTTGGTATTAAGATTTAGGTTTTTTAAATATGGACGAGACCTATCACAACCATTAACTCCACACCCACGCAAGTGAAACTTCTATTTTCAATGAGTTTATATTCAATTTCGCATGCGACCAAATTAGTTACAGCAAAATGTAACAAGGATTCAAGTCCTTGTCACATTTTGCTGTTAAATAATAAATGTATAATTATAACAGCTGTAACACTTCTGACGTAATAAATCGAGTACTCATTTTCTTCATTATTTTGTTAAGCTGACAAATTAATACATTAATTTCACACAAACTCTAAAAACTCGAACACCTTTATCAATTTTCAGTTGTCTTAGTTTAGAATCTTTCGGCTGGCTTTGGTTCACGAAACCAATATTAAATTTTACAACCCTACAAATAAAGTTCAAATTACATTGTAAGCATGGCCGCGGTTCGGTCCCGGGTCTGTGTTTCGTGAATTTATCTCTAATGTGAATAATATGTTTGGTCGATGTCTGAGTATTTTTATAATATAGTTGCTTGTGTCTGTGTCTGGGCATTTTAATGTATAGAGAATGTAGTTATAAAACTAAAAGTACCTAGTGTACCAGTTACCTAGTGGTTCTGTAGTACGGTCTGCTACAAAAGTAGATGAATATTTCTAGTTTGGGGCATATACCGCTGTGAGAAATGTCCATGTCAATATTTATTTATTTATTGAGATATTAACATCATTACAGGTTTTTAATATGTGATGTTATGTCAACGAACAAGTAATAAGTCGTTATGTCACGTTTGCCTTCCACACTTGTACAATATTTAAGTAGGTTATGGGCGCACGTGGGGAACGTTTCCTAGAACTACTACAGCTACGTAGCCATTTCGCCAATTCAAAACAAACACCATAGAAGAAAAAGGTACAGATGTCTACTCCACTGAAACAAAACTTTCTGCATAACAAATACTTAAACATAAAGTAAACGTTAAAACGTTTATAAAATCAAGTTTTAACAATAATACAGACGACTAAGCATTGTCATCCAAACTTAACTTGTGGCTGTACAAAATTTCAGATCAATCGGATAAAGATATCTGCATGAAAATTTGCAATTTAAATAAAAGTTTATTATAAACAACAAACGGTGAAGGAAAACATCGTGAGGAAACCAGTTAGTATTCTAACAGCGGCGATGGGCTTGCAACCTGTCACGTATGGAATACTAACTACTGCAAAATGTGGGTATGTGCCAAATGTAATGTTTGGACGTACCTCTGACTACCCCCCTTAGACATCCTCAAAGAATCTTGAATTAGTACCTACTTGGTACTGGGAGATCTGAAGGGATATCTACCGTGCCTGGGGATCAAATTCGTGAAGCTGTTTCAGTTTATAAACAACAAGTTATATTGAAGAGACTAAGAGACAATACTTATTAAAAGTGAGGTGAAAGTAAGTGAGTCTATAGAAAAACTTTTTTTTGTTTAAACCTCAATCCAATTTAAAGTAGCATAAGCTTGTAATTTATTTAATTTTGGTATAATTTAAAAGTAAAATGTTCAGTTTTGGCAATAAAGCTCATTTTGCATTGCTAACTAGTTAGACAATAGACATAGACTTGCTGCGCAGTCTAGCTCTTTCGTTCGTCTAGTTACGAACGCCTGAAAGTAAAAGAGTAAAGCAACTTTGCGTGATATACGGGCCGGAGGGTTGTAAAAAGTTACATCGGATATTATGTAAAATAGTCTGAATATTCATCTTCTACTTAGAATTTAATTTATAACTCAACACGAAGGTTTTTAGAAATTTTTCACCTTTTTTCATGTAACATCATAGGTGGGACTAGAAAATTCTAACAATAAATTGAGTTGAATAAATGATAATGATGGGTTCTGTTGTTGCATTATCCTAAGCTAACCTTACTAATAATTTTAGACTTGTCAGTCTAAACCTAACCTTATTCTTTAGATAATGGTGCCAATTCTGTTGTATAATTTTCCTAACTTAACCTAATTTGACAGCACTAAAAATATTGCCATCCTTTTCTAGTCTTTAAGAAAGGGATGGCAATATTTTTAGTGCTAATAAGGTTCACTTACAAAGACAACTAAAACTTAAGTGGTAGTGCTTTTGGCGTATGATTTAAGTAGATATAAAATGTGCATACATATTTGATGTGAATAAGTAATGAGAAAAGTGAATTAATTAATAATTACTTGAAACGCAACTATAGCACGTACCAAAAAAGTTCTCAATTTATTCAATAACATATTTCTTACGAATCGTGTCTGAATCCTATCCTAACATGCAACAAATTTTAATAAAAATAATCAATCTTTAGTTTTTATCATAAATTTCATAGTTTTGTCCGGGTGTGCCTAAAACGCAGTCAGACTAATTAGAGATCAATTAGCCGTTAGGCAATAAAGCGTGGAGACTATTTGGCCGTTAATGTTAGTTAGTCTTTTACGCCTGAATTTTTATTTGTGATTTTACCAAAGTGCTAAGAATATCACTTTTACAAAACATTTTTCTCATAGGCACAATTCTTTCCATCGCGTTAGGGGACGCGACGAAAAATTACGAGAACTTTTACACATAAAAAGTTGTCACAACAAAAAGCTCTTTCTAAACGTTTCTGCAAATTGTGAAAAGTGTAGAGGATGGCAACACTTGAGAAACGAGGCATTCAAATGTCAGAGTCGGTGATGTATCTCTCAAATATATTGCTTTACTTTTTGCAAAAGTTTACACACAATAGCAAAACGCAAAGTAGCATGGCGCAATTAAGTACGAAATGAAATGAGCCCTAATTTTTGGGTGTTAGCTCGAGACTACGTCATAAGCTCCTCCTAATGACATGGTCTCAAGCGAAAGTATAAGTTCAAGTGAAGAGTTTGAGGTTTTTATTGAAAACTGACTCAAACTCATTTATTTTGCTCGCTAATGACTTTCTCTTTTTGTCTTATTTGTCATTCAATGGATCTATTAACTATAATCATCAAGTGATTCTGTTGTACAGACAACAAAGGCTCATTTTTTTATTAACAATCAAGTATTTTTTGTTCTTTCTCTTTCGTTGGTCTGGGTGTAAGTATATAATGTATTAAATATATCAGTCATCTAGTACCCATAACACAAGCTTTGAGTAGCTTACTTTGGGGCTAGATGGTGCTGTGTGGATTGTCCAGCATTATTTATTTATATAAGTCAAGTCAATTGTCATTTGTTAACATAATGGTTTGCCCTTGGTGAGATGGAACCCACACCCACACAGAAGCCAAAGCTACCAAGTGTTTATTTTTTCAGGTGTAGAATTTTCAGCGCTTCTAGACTAAAAGTTCATACATACGCGCTCTACAGTATCTTTTGTTCCCAATTTAAACTTCCACGCGTGAAAATTTATGGGAAAATGCACTTGTAAATTAGCCGGCGACTCGACTTACGCCTGGCTGGGCCTCTAGAATATAGGAGTCTTAAAATCAATATTCACCAGGGGATTTGTTTGTTTTAAGGCACATTAGTGATGTACATTACTCGTGATAGCTACGCTCTCTCATTTATTAAACCTGTATTCTCACTTTGATTTAGAAATGTGGCATTTGAGATTATTTCAAGAAACTTCAGTATGGAATAAAACAGTGGTAGTGTGTACATCAGCTTTAGACAATAGCAAAGTCAGATGGACTCTAATATTAAAAACATAAATAAAAAAAACCATGTAGTCTAGTTGTTTAGTTTAGATATATACCACCAATCTCCATGGAAAAATCTCTACTTAAAGATACTAAAATAGTTTGATAAAATTAAATATAAATTAACTTGAACAAAGCAATATGTAGTACTAATCCGCTGATCTAATCTCCTTAAGATGGAATAAACTTAATTAGATTATTCCAGCTTAAGGAGATTAGATCAGCGGATTAGTACTACATATTTCTTTGTTCAAGTTAATTTATATTTAACAATGAACTTTCGCAAAGTCGATTAACTATTTGATAAAATTACACACGGCTTCGAAATAAAAATTTTGTGTTCCGGATGGTGTTTTCATTTTTTTATCCTTCAACTACCGTATACGCCTGCAAATTTTTAGGAAATTCACGCCAAAAATATTCCAATTTCCGAATGAAGCCAATCTAGCCCAGTCAGTTTATAGTGCATCGTCCAAAACACTAAATGTTAATATTTCATCATGACACCTTTCATATACCATCCATATCTATCTTGGATCCAGGATATTTTCCAAACTGTTATTAATGGACATCACGTTCGTTGCGAAAGCCATTTTCGAAACATGCATCCATTTTAAAATTTTTTGTGTCGTATCTGTTTTTTTACCTTCCTTAATGGTCAAATAAAAGTACACCAAGCGGATATGGTATTCTAAATTGGGAGAGCTTATTCGTGCGTTTCTCTTAGTAATTGCCGAATTGCTAACGTATGGTTGTCGTAATCAGCTTAAGGCGATGACAACCGCTAAAGTGACTCTCGTTTGCGCATTACCTTTTGAAGAAGTTTTACTGCTAATCACCAGAACTTAGAGCCTTCCTCATGATCGTTTAACTCACTGATAAGGTAATATTTAGACCTACACCTGACTACCTTCCTTAGAAGTCCACAGAAAATCAGAAAAGGTAGGTACCTTTTTTTGTACTGCTTTAGTAAAAGCCAGTCATAAATTTTGTGAAGGCTGTAGTAAAAAATCTCTGCGTAAAAAACTTTAAATTGCGTTGAGATTTTCTAAAGTAAAACTCGCCTTATCATAAAACCCTTTCAAAACTCAAGAAAAGATTCAGATTCAGATATCAGATTAAACTTGACCCTATTCCGAACGTCACAGATATGTTGCAAGCAATTTTATTGTTTAATTCAGATGATATAGTACCTAGTGACTTAGAGTTGATAATGTAAAAAAAGTAGTTTCTATCATTCTTCAAGAAAAGTTTTTTTTTTAGTCTGAACATAAAAAGTCTGCTCGGTTTCATAATTTTTATAAGATGTAGGTACAATAAAGAATTTTCATTCATTCATAATTTCATTCCAATGTTATAGATAATGCTATATATTTTTAACTCATCTTCAGTTTTCTATAAAAGTAATAATATTGTTTAATAATTTTCGCGTTAATAGAGGTTATATAGAAATTACAAATCTTATACAAAGCACGAGTATTTAAGCATAAATAAGTATTTACAAAATGATTGAAATGTGACCCCAATTTAAAGACATTTTTATTTTACTAAGGGGTTCAACAATTTGCCCTCGTAGTACGCAACCCAGGGAAGAGGAAGTTTTAACAAGTTAAACAAAGATTTAAACTTGTGAAGTATTTTTATGTAAAACTCAGCTCAACGTCGTTTAAAAATACTTTTTATAATACAAATTAGTTAGTCATCTAGGGTATGAAATTAAAATTTCGTTTAACTAAATAGTCGAACAAGCAAAAGAGTTACTTTCAATAGTTTTATGTTTGCATTTAACAGTAATATTAAGTTGACGACCTCTGTGGCGCAGCGGGCGAGAGTCTGCGACGCTAGAGGTTGCGGGTTCGATTCCCGCCTCGGAACAAAGTTGTGTACGATCTGCAGAAATTTGTTCCGTTGGTGTGGGTGTTTTCTATGTATAAAATAAAAAATATCTATCTATGTAAGTATATAATGTTTTAAATATATCAGTCATCTAGTACCCATAACACAAGCTTTGAGTAGCCTACTTTGGGGCTAGATGGTGCTGTGTGGATTGTCCAGCATTATTTATTTGTTTATTTATAAAAATGAGCCAAATATTATAACGATATTTTTATTTTAGCCCGTCTTATTAGTACCGTGAAAGTCAAAATGTATTTATTTAATAAAATCGCAAGGGTCACTTTGAAACGCCTTAAAGCTAGATGACTCTAGGTGCCAGTTCAACGCGAACAAAGCCTAATAAAATACGTCCAAATAACTTATTTAAGCAGAGTAATGATAAGTAAAATAATAAACTAGTGGTTTGCCCCGAACTGAAATCATAATCTGAGTTTGAGTCAGTGTCAAGGATCGACTGTCCAAATACAAAATGTTGGCTAGTTTTAAGTAAAACTAAATAAGTTCTTAGTGAAGTGAATAAATAATAATAACCAGCTGGTTTGATGACCGCGCCTAAATACCAGAACTTGTTGAGCCAATTGCGCTTAAACATTGTTAACATACCAACGTAGCTATGTATAAATAGAACGCACATCGCAAGAACTCAGTTTAAAACAAACCACTAGGAAAATTGCTATGATAAATTGTCAGAAAACTCGTCCATTAACAAACCTACATAAGAATTACAAGCTTCAAACAAAAGCCTATCAAAAAAGCTTGTCCCTATCACAATCCAAAGCTTCTTGCAGCTTTGAATAGTGGGAAATAGTGAATTGCGAGTGGGTTGCTCACTAGGGTCGTGCTACACTACATAGCACCTTTCAGCATCGTGCACGTATCTAATACCTTTAAACGAGAAATTTTTGTGCATTATTACATTTATTTCATTATTAATAATCTGTCTTCGAAACGGCTCCAACGGTTTTCATGAGCATTTCGGGGGCGTTAAATCGATCTAACTAGTATTCGTTTTTAAAAAATGTAGTTTTATCAGTTTTTTCAGGCAATGAAAGTTGTACTAATACTATTATTTTCAAGCTATTTCAATGGTGTTGTTAAGTAACGGAGCAAAGCTCGGTCACCCAGATATTGTTGTTTTAATGTACACACGAATAATGAAGCCAAAGAAAAAACACCTTTACACAAGCACTTAAAAGCGAGCATTGTACCTATAGCCCATGCTAATCAGAGTTTAAATACAATTCAAAATTTTATGTATCACTACATAGTTTAGAACAAAGTTGCTTTCTGTCTCCCTATATCCCCATGTCCCTATGTATGTCCCTTAAATCTCCACATGACTTGTAAACTGTTTTTACCAATAAATAATCTGTATCTGTATCTGTATGCTTAAAAATTTAAATCTACTCAACGGATTTTGATGCAGTTTTTTTTAATCGATAGAGTGATTCAAGAGAAAGGTTTACATGTATAATACATGCATTATATGTGCACCCGTGCGAAGCAGGGGCGCGCGGGCGGGTCGCTAGTGTGTTATAATATAAAAAAGTAAGTAATATAAAATTGCTTGCCACAGCGTGAATGAAGAAGCAAATGCATAAATAACGCGTCTTTCGTGATAGTACTATCTATAGTAACCACTTCACATCAAGAGCTAATCCGATTGCTACATTAGTAATTCGAATGAATAAAAATAATTTGACATTCCATCGACCACATTCCTATGTACTGGAGCCCAAGCTCCTTGAGTGGTGTATTTTGGTAATAGTGATATTTTTTTTAAATTCGGCCATCTTCAGCTGGTTTAGAAACAATAATCATTTGTTTGACTGGACTAAAATTACATGGAAAAAAAATTGCAACAATTTTATACTAACTATAGTTATCCTACTACTATTATAAACACGAAAGTTTGTAAGTATGGATGGATGGATGTTTGTTACTCTTTCACGCGGGAACTTTCACGTGGTTTCAGATCGCAGATTTAAATCCCGGTATTCCTACGGGATAAAAAGTAGCCTTTATGCTATTCCAGACTATAATCTATCTCTGCCAAGTTTCATTTAGATCCGTTCAGCCGTTCCGGCGTGAAAGAGTAATAAACATCCATCCATCCACCCATATAAGAATAATACAGGAGCATAGTCTCCAGTTTGACTTTCTACTTCGAGAGTGCGATGTAGTGTGGTCCAACGTTAGTTCGCCGTGAAATATGAGAGACGTGCAAGATTATGATAAGGCTTTAGCTCAGTAAATCATTGGATTTTCCGCTTCAGAACTGAGACAAATTTAAGGATACCAGTAACAAAAGCACCAGTCTCGTTTCATACCAAGTTGTTAGCGAGACCGCCGCCGCCGCCTCGCTTTGGACTTATTAAAAGGCAAAAAAGAACGTTAATTACAAATAATAACGTAATCTTTCGAATTTTATCCTATAAGTACCGGGTCACTTACGATTATTTAGGGTGTTTAAGTAAAAGTGTGTCAAAATAAAATTTATCATACGTAACATATAAAATAAAGCATTAGTTGGTTATTCCATACCTGACAAGTTTGAAGATCTAAAGCCACAAAAAAGTATCAAAACGCAAACGAATTCTGTTATGATTATTAATTTAATTAAAAAAATCTTGGTTAGCCGTTTGTCCACCCGTAAGACGGGGTAGCTGAAGAAAAAATAAATTACTGTTTATTTGTTATATGATAATAAATAGCGTTACTTCAAATTATTTATAATGCTAAATAAAAATTAATTAGTTTAGGTTGAGAGACAAATTCCCGAGTAATCAAACGCAACTCAGATTTGAGCACGTCTCAATTCGTGGTTTTTTTGACAGTTTTTAATGAATTTCCGTCAAAAACTCGTCACATGAGACGTGCTTAAATCGGAGTTGCGTTTGATTATTCGGTCGAAAGACGTTTGAAAATATTTAAATTAAATAGAAAAACACTTGGAAAGCCTTCGGCCCATTTTGCAACACGATGAAAAATAATATGACGTTATAGATCCACTTCTATTTCAAAAGGTACACACTAATGCTAAAGGTATGAGCAAATTCACGGCGAATTCCAGAATTCTAGTGTGGAGATGCGCCTATCGAACGGTATTGTTACGTGATTTGGAAATAGAGTGGCCAATTTTGATGGTTAATCTGTTATGAAATTGGTTTCCTAGTAAGATTCCAAATTTGTACGTACCTAACTCAAGTCTAATGTGTTATGTGGTGTGTAACTCTTTGAATTTCCTCTAGCTTATCGTTTAGTTTTTTTTTATTTTAAGTAGGTAGGTATCTGTTTCTCTAACATAATTAGGGACGTTTTCTAGCTAAGATTAATCTATAGTTATAGATATATATCATAGAATCACCAAGTATTTGACGACGACGACGAAGACGTTTCAAAGTGATCCTTGCTTTGATTTTGATTCTTACATTTTCTTCTTCTAGGTTTAAGTTAGCAATTTAAATAAAGCAATAAATTTCTGTAGTAACCAAGCTATACACGACACGTCTCGTTTCATTCAATTCGACTGCAGTAACTTATTCAGCTGCAAGAAAATGAAACAGGAAGAAATGAAACTAAGCCGGAAATCCATTGTCAGTATCCATACTACCCGCTTTTTCTTCACGAAGTTGAATTTGCAAGTGAAACAGGTTGCCGGCACATGGAAAACTGCTTTGTGTATGTTGAATGCCAGCGACAGAGGATAATTCGTGGATGATTTTTTTATAAAATAAGTCACAAGTTTCACTAATTATTGTAGGGCACGTTCCTATCGAGCGTCATTTACCTTACGAGACAATATGCTTTGTTATAGGTGATGGTTACCACTTAACACCAGGTGGGCCATCTGCTTGTTCCATCAGCTGGTTGTATATAAAAAAAAACTAAAACTACAATATAAAAAAAACTATCACAAAATTACTTTTACTGCAGTGAATTCATCGATTTCATAAAACGATGAGCCAATTTTTTTGCCTATACTGAAAGGCCTGCTTCGATAGTGCTTCGGTGATAGCGGGTAAACGGTTGTAGACAACTGGCCCCATCATGAACACAAGCTATTCTGTTTTAGTGAGTCGTCGATGGATGGCTATAACTGCAAAGATATCTGCTTCCGGCAAGCGAGGTCACCTGCTTTTTGTGTAAATACGAGCCATATCGTTTTTCTATAAACCTGGCACTGTCGAAGTAGCTTCCCGATTGCAAAAAGTCAGGACATTGTGAGGGTAGCTTATCGCAGTAGCGATCTATAGCTCGGCACTGCGAATATCTTGTATTTTGATTGCATGAAACGGTATCGTTTGGAATTGAATATTGGTTTGCCTTTTGCCGTGTCACGTGTCTTACCGTAGGTATTTTTGTACTAAGCTTGAAAGGTACCCTACCTACTCTAACGCTACCTAGAGCTAACTACATAGTCTATTGACTTCTTTTTTGGAAATCTTACTAATTGACCGAGCGAGCGAAGCGTCTCAGTTTCCACATTGGCCAAAAATGCGTTTGTTCGGATGTCTGTCTGTCTGTCTGTCTGTTCTCCTCTACAGGTCGCATTTTTCAACCAATCTGGACGAAACTTGGTACACAGGTTATAATGACTTATTAGAATTTTTTGTCGTCGGGGATTTTTGATTGGAGGGGTACTTACAAACAAAGGGCAAAAAGGGGGCTATTTGATATACTGGATATCTCCACCAAATGAGATCCGATTTCGATTATTCTTTTTTTATTTGAAAGGTAGTAACTATAAGTTGGTCTCATAAAAGTTTGGCGAAGATCTGATAAGGATCTTCAGCATGATGAACAGGATAGCTCATCAAACGATCGATGGTTTTTAATCAAATTTGAGAGGAACACAAAGGACCTCATTCTACACAAGATGATGCAAAAAAAATCAAAAAGATCAAAAAAATCACAAAACGGAAAATGCACTTGCACATTACATTCCTCAAAAATTTACAAAATTAAATAGAAAAAACATCACATCACACACACACACACACACAACATTTTGCATTATAGTTAGTTTTCAATACGTGACAGGCTGCAAGCGTTTAGTCGCTGTTAGAATACTAACTGATAATTATCTTCATGATGTTTTCCTTCACTGAATGAGAGCATCAGCATAATAATAAGCCTTAAATTAGAAATTAATAAAAGTGCACTTAAAGACTTTCAGAAAACACCTTACACGACATTGATGATGCTGATTGAATTGTGCTCGCGAGGTCTACAGCTCCCAGAGCCACTAGTATTATAAGCGTGAAAGTTTATAAGTACGGATGGATGAATGGATGGATGTTTTTTACTCTTTCACGCTGGAACGGCTGAACGGATTTGAATGAAACTCGACAAAGAGACAGATTATAGTCTCGAAAAGCACATAGGCTACTTTTAATCTGCGTGGGTGAAACCTCGGGGCGCAACTAGTCATATATATTTTTAAGTTTATAGTTCTTGTATTATATAAGTAGGGTAGGGCGTGATTTTGTAAAAAGTGAACATCAAAAAACCTTCGCTAAGCCTCAGGCTGTTAATAATGAGGTCAAAGTTTAGTCACCGATTCTTAAACCCACTAATCACTATGGTACTGCAAAAACTCTTCAGTTTCAAAGATAGTTAAGCCGCTCCATAATATTCTTGAGAGCTTACTGCTGAAAAGAATTCTGAGATGAGAAACTTCATCACGCTTACTTTTCTCCTAAAATTCTTCTAAGTTACTGTATTTCTGTTTAATCTGGCTAAAAATTGTGCTTTCATACCACAAAATAAATGAAAATTAAAAGTTTTGTGTCTTCCTTTTCCAAACGTCCATGTTGGTCCAATTACTCCAAAATACCGTGCTATCCCACTATCCCACCAATATTATAAATGTAAAAGTTTGGATGTTTGTTACTCAATCATCGCTCAATTGTCGCGCAAACGTTTTGGCTAGGGCTGTTCGTTTGTAGTTGCATTGTAATAAATAAATAAATCATACCAGAACGGCTGAACGGATTTGAATGAAATTTGGTACAGAGATAGTTATAGTCTAGAATACTTTTTACCCCATGGGCATACCGGGATTCAAAACTGTGCGGGTGAAACCGCGGGGCGCAGCTAGTTGCTTATAAACTAGACTTTTTAAAGAAACCGTTGCATTACAACTACCTCGTTTTGCTTAAATCTTCCAACTCATTTATTGTAAGTTTATAACTTTATAAGCGCATAAAAACCCAGTCAAAGTGAATTGTTTCTATCAAAGCTCTTATAAAGTTGAAAAACGAAACGGACCTCTGAAACCGTTCAAATCCTTTGCAAAGACCCCGGCCACTGTTTGCTCTCGCGTTTTGGTACAAGCCAAAGGTGTTCTTTATTTTGCAGATCAGCAGGTTGAATGCGTAACTTTTGTTGCATTCAAAATCCGGTTGCCTATGTCAATTATGGCAGTTTTTCGATCGCAAAACTGGCAAAATTGACATAGGCAACCGGATTTTGAATGCAACAAAAGTTACGTAATCAACCTGCAGAGACAATTGTCTCTCCTTTTCATGAAATAATAATTCGTATTCGGCACAGATGAAGGAATATGTAGTATCGTAATGTCACAGATGAACTTGATATGTAGTACTGAAAGTTTGACAATTAAAACCCAGAATATCGTTATGGTAATGAATGGGCTTCAAGTTTGATCCAACGGACAGTTGGATCTGTGAAACCAAATTGCAACTTTTTTTTATCTACTCTTAACTACTTTAAACTACTTTTTTAGCAGGCATCATACATACATACATACATACATACATAAAATCACGCCTGTATCCCATAGGGGTAGGCAGAGACCACGGATTTCCACCTGCTACGATCCTTACATACCTCTTTCGCTTCATTCACTCTCATAACATTCCTCATACATTCTCGTCGGTTTAGGGTACTCTTGACCTGGCCTTTCTCGAGAACGTCTGCTATCTGATCCAAAACTACAAAATCTTATTATTTGCTGTAATAAAGTAATTTAGCTTCTGTTTCAGTATTTTTCTATTCTCATTACTAGATCACACACATTTGAAAAAAACTGTAACAATTCCAATTCTCTATACGCATGTGTCGCATAATATCATCTGTGTAAATTGTGTTTCCTGTACACTCGGAGACAGGTCAGGCTACCAAAGGCTTAAGAAAAATTACGCTTATTACAAGAGCATAAAGCTTACTAAGAAACACGCGTATACGTGTGTTCTCTAGCCTTCCGCGTTACAATACAGATCAGGCTACACTTCTCGCTTTTACGTCCTTGTGTCATTATTATATTACGCTTTCGTCTTTGTCTTAGACCACAGAAACATTGAAACTTTCCAGCTATGTACCTTTGTTAAGACAGGTAAAGGACCAAGTTTTTCCGTCTCACTGTACGTGAGTGCGGTACTTAAATTCATCATGTTAACTCTCAAACAAAGCCAACTTTTTTGGCTTAACCTCATGAATGAGTATTCTTGATACTTTCGTGCTTGTTTGCTGACAATTAGTTGACTGTGAAAATGATTCGTGTATCCTATCGTACTACTATCTTACTACTATTATAAACGCAAAAGTTTGTAAGTATGGATGGATGGATGTTTGTTACTCTTTCACACTGGATCGGCTGAACGACTCTGAATGAAACTTGGCAGAGATATAGATACCTCGTGGGAAAACCAGGATTTAAATCTGTGCGGGTGAAACCGTGGGGTGCAACTAGTTTGAAATAATGATGATAAATTACAAAAAACTACTTCATAAGCCTTTGAAGATATTTTACGTTGATACGAACAGGTAAAACATGCATGGTACAGTACAGACAGCCGTTTCCTTCTACCAAGGCGAAATACACGATACAATTTAAAAAGAAAACCGTAGATCGATTGCAATATCAAGTCCGTCCATTGAACGTTGAGTCCAGATTGTATGTAATATCGTCCCATTGAAAGTCGCAAGCCACAAATAAGACACAGATCGGAGGCAGGAAAATTGGATTTTCTTTGAACACACAATCTCAGTTTTAATCCATATCGATGATATTGTTTACCTAGAAAGGCTTAGGATTTTGCAAGACCAAATAATAATAATTTAACTTTTTAATCCTAATAAAAATAGCATAATCAGTTTTTCATTTTACTCGTAAAAAAGAAGAGACAATATTTTAGGTTTGTCTATAGGCCTTTGCAAAAGTCTATAAATACTTTTTTATTATTTCAATTAATCAGTATTCTAGAATGCCTTATTTCTGTTATTGTTTTATTCGCAGAATATATTGGCAATTATGTTATTAGTGAGCTAGTCTGTGGATACCAAATCCGCTCAACTTCTCTACTGTTGATGCAAAGCATTAGTAAGTACTAAATTTTTAGAATAAAAAGAACGGTTGTCTGGAAGAGATTGAAACATACGATAGGACCGCCGATTGTAGGATAATAATAAGTATTCCTACTCTATTGATCGATATGATGTACTGTCGATGTTGTCCTCAATAAAGTTTTTATTATTATTAGTCTGAAATAACATTTGGATGAACTCTAAAATTCAAATGTCTTTAAGTACTATCCTACTAATATTATAAAGGTGAAAGTTTGTAAATATGGATGGATGTATGGATGGATGTTTGTTACTCTTTTACGCCGGAACGGCTAAACGGATCTGGATGAAACTTGGCAGAGAGATACATTATAGTCCGGAATAAGACATAGGCTACTTTTAATCTCGTGGGAATACCGGGATTTAAATCTGCGCTGGTGAAACCGCGGGGCGCAACTAGTTTTTCTGATAAAAACATTTTTAATATCTAATACTAACGGTTTTAATATGCAAAATTGCTGCCATAAAGGTAAAAAATAAGTCCTAGCGAATACAGTAACTCTAAATGACACATTTATCGCTGAATGCCAGGCGCTATAAACTCGAGCTCACCTGAATTCTTCAGCTTGCATGAAACATTTTAAAGAAGGTTTTAAGTAGTTTTGAAGGATGTTATTACGGAATGAAAAATGAACACTTTTAATAGTGAGAAGAATAAATTACGATTCAGAATTATTATTCCATGAAAGTAGAGTTGGAGAGGCAAGAATAGTAAGATAAGGAATGAGTTTAAAGGGGCAGTGGCGCCAGTGACTGAGTAGATAAGGAGTTATAGGTTAGTGGTATGGCCATGTTATGCGAAAGGAAGAATGCCAAGTAACCAAAAAAGTTCTAGGTATGGGTTTGGATGGATATAGGAGTAGGTAGTAGTAGGTGGCCTACAAGCCTTCAAGATGGTCCTTGTGATTTTATTGAATAAACATATTTTGACTTTGACTACCTTAGGCCTAAGAAAAGATGGATTGTGTGATAGAACATACTATGAAAGGAGTGGCTAAGAGTGCAAAGAAATAACCTGTTGATCCGAGCCCTATTTTACCGAATTGGGCTTAGCACAGCAGGTTCCTAAGGATAAGGGCTCAATAGTTGATAACAATGGATACCTACACAATTCATACGAATTAATATGTACTTCCCATTTAGATTTTACTCTGGTCTGAGAATATACTAGTCAAATGGCTAATTTAGTGGTAATTTGTTACTGCAATATTATATGTGGCTTATTTATAAACCTTATAAAAGCACGACAACCATACAATTTCAGCTAAAAATATCAAACTAGTGAGGCTATTTTATAATGTATGGAAATGGTTTATCGCGCAATGTTTACCTCCAATTTTGGAAAACTGTTATTTATACACCTTTATAACTTGTATAGTTGCCAAAAACAGAATAGGTTTTTTATTGCATTCCATTTTAAACTAAAGCTTTCAGAACAAAATTCTCCTTTTCATAAAATTGCTTGAAAATTTAAATATTTTGTTCGTTCAAACGACTGACGCCACAACATATTAAAGTTGAACTTTATACTTTTTTATACCATCAACTTTCAATCAAAATTTCATCTCCAATTAAGGTATGATCGCAATTAAAATTTCGCTAAGCTGTTTGTTTTAAAAATAGAAAATAATTAGTAAAATTTTGTTCTCATTTGAGTTTTTAGCAAAAGGGCTGTTCAAATATTTCGAAGTTAGGTGAAAGTTCCGATTTGCTTATTATTTTGGCAACTTCTATAAAAGTATTAAATTGTTGAGCGAATTTTAAGTCCAGTCTGGTTGGTACACCAGCATAACCCCGCCGATGACTCTAACAATTTGAACCCCGTAATATTATTGTGTGTTGGGCGAATAAAATTTACTTTAATTGTAAATTTATATATTTTTAACCGACTTCATAAAAAGGAGAAGGTTTCATTTTCAAGTAATTTTTTTGACAATGTTTGTTACTTCGTATCTTTTTTCTAAGCGATTTTGATGATTTTTTTTAATCGAATGCTGGTTCTTGTCATGTCATGTGGTCTTATTTTTCGATTAGACGAGTATTTTTTGAGTTATAGTCCTTAGTAATAATAACTACTATAAGTGTATTTTCCAGTGCATTTGAAATTAAAAAAAAACTAAATTTTAAATAAGTTTATTTAATGCACCTAGGTGAATAAGCTCAGGTGAATGAAATTTACCAAGTCATATTTTCTCCGTTTGGTAAAAGCTCTTGCTTGGATAAAAAAAAATATTTTTGCTAAATCTTTGTAATGCTATTAAAAACAACTTAACCGATTGCGATTTTCCATAACTACATTCAGTTATTTTATATCTTCAAAAGTGTTCAATTGTGCGAGCGAGATAGTCGCGCGCCTATGCTGTCCTATAAGGCTCCCACTTCGGGTATTGTTTACTAATATCAAGATACCATAAATAATAGATGGTGTTTGGCTTTAGTTAATAAGCGAAGAAGATTGTATTAAGTACAAATACAATAAATAAAGGAACACGTGAAGAACAAGTAGATAGCTGGGTTCTAATGAAATAATAATATCATTGTTATCATCAACCTGTAGAAGTTCGACACAAACGCAGAGTAAGTGTATAGACAATCGTTTAAACATCGATCAACACCGTAGACACACTTTTATCTTTTGACACGTGTTTATAAGAAAGGCCGCTGATTTGCTAGGTTTGGCTGCGGAAAAATCAATATAGAATTTATCGGTTAAATCAACCAAAAGAATTGTTTTCAAACAATACGCACCTTTATTTGATTATCAATTCCTGGTAATGGGCAGTGAGATCGCTTGACGAGTTTTTGGCAGCGCCTCAACTAAGGCACAATACACACAGAGGCCACAAAACGTGAACAAGATATGTTTCTTCTTATCATGTCAGTTTCTTTCAAAACAGTGTGGTGAAAGGATTTGAAGTATGACACTAAGAGGCTCCTTTCGAGTACTTGACTATGCTTTATAGAGCTTTGTAGATTCTATGACATGCCGGTTTCTTCACGATGTTTTCCATCACCGTTTGAGAGTACTGGCACTGTGCAAATACATTTATGAACCGAAAAACTCATTGGTGCACGACGCGTTTCGAACCCACGACCTTAGAATCAGAAGGCGGGGCCGCTACTACGAGACCACCAGTGCTCACAAGATAAGATACATTAGCTAAACTACGGTGGACTGTGTACACAGCACCTTATCCTCAAAATCAAACAATATTTGAACTAGGTAGTAGGTAAGGTATGTGAATCAGATATCTGATAATACTTATAACATATTTGTAATATATTTTTAGTTATAAAAACCCCACATACAGTTAACTCATCTCATTTCACTTTTTTTTGGTTCTAGATCGAATTTATATACATAGAATTTGTACTCGCCCAACCGGGCCGGATAGTCTAAGATTCACAAAGAAAATATTCAGCTTTATTTTCGGAAACATAAAGTTCAAATTCAAGTGAAATTCCGTAATTTCACTTGCCCGTGGCCGTCTAAGGGCCGATCCCGGTTGATGCTTAAAGATCTAGAGACGTCTGTTTATTGCACCGCATCCGGTCTTATCACCAGGTCGAGGTTGTTCCCTCGCACAATGATTATGATTTCAAAATAACTCTGACTCATTCTAGCCGGCGAGAAAGTTCGTGCTTATCGTAATGATGATAATTATAATAATCATGCTGGGCAATCCACACAGCACCATCTAGCCCCAAAGTAAGCTACTCAAAGCTTGTGTTATGTGTACTAGATAACTGATATATTTAATACATTATATACTTACATAGATAGATATTTTTTATTATACATAGAAAATACCTAAGTACATACAATTTGTACATTGTGTTTTATTTGTGCAATAAAGAATTTTCTATCTATCTATCAAAATTCATCCAACTCGCAAAAAATTATGAGGCAAAAAAACATAAAGAAGTCGAATTGAGCGCCTCCTCCTTTTTTTAGGACGGTAAAACTAATAAAAAGTATTATAAAAAATCTTTATAACTACATAATCTACGTTGTAGTCTGCTAAAATCTAGGTAAGCGTTTTTCCAATTCACAAAGAATGACCTAAAAACTACGATAAAATGTATGGGCCTAAAAATATAATGTGTTCGTAACTTTCAGGAAATAAAATTCATGGTTACTTCCCTTGTGTGAACAATAATTAGATTAGATTCAGATTTTCATAAACACAAAGACATTACTTTGTCCTGTGCATCTTTCCAAGAACACAATAATAATACAGAATATAAATTGTCATTGTTCCTACAGAATGAAGCAGCTGCTAAAATTTACCGCATCGTACTTTGTGTGAGGCACAGAGTATCGAAAAACTAAAGATTTTTATTTACTAACTGATAGAAAAAGCAGAGAAAAATGTGGTAACCTGTACCTATACCAAAGCATTGAATCGTAAGTCACGCACGATAGGAACGTTCCCTACGATGCACTGCCTTACGTGTATCAACTGAGCCTCATGTGCCTGTAATTACCCCGGCGACCACACTCTTCAAACTGAAAAACAGCAACGCCGCTTGGCGGCAAAAAAGGCGTGCAAAAAAATTGCAGTGTAGTTAACCATACAATTTGTATACCTATTGGAAAGGCCAAGAAAATTATTCTCAACAACAACGACACGGACTTACTGGAGACCTTCGACAGAGCGCTAAAGTATAATCATCGGGAGGAGTTCGTAACACTAGATAGGTATAAGAAATAGTAGCACCTGGGGAGAGAAGCACTTACCTTGCCGTAACACAGTTTTTAACTAGCACGGAAGGTAATGTTCCGTTACCAGAGTGTGCCAGATTGCCTGATAAGCTAAAATCCCTAGAATAAGACCTCTGTATGGCTCAACTCATATGTATCTCTTTTTTGTCTGAAATAAACATTATCTTATCTTATCTTATCTTATCTTATTTATTTATTCATTAATACTAGTTTTTCATATTGTCTATTTTAATCTATTTAATGTACCTACACTGGGCAGTAACCAAATTTAATCTACATTTTATAAGCTAAATATAATAAATTATTAGAAAAAAATAGCAATAAAACAATAAATAAATAATCAAGCAATAAATTTTACAATTTGTTGATTTATAGCAATAATTATTGACGGAAATTTCACATAGCGCTACTCGTATGTTAAACACCTAGAGACAAACAGTAATTTGGATGATAGACAATTTTGAGCACCATTCGTCATCTCTACCATACGGACAACCGCGGAAAGCTTCTATTCTCTGTTGTATGAAAATACATAAAATTAGTTCTTCTGTGAAGTCATTTATTATTTCAGTGTTTATATTTCTCCTAAATGTCAAATATTTGTTTTAACGTTTTAAAAAAAAAAAACTGAAACAGCTTCACGACTTTGATCCCCAGGCACGGTAGATATCCCTTCAGATCTCCCAGTACCAAGTAGGTACTAATTCAAGATTCTTTGAGGATGTCTAAGGGGGGTAGTCAGAGGTACGTCCAAACATTACTTTTGGCACATACCCACATTTTGCAGTAGTTAGTATTCCATACGTGACAGGTTGCAAGCCCATCGCCGCTGTTAGAATACTAACTGGTTTCCTCACGATGTTTTCCTTCACCGTTTAACGTTTTAACTTTTCTTATTTAAAGGTAATCCTTACTCAAAAGCCTTTCAAATAACCCCATTGATGTATATTAACTACTTTGCGCACTTTTAGTATTAAAAGTGCGCAATTTAGATCGCGAGCGTCGACTGCAACAAACATTTAAACAAAAATCTGCTCGATGGAACTTTTTTTTTTTTTTTTTTTTTAATACATTTAGCTGATGGAACAAGCAGATGGCCCACCTGATGTTAAGTGGTAACCATCACCTATAAACAAAACATTGCCCCGTAGGTCACGCACAATAGGAACGTGTCCTACGATGCACTGCCCTGCGTCCATCAACTTGAGGCATACAGATGTTAAGCCTCATGTGCCTGTAATTACTATTATAACGAACTTATTATTATTATAACGACCTCACTGGGCGAGAGTCCGCCTGCGACGCAGGAGGTTGCGGGTTCGATTCGATTTTTCCCGTCTCGGAACAAACTTGTGTACGATCTGCAGAAATTTGTTCCGTTAGTCTGGGTGTTTATGTATAATAAAAAATATATATCTATGTAGGTATTTGTGATATAATGTATTAAATATGAATCTGATATCTAGTACCCATAATTCAAGCTTTGAGTAGCTTACTTTGGGGCTAGATTCTGATGGTGCTTTGTGGATTGCCCAGTATTATTTATTATTCATTATTTATTTATTATTATTATCGTGTAAAATCAAAATAAGTTAAAACGCCACAAAGTCACAGGCATTCCACTAGTTCACAATCACGATGTTTGTTGTGTTAAATTAGCAGGCAGCACGCACATCCCGTCATCAAAACAGACGATATTAAATTTAACTGCGAGAGTGAGTTAGTATTAATTTCAACGCAACTTTGTTAATTTCACGAGTTATCACACTGACGGATATTTTCACTACGTTTTATTACGTTTGTTTATGTTTGTGACATAGATTGTGGAGAGATTCATTTAAAGTGGGTCATGTCATAAGCAATAAAATATCTCATGATTAATATTGTACGCACAATGAGTGGTCTTATCGCTAAATATATTGGAAAGTGGTTTTCTTGATTTACTCGTCCAATCTGAGTGATTTTTCTACATTGAATCTAATCTAACTTATATTATAAATGTGTAAGTTTGGATGTTTGTATGTATGAATGTGAAATGAAATGAAAGGATCTTGATGAAATTTGGCATGAAGATACTACTTTTTATTCCGTGGGGATTCCAGAATTCAAAACTACGTGGGTGAAACCGCGGGGCGCTGCTAGTGTATAATAATCAAGTTTATTTATATCGTCATGAAAAAGAACAACAGTAAAATTAAGACTTACCGGAAAAGTGCTTTCCACGTCATAAACTTCAGATGTTCCCAAGACGAAGTAAGAATCTTCATCAAACAATATCGTTGTCTGCTCTGAGTCGCGAGAGTCCAACTCTACGCAGTCCAAGTAAAGCGTTACTTTGTCATCCTGGACGTACAAGAGAACGCTGCGGAATACCCCTGTTATGTTGGTCACCAGAAAATCTATTTGAGGATCGTCTTTCTTCCTCAAAAGAGATAAACGCATAACATTCTCTTCTCCAGGCGAGAATTTTAAAGCGAATTGCGGGGTTTTGTCTTTATCTTCTAAAGAAAACATGAAGGTGGACCTTTCTTCGTAGAGCTTAAAATGTGTATCGATGATGAAAGGACTAGTGAGCCTCGTTTTGCTAATTGTTAGGTCCTTGACTGGTATACTTTGATATGAGTTCGTGAAATTCAGGTATTCTGTAGCATCATCGAATGGAATATTCAATATGTCTGTCGGCAGCATATCATATTCCCCTGAAACTAATTAAAGTGATTAATAATTTAATAAGTAATGTAAATACATACATACACACATAAAACCACGTCTGTACCCCATAGGGGTAGGCAAAGACCACGGATTTCCACTTGCCACGATCCTGACATATCTCTTTCGCTTCATTCACTCTCATAACATTCCTCATACATTCTCGTCGGTTTAGGGTACTCTTGACCCGGCCTGAATGTAAATAATTATTTATTTATTTATATATAATAAGTAGTAGTAGCAGTAGTAGTTTTATTTATTTATAATAAGTATTTATTTATTTATTAGGATCGCCAAGAGATAATACACAAAACTTAATACTAGACACAAACAAAATAAACATCCTGACCCGTGCATATCCACAAGTTAGTATGTTTATTAGTTAGCGATTGGCTGATGCGTTATGCTCAAAAAGGTTAAAAACTGCTAAAGTTCAGCAATTGAAAAATTTGCCTCGGCGCAAGAATATTTTTTTTTACTTTTTGCTTGTCAGTGAAAATGAATTTTTGTTTACTTCATCGAATATGAAAGAGTGGCGTATTAAAGAGGAGGCCCATACTCAGCAGTGGGTGCAAACGGGCTGAAATGATGATGATGATGAATATGAAAAGATTATGCAATTATTTGTCTTGACGCGGGAATCCTACCCATGCCTTTTGCATTACGTAATGGTACTGACACACGTGCTCAAAAATAAGCATGCTTATATTGAGCGTGCTCAAAAACCAACCGAAGTACGACCAAATAGCATGGCTATTTACTGGCAAGACCTGTTCACACGTGCTTTTATTGAGCAAGACTCGAAAAGAGCATGCTTTTAGCTCTTAAATAAGCACGTGTGTCAGTAACTTAATGCGTGCAATTGACATTGCCGTCGTCTATATCAACTCTATTGAATAATAAAATGCAATTATTTGTCTCGGTGCAAGAATCAATCCCACACCTTTTGCATTACGCTGTGCGTCAGTGAAACTGACACTGTCTTCTATCTTTAGTCGATCGATCTTTGTATTACCATAAAAACTAAATCACTAGACTTAAACACAAACAACTTCATTAACACGAATTTCTTATCTATGGTAGTTTGTCAAAGTAGAAGTTAACGAATGGCTGAGTTACTGGCACCCCATTGGTTGACCGAGGCTTGTTGGTTCAAGTCCACTTGCACCAGTACTTGTACTAAGCACTAGTCACTTTTAGCATATCGCATAACAATGGTACAAAATAAGTTTTATTACCGGCCTCCTACTTTTTGAGCTTCTTATTAGGTAATAAATATAAGTTGTTTTGTATACTTGATACTACCTGGCGTAAAATATAGGTCAGTAATTATAGAATACGATGATATTACATTAAAATTAAAAATATTACGTAGAATTGAATAATCAGATAAATTAATGTGTTATGAATTATAAAAATAAATGATTAATGAAATTGATGAAGAAAAAGAATGAATGGAAAAAATGTTGTTGCAAATCAAAGCAACAGGTTAGTGGCATTTATTGATAAAAAAACGTCCTCCTATACTTACTACATTTTCAAAATCAAAAAGTCTTTATTCTGTTAAATCATTATGGGCACGAGTTTGAAACCTCTTAATTTAATTGGTGAAAGCATTTGTAGTGCCTTCCGATCCGTAGTTTGTGGGCTCAAAATCAATTAGTGTTTCAGTTGAAAAATGTATGTAATCAGTGCCAGTACTCTCAAATGGTGAAGGGAAACATCATGTGGAAACCGGCATGTCAATGAACCTAAAAAATATATATAACATGTGTTATGTGCTCAAAAGGAGCCTTTTTGCAGCGGACTTTAAATCCTTTCACAACAGTTTTTCTAAATAACTAGTGACGTAACAAGAAGAAGAATACACTAGGTGGATATAACGCCAGGTCCTCGCGACCAAAACCAAAAGAACAGATAAAAACAATGTGTGAACGAGGCACAAAGACGCGCCCTTATATTTAGTGGCAGCTGCTTTAGTTAATCTTGATCGAGTAGTAATGGCGACCGTCACGGCAGCTTTTTGGGTGAAAATTAAATTGCTACCAAAAACTAAATACGATCTACTCCTGACTCAAATATATTACTAAATTTCAGTCTATATTTAAATTATTATGGAACTAAAAGTTAAAAAATTTGCCTGTTGCCTACCAGATGATGAGCAGTTAATTCTGCTAGGTTGATAAAACTTACGTGACTAGTTGCAAGCCCATCGCCGCTGCTTTACATTACTGGTCAAGTAGTACCTATTTTTCCTTTCTTGATCGTGACCCTTGTACGAGTATACCATGGGTATTTATTTTACATTTAATAGATCCTACTACTATTATATTCTATACCAATAAAAAACTATTACTTACATTTTATTTGTCTAGTCCTTGCAAACAACATTGCTATAACAGCTAAATACCTGAAACAAACATGTAACATAATTTATTAATTTATATTTTTACATTTCATTGTAGGTAATCGATGATGTCGGTATCAAGTGCTGGGAGCCTTATAGAGGCACAGTTGAAATTTACTTTCACCACACTGGTTAAAGAAATAAAAATAAGAAAGAGTGAAAAAAAAATAAACAAAATTCGGTTGGACATTTTCAACTAAAGTCAAACACGACAGAAAAAGAAAAGAAAGCGATAGTCTTAGTTCATGCTGTGAAGTCAAAGTTAAGCATGCGGTCCTCTTCTGGAAGAAATTGCTGTGCGTGGTAAACCAACTATGGGGCTTAAATACTTTGTAATGTCTATGCTAGTGCACGACTTTGCATATTTAATCCTCAATAAATAACTATTTTAAATTTATTGAAATTATTCATAGGTCACAATGACAGATTCTGTAGATAGAAATAAATAAATTACGCTTGTCTTACACTACCCTAAATTACCAATCTGATGCCACTAATGTATATACGTCTTGTACAATATAAACCCACTAATTAAAGCCTTATGTACAAGCTTATCAAATCAACCTCACTACCGGCTGATTAAATCTTGAAAGCGCTGTAACCGAACAAACCATTCATAATTAAATAAGCTTACATATAGTAAATAATTTATGTAGTAAGCTTAAATTAATAATTAATACTGGCTTGTAAAATACAGGTTTTCTCAGTACAGCTTCCAATTAATTTATATTCAAGAAAATACTGCCCAGTATAAGCAGGCGTATTCAATTTGAAGCGACTTTTTGTGAAAAATTTTATGGATTTTTCTTAAAATTGGTAAAAGTCATCGAGTTCTTTATTATAAGTTACATTACCTATCTTATAGCACTTTGGGGGCTTATAATTTATTTTGTATGCTTCGCTTTTCTTGATTTTATGAGTACTTTTAACTTCTAATGTAGCTCTTACATTTCGCTGCTTTGATTTAATGTCGCCTGTCGTCGATGGGCCATCTGCTTGTTCTATTACTGCTTTCCAAAAAAATTTAATGAACGCAGAAAAGCTTTGTCTTGAAAGATTCAAGCAAGTGAGACAAACACTGATCTAAATTGTTTAATATATAAGTAGTGTTAAATAACAAAACTACATGAGTGTATAATTATTATGATGTAAGTAAAAACTATTTGGAACATTTCATTTGACATGTTGGAATTATTCAAACACTGTCAGATATCAAGTAAAAGGTTGATTATTTATGACCGGTACTGGCCGTTAGAAATGGCGATCGAAACTAGCGCAAACTATTCCAATTTCAAAAGTTTCATACGCCATTTTTCATTCCTTTGGGGATCACGAGTTCTAGAACTGTCAAGTGGTAGTAAAGGGTTAACATTGAATGAGAAGCAGGTTAGGCTTGCTTTTATCGTAACTTGCAGATATATTATAGAGTTTTATAATATAAAGAGCACCGGTGGTCATGTGGGAGTGACCCCGCCTTCCGATCATAAGGTCGCAGGTTCGAATTCGGTCGTGCGCCAATGGAGTTTTAAATCGAAAAATTTATATGCGCATTACCAGTGCTCAACGGTCAAGGAAAACATCATGAGGAAACCAGCTAGTCTTCTAACAGCGGCCATGGGCTTGCAACATGTCACGAATGGAATAATAACTACTGCAAAATGTGGGTATGTGCCAAATGTGATGTAATTCATTAATTAATTCGAACAACCCTCCTCTTCACGCATTTGTTTCTATTGATTTTGAGTTTGAGAATGGCTATGGAATTCAATTTCGCTGATGAGTGTTGGGAGCAAATTTGCGTTGCTTTAAATAACTAATTAATTTGAATATTATATGGGAAAACATCGTAAGGAGGCCAGTAGTATTCTAACTACCAGTGATAGGTTTGATACCTGTCAAGTATGGAATATACGAACTACTGCAAAATGTGGTAGTTTTGATATTTGGTCGTCCAAATATCAAAACCACCAAGGTTCGTACCTTGGAATACCCCAGGCATCCCTAAAGAATATTAAGTTTATATCTAGTGTCAATTATTAAATGATCAGTGGGG
Source organism: Plemyria rubiginata (assembly GCA_963576535.1). Lineage (NCBI taxonomy): Eukaryota > Metazoa > Arthropoda > Insecta > Lepidoptera > Geometridae > Plemyria > Plemyria rubiginata. The sequence continues at coordinate 8,742,937 of OY754917.1, read as the reverse complement.
ATATCTACCGTCACTAGAGATCTAGATCGTTTCGTGTATGTTTCTTTTCTAAGTAATTTTTTTGAAAACTATACTTAGAAGAAGAAAAGTTTGATTAGCATTTGATATCTACCTACCATAGGCGAAATTTTATGCCGAAAAATTACCGGGAGGGATAGATAAACGATGAACGAACCCAAAAAAGAGGAAAAATAACCTTAAACGCGAGCGAAGCCGCCGGCTGCAGCTAGTCTGTTATACCAAGAAATTACTTCAGTAAATACTGTCAGCATCTAACTTATTCCGAACATTCCTAGAGCATTTCACCAAAATCAATATCGTTAAACAATGTTTAAATATCCTTGAGACAAAAGAGAATATGGTGGTACACAGTGCGGTGCGATATTGTGACGTCATTATACATGAAGTCGAAAAAATGAGGAGCAATAGATTAACGTGGTATGAGTATGTATGAGAAGGGGATAAATAAGTAATGTTAAGAATGTAAGGTATGAATGTGGATGGAAAAAGATGGATGGATTGTTGAAAGATAATATGGGTAGCAAACGCAACATCATGCTGAGCTGGACACCATTTTATGACGTGGACGTATGTACCTTGGTATGTACGGTATTGAGAGACACACTCCCCCCCCCCCAAATTTGTTTCTTGTAAGTTTAGTATAGGTTTGTTTAAAATATCTGCTGTTTATTTTTATTATTAGTGTGTCGCTTTGTTGTTATGTGTGTGCGTGTGTGTTGTCGTCATAAATAAAAACTTTTTCTTTCTTTCTTTTAGCAAAGGAGTGACTATAGTCGTCGATACGATATAGTGGGACGATAGAGAAAAGTGAAGAAAAAAAACCAGTTGTGCTGACCCCACATGAAGGGGGATAGGGCTGATGATGAGTAGTATTAGAAAGTCGATTGTCCAAAAATGTGCTAAAGTAAGAAAGGTCGTATATAAGCTAGCCGCTTCTGCCGCCAAGCAGATGAGGCTTAACATCAGTATGCCTCAAGTTGATAAACGCAGGGCAGTGCATCGTAGGGCACGTTTCTATCGTGAGTGATTTATGAGGCAATGCTTTGTTATAGGTGATGGTGACCACATAGCATCTGGTGGGAATCTGCTTGTTCCATTGGTTTTGTTAATGTTACCTAGTGTTTCTTCGCATCGGACTGTGAATCTCCCCCTACACAACAGTATCACGTCCTGTTGATAATTTACTCATACACGAAATTGCTTTCATGTTTAATTAAATTAGTTATTCGTGAGGTTTAGTGTGAAAAGCAGGTAACAATTTGAGGTGCGTGCGATATCTAAGCTCATTCAGTTTCACTTTTATTTATTACTAATTGCGCCCGCGGTTTCACCCGCGCATTTTTAAATCCCGGTATAAAACGTAGCCTGTAGTAGTGTGTATGTCTGTGCTATTCCAGACGATAATCTACCTCTCTGCCAAGTTTCATCCAGATACGTTCAGCCGTTCTGGCGTGAAAGAGTAACAAACATCTATCTATCCATCCATCCATACTTACAAACTTTCACGTTTATAATAGTCTTAGGATTTTAATATCTAAGTCATCTCTATCAGCCTAAGAAGTCCACTGCTGGAACAGGCCTCCCCTACACGTTTCCAGGAAGAACGATTTTGTGCCCTTTCCACTCACTAAATTCCCCTAACAATGTCGTCAGTCCATCGTCGTCCCACACTTTGCTTTCCTGCTCGTGGTCGCCATTCGAGAACCTTTATTCCCCAGTGGTTGTCAGTTCTTCGAGCTATATGACCTGCCCATTGCCACTTCAACTTGCTGATTCTGAAAGCTTTGTCGGCTACCTTGGTTCTCCTGAAGTATACAGGGTTACAGGAAAAATCGTGCTAGTGCAAGATATAATATAAAGACATATATTGTTTTATGCAACTAGCTGATGGAACAAGCAGATGACCCACCTGATGTTAAGTGGTAACCGATAACAAAGCATTGCCTCAAATATAAAATCAAGACACGAATGATTCTCTAACGTATTTATTTGTAAGTTATATTTAAATATAAATTCGTTCAGTACACTTCCTAGATACGAGTATAACGCTGTACAGGAACCGTGCGTGAGTGGTCGTAAAATTCGGTAAATTACTGCTGAATTTATTGCGAAATCCACAGCGAAACACAAAATTTAGTAAATCTTGCTTAGAGTGCTGATTACTTAAAGTTTTTACGACTTACATTATTTTAGAAGGTTTATGCACAGAAGTGTCTGACCTATACGATTAGATTAATAGTGGTCGAAAGGAGCATCTCGCGCACACGAAACACGAAAGGTAAATCCTTTCACAGTGCGGTGAAAGGATTTACCTTTCACCGCACTGTTTCGAAAGAAACTAGTAAAAACAACAAGAATAAAAATATACAACATCAAACAAAATGAGCAAAGATTGATAGATAGGTATCGGATAGCTCTTTGTTTATCCTACTTAATATTAGATATAAACGTGAAAGTTGGTAAGTTCACGATCTCATACCACCATCCCCTTTTTTAATTATTTTCAATGGCTGCTAACTCTGTCTTATGAAGACACAGAGCTCCTCTTAAAGATTATACTACATATAATCACAACAAACTTATACATCCAAATCATCAACTGCACCCCCCATCCTCTCACACGTCCCCCACACATAAAACGTACACTATTGAGGGGTTCTCCTCTATAACCAGACTCTTATGAGGCTGGCGTGCCAGGAGTTATAGCGCCCCATAAGTTTCACTCACACACACACACACACACACACACACACACACACACACACACACACACACACACTCACACACACACACATACATACATACATACTTACGCGCACACACACACACACATACTCTCACAAAAATCCACCACTAAAATTATTATTCTATTTTCATTATTTTTGGTTACAAATTTTAATTAAGTAATTAATTCTCTTTGTTTTGGTTATTTCTTAAGTCGGAGGAGGGTGTTAATGTTCGCGACACAGTTTCTGCTGAAACTTCTGCGAGCGTTATCGTTTTCTTGTTAACATTGTTCCTTGATTTGTTCCAAAATAAACATATTTTGATATTTGATATTTTGATCTCCTTTCCACCATAGGACGAGTAGACGTACGGCCTAGTACCACCCTTACCTGGTTAATTTACCACCCATTCGCACTAAGCGTTTTGCTTCTACCTTCATCATGCGAACCGCCAAGGATTGGAACTCATTGCCGTCGTCTGTCTTTCCTTATTCCTACAATTTCTCTTTAAGGTTAGAGTGGATAGGTGTCTTCTGGACCGTTCTGTTCAATCGTCGGTTACATCGTCGCTTACCACCAGGCGAGATCGTAGCCAAAGAAGTATGGATGGATGGATAAATGTTTGTTACTCTGACGCCGGAACGGCGCCGGATCTGGATGAAACTTGGCAGAGAGATAGATTATAGTCTGGAATAGCACTTAGGCTACTTTTTATCCCGTGGGAAAACCGGGATTTAAATCTGCGTGGGTGATACCGCGGGGCGCAACTAGTACCTTTACAATTGCCTAAAAGTACCCAGACAGGAAACATACATCTATGTTCATCACACAATTTTGGTTATCCAAGAAGGCAGAGCTACTAACCAACTGAACTACGAAGGCTGTCAATTTTCTTTGTTTATAAACATACTAGCGACCCGCCCGCGCGCCCCTGCTTCACACGGGTGCACATATCATGCATGTGTTATACATATAAACCTTCCTCTTGAATCACTCTATCTATTTAAAAAACCGCATCAAAATCCGTTGCGTATTTTTAAAGATTTAAGCATACATAGGGATATAGGGACAGAGAAAGCGACTTTGTGTACTATGTAGTGATAGTGATTGACTGAACAAAGTTTAATAAAATTACTGACCATTCCGTTAGTACAAATATAGTTTTCAGTAATTTGAATGAATTGGTCATTATTTACACAAGTGAGCCGGTAAACTAATATTACTTTCATCAAAGTGGTATTTAATAATATCGAGGCTGGATTTATTTAATTTAGATTTAATTCAATTATATTGGAAAACTGGTGGTTAAAGTGGCTTATTTTATTATATTTGCGGATAGAACAAGCCTGTGAACCACCTGATGTTAAGTAGTCCGCGCGTGTAAGTACCATTTTTTCTCGAAAAACTTATGGATTACACTTGGCGTTTTAAAATAATTATTCTTCAGTATTTCAACAAAACCTAAAGAGATATTAAATGGTAAAAGAAATAACAGAAGTCGGATTCCCTGGAAAGAAATGAAAGCAGTCATTTGTGTTTACGGTCCTTCTTACCCAGGTAAAATAATGTTTCAAGATACGTACCTACACTGTGTTGTAGTATGCCTCGTGTAAACAAGTAACAAGATTATGTTTACAAACTATCTAATATTATTCTCAAGTTTGTTATAATACAGCTAAAACCACTGTTTTACAGCCCTCACAGCTTAGTTGGTAGTATTCCTGCCTTTTGCGCTGTAGGCCATGGGATCTGACTTTTCTTGACTGATTATATTTCTTCTTCTTCTTTTCTTGACTGACTATATTTCAGACTTTTTGCTTGGTGGCAGTACTTCCTGGTATAAGCTTTCACAAAGAGCTCTACTACTAATAAAAACATGTTTCCAAAGAGTTTCGTCCGTATATATATAGTGCTGTGTGGATTATCCGCAGCATTATTTTTTTTTTTTTTTTGCAGTATTCCATGACTGTGTGGCATTGAATAAATGAATGAAAAATTCTTTATTCTACACCAAGATTAACAAAAAAACACTTAAAAATATAAAGTAGTACAATGGGCGGTCTTATCGCTGAAAGCGATTTCATTAGTGCACCAACAGATTGAAATGTTGTAGTCTTAAATCAAAAATGAGTTAGGCATGCACATTTTTGCTACAGAGGTGCCGTGGCAAAAAAAAATTATGAACACGCAAAATACTCAGTTTAAAAATAAACAAAAAAGTAGTCTAAAAATGAATTCCATTCATCCAGCACAAAGTCGGGTACTCGACAAACGCTGACAGTGGGAAACTATTCTGGGTCGCGAATAAAAGTGACCTACTTACAAATGATCCAGCTACTAGAGCGACTGGCTCCCTATTACGTATCTTGCGACAGGTTTGCGACGAGCATGACTTGCGCATTCGTGTATTCGATTTTTGTAACATGAATCATTGAAAAGAAATTAAGTTTGCAGTCTTTTATTTTCAGTATTGTTGCGTGGAACCGGCACTTGGATTCACATACGAGTATATATATAGCTTATGGATATGGTATGGTTCCTTTCATAGCTGTTGGCATGTCTTTTAATATTAATCATTAATATGCTAACCATAAATATATATATTTTTTTTAATTTTTAAAAAGTATTATTAGCACAATGCTTGATGTCAAACGATACCATTTCTAGCACTAGAAGAGCAATTTGACATCTGTTGAACAATTGATGCTAACACTAACAAGTGACAGTTACCTACCAACATAAAAAATGCGACAAGGTAGCAATCCGGAGACTCTTTCCACCATACATACAGGGCCGTTATTGAATATGACCAATCCAATCGCGTTTGCATTTAGATCACGTTGGTTGTGACGTCACACGGTTAGGTCAAAGTAATCTCCTATGCCATCCTACTACTATTATAAACGCGAAAGTTTGTAAGTATGGATAGATGTTTGTTACTCTTTCACGAGGGAACGGCTGAACGGATCTGGATGAAACTTGGCAGAGAGATAGATTATAGTCTAGAAAAGCACATTGGCTACACATAGGTTTTTATCCCGTGGGAATAGCGGGATTAAAATCTGCGCAGGTTAAACCATGGGGTGCAACTAGTAAAGAATAATGCCCCAGTATGTGTCCGCTGTCGCACCAGTATCGCAGTGGTTACTGTTTTGTTTTACGTAAACAGAGAGCGGGTGTTCTCCGACGCGGAATTGGCACCTGATTGAGCAATAGAGAATGGAAAGCTTTAATTTTGTAGGAAACGGTGATTCAACAAACCGACCCCTTGAAACATGCTGTATTATTCAAAGCTACTTTATTGTACCCGAGGACTTTAAACTTTTGGTTTTATTTAAAAAGAAGCTAGGAATGCATCATTTTTCTGCTCTTATAATTTTCTGATTTGTTCCACATTTGCCTTCGAATCAAATTTACTTTTTATATAATATGATTCACGAGCACTTTTGATTTTAAGTTCTTTTTCAAAAATGATGGGTATGCCCAATTTTTTACATATTCATACCCAGCCATGTCCTTTAAAATATCTAGATTATTGCTGAGCGATTCCAATCCGTTTTACCGTGTTACTAGATATAAATTCGTCTGCACTGCAAAATGCATTTAAGTTCTAAGATGGTTCAAATACCAAATGTGTCTGATTCACCTCAAGATCGCCACAAAGCAGTCACAAAATATAAGCTAGGAATAACTTCACAGCCTTCATCCAGGCACGGTAGATATACCCTCAGATCGCTAGTACCAAGTACTTTTTGGGTGACTAAAGGGTGTAGTCAGAACGTAGAGGTGCTTCCAAATATAATATTTGGTATTACAGACCAAACACATTTTGCAGTAGTTAGTATCCCATATTATATTGTTATGACAGGTTGCAACCCCATCGCCACGATAAATATGGTTTCCTCATGATGTTTTTCGTCACCGTTTGAAAGCACTAGCATTGCGCACATAAATTTACGAACATAAAATCCATTGGTGCATTATGAAGGTACCGGGTTCGATCGAACCCACGACCTTACGATCAGGCTTGGCTATTCCCACAAGACCACCGGTGCTCTCAAAGTAATATTATTCTGACTTAATTCTGGTTGACGTTGTAAATGTGAACCTTATTACAACTTGACGCGGCATGATTAAACACCCTATGTTGATACGAAACACCTAATAAGGACTTTATATCAAGTTTCTATAATGAGGCTGGGAGAAGAATAGTAAACATAGACAAGGCACATATAGACATTAATTACTCATCCTACTACTACTATATAAAGACGAAAGTTTGTAAGTCGGGACTACGGATGGATGGATGGATGTTTGTTACTCTTTCACGCCCGAACGGCTGAACGGATCTGGATGAAACTTGGCAAAGACATAGATTATAGTCTGAAATAGCACATTGGCTACTTTTTATCACGTGGAAATACCGGGATTTAAAACTGTGCGGGTGAAACCGCGGGGCGCCAACGTACCAAGATTTTCTTAGCTACTCAATGCAAACATAAAAATTAAATATTTATGATTTATTAGTGTGGATTATAAAAATTCTGAATAAAATCGTGTGTACGTATTTTTCACACTACTTTATTCCGACTTAGTGTTAAATAAAAATTATTTACTGCACAATGAAGACAAGCAAGAAAGCTAACTAATTTAGCGACATTTTTGGGCACATTGAGATGACAGGTAGAAGGGAAGGTATAATTTTATATCTCTGCGAAGTTTTCGTAGAATCTGTGTGTCGGCAACATTAAAATTATAATCAAATGGAAATGTTGGGTTTAATTATACTTTATGAATCACATTATGGTTATAATTAAGGTTATCCTAAAAATTTACAAATAGGCGAATATTGTTAAACCAATTAAAAAAAAAATATAATCAGAAATAATCATAGAATTAGTAAATTTGGGTGCAACAAGACTATAACCTATCTCTGTGCCAAATTTTATGCAGATCCGTTCAGCCGTTCTGGCGTTATTGAGTAACAAACATCCAAACTTTCACATGTATGATATTAGTGTGATTTTAACTAAAGAAGTTGAAAGCCAATTTATTTTAACCGTCATTACTACGGCTTTTTCTAATTGGCAAGGAATGCGTCATTATGTTTAATTAGCGAGTCTACTTTAATAAGTCAGACATTTATAATCATCATCATTATGAGCCTCAAGAAGTCTACTACTGTCTACTACTGTCTACTACTACGACTACGCTTCTTCTGAGCCTTCTCCATCCGTGTACATTCATTTATTTCATTTTATCATTTTCATTCATTTTTCATTATCATTCTCGCGATTATACGGTTTCGTCGGTCCATCGGGTAGGGGGGAGGGTGTCTCAAGACTCGTCTTTTGTGGTCACCATTTAAGGGCCCGGCAACAGCGGCTCGCAGTTTCGAGGTGCGTTTGGCTATTATTTCATTTTATTTCATTTCGGGGAGGTTGTTTGAAAGAATAACTATCCAGTGACACGAATAAATACTGTTCGAATACAAATAATACAATAATATAAGGGAAATGTGCTTGAGTCAGAAATCATTTTGGTATTAGGTAAACGTAAGGCCCAACATACTAATACCAAAATGATTTCTGATTCGGGCATGTTTCCCTTATATTATTGTGTTATTTGTGTTCGAACAGTATTTATGCGTGTCACTGGATAGTTATTCTTTCAAACAACCTCCCCGAAATGAAATAAAATGAAATAATAGCCAATCGCACCTCGAAACTGCGAGCCGCTGTCGCCGGGCCCATAAGAACCTTTATTTCCCAGCGTAAAACACTTGTAGTACACTACAAGTGTTTTACGCTGGGAAATAAAGGTGCTAAAAAATAAAGCTGCGCCCCGCGGTTTCACCCGCGTAGTTTTAAATCCCGGTATTCCCGTGGGATAAAAAGTAGCCTATGTGCTATTTCAAACTATAATCAATCTCTGTGCCTAATTTCATCCAGTTCAGCCGTTCTGGCGTTATTGAGTAACCAACATCCATCCATCCAAACTTACAACCTTTCGCGGTTATAATAGTAGTGTTTTAAATCTGAGCCCCAGAAACGGTTCCAACGATTTTCATGAAATTTAGTACCAGAGGTTTTGGAGGCGATAAATCGATATAGCTAGGACTCATTTTCAGAAAATTATTTGTTATCCGTGTTTTCAGGCAATTAAAAACCCAATTTAAACAAAAATAAGAATTCCTGACATCTATTGGCCAGTAACGATACTATTATTTTTTAAACTACTTCGGTAGATGGCGTTGTTAAGCAACCGAGAAAAGCTCGGTTATCCAGATATTCTACCTATAACGAAGTCGGGCGACTACCAATTGAGGTTCACACCAAGAATATTTAAATATAGTTTACTTGCACGTAATTATCCATAATAACACCTTGTAACAAGCTCTTTACAATTTTGTGATCAACTTGTTCAGTTAGGTATACCCGTACCACAGTACCTGTTACTTTGTAGTAGTGACTGGTAGTACGAAGTTGTGGTAATAGGTAGTAAGGGACTTTGTAAAGGGCTCGTCCAAGGTAGTAGGTATTAGGTGCAATAAAGACACGTGAGTCATAACAAAATATGTTAAGCCCTTAGTTAAGTTGTATATTAATACTAGTAGCGCCCCGCGGTTTCACGCGTAGTTTTAAATCCCGGTATTCCCACGAGATAAGATGTAGTCTATGTGCTATTCCAGACTATAATCTATCTTTCTGCCAAGTTTAATCCAGATCCGTTCAGCCGTTCGTGAAAGAGTAATAAACATCCATCCATACTTACAAACTTTCGCATTTATAATATTAGTAGGATATAGGTATACAAGTTTTTCAGACTAACACGTTTATTGATCTTGTTTATCTTTATAATTTGTTTCAAGGTTTTCGTTCTTTTTGAGTGGTATTAGTAATAGTATTAAATACTAAGAATACTGAGAGGATGTACACCTAAACTTGGGATGTAAGTCAGCTTTGTTTTAAAATTACGCAACCTTAGAACTAAGTCAGTCATCTTAACCAGTAAAACATGAAACAAACTATAGTATTACAAAACAAAATCCCAACTAATATTATAAATGCGAAAGTAACTCTGTCTGTCTGTCTGTCTGTCTGTTACGCTTTCCCGCTTAAACCTCTCAACCGATTTTGATGAAATTTGGCACAGACAATCTTTAGACCCTGAGAAAGAACATAGGCTACCTTTTATTGCGAAAAAATGTGATGAAGAGATTAAAAGTACGCAGACGAAGTCGCGGGTACCAGCTAGTATTTTATAAGAATGTGAGTCTCTTTCGTAAGCCCGTGGTAATAATCCAGAACGGTGTATCCATAAATGGGGTTTAACCTGTCGTCGTCGATGTGGTTAATATGAGTTATTTACTGATTGATAGACAACTCGCCGAGTCCGGTTTCAAAAGACTATTTAATAAATAACTGAATATGGTAGGTACTTATAACGTACCTATACCTACAATGATAATATGACAAAAATAAGGGAGTGCCAGAGGCGTTTAATGACTTTACCTTCCCATCCTAAGTTCGCGAATTCGAATCCGGTCTGCACCTAACGATACTTCTATTCAAAAAAGATGTGTGCAATATGCCCTTATGAGCAGTAGAGCTCTTTGTGAAGGGCTCGTCCGGAGAAGTACTACCAAAACGCCTTTTTTTGCCGCCGAGCAGCAACGCTGTGTTTCGGTTTGAAGAGTGTGGTCGCCGGTGTAATTCCTCAAGTTGATGGACGCAGGGCAGTGCATCGTAGGGCACGTTCCTATTGTGCGCGACCTACGGGGGGTACGTTCCTATCATGCGTGACTTCCGCGGCAACGCTTTGGTATAGGTGATGGTTACCACTAAACACCAGGTGGGCCACATGCTTCTTCCATCAGCTAGTTCTTTAGAAAAAATGCTCTCAAACGATGAAAGAAAACATCGAAGGACACTCGCGGATTAGACAGCCGAGAACCAAGAAAGTACCAAGTGACCTGGTAAAGATAGTAACAATATTTAAAACAATGCCGCAATATAGGTACAAAAAATCTATTTTACCAAACTATCAGAAGCCTGCTTTGGCATTAAGTAATGCCTAACTTGAACTTGCTTATGGAAAAACCAGTTTTATCGTTTTATGGGTTTCTGTACTGCAACCTAGGATTTTGGGGTCACGAAAGTTCTAAGCACGACTGGATAGGTACTTATCTTATCTCCATATAAAACACGAACCAAACCAATTATTAATGAAATACAATTCTCTTGAAGCCTTGAAAACTCAGTCATCTAGAATTGAAAACCTGACTTCTATAATAAATACTGAGAATAAATCACAGAATATCCAGCTAACCGGAAAATAAATGCAATCATAAAAATAGTTATCGAAAAAAAATCCGGTCTTAGATGCAGAATATGACAATAGAAACGGTCTTTCAATGCACTATAGCAAGAGTGGTCAACTTGTTTTAGTTGCGGCCCTGAACGAACAGAGGTAGTCATAGGCACTAAAAAATAGTAAAAGTAATTTTAAGAGAAGTAGAGCTTTTTGTGAAGAGCTCGTCCGGAGAAGTACTACCAAAACGCCTTTTTCTGCCGCCAAGCAGCAACGCTGTGTTTCGGTTTGAAAAGTGTGGTCACCGGTGTAATTACAGGCACATGAGGCTTAACATCTGTATGCCTCAGGTTGATGGATGCAGGGCAGTGCATCGTAGGGCACGTTCCTGTCGTGCGTGACTTATGAGGCAATACCTTGTAATAGGTGATGGTTACCAATTAACATCAGATGACCATCTGCTTGTGTCATCAGCTAGTGGTATAAAAAAGCAGCATGAACGACTGGCCGACTCTGGTAACTTATTCTTTTTCAATCATGTAAACTAAATAACTTTTATATAATGCTTGGCTACCTCTACTGCATTTTTTTATACTGCCAAGGTAGCAAACAAGCATACGGCCCTCCTGATTGTAAGCGGCTACCGCAGCCTATGGAAGCATTGTCAGTGGTATAATTTTCCATTGAAGAAACTAACCGGATTTGAAACCCCTTACGATCTTATTAGTATATTTTCTGGTATAAACTTTTTTTACTTTTTTACTAAACTATCATTTGGGTTTATATGTAGATACATTCCTAGGCGTAAGCTGGCATCAGGCCATTGCGGCCCACAGATTTGAAACCTCTGTTATATCGATTACGCTCCGGTAAGTCACTTCAATAGGCTGCGTAGGTCTTGTATGCAACAAGTCATTACCGAGTAATGGTTGGAAACCAGGACAACGGAAGGAATGCTGAAAAATATCGGGCTTCATTATTTATGTTTAGCGTTTTATTGTTCTACTAGTTGCGCCCCGCGGTTTCGCCCGCGCAGATTTAAATTCCGGTATTCCCACGGGATAAAAATGGTCTATGTGCTATTCCAAACTATGTTCTACCTCTCTGCCAAGTTTCATCCAGATCCGTTAAGTCGCTCCGGCGTGGAAGAGTAAAAAACATCCATCCATCCATCCATACTTACAAACTTTCGCGTTTATAATATTAGTAGGATTCGTGTAAGTACTTTTTATTTTAGTCGAACATTTCTGTGAGAGGACTAATAAAACTATGTGCTGAGGTAAGGGGTGTGGTTTTTTTTGATAATTTAAAAAAACACGGATTAAAAAACATTTACTGAAAATGAATCCTTGCTAATTGAATTGTGTTTTAATATAAATACCTTTAGAATTAGACTATTGTGACGAAAGTACAAAATGTTTTTCTAATTTTGGTGATAGCATTTTATTTTACGCCAGTGATTAATAGTTTAAAAAAAACTCTAGGTCATTCAACTCCATTGCCAAATCACTTCTGGGTGTGTCTGTTGACCCATTTTCAGGTTAAGCTTCATTCAAACTGACGCGAAAAACACCCCGCTGGTTTCCTTATGATGTTTTCCTTCACTGTTTGAGTGTACCTACTAACATCATGTACATATCGTTCAACAGAAAAACTCATTAGTGCACGAACTGGTTTGAAATCGGTGTAATTACAGGCACATGAGGCTTAACATCTTAACATCTGTATGCCTCAAGTTGATGGACGCAAGGCAGTGCATCGTAGGGCACGTTCCTATCGTGCGTGACTTACGAGGCAATGCTTTGTAACATCAGGTGGACTATCTGCCCGTTTCATCAGCAAGTTGTATAAAAAAATCAAGACTTTAAAATCGGAAGGCAACAAGGTCGCTACCATTAAAACCCTCATGCTCTCTATAAAAAGTTTCTAACTAATGTTGCATTGATTTTCTGATAAAGGTTTAGTTTTTTAAATCAACAAGCAACGACTAATACTACTGCAACTGTTTTTTTTCAATTATAGCAGAGTTGCAAGAAAGAAAATCTAAATGATGTTTTTGACAGTCGACGACCTCAGTGGCGCAGCGGGCTATAGTCCGCCTGCGACGCAGAGGTTGCGTGTTCGGTTCCCGCCTCCTCGGAACAAATTTGTGTATGATCTGCAGAAATCGTTCCGTTCGTCTGGGTGTTTTCTATGTTTGATAAAAAATATCTATCTATGTAAGTATGTAAGTATAATGTATTAAATATATCAGTTATCTTGTACCCATAACACAAGCTTTGAATAGCTTACTTTGGGGCTAGATGGTGCTGTGTGGATTGTCCAGCATTATTTATTTACTTATTTAGGTTTTTATATTTTGTCCCAAACGTTTTTATCCGAATGGGATTGATGTTAATGACAAATTTACAATTATTTAATTATTTCAATTTTACAAATATTTTATCATTTTAACTTTAATCTGGACTTTACTTACTTTTTGATTTATATTATTTTAATGATGTTCATATTACCTACTTATACATATACTTACGATGCCTGTGCTAGCTGTGGTTGCCTTTGGTGGATAAGCACGGGTCAGGATGTTTATTTTGTTTGTATCTAGTATTAAGTTTTGTGTATTATCTCTTGGCGATCCTAATAAATAAATAAATAAATAAAGCCACGTCCTGCCCCTTGATACGGGACTGATTTAACCACTTTGCGCCATCAGAATTATAATAATTCATTTAAGTGTAGTAAACACTTTAAAACGAAAAAACAGAAATAATGTGACAGTGTCTGCCGCGTCGGCTTCGTATCATCTTTAAAATTCGTATCGTTTGACAGTTTCTGCAGCGTCGGTTTCGCATCACCTTTACTTTGTCTCGTTGGTTTACGAGACGCCTGTCTGTTTGTCTGACAGATACCAAGGCGGGCCTTGTTGTGAGTTCACCTTCAAAAATAACAAAACAAATATACACACGAGTGCAATGATCGACTACCCGCGATCCTAACAATGTCGTCAGTCCATCGCATCGGGTAGGAGGGCGTCCCACACTTCGCTTTCCTGTTCGTGGTTGCCATTCGAGAACCTTTATTCCCCAGCGGTCAAATAAATGATTGACACGCACTATAATAGCTGAAATAGCATTTATAGCCTAAATCAAATTCAAATTAAATATTTTTATTTGAGACACAAACTTAAGGTTACACAATGCAAACAGTAAACGTAAGGCCAAACATACATACAAACCTAATACCAAAATGGTTTCTGATTCAAGCATATTTCCCTTATATTATTGTATTATTTGTATTCGAATAGTATTTATGTGTGTCACTGGATAGTTATTTTTCAAATAATTTCCCTGAAATGAAATAATAGCCAATCGCATTTTGAAATTGCGAGCTGCTGTCACCGGGCTCTTAAGTTACAAATCTCAGGGATGCATGCAGGGGCCAGAATTCATTGCTCTCGAATGTAGTTTGACTAGAGCATCGAACTTTCAAAGTTTGTGTTAGCAAAGCTTTTTTACGACGCTTTTAAAATTACACGGCGTCGACATGCGCGTCTATTGTATAGCAAAACGTTTGAAAACAAAAGAGATTTTATTTGGACAGTTTCTAGATTTATCTATTTTTTACAGGGTTACAGGAAAAATCGTGCTAGATCCCTTAAGGGCGTGGAGTACCCATCATTTCTGACTTATTTCACTATATTATATTTTAATTTTTTTTAGATATCCCTTAGAGAAAAATAAACTTTCTAAATTTTTTTTTATTTCTTAACTTTTACTTGTCTACTACGGTCTATGTAATTAACTTATGCACTATTTTCATGATTGACGTCCTAAAGCATCTTATTACACATGTAAAAATGCAATAATAATAATATTAAGAGACACAAAATAAACAAAAATAAATTTAGTAGCCTAAATATCTCGAAAAGGGTTATGTTTAGGGTAGGGTGTTTCATAGTGAAATAAGTCAGAAATGATGGGTATTCCACGCCCTTAACGGATCTAGCACGATGTTCCCCGTAACTCTGTATATTCTAGCAGCTTAAGAGTAGTATAGCTCTTTGTGAAAGGCTCGTCCGGGAAAGTACTACGCCTAACGTACGTATATAAATAGTTTACATTTGTCTTCAAATAACAATTCGCAATCACCTACAAGTACTTACAACTTTGTAATTACAACTCGTTACTCTGTAAGTAATTTGTGGGCGAATGGTATTACAAATCACAAGCTCAGACGCAAGAGAAGTGCCTCCGCCTAATGATACCGGGCGTGCTGAGATATGCTCCTTCAATTTGCTTCAATGAATGGTTTTGTGGTTGCTATGGTGACCATTTTGAATAGTTTTGGAACTAAAATACTCACTCCCTGGTTTATGAAAGCGCGATCAACACTAATCAGCCTTCAAGTCACTTGGCTATCTCCATATAATTTGAAGTAAAAGCTGAAATAGCAAGACTTCACAGCCAATTAGTGTTGATCAACACTAATTGGCTGTGAAATTGATTGAATCACTCTATCTATTAAAAGAAAAACTGCATCAAAATCCGTTGCGTAGTCTTAAAGATTTAAGCATACATAGGGATATAGGGACAGAGAAAGTGACTTTGTTTTATTCTATGAAGTGATAGTGATTAGTGTTTGATGCACTACTTTATCCTGGTCTTCCGTAATTGGCGTAGCTTACAGAAACCGGAGGTTACTCTTATTTCGATCCCTGCCATTTTATTGCGACTCAATCAAGAAATTTGAATAAGTTCAAATTCCTTGGACTCAATAGAGTATTCTTGTCACTGTCACTTTCAAGCCATCGAAAAGAGAGAAACACCAACAGACTTATCGGTTTGATAAGCTATTGGCGCGCTCAATAACCATTATGAATAAGAAGGGCCTTATTATTTAATAACGTTGAAAAGACAGATAATTCGTTTTTCACCAACACTTGTATACTTCACACTGAAAACCTTTTTCTAGCATCCTTCCCAGGCACTATTCTAAGATGAAAACTAAGCTTGATAATGACCCTTCAAAAGTTTGGAAATTTCTAAGGACATTGGGGGTCGGGAAATCTAAATTAAACTCTATTCCTAAAAATCTAAACATCGACCTATTAAACAAACATTTCTCCTCTTCTCCAAATATGGATCAGTTCACTAAGTTCAATACTATTCAATCTCTTTCAACTATACCACCTCCAAATTTCTCACCTTTTATTTTTAGTCTATTTTCAGCTTGTGACGTAAAGAGAAGTGTAACATCTATCTTGTCCAACGCAGTCGGCAATGACAACATTAGTCGCAATATGTTAGTGCCCATACTCGATGAAATCATTCCTGTCCTATCCCATATCCTTAATTTCTCTATTATTACTAGTACCTTCCCTGATGCCTGGAAAAATGCCCAGATAATTCCTCTGCCTAAAAAAGCAAATCCATCCACATTCTCTGAGTATCGTCCTATATCCATACTTCCTTTCCTATCCAAGGTACTTGAACGTCTAGTTCATGGCCAATTGAGTACATTTCTAAGCACAAATTCCCTCCTCAATCCTTTACAGTCTGGGTTTCGTCGTGGCCACAGCACTACTTCGGCTCTGACAAAGATCACTGATGATATTCGTCTGGGTATGGACAATGGGCATGTAACTGTGTTGACTTTGCTTGACTTTAGTAACGCGTTCAACAACGTGGACTTTGAGATTCTCCTGGGTGTTCTACACTCTCTGAACGTATCTCCAATGACTATTGACTGGTTTCATAGTTACCTGTTTGAACGCCGGCAACGTATCCGTATTGATGACACTTTCTCATCGTGGAGTGATCTCACTGCTGGAGTGCCTCAGGGCGGCGTTTTATCCCCTCTTCTATTTGCTATTTTTATAAATTCTATCTCCCAAACTCTAACTTCCTCCTACCACCTTTACGCAGATGATCTCCAGATCTACACGCAGGCTTCAATTAATGACTTGGATGGAGCTATTGCTAACATCAACAATGACCTAACGCGTATTCATACTTGGAGTAAAACGTTTGGACTTACTGTAAACCCAAAAAAAACCCAAGTCATTATTCTAGGCAGTTCCCGGATGATCTCCCGGATAAATTGGTCTACTCTCCCACAAGTAGTATTTGATAACACTGTTATTCCTTTTAGTGACTCCGTCAAAAACTTAGGAGTTATTTTGGACAAAACCATGTCTTGGGAGCCTCATCTGACTGAGCTTAGCAGGAAAATGTTTGCGTCAGCTGCCTCACTGAGAAGATTAAAAAACTTTTTGCCGACATCTACTAAAGTTACCCTTGCACAATCCCTTTTGCTACCTATACTTGACTATGCCGACGCCAGTTATCCTGATCTCACTGAGGCGCAACTGGATAAGCTTGAGCGTCTTCAGAACTTCTCTATTAGGTTCATATTTGGCTTGCGCAAATATGACCATGTTTCCGACTTTCGCAGTAAGCTTAAGTGGTTGCCAATTCGCTTTCGTAGGAATACTCATCTCCTTTCCCTTTTGTATAGTGTCTTGTTTAACCCTTCCACCCCTCTGTATCTGAAAGAACGCTTTGAATATTTAGATCTTTCAAACTCTCGTACCTTACGCTCCTCTGAAACTTTACAACTTAAAACTCCTGTTCACTGTTCTTCTTTCTATCAGCATTCTTTCACTGTTCAAGCTATTCGTCTTTGGAATTCTCTTCCTATTGACATCAGGAAAGCAAAGTCACTTCCCGTATTCAAAAAGCTATTGCACAGCCACTTTTACGACGAATAATTCTTTATTTTATAATTATAATTATTTGTTTATATAATGTAGGTATAGGATATGTAAGTATGTATTATTTTAAGTAGTATATGTATGTATATAATGTATAAATATATATGGTATCAATGTATGTATGATTATATATAGCATTATTAATATTTTGTATATGTATTCACACCATAGTTAGTTTAATTTTTTGTTTTTGGATTAAAACAATTGTAGAAGTCCCTGTGATGCCGCCATTTGACATAATGAAAGTCCTGTCCATCCAAAGGTTGTCTGGAAGAGATCGCTCATAGCGATAAGGCCGCCCATTGTACTTCGCTTTAGTTAAAATTAATTCTTGTAATGTTATGTTTTCTTGTGGTGTACAATAAAGAGTTTTCTATCTATCTATCTATCTTGTTGGGAACCGAATAGCTGATATTAATGCGTTTAGTTTTTTTTATAGGTATATTCGTAAAAATCGTAGCACCAGAGAACAAAATCTATTTTCAAGAAATTGTTTGTTTTTAATGGGAATCGAACTCACGGTCTATAGCGCTGAAGGCAGAGCTACTCCCACTGAGTTGTGAGCTTTCAGTCCCACAATCAATCAATTAATGTTGATACAAATAAGTTGTCCTACCAAGAACTTTGATTAATTACGAAAAGCAATCTCTCAAGGTTTGCTGGAAGAGATCTATTTTTGAAAGCTCGCCCTTATACATGTTTTATAGTTAAGTTTACCAATGTTTGACAGAGTGCAAGAAATAATAAAGAATAAAAGTAGCTAAACAAACATTTTGGTAGATAACTAGTTTAACGGTTGTCAGCCTCTTAATACATCGTAGCGAGAAACCGCCAGTTATGAATAGAGTTTACAAACCAAACAATCCACTGTCAAAGTTATGAGATAGCCATTCGTGTTTCATGTGTGGTCACCCCACGGGCATTAGCATAACGACTGCATGCCTATCGTGTGTAATTATCACATTGACTTCGCTTCTCGGATGAAGTCCTACTGTTATCAAATTTAGGCAAGGATAAGACGGATTTCTCGGTAATACTGAAACTGAAAAACTGAAACAGCTTCACGACTTTGATCCCCAGGCACGGTAGATATCCCTTCAGATCTCCCAGTACCAAGTAGGTACTATAATTCAAGATTCTTTGAGGTTGTCTAAGGGGGGTAGTCAGAGGTACGTCCAAACATTACATTTGGCACATACCCACATTTTGCAGTAGTTAGTATTCCATACGTGACAGGTTGCAAGCCCATCGCCGCTGTTAGAATATTAACTGGTTTCCTCACGATGTTTTCCTTCACCGTTTAAGAGCACTGGCATTGCGCACATAAATTTTTCGATAGAGAAATCCATTGGTGCACGACCGGATTCGAACCTGCGACCTTGCGATCGGAAGGCGGGGTCACTCCCACTAGACCACCGGTGCTTATTACTGCCGGTAATACTAATTTAAAGGAATACAAAAACAAATTAAAAAACTAAAATAAACATGTTCACGACGATGAGACGTTTTAAAATGATACTTGATTCAATTGATAGTGAACGTTAAAAAACGTCGTTTATTTCAGGCACGATTTATAATAAATAAACCCACATCGCAATAAATGTAAAATTATAACTAAACAAGGGTCAAAATAAATTTATTGGAAAAAAAAATTGTCGCTGATATGAAAAAAAATACTCATAGGTACTGGCCAGGATTACCAATCCGTCATTTAAAAAAAACGAGCAGTTAGTTTACAAAACCTGATAATTTTATTTTTTCCATGAAACTATTAAAAAAACACCATTATAGTACAGACACCAGACAAAACAAATCACCGTTTAATTGGGTTAAATGAAAGACAAGAGCTAATGTCCCCACGCTCGCCGGTTTCGACATGTTGTAAGATTTATCACTAAACACATTTTCGGAAAATCGCAATCAACCATTTTTACTGTTTTAGTAAACAATCACATTGCACACACACGCCTTTTTCTGCCGCCAAGCAGCAACGCTGTGTTTCGGTTTGAAGAGTGTGGTCGCCGGTGTAATTACAGGCACATGAGGCTTAACATCTGTATGCCTCAAGTTGATGGACGCAGGGCAGTGCATCGTAGGGCACGTTCCTATTGTGCATGACCTACGGGCAATGTTTTGTTTATAGGGGATGGTTACCACTTAACATCAGGTGGACCATCTGCTTGTTCCATCAGCTAGTTGTATAAAAAAAAACGCAATTAACTATCTAATTATGGCTACACTAATACCAATAAGCATAGTTTTTTCAGAATTTCCTTCAGTTATTCAAAAAGAAAAAAGTCTAAGCGTTTGTAATATCAAATTCTAACAAGCTGGTTACATGCTGTTACATCTTTCATAGAATAACGAGTTTGACTCCGAGCTAGACTTGCCATATACGGCGAAGTAGAGTCATTGAATGATAATCCCATGTTTCTGTATGGCATTTAAGCTTTAATGTACAGTCGTCATTAGAAGTAGCCCAGTACTGAGTACATAAAGGAAATACCATGCTATATTAGTGGCACTTTATATAGGTTTTCGGTTTTTTGTTTGTATTTGCTCTTTTCCAGAAGAACTTATTCTTTAAGAGTAGTAGGGCTCTTTGTGAAGGGCTCGTCCGGGGAAGTACCACCACGCCTTTTTCTGCCACCATGCAGCAACGCTGTGCTCCGGTTTGAAGAGTGTGGTCGCCGGTGTAATTACAGATTCATGAGTATGTCTCAAGTTGATGGACGCAGGGCAGAGCATCGTAGGGCACGTTCCTATCGTGCGTGACTTACGAGGTAATGCTTTGTTATAGGTGATGGTTACCACTTATAATCAGGTGCGCCATTCCTTGTTCCAGTTCTGCTTTCCGAAAAAAAGGATTTGTTTCAGACATAGGTTTTGCAGTTATTTAACACGTGCGTTGGTAACAGTACTTGGTATTTTATTAAATTTTCTTGGTCTACTTGAGTCGTAATATATAACTAGCCTAGCAAACTTTATTACCATGAGTTAAGTCAGAAGTTGCGTTAGTTTCAAATTGATCAGACTTTGATAAAAGTTTAATAAATTGAGAGAACATAAAATTGAATGGGTATTATATTAATTGTTCACAAGCGTTCAAACTTAAAAATGATTATTGCACTTGTAGTCTAAATATAAAACTGTCCTACTAATAATAAAGTTTATAAGTATGGATGTCAGACTATAATCTATCTCTTCTACGTTCAGCCGTTCTGGCGTTATTGAGTCTCAATAACGCCAGAACCGCTGAACGGATCTGGATTAAATTAGGCACAGAGATAGATTATAGTCTGGAATAGCACATAAGCTTCTTGTTATCCCGTGAGAATACCGGGATTTAAAACTACGCGGGTGAAACCGTAGGGCACAGCTAGCATAGGCTATTTCAAATACAAATAATAAAAATAAGGTACGAAAACTGTATATCTATCTGTCTGTATCTATAATGCTAAGCTACATTTATATACAACGTACGCAAAGCCAACCCAAGCTTCACACATTGATGAAAACAACTATAAGAAAATAATTTGTCAAGTAGCTGTGACAACAGAATCGGGTCCAATACAAGAATTAAGTTTGCGGTGTACCTAATGTTGTATTGTACTTGCTAATCTCAAATACCGTTGTCATTGTATTGGTCATTGGGAAAATACGCACCGATTATAAATTCCATAGGCATTTTATTCGATCTTTAACCGTTTTACGAAAGGTGTGTCTTTTTTGGGTTGATCCAACGATTGCATTCTTCGGAATTTAGATAAAGCCTTATTTAAATTGCAAATGTTTGTCGGTAACGGGTTCATTACAATACAATTTTATTATTATCTGTTTTTAATCTGCGTTAATCAATATAATGAGCTTATTTATATTATCTCGTTCAAAAGACATTTAACTCAACGATTTATATAAATATTTAAAAGCGTAGCCTAAATAAGATTTACTTCGTAAAAAACAATTTAACTTTTTATTTAAATAGCTTCTTTAGAAACTTGAGCTGGTACTTAAAACTAAAAGATCTGAGGGGATATAAACCATGCCTCGAGATAAAAACCGTGGAATATCTTTTTTAGGGTCCCCTACCCAAAAGGTAAAACAAGACCCTATTACTAAGACTCCGCTATCCGTCCGTCTCATAAACCGTGAAAGATTTCTATGGCCGCTAGAAAAACAAATAAATAAAATAAAATAAATATTTAAGGGCAATACAAAAAAGTTATATTTTTGCTGTTATTATAGTTAGTACGGAACCCTTCGTGCGCGAGTCCGACTCACACTTGTCTTTTGTTTAAAACACTGAAACTTCTGAATACACCCAACACTCATATGAAATTACGGGGGCACAGGTTCTACAATTTTATTTCCTAAAAGAAAAAATCCTATAAAATCGGGTATAAGATATACACAAGTTATCTTTTAAGCATATTACCATAAACCATCCGTATAATGTAACAGACGTCCTATATCGACAGACAGGACTCGTTGACCAAAACAAGAACCAAAACATGGAGCATGAAGCAGTTCTGTGGGTGGATTGGTGCAGAAAGCCGGTTTTTGCACCAGCTGTTACCACGCGGAATTTCTGAATTAGGAATAGCACACATTTTGACGAAAAATAATTTTGCTATTCCTATTTCAAAAATATTTTCACTTCATAATGTGTTCTTGAGTTATTTTTTCTTATGATGTGTGGCGATTGTTTCTTAGCGTTTAATTGCTATTATTATTTCAAAAATATTATGTTCACTTCATATTTTGTTCTTGAGTTTTTTTTTTGTGATGTGTGGCGATTGTTTCTTAGCTTTTATCGTCAAATGTAAATATAATTTGACGAATGAACTAATTTTAAACATCTTGGCATCCCGTTCTCCTCCTCAACATTTTAAACCTGTTTTTGTATTTATCCTACTAATATTATAAATGCGAAAGTTTGTAAGTTTAAGGATGGACGGATTTATGGATGGATGGATGTTTGTTACTCTTTCACACCGGTACGGCTGAACGGATCTGGATGAAACTTGGCAGAGAGATAGATTATAGTCTGGAATAGCACATAGACTACTTTTATCCCGTGGAAATACCGGGATTTAAACTACGCGGGTGAAACCGCGGGGCGCTACTACTATAATTAAAAAGTATCAACTATCTGGTTCCCATATCACAAGCTTAGTTTGAGGCGGTATATTTATTATACTTACTAGAGTCTGCATGATAGCGCCAGTGGTTAGCGCATCCCTGTATCAAGAGGAAGGTCGCGGGTTTCAAATCCCACTCGGACAACGGGATAATAAAATCTCCGTAAAATTATCTATCTGTCCAACTGGTTTGAAATTAAGGTGAAGACAAAGGCTAATGTGACTCTCGCTCGCACCTTTTGACTTGTTGATATAGTATATTAAATCACTACTCCCATTTTCTAAAAATCGCAAACAACCATTTTCTGTGCAATCACATTACGCATAGTTTAGTAAAAATTTCATTTTTATCGATACAAGTTTTCCTACTTTAAAAGTTTGCTTTTCTAGTTTTCGTACATAAGCAAACTTTTGAGTAGGACAACTTGCATCAATCAAAAACAAATTTTAACGTAACTGTGGTTGTTTGCGATTTTTCAAAATTGTGTTTATTGATTTTATATTTTTAAAAATGTCGAATCGTGCGAGCGAGAGGTAAATTAGGTGTTGTCAACGCCTTAAGGTGAAGACAAAGGCTAATGTGACTCTCGCTCGCACGTTTTGACTTGTTGATATATTATATTAAATCACTACTTCCATTTTCTAAAAATCAAATTAATGCAATAACATTGCGAACAGTTTAGTAAAAAAATCATTTTGATCGATACATGTTTTCCTACTTAGAAATTTGCTTTTCTAGTTTGCGTTCGCAAACTTTTGAGTAAGAAAACATGCATCGATCAAAATGAAATTTTTACCAAACTGCGTGCAATGTGATTGCACACAAAATGGTTGTTTGCGATTTTTCAAAATTGTGCTTAGTAATTTTATATCTTTTAAAATGTCGAATCGTGCGAGCGAGAGGTAAATTAGGTGTTGTCAACGCCTTAATGAGCAAGCTCAGTGCAATACAATCAGCGGTGACCCTTTGTAAATGTGCATAGAAATGTCCCGACAACCGGTTTCCTGCGTAAAACGACCAATGCAAATAAGGAAAGAACCAGTCGAGCCGAGTGGGACGATGTTATCACTCGGGTCACAGTTGGTGGAGTGATACTTGGTATAAGGGAGATATTGGTAAACTACAATACTTGACACGCCATTCTAGCACAAAATACTCGTAGAATAGAAAAACCTTATTTTGTCTATGAAATATATCAATTTACGAGAACTGTTACATTGGAGCTGTTAGATTTAAGATTTGAACAAGCAGAGGGCCCACCTGATGTTAAGTGGTAAAATCGTACATCTATAATTTGAAATGGCGTTGAAATGGCAATTTGAAACTTGATTTATTCCCAACAGTGAAATTGTTGAAATACTTTGGCATTTGTTACTTGACAGCAACGCGCGCGGTGTTACAGGTGATGGTTACCACTTAACATCAGGTGGGCCATCTGCTTGTTCCATAAATAGATAGATAACTCTTTATTGATTATCACAAGAAAATAAAGATAACTTTTAACTTAAAAAGGATTTTTTAAATTCAATGCGGGGGCCTTATCGCTAAGAGCGATCTCTTCCAGGCAACCTTTGGATGGACAGGACTGAACATAAAAAGAGAGGGGGGGGAGTCTGTTAGGAGTTTATTCCAACAGAGTTTAGTACATAATCTATTTAAATATATTTTTTTCCATCATCAAGTTTTAAATAAAAACCTACTTGAAAGCAACGCTCAAAAACAATCGTGTGAGGTCCTAATCGGCCTACCGCGATTTCTTATCTTAAAGGAAGTGATATTATTAATCGAAATAACTGGTCTTACAAAGGTACTTGAATTGATTCTAACCTTGGCATAACTTGCAGTTAGCCCAAAGCCCCAATTCAATTTGAATTTGGTAACTAAAGGGTTGCCGAGTCCCAGAAATCTTCAAGTCAACAATGATACGAAACTCTAAGAACAGCATTTCGGGCGACCCGAATCTAGACTCTAAGTCGAAGCAATAAAGGTTAGTTCATCGATAACAGAGTGATAAATAAATATTTGTTTTTCAACTCACCAACGCTGCAAGATTGATTGACTGGACGCGAATGAACTCCGCAAATATTACCGACGCCACGTTATTCGGTACAAATTCGCTGGGAACACATTAGTGCCCGCATGATGTTTGGTCTATTTGCTTTTATAAATTGTAAACAAATAGACACTGTTTTCGCGGCGACTGCATACTGTTATTTTCGAAAGTTATTTCACAGTTTTTTTTGTGTCCAGCCGTAAATCAATATAAGATAAATATTAGCAGACTGATTTTTTTTGTCTTTTATTTGGATTTTAAAATTTATTAGTTAGGTACTCAAATGATAATCATTTTATAGTTGTACTAGTCGCGCCCCGCGGTTTCAACCGCGCAGATTTAAATCCCGGTATTCCCACGGGATAAAAAGTAGCCTATGTGCTATTCCAGTCTATAATCTATGTCTCTGCCAAGTTTCACCCATCATTCAAACATCCATCCATCCATCCATACTTACAAACTTTCGCGTTTATAGGATTTTCTAAATGGTTAATCTACGCTATAGCTTCTAATTCTATGAATGAGTAAAATGAACAAAAGTAAGTTCATATTTTTTTAAACAGATATGTAAACAGGATCCACAATCTGGATTAATTCTTCTAGCATTTGATTTTATTATTCAACAGGTTATGGGATCGACATTATAATTTGTAAATCGAACATTTCGAATCGATAATGGATTCGAAATTTAAATATTTAAAAAATATCAGATATTATGGAGTACCGGTAAATGAATTCGAAATTTGAATATTTTGAAAATATAGGTAAGTTATAAAATACATACGGTCACACGCTTTCTTTAATTTAAGCCTTATTGATTATAAAACGTGCAGGTTATTAAAATATTTGTACGAAAACAAACTATGAAGGCGACCAAGGCAGTTAGAGGTAAGTTAGTTGACACATTTAAAAGTAGAGCTCTTTGGGTGTAGCTCGTCCGGAGAAGTACTATCACCATTGACAGCCTTCATTGCTCAGTTGGTAGTAGCTCTGCCTTTTCTGCGCCGTAGGTCGTGGGTTCGATTCCCACCGAGAACAAACATTTGTATGATGAACATGTTGGTTCTCTGCCTGGGTATTATAACAATGCTAGCTGAACCCGCGGCTTTGCTCGCGCCAAGGAATTGTAAGTTTAATACAAACTTTCATCCCCTATTTTATCCCCTTGGGGGTAGCATTGATCAAAATCCTTTCTTAGCGGATGCCTACGTCATAACATCTCCCTGCATGCCAAATTTCAGCCCGATCCGTCCAGTGGTTTGGGCTGTGCGTTGATAGATCACTATGTCAGTCAGTCACCTTTGAGTTATATATATTAAGATTATTTAATGCATTTAAAAAAAGTATGATAGTATAATATGTATTATTATCAGCTATCCAATTTTGCTTTGGCTTTATTTGAAAATAGATAGAGCTGTGAGGAAAGTCCGCCAATATTTGTTTTATTACCCACCTATTTCTACGACGACCTCAGTGGCGCAGCGGGCGAGAGTCTGCCTGCGACGCAAGAGGTTGCGGGTTCGATAGAGCTAGTAAGAAATTACTTAATTCATCTGTTAGGTATAGTTATTACTTTGTATACAGATTAGATTAGATTAGATAATTATAAGATGCTAGTCTTCTCACCTTTGTGCTACATTTTTTCAATAATTAAAAGTTCATCTACCCATTTTGCAAATAATCTTATCTCAGACGATGACGTTGCTTTTATCGGTCAATGCACTGTCAAGAAATCTCCGCGTTTTTAGATAATTCATCAAAAACCATTAGATATTGTCGTCTGATAAAAACTGTAGAAGCATATCCGAAACAAAACCAATATAACGAGAGCTTCTACTTGTAGAATTTACATGGCAGCAGACTTCGAATTTGAGATAAGATGGTCGCTAAGTAATCTTACAATAACAATTGTTATTAATTCTTCGAACTCATAAATCATGTTAACATATTATTTTATTTTATTAAGGTCATCGTGTTACACGGTCCTAAAATTTTATCTATTTGTGTGTTACTAGCTACATTATCGTGGGAAAGTATTATAATAAACTAGCGACCCGCGCCCGCGCGCCCCTGCTTCGCACGTGTGCACATACCTATCATGCATGTATCACTACATAGTATAAAATAAAGTCGCTTTCTCTGTCCCTATGTATGCTTAAATCTTTAAAACTATGCCACGGATTTTGATGCGGTTTTTTTTAATAGATAAAGTGATTCAAGAAGAAGGTTTATATGTATAAAACATGCACAATATGTGCACCCGTGCGAAACAGGGGCGCGCGGGCGGGTCGCTAGTAATAATAATAATTTTAAACACGTGCAGAATAGTCAGAAAGTTTCTGCAAACTGAACTTCCTAATGAAGCTCAACGTTCCACTGAGGTGCACTTGGCTTAGGCCCATTTTTTTTTCTAAAACCGAGTAGTTTCAGACACGAAAAATAAATAATAATAATGACAGAAACTTTTTCATGTTCGGGGATGTAGACAGGAGATTGTTGCTCGTTTTGTTATTCGTTTTTCGTTACTTTTTGTATTCGGAAAATTATTAAGAGCCTGTAGTGTCCCACTGCAGGGCAAAGGTCTCTCTCCCTTCTCTCCAGCCGCTTCTATTTTGGGCCACTGTGGGCCAGTCATTATACTAAAAAAAATGCCTGGACAATAACCTTTTCAATTGCATAACAATATTATTGTTTGCGGTAGATAAGATGTAAAAAGACATTGTTGGAGAATTACGTTATTGTTGATAGTGTGTAATTTATTGTTCTCAGTACATTTCTTACGAATGTTTTTTTTCATTTTCAGTAACTTTATAACTAGCAGAATGGGTCCCTTCGTTTGAGTTTATTTTTGTTTGCTCACTGATCGAACAAGCAGATGACTCACCTGATGTTCAGTGGTAACAAAGCATTGTCTCACACGGAACGTGCATTACGACGTACTAAAAATAAATAAGAACTTTATTGAGGACTAGTTGCGCCCCGCGGTTTCACCCGCGCAGATTTATATCCCGGTATTCCCACGAGATAAAAAGTAGTCTATGTGCTATTCCAGACTATAATCTATCTCTCATCCAAATTTCATCCAGATCCGTTCAGCCGTTCCGGCGTGAAAGAGTAACATACTTCCATCCATCCATCCATCCATACTTACAAACTTTCACGTTTATATACGTTTATAATAATATAGTAGGATATAATTTGATATTTAAACTTTATACAAACCTAAGTGGTTATTTTCTGCTGCACCTTTGTTGTGTTTTTTACAAAACTTTGTTTTTCGCGATCTGCCTTATTTAACTAGCTTCAGTTATAATAACTTCGAAAAAAGTTTAATGTGCGAGCGAGAAATCACCTACTTAACAATGGTGTTACCTACTAGATCAATCTCTTAGAAAAACTTATCACCGTCCAAAATCGAGAACTAGTGTTTATAAACATTACAGAACAGGTTATCAAACGAACCATAAGGAATTACATTCGAATGTATCATCGGAACGTGACCTATAGCATCCGATGAATATAATCACGTTACACTGCGATTACTATTCGTAGAGTTGAGCCGATAAGGTAATGACACACGTGCTCAAAAATAAGCATGCATCTTTTGAGCATGCTCAAAAATCAACCGACAAATAAACATGCTTATTTACTAGCACGACCTGTTCACACGTGCGTTTATTGAGCAAGGCTCGAAAAAAGCATGATTTTAGCTCGAAAATAAGCACGTGTGTCAGTACCTATTAACTCTCTCTGACCGGCTTTTACACTTTGACATTATTTCTGAATTTAAGATATTTTTGTGTCGTGGCGTTCAATAAAGAGTAATCTATATATCTAATATTGATACCTATCTATAAAATCGTTTGATTCAACTTAACTTTCTGATATTATTCCGTTATTGTAAACTACAAGATAAAAACGAGTCTGAAAATGTCTAGGTTCGTTTCGAATTATTTATGAAAGATTAAAATCTGGACAAATTTAAAAGTAATGATGATTTTCAAGATGACTCCAAAAACAAGACAGCTTCACGACTTTGATTCCCAGGCACGGTAGATATCCGCTCAGATCTTTTTTTTTTTATTTTTTTTTATAGACTTTATTAGTAAATCTGGTAGTTCGCCTAGAATATAATACAATACAAAGCAAAATCAACATATTTTTAATATATAATTCGTTACAAGTAAGTTGATATAAATAGGCCGTATGCTGCTATAATAAAATGCTTTAAACTACTTTTCGGTTTTCATCGCAGATTTTGTCGCAACTCTAATGCTTAGTAATATCAAAGAGTACAGTAATACAATACCTCCTGATGAATCGGTATTTGTGATAATAAAATTAATGAATCTGTAACACAAACAGCGGGAAATCCTAGTTGCAACTTCCGTTTGACTCAGATTTATTATATCTGATGTAGTTACCGATTAAACTCTCAAAGTTATTTTAACCGACTTCAAATAATTAAAAATAATTAAAAAAATTAAAAAAAAAAGACTACGAATACATTATGTAGGTATTTATATACCTATATATTTATTTTTTTATTTATTTATTACATAAATGATAGTAAGCTAGTACACAGACCAAAACGCTTACTGCCTTAGCTTGAAACTTAAAAATAATCTCAAATAGTAATGATTGACATGTTATCAGTGACTATTTAAGATTATTTTCAGGTTATTTTCAGGTTGATGTATTTAATTATTTGATTTATTTTTTTTAATACGTTACTATACTCGTATTATGAAACCGTTTAGTTACACATTGACGTTTCATAATATTACACATGACGACCTCAGTGGCGCAGCGGGCGAGAGTCCGCCTGCGACGCAGAGGTTGTGGGTTCGATTCCCGCCTCGGAACAAATTTGTGTACGATCTACAGAAATTTGTTCATTGGTCTGGGTGTTTTCTATGTATAATAAAAAATATCTATCTATGTAATTATATAATGTATTAAATATATCAGTTATCTAGTACACATAACACAAGCTTTAGTAGCTTACTTTGGGGCTAGATAGTGCTGTGTGGATTGTCCAGCATTATTTTTATTTTTTATTTAATGAGAAGTTGGCAGAGAGTAGTTGAGGTTCAACATGTATCGACATGTTGAACCTCAACTACTCTCCGCCAACTTCTCATTAAATGTGTAACTAAACGGTTTCATACCTAATATAGTAACACGCGACACCATCTTTTTGCATGCCCAGGAAAACTGGTAGACAAAGCTGCATTAAGCCCACCGAGCACTACATTATCTTGTATGAATGTTTTTAAATACAAAGAGGGATTACTAGGATTTACTCTCAAAACTTCGTTTAGTAGATTCGTTTTATGATATTCTGTGTCTGCTTAGCCTTCAGAAACGTGTTTGTATTCAATTTCGCCACAGCGTTTTAGATAGTTTCAAACATTTGGAGCGGCTTGGCGCAAATTTGTTTAGCACGAAAATCCTCCGTTAATACTGTAGTGCATGAGGTGCTAAAATGTAACACAGAGTTTTGGGATCAGTTTTAGTATAATGGCAGCCAGATTTGGCTAAAGTCACGTATTGCAGTTCTAAGGCCGCTTCACACTTGCTAAATGATTTTTTTTTACGAATTTGAAGATAAGATAAGATAATGTTTATTTCAGACAAAAAATAAATACATAAGAGTATAGAGATAGAGAGTAGAATGCGGCAGGGCGCTATTTCAAACCATAACACAGCAACGCTGCGCTGGCTTGGCGGCAGAAAAAGACACGGTGGTAGGGTATTACTTCTCCGGCCAAGCCCTTCACAAAGAGCCTTACTAATGTCAAAGGTTACCTCTTAACATCAGGTGGATCTTCTGCTTGCTTTATCAGCAGTATACAAAAATAAGAAATAACTTGCGGTAAATAATGGTTACAAGCCTACTCTAATGGCAACTAAAGGTTCTCGAATGGCAACCACGTACAGGAATGCGAAGTGTGGGACGCCCTCCTACCCGACGGAATGACGACATTTTTAGGATCGCGGGTAGTCGGTGGATGGAAAGGGCTCAGAATTGTTCTTCCTGGAAGCGGATAGGGGAGGCCTATGACTTCTGTGGGCTGATTACGATGATTATGACTGTTGTTTATGAGAATAAAATATCGTTTCCTAAAACACTAAATCAAAATCAGTTTATCGGGAGATACCTACAAAATTCAACAGACATAAAAAATTTCACAGTACAAAAATATTAATTTACCAATCTATTTCACATGATTTAAGTTTACTGGTGGGTTTGGCACTAGAAAAAACTATAGAATATTATATTTTGCATGTTTTTCATTTTGCGTGTTTTTGCATATAGAATATGATATTTTGCATTTAGTTTTCATGATTTAAAAATGATATCAAAAGCAATCCGTAAATTTGCAGTTGGTCTTCTAAACGTGGGTGGTAGAACTACAAGCTTCATTCTGCTGACACTTGGGCGGGATAAATATTTGCTGATTATGCAAACATATAATTTACGTGTGTTGTGTGTCCAAAATAAACGTATTTTGTTTTTCCTTTCTTCAAACATTTTCGCTTTCAACTCGCATCTCAGAAGAGGGCATAATATACAAGATGTATGGTAGTGATACATCTTGTATATTATGCCCTCTTTTGTTTATATACTGTACTATAATTTTTAACCATACTAGTAGCGTCCCGCAGTTTCACCCACGTAGTTATAATACCCGGTATTCCCGCGGGATAAAAAGTAGCCTATGTGTTGTTATTCCAGACTATAATATATCTCGGTACCAATTTTCTCCAAGATCCGTTCAGCCGTTCTGGAGTTATAGAGTAACAAACATCCATCCATCCATTCATTCATCCATACTTACAAACATTCGCATTTATAATATTAGTAGGATTTGACAGCATTCACAGCTCAGTGGGTAGCTCTGCCTTCTGTGCGGTAGGCCGTGGGTTCGATCCCCACCGAGAAAAAACATTTGTGTGATGAACGTAGATGTTTGTTCTATGTCTGTGTGTTATTGAAATACTATATGTACGTATTTACAAAAAAAAAGTACGAAGTATCAGCTATCAGGTTCCAATATCACAAGCTTTGGCTTAGTATGGGGCTAGATAGTGCTGTGTGAGAAGTCCACCAATATTTATATTTATTGCTATCAAATAGGTTTTATTATAATGTCCTAATAGCTTATATGTAATAGAATCCATAAATATTACGTAGATAGATAACTAAACCATTTAAATCTATTCATAGGTCATATGAATTTGAAACTGAAAAAACTATTTGTATCGCTGTAGGTTTTCCAATGAATATAAGTATTATTTTATCGGGTCTGCCATCTCCTTGCTACATTAGTAATTAGGTATATATTGGTTATGTACCGTGATAATAAAGTAAAATACTCGAATATGAATAAAAAAACCGTTCCATAAAAGATATAGTGTCCTGAAAAAATCTAAAACTAGGGAAAAAAGGGACAAAATTTTGAATACTTACAAAACAGGTTTCATTTTGATTCCGATACTTATTCTAAAATCACAACCCAAATAATATCATAATCACAGACACGTTTTCACTGAACACATCGCGTATTTGCCGGTTATTTAGCTGTTAACGCATGCGTGTGCGCACATCGGTGGTGGATCACTGACTACTGACTGGTTTCGGTTTCGCTTTTGGTCGCGAAATGACAAAGCTTATCTGAAGCTACTTGCGAAAAGTGATGAACCGTACATTGTTTGTACTACGTATGTCATAGCATTGTTTGGCAACCTTCTCAGCTCAGTTGGTAGTAGCTCTGCCTTCTGCGCTTTAGGCCGTGGGTTCTGTCCCCGCCGAGAACAAACATTTGTGTGATATGAAAGTATTGTTGCTAACCATCGTTGGTGTGTTTCGGTTTGAGGGTTGTATTTGCCGTGAAAATACAGCCACATGAGGTTTAACATCTGTTGTATTCCTGAATTTGATTGACGCGCGGCATTGCAACTTATAAGCATGTTCTCACCGTGCGTGACCCGAGGCAATGCTTTAACGATTAATTATTCAAATTCATTTATTTTACTAAAGTGTTTAAACACATAGACACACACATTACACACATTATTAATTAGGTTAATTAACGATTAACTTCATTTGAAAAAAAATATACAAATTATTAAAATTTTTGTCGATTACGAGAAGGCTTTTGACAGCGTAGAACACTGGGCTGTATTTCAGTCTCTGTACCGCTGTAACATCGACAAAAGGTATGTAACTATACTTCGGGAGCTCTATTCGGCCGCGACTCTGCAGGTGCGCATGCACGCATTGACTGACCTCATACCCATCAAACGAGGGGTCCGACAAGGTGACACAATCTCGCCCAAATTATTCACTAACTTGCTAGAAGATCTGATGAAGTTACTTGATTGGAGCGAGAAAGGTATCAACATAGATGGTCAACGAATGTCGCACCTGCGATTTGCTGATGACCTCATCCTGCTGGCTGAAAATGCAACCGATCTTCAAGTTATGCTTGAAGAATTAAACAATGCATCTCTGGGAGTCGGCCTTCGGATGAACATGTCCAAGACTAAGATCATGACGAATCTTTCGAAAAAGGTACCTAACATAATCGTAGGTAACCAGCAACTGGAACTTGTAAAAGATTACGTCTATCATGGGCATTGTTTATCATTTGGTTCTGGCTCGCAGATGAAAGAAATAACTAGACGAGTACAGCTAGGATGGGCTGCCTTTGGAAATCTAAGAACCGTCTTTAAGTCTAAAATCCCACAATGCCTTAAGACCAAGGTTTACAACCAATGTGTCCTGCCGATCCTTACATATGGTGCCGAAACATGGCCACTAACAAATGAGCACGTGCACAAAATCAAAGTAGCCCAGAGAAACATGGAGCGCGCCATGCTAGGCATCACACTGGTTGACCGAATACCCAACGTCGAAATTCGACAAAGAACTAAGGTCGTGGACGTGGGTAGGAGGATAAACCAGTTGAAGTGGAAATGGGCAGGCCACTTGGCTAGGCGGGAAGACGGTAGATGGACAAAGAGAGTGACTGAGTGGTGGCCACGCGAGAGTCATAGACCACGAGGCAGACCACCGGCCAGATGGTCTGATGATATAGTAAGGACAGTGGGAGTCGAGTGGATGCGGTTGGCGCAGGACCGGAAAGAGTGGCGTGCTAAGGAGGAGGCCTATACCCAGCAGTGGGTGAATGTGGGCTGATTAGATAGATAGATAGATTAAAATTTTATATTCATATGCCTTAATATTCATTTACAGTATATAATAGGTACTACTTATTTTCTTCTGTGATAATAGTATATTTTGAACGTTGAAATATTTTGTTTGATTTTCCTGGACCTATTCTCGTATTTAAAAGCCAGTGCCAGACGTCGTATTTTTTTATTTTCCTTGATATACTAGTTGTGCCCCGCGGTTTCACCCGCGCAGATTTAAATCCCGGTATTCCCACGAGATAAAGTAGCCCGTGTGCTATTCCAGACTATAATCTATCTCTCTGCCAAGTTTCATCCAGATCCGTTCAGCCATTATCGTCATCCATCCATCCATACTCACAAACTTTCGCGTTTATAATAGTAGTAGGATACTTACGTTAACACATCACTTTATAGTTATGTATCAACTATTTTTGTGTTATTGACGTGTTTTGGATTTTATATTATTGATTTTATATCACGCATATCTTCACTCAAAGATAGTGAAATAGGCGCATAGAAATTAACTACATAATAATCCATAATTCATTTTTTTGTGAACCATACAGGGAAAAATTAATAAAAATATTATATATTTTTTTGTGCTCAACCACACCGTAGGGTCAAATTAAAAAATATTATCTCTTCGCCACCAATTAAATTTGTGTAGAATATTATCCTGTGTTATTTCCCATATTTTTGCATCCTAATGTGGTTAATTAGGTTAAGCAAAAATAGTTTTGTATTAATAATTCCGTTCATTGGAATAATCTAGAATGTTTATTTCAGTACACACGTCACCTTTTTGTCACCGCGCCGCCATCGTTTTAAATAAACGCAAAATCGTTGCGCGATTGCAATTTATTACAATTGGAGACGTTACGAAAATAGATTGATCTTCAGCGCTCCCGCTCATATTGAATTTTTATTTAAATCATGCTAATTAATCAGGGAAGAATTTCAAAATTAGAATCGGCTCAAGGCTATCTTACCAATAATATGTGATCAAATGAACTTCTGTGAAGTTCGATCAATATTATTTGAGTTCACTTCATTCGGTAAAAAAGTGCTATTATTATTGTGTTATCATTTTTGAAAAGAAATGTAATTTAAAGTTAAAGCCAAAAAAGTAAAAGCCAAAAGTTAGATTTCTATAAATTCAGTGTTTATTCCTGAATAAACATTTTGAATGAATGAAAAAATTCTTTATTGTACACCAGAATTCACAAAAAATATATACACTTGAAAATATATAATAAAGTATGATGGGCTGTTTTATAGCTGTAAGGGATTTCTTCCAGACAACCTTTGGATGGAAAGGATTGTTAAAGTATGGAAAATTGGTTGCAGGTGCACGAGGAATGTTTTGATTTGTTAAAAAAAAATTACCACAGACAAACAAACTTTAGTTTTTTTGAAACAAGGTATAATTAAATTATGCCTATAGTAGCTAAAATTATTATGATAGTATATTTAATAGAACATGCAATAAACACATCTGAACAAACGCAGCCGTAAATTTTATTTTGTCACATCATGTTCAGTAATTCGTACCACATCATTGAATTTAAGTCAACCTATTGTGTTTACGCGGGAACGAATTGGATATTTATGTCGCACTTATTCAATTCACATAGCATTTAAAAAGTCAGATGTACTGTGGTTCTGTTCAATAATATAGCGACTTTATAATATAGTGTTAGATAGAAAATGCTCTATTGCACAGAACAAAATGTATCGTATAGGCAAACTTAATGCTAGAAAAAATTATCTTCCTTAACCTCTCATCTACTGAACCTTTAGTAGTTTTGAAAAATCGAAAGGGATTTACAAAAATGGATGAAACCTTCTTTCCACTGTTAGCGTGAAGCCGTAAACTTAGCTGTGAGCTGTAGCGCTAGATTACAGCTGTTATAATTTACTTACAAGACCTTAGAATTCTTTCAAATATCTGTTGTTTTTATATACTCCTTGCTGATGAAACAACCATTATTGACCACGTGATGTTACCATCACCATGCCGAAGGTAGTTTTATTTAAAGCAAATACCGTACCTAATTTCTTATCTTGGTGTATATTTATCTATTACCAAATAAACAAGGATCCCTAAATCGGCTCTTTTGAACAATGACAGACCGCCACACCCAATTCGACATGCTGTAATTAAATAACCCGACCTTGAAGATCATCAAAAGACAACAAACACTCTCCATGACCCATTTTATAAATTTGTAGTTGAGCTACCACCAGAGTACTGCTACCGCAAACCCAAAACTGGGTCATGTCATTTTGACAGGTCTTCATTAGATTTTTGCACTATGTTGTCAACTGTCAATTAGGGTTGGGCGAAAATGACATCACGTACAAAGTT
Organism: Plemyria rubiginata; assembly: GCA_963576535.1. NCBI lineage: Eukaryota > Metazoa > Arthropoda > Insecta > Lepidoptera > Geometridae > Plemyria > Plemyria rubiginata. Next base: position 8,706,338 of record OY754917.1, on the reverse strand, counting down.
TATGTCTCAATTTTATAGACTCATTTGCAGTATGATGTAAGCTGTTTGTGATTATTTTAGTATGGGATAATCGTTAAACAAATTATTAAATTTTAATTAAAAGTAACAAATATACACTAAGAGGGTAACGTCTATTGAATTTTTATAATTAGATATTCATTAATATGAAACCATTTCTAAATACCAACATAAATGAAATTTATCGATACACGTTAATGATTTTTTTTTTGCCCTAAACAAGATTTTTATGCAAACATCAAACAAAAGCTTGCCAGTCGATTTACCAAATCATTCCACGTTCAAAAATCATGATTTGATTTTTTTTTATCTTTTTAAATATTCCTCGAATAGGCACAGACTACATTCGTCATTCCTCCTGCCAGTCAAATGACACTGCAGGAATTTTAATGTTATTTATTTTTTATATTAACATTCATTCGATACGCTCGGTAGACTTTGCCAAAATTGTCACCTATAAAAGTGCGGTTGGTCGTTGACTCTTCAAGATTAGATTTAATAATAAATGTATTTATATATTTCGTTAAGGCTATCTTGGCCCAGGCGGTAGGTGGTTCCATTATGTAAATGGAAATTAAGATAATAATAAAAATATATTTGGCACATAATTGCTATATGAGTTACTAAAGTATGTATGGACTACTACTACTTTTTTATACATTTTAGTGTGTTATCCGTATTAGGGTGCTGTTGGAGAAAAATAGCAATTTTTGCGAACAAGATGAATCATAAAAAAACATGATTGTTAAACTGCAGCTTTTATAATAGGTAGGGCCCAATTTAACGATTATTTAATGCGTGATTTTATGGAGCGTAAGGTTAATGCACACATTGGCTATAGGTAGGTAAGTGGTTCGATTGAGGTGTTGGTACGAATTTTACTAAATAATGATAAGAGGGCGTTCAACTCAGGTTAGTCTGCTCAGCTTAGCATTTTTTGTCCAAAATCTAATTCCTGATTACTTTTTAAAACTCAAGTCCATGGATTTGAGTTTCAGATTTGCTTAGTCAAAAACTATTATCTTATTCACTAAGAAGATTATGAGAGTTTTTTTTTTAAACTAAATCAATGGTTTACTACTTAGATTTTACTTTTTATTTTACTTAATTGTTGTACTTAATAACAAAGTAATATCACGACTTAAATAGTAAAAAGATTTAAGAGAGAGAGAGAAGATTTGAGAATGGGGGCTAATCGGGTCTATGTGTTACAATACATGTTTTTAACAATTATTATTATTTATAAAACTTCAATTTCTCCGTAGATTGGCTTTCACTATTTTCATAAAATGATTTATTTAAGGGGCTAGTGCTAAAATATAACGTAATAGCCCTTTCTCGTCTAATTAAACCATACCATACAATTTAATCTCCATGAAGGCATGTGCTCCTAGATCCAATTCGCCTTATCACGTACGTTCGCCATTAGAAAAGTGATTTCCTCGAGTTAACTAGCTAAAGGGTGGTTTGAAAGTTAAACGTAGCTATCGTGCCCAGAAACTATGGCGATGAAAACATTCGATGCTCACGTATCTATAAAATAATTTATTTACGAAAAAGACACAAAGTCACTAACATGTAAATAAACGTTTACCAGTAAAAAAGTGTAACCAAAGGTAGAATAGCAGTTTGATAATCTTTTGTTATACCTATTTGTCAAAAAAAGTCGAAAAAAGCTTTTGTGTTTTTAAAAACAAGTTCTTGTAACCGAAAGATCAGTGTTGAATTTTAAACTAAACAAGTTTAAAATTACACTTTCATGTTTACGAGAAACACTCATGTCGACCAAACAGACCGCTGCGCCGCCGCGTGTGCGTATTTATCTGTCTTGGTGATTTGTTTTTGTTTTAGAAAGCACGAATTTTATGGAATCACTTGGAAACTGAGTTATGTTTGAGTAGAATAATTATGTTATTCTATTATTTTGTAGTTTTTACACTAAAAATACGTTTTCTAATAGGTATCAATCATGGGTATCATATCATCGTACAAGCATGTAACTTATATACTATTATAACTTCTGTATAGGTATACACGTTTGTTCGTTATTCAAATTTATCGAGAACTACTCTATCCAATCAGTTGATTGGTCCAAGTCAAATTTGTTGTATCGATACGAGCCGATACGAGCTTTAGAACACTCTTGTTACAAAAGAAAAAGAATGACAGCGTTTGTAGCTGTCACTGAGATCACTGTAGCAATGAGGAATTGTGAATTGCTGAGTGTAGCTTAGCAAAAACGCTGACAGATTCTTTGAGTGGTACATTTGAAAACGGAAGCCTGAATTACAATTTACCTTCCTGCATCGGTACTAGGTCACTGATATTACGTGGTAAGGCGGTGAATTACATGTTGGTTTATACGCTATTGTTCTAAAAAATTCAGTACCTACATTAAAATGTGTTGGAAATAATATACTAAAAGATTAATTAATTCCATTAATCCAAATGGTGCGTTTCAAATGTGGCGTGTATATTTACGTGACTATTAACTTCCGACCAGTAAATAAATAAATATTAGTAGAATTTCCACACAGCACTCTCTAGCCCCAAACTAAAACTTGTAATATGGGAACTAAATAGCTGATATAAAAAACTAGTATATATTTTTTTGGAAATACACACTTAATTATTATAGGCACGCTGAACGTTTGACAGAGAACAAAATTTATGTTCACCACTTAAATATTTCTTCTTAGAGGACTTCTTTATGTTGATGATGATGTATATTAACCTCTGTGGCGCAGCGGGTGAGAGTCCGCCTGCGACGCTAGAGGTTGCGGGTTCGATTCCCACCTCGGAACAAATTTGTGTACGATCTGCAGAAATTTGTTCCGTTGGTCTGGGTGTTTTCTATGTATATAATAAAAAATATCTATCTATGTAAGTATATAATGTATTAAATATATCAGTCATCTAGTACCCATAACACAAGCTTTGAGTAGCTTACTTTGGGGCTAGATGATGCTGTGTGGATTGTCCAGCATTATTTATTTATTTATTTTATTAATGGTGGTCTATAAGTGACCTATATATATTTTTATTGCTTAAAAACCTACTTAGTTTTGGTGGATGGAAGGTGTTGAAACATTAGCTTTGGTGGACGATTGGCTTAACTTACGAGTACCAAAAATTTTCTTTGTGTTAGCGTTTTTATTTTGGTTAAATACCATAAATAAGCCTGTCTTATGGATCGAAAATAATTATTTTGGCTGACGTTAGTAATTAAGTTTCGTTACAGTAAAAGAAAGAAGCGAGCGAGTATGTTATTTTTGGCCGGAGGCAGATTCGTCTCAACTCTGTACGCATTGATTATAAAACAACGTTAAAAATATTGAAATTCGGTGTCTGATAGCCGTGGGTAAAAGGAATCAAATGTACGTATTTGCAGCAGCTCACATCCATGACTCAAACATCAGCTCAATCCCACGAACCCTGAGAGGGTTATAGAAAAGAATATTTATTTGACACACCAACACAAGTAAAGATCATCCAATCTAAAAATGCACGCCCCTCTACCTGCCTTCCCTCTCACAAGCAAATGAGGCGTATAGATGCAATACATGACACCTGATAATTTTATTCGTCATTCGGTTTCCCACCGAACGTGAAAGTGACAATTTCATGTCTGGCTGTGTGGGGGAAGGCAGGTAGAGGGGCGTGTATTTTTAGAGTGGATGATCTCTACAGCGTAACATAACAAGAAAAACAATAGGAAGAAATGGGAAATAAAGTAGATAGTATGTTGGTTGTAGAGTAGGTAGATATACAGATGTTTCCAATAGATAACATGATGGAGCCAAAAAAGGGTTCTGGCCAGTTTCGGAATGAAGAATTGCTCTATTACAATATGAGCTGCTTGAGTTGCGGTACAGTTCCTAGGAAAACTTCTAATTTGTGACCTAGCTTTATTTCAAAATCAATCAAAGAACACGGCTCTGTTTGTGATTTTCATTGCACCATTTTTTTATCCAACTCCAAGCCAATCCATTCTTTGGCAAAACCAAATAGAAATATTTATTTATACAATACAATAAAATTGATTATTTTGCCCAACCGCGCGATTTATTATGTAGGCCGGGCCAATGATTTTGCTAATAGAAACTACCGAATTTGCGATTTGATTTATTTGATAAATCCAACGATAAGACGATTTGGAGCAGCTTTGTTTGTTTAGAGGTGATGGGCGGTGTTTGCTTGGATGAGTTTTTTATTAGAAAACAGAAGCAAAATACGGTCAAAATGGTCTGCAGATAACACAACTGTTTCATGAGTATTTTGTTTTGTAGCAGGTACTCGGTGCAGTTTTCTTCGTGAAAAAGATAAAATTTTCTTCAAATATATTATTTAAATTATAAAATATTATTTGGTTGAGATTTTAACGATTTTCGTACAAATGTCCAAAAAGAAATGAATAAAAATCGTATATTTTAATCTTCAACTAGGCTAGGCAACTCACTCTCAGCCTATGAATACATTTTTTTAAACTTAATACTAGCATCTACGAATTAAATCTTGTGTCAGACAAAGCTTTATTGAACTTATGGCTATGTGACATTAGTCAGGTACCTCCGACTGAACAGAGTGGGTTCAAATCCCAGTCATATATCTTTTCGGACATTATAAAATCTAACTGCGGATCTGTTTGCTATTTGTTTAATTAATTTAATTATTTATTTAAAGTTTTATATATATTCGGGTTCGAGTCGCTACGCAATTTTGGTTTTAATTTTATCTACCATAAAATCAAGCAATGGAAATGGTCGCTGTAATGAAAGTTGTAATATCAAACTAATATAATACCAAGTTAATTGTAATGAAGTTATTAATTCACTGACTCATAGTTCAATTTCAACCTCGGCATAACTTATACTGCGACCGAAGCGAATTACCATCGTTAATTTATAAAGAAGCAATTTGCCAGCGCGTTGGATTGTGATAAAATAAATCAAACTTAACTACGAACTGTGCTTATGTGGGTAACCTAATCATCATCATCATTTTCCTGCCCTTATCCCACTTCATGTGGGGTCGGCACAACAGGGTTTTGCTCTCCACTCTCCTCTATCAGCCGTCATCTCTGAGTCACTCCTTTCATACTCATGTCATCTTTAACACAGTCCATCCATCTTTTCTTTGGCCTACCTCTACTTCTATATCCATCCACATTCATCCATAGCTCTCTCATTACATGACATTCTTTCCTTCGCATAACATGCCCATACCACGCTAACCTATTACTCCTCATGTTTTCAGTCACTGGCGCCACTTTAAAACTGCCTCTAATAAACTCATTCTTTATCTTATCCATTCTCGTCACACCACACATCTATCTCAACATTCTCATCTCCGCTACATGGGTAATCTAAGAATCTTAGCAAAAAATCCTAGTTAGAGAGCTCGAGAATCTGGCGCTACAATTTAATTAGCGTTAATTAGGTTTAATTAGCTTTATTAAATTTAGTGTATGTATTCTCTTTCTTTATTTTTTGATTTATTTTCTTCTAAAAATGTATATGCGCTATGCCCGTGTTCTCAAACAGTGAAGCGCGAAACCGCAGGCGGATTAGGTAATTAGGTATGCGGTAATTCCCAAATACAAAAATAACATTTGTGTTCATCTAACAAATTACTGTATGTCATTTTTATTAACCGTATATTTGCCATGGCAGCTGCGCATTATAATAAATAAAATAAATATAAATATTGCTGGACAATCCACACAGCACTATCTAGCCCCAAAGTAAGCTATTCAAAGCTTGTGTTATGGGTACTAGATAACTGATATATTTAATACATTATATACTTACATAGATAGATATTTTTATTATACATTGAAAACACCCAGACCATCGGAACAAATTTCTGCAGATCGTACACAAATTTGTTCCAAGGCGGGAATCGAACCCGCAACCTCTTGCGTCGCAGGCAGGCTCTCGCCCGCTGCGCCACAGAGGTCGTCATAATGTTGTCCTTTTGATCAAAGGATGCAGCGATTGCATCAGACTGGCAGTGCCTTTGCTCGAGCAAGAATTACATTATACCGTCTCTTTTAGCCCACGCTTTAATTACCATTGTAGAAACTGAAATATGATTTCTTGCTAAAGGAAATACTAGCACACCGAGCTAGAATTTGCATTCAATAATCATAGCATTTTGTATACTACATGCTGACAGAATAAGCAGTCACTTACCTAATATTTTGTCTATAACAGCAAAGACTATTCACTGACCTGCATTCATCAACTTGAGGCTAGGCTCATGTGCCTGGTAATTACACCGGCGACCACACTCTTCAACCCAAAACACAGCAACTTATCTTGGTGGAAGTCAAAAGCTAAGGCGTGGGTTTCCTCAAGATATTTGCCATGACCTTCTGTGGGCACAGCATTGGTCACAGCATTTTTCGAATGCGAAAATCTCATAGGTGCAAGACAAGACAGGATCTCATTATTGCCTTACTTTAGCTTTGACCCCTAGATACGGTACATCTTCAGATCTAAAAGCTATAAATACCAATTCTAGATTTTTTTAGAGTAGACTAGTTTAAGATGACAGCAAGGACTAGCCCTCTTTTGAAAAATTACTGCTACTGTTTCTATTTGTTGCAAAATGGCAGAGCTACTACCAACCTAAGAACAAGAATAAAACATAGGAGTTTTGTTTGTTCTACAGTGGGCGACCTTGCTAGATGTTATACCTTTCTCATACTTTCTTAAACGTTATGCATAGGGGCGAAAAGATCAAGTAATTATGAATCTGCTACGACTTGATCTGTCATTGCCGTAAGTGTGCTGTGCGTTACATGCTGAGTGGTGAGTATTGGTGAACTTTTCTTCTGTGCCAATAACACATTACTACGATCGTTGCTTCTGACTGTGGACTGAGGTTATTTCATATTACTACTCACCTAAAACCAATATTTGATAACATAACGTGACCGACCCAAAATCAATTCCACCATGAATTATTAATCTGCTTGGAAAGGATTGGGTGACCGGATACCAAAGTTCCTTGAATGTACTCCTAACGTTAATATATTATCTGATAAATTATGTAGGCTTAATGATTATGATTATCTTGGTAATTTCAGTATTATTTCAAAGTTTCAGTATTATTTCAACGGAGTACTGATTTTTGATCGCGTAAGCTAGGAATTTTACAAGCAACTTGATCGGTCTGGCATTGTATGTACATTATTTTTACATAATATATATTTTTACGGGCTTTCAAACTGTTCGTCCGATCTTAATAAAATTGGATAAGTCGATAGCTAGACTTAAAAAAATTACTGGCACTAGTTATATATGAGTTAATCAGATAAAAGGTTAGATATTACAGGGATTTATTAAGGCGCAAAAAAGTAACACATTTTTTCGTTCAATGAGTTACTTCTAAGAATTACTTGTAAAAATTGCAGAGAAATCTTTTTCATCTGCTTTGATACTATTTTTTCTTTTCACAATACCTTAATATAATACAGTTATGTTAAAACTACATTGCTAAGTTACCTAACACGTTCTACTAAGAAGACTTTATGTACTAGCAAACATTATAGCCCTACTACGCAATGCAATAAGTACTATCATTTATGCTTTACCCAATGTCACAATTAGTATGACGCAAGTTTTTTTATTACTATTTTAGTTAGTGAGTGTATAATTTATTGGTTGGAGCTTGACACCTGTGGTAAATTTCACACTTTGAGAGTCACATTATTAGAGAAAATAGTTATTATTTTTTTAAAACCATTAAAGCACACTTCTCAAGATAAAATATAAAAAAATCTGGAAAACTGAAACAGCTTCACGACTTTGATCCCCAGGCACGGTAGATATACCTTTAGATCTCTCAGTACCAAGTACTAACTTATGATTCTTTGAGAATGTTTGAGGAGGGTAGTCAGAGGTACATCCAAACATTACATAAGGCACGTACCCTCATTTTGCAGTATTTAGTATTCCATACGTGACAGGTTGCAAGCCCATCGCCACTGGTAGAATACTAACTGGTTTCCTCACGATGTTTTCGTTCACCGTTTAAGAGCACTGGCATTGCGCACATAAATTTTCGATAGAAAAATCCATAGGTGCACGACTGGATTCGAACCTGCGACCTTACGATCGGAAGGCGGGGTCACTCCAACTAGACCACCGGTGCTCTTATAGATAAAATATAAACACTAAAAAAAGGTTATCTAAAACATGATCCCAAAAAAGCTCAATTTGTTAAACCTTTTCTAGTGATCGAACAGTAGGAATACTGATTGAATAAATGAGTATCTGCTCAAGTCAATATAAAAAATTCCAGCGCTGTAATTTGAATTCTAATCTCTGATATTTTATGGTACAAAATGAGTTCAAGTAAATGCAGGTGGAGGCGACCATAGATAAATAAATCGTAGTAGGAATACTGATTGGATAAATGAGTCTCAGGTCAGTGTAAAAAATTCCAGCGCTGTAATAAGAATTCTAATCTCTGATATTTAGGGTTTAAAATGACTCTAAGTAAATGCAGGTGGCGGTGATAAATAAATCACTTCTTGCGCCGTCGATTTCCAAACCAGCTAAGCTGTTACCGGGTAAGTTACTGCGTTTGATACATGAAAAAGGGATTAAAATGCAGTTGGTGAATTCGATTATCGTACTAACAAACACTGTGCAGAAACGACTTTGTTGCAATGCTTTGTTATAGGTGACGGTTACCACTTAACAACAAGCGCGCCTTCTGCTTTTTCCATCCGCTAGTTGTAGAAAATAACCCGTAAATAAATCTACTCAAACAAAGAAAAAGTGCAATGGCCCTAGTGTTGGTGTCGATGGGTGGCGGTGACCACTTACTATCAGGTGAGCCGTCTTTTACGTCATCATCAGTCTGAAGAAGTCAACTATTGACAAATGCCTAAAACATTTCCAAAAAGAAGGATTTTCCAAGGAAAATAATAATAGTTTTTTTGAAACGTATGAATGTTTGTGATTTCGGATCCTACCAAACGTTTTCCTATTATTAATGACTAGCAACAAATCTGGAATGAATGAGTGTAATGTCAGTGTGATGGCAAACATAATTGCTAAGACTAAAACTCATACATGGGTTTTTGTCTTAGCAACTATGCTTATTTATTTACATCTTTTCATAATTTTTTGTACATAAAACATCGTAAGGAAACCGGCGTTTTGTAAAACCTAACAAGCTCTCATGTGTCATGTGCTTGAAAGGAGCCTCATGATGCGCACTTTAAATTCCTTTTACCACACTGTTTCAAAAGAAACTAGTGACACGACAAGAAGAAGAAGTGGAGGATGGCGGGGGAATG